>CM042848.1:62512928-63781428 GCA_023653725.1 Bungarus multicinctus
CGCCACAAGCAGGCAGAGGCACCTTGCCCCGCCCCTAAAAAGCTGGAAGGTGGAGAGAGGTTAGCCGCGCATCGAGGGGAGACCGAAGGTGATGCTGCGAGGCTCCTCGTTCTCAGGTGAGCCCCGCGCGGAGGAAGTCTCCGCTATCGTCCGGCTTTTATTTAAGAATCGCCGCCCCGGCAACAAAAAGGATTCGAAATGGGGCCTGCGGGTTCTTCGCCAGCACCGATTGGCTGTGGATCACCTGGTCAGCGCGTGGCAGTCTTCCGCCCGTTACTTCCTCGTAGACTAAGATTAACAGATTCCAAAATCTTGAATCATGAAGTTTGCATATTGGAAAATGGTTTGCCTAGATCAGGTTTCTACAAACTGAAAACTCAGATGAGCCGTTTGAAAATTAGTGTCCATGCAGCGCCTATTTCAGAAAGTACCTAGAGAATGTGGCCATCTCAAGATCAACCTCTATAGATTATGTTGACACTTGATGATTGTTTTTTTTTTTAAAAGATCATGCAATATAGGTCTATGGAGATGCTCACTCATCCAGGTCATGGTTGTCCCATCAAAGATGCTTTTTTTCCAAGAGGCAACTAGGCTTTTTTGTTTTTTCTTGGAAGACATTCCTCTTCTCATCCAAGAAGTTTCTTCAGCTCTGATGAATGAGAAGTGAAACGTCTTTTAAAAAGCAAAACAAAGTCCAGTTGCCTCTTGGAAAAAGCACCTTTATTTATTTATTTATTTATTTATTTATTATTTATTTATTATTTAAATTTATATACCGCCCTTCTCCCAAGGGACTCAGGGCGGTGTACAGCCCATCTAAAACCCACAAATATACAAAAATTAAAAAAGTATTAAATTAATCGGCTGATAAATGAGACTAAAAAGACCCCGCCCCCCCCCCCTTAAAACCCCAATTTAAAGTTAAATACTATGGAGACCAAATTAAAACCATTATCTCAGCCCAGGCCGGCCTGCTCAAAGAGCCAGGTCTTCAACGCGCGCCTGAAGGCCCTCAGGTCCAAGCCGGTACGGAGCTCCGGTGGCAGAGTATTCCAGAGGGCGGGGGCACCCACAGAGAAGGCCCTACCTAGCAAAAGTTAGAATTAAAGGGCTTGAAAGCAGTTAAGACATCAAGCTAGGCTAGGAGCAGGAGACCTGGTGTTCTAGGCCTGCCTTTGGCACAAGACCATCTGGATAACCTTGGCCCAGTCATTCTCTCAGCCCTAGGAAGAAGGCAATGGCAAGTCACTTGCCAGTATGTTGTCCTTTTAAATATTGAACATGCAGAATACAGAATAACCAGTGGTGGGATTCAAATTTTTTTACTACTGGTTCTGTGGGCGTGGCTTATTTGGTAGTTGTGGTTTGGTGGTCACGTGACAGGATGGGTGTGGCTTGGTGATCATGTGAGTGGGTGGGTGTGGCCAACTTGACATCATTCACGTCCAGGGGTGCCTTGCCTGGCCTCCTTGCTTCAAAGAGATACAAATTCCCTCTCTATTCCTTCTCTAAGACAGCTTTAAAACTTGTGGGCTTCAATTCCCAGAATTCTTCCTCCAGTCATGCTAGCTCAGGAATTCTGGGAGTGAAGTCCACAAGTCTTAAATTTGCAAAGTTTGAAGACCCCTGTTCTAGTCCAACCTCCTGCTTCAGCAGGAGATCCTTACAGAAACATAGAATAGCAGTTAGAAGGGACCTTGGAGGCATCTAGTCCAACCCCCTGCTCCAGCAGAAGACTATATATCATCTGGAATCTGGATTATTTTGGTGCCTCTAACAGAGAGGAAAATTGGAAGAGGAGTTTACTAGGACAAGGCTGCGATGCAGAGGAAGGCAGATAGTTCTTCACTTATGACCACAATTGAGCCCAAAATTTTGGTTGCTAAGCAAGAGCATTGTTAAGTGAGTTTCACCACATTTTACACAATCCATGACATCTCCTGGGTCATGTGCAGGCTAGGGAAGTAAATCTGAAGGCGTGTGCAATGTTCTAATGTACAGATATTATACTTAAATGTGTGGCAGAAAGTGGACTATGGGTGTGTTTTTCCAAACAGTGAGGTTGAATGTGCATAGTTTTAAAAGAGCTCTGTGTGTGGTTTGTGTGTGTGTGTGTGTACATACACACAGTATATATAGTAGATATATCTTTTTGTGTGCCTATACACACATTATACTATGTAATATGTATGTACACATATGGCATATATACATAGGATTAAATAGTATATTTTGGATGTTCAGAACTTGTAAATAAAAAGAGAGGGAAATTGTATCTCTTTGAAGCAAGGAGAGGCCAGACAAGGCACCCCTTGACGTGAGTGATGTCAAGTTGGCCACACCCACCCAGTCATGTGACCACCAAACCACACCCACCCTGTCATGTGACCACCACAGTAGTAAAAATATTTGAATCCCACCACTGCAGAATTGAGGCTTTCTAGTACAACTCATTGCTCGAGGAGTTCTTATACCATTCCGGAAAAAAGGCGGTCCAATAGTGGGCTTCAGGAGCCAAGCCATTCTACTGGTTAATTATTAACTGATTTAGCCATACTCAAATGCTTGTTTTGGAGCAGGAAAACAGCCATATCTCCATATAGCAGATTTTGAATAATGAAGGTGGGTAAGAAAGACTTGAGTCAGTTGCTGAGGCTGCTGAAGAATATGGTGAGATTGACCCTTCACTTCCTTTGGGTAACGTATGCTTCATTTAAACATTGCATTAAGACACAATGCTACTTGTTTAATTTTGGCTTTGTCTGATGAATAAGCCCAGTCACTGTGACTTGCAAAACATGTTTTCTGGTTAGTGTGTATAGGTACTGTGGTTTACAAATTTAAAATAACAAAACAATCAACCTGGCAGTTTGTATAAGTTTCAACCCCATTCCAGTGATTCAGCATTACTTTTTTCCCCCAGTGATGCTATGAATAAGAGCTAAAAAAATTATTGACTGATTAGGCTTACAGTTAGCCACAAAATTCTACTGGTCAGTTCTGTCTCTTCTATTCTTTCAGGTTGTGATTGTTCTTTCTACTTTTAACAAACATGAGTCCAGTAAGCAGTTGTCTGAGCACTTAAAATTGAAGATTATTCACTCTTACAAATCAAGGGACAAATTCCTGCTTAGCTACTTCCATTGGTAAAAAAAAATTGACAAGAAATGGAAGCCAAAAACTGATGAAGCCAAGACAAGGCCTCGAAAAAAATGGTTAGAATTGTTCTCAACCTGTCATACCTGCAAGCAGAATTCACAGATCACTGCATACTACCTGCTGAAAAGGTTACATGGTTATACATTGATTAACTAACTACAAATATATTATCTAGTTTTAAGAATATTCATCTTTCTTTTTTATAGTTTACCACACAGAGGTCTTTTTTCACATCTGAATTGTACGCTACATTATAGAATAAAACCTTAACATGGCCAAGGTGATCACAATGCTTCAAACCCTCAGAAATCATTGGAAGAAGACTACAGTTGGGATCTGCCTGGTTACATGGGGAGGAAACTGGCTTTATGGAAAACACTGGTAATTATTATGGAAACTTTCAATGATTGAATTGAATTTAAAAAACCACTCAAGGCCAAACTGAAGTGGCAAAAGATCTATAGAATGTCACCTAGTTAGTTTTTGCTCTTTGTTATAACCAAGGAATGTTTTGAATCGGAGGAATGGGTAGATGAATGAGGAAGGAATGACCCTCCAAGCTAATTTTTTCACTCCACCTTACAAGGCTAACTGGATTTGATAGCTTTTCTAAGTATCATAAGAAAGCAGATCAGGGAATTTTAAAGACTTTGGAGAGTTTGTGTGTATATAATCTCAGAATCCCTGTATAAAATTATGAATGGTTTAAAGAAATAGGGTCAGCAAGAGACTGAATTTCCATTTTATGTATCTGCAAGAGAGAAACATCTTTGGGTAAGTTTTATGAACTAAATTCATATTTTTTCCTCAAGAATCAGGAGGGAAAATTATTATGAGGAAAAAAAATGCATTTTAGATTAAAACATAATAAATTAGATTTATTTAAGGTCAGAATTAAACGATGAATATAGATAATCCTCAACTTACAACAGTTCATTTAGTGACAAGTCACAACGGCACTGAAAAAAACAATGTATGACCATTTTTCATACTTATTGCATTGCATCCCCATAGTCACGTGATCAAAATTCAGATGCTTGGCCTCTGACTCATGTTTATGATGCTTACAGTTGCCCCAGGGTCAAATGATCACCTTTTGTGATCTTCTCAATAGGGAAGCCAGATTCACTTAATAACTCTGTTCCTAACTTAACAACTTCAGGGATTCACTTCATAAATGTGGCAAGAAAGGTCATAAAATGTTTCACTTAGCAACATAAATTTTGGGGTGAATTGTGGTTGTAAGTCGGGGACTACCTGTAATTTGAAGGGTGCAATATTTATTTAGTTATACTAATTTAAAGGGCATCTCTAGAACCATGTACTGTAATTCAACGTATTATCTGCCACTAAAATATTTACATGCGATCATAGTCCTTTCAAACAAAGGTACATCCCATTGACTTTAGAGTAGAATGAGCTGGAAGGGACTTTGGAGGTCTTCTAGTCCAATATTCATTAAAGGCCAACTTCTTCCCCCTGTCCTCCATTAGTTGGTTGCCTGAACTGCTTTTACACTTAGGCAATTTCTTTTAACATCCACCCTAAATATGCCTTCTGTAATGGAATATGTGAATGATCTTGGGAAACACGGAGAAGAGATACTGTCTACGAAACAACTAGACAAGATGGAGAAGTCATCAAAGAAAAAAAGTTGGGAAGGACCCACCCTACTTGATCAAGTAGGTTTGTGTCTTCAGATTTGCAAGATTCTGTTAATGTAGGCTTACTATAAAATAGAATTAGCTTATCTTGTTTTCTGTCTTGTTTTAATTGGAAGATTTGACATCAATCTTGCAAATCTGAAGGTACAGATTTCCCATTGTCACTTTTAACTGTATGATCAATTAGGATGAGTCCTTTCTAAGTTTCTTTCTCTGACCGTTAATCCCTTGGGGTCTCCTCTCTCTTCTCTGATTTTTTCCTAGGTAGCATCTCTTCCCCTCATTCCCCAAGGTCATTCACACGTTCCAGTACATCTTCCAAATAATTGAAACCGTTAAATTAGCAATAACACTTAGACTTAAATATACCACTACCCAGTGCTGTACAGCCCTCTTTAAGCGGTTTGCAGAGTCAGTATATTGCCCCAACAATCTGGGTCCTCATTTTACCGATCTCAAGACAGATGGAAAGCTGAGTCAACCTTGAGCCGTTGAGAATTGAACTGCAGTCAATTCTCCTTGAGCTACTTCTGCAGTCAGCAGAAGTAGCTTGCAGTACTGCATTCTAACCACCGTGCCACCATGGCTTTTCTGTATCTTATGCTCTGGGATGATAGAGAACACATCACAAGCTTTATCTGTGTGATATCACTTCAGACATTTGAAGCATACTGTAGTATCCCCAGGCTAAACAAGCCCTGTCCCCTCAATCTGTCCTCAAAGGACTTAGCTTGAATATTACATTGTTCCTAATGCAATAATACAGGAATAGGCAGTATGGTGCTCAAGGAACACCAGTCTCACTATCTCATTTTAAAATAGTTTTAATATTTTAACAGGAGACAGGCATGCTGCAAAGGCCTTTACGCATCATTGTCTTTATTTATAAGAAAGTCTCATTGGTTCTGGTAGATAGCTATATAGCTCACGGTTTTTTGTTTTTTAATAAGGGAGGGGATTGAGAAGCTGTTGCTAGTGCTAATCTATATTCTAAACTGGATCTTCTGAACAGTGTCATGAGTAGGTTTCCCAAAGCCATGAGAGCCAAGTCAAACAACGGGAAATCCAATTTGCAAATGAAATAAGGTATACTGCTCTTCGCCCCATCAAAAAGCAACCCTAAATGAAGTCTTGATTATGCCATAGGATAAAATAGATGGAAGACTGAGTCAACCTTGAGATGGTGAAAATTGAACTGCTGGCAGCTGGCAGAATTTGCATGCAATATTGCATTCTAACCATTGTGCCACCACTGCTCTTAATGTTAAAATTCATGTTAAGAAAAAAATATTCCCTCTATGCTTTGCTATCAGAGTAGCAGTTGGGAGGGGCTTTCCTCCATTCTAACCTCCCTCTTTCTCCTTGTTATAGTTCCTTACCTTGGTACAGGTAGGGAACTTGAACCACAATCGAGTCTGGAATTTTAGTCGTAATTCATTGCAATCATTAAACAACATGTCCTTATGACGAGTTTGTTTAATGACTACAGCCTGGATCTCTCAGTTGTGGTTGTTAAGTGGCTATATGGCTTGTTAAATGGACAGAGCAAAAGAGTTGCCTGCCAAAGAAAACACTGGATGTTGCATGGAAGGGAACTTGTGTGCTGGGCTGGAGAAAAATTCAAATCCCAAAGACAGGCCTTCTCTTCCCTTCCACATCAGGAAAGGACCACAGCTCTAATCTGGAGAAAGTAAGGTTTTTATTTTTAGGATCTAAGCTTTCTTTCTTTGGTCTGCTGCAGGAGTTTACCTCCCTTCTGTACATTAACCTTTTAACCCTTCCAAACCATTTCAGTTCTAGAGCTGGATTTTAAATAGTATTTGATAAAACGTCTTCAATTAATCAAAAGTCTTCTATTGGTATAACATGTCCCTATTTCTTAACATGGAGGACATATTCCTCCGAACACTAAGAGGAATTCTAAAACCTCTAAGGAACCCTTTGATAAATATTCCAGTTAGGGGTAATTGGAGTAATTTATTTTCTTATACATTCTCTTGCTTAGGAAGCTTGTTTCTGTTTGCCCCATTATTTTCACTAAAGGTTTCCCATTAAATGTTTCTCTTGTTGCTTACTTTGAATTTCTCCTGATTGGTTTTTTATTGTAAATCAATGTTCTTACACTGGAAAGGTTACTATGGCAGGAAGTGACTTGGTTTTAGTAAAAAGTTGCTTGATTGAACTAATTTTGAGTGGCACCAAAGAATAGACTAGGGCAGTGGTGGCTAACTTTTTGGGGCTTTTTTTCATTTCATTTTAGTCATGAAACTTCTTAAAGCAAATGTATACTAATCTCTTGATATCCTTCTCTTTGGCAAATGTTAGGAGAAGTAGAGAGAGTTAGCATATGCCGAAATTCAGAAATTGAAACACAGAGTGCCTAGTGTGCTGTTTTGTGTATGCATGTGCAGGTTGAAGGAAGGAGGGTGGAGATGGGGGGGAAAAGAGGGACTGTGGTTAGATGCGATCCATTATCAGCTATTGTGTCAGAGTAAAAAAACGCCAAATTTTCTGGCCAGCTATGCAGTTTCTGGAGAAGGGTTGTTGTTTTTTTTGTAAAAAAAATCCATACTATTTATTTATGTAATGGAGAATTTAATTACTTTGATCAATGCTGTGGGTAAAACATTAATCCATAGACTAGTACAAGGGTCACATATGCTTGTTCTGAATAAATATCTAGTTAAAGAAATTAATAACAAATGTAATGTCATCTAAAATTATGACTGTGGAAATAGAATGCATTCCTAATCTGCAGTCCCTTTGAAAAGCTTGGACTTAAGATTTATGTCTTCCAAAACAGAAATCCTTTTTAAAATGCATATATATATCTCCCTTTCCTAAATTTAGCTTATTTAATATTCATTTTTTGTCTTTTCTCCTCTTCCCCTGTTATAGCGATAACCTTCTAAGGAGAGCTGCATGCCAAGAAGCCCAGGTAATACCATTTAACACGATCAAATTAGATTAAAATCCCCTCCTTATCTCACTTGTGCAGGATCTTGGAGATTCTCCCAGAGGGTCTGTTCTACGTGGGTAGCCTATCAACAAGGATGTCAGCATTCAGTTGCTCAAATACTACAAATACTGCTTTCTTCTTCTTACAAAGCTTAGGCATTGCACCTAATTATGCCTCAAATTCTACAAAAGTATAAAATCGGTGAATAGCTTCCAGGTATTTATGATAATTGAGGAGGATATTTCTTCATAGGCATTAGTGGGAACTGATATTTCTTAGACTATTGGTACTCAGTACTGTTGGCAGTAACCTTTATTAAAGAAAAAATTGTTGTGCTTTAGAGTTATCCTTTGTTCTCCTGTCAGTTTCACCGATAGTTGGAGATGAATCTGAGTAACACTAGTTGGATTTGGGGTAATGCAGGGATGGGATTCAATTTTTTTAACTATCAGTTCTGTGGGCATGGCTTAGTTGGTGAGCATGCTTTGGTGGTCATGTGACTGGGTGGACGTGGCTTGGTGGTCATGTTATTGGCTGGGTGTGGCCAACTCAATATCACTCACATCGAGGGACGCATCTTTTCACCTGGCCTGTCATGACTGGGGGGATGCTGCAACAATTGTAAGTGTGAAAAATGGTCATAAGTCACTTTTTTCAGTGCCATTGTAACCTTGAATGGTCACTCCACACAAGCAAAGTACCAGCAAAGGAGTGGAAAAAAACTCCAGAGAAGTTCCTGAGACAGGAAGTCTAGTCCTGCCAAGAATGTAAGAAGGGTTAACAGAGAGGCAGTTTCTGTAAGCAACACCAGAACGTTTCCTTCTTGCCTTCCTTACAGGATTAGGCCAGTAATTTCTTCTAACAACCGGTTCTCCGAACTGCTTAGAATATTAACAACCAGTTCTAGCGAATAGGTGCGAACTGGTAGAATCCCACCCCTGGGGTAATGGAGAAAGAGAGGTAACCACTGTGAGTTTGTTACATTTCTAGATGTAGAATTCTCTGTAGCAGAGCTTGACTTTAGAAAAAGATTCCCCTCCCAAATACAGCTGGTACAATGAGATCCCTCACTTCACTGTGCTTGCCAATGGGATGGGATGGAATAGAATAGAATAAAAACTTTACTGTCACTTTAAATATACACTAATCAGAATATATTAAAATGAAATTTCGTTGCATTCAGCTCTCAAAAGATAAGCATTATGCATATATCCACACATATATGATACAAAGAAACATCATAGTCTTTTAACTTTTTGGTATTGTTTTTAGTATCCAAATGAAAAATACTAATTATTCTGAAACAGTAAACTCTTGGTTTCTATTTATTATTAGGTATGGGGCAACCAAATTATTCCTTCCAACATGCAGATAAAGAAAGCAACAGTATTTCTCAACCCTGCAGCTTGTAAAGGGTAAGTTCCTTTATGTTGTTGGTTTTCCTAATTTTTAAACCATATGATGAGCAATTGAGGAATTAGATATGTCTAATGTAACAAAGCGACAGACTAGGGATGATGCAATAGGAGTCTTGTAGTGTTTGAGTGGCTGTCATGGAGAAGAGGGGTTGACCTATTCCGCAAAGGACATGAAGGCAGGACAAGAAGTAATGGGTGGAAGAATATCAAAGACAGTTCCAACCTAGAACTAAAGAGGAATTTCTTGCTCTTCCCAGTGAGAGCAATTAATCAGTGGAACAGCTTGCTTCCAGAAGTTTTGGGTGCTCCATCACTGGAGGTTTTCAACAAGAGACCTGACAGCCATTTATCTGGAATGGTATAGGGTTTTGACCAGGGGGTTGGGCACTAGATCTCCCAGGTCCCTTCTGACTGCATTATTCTATGTTCTACCTTTGGGTAGATTGATCATGAGTGAGAATAGCAAGTGAACTGCCTAAGACTTAGTTAGTCAAGCTTCCTATATCATGTAATCCAAGCCAACTTGGCTTGTTCCAGAGTCTTCTTTTATTTTGCATGACACAAAAAGTGTGGTTACACAACTCCAGAGAGCTGATTCGTTATGATTGTTGGATAACTAAGACTTAAACATCACATGTAATATGCAAAGGTAATCATATTCCGACTTACCATTCCATTCGAAATGGGTATGCTACAAATATTCAGTCCGTTTTCTTAACTATTTCCAAAGAGCCCCTTGTGCAAAAACTGATTGTTCTTCCTCAGTAAGTGGGATTATTTTAGTACGTTGCTGGAATTGTTGCCTTTTTGTCCTGTTATATTTCTCACACATTTTGTTTGGGTGGGGAAGAAACTTCAATTCACCTAAGACCAGAATGGCGAACCTATAGCACGCATGCTAGAAGTGGCATGCAGAGCCCTCTCTCTGGGCACGTGAACCATCGCCCCCAGCTGAGTTCTGCCATGCGTGTACATGTGTGCCTCCCGCTGGCCAGCTGATCTCTGCTGCGCATGCATGGGCGCGAGGCACATGTGTGGGGGGTTGTGTGTGTATGTACAGTGGGGCGGAGTGCATGGCGCATGTATGTGTGCGTTGCCTTGGTGATGCAGGCTGTTAATCATCTAGCACTTAGCTCAATTGCCTGCAATTAGTGCAGGTTCGAATCCCACCAGGCTCAAAGTTGACTCAGCCTTCCATCCTCTCGGGGTAGGTAAATTGAGGACCCAAGATTGTTGGGGGCAATAAGCTGACTTTGTAAAGAATGCCGCTTGGGGGGGACCAAAAAGCCCTAGTAATAAGCAGGCATATACAATGGAATGAAGGCTATTGCCAAGCACTTAGCATGGTGCTCTAAAGACTGTAAGCTGCCCTGAATCTCCAGAGAAGGGCGGCATGTAAATGTAAAAAATAAATAAATAAATAAATAATTTTGGGGATGCATGCGCGTGTTTTGTGCACTTGGTGCCAACAAGGTTAGCCATGATTGACCTAAGAGGTCATTTGAAGAAGGAGCCACCCTTGGCCCAGCTATGCCATAGTAGCTGCTTACATACCTTCCCATCCCTGGCAGCAGTTCATCTCTGGCCCAGCTGCACTCATCTTATGCTACAACAGCCACTTGCCCGCTCATTAGCTTGCTTGCACCAGGGACTCACAACATTTTACTAGCTTCCCCACTGACTTTGTTTCTTGGAGGCCAGCAGGGTTAGGGGGTCCTCATTTAATGACCCCAGTAATTGCTTACCAGCACAATGGGGATGGCTGGGATTTGTTGTTGCTAAGCAATACGGTCACATGACATTGCACTTTGCTTAGAGATGAAAATTTCAGGCCCAGTAACCATTTTTCACCAAGCATTACCTGTAGAAGATTATGCACAGCAATACATAGCAATTGAATTGATAGGGCTTGGATAGCTTTTCTGATTTCCTAGCTTTTAAAATATTGTGATATTTATTTATGATTACCAAGGGAAAACCATCCACTGCATTCTACAGAATTATTCCTTCATTGTGTGAACCCAACTATAATTTGAAGCAACATAGCCAGGCACAGGATTCAAAACCATACTTATCATATTCTGGGGTTGTGCAAACTCAGACAAAACAGCTTTTTTACTCTGAGCTCATATTTCTTTGACTGTCACTGCTCAGGCTTCTATTTCATTTTACATTTTACCAGTTTTCTTTGTTTTCCTTCATGTGTAAAAAGAAGATAAATTGACTGATTGCCTTTATATCCTTCCTTTTCTCTGAAACTATAAGGTAATTCTGGTGCCTGTGCTAATTTCATCCCCAGAACAATAGCTCCACTGCATGGGTGTCAAACTCGCCATGTCACATTGCTGTTACATGATGTCTTCACACAGCTGGAGTGGGTGTCGCCTGCAATGTGACACATGCACAACGGGCAACCAGTTTGACACTCCTACTCTATGGAATGAATAGAATAGAATAACAGAGTTGGAAGGGACCTAGGAGGTCTTCTAGTCCAACCCTGCTTAGGCAGGAAACCCTTTATTGGCTTCAGACAAATGGTTATCCAACAACTTTTTAAAAACTTCCAGTGTTGGAGCATTCACAACTTCTGGAGGCAAGTTGTTCCACTGATTAATTATTTATTATTATTACTAATACTAATAAAATAATTGTTCTCACTGTCAGGAAATTTCTCCTTAGTTCTAAGTTGCTTCTCTCCTTGATTAGTTTCCATCCATTGTTTCTTGTCCTGCCTTCAGGTGCTTTGGAGAATAGCTTGACTCCCTCTTCTTTGTGGCAGCCCCTGAGATATTGGAACATTGCTATCATGTCTCCCCAAATCCTTCTTTTCATCAAACTAGACATACCCAGTTCCTGCAACCGTTCTTCATATGTTTTGGCCTCCAGTCCCCTAATCATCTTTGTTGCTCTTCTCTGCACTCTTTCTAGAGTCTCAACATCTTTTTTACATCATAAATGAGTTGGGTTGAGAGATAGTGATTGGCCCAAAGGCATCCTGGGAGCTCTGAGATCAAGTAACTGGTACATGGCTATCTGTAATCTTGGATCAGCAGATTATCGATTTTACTTTATTGGCTCCGTATAAAATAAAATGCCCACATAATCCATGTTAAGACAATCATTGGAAAAGATGTAAAAAGTAGGATTTAAAAGTAAATAGATTGACTGAAAAATATTTCTGAAGTCAAAACATGCCTGGTTTATTCATAGGTTTTCACTATAGAGCCTCCTAGATATTTTTGGTTTCTTTTTCTTTTTTCATATAATTAAACCATTTCTAAACAAACTACCATTACCTAACATTCATTTAGGGCTCTGAATGGAATAATATTCTTGGAAACTATATAACTTCTGGGTTTTTTTTGCTGCAGTAGGATAACCAAAAATAAATCATATAAATGCAATAGCAGAACAATCAAAAATAGATTATGTAAATGCAGTACCAGAATAACAAAAATAAATTATGCAAATGCAATTGCTCTAAAACATTTCTATTCCCTAAACGTAAGAATCTCTCATTCATATAAAGTGGCTATTTCTATGCAAGTGAGTTTGAAGAAAGATAATATAGTCTCTTAGTAGCTGAATGAATGACTCACCATAAGGAACACCCAAGAAAAATAGCATTACATTCAAGTCTTCTTTTCTGTATTTTTCAGTTGTTGTTTCCCAGCTTTTAAAAACTTTCCAGAAAGCCTTTGTCTCTCTTGATTATAAGTATTACATGAATCCATTGTATAATACTGCAGGCACCTAGGTTGCCATTTTCTTCCTGATTGATTCTCTATTTTGGTTCATGAGCTGTCTGCATGCAACTTAGCTCTCTCCTACAGATGATAAGTATTCTGAGAATCAATCCATACATTCGTTACATGAAGGTTTGTGGTACCTTGGATACTTTTTTTTCTGACATAATGGTACTTCTGGAATGCCCTTTCTTATCTAACAAGTCTGAAAGAACTTTCCAAAGTTGTGACTAATTTTTTTTCTTTAGTTTTTTCTCTCTTCGGTTAGCCTTATTTAGCCTTGCATTTCCTTACTGTTGCCCAACACAAATTCAATACATTAACTTAAGCATAATAAACACATAACATAATTTTGTTCATCACAGTCTCAGTGAATCACATATAAAGATATTGGATCTGTGCAGAAGCCACATCAGAATAATTTCTAGCTGAGTCTTTGGCCAGAAGCCTATCCCATTACACGCAAGTGTAGGTTCTCTTTCCACTCACTTCCTTTTCACTTGCTGCAAGCATTTGCACCGTTGGGAATCAGAACTAGCTGAATTTCTCTTCCTGTCTTTTTTCTTCTTCTTCAGCATCTTCCATTCCTCTTTTGTAGTCTACTTTTCTGCCCTGGAGATTCAGTTGGCTTGACAATGCCTCTCCATCAATTGTGTCTAGTAGCTATTAATGTTTTCTAGTGGGAAAATATGTTTCCTGGTTCCCTCACCTTCCTGCTAATAAAAAAGATCAAAAGCTAATAGATCCTGCTAATAAAAAAGATCAAAAGGTGTTCCGCAGTGAGTTAGTTTGCTTCCCAAAACAAATCAACCCAGCAAGTACATAAGTGATTATACTGTCACTTTTATTGCAGGTTCTGTAGCTTTACACAGAGAAACCTGAGATCTCGCCCAGAAAGTCTGAAAAAGTATTCAAGATCTTCCCCTTGATAAGGAATGATACCCTAGATTATGTAAAATGTGAAGATAATGGCTTCCTGCATGGGAGAGTACCATAGTCAGTATCCAAAATACTGATTTTTGTCCCAATGTTACTGTCTGTCTGTATTAGCAGAAGAAAGGAAGGAAGGAAGGAAAGAAAGAAAGAAAGAAAGAAAGAAAGAAAGAAAGAAAGAAAGAAAGAAAGAAAGAAAGAAAGAAAGAAAGAAAGAAAGAAAGAAAGAAAGAAAGAAAGAAAGAAGAGGGAGGGCAGGAAGGAAGGAAGAGAAGGGAGGGTGAGAGGAAGAAAGGAAGGAAGGAAGGAAGGAAGGAAATGCCTGCACATTGCTCTGCCATGAAATCCTAAAGGGGGATGAGGACCAAACTCAGAAAATCTGGCCATTGGTAGCTTTTGGAACTGGAAAGGATGCAGGATTTCTGTAATTTGCTTCTAGCTCTTTGCTATATGGAAGCTGTTCATGTTTTTGAGTCAGAACTATATACTGTAGATAAAGGCATCTCATCTCACATTTCAAAAGTTTGCTAACAGGTTAAATAAAACTGAATCAGTGCAGTTATTAAGTGAATCATGTGGTCAGGTATAGGGACCCATTAAGCAAATCTGGTTTTCCCCATTGACTTTACTTGTTGGAAGCTTAGCTGGCAAGATTGCAAATGGCCATCCTGGGATCGATCCCCAGGAACTGTAAACATCATAAATGCATGCTGGTTGTCAAGTGTTCAAATTTTGATGACATGATTGTGGAGATGCTGCAGTGGTCATAAGTGTGTGGACTGGTCATAAGTCGTTGTAACTTTGAATGACCATTAAAGAAATGGCTGTAAGACAAGATCTACCTCCAAAAGGCTTTAATGGGGCATCTGTGCAGGAGCAACCTATTCCTAATTAGGATAAGATTAGGTAAAATGATAAGAGTTTAGTTAGTTATTTTTTGCATTTCTGAATTGCCCGTCTCCCTCAAAGAGGGACTGATATTATCAGAAAGATTTTTATTAGGGCACCAATTCTGATCTTCATTGCCAAAATCCTTCCCAACCAATTAGTTAAAAGACAATGACAATGGGGAGATCTCTAACTTTTGTTCTTGCTGCGGCAGAGTCGGACAGTGAGGAGGTTGGGAAGGAACCTGGGCCAGTCCTGGAGGCTGAGGAAGGCTCGGACGAGGGCTCTGTGTCAGGCAGAGATGGGACCAGTCAGCTGCTTCTGGAGTCAGACAGCAGTGCGGCGGGGGACAGCTGGAGCCGGTTCTCAGCCTGCCCTGGCCCCATCTCTGCCTCAGATGCAGAGCCCTCGTCCAAGCCTTCCTCAGCCTCCAGGACTGGCCCAGGTTCCTCCCCAACTTCCTCACTCTGCTAGCCACCAGTGGGCCACAATAGTTCTGAAGCTTCAGCAAAATCTTAACAAACTCACGACATCATGTGACGTATAACAACTTTCCCTTTGCCAACCCAGGTGTGGGTGTGGCCAGTGCATGACGCATCCGAGCCGCGAGTTTGACAGCTGACTTAGGAAAATTGAAAATTTAACCTAAAACTTCTTAAGAATAGGAGAGACATCTCACATCATCATCTTTAAGAGCATCTACTCTTCACTTTAAACTAACGAAAGTAATGGAGTAACACAGAGAGGGTATTGTTTTAGGACTAGGAAGACCCACATTCAAATCTTGACTTACAGAGGAAGAATACAGAATAACTGGGCATTCAATGTATTTGCCTACCTTCTCTCCCATCAGGAAGTTTACTAGGATAAAAGTGGGTGGGCTGTTGGGGAGAGGAAGTGAAGGACCAGATAGGGTGTCCGAAGACACACTTCTGCTTTCTTCCATTCAACCCCCTCCAGCTTTCTTGACAAGATTTTTCATAAGTGGTTTGCTATTGCCACCTTCCTAGGTCTGAAAGAAAATGACTAGCCCAAGGTCACCTAGCTGGCTTTGGGCCTAAGACAAGACTAAAACTCACAATCTCCCAGTTTCAAGCCTGATGCCTTAATTCAGGGTTGTCAAACTCAAGGCTTAGATCTGGCCCCTGGGGCCGCCCTGGAAAAAGCAAAGGACTGGCCCATGGTGCCTCTGCTGTCAGAGGGCTGCAGGAGAGCTGCAGGAACCATCATGGCTGAAAATGGGGCTTGGGGAGGTGCAGCCCTTCGAACTCTCTTTTCACTGGCAGAGGGCTAGCAAAACAAACTAAAAACAAAACGAAAGGAGAAATGTTTCCCCTTTTGCATTTGAGTATCCAAGAAGGGACAGGAAAAGAGAAAGGGATAGAGGAAAAGAAAAAGAAGGAAAGAAGGGAAGGAAGAAGAAAGGAGAATGAAGAGGGAAGGAAAAAGAAGAAAGAAGGGAAGGAAAGAGAAGGGGAGGGAGGGAGGAGATTATAATGAGAGGTAGGGTCTGAGGAGAGTCCTGCTTTAGCACTTGGCCACCACAGGTGCCCCTGACACGAGTGACGTCTAGCTGACCACGTCCACCCTGACCCCCAAGGTCAAATACAGCCCTGATGCGGCCCTCAATGAAATCGAGTTTGACACCCCTGCCTTAACTATTACGTGAAACTGATTCTCTGAGATACCTTTAGGACAGGATAAAAGCATAATTTAATTAATAAAGTATATTATCTATGGTTTGATGTCATCATTGCCTGATATATTTCCTTGTTAATCTCCTTTCCCACATATTTGTTTTTATTGATGAGAGATGATAATTACAGGCATTTTAGAACTATAGACGGATGACTCTTTGACATATAAAGAGAAATATCAAATAGCCACTGAGTTTAAACAAGACTGGTTCCCTTAGATCAGAGGTCTCCAATCTTGGAAACTGTAAGACTTGTGGGAGTTGAAGTCCCCAAGTCTTAAAGTTGTCAAATTTGAGGACCCCTGCCTTAGATGATGGCTTCTGTTTGGTTTCCTTGAGTGCTAGATTTCGCTAGGGACATATTGCATATCTTGATTTGTTGTTGTTGTTAAGAATTTGATCTTTCTGCTTTAACACAACTGATTTGAACAAAAACCTTATAAATTGTTTGCATTTTTCCTTTCTAGCAAAGCCAGGACTCTTTTTGAAAAGAATGCAGCCCCAATTCTCCACTTATCTGGTCTGGATGTGACTGTGGTAAAGGTAAAGACTAACAAGAGTTTTGCAGAATCTCTTTTTTTTGGGGGGGAAAAATCCTCGTTTGGTATATTTTAGCCACAAGCCAGTTTTTCCTAGGAGAAAAAAGAAAATAAACCCTAGTTGATAATTGCTATTTTTTTAAAAAAAAAACCTATATCTTTTTAAAAGAAATAGCTAAGTCTTTAATTTTCAATTAAAGTATCTGAAGGGTAGACATAATATAGTAATTTGGAGTATCAGCTATTTATCCCAACATGCAGGCAGAAGAGTTGGTGATTCTGCTTTAAGAATCAGAATAAAAAACCCCAAAACTGCTAAGAAATATTTGAGATTGTTTAAGAATGGTATTTTGCCTCTTTCAGAATATATTCATTTGGAAGGTTTGAGTTTGATGATGAGGTTGTTAAAAATGAAAGGGTGTTAAGCTGCGCTGAGTTAGTATTGTGAAGGTTATATGAAGAATATATTACATGGTTTTTCATTTGACACAGGAGAGTGTTAAATGCAATGTGTTTCTATGACCTTTCTTGCAACTCAGACAGATTATGAAGGGCAAGCAAAGAAGTTGTTGGAACTGATGGAAAACACCGACATGATCATCATTGCAGGGGGAGATGGAACAGTGCAAGAGGTATTGTAAGAATTTTTTTACCCATCTTTTCTCCAGCACCTAATTTGCATTGAAAACTATTAATTTTTGATTGTAAGTTTTAATCTTAATATATGGCAGCTTTGGGTTATTGTAAACTTGAGTTATCACTAGAAGAGATTGTCAGTTTGCTAAGTCTGCAGAGTATCTCAACCTATGGGGTCACGTACACAAGACATGTTCGGAAACTCTAAGAGCCATGGTGGCGCAGTGGTTAGAATGCAGTACTGCATGCAGGCTACTTCTGCTGATTGCCAGCTGCCAGTAGTTTGGCAGTTTGAATCTCACCAGGCTCCTGGTTGACTCAGCCTTCCATCCTTTCAAGGTTGGTAAAATGAGGACCCAGATTGTTGGGGGAAATAGGCTGATTTTGTAAACTGCTGTAAAGCACTGTGAAGCGGTATATAAGTCTAAGTGCTATTATGTGTGTGTGCATATTTGTATTTAAAAGTTCCTTCCTTCCATCCTTCCTTCTTTCCTTTCTTTTCAGGTTATAACTGGGCTTCTCCGAAGAGCAGATGAGGTAAGATATATTTTTCTAGAGAAAACTTAATTTCAAAATTCTAGCCACCCTGAAATTTTTATAGTCAGTCATTATTACTTGTTCATATTAAATTGTAAGCCCTACTAAGTTCTTGGTGTTTTACCTAGCTTTCATCAATTTTACCTGAACTGATACTTTTGTATCCCGTCTCCCTGATTCCTAATGATGATGGAAGTGGCGGCTGTTATGATAAAATTCTGTTCCACACGTGAGGGAGAACATCAGGGATGGGATTCAACCAGTGTAACTATCGGTTCGGTGACTATGTTTTGGGATCCGGCCCGCAGGCCTTGAGTTTAACACTCGTGAACTAGATTATACATCGCCACTTCTTAGGAACTTCCTCCACATATTACCTTTTTGTTTAGTGGGTGGCATTGGAGTATTTCTCATAAACGCTCACTCATTTTTTTCAACATCACCTTGTATAATAAAATGTCACAGTGTTATTTCCTGTAGCCCAAAATTATTCTGCTCAATAGTATTCTGGAAATGCAGGTTCTAGTCCCAGGTAACACCCTGTCTAATTAACTCCCTGGTCAGATAGAGAAGAAACCCAGACTTCCCTGTTGGGAGGTAGAAGAAGAAAATCAATTGAGGAAGGGGACTGCAGTAGAGAATTTAATAAAGAAATGTGTGCAGGCAGAAATGATGGAAAACCATAATGAAATAAATTAGATTTTTGAGAAATGGTGCTGCAAGCTGCAGTAATCTGCAGAGATTCAGGATACTGTGGTTACATGGTCATTAAACTTAATTTGCTACAATTCTTCAAAGAGCACAGATTATGAGGATGTCTGAGTGTGGTCCATTACTATGGCTTTTACTGTATCTTACCAAGTGTGGTTTCTAGCCAGCTATTTATGGCAACCAGCACAGGTAGTCCTTGACTTACAACAGTTTGTTTAGTGACTGTTAGAAGTTATAACAGCCCTGAAAAAAGGGACTTAGTTGCAGCATCCCACAGTCACATGATTATTTATTTATTTATTTATTTTAATTTATATTGTTGCCTATTCACCCATAGCGACTCGAGGTGGCTTACACAAAGTAACACCATATTTAAAACAAAAACAATAAAAATAAAAAACAATAAAAACTAACAAAAAGAATCAAATAAATTAGTAAAGTACAATAGAACAAAATTTGGGAAAACAAAACAGAAAACAAACAAACAAACAAAGAAACAAAAAAAATGAACTCCCCCCCCCCACCGCCCTAACGACAGCTGATCACACTAGCCATTTGATGGGCTCCATCCCTCTCTGAGTTCCCCAGGCCCACTGGCAGAACCAGGTCTTCAGTGCCTTCCGGAAGAGTGCTAGAGTGGGGGCCATTCTAATCTCTGAGGGAATGATGTTCCAGAGAGAGGAGCCACCACGGAGAAGGCCCTTCTTCTGGGTCCCACCAGGTGTACCTCCCTCAGGGGTGGGACCTGCAACATTCCCTGACTCCCCACTCTAATGGGTCAGGTAAATGTGACCAGCAAGAAATGTTCCCTGGTCCCAAGCCCTGAAGGGCTTTAAAGGTGACAACCAGCACCTTGAATTGCACCTGGAAGCAAATCGGCAACCAATGCAACTCCTGCAGGAGAGGTGACACATGTGCACACCGGGGTCTGTACAAAACCATGTGGGCCACTGCATTTTGCACCAACTGGAGCTTCCGGATGCTCTTCAAGGGCAGCCCCATATAGATTAAAATGTAGGTGCTTGACAGCTGACTCATTTATGATGGTTGTAGTGTCTCAGAGCCATGTGTTCCCCTTTTGCAACCTTCTGGCAAGCAAAGTCAATGGGGAAGCCAGATTTACTCAACAATCATGTTACAGACATGTTAACAACTGCAGTGATTCGTTTAACAAATGCGGCAAGAAAAGTCGTAAAATGGGGCAAAACTCACTTAACAAAGTTCTCACTCAGCAACATAAATTTTGGGCTCAGTTGTGAGGTCTACCTGTATATCCAGGGAAATCAGGACTGCATTTGAAATTTCAAATTCTAATCCATGACTCATCATGTGATTTTTTTTTTCCCTTTTAATCAAATCACTTCTTGTATCCATTATGTGTCCCCTTCTGTTCTTTCCCTCTAATCCAGTTGGCAGAGAGATAAAGATCCATTTGCAAATCTATGTGTTTAAAAAGAGTTGGTTAATTGTATATTCATGTTCAACCAGCTTGATTGCCAGGGTGCTGCTGAACTTTCTTTTTATTGGGAAAGATGCTTTGAATTACAGTGTTTATTTCTGTCTCTACTTTGTCTGGAGACCAACAAGGCCTAAATGTTTTCTCTATGCCCCAGATGCTACCTTCCACTTTATTAATCGATAGCTGGTTCCCTAATGGGATCATACGTTGATTAGGGCATGTGTGCCAGCTTTTGATAACAATGCGCCTAACGATTACCAAAGCCTGCTTTGGAACCAGTTGACACTTGGAGGGCTGTCAAAATAGCCTGAGCAATTCTCTGCCACAGCCTCTCAGGAAGTATCTGCCTGTTCCATTCCATGGAGAATAGGAGGAGGGGATGGGTGGGATGATATTAAGCAAAATTGTGCTTCCTGAAAAAGGGAATTGAATTCAGTTGATGGGACTTGTTTTGTTCTTGTTCCCAGGTAGCTTTCAGTAAAATTCCCATTGGATTCATTCCTCTTGGAAAAACCAGCACTTTAAGTCATACACTTTATACTAAGAACGATAACCAAGTCCAGTAAGTATGAATTCATGGTGACATCGATGGAATATCCATTTACTTTTTCAGTACTTAAAACAGCATGTTTCATTTTTAATCTATTTGTATTTTGACCTTCTTTTAAAAAGAGCTTTGCATGATATGGATTCTGTTATTTTTCTAGCAATATTATGAAATCTGTTGCTGTGAAAGAGTGCCTATCTATTCCTTAATGAAGATACAAATCTCCATCTGACAGCTTAAAACCTATTATGAAGAGCACACCAAGCCGTAATGTGTTTTATTTGCTTTTGGCTTGGTAGGTTTTACAAAACCAACCCCCCAATTCCATCTCTTCAGTCTGCTGTCCCTGAAGTTACTGGGTGAAAGCTCAGGATTTCAAGGCAGCCACCAGAGCAACAATGGGCTTGTCCAAATAATCACAGGCCCAATTTGTTGGAGGTTGTGGGAAAACCATTAAGCCTGGTGTATTAGTTAGATCAACTAAGTTTTGATATGGTCATGATCTAATGGTGAGAAAAAAGATACAGAGCACTTCTGGATGACTGTGGGATTTGACTGAAGCCACAGAAAGAAGACATATCAGCCTTGCAAGTTAGTCCAGACAAGAAGCACACTCTGTTACATTAATAGAGATTTGCAAGTCCGTCTTTGTCCACCTTTTCAATCCAAGAACTAGGGAGGATCAATTTCTTCTGAGACATTTCCCATACACCCATTTTTTCAATGAACTCAGCTGTTGCTTGTCTGACCATTGTCTGGTTTTGACTCTTCCTCTTGTCTCTCAAGGTCATTCCCACATACTATTAAAGAAAAGAGCAATTAAATTGGTCCACACCAGGCTTTGGGTTTGACGGTTTTCCCAACAATTGGAGGGCAGTTCTGTCTGGAGCCTATTGGTGTTTAGAATATGGAGGCATCAAGGTCTCTTAATGAGATTGTTCCTGAATGGCCTTTGCTGTGTGTTGATGCTGAGGTTGTCCTTGGTTTTCTGAGTTCCGGGAAATAAGATGCCAATGAAGATGCCTAGAGAAACAATAGTGCATTAAGTCTAAGAAAGAAGCAGTCTCCAGTTCTAAGTCCTTTCAAGCATTCCAGAATGATAACTGCAGTTGAAAGTATTAAAGGTCGCCAAAATATCTTGCACAACTAGAAAGCTTGCAGTCCCTATATATAATGGTAGGAGTTAAGTTTCAAGACCTTTGCTTGCTTGCTTGCTTGCTTATTCAAATTTATTAGCAGCCCAATCTAGAAGATACTAGGTTAAGAAGATGCTAATTATATCAGGCTAGGCTGATGTTCACTTGATCCCAAGGTCATCAACACTGATCTGTAGCAATCTTTTGAGCATCACACGTTCCCAATTCTATTACACAAGATGTTTTAATTGGCGATAGATTTTATTATAAGTTAAGGACTACATACTCTTGCTTGACTTCTATGTTATTCTCTATTTTTCCGTAAGGTGTATCACTGATGCCACGTTGTCCATACTGAGAGGAGAGACTGTTCAACTTGATGTTTTGCAGATTAAGGTAGCCATATTTCATTTGTAAATGTTGTATTTGGGAATGTTATTTTTGTTTCTACATTTGCACGTTCTTATTTTGGGTCATATGCCCATTCTAATTACTTATTTTGATAGAACCAGTTAATCTAAAAGAGCTTATTTAATAGTAATATATGGCAAAAGAATTGTTAAAGCATGTTTAAAATACTATAATAATACAAATAATATTACATATGTGAAAGACAGTTGCATTCACATAGGTAGCACAAGGTATTTGCTTTGTTATTTAGCTAGGCAATTCTGCTTTTAAGTTTTTAGTTAATTGTTGCAGATAACATTGACCACTGCCAAACCATAGAATGATTTCATTCTGTGAAGGCATATCTGGCTATCTATTTTTGGCTTACCTGCTTCATACAGTGAAAATAGTAGCCTGAGAAAGAAGAAGAGGAAGAAAATCTTTTTATTTCAGCAAGGCATATCAAGCAAAGTTGCTAAATAATCTGTTTCGCTTTTTGCTCACAAAATGAAATTGGTTGAAAAGATGGAGCTAAACTCAATTTGCATTAATTTATTATAATTTAATAATTCTTTTCTATGGACCTGCCAAGATAACATAGGATGGTCAGTATTTTTAATTTGTATTTTTAATACAAGCTATACATATGTATTCTGCTGATATCACTAGATTAATGTAATTAATGTTTGGCTGCCTCTGTATAAAACAAGATTTCTGTTTTTGCGTTTTCCTTTATGGAAAGGGGAACAAAGAACAGCCAGTATTTGCTGTCAATGGCTTACGGTGGGGCTCTTACAGAGATGCAGGAGCAAAAGTCAGCAAGTAAGTGAATATTTTGCTCTGACCTGTATATTACCTCTATCTTTTCTCCTGTATGTTACTTCCATTGAGACCTTGTTCCAAATTCATTGTTACCAATCTATTCTAGTCCCACCAGCCTGAAGATTTCTATTCCTTCTGGTTTTAATTCCATAAGTTTCTGCAGCTCAAATAATTAATTCCTCATTCTCAAGGCACTGCTCTTCTCTTTCTCTTGAGAAAGAGTTTGAGTCATAGTATTTTACCAAGAGCATCCCTAATTGATAGAAAGTTACTTGACATGGATCGCATTAAACGGATTTGTGGTTTCTATATAGTGGCCCTATATGTATAATCTGTTATCAAAGAACCATCTGGTATCCATTGATCATCCATGGTCCTCTATATAATATCTGCTTGTGAACCAGATAGAATTGATATTTATATATAATCAGCCATACAATATAGAGTATAGTGTTATAAGTGAGAGGCTGTAGGTTCACATGAAAACTCATAGAGTTCTACATGAATGAACCAGTTATCTAAATGGTTACCTGTGATGACCCAGAGTATATCAGAAATGTAACGAAAACCAAAGCATAAATAAAAATCCTTGAATGCCTTCAACTTGGCTTCACTGTTTAATTGTTCACAGTGGAGGAGTAAACTATTTTCAAAATAACATAACATTTCAAAGGAAAGAAACACAGTTCAAATTCAAAGAGCCGATAACGAAACAAAAAACAAAAACAAACTGCACTGAATAAAGTTCCATGACAGACTAAGATAGATAACTGCCAACTTCAGGAAGAGTCCATTGGAAGAACGCCAACCAAGATAAACCTCCTTTAGGAATAAAACACTAATTTGTCTCCAGCGTCTATTAGCACGCAGGTCCGAACTCTTAAGCAGATCTCACACCTGCAACCCATGAAGAGGATCATGGCCCTCTCCTCCCGAGTAGACCACATTTTACCCTGATCCTCTCCTCCCAAGTAGACCATGTTTTACCTTGATCCTCTCCTCCCTGCATGCCCTAGGATGGATAGGAGATGGGCCTGGGTCCTCCTCTGACTGCTCAGAGTCAGTCTCCACCAGGGGCATGACATTACCTCTCTCCCAGGTCTGAGATGAACAGTTCACTATTGCTTTCCTCCTAAGTGCTCCTCTGAAGAAATAGGTACTTCCTTTTTAGTAAACTATCTTCTATTTATCCTGTGATAACTATTAATTTGTGACAGATGTGGAATGGGACTGCTTTTAAAATTGATGTAAGAACATTGTGTATTTGTATGTAGGCTGATTGTGTGAATCTTCTGAGAGACAGATTGAAGCTATTGTTTCTGTTATATTTTAGTAGACTTCTTTTTTCTGTTAAAACTTTTTCTCTGAACTTTTCAACTTTGCCAAAGCTGATTAAAGTTTTAAGATTCTAAACCACATAAATATGAACACGCTTTGCATGGAGGAATGCTCTGGCTTCTGCAGCAGGAAGTGACCAGCTCAGTACACTTGCTTGGTAAGAAGTAAAAGCAGGATAGAAAAACCTCATTCTGTACACACAGTATAAAAATAGCAATATGCCAGTGTTTCTCAACCTTGGCGATTCTTAAGATCTGTGGACTTCGACTCCCAGAACTCCCCAGCCAGCACAGCTGATTGGAGAATTCTGGGAATTGAAGTCCGCAAATCTTAAAGTCATGAAGGTTGAGAAACACTGCAATATGCAATTAAGTATTGTAGTTCACTAGGCTAGGCTGGGTATGACATGTTAGATTGCTACATTCAGATGACCTCTAGATAAACCAGATTTTACCAAGTCACATCTGTGTTAGCATGAAGCCAGAGCCAATTGCACTCTTCTTTTTATGGTCTTTTTATTGTCTATCATGTACAAGTATAAAACTGTAACAAATGCTTTTGATTAAAAATGTATTTAAAATGCTAATTGCTTTCCTTAGATTTCAGTTTTGCTTTTTTTGTTTTGCTACGTTCCAGATACTGGTATCTTGGACCTCTGAAAATCCAGGCCGCCCATTTTTTTAACACATTGAAGGTAATTATTATCAATCACTCAATATTATTTCATTACTGGAAATTAAAAAAGAGTCATCTTTCTGTACATCTAGTCCTCTGTCACACAATGGTTTGCTAAATGATAACAGGTATGAATAACAAGACATTTCTTCTCCTCTTCCTCCCTCCCTCCCTCCAGCCCTTAGAAGCTGATATTTAACACAAACTCTGTTATTCAGGAAGGAGAGGGAGAGGGAGGGAGGGAGAATGGGAGGGAAAATAAGGTTCCAGTCTCAACATCTCTCATGAGAAGGATATATGTATGTATGTATGTATGTATACACACATATATACATACACACATACATACACACAAACATATATATACAGTATATGATGATGATGATGATGATGAATGAGACTTCATCGAAACGTTGCCTAGATACTTCCAATTTTACGCGGGAGAAAACCCGAATTACCAAAGAACCACATACAAATACCCGCGAAAACCTCAGAAAACATATATATATATACATACAGTATATATAGAGTGTATATATATATATATATATATATATATATATATATATATATATATATATATATATATATATATATATGGATCTTTGGTTCTTCGGGTTTTCTCCCGCGTAGAGTTGGAAATATCTAGGCGACGTTTCGATGAAGTCTCATTCATCATCTTCAGGCTTGTGTCTTCGGTCTTGTGCTTCTCAGTGTGATGTGAGCTTGCAGCTGCTTCTTCCTTTTACCTACTAGTGGGGGTGTGACTTGATTGGGTGGGGGCTTGGCTGTGTTCTGATTGGGTGGGGGTGTGTTCTCATTGGTTGGGGGTTTGGCTGTGTTCTGATTGGTTGGGGGGTTGGCTGTGTTCTGATTGGCTGGGGGTATGTTCTGTTCTGGTGGGGGTTTGATTGTACTCAGGTTAGACTCAGTTGCTGGGGGATTTGAGCTGGTGAGCTGTGATCCTGTTGTTTGGCTTCGCGTTCGTGGTCGTGCCACATCTTCATGGTGGGCATCAGTTCCCTTCATGTATGGGTTGGGGGGGTTTGAAGCAGGTAGTGATGCAGCTGTGGTACGGCTTCTGGTCCGTGGTCGTGTTTCATCTTCTGTGTGGGTGTGAGTCTGCTTTCTGCGTGGAAGTGTGGTGGTAGTTTCTTGTGTGGCCCTCGTGGGTGTGGGTCTGGTGTCCTTTATGTTAGGTACTCTTTTGTTAATGAGGGCGGGTTTCCAAATGGCTGGTAGGCGGGAGGTGTCATCTCGTTTATTCATGCTGTGTGGGCGTTTTTCTATCTCTATGGCTTCTCTGATTATTCTGTTGTTGAAGTGTTCAGTTTTGGCGATAGTCAAACCCCCACCAGAACAGAACATACCCCCAGCCAATCAGAACACAGCCAACCCCCCAACCAATCAGAACACAGCCAAACCCCCAACCAATGAGAACACACCCCCACCCAATCAGAACACAGCCAAGCCCCCACCCAATCAAGTCACACCCCCACTAGTAGTTAAAAGGAAGAAGCAGCTGCAAGCTCACATCACTCTGAGAAGCACAAGACCGAAGACACAAGCCTGAAGATGATGAATGAGACTTCATCGAAACGTCGCCTAGATATTTCCAACTCTACGCGGGAGAAAACCCGAAGAACCAAAGATCCACATACAAATACCCGCGAAAATCTCCGAAAACAAATATATATATATATATATATTTGTTTTCTTATGTTTTCGCGGGTATTTATATGTGTGATATTTAGGTTTCTTCGGGTATTTTCCCACGTAATATTTGTGTTTTTATTATAGCGATGTTTCAGCAGAATCTCATCTGCCATCTTCAGACTTTTTAATTTTTAATTTTGTGTGTCAGGCTAGCCCAGCCTGGCACACAAAATTAAAAATTAAAAAGCCTGAAGATGGCAGATGAGATTCTGCTGAAACGTTGCTATAATAAAAACACAAATATTATGTGGGAAAATACCGGAAGAAACCTAAATATCACACACACACACACACACACACACATATATATACACAATATATACAATATACAATATATTGTAACACAAGTAAATATACAATATATCTATATACAATATATATACATATATATACATATATATACAATATATATATATATATATATATATATACTTTGTATTACAACAAAGTATATATATATATATATATATTATATATATATATATGCAGGTCTTGGCGGACTTAGGTCTTTTCCCGTGTAAGATTGAGAGTATCTTGGTGAGGTTTCGACAAAGTCCCACTTGCCATCTTCAGGCTGGTGTTTTCGGCTTCGTGCTTGTGCGAGCAAAGCGTGATCGGAGCTACCATCTCTCTATAAATACTGGTGGGGAGGTTGGCTGTGTTGTCATTTCTTGATTGGTTGGTGGAGTTGATGTTTGCAGATTGGCTGGCTTTTTCGTAAGAACGTGTGTGGCTGAGGTATTGGCTGTGTGTCTATCAGCCTCCTGTGTTGTAATGGGCTGTGTGGTGACCTTCTGAGTTCTATTGTTTTGACATCCTGGCTCTTGTGCTGTAATTTCCTGGGTTGTAATGACCTGGGTCATGGACTGTGTGATGACCTTCTGAGTTCTATTGTGACATCCTGGGTCTTGTGCTGTAATCTCCTGGGTGTGTTGTAACTGTGTTATAACTGTGGCTGTGTTGTAACATTCTGAAGTTTTGTGGTGTAACCTCCTGAATTTCGTGATGTGATATCCTCAGCGGGTAGCTGTGATGTGACAAAAAGTTTGCAAACGTGTGTGTGTGTGTGTTTTCTTAAGTTTTCACGGGTATTTATATGTATAGTATTCAGCTTTGTTCGGGTATTTTCCCACGTCATTATAGTTGTGCTTTTAAAGTTGTAGCGACGTTTTGGCAGAATCTCATCTGCCATCATCAGGCTTGTGTAGTGGGTTTGTCTGTGTGTCAGGCTTTGCAGACAATTATCAGATATATGTGTGTGTGTGTTTATATATATATATATATATATATATATATATATATATATATATATATATATATATATATGTGTGTGTGTAAGGTTGGTCTCTGGTGATGAGCCGAAAGACAGAAAAGAAAGCAGTATGCTTTCTCCCTTAATTGGGGCTTAACAGGGTGTTGTAATACAAAGTATATATATATATAATAAGGATAAGGAGATAAGGAGAGAGCCAGTGGTGTAGTGGCAATTACAACTGCCTCACATGTAATACTTCCCTGGTTCGAATCCCAGTAAGGGTATGGCTAGCTGAAGAGAGCTAACTAGCTCGAAATAGATCTATACTAGTCTCCCTTATTTATTATTTAAAAAATTATCAGCTTAAAAACCTTACACACACACACACATATATATATATATATATATATATATATATATATATATATATATATATATATATATATATATATATATATATATGGATCTTTGGTTCTTCGGGTTTTCTCCCGCGTAGAGTTGGAAATATCTAGGTGACGTTTCGATGAAGTCTCATTCATCATCTTCAGGCTTGTGTCTTCAGCCTTGTAAGGCCGAAGACACAAGCCTGAAGATGATGAATGAGACTTCATCGAAACGTCGCCTAGATATTTCCAACTCTATGCGGGAGAAAACCCGAAGAACCAAAGATCCACATACAAATACCCGCGAAAATCTCTGAAAATATATATATATATATATATATATATATAACATTTCTGAGACTTAGTTATCCATAATCTTACTTGTTAGAAGGCAGCTTCTTATATTTGTGCATGCCACACAATGCTACTTGGATTGTTCATGGCAGTATAACTTTAGGGACTTCAAACAAATCCAAAGCTGCTACTCAAGATGGAACTGATGTGAAGTCATTTGATGTATGTTTTGCCAAGCAAGTGGTGGCAGAAATAAAGACCTTTTATAAAACAGAATCATGGAATGCAATTAAAAAATATTGCTGTACTATGAATAAAATAAGCAAAGAAATCAAAGGAATGCTGTGATGCAGCTTGAGATCCATTAAAATCTACTGTACTCTGCTGTCCTCCTCTAGTGCAGTCTTCTCTTGGGGCTTTAGTTATGCTAATGATTCACCCTATTCAGTTGATGTAAGTGGTGCCTATAAATAGAGCATAAAGGACTGTTGCCTCTTACTGCCAGCCAGTCACAAATTGAGCAGAAGGGTTAATTGCCATAGTTTTAAAGGTCTCAAATATTGAATGATTATAATGTAAAAGAGACGCATGTTTTCCCGTTAAGGCCCTTCTACTGATTTATTAACAAATAATAAAACATTCCAATGTTTGAAATGCCGCAACATAAATAATGCACATGTTTCAAAGACCTGATGGAGATCATCTCCATCCCCCACTGGTACTCGCTTCGTTCACTGCCTTTCCTCATCTTGAACAACAAACAATATCTGTACTTAGTAGCCATTGTATTAATTTGGAATGATGAACAGGGAGCATTTTGTTAGATTACGATGGTTTAGGATTAATATTTAACAGAGTGAGAGCTATAGTGGACAGAGACAAAATGTCACATATAATTGTAGGACTGGACAAAATTGTAGGAATGGACAAAGATTTCCATTTTGAATTTTTTGGGAAGGAAGTTTTGAAAGCCTATTGTACAATTTATACAGTATAGTAATTATGTATTCCCCATCTCAGAATAGCAGTTGCTGATTTTTAACAATTCTGCCACCAAAATTTAGCTATTCTCCAAAGATCACAAAAAGTTACCTGCCTTGGTTTAAACCAAAGAATCCAGAGTTTGCTTGTAGCTATGACATGGAAAGAAATACATTGTTCATTCCCATCCTATTCAACAAGGGAAATAGAGAAGTTGACAAAATGTGGACTGGATTATGCTATCCTTAGCTAAATACAAAGCTAGATAGATGTACAGTTCTATCCAATGGCTTTTTGTCAAGCTGGAGGGCAGCAAAGCTCTTTTCTAGACCCAGTCTGTTAATATATTTATATATTATTTGGAAGGGGGAGTAGAAAACATGATTAGCAAATTTGCACATGAAACAAAGTTAAAGGTTCATTAGTAGCAAAATTCACGAAGAACTTGACAAGACAGATCATCAAGCAAAAACCAGCAAGGTGTTTTTCAACAGGGACAAGTGCAAAACCCTACTTTTGGATAGGAAAAATGAAATATATGTGCGTAAGATAGTGGGGAAAAGCCACTGTTCTCTGTTCTTCTTTGATACACATAAAAATATTGTGCGCAATTCTGGCTGTCTCATTTTAGCTAGGACATTGGACTGGAGTATGACAAGATGCCTGAAAGAGTGGGGGGGGGGAAATTAAGAGGAAAGCTTGGAAACCTGTTTAGTCAGAAAAGAGAAGATTGCAGGGAAATGTGATAGTTAATTTCAACAATCATAAGGGCTCCATTTGGAGATGGAAAGAACTTATTTAGAATTATTCCAGAAGAGGGGGCAAGAAACAGCAGGATTCAATTATAAGAATGTAGGCGTCAGTTGAATATCAGGATTTTTTTTCTAAACGGGAAGAGCTTTTTAATAATGAAACAGTGCTGGATTCTCCATCAGTGAAGGTGTTTAAGAGGAGGCAGAATGGACATCTGTGAGGGATGCTACAGTAGGGATAATCTCTAAGGGACTTTTCAGTACTTATATTCTATGATTTTATGATCAGTATTAAAACTGGTGTAATCTTTAAATCCTTTCATTTATTGAAACAGGAGAGTAAATTAAAGTTTCTGCATGCCATTATTTCTTACTTAAAAATTCTGAGATGATTTAGGCTATGTATTTTTTTACCTAGGTTCCATGGTTTTTTTTATCAGTACATGTGGCTTATTAAAAAGATAGCCATAGTCACATAGTCCATTTTACTGTTTGAACTCCTTTGTAACTTTTGCTGTTTCGTATTCTGCTTTCTCTGCCAGGGAGAATATTCTGTGTTTAAAGATTGCATGTTCTTGTTCTTCCTTGTGAAACATGATAGGGCTTAAGGTTGACCTATGCATTCAGCATGAAATGACCTGAATAATTCAGTTACAAATAGCTGGCAAGAGCAGAAAGAGAAAAAGGGATAGTTAATGTTTCCCTCCCTACCACTCGTCTCAAGACCTTATTCCCTAAATGAGAATAATAATAGCACTTAGACTTATATTCTGCTTCATATTGCTTTACAGTTCTCTCTAAGCATATTGCCCGTAGTAATCTGGGTCCTCATTTTACCCACCTCAGAAAGATGGAAGGCTGAGTCAACCTTGAGCCGTACTGGAGTGAGCAGTGTTAGCTTGCAGTACTGCATTCCAACCACGGCTCTGTATGGAGAATGGAGAGCAGCTAACAGAATAATTGAATGGAGAAAGTAGCCCTTTTCCTATCCATGATTTCCTACCTTGCTGTCACTTCTTTGCACCTGTTTATGGCCATCTGTTTTTTCAGTCTGTGTTGGAAGACTCATACATTTTCATACTGTGTTAATAGTGATGCTTTGCTTCCTTTTTACCAAACTTCAAGGAATGGCCTCAGAAACATCTAGCTTCCCTTACCTATTTGGGCCCTATTCCAAGGCCACCTGAGGAGCCAGAGCAGAAGATATCTCGACCTCCTTTATACATTAGGCTTTATAAGAGGCTTGCATATTATTGGACACCCACCCCGAAAGGTAAGCCAAATATGCACAAAGTTAAGTCCTGGCCCTTCCGGTTGGCGTGGGGGGAATTCCACCCTGGAGGTGGATGCTAGATTGATAGCAGATGCCCATCTTCCTTGCTTGCTCTCTGGTCTCCACCCATCCATCTTTTTGGTTATCATATTGATATATTATTCTGTTGTGTATCTTTGTCGTTCTTTATTTTATTGTTCTACAGTATTATTTTACCTGCATTTTTCTTCCTTTTTATTACTGTAAGGCTCCTAAGAGTAGCCCTATGATGAGATAGGCAGCAAATAAAATTTAACAAATAATAAATAAAAGGACAGAATGACGAAACAACAACAACAAAACCCAAACAAAATAAAATGGTGCATTGTCTAACACTTTACTTAATTTTCTTTTCTCTCTTGGACCTCAGAAATCCCAAAGGAAGAGACTCCAGAGGCCTGGAATGAAATTCCACTGTCTGCCCTTGAATTCTCTGTCACTACTCGGAACAGGAATCTCGACCTGAAAGTAATAAAATAGAAGTTCAAACCCTCCCCCACTTAATAATTTTTCCCCTATTTGATCATTAGGTGCTATTTTGTGGTATGTTTCTTAACTGCTAATTCCTTTACTATTCATAATCAATCCTTAAAGGCAGAAATTATCTACCACTTCAGTTCTTCATTGCCATTTTTAAACCTGGTTGCTGAATCTGTTGTCTTATTTTGATTTTCTTTATGGTTATCAAAGAATGATTTTTTTTCACTCTGCTCCTTTTTCACTCAGATCTCTAGCTACAGAGCTTGAATATCATTTGCATTTTCAGCTATCAAATTGTACATCGTGCAGATTATTGATGTTTCTTTTTTCAGCCTTGAAGCCACATTCATCTTCTTTCTATCCATCTTCCCTTTATTTATACTCTTTATATAGATTGAATAAAAAGAGGGAGAGTATACTGTCTTATTTCATTACTTTGCAAATAGGAAAACATTCTATTTTGTCATGTTCTTCCTGGACTTTGTATTCCTTATCTGTGTATAGTTTTCATATAAGGCTAATAAGATTTTCTGATGTTCCCATTTTTCTAAGTACATGTCACAGTTTGTCATTATTGACATATGATTGACGCAAAAGACTTACTATCATCAATGAAGCATATATCGACTTCTTTTTGGCAGTCTTTGGCTTTCTCAGTTATCCAGCATTTCTCATCAATAATATCTTATGTTCTTGGCATTTTTTAAAGCCAATTCGAATATCTGGCATCACTCTTTCCATGTAGGGCTGTAACCTCTGTTTGGTTATCCCAAGTATTATTTTGTTAGCAGGTGAAATTAAGGCTATTGTACAACAGTTTGCATATTGTTGTTATGTCATCTTTCTTTGATATAGCAAGAGCATGAACACTTATATACCGCTTCATGGTGCTTTACAGCCCTCTCTAAGCAGTTTATCGAATCAGCATGTTGCCCCCAGCAATCTGGATCCTCATTTTACCGACCTCGGAAGGGATGGAAGGCTAACCTTGAGCCAGTCAGGCCCGAGCACCTGGCAGTAAGCTGAATTAGCCTGCAGTACTGCATTCTAACCACTGTGCCACCATGGCGCTGTATGGTATATAGAATGTTATCTTCTAGTCTGTTGAGTACTATATCATTCTCCATATTTGTTGGAGGTTTTGTTACAACTTTACAGATTTATCTGTTGCTTGCTGTATTTCTGTAAATATTCCATCAATAACTGTAGCCTTTTGACTTAGTAACGTGTTTGTCTTAATTTAATCTTCTAGTCATAGACTTTTTTAAAATAGGGACTATTTTCTAAGATATCTTGAATGTTGACTTTTCCACTATACATCTTGATCTTCTCTGAATGAGTTCCCATCTGTCTAGGAGCATCCTTGGCATACCAATTCAAGGTTGGAACCTTGTCCTGAGTTCTGAGATTGTTTTGGAAGAGTTTCCTCATTTTTCAGTGTTTTCATTTTTGATGTCTTTATAGATGTTGCTGTAATACTGCTTCTTGTCTCTTCTAATATCTTTCTGAAATTTTTTGTTAAGCTCCTTTCTGAGAGCTTCAAGGCTTTGCCTCTCTTCAAATTCAATGGTTTGTTCAGATTTGCTTTCTTCTTTCTTGATTTTAGTCCATCACTTTTCACGTTTATCCTTAACCAGTTTATTTAAATTCCTTCCACAGTTTCTGCTGTGTTTAGTAGCTGACTCTGTTTTTTTAATCCATACATGAGTAAATGTTAGACTATCTTCTTACAAGAAAAAGCAAATATTTTTCACAAATATGCCTGGAATATTTGTGAGATGCCGGGATCTCTCTTTTGGAAATACTTAACATTTCTCTTTTTTGGAAATACTTGTTTCAGTGTGAAGAAGACTTCATGAATATTTGTATTGAAGCAGATGCAATCAGTAGGGGAGACTATGTAAAAAGAGGGTGAGTATTAGAGAGCCTGTCTTATATCATAGCCATACAAAGAGGGTGAATAATTAGAGAACATATCTACCTTAATAATATCCATGAGGGTGGTACCTTAAGTATTGTGTTCCTGTCTAATGATAAATAGTTGTAGTTATCAAGTAACTTTGACAGTGATGAAGAGATTAAGGTGTAGTGGTTAAGGTGCTGGCATGGAAACCAGGAGACTGTAAGCTCTGGGCCTGCCATAGGCATGAAAACTGGCTGGGGAACTTTAAACCAGTCAGTCTCTTACAGCTCATCCCATTTCACAAAGTAGTTACTGTGAAGAAAAACAGGAGGTGGCAGGCGTGTTAAGATACATTTTCTGCCGAGATGAATATACACCCACACAGGATAAAAGATGATTGATTATGATGATGTGGAAATGGAAGTAGAGACCGTGGGATGTCAGTTCAGGATATCCATAATCTAAACCAGGGGTCTCCAACCTTGGCAACTTGAAGACTTATGGATTTCAACTCCCAGAATTCTGGGAATTGAAGTCCACAAGTCTTCAAGTTGCCAAGGTTGGAGACCCCTGATCTGAACTATCCTGAAAATGTAATAAATCTAGCATTCTGTATACGAATGCAGGTACTTAAATCCTACAGTATCATAAATGTAAACCGATTCTTTGAACATTTCATAGTGGAATTATGTAGGCCTGGGACTATAGAGCAGCACAATGTCATCTGCATTTCAGACAGTTGTTTAAGAACTGGCCATTCCTAGCTCAGATCCAGAATATTATACAGGTGGTCCTCGACTTATTTAGTGACCATTTAAAATTACAACAGCACTGAAAAAAGTGACTTATGACCATTGTAGCATCCCCATGGCCACATGATCAAAATTCAGTTGCTTGGCAACAGATTCCTAATGGTTGCAGAGTCCAGAGGACACGGGATCCATTTTTGCGACCTTCTAAGCAAAGTCAAAGCCAGATTTACTAACTTATCGTTTGACCAACTTAACAACTGCAGTGATTATTCAACAACTGTGGCAGAAGAGGTCATAACATGAGGCAAATGTCACTTAGCAACTGTCTTGCTTAACAACAGAAATTTTGGGCTCAATTGTGGTCGTAAGTTGAAAACTACCTGTAGTTAAAAAGGTGAGGAAGGGCATGTGCAGTAAAACAGTATATATATTCCACTAGATTCAGTGTGTGTGTGTGTGTGTGTGTGTGTGTGTGTGTGTGTGTGTATACAATATGGATGGATGTACAGACGGACGGACAGACAGATACATAGATACATAGATATGGTAAGTAGATAGGTAGGTAGGTAGATAGGTAGATACGGTAGATGATGGATGGGTGGATGGATAGATAGGTAGGTAGATGATGGATGGATGGATGGATGGATAGAGATAGATAGATAGATAGATAGATAGATAGATAGATAGATAGATGATAGGTAGATAGATACAGTAGATAGATACGGTAGGTAAGTAGGTAGATACAGTAGATATAGTAGATATGGTAGATAGATACAATAATTAGGTAGATAGGTAGGTAGATATAGTGTGTGTGTATACAGTGTGTGTGTGAGACACACACAGACTATACACACACACATATATACACATACATACAGTATATGTATGTACACATACACACACACACACACATAGAGGCCTTTGAGGAAACACTATCATTTCAAAATTGTCAGCTCTTCCTAGTTCTTACAGAAATAGGATCCAAACATAGGACTCATGGAGGTGGGCTTCCTTGCCTTGTCTTCCAGTTCCATGAATGCTACCCCTACCAAACCCCTTCTGAAGAGCCTTTTTCAGCAAGGACAATATTGAAGTGAAGGGTCAAGTGAGTGTGTGAGAGTTTCCTTTGTGGGAGCCACTTTTATTAATCTGTTCACCTAGCCTTCATGGGTTGAGTTGCATCACAGCTGATTCACCAGCTGTCTGAGCAGGTAATGAGGCTGAATCGGGTGCTCACCTACAGAAGCAATTAAGCACAGACAGAAAAAGGTCAAGCTAGAACCAACGCCAGCCAAATAACATTATGAAAATGTAGTGCTTAGGTAAACATTTTATATAAGAAGCTATTTTATTTTTGTAAGCATTCCTGCACTAATGTAAGATGGTATTTTTGAATACAAATCACATGGTAAATTGTCGGTAAGAATAAAGGGGAAGTCATTGTTTTGCCTTGATTAATTAGAACCTTCTCATTAAAAAAGATATTCAGCAGTAGAGCAACAAGATAGGTACAATTCTAAAGTGTAAATTGCAACTAAAAATGTGAAAGCTGCTTCATGTAGATATTTTTCAGATAAGACAGATTTTGCTTTAAAGTGTGTATTGTTAATATAAACGCAATTGCTGGTGCCTTTAACCAGGCAACTCTGTTCGCTTCTAAATCTGGAAATTTTCAGTGATAGCATTCAGTGGCATATTTCAGATGACAATTTAAAGTTTCATAAATTACGATTTTATGTAACCATGGGGAATCATTAGAACTAACGATATACAAAACTTCTACAAGCCCCTAATTAGAAATAACAAGCATACTTAACTGTCATGTATGTTTTCTTCCTAACTTTTTAAAGCTGGAACTTCTCGATTGTGTTCAGTTGGGATATTTGCATCTATAGCAGAGGTCTCTAAACTTGGCAACTAAGACTTGTGAACTATTTAAATGCTAAACCCATCCAAAGTACATCAAACTGAAACTTCAGTGTAAATCTGCATGCAGATACCTCAAGGTTCATGCACCAGTTGTAGCAGTTCCCAGGACTAATTTATTGACTGGACAAGAATGCACTACAAAAAATATATATCAAGAATGCACTACAAAAAATATATATCAAGAGTTAGTGGTTATTTATAGCTCAAATACTTTCCTTGGATCGCACAGATTAGGTTCAAACCTTACAGGCACAAAACTCCTTAGAAACAATTTGTGTCTTAGAAATGTGTGAACACAATGCCTCAAGTCTTTGAAAGAATGGTTCATGTAAAAATGTTACACTGTTTTGTAGTGTAATGTAAAATGGTTGACTTTATTTGATTGTATAAGGGCTGCTATTATTTACTCCTGAAGTTTTTTCCAGCTTCCTTTACTTTTTTTTTTTTTGCTCTTACTTTAAATGATATGCATAAATATTTTCCTGTCTTTCTCTTATCTTGTTTTGCACAGAAGCCAAAAGATGAAGGACCCCCACTTGTGTCCTGAAGGAAGTCAATGTCTTCAGGCAAGCAAGTGTGTTTTGCAGCTTCCAGAGGTGAGAAATCAAACACTGTGATGCACACTGAGCTGGTTTTATTCTCTCCCACCTTAGAAAGAATGGTGGGTTTTCTTCTTTTTGTGTAAAGATATGGAATAGATAGATGAGTTTTCTTAAGTGAGCTTTGATGCAAATTCTCATGTCTCTGTGGACTGACATAGTCTGATTTATTTATTTATTTATTTATTTATAATCGTATTTCTATACCACTCCCTCTCCGAAAAGGGACTCGGGGCGGTGTACAGCCTAATAAATACATAAAATACAGAGATATAAAATTAAATAAAATTTAAAACCAAATTAAACATGAGTATGGCTGCATCCCAAAAATTTTAAAATAAGTTAAAATTTAAAAACCCTATTTACTTAAAACCCCTTAAACCCTTACTGGGCCAGGCCAGCCTGTTTAAAAAGTAGGGTCTTAACTGCGCGCCGGAAGGAGAGGATATCTGTCATGGCTCGTATCTCCGGGGGGAGATCATTCCACAGGGAGGGCGCTCCCACAGAGAAAGCACGCACCCTCGGGGCCGCCAGCCGACAACGATCAGGTGGTGGTACCCCAAGGAGGGCGACCCTGTGGGAGCGTACTGGGCGGCGGGAGGTTGTTGATGGCAGCAGGCGGTCCCGTAAGTACCCAGGTCCCGAGCCATGGAGCACTTTAAATACCATCAGTACCACCTTGAATCGAATCCGGAAGGCCACAGGAAGCCAGTGCAGCCTGCGGAGAAGTGGTGTTACGTGTGCGCCTCGAGGGGCGCCCACGATCACCCGCGCGGCTGCATTTTGGACTAACTGCAACCTCCGGAGACTCTTCAAGGGGAGCCCCATGATTGACCAGCATTCATATCCTTGCTATTGGTAACTACATTTTCATGTATGTACATGTCTGTATAATACAATGCCGACAGACTCTACCTCCAATTGGATCCTTTTGATCCCTATATATGCAAGATGGTAAGGTTAATTTTGAAGGATCTCTAAGCAGACAATTGTATTAGCAAGTTTTTTTTCATTAGGCTATATGAACTGGTAGGCACAAAGATTTATACTCAGATATAGCAATAGCAAGAGCACATAGACTTATATACTGCTTCACAGTGCTTTACAATCCTCTCTAAGTAGTTTACAGAGTCAGCACATTGCCCCCAACAATGTGGGTCTTCATTTTACCAACGACGAAAGGATGGAAGGCTGAGTCAACCTTAAGCTAATTGGGATTGAACTGCTGGCAATTGGCAGAGTTAGTACTTCATTCTAACCACTGTGCCACTATACCACAGATATATTGGACAATTATCATCCTTGCATAATTTTTTTTTGTCTCGCTGGCTAGGTCCTGTATCACACAAAGTCCTAATGAAAAGTATTTGGGTTTTGGCATGGAATGTCATGTAAATCCAGCCAAATTTTGGCTTATTCAACACCGTGATTAAGAAAAAAGCAGTGTACAGTGAAACATGAACCCAGATACCTATTGGCTGGAAAACCTAACAAAATGTTTAGTTCTGTGGCAATACAATTGAGCTGTAATTGAGGACATTACCCCGTTCGAGACATGAATGTCAGATCTTTGCTGCATGCCATGGTGCTGCAGAATTCTAAGGAAAACCATTGTCAGGATGTAGCTCGAGGCAGCATGTCTGCTTTGTTGTCCTGTTGTGTGAAAAATGTCTTGATCTTTTTGTGTCGGTAGGATACAGAAGGCTCTTTAGCCATAGACAATGAAGAGCATGAAGCAATGACAGTGGAGGTGAAGCTGTTGCCCAGGAAACTCAATTTCTTCTGCGATGCCAGGAGAAAATTAGAAATGCTTCAAGGTATATCATAATCAAAGCAGCTAGTCCAAGGTGTATTGTAATCAAAGGGTTGACTTGGATGACTGCACAAACTGTTTAACGAACTGCATCTGAAGACTGTACAGCTTTCCTTCAGTTACGATGAAAGCCTTTTTTCAAACTATGTAAGTCAGAAATTGAGGAAGAAGAACTAAGGTGGAAACATTTCGTTTTTCTTTTCATCGGGTTCCAGTTATTTCACAAAAATACCTCTGTGGCAGCTGTTCCCAAATACCTCTGTGGCAACTGTTTTCCAGTTAAAACACTTTTGATATAAACTTCCACTTGTATACCTAGTACATATGTACTTCAGATCATTGAATATACTCCTGCTTTCCCTCATATTGCTTCCTTTCCCATTTAATAGTTGAGGTATGGGCAGCCCATCGGTGTTATGCTTATGTTTAGAAAAGCGATTAAAAATTAAAGAGATGTCTCAGAGGAAAGTATCTAAAATGTAATCACTAATAACTGATCAGTGAACCATTAGACCAGAATCCTGCAGCTTGACTGGTAGCCTGCCTCTGGTATTAAGCACGTATTGTTCTACTCTTATTCTATAAGAGGAAGGATGCAAAAAAGACCAAATTTGGAACTTCTTCCATGCAAATGACCCAACATTGGATTACCTGAATGTTCCTTTTCTTCTGTGGCGTAGAGAGTCCAGATAGGTTGGGTATTGTCAGATCCTGCACTGGTGGACTGAGTCTGTGTTAAAACTGAAGCTTCGCCTTGCGCCATGGCCACGACCCAACTTTCAACGAAGCCTTGGCAGACTGGACGTGATTCTGGAGTTAAGAGATAAAAAGAACACACATTGCTCTCCCCAACCCGTACCCAGACCAGACAAACCAGGGTGGGGCTGGACTCTCTATGCCACAGAAGAAAAGGAACATTCAGGGAATTCAATGTTCATTTTTCTATCTGTGGCTACGAGAGTCCAGATAGATTGGGACATACCAAAGCTGCCCTGTCCCAGGGAGGGCAAGAGTCTGGTCCTACTCACATTGGCGCTCGTGCACCTTCTGCCAAAAGCAGATCAGCCGATGCAAAGGCATTCAGGCGGTAATGCCGAATGAAGGGAGACGGTGAAGACCATGTGGCTGCTCTGCAGATCTCCTCAATGGGTGCATGAGTAGCCCTTGCTGCCTTAGTTGCTGCACTTCTGGTGGAGTGAGCCATCATTCCATGAGGCACCAGAAGAGCCCTGCTCAGATAAGCCTTGGCAATGTAGGCCCAAATCCATCTGCCCAGACATTGGAGACACATTTAATCTTAACATGCTGGGTTGGAAGGACACAAACAGTGCCTCTGACTTGCGGATAGGACGTGTCCGCCGGATATAAATCCTTAAGGCTCTGCGTACATCCAGAGTGTGCCACCCCCGCTCCAAATTATGAGAAGGATTTGGACAAAAATTAGGGAGAAAGAGCTCCTGAGCCCTGTGGAATCTAGAGTTAATTTTCGGGATGAAAGTTGAGTCTAACCATAACACTACTCTATTAGGATGGAAAATACACAAATCCTCCCTAACTGAAAGGGCAGCCATCTCTGATATCCTCCTAGCTGATGTGATGGCTACAAGAAAAGCAACCTTGAGTGATAGATGGTGTAAATTAAGTGGTTCAAATGGCTCAGTCATTAACGCCTTAAGAACTTTGGGGAGATCCCAAGTAGGAAATCTATGAACCACCAGAGGACTAAGTTTGGTGGCCCCTTTCAGAAACCTCCGAATGGTTTAGTTTTGAGACAGGGAACCCTTCCTGTGTAAGAACAATATTGAAGAAAGGGCGGCTACCTATCTGCGTAATGTGTTAGGTGAGAGCCCTTTGTCAAGACCCTCTTGTAAAAAATCCAGAATATTGGCCACAGAGGCCGAAGTGGGGGAAATGTTATTCTTGATACACCACTGACAGAAAACCTTCCATGTGGCTTGGTAGATCTGGTTGGTAGGTCTCCTGGCTGATAGAATGGTCTGCATGGCCCGATCTGAAATATTCTGCCTCCTCAGTGTGCTCCGCTCAACTGCCATGCGATCAGCTGGAACCACTGAGGTTCCGGGTGGGGTTACTTCTCCTTGGTGAAGAGCACTACCTTGTGAGATGTGATTCTCCATGGTTGAGTGATCGATAGGTTCACCAGATCCGCAAACCATGGGCGTCTGGGCCAGTAAGGAGCCAGAAGTATGATCTCCTCCTCCAGTATCTTTCTGACTACTACTGGCAATAGCAGAAGAGGAGGGAAGGCATACAGGAGCCCCTGAGGCCACCTGCTCCTGAGAGCGTTGGTCCCCACTGCCCCTTGGCTCACGAACCTGGTGAACAACCTGGGGAGTTGGCCATTGGATGGAGAGGCGAACAAGTCCACCGCTGGAAGTCCGAACCTTCAAACCAGCTTCTGAAATAAAAGAGGGGGAATATTCCACTCTGAGGGCTCAATCTTGGCTCTGCTAAGCCAGTCAGCTTGCACATTATTCCCCCCTGATTGACAAGAGATTCCTTTTTGCCCTGATTGACAAGAGATTCCTTTCTGCCCAAAGCCCCAGGCACTCAGCCTCTAACATTAATGCCTTAAATCTGGTGCCCCCCTGTCTGTTAATATGAGCCTTGGTGGTTACATTATCCATTAGAATCAGGACGTGTGTGTGTGGTGTATGCTGTTTCCAAATTTCTTGAGAGCCCAACAAACCGCTCTCAGTTCTAGCCAATTAATGTTCTTTCCCCTCTCTGAGGCAGACCATTGGCTTTGTGCCAACTGAGACTGCAGATGAGCGCGCCCCCCCCCCCCCCCAGCCATAGAAACTGGCAATGGTAGTGATAACCATACGGGATGGCTCTTTGAATAATTGCCCTGAATTCAAAGCACGAGAAGACCACCATGCTTTGAACTGTTAAGACGGATGTTGGGACTGTGACCCTGAGAGATGAGTTACTTCTGCCTGCCTTTAGGTGGGGCAATAGAAACCACTGTAGTTTTCTAGAATGAAGTCTGGCCCAAGGCACAATCGAGATGCATGAAATCATCTTCCCCAAGAGTTGCAAGAGAAGAGCTAAAGGGGACATATGTGCCCTCACCACCTCCCTCACCATGTGTTAATCTTTGTGCCCAGATGTAATAAATATGCAGTTGGTGAGAAATGACTTATCTTCTAATTAATAGAAAAGCCATGGTCCTGTAGCAGGGAAACTGTTGTATGGAGATCCTTTAGGGACCAGTCATGTGAGGATGATTGGATCAAAATATCATCCAGGTAACACTGTACTCTTATAGGGATGGTTCTCAAGCGAGCTGCCAAGGCAGCTAAAATCTTGGTGAACACCCTGGGTGTAGAGATAGCCCAAATGGCATCACTATATTGGAAGAGTTTGTCTTCATAGCTGAAGCATAAATACTCTCTTTGTGTGTTTGACAAATTCTAATGTGAAGGTATGCTTCTGTTAAATCAATTGAGGTGAGGAAGTCACCCTCCTTGATGCTTGCCAAAATAGACTGTAGCGAATGCATCCAGAAATGCTTGTACATCAAAAATTTATTGAGCCTTTTTAAATCCAGAATGGCTCTCCACCTCCCAGAGGCCTTGGGAACCACAAACAGATGGGAGTAGAATCCCTTACTCTGTTGATTGGCTGGGACCAACTGGATGGCCCTAATATCCAGTAGATGTTGGATGATCTGTTCCATCAGTTTCCTGTGACATGCCTCCTTGGAAACTGGGCAAGGCATATAAAATCTAGGGGACTGTGATCTAAATTCTAGAAATAGGCCGTATCTAATTGTCTTCAAAATCCAAGCGTCGGATGTAGCAGTCTCCCAATGAGCAACGAAATTGGATAACCTGCCCTCAATGGGAGAGCTACTGCTACATTCAGTGGGAGCACCAGAAAAAGTGACTTCCTCACCCATGAAAGGGCCGCTTGCCTGAATATTGGGGTCTATCTCTTAGGGGCGTTCCTGATGGTTGAGGAGCTGTCTCTGAGACCCTTGAGCCCCGGAGAATCCCTCTCCTCTGAAAGATGACCTACAGGCATATGGAGCAGCCCTGAAACTGGAGCACCTTGCCAGAGAGGGAAGGTATTTCTTTTTATCCCTGGTCTCCACCAGGTGGGGATCCAAGACCTCCCCAAACTATTTATTCCCTTTGATGGGGGAAGATGCCACTTTCCACTTCTGTCGCCCGTCAGCTTGCCAGTTCTTAAGCCAGATCATTCTGCAGGCTGCTATTGAAGTGGCGATGGCCTTACAGGCAAACTTGGCACTGTTTAGGGTTGCATCCGAAGTGAATTCAGCCACAGCCACCAGTTTGTAAATGTCTTGGTGTACTCTGACATCTGAGGCTGGTACCCTCAACTGGTGCAGCCATCTTAAGGAGGACCTGATAAAGAAGGAGGCCGCCAGGTGGTACGTTGGAGGGATTACTCGATCCTCTTGTCCTCCGTCTTCAATGCCTCTTCTGGATCAGCAGGGTTTGAAGAGGAAGAAATCAAAGCTGCTATTGGGGCATCCACAGATGGTACCTGCAAAGAACTGGTGAGTTCAGGCCCCACAGTAAAAAAGCAGTGTTCGTTGGCCGATAGCATGACAGATGTTCCTGGGGATTCCATCTGTTTCTTGATTACATTCAAGAATAATCTGGAAACTGGAACCATTTCGGGCCAAACTGTAGGTTCATCAAATAATTAGTGTTGGGGGGCCGCACTCTCCCTTTCTACTTATCCGACATCTGCTCCTGGCCCCAAGGAGCTGTCTTCTTGGCCTTAAACAATAATGCTGGAACTTTTGAGCACCAAAGATACCTGTGAATGAAGGTCTTTCTGGGGCTATATTTTCATCAGCAGAGAAGTCTGACTCTTTCTTATCATCTTCAGGTGTCTTATAGGTAATGCTATGTACGGAAGGGTCAGGAGAGTTCCTGTCCCTTAAGGATTCGGTTTCTCCCATGAAAGGACCCTTCTAGATCTGAGTGTTCTGATTCAGGCCTCCTCATTACCTAGAGAACTTCCACCATCCCCCTTCTTATAGCTTTGGAGATGATAGCCTCCAGATGCAGTGATAGCTTCCTCATCCTCTTCAGGATTGCATAGGCCAGCCACTGTAGGTGTAAAAGTCACCTCAGCCATAGATCTAACCCTCTTGGGAGGTGGAGGCAATGATTCCTCCAGGCCTGCTGTTTGGGAATCACCTTCATCCTCTCGAGGTTCCTCTATAGGTATTGGATCACCAATAGCCGAATAATTGTCAGGTGACCAAACATGCGGGAGGGATACACCAGCAGAAGTAGAAGGCCCAGCCTCCAATTGCAATACTGGAGGTTGATCAGCAGAATCTGATTCTTCAGGGAGTGGTGAGCTGCTCCTCCCCCCAGCCACATGGTGGCGTTTTTCTATCTGCTTTCCAGGTGCTTTTTGCCTGTTTAAGGCCTCTTGCTCCTCTCTGGAAGGTCTTTTGGATTCAGGGGCCTTTCTCTTCTGCCTGCCCCAGGATTGGCCTTTAGAAGCGGAGGGACTGTGTTCCCTTTCCTGATCCTTATCTGCCATCCCACAGGGAGAGTAGGCTAAACAAAAGAAACAGCCAGAGGGAGGATGGATCCTGCTGGGGGAGGGATGAGGTATTAAAAACACAATCACCAATAAATCTTACTAGTAAATCCCCATCCAGAATAAATTTTGCTCTTCTTACCTGTAAACCAGCAAAACAAGCCTGTATAGGCCTATTGCTGGGCTGCAGCCACACCCTGCCGGTCACCACAATGGACCTGTGTACAGGTCTACTGCCGCCCACACGATCACCTCAGTTCTGTAGCTAGAAACACAGCCCTAGCAACATGATCAACCTGCACCCTCAGCTGGGGTCAAACCTGTCCTTGCCACTCTTCAGTGCCAACCGCTGCCACACGGCTGCGTCCTCCACTGGGATCGGGCCGATTGCCTGATCAAGCAGCTGCTTTGCGTTGCTGCAAAGCCTCCTGCTGAGCCAATTGCCCCTGGAGCTGCTGCTGCTGAGTGCTTTGTGCCAGGCGATCTGGAAATGAAAATAAAAATCGGTCTTGCCGCCAGCACTGCTGCTGTGCTACTGCACAAAATAGCTGATGGTCCTTATAAGCCCGATCGCCTGGAGCTGCTCCATATGGTCGTGGCTCCACACATTAGGGCAGTTGCCCTGAGCGTGATCGCCAAGCCTGGAGGCAAAGCCTCTCTCCTTGGCTGCAGAGAGCTCCAAAAGCCTCTGCTGCACTTTAAACCGAAACTTTTTTTCTCTTTGAAAAAAAAAGGCCTCCACTTGCGATTCAAATGGAGTCTCAGCAACTCACGTCCTGTCCTGGCTAGACTGAGTCGAAAACTGAGGCGTGGCCACAGCACAAGGCGGAACTTCAGTTTTAACGCAGACTCAGTCCACCAGTGCAGGACCTGACAATACCCAATCTATCTGGACTCTCATAGCCAGATAAGAAAATCTCTACTCCCATCAAGCTGATTCCTGACACCTAATATTTGACAAAGGGCTTTTTTTTTTTTACACACTGGCCACTTGAGTTTGGAATAACAGTCTTCTGGAGTTTCGTTTTCAGAAAGAACAAGCTTCATGTTTTGGATGTCTTTATAGGCCAGTTTATTTTTTTTTAACACCTCGAGTCAACCATAGAGACTCAGTGCGTTAATAAATAAAACTGGTAATTTTCCTTTTGCCACTGGGGGGAGCTAGTTGGAGGAAATTATCTTCCATTTACCCATTAGGGAAGTTTATTTTCCACTTTTAATGGTTTGTTTTGAGACGTTATGTTGTAATGTGGTGTTGCCCATATGTTCTGTGTCTTTTATGCTTTCTTTTATAGACAGATTGCCAAATACAAAATAACGCACAGCATGTGTGCATTATAGTTACTTTGCTATTCAGTCTTCAAGTTACCAAATACTAAATATGTTGCTTTATTCATCTGCTGAGCTTTAAAGAAAGGGCCAAATATATGTAAAGTGTATTGTACGTGAACATTAAAAAGATATAAATTGATAGCTGGAAAAAATGCATTTCTGTTTGTAGTCGTTCATGAGCTGTACTCAAGTGAAACCATTACTAAATATTGCCTTTTGGATTGAGAGCTGGTGTTGAAAAATACATGCTTAATTACTGCTTTGTTTGCTGGTTTTTAATTAAATATGAAAACAATTGCCCTGTCCCTATTTTTTTCTAAGGCAATACATAATACTCAACATGGAATATCACCCAACTTATCTTTGTAGATATTGATGGAAAAAAAGGTTGAAAGTGGATTACTTTGACTTTTCATTGCTTCCAAGGCTGCAACATAAAAAGAAAATACAGGTTTTATTCTACACCAGGGCTGTCAAACTCCTGGCCCGTGGGCCAGATGCGTCATGCACTGACCACGCCCATGACCGGTTTAGCAAAGGGGGGGAAGTCCCAATACATCACGTGATGCCGCTGTACGATTTGAGTTTGACACCCCTGGTCTATAGTATTAAAACCTTGCATGCTTGGACTGTATTGATGGACTATTCTAGGTTAATTTGTTTTGAGTTCGAGGTTGTTGCACAACTCTAGAAATCGGTATGCTGTCCATAAAAAAAAAACACCTGTGAATATAACTGCTAATGTCTATGGATACAACAATTATATTCTACCATCAGCAATGTAGAAATCCTTAAAACACTAGGAGCAAAGAGGGAGAGCAAATATTGAGTTATGAATTTTTTGACCCTTCAAACTGTTTTAAATAATCAACCAGCACAAATGATACCTGTGTTAAAAGTGAGTTTTAATACAGTAAAAAAGACCATTATATATGTACACAAGTCCTTTTGGGGTTCTACATTAGCAATGAAATCCACAAAGGTAGTGCTCTGTCTCTTACTGAAAGAAGCCACTGGTATATAGTGTAAAGAAAAGTGCTTAGTCACAAGTTAATGTGGAGATCCTAGCTGCCCATCAAGTCATATTTACTCAGAACATGTTTTCAAAACAAAGTTTATACACTAGAGTTAATTGAAAACCAGTGGGAAATATTACAGTTATTATGCAACAAGTTATATATGTTCTCATATAGACGCAGGAAGGGATCCTCTCCCCAATACTCCAAAGATTATTTTTCTTTTTTAAGGAAAAAAACTGGATAGTGCCTAAACCAAATCTTAATTTATACAGCTAATGGTGATGTATTGGAACCTTCTTGGTCTAACGGTGGCATGGTGAGAACGATGGCCAGAGATATGTCATTGCTCTTTTGTTGTCTAAGCCTTGCAGAGACTTAAGGCACCCACTTAATTTCTTAAACCACCTCCCATAACAAGGGGGGGGAGAAGGTGAGCATTTTTAAAGAGTACACCAGAAAGGTCTGCAAGGTTAAGGCACCCATTTCCCCACCCCCTTAAAACTATCCAATTGCTACCTCAACAAAAAAAAAACATCCAAATTAGGATCTTTAGGTTTTCCTCCAAGTTGTTAGCAAAATAATGTTGGAAGATCCCACTGGCATTTCTTTGAGCATCTTAATTCTACTAGGGTAAGCGCAGGCAACTCTTTATTTTCTGTCCTGTGTCACCAACAGTATCTTTTGAGTAGTGCAGGAACTCACCCAGTTAGCAATTAGCAGTTTTACTTCTACTGTGCCAGGTCCCCTTTTGATGGAGAAACAGCAAGCTTCTTTTAAAAAGGAAGGTGGAAGCCTTTGCAACCTTATCGTATTAAATCGTTTCCTAAGCAATCCATAATTCTCTGCTTATACCGGATTCCCTTTGTCATTTAGATCAAGGAGACAAACGTACAGTATTCCGATTTCACTGTTTGTTCCACATAGTGAATATGACCTCATAAACAAACCCACCAATTATTTTTTTCATAGCTAGCAATAAATCACGCTAGTAACTTACAACTTTGTTTGCCTTTGATTTCCATGGCTGAAATGAGCCAAACTTTTACATTCCCTGCAAGTCGTATCAAACAACATATGGTGTTGTTTTAAGAATGAATAAAAAAATCCACTTGCTAATTTTGTCAAATAATCTACCTGTGTGTGTGAACTGCCCAATGGTAACACTTATAAGAATACACACATGGATTATGTAAAACTGATACTCAGGAGTGATTATGACCCAAACGTTTGTTTTTCAAAATGGCTCACTACCAAAATCCTAAAACTATTAAATGCCATTAAATGAAAAGCTGGAAAAATGAAGAACTTGGTATCAGAGGCAAGAGAGTGCATGTTGTACATTCTGTATTAAACAATAATTTCTACCTAAGCTATCTAATCAGTATTTAAGCAGAAATGTACCATTAATTCTGTACAGTAGAAGGAACATCAGCCATTCATTAGCTGTAGCTGTATATAAACATCAATTTCATTCTCTAAGGGCCTATGCTTACGTAGGCAAAACAGAACTATGCTTATATAGGCAAATCAGTGTAGAATAGGAAGCATCAACTTGGTGTGGCAGAATTCCAGTGTTTGCAAAAACACACAAACATTAAATAGGAGTAAAAGACCCTTCCCCATTTTGCAGCCCAATGTACAATGGGCACAAAACAGTGAAAAGGAGGCTTCGGCTGACCCCATCCTCCAAGCTTTGTCCAAGGAAGGCTTTTCAAGTTAAGGGAATTTGAACCACATTAATCATCACTAGACAACCTGCTCTTATGAATTCTTTTCAATTGTTGTATTCAAGATGAAAACTGTGTTTCAAAGCTGTATTTGATTAGATGGAGGCCTGTCTAGTTCAGTTTACAGTGAATTAATCATGTCATGGTATAATGCTGGGGGTGCCACCTGACCAAGCTTTCCTAAACGTGGGCACAGGAACCAGTATTAAGACCATAAACTGAAGAAACTGAATCAACTGCAGTTGGTTTGTGCAAATAGGATCTTGCAAAAATAATTGCAACATTTCCTGTGGATGCCACGAAAATGCTGTTCCTGAATTCACAAGGAAGGCAGGTAAAATCAAAGAGAGGCTCAACTTCACACATTCCAAGAGCAGACAGTTCCTTCTATCAAAACCAAAGCCACCTTCTATCATTTCCACAGTGTAATTCAAAAACTGATATGCAAATATTGTATTGCTCCTTCTATGGCTAATACTGTACTAACCATAGCTGAAAAAAAATCTATAAAGGGTATCTTTAACTAGTTTCTCCCCCTTGCAATAACCTGTATGGAAAGGCCTTGGGACAGAATGTGCAACCTTTGAGATGTGAGCCACAACCCAAGCCCCTCATGTGATCAAACTCATCATTTAGTTGACTTTTTGTTTGCTTGCTTGTAGTTTTTTTTTTTTAAAGCATAGAATGGAAATGGGACCTCGGGGAGATCATGTTTTCATTTCTATCCTAAACCACCTCCCCCAAAAGACCCAAACGGCTTGAAACATGGTGACAAAATTTAGACTAAAAATTCAGTAGCAAAAAAATTCAGACTAGTTTTTTTTTAAGTTTCAATAAAGAAATCAATTGTTTCACTGAAAATTGACTATTCTACTATTGGACATTTAAAAACTGTTTTGGAGAGAAGGAAGACAACATGCAGGCCATAAGTTACTCATCTCTACCTGAAGTTCTATAGTTTTTGATTTTGAGCCCTCCAAATTACAGGATTGGATATTATCAGCAGAATTTCAATGCTGTTTTAAAAGTCAAGCTGCAAGAACCTTGAAAGAGGTCTCAGCAGCACGTGGAACTCCAGTGGTACTTCATGCTTGCTCTTTGTTTCCTCAGAAAAGGGTAGCTAAATCATGTAATCTAAATCAGGCTATACTGTGTTTTGTACTTATAAATTTGATAATCATTCTGTTGTAGCAGAAACCTCTCATCTGAATCCAGAATGTCACTGCATATCCTACTACAGTGGCCAGTTAGGCTGTAAGAAAGCAAAAGAAAGGAATTACAGGGAAAGCAGACATTTCCATTAAGGGCCCTATGCCTTCATTAATAATGTTTTCCATTTCATTAACTACATTCACCTGCAGCCCTTCGGGTGTGCAAAATTACAGCCCAATGCTCTCTTTAGTAAGAAGACATCAGGTTAAGAAAAGTCGCACATTTCCTTATTTATTTTAATGATTCCACTTCCTTGCCACAACTTCAAAGGTTTGGGGGCTTTTTCCACAGTGTCGTCTTTGTGCCTTCATAGGGAAGCAGTAGCAGAGGAATGAAACACTGTCTCTTTAAGCAGTGATATGATCAAATATTTATATCCCTTGGAACAGGAACCTGCTTGTGCTTTCAAAGCAGGGAAATAAAACATACCCTGTAGGATGTGATGGTTTTTCTGCGTCCCATTTAACAGCTGGACAAATAGATTATAAAGGTGCCCAGTAAGTAAGATGTAGCATATGACAGATGGTTATGACAATCACACCCAATTCTGTCCCTACATCTTGCCAACATTTTTCCCCGCTAGCCCAGCTGCTCTGTCTCTGCTAGCAGCAACCCATTTCATTCAATGTTTAAATAGTGAAGTTTTTCCTAGCATGCCCATGAATACATGAAGTTTTCATCTGAATTTCTATCCATCAGGCTAATATCAACAAAGCTGGAGCCAGTTTCAATTACACAGATGTGTTCCATATCTGAGAAGTACAACTATTCATTGCATGTGTTGATGGACAACGCACTGTCTTAGTGGACAACGCACTGTGTATAAAGAAGCACTGGTTCAGCTCAGTCTCATGGCTTCTGTTCTCTTTACCATGGGTAACCTACAGCGTTATTTCTCACTCCTGGCAATTTATATATGTGTAGAAATTCTTCAGCCAACAGACCCATTTCTGAAAATCCTGGTTTGCAGGATTTTCTCATTCTGGACCTCCCTATCTCCAAGCATTCATGTGGCATATATTCTATGGCAGCTTAGCAAAACAAGAAGCAAAGATACCAGTTTAAAAGCCTGTTCGTATACACACCCCATATACAACACAAAGGATACCAAGACGACCAATTTAACATCTAATTACAGAGAATCATTTGTTTAATAAATAGCTTAATGCCTTCCAATTCTTTCCTTTCATTCTACAAAATATTTAAATCCATATATAGGAAGACCCACCCCCTATAGACAAGACAAATATGAGGTAGGAAAAAGGGTTAAGATATCGAATGAAGATTTTCCTTCCATTTTGAACAAGGTGATGTCCTATTAGTTTAGGGGTGTCAAACTGGCAGCCCACAGGCTAGATGCGTCACATGGAGGCCACGCCCACCCCAGCTCCACAAAGGGGAAAAACATCACAAAACGTCACGTGACAGAAACATGACGCAGCAAATTTGACACCCGTAAATTTGTAATTGAATCCATACATCCAACCAACCTATTCTTAATATTCTTGCTTTTTTAGTTCCAACTGTCACTCTCTAAAATAGGTTAGAACTGTGCAGCAAAATATCAGAAGATGACTATTCATTTAAATGAAGAAAAAAACAAGCAAGAAAGCAATATGTTAAAGATAGCAGCTTGCATTTCATTACGTACTCTTTAGCCAAAAATAGGAAACCGAAACATATATCTAGTCAATCCAACTCTCCTTCCAAAGCAAAAAGTTACTCTACAATCAAAACCATCTATTTAAAAGAGCAATAAAATTCAGTCTATGTAAGAAAAAAAATCAGATGCCACACTGCAGTCATAGGCAACTAATTAAGTCTAACTGGAATTTAGTAAAGATGTCAGTGCTAGCTAGCAGAACTTGGCCAGCCACAAACTCTGATGTCCTTCACTTCCTCAGTGATCTGGAAGTCGGCCTTTATGAGAGCACCACAACTTCTGCCACAAGAAGGAAAATAATAACAGTGTCATAACATTCCTAATAGACAACAGCTGAAATGACTAAGCAAGGGAGAACAGGTGGAGAACCTGAGGCCACCAGGTGAGTATTGCAACCTATGATTAAAGCTGCAAAGAGCCCAAGAACCACAAGCTTGGTTTTTAGCCAGAATGTGAAGAAACAAATCAGGCTCTCAGAAGTTTTCTTGATGATGGCTAGTCCACAGTATCCATCATTAAGGGCATAAGGCACTGGAGTAATCATTACTCCTCACTATTTTTTATTTTAGCATTACCGTATTATTACTCACAAATATAGGCTTGGGTCCTATTAGAAACCTAAATATTCTGTAGTGTAACAGAACAAAATTCCAGTGTATCTAAACCACCACTATGCCAAAAATAATACATATCAAATTATACAGATAGCAGGGTGGGCTTATTGTAATTACAAGTATGAGAAACAAACAGTGCAGGGTAGATCCACAGTCTCAAAATTCTTTAAACTGCTTTGGGGGGGGGGGGGGGGGGGGGCTGAGATATGAAGATACTGTGCCTCAGCTGAGATACGGCAAGACCTTTTTCTCAAAATATTTATTAAACAGTAACAAAGCTAGGATTAAAAAAGGGGTTATCCCAATTGTTTTTTAAAGAAAAAGTGAGGGTTTTTAAAAATTGTATTACTTTTGATTTAATGGGAGAAAAAGCTGCCTGATATGACTTATCTTATCTAGGCAAAAATGCTAATTTAACTGAATCATATGGATGCATGTCTGTACATGTAGAAAGTAAGGAAGCAGAATTATGTCACAAAAAAACAAAAACCGTCTTTAAGGATTTTTGGAATTGGAAGGTCTATCACCTACAGCATGTTAGAAAGGTTCTAGCAGCGTGAAAAATTCACATTGGTCCCCAGAGAATAAAGTGCTTTTCACATCCACCCATCCAAATTCCCAGCCAATAGATATGATTTCTTCTCTCAAAATAACTCTGTGCTGGGTTGTTTAGAAGCAGGTGGGGTAGAAGATCATGAAGCAGACTAGATTCCTTTCACAGAGCTTACAGAAAGTGTGGTTGGCCAATCTATTGTGGGTAGGAAAGAATGGTATCTTCTTTGAGATCCATTTGAAAACAATTATTAACAGGATAAAAATAAATAACACTTCCTGCAGAGTGCTCCCTTAAATACCAGGCAATACTTCACGATATGAGTTGTGGCAAGTTCCACCAGTTCATCCTGTAGTCTTTAACCGTAGTTGCCATCCACTCATGTGTGAATTCTGCTTCTCTCACCCTTCCAGCACCCACCACTTCTAAGTACAACAAGGATTATCAATGACCAGCATGACGTCAATGCCATAAACTTCCAGGAGGTCCATGAGAAAGCTACGGTCGCCTTGAGGATCCAAGCCCATTCCACGGGCATGGTCAGCGGTCAATGTCTTGTCCTGGCTGGCTGATATCTCCATCAATGTCTGAAATATCCGGTTGTTCTGCTCCATGAAGAACCTTAGAAACAATGTGAAATGGAGACCTATAAAGATGTGTAAAGCCTAAACACATTCTGCTCTCCAAGCCTAGGACTGAGTATTACTCATTTTCTGTTAGCCCATAATTTAGAAAAATTAAGTTGGCAATCACTTAAAACAGACAAACCACCTGTCCGGTATAGGAAATAGCCTCCTGAGAATATGCTGCTCAACAGGTTTCTACAAAATACCTTTACTGAAGTCCCGTACCCCATTGCAAGGGGCTTCTTCAAAATTCTCATTCAAACTCTGGACACTCTATCTGAATCCATTAATTATTGTCTAGGTAGATCTCTTTCTTTGCTTCTCTCTAGGATTTTTGATGACATCCTTCATTTATTTTTGCATATACAGCCTCCCACTACATCAAAGGTAGGGTTATCTACTGGCCATGGCCAGCATAATATACACTCAGACATATTCTTTTGTTCTACATTCTTTGTCCCACCTTGTCCTTTAAAATGATTCTTTAGCACGTTGCAAAGCAAAGCACTAGCTCCTAGCATCATATGAATTTGAAGAAATGAGACCTAAGTAGGTTGCAATTACTGGAGAGAGCATCCTAAGAATTTAATGCACCGAATAAGCGCTACTCAATATGGCAGCCGTTTTGTGAATGGACCCACCGCAAAGTCTCAGGATTCAAAACTACTCTTAATCTAGTGCTGCAATTTGCCATTCAGATTAATATTATCATGTCACTCCAGGTTAGTGAACTACAATGTCAACCTAGCTTTTAATCATGTAGCCTTTGACTAGCCAACAAAGACTCTCAAGAGTTTTTTTCTTGCCAATTTTCTTGATATTTATTTCTTTGCAGATGGTGAAAGTATAATAACATTTCAAACTCAGAGTGTATTTTACTGCTTAGGTTTAGTTTCAATTTTCATTGCCTCACCAATAGCATAAAATGTAACCATTGCTACAACCTGATTACAGAATTTGGAATATAACTTTGAGGACTCCGACTTTAAGCTGACCATCAGAGTAATAGATCGGACTCTAACGTCTCACTCTGAACATGCTACCATGCTTCTGGGAATATGTGGCCCCATGAAATAGGGATTCCCTAATGACTACTGAGACTTGCCAAAAGTCCATGAAAAAACTACATTTTTCAGCAGTAGCTGCCACAGATTGAGTAGGTGTGTATGGGAGAACCTCAACCCATCATCACTGAAGGATGAGAAACGGAGATCACAGGAAATAAGCTCCCAAAAAATCGTAAGAATGGCTTGGAAATATATCAAACAAATGTAGCTCATCACTAATTTTAAGTAGTGCTCTGAAGAATCCCAACTGAACAACTTACAAGATGAAGAGGTCCTCTTCGCAAGAACTACAGTCACCATCTACTTCCTGGGAATACATCAGCAACTGTCTGAATGAGGGAAACATACACATACTCATCACATTGACAGATCCACAATTGGTAGCCTATAGCAATGCAAATAAATACTTGGAAACCTGACAATATCTGCAATCTGACCCAATGCTTCCTGGACATGTTACCCATGGCATCGTTACAACACCAAAGTGAATAGGTGCAATGGTGGGATTCAAAAGTTCCCACCACCGGTTCTGTGGGTGTGGCTTGGTAGGGACGGCTGCCGGTGGGTCGCGTGACTCCTGTGACACACACACGCCAAATGCACGCTTTGTGCACATGTTAAAACAGTAAAAACTAAGCTACTGCACCTCTCAGCTGTTTAGCACAGCAATCCGCTCTGCCACACCAAACAGCTGAGAAGTTAAAAAGGACCTAGGAGCAGGGGCAGGTGGATGGGCCCAACTGCAGAGCATCGGAGAGACTTGGAGCAAACTGGTTCTCTGCCAGCTGATCTTCGGTGCTTTTGGTATGCCAGAACTGGACCAAACCAGTAGAATAGCACCACTACTGCAGTCAAGGAAAGCTAGGTTTAGACTTGTTAATCTCAGTTAATAGAGTAGAATAGAATAGAATAGAATAGAATAGAATAGAATAGAATAGAATACTTTATTGGCCAAGTATGAGCGGACACAGAAGGAATTGTCTTCGGTGCATAAGCTCTCAGTGTATGTAAAAGATATAAGTGATAAATCATGATCATATTTTGTAGCAGTTTAAAAAAAGAATTTTCACATTCAAACTTAATGAGTGAAGCCTTCCCTGTGGTTCTGCAAAATAAACATGCTGGAAAGAAATGAATTAAAGCAAGAGGCTTTCATTCAAGCTCCCCATAAAATGTGAAGAGGAATCCCTAACCAATTTCTGGTACTACCTCTGATCATTAAGTCTCTGATACTTCTCCTTGTCTGCGCTGTTAATCTTCAGAAGTGGTTGCAGATGCTCATGGTGTGTCTTCACATTCTGGTTATCCACATAGACATCATAGAGATCCTGCTTCTCTTCAAAGATTTTCTCTGTTGTGCCTAGTGAGAAAAAAACCCACAAGAGAATGGGTTGGATCCAAATTAAGTTAAATGCACTTGTTTTTTTTTACCAAACTCAGTAAGATGTCAGCACTTAAATACGAACATCCATGGTGAGCATGGGCTGAAGTTTCATTTATGTTTTCATTCAGCCTCCAAGGCTGTTGGAAGCAGATGATTTGATGGCATCAACCAAGAGGCCAGGCCCAAATACTTAGTGTGTATTGGGGGCTAGGAGTTTTGGAAGTCCAAATAATTGACTGGGGAATTCTGGGAGCTGAAATCCACAAATCTTAAAGTTGCCAAGGTTGGACATCCCTGCTGTTAAGTTTTGCAGAAGCTTAATTCATGTATTTTGATTATTTTGACCAAAGAATTAAGACAAAATCAAACCATGAAAAAACAGGGTGTCCTTGGATCTGCAGAAATGGCTGAGGACAGCCTACATTGCTTGCTACAGTATACAGAGACTAATCTTTAGATACTTCTTGCATGGAAGTGGTAGGTATTCTTCCAAATACAGAACCAGATTTGCTGTGAAGCATTAAGAAACGCTACCTCTCTATCTGCCAAAATGAAAGGTTATGTTCCTCAAATATCTTTAATATTCAACTATGATGAATGTATAAATGTTTCATGTAAAATTGTTGGAAGTCCAACTTCTGCAACAGCCAAACTGATCCCAGATAGGATAAATCGAATAAGGAAGTAAATTTGGAGCATTACATACTTACAGGCTACATATGCTACTTCAGTCTTCAGCATTTCAATGTCGGCTACATTGACATAGAAAAACGGCTTAGACTCTGGGACGGTCCCTCCAATACCCGGCAAGGAGACGTTGGCAAGGCAGCAGCAGCAATAAACTATGGGCAAGAACAGGAGGAAACCAACAAGGCATAAGGTAGGCAACGGGATTTCCAAAACTTCTTTGAGAACTTGGGGAAAAAACAGGAGGAACTGTCTCTACCCACAGCAATCAAATGATATTCCGAAAATCAAAAAAAAAAGTTTATTGAGTGCCCTTGGAAAAAACAGGAGTTCCAATATGAAAAATGCAAAAAGACATTTGTGAATAAAGACTCTGATTAACACTTTCTTTTTCCAGAACATTGTACATCGTTTGCTTTTCTACTTTTTCATACGAGACCATCACCTCTCTGTTCAGAGGTAAGTACGTCAAGATACAATTGATGTGGATGCAGCTAAAAAACAGACGATTCAGTTTCTTCTACCTCACGCCCACATATTCCTGCATGCCTTAGGAACTCAGGAGGCAATGGTGTGAATTTGCCAATAATATAACTTGTTAAATTATCTACTGAAAATGTAATGAATTGCTATGTGCTAGACAGAAATTGCTGAAGTTCAAGTCCCCACTCAACCATAGAGCCCATTGGATAACTTTGGGATGTCGGTCTGTCCTGTCTGGTTTGTCTGTCTGTGTATCTATCATCTATTTTTATCCTGCCTTTATTAATTTTTACAAATAACTCAGGGTGGAGAACATATTCAACACACCTTCCTGTTCCTGTTTTTCCCACAACAATAACCCTGTATGTTGAGTTGGGCTGAGAGCGAGCGTGACTTGCCCAAGGTCATCCAGCTATTTTCATGGCTGAGGCAGAACTAGAATTCACAGTCTCTCGCTTTCCAAACTGGCTCTCTTATTCCATTTCTCTGACTCCAATCCAACTTACGGGGTTTTTGTTGTAAAGAAAAATATTGAGGGAGAGGCTTCCTCCCTACCATTTGAAGCAGCTGAGAGCAAAGGTGCAATATAAATGCAATTTCATTAAAAATGAAAAATATAAAATTTGTTTAATATAAATTTTACCTATTCTAGGTAACAACTCTGTTTTTCCACTTACAAGACAATATGAGTTGACAGCTAATCTGGATATTACACAAAACTTAAAAGTGAAAACTTATATACACTTCTCTGAATATCTGCATGTGAACATATATGTAAAAGTTTGTACTTTTGGATGTAGAATATTTGTCATTTTCAAATGAACTTTGCCTACACAGCCCTCAACTTATGTAAGACTTCAACTTACGACTGTAAGTTTTAAATTCTGAAAGACCTACATGAGTGACACTTAATCACCCAGATCTGAAGTTCTAAAGGTCTCCTAGACACCAACTGCAGTCATTTGATTGCCTTTTGGGATCACATGACAGTCAGGTTGCATTTATAGCTGTTTGTAGCATGCCATGGTCACGTTTTTTTCAAAGGTCTTGCCAAAAATCAGCGTTTATTTCCAATTTGTGGCAAAACTAGCCCATAGCAAACCACTGGTTCATTTAATGACCATGGACCTCACTTTATGACTTTATGCAAAAAAGATCACATGACCAACCAGCTTTATAACTGGCATAACTCATGGCCATTATGGGCAGGCTCCATTAAGATCACAACTTGATGGCATGTATAGTAGGGAAATATTTTATCAAACAACAGTTAAAATAGCAACTTGGTCTGCAAGGCAGCCACTTCCTTAAAAAACATTTCTTTCCTTCTCTCTCTCTCTGTCACCTCTCTCTCTCCCTCTCTCCTCCCTCCCACTCCCTCTTTCTTCCTCTCTCCCTCCCTTTCTCCCTCTCTCCCTCTTTCTTTCTCCCTCTCCCTCCCTCCCTTTCTCCCCCCTCTCCCTCCCTCTCTCTCCTTCTCTCTCCCCCTCTCCCTCTTCCTTCCTCCCCCTTCTCCTTCCCTCTCTCCCCCTCTTCCTCCCTCCTCTCTATCTCTCTTTTCCTTTCTCCCTCTCTCTCTTCCTCCCTTCCTCCCCCCTCTCTCTCCCTCCCTCTCTTCTTTTCTCCCTCTCTCCCTTTCTCTCCCCCCTCCCTCCTTCTCTCCTTCTCTCTCTCCCTCTCTCTCTCCCTCTTTCTCCCTCCTCTCCCTGTCTTCTTTTCTCCCTCTCTCCCCCCTCTCCCTCTCTCTCCCTCCCTTTCTACCCCTCTCCCTCCCTCTCTCTCTCCTCTCTTTCTCTCCTTCTCTCTCTCCCTTCTCTCTCTCCCTTCCTCCCTCTTCCTCTTCTTAAATTCCTGTAATATGAAATGAGTGTGGAAGAATTATGCTTCTTTCGGTCTGCCTGATTTTGCAAGGAAGACCACATACTCTCCCCTGCTTCCTACCTCTGTAGCAGACCACGCCGACGGGAGGTGGAGAAAATATTAAAATGCGTTTGCGAAGCAAGGCAAACTTCCAGAGTGTCAGGATCTGCTCTCCAAAGAACTTGATGAACTGAGACATACAGCCTGCAGGGTGGGTGATCTGCAGCCAGAGGAAACAGCAAGGAACCCAAGTCAAAGCTAAACCAGGGGAACTGCGGGTGGGGAGCAAGCAGCCTACAGAAGTGCCAGTTTCAACAAACCTCTGGGAAGAGAGGAGCTACCCAGGCTTGGCATCATCTTTTCAGATAAATAAGTGAAAAATTGGTCATTCTCTCTCACTCCCAGCAAAGAAGTGACTGCTGGGATGAAGGGACACCCCTAGTTTTATTTCATTCAATATTTATGCTGCCATCAAAAGAGTCTGACTTGGTCAATTCCCAATCAAATAAAATGCAAGGAAACATCCACAGTAAGTAAAACAAAAACAAATTTAACAGAAGCATCCACAGCAAGTAGCACAAAAATAGCTTAATAAAAAAAATCCATAACCCAGGGGGGAGGGGAGGGGGGGGCAAAATAACAGTTGACAATTAAGTTAAAATATACTCCCCATGCTCTTAGAACTTAGAATAACCAATATATATATAACATCTACCAATAATAATGAAACCAAGACACACAGTTCAACCGTCGCAATTATTCCTCACCTTCATCTCCGGATACATATATTTGTGGATGGAAGGCAGCCAGTGGATGGGTTGCTGTGAAACAAGAGTGCCTGCTGGGAAGACTCCCTTCTTGTCATCATAAAAAGCTTCCAAGTGAGAGTAATGTCCTGGCATTTCCAACTGGTGCCTGGAAGGGAAACAAATAAGACAAGCAGCTGTGAAGTGGTCTCTCTGTAGCCTCCCTTATCAGATGCACAATTATTTTCCTATTTATCTTCATAACAAGACTGACAGCAAAGTGGTCCAGACGAGGTCTGGACCGAGTCCATTATTTGGGAGGATGGATTGGTTGGTAGATATGCCCAATTCAAGGGAAAAACACCGGGTTTCCCAGCAAATCCTCAGAGGGAATAGCAATAGCATTTAGACTTATATATCGCTTCATTCTTGGGGGCCATGATGGCTCATGTGGTAAGACGCTGGGCCTGCACTCCGCTAAGGTCGGCGGCTCGATTCCCATGAGCGAATAAACCGCGTAGGGACAAGAAAGGAGCCTCCCCTGATTGTCTACCAGCATTCAGGTGCCCTGAGAGTAAAGAAAACGCTGCCTGAAAAAATTCTTTCACAGAGGCAGCCAGCCGCCTCAGTGATTCCTGGCTAACATGTACCATATGCTAAAAAAAAACCATCCTGCTTCATAGTGCTTTATAGCCCCCTCTGAGCAGTTTCCAGAGTCAGCATATTGGCCCCAACAATCTGCATCTTCATTTTACCAACCCGGGAAGGATGGAGGGCTGAAATCAACCTTGAGCCAGTCAGAATCGAACTGCTGGCAGTCAGAAGGATTAACCTGCAATACTGCGTTCTAACCACTGCGCCACACACAGCATTTCTCTTGTACAGATAAGTCTTGATTCGGAATCAGATTAATGCTGGAGCACACCCCATTCCATGGTTAGACTGGCTATGTCCCATTTTCACTTGGATTTCACCTATTTCTACTTTATGGGGAATAACTTCATTTGGGTACTAATGGCACAAATTAGGCCATCACTGTCACAGCCAAAATCACAGCAGAGATCTAGAAAATGTAATAGGGCTTCCCATCATCAGCTGAACACTGCTTGTAGGACACTTGGAGGTGTTAGAAGGAACACCATTCCCACATGCTTCCTTTATCTAAGGACCTACCTGACCTGGTTCTCCAAGAAGTGCATGTATCTGTACAACAGAGTGTAGGAAGGAGAAAGAATGCCCACAGATTTCATGCGTGCCCCACGTTCCAATTCGCTGTCCACAGGCATATTGGCAAAACAGGCCAAACCAAAGCAAAGGCCTTTCCGGAAGTAACTAGAAAAGAATAAGGATATGTCTTCAAAGCATCAACAGATAAATGACTAAAAATTTAACAAAGCCTGATGGTGGCAGAAAAGACTATGAAAACAGGTCATGGCTGGATTTATAGCACTCATAGCAGTTACACCATTGCTATTCAGCTATTGGATTGAGAGCTAACTTGCAATCTATCCTGAAAATATTGCACTGGCACAATTTCCTTATACTGCTTTTTCCCCTCTTGGGAAAAATATTATTCCTTCAATCCTAGTTTCAGTTCTAGGATTAAATAAGTTTTGAATGATGGTTAAACAAATGGTTATTAGGCAAGTACTGCAGATAGGTAGCTATCAAAATACCCAAAATAAATCTATTTTGTAAAATCTTTATTTGGCACCTAAAAAGTAATGAAGTAAGCACCAGGTATATTTTCTTTGACTAGCAACTGATTGATAGCAGAGGCCTGTAGAGAAAACAATCATTAAACAACTACAACTTATGAGCAACTTAGTAAAAGAATTATTATTCTGTTCCAAAGAAAGATATATATTTGTACAGGAATCCAGGGATTAGAGTACCAAAATACTGGAAAAAAGGATAGGAAATGAAGAGAGAGAAAAAATGATAATTGCTGTGCGAGTTTTATTACAGACCACCTGGGTAGGCAGAAGATACTGTATGTAGGCCCTTCTGCGTCAGACGATCGATGATTCAAAGATGCATGCAATAATGTTAATGACTGATATAAATTATCCTTACAGGAATCTAATTCTGCCAAGAGAACCAGCAATTCCTTATCCTCTCTTGCTGACAATTTTATCTGTCAGAAAGTGGAAGAAAGAAATAGCATCTGCTTTCCTGGACGTCATCCTCATCGACAGGGAGGGAATTAACTGAAGGAATTGGCACCTTGGGAAAAATGTTTATGCTGCCTTTGAATCTGAGATATCGAGAAAAATCAAACCAGACATCAGAGGAATTGAGAAAGTGGTGAACTGGCAGTGACTAGTGGAAATGTTCTCTTATTTTGTGTTTACATTTCCTCAGACCGGAAATGGAGCTCTAGATCAGTGGTCACCAACTGGTGGACCATGGACCACTGGTGGTCCATGAGCAAATTTTGGTGGTCCACAGAGAAATGTCCCCCCAAAGCAATTAATCAAGGCTGCGTGGGAACACAAGGCTGCGCCTCCCACATGGCCTGCCCATCTGCTGGCCTTCACCCTTTGGACAAGCACAAACTTTACCTTGTGTAGAGCCACGCAAGCTGGAACTGGAAGGTAAGACCAACCACGGGAGAGGGAAATCCACCCCGGGGTGGCTTGCTGACGTTGGTGGGAAAGTCGGTCCCATATTCCAGAACTGTAGTAGTCACAGGACTGGCCCTTTGGTCATCTGGAGCAGTTCCTCCAGTCCATGGCACCCAGGTGGAGGAGCAGCTGCTCCAGGATGACCAAAAGGCCAGTCCTGTGACTACTGCAGGTCTGGAATATGGGACTGACTTTCCCACTAATGTCAGCAAGCCACTGTCAGTCAAAATTCATATTAGTGGTCTGCAGGATTAAAAATTATTTGATGTCCCTGAGATCCAAAAGGTTGGTGACCCCTGCTCTAGATAGCTGGTCATGATGATGTCATTGGGAGAAGGAGGAAACTAAGGATAAACACAAGGGGAGGATAATTTGGTATAATTTGGATAATCAGCAAAATTATTATGGGTAATTTAAACGATGTCAAATCTGCAGAAATGGATGGATTCCTAGGCAACTAAAGGAGACCATTGCTGAACTACTGGAGGTCAAGCCACATCCTGGAAGAGAGCAAATGGCCTCTTACAATTCAAAAAGAAAATACAGATCTGTCAGCTTGACATCTGTACTGGGGAAGGTCCTTCCATAGCAAGTCTATAAGCACTTGGATAGGTGTGCCGCTATCCAAGTTTGTAAGCACTTGGATATCTACTATTAACAGGAGCTAGCACGGGGTTATTGCAAACAAATTATGCCAAACTATGTCTAATTATATATCTTTCTTTAGAGTTACTAGCTTAGTAACTCAGAAGAATATAATCAGGCAAATAATTTTGATTATGGTGACCCTGAGATGTCTTGGGGGAACCCCCAGAGATCTGCGGGGCATACTTTAAGAAACACTGCTGAAGTGGATCCTGCACCGAACCACCTTAGGATTCTATTAACAAATCTGAAAGGCACTTGGCTTGGAAATCGACAAGACTCATTTTTGCTTTTCAGCACAGATGCCAATTAAATTCTAGATACACTCCAGTTTCCAGACTAGTCTCTGAGAGCAACTGCACCAATGATAAAATAGAGGTGTTTACTGTTTCCTTATAAATCAACCTTACAACATTGGGTCTTACAAGATATACTAAGATATAGACATTATCAGAGGCAGACACAATGTTTTAACATACTTTGTTTTCCAAATTTACCATTCACTCCTATAAGAAGTAAGAAGAGTTGTAGTCAAGAGGGAAAAGGGGGCGCTAGAACGATCAAAAAAGTCAAGATGTGTAACTGCAACCATGTCCCTATTTTATGTGCTTCGTGTACATAGCACACTTTAAAAAGAACGGGTTTGATGGCATGGGTGCAGTAGCATCTTGACTGTTTTATCCTCCTGGACTTTGAAAGTTGAATTGGAATCTGATGAAATCACACAAACATAAATGAACTACCTAGTGTGGCTTAATGTTGCCAGGCATAGGAGTGGGTAAAAGATCATGGACAGTAAACTTTAGTTCTAGGGGCTGTGCATGTCACTTGATAGCTTACTTCTTCCTTAAATCTGCAGTCACCTATACATATGATTGGCATTAACACTAAGCATTTTGTCTTAATAAGGAAAACTATTGTACCCATTTAACCCTTTCCAGATAACGGAAAGATTTGTATAATCAAAACATTTGTACAACTGAGTGGTGCAAGAAGTTGGCAATGCACTCACATGAAATCGGACTGGATTTTATGGGATCCACTGGCCATAGATTTGAACTCAACACCTTCCAGATCAATGTCTTGTGGCAAACACCATTCAACCATATTACCTGTGCAGAAAGGGAGGAAAACAAAACATTAACACAAGACCAGCACAAGACTAAGGCCATAAAATCACACAGATGTGCTTTTAGTTTTCTGAAAACCAATGAAAGAAGAGCTGACATTATAAGTTAAAGGAGAAGGAGAAAGGAGATAAAGGAGAATATTTGTAACTCGGGATTGAAATGCAGGGTCCTTGGTGCTCTCTTGGTTGTTTTCTTGTAGACTTTGCATTACCCAAACATTACCCAACATCAAAAGTGCTAATGGTGCTAGCACTGATGACGTTACCTAGTTTGAGTTACGTAACATTTGCAAGAAAACAACCAAACTCAAAGAGAACCAAGGGTCCCTTATTATAAGTTTGACAGAAATAGCTACTTCTTTCTCATAACCAAAATTCTTAGGGCACCCAGATTAGTTCTAGTTGAATTTTTTTCTTGGAAAGAAAGAAATTTCTCTAAACCCTCTGAAAAATGTGCTTTACATTTTTTAAAAAAAATTGAGCAAGGGTTATTGAGCTAATGTTAGAGTAAACATCATTATAATTCTCTGCTGTCTCCCTTAAGTGTTTTATTTTAATGTTTGTCAATCCCTGTACATCCATCTATCTCAAACATGCAAGTGTTCCCTTATTTTACTAGGTATCAGGAAGACTGATGTCTTACTTCCAGACACTTCTAAATGAAATATTTATATTTATTTCAACCCCTTGGAAGCCTTACAAAATCAAACATCTCCAAATTCAGTAGAAATTAGACTTAAGAATCACTGTTTCAAGTCAAAATGTGGCCATGGAAGCCTGGCACTTTCTGCCCTGACAGACATCCAGAGGTTCAGGCAGAAATCTTTCCCATCACTTACTACTTGATGTCTGTTAACTGGTAATATGCCCAAAACCTTACTCACCTAAAGCAACCAAATCACTTTGAAGATACAACGTAATTGTATTAGCATACATTCAATATATATTGGGCTCCAGAACCAAAGCAGTGGTCAGTGCATACAAAACTTGGTTTACTGGGCCAGTAAACCTGATCGATTCTTCTCCCTGTGGCCACCAAAATCAATTTAGCCTTCTGTGAATGTTTACTTACAAGGGCAAATTAAATTCCTATATACATGGGGAGGGGATTTCATATGTTTATTCCTGTATGCCTATGTATTAATGTATTCCTAATGTATTAATGTATGCCTCTGGGGGGAAGGTATATTTTTACTACTATATTGGAGATGCTAAGAATTGAGCCTAGGATCTTTTTGCACGTAAACCACATATCCTCCCTTCCAGATTGCGGTTCTTCCTAGGCATCCCTATATCCGAGTTGATAGCAATAGCACTTAGACTTATATACCATTTCACAGTGCTTTACAGCCCTCTCTAAACGGTTTTACAAAGTCAGCATATTGTCCCCCAACAATCTGGGTCCTCATTTTACCAATCTTGAAAGGATGGAAGGCTGAGTCAACCTTGAGCCTGGTGAGATCTGAACTGCCCAATTGCAGTCAATCAGCAGTCAGCAGAAGTAGCCTGCAGTACTGCTCTCTAACTACTGCATCACCATGGCTCATGATAAAATCTAAAGGACCATTTATTTGAAGGAAGCAAAGCAGCACATTATTATTATCCCTTTGCTGCAACATACTGATTATCCATTTATAATCCATATATAGTACCATTTATCCTTCCCCAGGACCATGATTGTTATTTTTATGAAGCTTGTTCTTTCAGATATCACTATGGATTATGCTGTGACATTATCCTGTCTCCAAAGATATCAAATACAAGCCTCTTCCTTCCTCCATCCATATTATCCCAATTCTGGTTAGGCAAGTATATTCCTTATTATCATTTGTTCTATTCCATCTTTCAGTATGACAAACTTCCTGAAATATCTTTAAATGACTGTAAATCATATGAGTAAATATTATTCAAACAAAACAATTATTGTTATTCTGTCCCATTGTTTAGGAAGACATTCCTGCCAAAGCACTCACAAAAATATTGATTTTTTTTTTTGATGCTGTCAACTTATTTTCAACTTCAAGTGACTACATAGATTAATTAACATGAACCAACCAACTCTCCATTGGTGGAAAGACCCAGGAGATGGGGGAAGATGGATATGGAAGAATCCAATTGGAGAAATGTCCAGTCACCTGCTTTTCTCAGAGTATTGAATCATACATTCTGAACTCAATGAATAAACCATCATGGATTAGGTTAATCCATGGGATGAGCCAGAAGCCATGTACTATGCAACACAATGGGTGTTTGTACAAAACATCCTAACTCAAACCAAACAAAGCACATTACAACTGTCCAACAATGACTTTTCCAAGGACATCCAGTGACTTGCAACTCTTGATCCTAGTTCAACAGTCTATTATACCATAATAATCTTCTCTTGCAATGAATAGTACCTTTTGATGGCACAGGCAAAATAATGCTCAGCATTTAAATATCTGGAATAGAGGCAATGTTCCTTTGGACAAATATCTTTCAGTCCAAACAACTCATAGTGAGGCCAAAAGTGGGGGGAGACACAGACAGATTAACACAGTTGGAAGGCACCTTGGAGTTCTCCTAGTGCAACCACCTGCTCAAGCAGGAGATCTTATACCATTTTGGACAAATGGCTATACAATCTCTTCTTAAAAACCACAACACCTGATGGAGCACCTACGACTTCTGGTGACAAGCCGTTCCACTGATTAATTGTTCTCACTGTCAGGAGATTTCTTCTTAATTCTAGGTTGAATCTCTCTTTAATCATCTTCCACCCATTACTTCTTGTCTTGCTGTCAGGTGAATTCGAGAATAGGTTGATTCTTCCCTCCCCCACCCACATTGTTGTGACAGCTCCTCAAATATTGGAAGACTGTTATCATGTCACCCTTTAGTCTTTCTCTTTGTTAGACTAGATATATTCAGTTCCTGCAACTATTCATCGTGTGTTTCAGCCTCCAGTCCCCTGCTCCCTTGAGTTTCCAGAGAAAAGCCAGGATATAAATAATATATAACAATTAATACTAAATAATCATGGGGCTCAAGATTTATAGAGTTTCATTTAAACCAGACACACAGAACCTCACATGAAAAACAAAAGAAATTAAATTCAAATCAATCATGGGAAGAGGAAGAGAAGTAAAATGCGTGATTAGAATTTTAAAATGAAACATTCTGGACCTGTATAATACCGTCTGTCATGTTCCTCCAGATGTTTAAATAAATCTTGAGGGTTCTTATGCCTGGTTAAGGAATATCCCTGCTTTATAGGGAAAAGAATCTCTACAGAAATATTTATCTGTTTCGATTTAGGGTATGGCATTAGCTGGTTTGTGGGAAAAATATCCAAAGTCTGCTTGAATATATTAGAGAATGATCTCATCTCTCAAACAAGCCACTTCTTTTGTTTTGCCAAGTCCCTTTTCAAGATATTTTGAAAAGTTCCCCAAATGCATTGGGAACACACCAAAGGGATACTCGGTTAAGGAATACTGTTCTAAGGATTTGATATGCCTTAGTGTGAGACAGTTTAAAGAGGAAGGACCTAAGAGGCTAGGTAGTGCAGAATCAGATAATTGGCCTATTTGAGTGTTCATAATCGGCATTGATTGGCAGGATCTCAGAACTATTCATTGGGGCCTGTTAATATTCAAGAGGTCAACTAGAGCAGTGTTTCTCAACTTTTTTCTCCCATGGCTCCATTCCAACCTTTTCTCCTGTGGCCACCTGTCCAAGTCCTATTAACAATATAAACATAACATCTGGTGTATTTTCTGACATCAATAGCAGTATCTGCAATGTAATATACTTTGCTTTTCTGTGTCCCCATGGTATGTACTATGGCCTCCCAGTCCACATTTTTAACCTATAGCCCTCTTGTAATATCCTAGGGCCCTAGGGTGTAATATGGTCCCTGGCTGAGATCCACTGAACTACAGGACTATCAGCCCAGTGCCCTCTCCTCAGACTAGCCCTGCATTTTCTGCATGAAAAGACTTGCGCCCTCTCACTAAGCTTCATAGAGAGTATCTTAATGTATTGCACCTGTGTATGGTTTGCCAATTGCACAGTGTCAGATAGGAGAGGGTTAACGTCATTGCCCAGAAGATCATTGGTTGCCCTTTCCCCTCTTTGGAAGAGCTTTATAGCTCCTGCTGCCTTAAGAAAGTTCAAAACATTCTCCAAGATCCATCCTGGGCACCCTTTTTTTGAACTATTACCATCTGGCAGACGGTACAGAATAATAAAAACAAGGACAAATAGGCTGAAAAATAGCTTCTATCCCAGGGCATTAACTCTATTGAATTCTACTGTATAGTGCAATATTAATGCAGTATCAGGGGTTTTTTATTCAATTGTATAGAACATGAAGGATGTATGTTTGTGCTTATTTTCATAGTCATAATGTACATTGAAGATGGTATTTAATTTCGTTGCCCAAGGTGCAACGACAATAAACTAAACTAGACCAATTATCCATTTTTCTCTTTTAAAGTGGATCCCTATATTTATGTACTCCTGTGCTTTCATTCAACTTTAAGTTTGCTCTTTCTGAATAATTCTTAAATGTCTGGCTGGGTGATTTTAGGCTAGTTGTTTTCTCTCCGCCTATGACATCAGCCTTGAGCAATAAGCCAATCAGTCAATTCCTGCCACAACCAAGCGGTTGATCTGAAAAATAGACTCTACACCTGGGGGGAAAAACCTTAGGAAGAAAAGAAAAACTACATTGGCTTTAAATACATCTGGACTGGACAAGACCAGTCCTGCCCTGCCCTAAGATAAGATAAATTCAAGTGAAAAAGAGTAAGAGACAGTAAGCAATAGTGTTGAAGACAGGTTCTGCTGTTTCCTAATTGGTCTCCCAAATGTGAAATCTCTACATAGGACCAAACTCCACAAAGAAATGCCAGCTTGATGACATCATCCCACATGCTTATCTGGTTGTGGTTGGAGAGAAGGAAGTTTATTTGCTGTGAAACAGGACTCAAAATGTTGTTTGTATTAAGAAAAACAAACATAAAAAGAATAGAACAGGAAAATTAAATAGGACAATTATGGTTTTATCCATGGGCGTGGTAGCATCTTGTTCTGGGATTTTGCTGCTCCTCTACAGAAAATTGGACTCTGACTGGGAGGCATTAAGCCAACCAGCTCAACTGGAATCATTGCTTTATTTGTCTGGAATTATGATGACTGTACTAGATGTGTTTTAGATATTCAACAGTCCCAAAAGGTGTAACAATACATACATACATACCTACACACATACATATGTATATAAAATATGAATATCTAAGTAAAATAATCAAGTATAAAACCATCATAAAACAAGACAATAAAAATATGAAGAATGCAACAGAAAAAGGAGTATTTTTAAAAGGCAGTTAGGGAACATATTAATTTTGCAAATGCCCAAGTCAACTAGGATATGTAAACCTGTTAAGCTGGCTGGAAAGCCTCTTTAAGCCTCATTAACTCATATCATAGGTTTTCCAACTGCTAGCAATCTTATTTTGAATTCAATATTTAAGCAAGCCTTCCTCCATTTTGGCACTTGCTAATTGCCTTGGATTCTAATTGGCTGGGGATTATGTGACTTGGAGTTAACACTTTTGGAATCTACCAAGTTGGGGAGGGCCAATTTAGGCATTTGCTTGGTTGCTGTACATAATTTAAAAAAAAACTGCACAGAGGAGAGAATAAATTACTGATACACAGATTCTGTTCATTTCCCTTTGCTCCTCCACTAATGCTGGGATGCAACTGGTAATGGTGGAACCAGATTGCCTTCCTAGATCACTCTTTCCAGGGTTTTATTTATTTTTTATTTTATTTATTACTTTTTAACTGTGTGCAAATTGTGACCCTTCCCCCCCTGTTAAATCAGTTGCTCTGGATTATGTCTATCAGGAAGTTAGTATGAATGTCTAGTGTGATTTTTCTCCCATTTAGATTATTCAATTACCTTAGTATTTTGGGGCTAGTCTACCTCACTGGGCAGCTAAAGTGAATGAAATTAACTAACTCTAGTTTTAAGTCCTACCATGCCTAGTGAAGAGAAGGAGCAGGGTTGACAAGAAAGCAATATTCCAATATTTGGGGAGCTGCCACAGAGAAGAGGGGACAACCTATTTTCCAAAGCACCCAAAGACCAGACAAGGAACAATGGATGGAAACTGGTCAAGGAGAGATTTAACCTAGAAATAAGGAGAAATTTTCTGACAGTGAGAACAATCAACCAATGGAACAGGTTGCCTTCAGAGGTTGTGGATGCTTCATCACTGGAGGCTTTCAAGAAGAGACTGGATAGCCACATGTCAAAAATGGTATAGGGCAGGGTATCAAAGGCCCACAGGCCGGATTCGGACCGAGGGTGCTTAAATCTGGCCCACGGAGCTGGCCTGGAAATAGCAAAGGACCAGCCCTCAGTGCCTCAGGCAGCCAAAATGGGACATGAGGGATTTTGGCTGGAGGCTGTCCATCCCATCTCCCTTCCCCTGGCCTGGCCCACAAAGGAGAACTACAATGCTGATCTGGTCCTTGAAGAAATCCAGTTTGACACTCCTGGTATATTTATTTTTATTTATTTATTTGATTTGTCAATCGCTTACAAGATAATAGGTATAAATATATACATAGTTATGAATACATGAATAGAATAGAATAGATAGAATACTTTATTGGCCAAGTGTGATTGGACACACAAGGAATTTGTCTTGGTGTAAATACTCTCAGTATACATAAAGAAGGAACATTCGTTAAGAATCAAGAATCATAATGTACAACACTTAATGATAGTCATAGGGTACAATCAACATCAAATCATACTAGGAAACAGAGGATACAAGCAACAAAGTTATAGTCACAAGTGGGAGGGGATGGGTGATAAGGAGTGATGAGAAGATTAACAGTAATAGTAGTGTACACTTTGTAAATAGTTGAACAGTGTTGAGGGAATTATCTGATTAGCAGAGTGATGGCTTTTGGGAAAAAACTGTTCTTCTGTCTAGTTGTTCTGGTGTGCAGTGCTCTATAGCGTCGTTTTGAGGGAAGGAGTTATGAATACATGAAATGGATACATATAAGAAAAATAAAAGAAACAATAGGACAGGGACAGTAGGCACGTTGGTGCACTTATGCATGCCCCCTACAGACCTCTTAGGAAAGGGGTGAGGTCAATAGTAGACAGTCTAAGGTTAAAGTTTTTGGGGTTTGGGGAAGAAACCACAGAGTCAGGTGGAGTATTCCAGACATTGACCATTTTGTTGTTGAAGTCGTATTTCCTGCAATCAAGTTTGGTGCAGTTAACCTTGAGTTTGTATCTATTGTTTGCTCTTGTATTGTTATGGTTGAAGATGAAGTATTCATTGACAGATAAGTCATTGCAATGTATGATTTTATATACCATACTTAGATCAGACCAAAGACGACGTAATTCAAGGTTTTCTAGATCTAGAATTTCAAGTCTGGTGGCATAAGGTATTCTATAATGAGTAGAGGAGTGGAGAACTCTTCTTGTGAAAGTATAGGGTTTTCTGTTTAAGCAGGGGCTTGGACTAGATGACCTACAAAGGTCCCCTTCAACTGTGTTATTCTGCTAAGCACTAGATGCTTCCTGTTTCTCTAAATAAGAGCTATACAATTTGTTAAGTTAGGGCCAGGTTCTTTTCATCACTTTTTCTTTCCTCTCCCTTCCTTCCTCCTTCCACTTAATCCCTTCCCTGCCCCAAAGTCACTCCTTTGTTTGTTCTCCTATTTGGCTGGTCTGATCGGTATCTCTTCTTCCCTCTGTGCTCACCTTCTAGCCACGTCATCTCTTTTGTGCTTCTGAGCAAGGCAGTGAGAGGCAGATTGGCATGCAAATAAAGATACTTTTTGGCCAAAGGCCTTAAACAGATGGCTGGCCTTCTTGGGGAAAGAGGCAGTCTTGCCAAGTCATACAGTACAAAAAGAAGGTAAGAGAAGGTAAGTCAGTTCTTGTTTTAATTAATTGCAAACATCTTATAACTTTGCTTGTATGTTGACAGAGAAAAAGAGCAAGCAACTTTCTGTGGCCTGGGCTGGTTTGTTTGTTTTTAAAGTCTGTGGGGAAAGGACCATGTCCCTACCTGGCCAAAACCTTTCTATCCTTAGGTATTATCCTTAAGTCCTTTAAAACAGTCAGAAAAAAAGCCCCAAATTGTGGCTTTTCTGATTCTTGCAGAATTTTGGGGGCAGCAAAAAGTCCCATGAACTCCTGATATTGTTGGAAGAAATATCCTTCTGGGTTCAGTTCCAAGTGGGGAAAAAGACACTGGAAACATGGAGACTGTTTGGAAAGATGGTTTAATGGTGGATAGGACCACATGGCTTGGAGCTCCAAAGTGAAAAGGACAATCACATGCTTCAAGATGTTGGGTGAAGGAAAAGAAAAAAGGGCCAAGATGCTGAGAGTGCAATTGTTTTATACCCTCTGATGGGCCCCATCTTATTATTTCCTGTTCCTATGTAAGAAATGTATCCCATTGGCTGTCAGACTTCCAGTGGGGTCTTAGCTAACTTTGTAGGCTTTGTCTGGACCACATGGCTTCACCTAAGTGCTGGCTGATGCAATCTTCCCAAGCCACGTTGTGAGATGTGAGTAGAGGCCTTTGTTATGTAGAATACTCTGGCCCAGGCCGTTAACGGCCACTCATTAACAAAGATGTGTATATGGGGGGCGGGATGAGCTTCTGCTTCTGAGGGGAGTTTCTGCTTCTGAGCTTCTATTTCCCTTTTAGGGGAAATATTCTGCCTTTTTAATATTTCCTAGGATATTTCATTTTTCTAGGAGAGGGATGGGTGCTGACTTCCTACAATATAAATCCACTTTTTTTTCAACTTGGTCTCCTCCAAACATATTTGATTGTAAGACCAGGATGTTGTTTCATGTGTGTGGAGAGGAGAGAGGTTGCTTATCTGAGGAAGTATCTCAATCCCCTTCACACTCAACCCTGCATTAAAATTAAAAACGTTCTGACAATCCCTTGTCTCCTCAAGTATGCCAGTTGAGTCAGGATAAATAATACTGGGGCTGCACAGAAGACTAGACAAAGGAGCTCTGAAATAGTTTCTTCCAGTCTCTTCTCATGCTTGATCAGGGAAATTTAACTGAAATTTTACCACTGGCTTTAAAGGAGAGCATCATTCTAGACACTGCAATACCAATTGCGTAACATCTGTAGTTTTATTGCACAAGAAACATTCCACAGTATCTTTGCTTTGCATATCCTCCAAATGAAATGATACTGGAATCTATTTTTTTCAAGAGAGGCAGTGAGTTCCAGTCAAGTGCATTTTCACAAAAAAGATATTCATGATTCGTAGGGCATATGTTTGTAAAGCAAAAAGTGACTAATCTGTGGCTTCCGCATGACTTTCAATTAAATGAAATTGGAGAACTTGAACAAACTACAAATTTGCGGTCAGGGAGTATTAGCAAAGCAACTTTCCTGGGAAGGAAGTCTGGAATTGCCCTGGGCCTTGTCTTATCGAAGAATCAGCAAAAAGCACAGGCAATAGGAAAGAATAATGCACCTGGTCAATAATAAAAATTAATAATGACATTCACTATCTTTTATTCTATTGGATATATAGCACAGGTAGTCCAATTCACTTAGTGACCGCTTGGCACTGAAAAAAGTGACTTATGACTTATTATTTTTTCACACTTATGACCATTGCAGCATCTCCATGGTCACGTGATTTACATTCGGATGCTTGACAGCTGACTCACATTTATGACGCTTGCAGTGTGATCACCTTTTGCAACCTTCTGACAAGCAGGTTAAGATTCACTTAACAACCGTGTTATTAATTTAACAACTGCTGTGATTCATTTAACAAATATGGCAAGAAAAGTTGTAAAATGCGGGAAGACTCACTTTAAAAAATTCTCACTTTGCAACATACATTTTGGGTTCAATTATGGTTGTAGGTTGAGGACTACCTATATTTTAAATTGCCCTTTTGTTGTTAAGTTTAAAGCTTGAACATTTTTAATTATGTCATTGCATTTTTACAATATATTCATATTTTTGTATCTGGATGGCTCTACCCCTTGGCTATTCATATAAAAGGAGGAGAGATCTATAGTATAAAATAAACTTTTTCTTACAGGTTGTATCAGCCATGTGGAATTCAAGTGGGCACACTTAGCAAATCTATCTACATTTATTATTAATCAGGAAAATCTCTCAAGTGTTACTTCTTTCAAGAACTCATTTATTCTACTGCTTTACGGAGCTGCCAAAAATTACAACTGTAGGCAACCTACTTCAAAGACTTTTCCTAATTATTGCATAATATTTGGTACTATATCTCCTTCATCTTCTTTCCCATCTTTTTCCTCAGATCTCCCCTTTTTGATCATACCTGTGTTACCAATTCTTATTCTTCTTTTGCTAAAACCTGAACCTATTTGTACTTACCTGGATATACACTTCACTTTTCTTCCATCTTTCAAACTATATGGATAAACTGGAATCAGGTCATCGTGGACTCAGAAGTGGTGCTTCATTCACTTTTCAATCCCTGATGTAGCCGAGGAGTGGTTGAAAACTTCTTAGAAGGCAAAGTGTTCTAAGACAGGCCTTAATTTCCCAGAATAAATTTCCGTAAATAAATAAAGCTGATTCAAGGGTTTTTGTAGCCAATGGAAAGAGTGGTGAAGCCATGCCATTCAAGTTTGGTCCAGAGAACTGAGTCCAAAAGTATACTTAGGCTTGGTTCTCCAAGCCACTTTCATTCATAAAGGTCAACACAACTCAAGCTACCTGGCATGCATGGGGAAAGCATCGAAAATCAACAATTATGTTGGGTAGTTACCTAAACCTACATCTGTAGACTTGGCTAGTATCTGCATTCTTCTTAATGGCCTTTGTATGTAACATCTGCCTTGGTCACCATAGGTGACCAAGAATTTCATTCAGAAAAGGGGGAAAGTGATGAATAATCTCCTTTTTCTGGCAAACTTAACTTTTTTATCATGAAAGAAGGAAAATATTTTCCTACTACCAAACAATAGCACTGCAAATGAAAGGACAAACTAGCCTGTCCCCTTTGATAGAAATAATCCTCCAGAAGTTAAGAACTTAAATTTCCACACAGTCCATGGCTTAAATACGTATATGGAGAGAATGGAAAAAAATGTTTATCACTAGCCTCATAAGGCTTATTTAAAAAGCTGCTTGTAATGCAAATATCACCTGAGACAATAGGACCCATATCAGCTCCTTCCAAATTAGAGGGTTAGCTGCCATTTTGAGCATTTTGAAAATAACTTTTATTACTCTGTGATCATATTAAGAGCAACTGCGTTCTCTTCACTGATGATGTAAAGCTGTTCAATACCATAGACAATACTGCTATCCTTCAAAAAGATCTTGACTATGTATCAGAATGGTCAAACAAATGGCAACTTCACATCTCAACAAATAAATGCTCTGTCTTACATATTGGCAAAAAAATCAGAAAATAAAATGCAAGTTGAATAGTCAAGACCTTGTTGATGATCCAAGCTCTATAAAGGACCTTGGAATACTCATCTCTAATGATCTAAGTGCCAGAACCCACTGTAACTATATAACCAAAAAGGCATTAAGAGTTGTTAACCTAAACCTACATAGCTTTTTCTCTGGTAATATCACACTACTAACTAGAGCATACAAAACGTTTGGTAGACCAATACTCGAATACAGCTCATCAGTCTGGAAACCACATTAAATATCTGATATTAGCACAGTTGAGAAAGTCCAGAAATATTTCACAAGAAGAATTCTCCACTCCTCTACTCGTTGCAGAATACCTTATGCCACCAGACTTGAAATTCTAGAGCTAGAAAACCTTGAAGTACACCGTCTTCTGTCTGATCTAAATATGGTATATAAAAGCATACATTGCAATGACTTACCTGTCAATGAATACTTCAGCTTCAACCATAACAACACAAGAGCACACAATAGATACAAACTCAAGGTTAATTGCACCAAACTTGATTGCAGGAAATACGACTTCAAGCAACAGAGTGGTCAATGTCTGGAATACTCTACATGACTCTGTGGTTTCTTCCACAAACCCCAAAAACTTTAACCTTAGATTGTCTACTATTGACCTCAGCCCTTTCCTAAGAGGTCTGTAGGGAGCGTGCATAAGTGCACCAACGTGTCGACCATCCTTGTCCTATTGTTTCTTTTATTTTTCTTATATGTACCCATTTCATGTACTCATAACTATTTATATACTTATACCTATTATCTTGTAAGCGATTGACAAATCAAATAAATTCTAAACTCTACCCTACCACTAGATGGCAACCATTTAATGTCAAACAGCAATTACAGAAGGATGGAAACAACCTCAAAATATAGATATCACAAATTCATTTACTACAGGTTTCATCATTATCATATTTCTGGACAAACATGCCATTTGAGAATTTGCAAAGCTGAGTGCTTTTAAAGTGAAATGTTTATTATTAACCTTCTGATCACCAAGAATCCTTTCAACTGCTTCCCAAATGAGGTGAGTGGAAGATAATATGTTTGATATATGGCGATTTCCTTGAATGCCTTCATAAATAAATGAAAGGACATTCAAAAGCCTAAGATGATCTATTTAGTGGTAAGTATCTCATGTAAGGCTACTATGCAAATCCATTCATTTTAGTAACCATCTAGCTCAGCAATGGGAAGACGCTCTAGTGGTTAGGGATGTTTTACATTTAGGGGAGGTGAAAGGTAATAATGGTTCTGATGAGCACTCAAACCAGACTTGTGGACCGGGTCACGGTTTTCTGGGGTTACCCCCCCCATCGATAAATTTTTTTAAAATTTTTAATCCTTATAATTTACATTGACTGTTTCTTAGTATGGTTTGATTGCTTATTGTACCCTATGACTATCATTAAGTGTTGTACCTTATGATTCTTGATGAATGTATCTTTTCTTGTATGTAGACTGAAAGCATTTGCACCAAGACAAATTCCTTGTGTGTCCACTCACACTTGGCCAATAAAGAATTCTATTCTATTCTATCTTATTCTATCCTATTCAAATGTAATATTTAAGCTTGACACTACTTTTGGCCAGTATCCTGCCTTGAAATAGCAGAAAAGGTGTGCCAACGTTGTTGTTTTTTGAAGCTGTGATCAAAAAGGATTGAAAAGTAGTAGTCTAACTTTAGCCTATACAGGTAGTCCTCAACTTACGGCTACAATTCAGCCAAAAAATTATGTTGCTAAATGAGAAATTTGTTAAGTGAGTTTTGCCCCCATTTTACAATTTTCCTTGCTTATTAAGTGAATCCCTGCAGTTGTTAAATTACTAACACAGTTGTTTAGTGAATCTGGCTCCCCCATTGACTTTGTTTGTCAAACAGTCACAAAAGACAAGCACATGACCATGGGACACTGCAACCATCATAAATATGATCCAGCTGTCAAATATTCGAATGTAAATCATGTGATCACGGGGATGCTGCAACAATCATCACTGTGAAAAATGGTCACAAGTCACTTTTTTCAGTGCCATTGCAACTTCGAACCGTCATTAAATGAACTGCTGTAAGTCAAGAACTACCTGTATAAAGGCTTTTTAAAATGATGGCGTCATGTCACCATTGGCGATATAAGTTAGCAAAGAGTATAGTTGCAACTGGGAATCCATACTTCTGCCCAAGGATAAAGACAAGAGTAGAAAGCAAACAAACCCACACAAGAAAAGGAAGTATTTAGATGTTCCAAAGAACAGCAAATACAAAAAAAAAAAAGGCTTACATCACGCAAATGTTGCAATAATGATGACTTAGTTCTTACAAGGAAACCATAGATAACTTTTAGAACCTGTTTCAAAACTGAAAGCTCATTTCAGGAACATAGCAAGCAGTTAATACATATACACATCTTGACTGTTCCACAATACTTTCTACGTGTGTGCAATGTTCATAAGCACATAACACAGGGCAAGACTTTGATCATGTGAGTCATTCACACAGACACACACACACACCTGCAGATACTCTTGCTTCTGGGATGCCTGTATACTTGTCACTGAATGATTCAGTGTAATGTGATATCTATGATTGGCATCTGAATGCACTGTATACTGCCAACAGCATCATTAGGACTGAGGCAATACTGAAATAAACTTTTTGGATACACAGGATTTTTTTCTTCAGTGAGGAACCATCCTGACTGATCTTTAGACTGCAAGGAGATAAGGAACAAAACATCCAAATCAGCTGCTTTCTGTGACCTGTGAACATTACACCAAGCCCTCACACATTACGCATGGGTCTCTACTTCCATAGAATGATAAAGTCCATACGATGGCCAGAAAGGTAACACAGATTCCAAAAGAATCATGATTTACCCTTCATGCAGCCTATTCCTCTTGCCAGGTGGAACACTAAAAGCCAACTAGGAATCAAAAGATGAATTTGTCACCCAAGCCAAGGCTTGTTCCTATTCAAGCCAAGCCAAGGCTTGTTCCTATTCAAGTCAAGACCACAAACCAGGGATTGTTCTTGGTATATAGACTTGTTCAGCAAAAATAGGACAGAAATCACTGTTTGAGTGATCTGACTATTACAGCAGCTGAAAGGGAAAATATTGGAGGGGATGGGTCTTTTTTCTTCCTTTCTGTAAATGAAGTATTTTCTAATATGAACAGAGTTCCTAAAACTGGGAGGATAGAAAGGAACAAGACATAAATATAGTACAATTTATACACATATGCTATTGTACAATATTTATCCTATTGCAGGGAAAAAAAGAGAGAGAAGAGACATAGGGAATTATGATGAGAGGTTAGTGATTTCCAGAAGATTGACTCCCAATATTTTAACTCTGGCTGCAACTTCCCACCCCATGAAGCTGCATAAGAAAGGAAAAAAGGGTATAGACGGAACCACAAGCAAACCACCAAAGTCCACAGCAGTTCAGGAAGCACATTCCTAGGCTTGGAACATATATACATGATTTTCCTAGGTTCTGCATTGTGTAGAAAAACTCCAGACTCTCAAGAAGCATCCTACCTTCAATTGCCCTCTTCATTTGAAGGTGACAGAATATGGATAAATGATAAATGTACATAGCTTCCACTCTCTGAACACTGAGACAATTAGCATCTGAACCCCAACAACCTATTAACTCTGTGACCATATCTATGTTCGTATCCATTGGCCTGAATCTGCGATGGATCTCAAGATTAAAAACCAAACAGGCTCGGCATCTACTCATTCCTGAATAACCTCTCCCTCTCCCCACTAAAAACAGTAAAGTGTAAGGGGGGAAAAAAAGAAGGAATAAGGAGGATGGGACAACATGAGGCCTAGAATTGTGTGTGTGTTTTATATCATGTTCAAAAACGCTCTTTTCCAAGACATTTCATCTCACCAATGTGTGGGCCTTATATAGGAAACAATCCTGTAATCTTGGTTTGAAAGCAACTCTAAGTTCCCGTCTTCTGGTGGACGGAGTAAGTTGAGAAAGTCCTGGGTTTTAATAGGTAATATGCATCCAAAATAAGGAAGAACGATCTCTTTGTGCAAGCATATCTAAATGAAGCCATCTACCCAAAGGATTTTCCCTCCAGGCTAGAAATTTATATGCACCAAACGTATTTTCAATTCTAGGTACCCCAGGCAGAAGCTGGAGACACCCACGGTTTCCCAACCTCTGGGGAAAAAAAAGTCAAAGACTAGCTTATTGCACATTAATCCCCAGGCTCAAACTGAAGGAAACTGATGGGGAGGAAGATAGAGCCGCACTCTGGACATGGTCAGAAAGGCTCGGTTTTGGAAACATGGACATCTGAACTCCCCCAAAAAGAAAAAAAACTCTGGTGCAAAATCCCTGGCTCTTAGGAGAATGCTGCCAGAGAATCTGCTGCTGTAAAGACAAGCCATCCTTTAGCTGCCATTCTGGGTCGCACAGGGGGTGAGGGGATCCTTCCTCCTCTCCCCTCCCCACGAAAAGAGATCCAGCTCCCCACCCCTGACTTGACGGACCTCTGCCCAGCTTACCGGTGCGGGGGTCAAAAGTGACCACGAACACTGCCACGATCTGGTCTTCCTCCACCTGCGCCGGTTCCTGCTCCTGGAGGCGCCTCCTGGGACCGACTACCACCGGCTCCCCCTTGCCGCCGCTCCTCCACGTCCGAAGAGGAGGAGGAGGTGGTGGAGGAGCGGCAGCCCCCCCAGGTACCAGGCTCCCCGGGCTCCGGTAAGGAGACGGCCGGGCCCTCGGCCCAGAAGAGGAGCGGCGCGTCGTCGGCTTGCTCCACCATGGCCGGCCAGCTGCGGCGCGCGGAGGTGAAGGGCGGCGCTTGAGCAGCCTCCGCGATCGCTCGATCTCCGCCTCCCCCGTCACCGACTGACTGGCTGGGTTCTCCCCGGCCGAGCCGCCAAGGAGAAGCCGACAGGCCTGGCTTGGGGAAGGATTCCCGGCGCCCCGATCCTTTGTGCTCGCGGACGCAAGCCCGGGCGAAGCTGGAAGGTGGAGCCCCAACCTCTGCATGGCTTTAATGGGAAAGCAACCCTCCCGCGCCCGTCGGACTGGAGCTGGCTCTGGAATAGGAGCGCATAAGGATTGCAGCGCTGGAAAGCCGGATCCTACTCAAGCTCCGTCCAGAAGTGAATCTCACTTCGGTTAAAAAACAACCGCCCTTCCCCCCATAGAATTTAAAGCTTTACTCGCGTTGAACGTCAGTCCGCTCGGTAGCATTGAAATTCACAACAGTTCCCTGTAAGGTCCGTTATCCGCTAAGACCACCGTTTTAAAAACGTGCAGGGGTGTATTCATGAAAGCAGGGAAATGTCATTTCTGAGTATTGTGGCGTTTATAGCTGGACTGTGCATTTCCTCAGAGTAGAGACCCAGATCTGGATTGCAAAATTTCCGACGACCACTAGATGGGGCCTATGGGATCTGCATGCAGAGTTTTGCCAACAAGGAGATGATATTATTATTATTATTATTATTATTATTATTATTATTATTATTATTATTATTATCATCATCATTATCATTATCATTATTATTCCATTGCTGAGATGGTCACGGACGATTCGCTTTGGCACAGCATCTTCAAACGTGGCTGAACCGTGGGGTTTGCATAATAACATTAAACTAACCACACAGCTTCGGTTTTCATAACATCAGCCACAACAAGTATTTACCAGAATTAAAATTAAGGAAGCTTGGCAAGGCACCTACCTGGGCATAGGGAAAGAGAAGTCTAAATTGTACTAAATGAACTAAAATATAATCATTTGGCTGGTTCACACACCTTATCCTAATTCAGGCTAGGCTTCAGCATGATTTACTGAATGATCACTAAGTTTGGGTTCACAAAGAATTTTACATTATAAACCATTATGACTGAGTTCCGCACAATACACTAAAACCAGATTATGGTTGTAACAGAGTGAGCAGGGGTTTTAAGGATTACAGGCCTCCTTATCATGCAGTTACTTACTATGTAATATATTTGTCAGTCCCTACCACCTCATTCAAAATGATTCTGGTGATGGATGTCAATAATACCAACTCTGTGAATATCCCTGTACTTTAAAACAGCTCACACACAATACCCCTGTAAGATGGAAAAACAACCACAAACAAGAAAAATAATTGCATGTCAATGACATACTAAGATCTTTTAGTAACCCGATTAAATAGGAAGGCCACAAATCCCAGACAATATTAGATAACACACTGTTTACTGATGTCTGCTTGGACATAATTCCAATGGGAGTTACTTCCTAAGTGTCCAGTACAGTCAGATATTAAATCCTACATGCGCTAAGTAGATTTGCATCATGCTCTTATTAATTTTACAAACAACTCAAGGCAGTGAACATATTCAAGGCACATTTGTTTCCTATTTTGCCTATCATATTTAGAATTGTAAGCCTGTGTGTCTGAAAACAAGCCATATTTTTACAAGACAGCAATCTCGTCAGTCACAAGCTCTGTTGACTGTTATCCAAAAAGTTTTCCTTTTGGATAAATCTACGATTTGGCTTACGCATGTGAGAATCCACACTTCTGGTGGACCTTTTGTTAAACACAAAATGAAAGTTTTTTTTAAAAAAAAAATTGGCTGGTAATATGAAATTAGAGAAAATTTGCAAAACCTGTTTAGTTGGAATATTAACTAAGCCCTTTTTTGCATGTTAATACAATATTAATATTTTCATCACTGGGCTATCAATTTCCAAACTGAAGCAATGAGGCATATGTTTATTTGTTTGTTTATTACTTATATCCCATCTCTATTATTTTTACAAATAATTCAAGGCAATGAACATATCCAACACACCTTCCTTCCCCTATTTCTCACACAACAACAACCCTGTGAGGTGAGTTGGATTGTGAGTGAGTGACTGGTCATAGGATCAGCCAGCCAACTTTCATGGCTAAGGCAGAACTAGAACTCATGGTCTCCCGGTTCTAGCCTGCTACTTACCCAATAGACTAAACTGGCTCTCTTTCCTTTCCTTTTTTCTATCATCCTTCCCAGTGGTGGGATTCAATTTTTTTTTAATACCGGTTCTGTGGACATGGCTTGGTGGGAGTGGCATGACGTGGCTTGGTGGCCGTGGTGTGGTGGGTGTGACGGGAAGGATACTGCAAATTCCCATTCCCTCCCCACCCCACTAGCCTGCTTTCCAGCTCCATTCTCCTGTGCAGGGCAACAAAAGAAGACCCAGCCGAATAGCTGGGACTCAGGAGGCAGAGAATAGATGGGGGCGGGGCCAGTCAGAGGGGGAATTGCCGGTTCTCCGAACTACTCAAAATTTCTGCCATAGGTTCTCCAGAACTGGTCAGAACCTGAATACCACCTCTGATCCTTCTAGTGTTTTTAATAAATAGTGGACATTGATCACTATATTTCAACCTTAGTGACTTGAAGTAGTATGGACTTCAACTCCCAGGATTCTCCAGCCAGCATGCTGGTTGAAGAATCCTGGGAGTTGAAGTCCACATATCTTCAAGCTGCCAAGTTTGCAAAATTCTGATCTCCAGCATACATTGGTCCTTTTAATGGCAATAGTTTTCATGTCTCAGACTGGAAATCTTTCCCAAATTTTACCTGAAAATTCCAGAGTCTCAATCACTTGCTAGATAGAAGGATCTAACTGACTTGGGCTTATCTCAAAAATCTAAGCAGAGGTGAACCTAGTCCTAATTAGAATTGGATCAGAGACCAGAAAATTGTTGATGGTAAAAGATATTTTGGAAGCAGGCAATAGCAAATTAGTTCCAAACTGTAAGATTCCCTTCCCCAGAACTACACTTCAGTGATCTGTGTTTTGTTTAAAGCCATCCTTATCTTGCCTTTGGTTAAGGTCGATCAACTCATCCTGCAATATCATTTAATTCTGAATGACTCACAGAGCAATGCAAGTTTTTACAGAATTACTTTAGAGATATGCAGGAAGTGATGTTTGTAAAACTCCTCCAGCATAATCCATAAGGCCTAATGAGTGGTTTTAACAGGAAGTTCAAGAATAAGTTTGAACTGATGCTACTGTGCTTCAGTATCGGTGGAGTTGCTGCAACTTCTGTTGGGGTACTGAATAAGTTTTTCTGTCATAAAAGGGTTGGGAGTAAGGCAATATTTGTTAGCTGGCTCAATGTTTTTGCATCTGCAGAAACCTTTTCTTCTCTGGCTGGAAGACTTCATAAAAGAGACATTATGTCCAACGTTTCTTTAATTTATTTATGTATCAGCTGGCTGATTTAAGTCTTATATGACATGTGTTTGCCTCCAATGAATGCATATCTTATCCCACTCAAGCTTACCTGAAAATGTGCTGTAGATTACTAGGCTGAATTGGGTTATTTCCTTTTTAGCAAACACAGCATGTTACTTTTAATAGAATATTGTGCCATGATTTCACTGAAAAATAATATAGCAGTCTGCCATTTTTTAAAGGACTATTTACCCTCCCAGATAGTGTTTGTTTTAATCTGAATATAAAATAGGGGCTGTTTCAAGCTAGTGCTCTGTATACAAAGCTTGCCTCTGAACAGCTAGCAGCAGTTATCCGATTAGAAACAAATTAAGACACTTTACAATAAAAGTTAATCAAGTCATTGAGAGAAGAGACTAAAAGCTTTTTAAAGAATTAGCCTTGGTTTGGAGAAACAAGCTCATCAGCTAGGATGCAAGCTTGGCATATCTAATTTTAGGATTGTGACGGTTACTATGCAGAGTTCCTATCTGAAATATTTTCTGGGTGAATTCACACATGTAAAATCTTAAGATGGTTTGTGAATCTAACTTTGAATTCTGGAGCCATTTTGTTTCAATCTAGTTGCTTAGGGTTTAATCAAATCATAGTTAAGCAAAGCATAATTTGATGTCTCAATCCAGACTGGTTTTGGTTGGGTTTATCTATTGCACTAATCTATTAGCAGCACCATTTGTGAACTACCTTGAGCCTCTCTAAGCCACAGTCAGCACTCTAATATGTCTTAGCATGATATGTCTTCCTGCCTTTTTCAGCTGCAATGGATGATTGGAGCAGCAGTAACAAACTCATACAGAGGCTGGATTTTTCCAGATGTGGAGAAGACAGTGAATTGGAAGAGGATAATGGTTTAAGAATGGAAGATGTGAAGCATGCCACTCCACAGAAAAATTGTGAGTTTCAGAACTGGAGGACACATTCTCCTTTCCCAGTGACCCCTCAGAGACAATTGAATGATTGCTCTCCGGCACGCCCAGGTTCTTGGGTGAATCCTATCAGGAGATGTAGGGAATCTTTGCGAAAGAAAACTGTCCCTTTGGAAGATTATCCTGGAACTCCTTTGCATTATGTTACTTGGCAGAAGCTGCAACTCTGTGATACCCCGAATACTCCAAAGGTATGGTGATGATGGCAATAATAATTCACAATCTGTTCTTCTGAGAGTATCCAAGCCAACTACTGTAAGAGCATATTCTTGATCTTCAATCTTTCATCATGCTTGAAACTTAATATTGCTAATTGCTTCTGGATTTATGGTCCATAAAACGTATCTGCTGTTTTAAGTGAAATTGGTCATGTCAGATCTGACTTTATGAGTTCCTTAGAGGAGAGGCGACATAGTCCTCCATTAGTGTTGAATTGTTTGGGGTGAATCCAAAACAGTGTGCCCAGACATAATAATAAGGTTCAAAAAGATGAATCTAAGCTTGCTACTTGAAGAGCACCAAAAGGGACATTTTGAGATTTTAATAAAATGATGCTTTATTTATTTATTTATTTATTTAACTTATATACCGCCCTATTTCCCTGACAGGACTCAGGGCGGTGCACAGCCGAATTAAAATACAAACAGTACAGAATTAAAAACAATTAAAAAACCAAATATAAAAGGCTGAAAAGCTAAAAAATATAAAGGTGTTAAAAGCTAAAACCAATCCAGACCGAATAAAAATCCCCTAAAAAACCCTAGGCCAGACCGGCTTGCTGAAATAAGTAGGTTTTCAACGCACGCCGGAAGGTCAAGAGAGCATGAACAATGTTTTATTAGACTCTGCTGCATAATATATACATTTAATGTATGCATAGTAATGAGCAGCATTCAAATTATACTAAAAGTATATCTGGAGTGGTGCGGTGGCCTAGAGGTGGAGCTCTCACCTCACAGTCAGGAGGTTGTGAGTTTGTTCCTAGGTAGAGGCAAATATTTCTCTCTCTCGGCACAATGAACATATATTTGCTGAACGAAACTCCACATTGGTGACTGGAAAGGCATCCGGCCATTAAACAACTCTGCTAGCTTCATTCAGTTGCCCAGACTCCAACCCACACAGGATTATGGGGTTGTTAAAAGATGATGATGAAGATGATAATGATGATACATAATTTATCTCTTGCTTATTCTTTGGGAATTGTAAAATATGGGAGAATACTTGGATTGTAAGCCTCCAACAAATGGATGGGTTGGATTTCAGGTGTTTCTCTGCAAATCTTTGCTTTCTGCAAGGTGGTATCAAAGTGGATAGATGTTGGGTTTTTTCCCAACTTGAGTGTCACAAGACCATCTGAGTGCATTAGATCAAATTTAAGTTTAGTAAACTTAAGTTAGTAAAAAGGTTGTGTGTGGGGCATACAACAATTCTGAAATGCAGTAGAGGACCGCATAATGTATTTTGATATTGGGGAATATTAGATCTTTCTCCCTATAAATTGAGAAGTTGTAAAATGCTGGTGCTATAGAGCAGGGGTGTTAAACTCATATCGTCACAGCAGCGTCACGTGACATATCGGGACTTTTTCCCCCCTTGGCTAAACTGGGCGTGGCCAGTGCATGACGCATTCGGCCCGTGGGCCGCAACTTTAACAGCCCTGCTATAGAGGTTTTCCCATGGGCAATTTTTGTTTTTTGTTTTTTTGCTCTAGAGTCTCTTAAGTAAGACAGCTTTCCCTTCACCTGTGGGAAAATTTCCCTCCAAAGGGATGAGGAATTTGAGATTCACTTCCTGTCCTGACCCAGAGGAGGCTCCTTCAGCTTCTTTGGTTAATATTAATCCGTTTACACCTGAATCGTATCGTCAAATGGTCTTCCATCCCAGCGGCAAGAGGAAAGCCAGAGGGGAGTCGTGAGTGTTTTCTTCCTAAGATATTTCTCAAAGGATGCAAAATAAGATGATCAGGTAGTCATCTCTGCAGAATCATAAGATTAGAATTTAGACTTGTTTAGTGTAACTCTCTGATCCAAAGACCAACCCAAATTGAAGCATCCGTGACACATAATTGTCTAGTTTCTGCTTAGATATATTCAACACAATTGAACCATCCCAGCTCATTTTGGTAATTTGAACTGTTGAACTGTTCTTACTGTTTGGTAATTTTTCTTAAAGTTCATCCAGAATCTGCCTTCCTACAAGACAGAAAATTATTCTATTTCCTCTTTGAATAAGATAGAGAGCAGGCCCTAGTTTCTTCTGTGTAATATCCAGGTGTTTGAAGAATATTGTTTTAGTATTAAAGAAGTTTTAGTGATCCACTGGCTTTCAAAACCTATCTTGCCTTTATTATTGGTGCTGGTGGTACAGTAGTTAGAATGCAGTATTGCAGGCTAACTCCACTCATTGCCAGAGTTCAATCCTAACCGGCTCAAAGTTGACTGAGCCTTCCATTCTTCTGAGGTGGCTCAGATTGTTAGGGACAATATGCTGACTCTGTAAATCACTTAGAAAGTGCTGTAAATCATTGTGGAGTGGTATATAAGTCTAAGTGCTATTGCTATTATAAATAACACAAGGTAGCAAACACACACAATACTCCTTCCTCCTATTTTTCCCACAACAACAACAACTCTTTGAGGTGAGTGGTGCCGAGATGGAGGGACTGGCCCAAAGCCAGCTTTTTTGCCTCAAGTAGGACTAGAACTCATCATATCCTGATTTCTAGGCCACTATCATAGCAACTTATCCATTAATCATATTGTATAAACAATCATGATTTTCCTCAAAGAAAATGAATTTTCTATTACAGTTATTTTATTTCATTTTATAAACATAAATGGCTTCTATCTCACATAAGTGATCCTCAGTGGTTCATAATAACCAATGAAAGCAATAGAATAACAGGACAATCCTTCCCACTAGGCAATCAAAATATTAACTGCCTGACTGAACCCTATCCTAGCCCAATGCTTGTAGGAATAACCAAATCTTCATAGCCTTCTGAAATGCTAAAATGTAGGCATTCTTTGAATGGGAGGCTATTCCAAAGGCTGAGGCTACAGAGAAGACACTCTCCATGATCCCATCAGATGACAATATTTAAGGGAGGAGATCTGGCACTGTGTTTGTAGAGCTTATTTAATTAGCATCTTGAATTACATCTGGAAACCAAGTGGGAACCAGTTCAGCTCATGCAACAACAGTCTAATTTGAGCGAACTATGGGGTGCCCAGAACTGCATGCACTGCTACATTCTGGAGTATTTGCTTCTGATGAGATTCAAGGCCAGCCCCACGTAGAGCGTATTGCCTCAATCCAATTGGGAATTGATAAGTCATGTGTGGTCATCAACAAATCCACCCAGGTTGGATGCAATTAGTGTGCAAGAGGAAGTTATGCATCCCTGGTCATAGCTGGCACTTGCTCTTTCAGAAAGAGTTATGACTCTTGAAGGACCCCCAAATTGCTCCTTTCCAGAGTGTGGGATAAGGGGGGAGAGGGCAAACATAACAAGTCCTTCTTGCTAAGGTTCAATCGCAGCCATTTCTTCTTATCCAGATCCTTACAGCTCCATGCACCAAGCAAGCTCTTGAATAGCATCAATTGGCATAGATTAGACATGTATAGCTTAGTATCATTGATACCAAACCCCATGCCAAGAATGACCTCGCTCAGCAGCTTCATATAGATATTAAATCAATCTTTTTTGCAGAATGGTAATTCCCAGGTTGTCTGAAAATTGGGTGTAAAATTGATTTAAGTCCTGTATTGTAGATCCATGCTTAGTTTGTTGCCCTAGTTTAGAAAAAAAAAGTCTGAGCCCTCACACAATACCACAACAACAGTGACACTCATTATTAAGTGTTTGTTATAGTGTGCTTGCCTGTTCACTGAGGAGTTACCACACATCTGCACACATTGGACAAAAAGATGTCTGACCTGATCTTGCTAACCTGCCATTAAATTAAATAATACGTTATTTAATTATAGACTTCCTTCCAAGGCAGCTCAGATTAGTATACTGTCATTCCACATATTATTAAATTATTTTATTTAGGCTCATAATAACTTCAATATGATAAGGAATTGTTTATGAAAAATCTAAATTACTAACAATCCCAAGTTCAAGGGTGCATCTGCTGGGGTTCTAGAATGAATGATTTTCAGTTCTTTGAATGTTGAGCTGCAGAAGTGACTATGTAACTCTTTCATAGAGCCTGAGCATATCTCCAAAATAATAGTGCTATTGGAGCTTGGCTGCAAAAATATATATATAATCTAATGATAATTATATGGTAGCAAAATTACTGAAAACTCTTTCAGCGATCTGGATTCACAGCAATGAATCCAGATATGATACCTGTAGAAACTACTAATATTTAAATATTTAGAAGGTTCACACATCATTGGAATATGAAACTAATACATGTGATTAAACTTATCATTTTAGAGAGGATTCCAACCAAACAGATGGACCAATGGAGCTGGGAATGCCTGCTAAGGTGAGTAATAAGAGATACACAAACACCACTCAATTTTGCTTCATTTGCTTGAAGGAAAAATACCTGCACTACCCTTGAACAATAGAGAAATCATGATCTGGAACATGTTTTCGAAGAAAAATCTACACTTTAATTCATATTAATATGTGCTTTAGTGTGTGTAAGGAGAAAGAAACAAAGAGGGCAACAGTGCAATGTGTCTGTGTTTGTAATGGCTGTAGATCAGGGGTGTCAAACTCTATTTCATTGAGGGCTGCATCAGGGCTGTGGTTGACCTGGGGTGGTGGTGGTGGGAGGGGCTTGGCCTACTGGATGGGTGTGGCCAACTGGGTGGGCGTGGCCAGCTTACCTCCACTCATTGGGTGTGAGCAACTGGGTGGGTGTGAGTGTGGCCAATTTGGTGGGCATGACCAGCTTGATATCACTCCGCAAACTACTGGCATGTTTCCTCCTTCCGCAGGGTAGACCAGACCGAAGCCACCCTGGTCCGATGTTTCCTCTTTGCATTGGATAGATGCATTTTCCAGGCCGGCCCCATGGGCCAGATCCAACCACAAGGCCCAACCTTGGGCCTTGTGTTTGACACCCCTGCTGAATATAATCCTATGGCTGCCCTTTGCAGCTCCCCATGGTCCTGGGAAAAGATATGACTGCTTTAAGGAGGTACCACGTCACTGTATTGCATGGTTAGAATCAGATCCAAAGCATTGCATATCCACGCACTATGATGTGGAACACCTGAAGACTTTAGTCTGAGAGATTGTCCAACTATTGAAATGAGTGGCAATTGGTCATTGTGTATCTGCATTTCTGCTAAATTGGAGAGCAGAAATGTTCCAGGTACTGGGAATTCAATTTCTGAATTATCTTACTGACTTCAGAGGTGATGAGGACACTGTTCTAATATCCATATCACACTTTAGTGCTAATTTCTGCATTTTATATGCAATGTATTTAGAAACTTCTAAAATGGAATAAACATTTTCTACCTCCCATCTGTAGATATGGAAAACTATGGCCTGTTAAGGAGAAGAGATTTTGGAAGTTGGGAAGAAAACTAGTTTATTGAACTCTGAATTCTTTTCTTACCATTGTTACAAATGACTATTAATTACAGCAGGAGAAATTAGGCAATTAAAAGTCTCTAATTGAAAACCTAATGAAGACAAAGCTCCTTAAAGAGTATTATCGTGTGGGGGGAGAGAAGAACAGTTTTACTGAGCAGTAAATACCTTCTGCTGTTGTGTTCTCCTTCTCAAATATCCTATTATCCTCCCCCTTGAGCCACCGCACAATTACTAGGGTTTACAAGGTGGATTTTTATTTTCTACTAGAAATGTAGAAGGGATAAAGCAACATTGCCCTCTTTTGGTGGAAAACCAGGCTGATTCTAAAGTATACCTTTGGCTCTCTTTAGCATCTTTTTTCGCCTTTGGCCTTGAAAAATAAAAGGAAAGGGTGGGCTCCTAATTAAGGTAAAACCTTATTCATTTAAGAGCAGTATTTTCAACAAATCACCTAAAAAAGTTGTCAGAAATATGCAGAGGTTGAAGATCTCTGGATTTCTTGTTCAAGCAAAATGGTTAAGGAAATCAAGACTGGAGAAAAAAGGTAGAAAAGAGATTGCTTTGATGCTGAAATAATCCTAGTCAGAGTGTAAAGATTGGATATAGAAGACAGTTAACAGGAATTTGATTGTGACTATGTTTACATAGTCAGATACTATAAGGGTCTAGATAGTGAAGTACAACTCCCAGCATCCTTCTTCTTAGCCGTGTTTCCTAGGGATGCTTGATATTTTAATTCACAAACAACTGGACTGCCATAATTTGCTTTCCACTGCTGTGTTCACTGTAGTATCACTATTGTTTCCAGGCTAGAAGCTCTGGAACCTAGTTATTATGGTTTGAAAATTATGGTTTGTTACTTGATAATATATTGTATAGACTCAAGTAGCTGTCCAAAAGACTACACTTTAAAAAGATTGAGGATGGAACAGTCCTCTATATCTAGAAACAATCAAATTTGGAAAGGCTTGGAGGAGCCTGAAGTAAGATTTTGTATTACAGGAGATCAACAAGTTCCCCTCTATCTTTGGTGAGCAGGGCAGCCTTATTTATTCTTCTCATCCATCCTTAGAGATTCCTCTTGCGTGAGAGCAACATGGTTTCCCGCTACAAGAAGGAATTTCTGGAGCTGGAGAAGATTGGTGTGGGGGAATTTGGTTCTGTTTATAAGTGCATCAAAAGACTGGATGGTTGTGTCTATGCCATCAAACGCTCAAAGAAACCCCTTGCTGGGTCCTCAGATGAGTAAGTGTACAATTACAAAATTATAAATATCTCCGTACATGCCACCCTTCCTCCTCCAATGATGGATTAAAATCATGTCTTCCAGACAACATTTCGTTCTGAATTTCTGAAACCAAATAGTACATCTTCTGTTATGTTTTCTTGATAGCATACAGATCAGTAGACTTTAGCCAGGCTTTGAAAATGTCTTTCTTGGATTGAGCTTAAATCTTGGATCCATCCATGTTGTCCCAAAATTGCTTTTTCAGGAGGCAGCTGGATCTCTAAAAGGATGCAAATGATCAGCTGTCTGCAAGGAATATAAATCCTTCCATTCCCCACCATCCTGTCAGAGCAGAAGAAGCTTCTTGGATGAGAAGTGAAACATCTTCAAAAGAAAAAAACAAGGAAGTCCAGTTGCCTCCTGAAAAAGCACCTTTGGGACAAACATGACCTGGATGACTGAAAATCTGTACAGATATCCATTCACGTTGTTTTCTTGGTAACCTATTGATAGTTTTGCCCCTGCCTTCTGGAATATTTTAAAAAAACTTCTTAGTTTTTTCTATAGTCCTGGGAACTCCTGGACACTCTCATTCAAGTATAAACTGGACTGCTTAGCTTTTTCCAAGGTCAGCTGTATGTTGCTATTTGCTATGACAGAGCCTTGAAAAAAGGTGACATTAAAACAATTTAGGGCAGTTTTTTTTAAAGCCATTAAATTTTTCATCTTGTCCTTCAAGGCAGCTTTTTCTTTGGTCTAGTATATGACCATACATCTTTCAAAGAGTAAATATGGGCAAATACTTTGCTCTCAATTTCACATATTTTTAAATGTGAGGTGGTAGATTAAAATCAAAAGTGAAAGCTATGAGGCATCCATTTATTCCTTAAAATTCCTGAAATCCCCAGAATGATAAATCTTCACTCACTGTTGGAGTGCCATAATAGTGTGCCTTGGAAAAGCACCTTTGGGACAACCATGAGCTAGGTGACTGAAAATCTCCTCAGACTTTTCAATAAACTGGATTCCTGTATTGCAGTGAGCAAGGTGATTTGCTTGGTTTTAGCTTAGTGAGTTGAATGAACCCAGCTGCTAGTATAGTCTGCTGTGGGAACCAAGCTAAGGTATCTCCAGAACAGCTTCTGAAACCCTGTCCTGTCAAAATCCTTGTAACATGATCCTAGTTGGAATTGTGTCTCTCTCTTTCTGTGTCTGCTTGCAGGCAGATGGCTTTGCGGGAAGTCTATGCGCATGCAGTGCTTGGTCATCATCCCCATGTTGTCCGTTACTACTCTGCTTGGGCAGAAGATGATCACATGATCATACAGAATGAGCACTGCAATGGTAAGGAGATGGGTAAGGAGATTTTTGCTTCACCATGCCAAATTCAGGAAACATTATGAATTCCCTCATTCAGTTCAGCCTTAGGGATAATATGATATATGCCTTGCACCAGACTTCTATGCTGGTTCTACATAATGGGGCTTATAGTTTACTACATTGTAATAGGTGAAAGATTTCAGGTTGAGAGAGACTGTAACAATGAATTGTATATTTTTAATATCTATGAACTTTAAAAATCTAGCACAAATGAGTGCAGATATCAAGAATTCTAATAAGAGAAGGCAGAGGAAAATAGAGGTGCTTCTGAATTCCTAGTGCTTTTAAAGCATATATGCAGGTGATTTTTAAAAATCTGACTAATGTACTGCTATCCTAAGTCTGTAAATTATGAATATTGGTTCTCTGTAATTAGAACAAATTGCTTTGCTTTGGTAATTACCTCAAGCCATTTTCTAACAGCTTAGTTATCAATTCAAACCTGTTTGTGCAGTATCCTAGCAAATTTTTATCAGAAAACTGATAATAGCAAATATTTATTTATTTATTTATTTATTTATTTATTTATTAGATTTCTATACCGCCCCCTCTCCCAAAAAAGAGACTCGGGGCGGTGTACAGCCAGATAAAAATAGAAACAAGATATAAAAATTGTACAGTTAAAAACAATTTAAAATGATTAAATTAATGGCCGAATTATAAAATTATCAAAATGTATAAAAACAGATAAAAGTTTAAAATATCAAATTTAAAACCCCACGATTATTATTGGCCAGGCCGGCCTGTTGAAAAAAGTGGGTCTTTACTGCGCGCTGGAAGGTCTGAATGTCGGTGATGGCCCATATCTCCGGGGGCAAGTCATTCCAAAGGGAGGGAGCCCCTGCAGAGAAGGCCCACACCCTCGGGGCCACCAACCGGCATCGCCCAGCCGGCGGAACCCTGAGGAGGCCGACCCTGTGGGAGCGCACTGGGCGGCGGGAGGCCGTTGGTGGCAGCAGGCGGTCCCGTAAGTAACCAGGTCCCGAGCCATGGAGCACTTTAAAGATGATCACTACCACCTTGAATCGGATCCAGAAGGCCACAGGGAGCCAATGCAGCTCACGCAGGAGCAGTGTAACATGGGAGCTCCAAGGAGCTCCCAAGATCACCCGCGCGGCCGCATTCTGGACCAACTGTAGCCTCTAGATACTCTTCAAGGGGAGCCCCATGTAGAGAGCATTGCAGTAATCCAAGCGGAAGATGACGAGGACAGAATATGATTACGCTTCATGAAGTTTTCAGATCAGCTTTCTTCATTATTCACCTTTTCCAATGTTGTATGTTTTGTACTTGTTAGACTTCCAAAATTCAAGTTAGTTCTTGTCCTATATAATAAGCATCAGATATAAAGAAGCATCAAATTTAGAGAAGCTGGTTAAATCTTCATATTTCATGGGTACTTTCACATAGAACTTTGGGACCAAATCCAAGCTAACTTTCCTGTTGTTGAGTGCTCCAAACCTGAAACTGAGAAACTCCCATTTTGTAATTTTAACTGATTGATTTCTTCAGGACTCCAGATCAGGCAGTCTTCCTATTTGTGAGAGCATGATTTCCCTCCCTCCTTCCAAAGTGCCATGGTGCCCTTGCACCAAATTTTGTGCAAGCCTATTGGTTTCTTTCTCTTTTTCATCTTGTCAATGAATGTGGCAATACTAAACAAGAAGAAAACAAATTCTTGGGGAAAATAGATGACATCTGCACTTCTTTTTTTATTAGTTGGAAAGTCATCTGGCTGTTATCCCAACAGCAAGTATAACTGCGGGATTTGCAATAAACAGGGTGTGTAGAATGGTAATAACATCTGTGTAAAAGTGTCTCCAGATAGAATGATTGACTCAGGGCTATGTACCATTCAATAGCACATAAAATATTTTTTCTATGTATGAATATTTTATTGCTTTTATTATGTGATTTAGTATTTAATTGTAATATTTTTTTTTGAATTATAAGCTGCTCAGAGTCACTGATTGAAATGGGTGGCTATGGAAATTGATGAATGAATGAATTAATGCTTGGTTTTCCACAGGTGGGAGCCTTCAGGATGTGCTTTTGGAAAATTTGAAGACAGCAGATCATTTCAAAGAATCTGAGCTGAAGGAAATTTTATTGCAAGTGTCCATGGGGCTGAAATACATTCACACTTCTGGCCTGGTTCATATGGATATCAAACCAAGTAAGTGTGTCTGGTCAGTGATGCTTTATTCATTCGAGTTATTAAATCATTTGAGTTATGAGCATTTTGGTCTATCTTTGTTTCAGTACCTCATGGTGATATATACAAATTTTTCCTTCCTTCCTTCCTTCCTTCCTTCCTTCCTTCCTTCCTTCCTTCCTTCCTTCCTTCCTTCCTTCCTTCCTTCCTTCCTTCCTTCCTTCCTTCCTTCCTTCCGTCCTTGCTTGCTTGCTTGCTTGCTTGCTTGCTTGCTTGCTTGCTTCCACAACACTATGGCATATATTTTGCTTAGAGTGACTAGGCAGTGGTGCGATTCAACCAGTGTAACAACTGGTTCGGTGAGCACACGTTCCGTGTTTTAAAAAGCCCATTTTCAGCTCTAATACTTACCTTCTACTGCAGCCCCTGTGAATAAAACAGCTGAGCTCTGCCACGTGAATCAGCTGTGCTCTAAAACAACGAAATAAAGCACAGGAAAGAGCATGGGTGGGCGGGGCCAAATGCTCACCGGAACTACTGGTTTGCCTGAACTGGTTTGAACCGGTAGAATCCCACCCCTGTGACTAGGCCAAATTAAACCTTGATGGTGAAACTAGTATAGGGTCATGATCACTTAAGGCTTTAGGATTTCCTCTCATATTTATTTGGAATTGTAAGCATTCTAGAATAGAGCTATGAAAGGTCATTACAGATACTCAATTAAAGTTCACCCATAAATTATTGACTGATTCAAGTTGCATGATCTTTAATAGACCTTCTCTCTTTCTGCCATGGGTTTAAAAATATTATGCAATAAGGTAGTTGTTTGGTTTTAATGTGCTGTATAAACCACTCAATGGCAATTTTTTTAAAAAATCACTATTAAACAAATCTTGTCTTAGTATCTTGCTGCATGCAATGACTAATGGACTATTTGCACAATATCATAATACATATCCTTTTTTTTTTTGCTCACATCCTGATTTTCTGCTTATCTCTGGGACAGGATTGTTTTTCACAAGAAAGAGTGTTCATACTTCTATATTTTTCTGAATGGTGCTTTTATGATATGCAGATGGTTACAATTTGTAAGCCACATTCACTGTAGCTGGTATAAGTTATCTGAATGCATACTGCAAGCTAACACAATTTCTCCTTGATTGCAGGCAATATTTTTATATGCCATAGTCTACCTGGGTCTGTGAGTCAAGAGGAGAGTGATGGGGAGGATGATGAAGTTACTACTTCAAATGTGGTATATAAAATTGGTGTGTGTCTTGGGTTTTGGTTTTTTTGGACCACTTGTTGTCAAATGATTTCCAACATAGACTTTGCCTATGTTTACCAATTGCTGTGTCAGAGCAGTCTGCATTAGATATTTTTAAACTACCATGTTTATAAGTCAGTGGGTTTCAGCTAGCCTATTGCTGATTAAGTGTGATCAGTGAAACCACTGCTTCTTTGTCTGGGTTACAGTCCACAATAAAAAATACAGCCAAAGTGATAATTGTTCTATTTTTGGAATGTATTCTATAATGTGTTGTTAAGAAACTAATCAGATATTCTGTATATTCAGTCGTAAGTAGCCTGTGATAACAAGAGGTTCAAAGAAGGATAATGTTTTATAGAAAAGGATCCACATGGATGAGCTATCCAATGTTTAAGAAAAAAGCATCTTTTTCTGGAATGCAAACTCAATCCTGGCTCTGCAGTGCTGTGCCTGCACTTTCAAATATGCTATGCCTAGTAATTCTAGGCACACTCACTTTCTTAGGAAAAGAACCTGGATGAAATCCAATATGGAGAGCTGAAGTCAAATATATTTAGAAGTCAGCAGATTGAGATAAGGTAGACATGAGATATATTCATGCTCCTATGATACTTATTTAATTGCAGTTATTATATATGCCACAGAATTTTCCAATATAGTTTCCAGCTACAGGCATAGCGGACAAGTCCCCCAGAAAAGAAACCTTTGAAAATCAATAATGCATCAGAGGTAGTATTCAGCAGGTTCTGACCAGTTCTGGAGAACCCGTAGCAGAAATTTTGAATAATTTGGAGAACCAGCAAATACCACCTCTGACTGGAGATTTTATAGTATCCTTCCCTTGCCACGCCCACCAAGCCACGCCCACAGAACCGGTAATAAAAAAAAAATACCACTGTAATGCATGTATGATTTATGTTGCTGGCAATGCTCTTTTGGCAGGGGATCTTGGACATGTGACGTCCATAACCAATCCAAAAGTAGAGGAGGGAGATTGCCGCTTCTTGGCCAATGAAGTCTTGCAAGAGGTAAAAGTCAGAGGGCATTAGGAACCTTCAAAGCAGAAGAAACTTCTCCTGACATTTCCAATATTATTCCTTTTATTATAGTCATACATTAATCTTAATTTAATAAAAGTCCCCGGACAAGAATTGAGGCATTACATTCTTAAAGGTCCAAATGTATTGGCTTATTTGCAGTTATTAGAAACTTATCTGAGTATATGTAGATTTTAAAAAATTAAAATTAATAGCATGGAATGAGAATACATTAAAACTAGGTCAGGAATCAATTGGTGTTCAGGTGTGGTAACAAAGTAAAGGTTTTCCCTACCAGTCACATCCAATTCTAAAGAGTGGTGCTCATTTCTGATTCACAATTTCAATCAGTGCTGCCTGAAGATGCTACAGTGGTCATGTAGCCAGTAGAACTATATGCCAAAGGCACACAAAACACTGTTACACTCTTCTATCCATAATCATTTGTAGTTCTGATAAGGGTTGATGCTTATCAGAACTTCTAGAGAAAGAGTTGCCCATTCCAAAATTATAGCTAATATAAGAACATTCTAGTATTTTAGCTACTTGTGTTTGACCTTTGTATTTCATGTCAATGAATACCTAGTAACCAGATTTACATTTTAAAAAAACGTTTCTTACACATCTTCTGGTCAACATCAAATACTGTAATTCTTACAAATACATACAGAATATTCTGGGAATGCCACTTATGTAAATCTATGCATTAGTGTTTTTAAGATATTGTTTTCTTAACTGAATGTGACCTGACATGAGTGCATGGATTTTCTCTTATTTCCTCCATAGCAATATTGCTATCTGCCCAAGGCAGACATCTTTGCTCTTGCCTTAACTATTGCTCTGGCGGCAGGTGCTGGCCCATTGCCTGCCAATGACAGTCCTTGGCACCACATCCGCAGAGGCACCCTTCCACGTATCCCTCAGCAACTGTCCTGTGACTTCATAGAACTGCTCAAGGTGAGTTCTTTTGGGGGAGCCAAGGAGAACCCTGGCCTTGGATGTTTGTTGGTAAAAGACCTTTCTCCTTTGTTTTGTGGAACATCAGCTTATGATTCATCCTGACCCAGTTGTGAGGCCATCAGCTGCTGCACTAACCAAGCACCCTCTCCTCCGACCATCTCTTGGCAAGGCTGCCCAGCTTCAGGAACAGCTCAATGTCGAGAAATTCAAAACTGCTATGCTGGAAAGGTAAAGTCCTGTGCTTTCTAATATCAAAGAAAGATGTGTAAATTGTGTACAATGTGGCTTGGAAACTAATTCCTACCTCTGAGGAAAACTTATTCTAGCTACTATTAAACTTGTATTGAATTTTATACCCGGATCCCTTTATCACCATCAATCATTATAGAATATAAATATGTTGGCTTTGTAGTCTTTAACAAAACATTACACAGGCAGAGTTTTTCTTGAAAGGTTAAAATTATATTGTTTTGAAAGGATAAAGTTGTTTATTGTTGACTTTTCCATTAATCCTTGCTGTGAATCTTCTTTTAAGTGCTATCTTTCACACTATATATGCATGAAACAGATATCCCCAAGAGCCTCTTTAAAAAGTGACAAACCATTTGTGTAATATTCAGACAGGAAAAATATTGCAAATAGTAATATTAATTTAAATTAAATTGGTGTTTGTGCTGGCCCAGTTCACTTTTTCAAATAAAGACCCATGCTTGTTCTTTGACCAGATGTACTACGTTTCTCCAAAAATAAAACCCAACCAAAAAATAAGACCTAGGATGATTTTTCAGCATCATGAGTCTATGCCGGTTATACAGAATGAATTGGCATTTATTTCACAGGCCAAAAACCATATGTTGTTCTCTTTTGCAAAGCTCTATCACAAGGAAGCATATGGAATTTGAATTCAGCAACTCTGATCTGGTTTAAGAGATCACCTTATTCCAAGATAAGGAAGCATCTGTTGAATTAAGAAAATTACACATACTGAGCTACATCCTTAGTTTTGGGAAAGATTCCATTCATTTCTTTATGGTCCACTGGATTGTTTATTAATCTTGTTATCTTATTTTTGTGTAGAGAGCTGAGAGCAGCCCGGGTTGCCCAGGCCTTTCAAAAGGATCCATCTTTAGATCGGACCAGAGCACAAGAATCTGGAATCAATTTAAGGCATCAGAACACCAAGAAGCGTCTGGTTGGAGGAAAAAATACTCGATCTTTTAGTTTTACTGCTAGTGGCTATCGGGGACCAGGCTATGCTAGTCACTCAAATAACTGAAATGCATCACAGTGTGAAAAGTGCCCATTTACCTAATATATATATTTAAGTCATATGTTTACCTAATATATCATGACTCCAAGGAATCATGGTGTTGGTTTGGATCTTTCAGTCTATGAGAACACTGTATAATATTGTATTACAACATAAACCACTTTAATCCTCTCTGAACCCAACAGCTATAAATCATAAACCCAATCAGACATACACTTCAGAAGAGGCTCATGACAAAACTTTAAGCAGACCAAATCTTCAAAATGAACTTCCTTAATGTTGATGCTTTGATGCATGGTACTAATATGTAGTCCCACAATTCTGGGTGTTATATTCCAATGCATCAGGAAGATGTCAAGTCTTTATTTAAATTGATTGGCATATTTTCTCCCTTGGATTTTCTGAATATCAATAGCTTTCTTTGTTCAACTTTTATATCCATTCAGTTTTAAAGACCTCTGGTATCCCACTGTTTTATTTTTTTTTAAGTCAGAAATTACCATTTGCAGAGTGTTTAAAGGGCTGACTTCTTAGGCAGTAGTGGGTACTGGTATTCTTGAAGTTCATGAAAAGATCTTAAGAAGCTGGGTCCTATCTTGGGGTTCTGTTCCCAACAAAGAACACAACTTGATCAAAATATATTGTACTAAACAAGTCGAGCAGATAAATTAATGAACTACGGAAGTTGAGGAAACATGTCTTCAAATCAGATTATATCTCCTTCCAATGCAGTAGCAGGGAGGTTAAATATATTTAACATATTTGTTCAGAAAGGGTGTGCCTGCTTTATTTTTGGATGAGTAACAGAGATATAGCGTGAACATCTGAAGCACATAGACAGTAGATCTTTTTTTAAGAGTCCTACAATTATATTTTGTAAAAAAAATAAAGCAAATCTAATAAAGCAAATCTTATATGCCAGTCAAAATGTTAACTATGGATAGTATTGCAGGTCCAAAGCTCACTCTTCTATCTGTAAGCTTAGTTGCAAACTTACTATATGAGCTTCCTAGACACTCCTGAAAAGTCTAGCTGCTGGACAGCCAACAGTCTATTGAGATCTTCTTTTAGTTGCACTTGTGAATAAAACTTTTGAAGTTGTTTATTTAAAGGATTGCGTATTTTGCAGACTGCTTTACAAGAGAGGGATGGCAACTTTATCCACTTTAACACATTGCTTGGCCTATTCTGTAGACACATAATAGCTTTACAGAGTTGCTGCCTGATGGGAATGGACAATCTAATTCTGCTTGAAGGAAATGTCATTGGGTGAATTGTTAGGATTGCATTAAAATATTCCTTTGGAGAGGTCAAATAAGTATCAATAAGTCTAGGTGTGGTAAAGAATTGTCACTGGTAAATTAAAGTCCAGCAATAGTTAACATTTACTTTTTTCAAACCAGTAAAAATGGAATATATGCAAACAATTTTTGATAAGAGTGGTTTTGTTTGAAGGTACCCATTTCTTGTTTAGCAACTAAGTTCTATCCTATTTGAGTAGGTTGTTAAGCGAAATGGTTGCTACTGTTAAGTGAACAGTGTGGGTGTATGTGTAAGAGAGAGAGAGAGATGAAAAGGTTAGTGATGGTCACCATCTTTCAGAAGTTCTCATACTACTATATCAATATTACTTCAGTATGCATTGACAAGCACATGAAATTTGGTCATAAATGGATGTATTGGTCAGAAAATGACTTTATCATATTTGTGAATGGTCACTAAGGTAGTCACTAAATGAAGAGTGGGTTCACTCATGTAAACGTGTACCTTTTTGCCTATGTGATAATCACTTGTTGATGTTGGGAAATAGCCACTAGGCTGTAAGGAAGGGTCAAGCAGAGATACAGCTTGAAATCATTGTGCAACTGCAAATGACATAAGCTTAACCTCTCCCAAGACCAATGAAACCTTAGCTGGCCATTCTCAGGGGAGGGCAAGCAGTCCAGGGAGATTCTTAAAACATGGGTAGAAATCAATAAAGTTGTTTACTGTGCAATAATGTATCTATTTACGAATGGCTGTGTTTGCTTGTGCCTGACAGTATTTCACTCTTTTCTCACAATTTAATATGGGATAGAGCTCTCAAATGATTGAAATGGGAATTTTTTTAATGTGCATGTTTGGAGAAATAAGATGTTTGCCTTTTATGACTGATTAAATGTTAGAATGCTCTATGGTTAAGTAGGGTGAAAAATGCTCCCCCATAGACATCTGGAGAGATAGTTACAAACAGTCCCTGAAATAGAGAGATCTATATAATTATAGCCCAATATCATTTCTTATGTGACCTAGAATGCTATAGCCTTGCAACTTCAGATACATCTGAATTGTACTGATTATATGGACTTTTAAAAATCAGGACCTTAGAATATAGTGCAGAAGTTGTTTTGGTAGTGGAGCTATGCTAAAACCTGGATCGAGAAGTGTGGCTATACAAATCCTGATAGAATTTGATTAGAAAGCAATCCTATTGAACACCCTGGAGCAATGAAGAACTGGAAATAATTAACTTTGAGATTAAATTCAAAATCCCCTTCCATATAAAGATGTTAGGAAAAAATGCGGTGTGGTCTGTACACATGTTCTCTCCCAAAACAGGTGTTTCATCTTGGCTTCCTGTTGGCTGCAATTAACAGCCAGCCCATGGGAAAGAGCTTGTCTCTTAAATAAATAAAGCCAAAGGAACCACGTACAAATGGAAATACCTATACTACCCTCATTCTCAATGAACCCAAACCTTCACAATGGAGAGACAGAGAGAGGGAGGATGAGAGGAAAGGAAGAGAGAGGAAAGGAGGGAGGGAGGGAGGGGGAGAGAGGGTGAAGGAAGGAGAGAGGAGAGGGAGGAGAGGGAAGGAAGAGGGAGGGGAGAGAAAAGAGGAAGGAGGGATAGAAAGGAAGGGAGGGGGAGAGAGGGTAGAGAAAGGAGAGGCGAGGGAGAGAAGGGAGAGACAAGAGGAAGGAGGGATAGAGAGGGAGGAAGGGAGAGAGAGTGGAGGAAGGGGAGGAGAGGGAGGGAGAGAAGGAGGGAGGGGAGAAGGGAGAGAAAAGAGGAAGGGATACGGAGGGAGAGAGGGTAGAAGGAGGGAGAGGAGGAAGGGGGAGATAGAAGAGAAAAGAGGGAGGGAGGGAAAGATCTCGTAACAACCACCAACACTTTCCCTCTCAACAAAATGCGCTGCTGAATAAGGGAATTAAATTCGGCAACAGTAAAAAAAATAACAGGCGGATGACAGCTCGAACTTCCGGTGTAAACGGAAGCCGCCGGCGATCTCGCTTTTCTACGGTCCCAAGACCCCTCTACGCCACAGCATCTCTATGATGAGCCGCTTTCCCTTTGGGTAAATATACAGGAAGCGCCTGGAAGTCACGTGAGGCTTTTTCGTGTGTTGGCTGTGCGCGCCGAGGCATTTGCTCGCGTCCGCTGGAAAGCAAACAAGTGAGTAACATCCGAGCAAGGCAATCGATGCCCGTTTCTAAGCGAGCGGCGGGCGGGAACGGGACGACTTCTTAAATAATATTGCTTTAATCCGGCATTCCGATTAAATTTTAGGGCTCGTCTCCAGCGAATGCGAACGAGCTTCCCCAGTAGGTGTCAATATAACTCCCCAAATGGGGTGTCGTCTTGATATGTCGGATTACAAAGCCTATCGTGTTCAGCCGGCATGCTGGCTGAAGGCGTCCGAAGGGGACGAGGGCATAGAAGGTAGACCACGTGGTCACGAGGGAAAGAATCCACCGCCGGGAGGCTTCGCTTTTTCCCTCCTCTCTCTTGCAAACACCTGGGCATTAATTCCACCGAAACCCTGCAGATAAAAGGTTTAATTTCCTGAGTATTTAGTGGGAAGCAACTTTTTTTGAACCCTGCAACCATGCTTTCCTTTAAGTTTCGCTTGATTTTGCAAATCTGCCTAAAAAAGTTTTATTTCATCAAAAAAAAAAAATTTCAAAGTATACTATTTGCTAAGATATGAACTATGGCTGAAGGATTACCAAGTCACAAAGATAAATCATATTTAGCATTTCTCCTAACCTGATACTATTTTTTTTTCCACTTGGATTTTTTTTTTTTAAGATTAAGTCTCCTGTCTTTGCTTTGTACTGAATGAGGCTGCAATCTGTCCCTATCAAAAATGTCTTTCCAGCTCTGAAATCTTGGTGCGAGGAAGGAATCCTTATCCTGAATACAAATGTTAGATACTTTTTGGCAGTCTTCGATCTTGCACAGGGATCTATCTTTTGAGTTAAATTTCTTTATCAAATCATGATGGCTCTTTGATTGTGTGCCATCAAGTCATTTTCCCCTCCTAATACATACAAAGGCTCCTCTGTAAGGAGACTATTATTCATTCTGATGCCGGTCCTCAAAATGAATTTTTATAAGATATAACTTTGTAATTTTCTGTAGTGTATAACTCAGGGCATATCAACGGGAGCAAGCCAAAAACTTATACATGACTTCAGGTTTATTTGCCCGTGACTGAGCTGTAACATAATCTATGTGAGTTATAAAACATGAGGTTATACTTTAGTGTGATGTTTGGTTCATACAGTGGATGAAGTGAAAGCAAAACAAATTACATTATAACTTGGAACAATGCATGAGCTCAGCTAGTGATTGATAAAATATTTGTTATCTCTTTGCCCACCTCTATATGGAATTGGATTGATGCATTGTAATTTCTTGGTGAGGCACTCTTTTTCTTCTTCTTTCACTTGTTTCTTTTCCCTTATGTTCTATTTTTTTCACCTGAGTATTTTTTTTAAAAAAATAGATACAGAAATGAAAACCAGGCCATGAAGTCCAGCTGCACAGGATGTTGCTGTAATGAATAAACAATATTTTGCCAAGTATTTTTGAATCAAGTTCATTCCCAGAGACTTATCTAAGTCCAGTCCTAGGTTAGCAGAAAAAAGTCATAAGGAACTGCATTTTTTTCTTCAATTTACTTATCTCCTTGGACAATGCTGTTTGAAACATTGATAGAAGATGATAGGGGTAATGGGATAACGCAACAAAAGGATATGAGGTTGTGAAGTAATGAATTAATGATCCATTGTCAATCTTTGCATTCTCCCAACATTAAACTGTTACTTGGAGATGGACTGTTTTAATATTTTCTTTGTCTTTCAGAACATCTCCAAAGTAATCAACAAATGAAACAGCAACAATGTTCCACTAGGCCATTATTTCAGGTATTCCATTTTGTGATTTGGGAGGCATGCTTTTATGAAAACTATGTATTGTTTATATCTTATGTGTTGGACTGCCTGTTCCATCTTTAAACAGTATGTCTAGTAGCTGAATGGATTTGGAGTTACAGAGGCATGGGAGTGGGGAGTTTGGATAATGTCAGTCATTCAAGGAAATGCAGATCAGGAGGTTCCCTCTCCCCACAGGATGACTAGAACACACTTTATTAAAATAGTCTATAAGTGTTTTTCAAACTTTGTATGGGCTTTAATTTCATGCTGCCTGGGATATTTTGAGAGTTGAAGTCTACACAACTTTCCAAGTTTGAAAAAACATTGGTGTATTTTAACAGAATCTTATAAGGCTCAGTGTGGGTTATATCCCTGAGAATCAGGGAAGAGTCTGCTTCAGTCTCTTAATATTTTTCATAATGTATGGCAACTGATCTTGTGGAATGGTGTGTGGTGGCCTAGAAGTGGAGCTCTCACCTCACAATCAGGAGGCTCTGAGTTCGATCCTAGGCAGAGACAGATATTTCTCTCTCTGGGCACATTGAGAATATATCTGCCTGACAAAACTCTGCATTGGCAACAGGAAGGGCATCCCGGCAATTAAAACACTCTGCTAGCTCCAATTAGTTGCCCAGATTCCACCCCGCAAGGGATTATGGGATCTTTAAATGATGATGAGAATTGAACTTGTAAAAAATAAATTTGCATGCTACTCATTAACTCATTCCCTTCTTCTGGTCCAGAAAAGTAGCATAGTAAATGAATAGCAATTTTAAAAAAGGCAGCAGTAACAGCTGCTGGCTATTTATATTTGGCTGTCTACCAGATATAGCCCAATAGCTGATAGTGAGGAGGAAGATGAGGAAAAGCAGTCACTAGTGATGGCAACAATGAGGGAATAAACTTGGAGGCATTAGTATGAGGCCCCTCTCCCCACCTCTTCATAATCATCAGGAGCTAGTCTAACAACTAGAACTGAATTTGAAATAAACTGGTTCAGAAATTAAGGAAGAAGAAAAATTTGAATAAGAAAGAGGAACTATATATCTTCCTCTAAAATAAAATTCAGATCAAGATCTTGGTTCACAAATGCTATAATGTAGTTTGTTTAGTTACTTGAGGGCTTAGAATAGTGTATGAAGCTAGTCGCTGTGATTTGTAGGTCCTGGTTTATGGCTTTATGACAGTTTCATAACAGATGAAACTAAACTATGGCTTAACATTGATTACAAATCTGTCCAATGTTTTTCCTCTACTATGCACATTTTCTGCAATATTTTAAATGTCCATTTAAAAAAACTAATCTGACATTGGGTTTCTAATTGTAGCAGTAGGTATCTAACTGTTGACTGAAGAGGTTGCTCTTATTTCCTGAATAAGGGCTTTTAATTTGGGAGGCTCCTGTTTTCCAATCTAGCTACCTAAAGCCTGTCCTACCATTTCATAGGCTCATTGCTAAAGTATGAGAACTCTGCTCAGGATCCTTTTGTGTGTGTGTATGTTAGTAAATATATCATCATGGATGACAGCTGCTAATATGGGGATAAGGTGACAGTGATCATCTATATAAAACAGCAACATGATTGTGTATTTTCCCATTCACCTGCCTGTTTTTACCAGTTGTGTAAGGTTCACTCAGGGAAAGTTCTCTTGCAGCCTTCCCCCATATGGTAGAGTTGCAACTCTCAAAGTCAGAGTGGCTGTGCTGGATGGGAACTACAATCTAAATGTAGTTGAGAGAAGATTCTCTCCATGGAATGATGCTGTCAATTGGAATGGCTGCCTTATGTATTTTCTTTCTCCAGGTGATGCGCCAGTTTGTAAGACATGAATCTGAGATCTCAACAACCCTAGAAAGATGTAAGTAGCTTCTCAAGGGACAAAGAATGGAGGTCTGGCTTCTTAGGGTCATGTAGTCACAATGCATCTTTTATGCATTCTTCTTTACCATCTGCTGTTGATGTTTTGTTTAGCTTTAAATCGTATCCAACTGCTTGGTCGAGTAGGACAGGATCCAGTCATGAGACAAATGGAAGGAAAAAACCCTGTCACAATTTTCAGCCTAGCCACCAATGAGATGTGGCGATCAGGAGACAGTGAGGTGGTTCAAGCAGGTAAGAGTATGGTCCAGTAGCTTGTTGACTATTTTGGTATTAAACTGAATTATGTATGGGCTCAGTCTCCTTTGAGACTGTATGCTATTTGTGTTGTGATGTCAGTAATATGCATGCATATATGCTCTCTTTTCCCATGTCTACATATACAGATATATATATATACATTAATCTCCAAATTATAGTTGTGCTCATAAGTTTACATACCCTGGCAGAATTTATGATTTCTTGGCCATTTTTCAGAGAATATGAATGATAATACAAAAACTTTTCTTTCACTCATGGTTAGTGTAGGGCTGAAGCCATACATCAATCAACTGTGTTTACTCTTTTTAAATCATAATGACAACAGAAACTACCCAAATGACCCTGATCAAAAGTTTACATACCCTGGTGATTTTGGAATGATAACATGCACACAGGTTGGCACAAAGAGGTTTGGATGGCTATTAAAGGTAACCATCCTCACCTGTGATCTGTTTGCTTGTAATTAGTGTGTGTGTATAAAAGGTCAATGAGTTCCTGGACTCCTGACAGGCCCTTGCATCTTTTATCCAGTGCTGCACTGATGTTTCTGGCTTCTGAGTCATGGGGAAAGCAAAAGAATTGTCAAAGGATCTGCGGGAAAAAGGTAGTTGAACTGTATAAAACAGGAAAGGGATATAAAAAGATATCCAAGGAATTGAGAATGCCAATCAGCAGTGTTCACACACTAATCAAGAAGTGGAAAATGAGGGATTCTGTTGAAATCAAATCACAGTCAGGTAGACCAACTAAAATTTCATCTCAATTGTTTGAGATGCAAAGAAAAACCCACAGGTAACTTCAGGTGAAATACAGGACTCTCTGAAAGTATGTAGTGTGGCTGTTTCAAGATGCACAATAAGGAGGCACTGGAAAAAAGATGGGTTGCATGGTCGAGTCGCCAGAAGAAAGCCATTACTACGCAGATGTCACAAAGTATCCTGCTTACAATACACCAAACAACACAGGGACAAGCCTCAAACCTCCTGGCACAAAGTCATTTGGAGTGATGAGACCAAAATTGAGCTTTTTGGCCATAACCATAAACGCTACATTTGGAGCGGAGTCAACAAGGCCTGTGATGAAAAGTACCCATTCCTACTGTGAAACACGGAGGTGGATTGCTGATGTTTTGGGGATGTGTGAGCTACAAAGGCACAGGAAAGTTGGTTAGAATCAGGATGGGATGCTACCGGTTCTGCCCGGTTCTATAGAACTGATAGCTCTGAAGAGCAGCAGACACAAAACCATTAGTAACGCCGGTTGAATCCCACCCCTGGTTAGAATTGATGGCAAGATGAATGCAGTATGTTATCAAAAGTTACTGGAGGAAAATTTGCATTCATCAACCCGGAAGCTGCACATGGGACGTACTTGGACATTCCAACATGACAATGATCCTCAACACAAGGCCAAGTCGACCTGTCATTGGCTACAGCAGAATAAAGTGAAGGTTCTGGAGTGGCCATCTCAGTCTCCTGATCTCAGTATCATTGAGCCACTCTGGGGAAATCTCAAATGTGCAGTTCATGCAAGACAGCCCAAGAATTTACTTTTTGCTAGGAAGAATGGGCAGCTTTATCATCTGAGAAAGAGCCTCACCCACACATACCACAAAAGACTTCAAGGTGTCATTGATGTTAAAGGGGGCAATACACAGTATTAAGAACTGGGGTATGTAAACTTTTGATCAGCATCATGTTGTCATTATGATTTAAAAAGAGAAAACACAGTTAGTTGATAATAAATGGCTTCAGGCAACCACTAACCATGAGTGAAAGAAAAGTTTTTGTGTTATCATTCATATTCTCTGAAAAATGGCCAAGAAATCATAAATTCTGCCAGGGTATGTAAACTTATGAGCACAACTGTAGTGTTCCTTGGGGCCAATGTAGCAGGAAAAAAAGGAAAGTATGTTCTTTTCTTCCGATAGGGATAATTAAATGTCTTGCCATTTTAGAAAGCTCTCCAAATAGCATTTCTCTTAGATTCTTGGGCTGAAAATTATATATGATCACAAGCTCTCAATTTTTAACTTTCAGCATTCATTTTTAATACCACCTCTTCTTGCCACCACCTGCTAATGGCTTTCAGAGTCTCGGAGTCTTGTCCTAGCAACGAATTGATAAAGCTGCTCCTGATTGTAAAGTAGGAGGTCCTTAGGTTTACTAAAAATATTATTTAGACAGATTGCTTTTTTCCTGCAGCCCACTTACTCACTGAAAGATCATAAAGTGCAGTTTTGGTGAACTGATCCACTGCCACTATTTGCTTCTGGGAAACTAATGAGGAAAGCCAATAATATCAAATTTTAAAAGGTGAAAAATTCCAAGGAATTAATACAGATGGGGAGAAGGGTACTTATGGGGCTAGCCAGCCCAAGTTGTGTGGATCTCTGTATTCCCCATGCAAGGCCACACAACCTAATGTTGACCCCTTTGTGGAAGGCTGAGAAATTAGAGGCTTTCCTTACCTCTGAGGGCAGGACTTTCCTCAGTGGAGGGGCAGTGGTAGAGAGAGCTTTCTTCCTAGACCCTGCTAGTTGAAATTCTTTGACTGAAGGGCTCTGCAGAGTGGGATAGACTGATGTGGTGGTGGTGTGTGTATATGTGAAGCTGATTCCCTAGGTAACCTGGCCTATGCCTTGTAGGGCTGTATAGGTGATAACCAACATCTTGAATTGGACTCAGAAGCAAATTGGGATGCAGTGCAGTTTTATGTGCCTTTCTTCGGGCATTTAGGTGTTTTATGTGCCTTTCTTCGGGCACTTAGTATGGCTCACACAGCTGCATTCTGCACCAGCTGAAGCTTCCAGACACTTTTCAAGGGTAGCCACAAGTAGAGCCCATTGCTATCGGGATATGACCAAGACATGAATGACTGCACAGAGACCCTCCCTGTTCAAGAAGGGAAGTAACTGGCACAGAACATAGAATTGGGCTAAGTCCATCCAGACTACAGCTGCTGCCTGCTCTTTGAGCAGGAACCATGAATCCAAGAGGACTCCTAAGTTAATGAACCAGGTCTGTCTGGGCTAGTGTAACCTCATCCAGAATGATAAAACTCCTGGATACAAAGGGGCCTACCCACAGCCACTCCATGTATTGTACTGATGCCACTGTTAGATATTTTAGTGATGCCACTGATATTGTGCACGACCAAATGTGTGCCATCCTTGAGGGTGGGCCAAATTGCAAGGGAGGCCGCATGATCTGAATAACCATGCCACCAAATCTCGGATACTTTGGAGCTGCAAACTGGGGTCTGGTTGCCCGTCGCTATTATAGCCAACACTCGGGAGATATGCAGGATCTCTGGTTGTTGCTAAAAATCTTTTCTGTGTTTTATGACCTAGATGATGTTACACAGAAGACTACATGGCACAGAATTTCCGTGTTCAGGCCGGGGCTGAGAGACTTAGCTTATCGGTTTGTGAAGAAAGGGTAAGTTGAACTGAGATGCAGGTGTTGGGTGAACTTTTTCCAACATGCTCCATTCAAACAAGAGTTTATTTCTAGCATTCCAGGTTCATAAATCATGTCTTGCCTAATGCTGTCTGGGAGGAGTTGGCCTTTCTTGAAACTCTCCCAATGATAAACTCAAAAGGTGGCTGTATCTTATTTCTTTTGGATGTGCTGTTTTCTATGGTACTCTGGTCCTTGGTACTGCTCTGTGCGCTGGAGACAGACTTGAAATGAACAGATTATGAGTTGCATTTTCTTTTAGCATAGCTGGCTGGGGAATTCTGGGAGTTGAATTCCACCCACCTTAAAGTTGCCAAGGTTATTGAGGCTGGTGGTAAGAGGAAAAAATAGGCTACAGCTCTCTATCATTTCATTTTTAAACACCCCCCCCCCCCCGAGGGGAGTTAGGAAATTAGGTAGATACATATCGTGTTTCCCCAGAAGTAAGACCCTGCCTTATATTTTCTTCCACGTCTTATTTTCAGGGGGGAGATGTCGTTCACTGACTCCCTCACTTACATGGGTTGCCCCTGGCCTTCTTTTCGCTGTCAGAGGCCTTCAGGAACTTCTTCAGCAGGCAAGGCCAGAAAGGCTTTCCTGAAGGCTTCTGCAGCTGATAACAGAGCTCCTGATCGATCCAGAGCTCTGTTATCGGCTGCAGAGGCCTTCAGGAAATATCAGCTGCAGAAGAAATGAGCCAAGGTATGCATAATTCTGATCCTTAACTATAATAAAGAGCTGGGAGCCAGTTTGGTCTAGTGGTTAAGGCATCAAGCTAGACTCGTGATGGCAAACCTATGGCATGCGTGCCACAGGTGGCACGCAGAGCCGTTTGTGCCAGCACGCGAGCTGCAGGTAAACTTACCTCAGTGCGCATGTGCGTGCCTCACGGCTGATTTTCGGCAGGTTTGAGGCTTTTTTCAGCCTCCCAAAGGTTTGAGGAAGGCTTCTGCAGGCTTTGCAAGCCAAAAACTAGCCCCATTTTGTCACTTCCTGTTTTTCCAAAAATACTGAAAGTAACAAAACGGGGCTACTTTTCAACCTGCCGAAGCCTTTCTCAAGCCTTTGGGAGGCCAAAAAAGGCCTCAAACCCGCCAAAAATCAGTTATGAGGCGCAGTGCAGGTAAGGGGGCAGAGGTGGGTGGGTTGTGCGCGCATTCATAGGGGGCGTGGGGGAGCGTGTGAGCAGTGCAAGCGCGTGCACAATTTTTGGCATAGGAGCCCAAAAAGGTTAGCCACCACTGAGTTAGACAGTGGGAGACTGAGTTCAAGTCCTACTTTAGCCATGAAAGGCAGTTGAGTGACTTTTAGCCATCACTCAACCCAATGTACCTCACAGTGTTGTTGTTATGAAGGAAAAAAAGGAGGAAGGAGTATTGTGTGACCTTGAGTTTCTTTGTAAAAATAATAAAGGCAGGAACATGAATAAATACAGGAAAATACAGAAAGAAGAATGAAAATCAAGAGCTGCAATTAATATGCTATTATTTGTATGTTTGGTTCTTGACAGTGCTCGGATTTATGTGGAAGGAAAGATAGATTATGGTGAATATATAGATAAAAACAACGTGAGGCGGCAAGCCACAACTGTCATTGCAGGTAAGATGTTTTGAAATGCATGTGCTATAAGTGAAGGTGGATCCTGTTTTGCTTCCTGGAGGCTCTTAAATTTGGAGGATTAGGTCTCCTTGAATCCCCATTTCTTCCACTAGATGTCTCTCTTGGATGCTCTTCTTTAAAATGTCTGTAGGAGCACAAAGTTCTTAATGCAATGTTCCCTCTTAAATTACAGCCCTCATCCTCCCCTAACCATGCTAGGTTGGAGACTATGGAGGTGGAAGCCGAACGTATCTGATAGATACAAAAGAGGCAAGATTGTTTGCCTGAGAACTGACAACCGTGTCACTTTCTATCTTGCAAAGAATGTTGTGTTTGCTTTGTAAGGGAAAGTAAACTGTGACTAAAAGTTCAGATACAGGCATGAAGCAGGAAATACTTGAATGTCTGCCTTGGCCATTGATTCCTCTCTGCATTTTCTTTCTGCTGGGCTTAGTGTTATAAGAGAGAGACTTTAAAAACAGGAGAAGAAAGGAAAGGTTTTTAAAAAGTATTGAATATTTTTACAAAGTTAAAAGCTACAAAAAGGTTAAAAATAATGCAAAGAAAAAAAAATGAGAGAAAAATAGAAAAGTAGAAGTGAACCAAGAAAAATATTTTTAAAAGTGACACCTTAACTTCTTTGTAGCAATTGCAAACAGTTAACCCTATTTCTACCTTACTAAATTATGTAACATAATTCCCTTCTTCCCATATAGAACCCTTTTTAATCAATAAATCCAGAAATCAACAGTTCATTTTTATCCATTCTCAGTGAAAAGTCAATAAAAGGTTTCAGGTCCTTTGTAAAAGTCATTGTTCTTTCCTTTACCAAACAAATCAATGTAGCCATTTCTATAAGCTCTGCCATTTTCACAGTCAACTCCTTCCATGAAAGTATATCTCTTCAAGTCCAAAAATGACAGACCAGTGATGCCCTTTATGGACCATCTTTTCTTAATGATGTGATGTTGTGTTCAGGTTCTTCTGTCTCTTTGACAAATGGGGGGAATTAAGAGTGAAGAAAAAGCATTGTACTGTTGTTCTAGAGCCTGCAGTTTGTAGCAATATTAACATGGAGTTTTGGAATCCCTGGATTAGACTGAGTAAACATCCTGGAAGAGGGAAATGACAAATATTTCCACACTGTTATCCAGAGAACTGTACGGACATGTACATTTAGAAATGAGCTTGACTTGAAGAAGACTATTACATCTCTATTTTGGCAGTGGTTTGTTCTCCAAACTTGTCATTTAGGCTTTGAATGTTTGTTACCATGCTAGGTAACATCAAGTGGGACTTTGGTAAAAATATCATGTTCTATTCCTCTTTAGCTTATATATGTATTCTTGTGCTGGTGTGGTCAGTTGGTTGCATTAATGTTTGGCATTATTTTCAACTGCTGAAAAGCTGATCGGTTCCGTTATTGATTAGTCGTTCGAATGGTCTGGCATATGAACATATGTGTTCATATGCTGGATCTAAATTAATATGCTTGTTAGTTGTCCCTTTTGTAGAATACCAGGCTTCAGTAAATTCATGTGTGGCAACTGTTGGCATGGCCGATAGCCACACCAGTACACAAGGCATAAATAAGCTAAAGAGGAATAGAACAAGGTATTTTTAACGAAGTCCCACTGGTGATGTTACCTCATCTGTTAACGAAATGTTTGGAAACTAAATAGCAAGCTCTGAGAGCAAACCACTGCCAAAATCTAAAACCCAAGATACAAATATTTTCTGCTACGTTTCTATTTTTTTTTAAAGACCACAAGATGGCATGCGTTTTTCTCCTTTTAACAAAACCCTCCATGGCTACTTTTAAGTCTCTGTTCAAAGACTGAAGGTCCCTATGAGCTTAACAGTGGAGTAGGCACTTGAAATTGGGACTTCTAATCCCATAATTACCATTATTTCACTGGCTCTTAGATGACTTATAGTAACTAGCATGCCAGATATACCACTAAGCAGGGAGTGATCCTCACACAAAGAAATTGCAATCGTTGCCAGAAAATAGTTTCAGTTGTGGATTTTATAATAATAAATAATAATGCAACTCATGGGGCTTATGAATTGAGGAGTGTTCTTATATTGTGCCTCCCCGCACCCTCAAATTAGTACTTTGTGGAGAATACTTAATGTACTTTGAGCCCGAACTGGATGGTTGACTAGACATAGCAAGTTGATATGGTGCGTGTAAAAAAATCCAGTATTTTCAAGTACAGGTAGTCCTCAACTTATGATTGCAACTGAGCCCCAAATTTCTGTTGCTGAGTGAGGCAGTTGTTAAGTGTGCCCCATTTTTGTGACCCTTCTTGCCACAGTTAAGTGAATCACTGCAGTTAAATTAGTAACATGATTGATAAGTGAACCTGGCTTCCCCGTTGACTTTGCTTGTCAGAAGGTCTTAAAAGGTGATTACATGATCCCAGGACTGCAACAGTTGTAAGTTTGAAAAACAATCATAAGTCACTCTTTCAGTGCCATTGTAACTTCGGTCACTAAACAAACTGCTGTTAAATCGAGGACTTTACAGACTACAAATAGTCTGTAAAGCAAGTTGGAAAAGATAAAATCTGAAAAAATGAAGTTGCTGCTCACCAAATCCAGCAATATATATCTATATATTGTAGTTTTAACTCAGCTTCTTGTATTAATACATCTTCAAATGTGTGATGGTCTCTCTTATTGTTTGTGCTTTCAGATAACATTATTTTCCTGACTGATTCTAAGGATGTATTTCCTGAGTCAACTTAAAGAAAAGGAATGAAGCAAATGGGATTTGGACTGAGGGTTAAGCTGTGCTTTTTTTTCCTTTTTATTGTAAGCTTTTCCTAATACCATAATCATGTCTTTGTTGTCTAGCCTGATAAAAAATCATTTTTTGTAGAAAAAGAATATGCATTCAGTTTCTTGCCCACTGCAATCAAGAAATTTTAGCAAATCATCGTAATAAATCACCCAGAGAACAATTACGTAACAGTAAAACGGATCACTTTTAAAATACAGTAAAAATAGATGATGACATCTATAAATCAAAGGCTCCTTAAACAATTCTGCTTTTAATAATTTCCTGAAGCTGAATATAATTTTTGCTTTGTTCAGACTTTTGACATATGTATGTCTCACTTCTCAGAAAATCCTTTTAATGGAGGTGAGAGAGAAAGGTGCGTTATTGTTTATTTCTTTGTTTTGGCTGCTTTGCTAAGTGTGATGCAATGAACGTTAAATGAGAAGTGCATCTTTGCTGATTGGTGACGCCCAGAGCCAAATTGTTTAGCAGCACTGATACACCTTCCAGTGGTGACGTAACATTTCGATAGAGCTCTTGTGCTGTCCGAGTTTCATTGTTTGGTGCAGACATCGTGCAGACATTTCATTACCCAATTTAGGGTAACATCCATGCAACAAGCAAACTCAGAGCAGCAAAAATTTCAGAGTTCAACCCTGAGCTACAGGTTTGTTCTTCTGTGGGTATGATTTCTATATTTGAAGCGGGCTCCTCATGCAGCTCCATGATCAGTTGAGAAGAGGTGAGATCTTGTAAGAGTTCTCCAGCAAGCATTTCCTGAGCAAATCCAAAACCCTGTGTAAACTTCTACGCCGCTGTTAAAGTCCAGTAATGCTACTGTACCATCTGCTAAACTAGAGTCTTGAGCCATAACGTCGAGTCTAGATGCTATGATTGGACAATAGCGCTCTCAAGAGGCAGCTGCCTGGCCTCCATTTTTTCATTCAGCTCTGAGCACAATTTACAGTCGCTTGCGGCTCCCAGATCCTGCAATATCATACATACTATGGCAATTCAGCCTTTTTTTTAATAAGCACACCCAACAGACATGCAAAATATCTAGTAGGCTTGATATATTTCTTTTGCAAAAAATGCATAAAGTGGAACCTCGGGTCACGAACACTTCTGTCCGCAACCAAAACGGGTGACGACCAAAAATTTTGGAAAAGTTTTGCATCTGGTCGCGAACAGATCCTCGGGTGGCAATCAAATACAGGCGCAGCGATTTTTCCTGTCGCGCCATTTTTTTTGTTTTTTTTGTCTGCACATGCCCAGTCCAGTCTTGTTTCCGGTCATGACCAAATCGGGTTGTGACCGAAGTTCTGGAATGGATTATGGTCGTGACCTGAGATTCCACTACATTTGTCAAAATGGGTGAGCATCACCATAGAATGCTGTACTCGTGATCTCTGAAGGTTTCTCGAAAGAACTAAAGAAAAAACACTGACCAAAAAAAACCCCTAAAGTTTCTCAAAAGAACTAAAGTAAAACCACCAACACAAAAACTGGACTGTAGAGAGCTTTCTCAGCTCTTTTTTAAATCTGAAAGTGATACGGGCTAAAGGAGTTTCCCTCTGCACCGTGCTAAGCCTTCCTCCAACAGAAACGGGGTGTTTTACATCTATAGTACATTTGGGGTGGGGGAAGGGGGCTTCATTTGGAAGAAAGCCAATTTAGCAGCTGAGATGCTGAAGTTGGATTGGGGGAGATCCAGATTCAAATCCTTCAGTGAAGCAGCTTGCTGCATAATTTTAGATCAGTCACCATCCCATTGATCCATTTGGCTTCTTGTGGGGTGAAATACAGGTAGTCCTTGGACTTAACAACCATTCATTTAGTGACTTCAAAATTACAACAGCACTGAAAAGTGAGTTATGACCGATTCTCATACTTGTGACCATTGCAGCATCCTCATGCGTCACATGATTAAAATTCAGGCGCTTGGCAACAGGCATGTTTTTAATGAAGGTTGCACGGTCCCAGTGTCATTTGAACATTTCCAGCTGGTTTCTGACAAAGTCAATGGAAGAAGCCAGATTTGCTTAACCGCACGAGTTGCTTCACAACAGCAGTGATTTTCTTAACCGTGGCAAAAAAAATAAAATGGGGCACATCTCAATAATCACCTTGCTTAACAAGGCTCCATTATGGTCACAAGTGAAGGATTACCTGTGCATTGCTGCAATAGGACGGGCAGAAATTACAGCCCCTATTTTTACCCAAACAGGCTTTGAAATGGTGTTTTTTAGACCCAGCACCTCAAGAGGGACATGACTGGAGAAGCCAGTCTAACTCGTATGTCATAGATACGAAGGTGGCGGCCCCAACTTGTCCCCCACCTGCATTCTTCCAAAGCCAGTGCAGTTTTCATGACCTTTCAATCTTCCTGCCAGCTTCTGTGTTCTTTCCTTTTTCCATTACCCCATGAACGCCTTTCTTGCCTCCGGGCTCTTGCTGATGGAAGCCTTGACGGCATCAGGGAACATTTGAAGCTTTCGTTGATAATCTGCAGATGAGTCATGCAGGTGAAGAGCTGGTTATTTCTCAACCTGATGGCAGCTGAGCAAAATAGAAAGGAGGAGGGAGCGGGGGAAACCATGAGAATCACAGCATGACTCAAAGCAGACCGGGCAGTGTTTGCAAGGGATTCTTATGAAGGTTGGATCGTATTTTCCTAAAATGAGATTTCCATACCTTTTGAGCAAAAGGAGGATCCTGACAGCTTCCACAGGAAAAAAATAACAAATGTGCTTCAGAATCAAAACAAGCAGAGCACTTTTCAGCAGAAGAGAAAGATTTGGGGAAATCCATAGAGAAAATGTGGAGGCAATTACCTTTTATTTATTTTTTTCCCCCAAGCTAATGTGGCATTATTGCTGTGTAGATCAAGAAGTCTTTGAATTTTGCTTTTGTCAAGCTTGGGGTGGAAGCCAGTTCCTTTTGATCTCAGTTTACCCATCTATAAAACGGGAGGCTTACTGGCTTACTTTACACAGGGCTTTCAAACTTGCGGCCTGTGGGCTGGATGCATCACACGCTGGCCATGCCCACACCTGGTTTGGCAAGGGGGAAGAGTCGTGATGCATCATGTGGCGACGCCATGATGACACGAGTTTCACTTCCGTCCTTTACAGAATAGATGCTGATTATATATCTAAAGAATATTTTAAAAGTTCTAAACTAATATATCTATATACTAATATCAGAAATTATATCAGCACCATATTGAAATCCTTAGAATACAAGGAATGTTTACATACACAACATAATACATGATAGACAAGCCACAAAACTTGGAACCAATGAGTCAAGTTACTAATCATGCTAAGCCAGAATTCCTCTATTTTCTTAGCAAATTGTATGAACCCAGACATGGGGTATATTATCTGTGGTTTATAATTAAAAGTATGGAATAAATTGAAAGAGGCCAATTTATGGGTATTTGCACTTACAGTGCTTAAAAAAAAGGAATAAAACCATTCCAATTTCCAAATACTTTCTGACTTTATATACTATATATACCCAAGCTAGGTTTTTTTTTATTGTAAAAGGGCAGCCAGTCGCACTGTTTAACTTAGAAAGAAAAAAATCCTTTGTATATTAAGCCTTTCGGTATAATTTCAGAACCCTGTATATACATAGAGATCATAGAGATCAGCTGCTAATGATCTTACCAGTCACATAAATTGTGGTCTTTAGACATTGATTCAAGATCTCCCTTGCTATGAGATCTTTACTAGTACTGATAGGTTTTTAAAAATGTTTTTATAGTGTCCTCACTAAGCATGGACTTTTTCTTTTCAAGAATAAGCTACCATATTTTTCCGACTATAAGATGGTCCAAAGTACTTAGCTTTTGGGCAGGGAAAAAAAAAAATCTGCCTCTGCTTTCCAGCAATTTGCCTCCTTGCAGCAAACAGCAAACAACCTGGTCAACTTCAGCATAGCCTGATTAGCACAAGCAGCTGATTGCCGGTTGGATCGGCTTCCCGACGATCAGTTGTTTCAGGCTGCAGGGATCGCCATTGCCTATTGCTGCTTCCACGCACCCCATTTTTGGCCTCTGCGTGCCCCATTTTCAGCCTGTTCCAGGTGATGGAGATTGGAACGGGCCAAAAATGGGGCACGCGGAGACTGAAAATGGGGCAAGACAGAGGCCGAAGGGTAGGGGCCAGCGAGTGGGCAGGGCATCAGCAACATTCGCTGTATAAGATGCACAGACATTTCTGTCCACTTTTTTTGGGTGGGGAGTGCATCTTATACACCAAAAAATACGGTAGACCTTTAGGTTACAAGGGCCAGACAGTGGCTGGCTTAAAAAGCAGCTACATGGTTTAACTGGTTTTTCAGAGAGTCTGTCATTTTTAATCACATATTTCAATTCTATTTATGTGGTGGCCACTTGGAGACCAACAGATGATAACCCTGCTTATAAGGGAGGAGTCTTCCTATATTCTGGGATTGGTGGCACCGTGGCACGGCAGAGCATATTTCAGGATGGTAGTATTTTTATCTGTCTTTGAGCTACTTCTAAAGCTAAAATTAGAAACTGTGCGCTACAAGACATGGGTTTGACCGAGCCCTTTTCTGGATGCCCTGAATGTGCTGCAAGGCTGAAACTGCAATTTGAACCCCACAATTAGTTCTACAGTTTGCAGAGTTTTGTATGTGATGCCAGAAGCATGTCCTTTGATTATGCTTCTGATCCCTCCATAGCCAAAATTCTTGGGAGAAATAAGTGTGCTTGTTTTTAAATAAAATAATAAAAAAATGCAATGGATACGTATCAAAGACATCAGGATTAAGTCTTGTTACAAAATATAATCTAATCGGCATAACTCAGCAAGATGAAATCTGGCTTTCATAGTCAAGATGAGTACATTGACTGGTAGTTGTTTTGCTTTGTCAGAAATGTGAGATTATTTTTCTCTTATCTGATTTCTGGAGGTGAACAATGATAGTATTTGAAGCTCGTGGAGAAAACACATTTTGCATGGCTGATAAAATCTCTCATCTGAAACATCCAACTGTTGTTAATGGCTGCACCAGTTCTTTCTGTAGAGGAGTGTTCACATGAAATGCTTGTTCATGCTTAATTTTATAAACCAATATTCTTGACTTGCACTGTAATCTTAAGATCATTACCTAAACTAGGTTTATGCTTTACTTGTAATTAATAGAAACTTCTCTCTTGAGCACAGTTTGGAGAGGGATGGGTTAAATAGAGCTAGCTAATTAGTCACCTAATTCATATCTCAACTTTTGTTGAGCTACAGCCAACACAAGCCTCAATTGGCTGTGTTCCTACATTGCTGTATATACCAAGCCATAAGCTGATTTTGGTAGATTTACCCATAGTATTGTAGAAAGTCAGTACCCATCCATCTCCTAGAAGAATGAAATATTTTAGGAAATATTAAAAAGGCAGAATATTATATTTCCCTAAAGGAGAAATGGAGAAACATGTTTTAGACGCAGAAAGCAATCTCCACTTAATAGCCCACAGCAGAAGCTTGTTGAAATAAAACAAGTTTATAGATAGCTCTATTCATAAGCAAATACCCTCACCCAAGAGCCAAAACAAGGTGAAAGCCATTAAGCCACAATAGGAATTGTCCAACACCCTTTCAGAACACAAGCCTTCATTGCATCACCCTCAGAGCAGTCCAAACTTCAACCAAATTTATCTCAAACAGTATTTCCTTTTTGCCTATAGAGCCAGCTATGACCCCTACATGACCCCATAGGGAACTGCCAACAGCCAATAGAATGCAGGTTCTTGCACAGGAACAGGAAGTTCAAGTGTAAAGCCCAAAGAAGGTATAAAAACCCCTCACTCTCAAATTCATTTGGGCAGCTGCCCCAAAACCACAAACCAGTGGTTCTGTTCATCAATAATCAGCCTCCAGCTTCCATTTTGTCTCCAGTGCCTTTCCCTCAGCTTGAAACTGGATCTGGATACTTCTTCCAACAGTATGCTTTTTGTTTTGGCTTAAATTATCCATTCCATTAATGCTGATGCTGCTCACATGTAGCTTTTTAAAAAAAATATTAATTGCTTATACACAACTAGCATTTCGTCAAATTTTGCAAATGTTGTATCTTAGAAAGCTGAGTTTAAGTAGTGTGTGCACCTTCAGAACTGAGTATCAGGAAACAAGTTGCTGAATTTTGCAATGTATTAACTGGATTTTGAAGCAGGCAGCCTCCTTGGCTCCTCTCCAGATATTCTTTGCACTTTCCACTATGAGTAATACCACAGCCCCACCTTTTTGTTCTTCTGGACCAGATTGAGAAGCTTTAGCTGAAAACCAACTGCAGTATTAACCTTTTCAACAATTCAGATTATACTTTTGGTCTTGGAGGTTGAAGTATTGGTTCAGAGATAATTGCATTGGAACTGGCCAAAAGCAGGCTAGTTGTTGCTTTCAGACATCTTGTCTTTTCCCCAAGACCAACTTGGCCGATGGATTGACATTTCTAGGCTAGACAAAAACTATTCCACATACATATTACAAAACTAATATGGAGATAATTGTGTGCACCATAGTTTTAAGGCCATATTCTTTCAGAATTGAATACAGTTAGCATGTGAAGTGGTCAAAACTTGCTCCTTTCCATTTTTTTTCAGTCTCTAAAATGTGCACTCTGGTTCTTCTGGGAGATTATAATCCCATAATTTCAGGATAGGCATATTCCTGAAATTATGGTTAGCTCCTAAGAAGAATCTAGTCTGGAATCAGTTTCTAACGATCCCATACTGAATACAGGTAGACTTTCAGGATAGTTGTATCATTTGCTGAAGATGTTTCAGAGAAATAAATCTAAGTGACAACAGGATATTGATAGTAACCACTTCATGCAGACAGAATAAAGCCCTAAGGATAGTATGTAATAGTTTATAGTCTGAGGCACAACTGTCTTCAGATAACACGATCTGAATTTTGTTTCTTCCATTTAATCATGTCTGATTCTCAGTGATTGCCTGGACAAGTCCCTGTGGTTTTCTTTGTAAGGTTTTTCAGAAGTGATTTGCCCCTTGCCTCCCTCCTGGGGCAGAGAGAAAATGACTAGCCCAAGTTCATCCAGCTGGCTTTGTACCTTAGGCGAGACTAAAAGTCATGGTCTCTTGGTTTCCAGCCTGAACCATAATACCAAACTGAAATTTATCTGGGTGCACTTCAAGATGCCGGTTATTTAGCTGTAAAGCCTCAACATGGAACAAGGCCAGATTGTTGGCTGGATTTTCTACCTCCATCCATCTCTGCCCCCTGCCCCCCCCCTCCCCCCGTACCAGAACTAGTAGAGTTGGCATGCTTCAGATCCCATCTATAACTATCATTTTGTAGGACCACATAAAAGACCAATAGGATGAGGATCCCCTGGAGAGCCAGTTAATCCCCACCCTGTTGGTCTTTTATAAGACATTAAAGACCTGCAGGCTTGTTCATACATTTGGCCCAGAAAGTTGAGAGAAACCTGATGGTTGACTGTTTAACTGCTGTTTTAATTATGAAGTGGAATCCTAAAGATGGTTCCCCCCCCCCGCCCCCCGAAGAACCTATATTTTCTTTGTTTTTCCTTTGAAGATGTTTTTTTTTTTTCCTTGAAGGGAAATGACTTCAAGGAGAAAGGAAGTCCAGTTGTCTCTGAAAAAGGCACCTTTGGGACAACCATGACCTGGATGAATGAGAATATCCATAGACAGATGAAGCAGAATTAGTTTTGATACCAGGCGTATATTATATTTTGGTTTTTCTGTGTTGATTTATGAACTGTTAGGTTTGTTTTAATTTTGTTCGCCATCTAGAGTCACCTTGGAGAGATGGGTGACTATATAAATATTAACAATTGAAGTAAATTCATAATGATCAGTACCATTGAAGAGCTCAAGAAGAATCAACAAAGTCATCAGTGCTTTGCATTCTGAATCAAACATCATTCATCAGGTGGATTAAAGGAGTCTCAGTCCTTCAGCTTCTCCTGAAACCAGTTTGAAATAGGTTCAAATCTCTGCTTCTTCTGGCACCTCCTGAAGTTGAAAAACTCTAACTCTTTCAATCACCTTCCCCAATTATGGAGGGTTAAAGGCTTTCATCTCTAAAAAATTTTTCCATCTCTCTTTCAAAAAAAAATTAAAAAGCCAACAGCAGCGGAATCTAGGTTCAGTGACTGTTATGCAGGTATTACCCATTTTCTCATTGTCCTTCAAGAAAAAATAAATGTGGTTTATGTTTTCCCATGTAAGTCGAGCAACTGGAAAAACCTGAAAAATAAATTTCAACTATTGAAAGAGAATCTGCAGCTTGATGTTGTGCAGATATATTGAACTTGAACTTTCATAATTCTTCCACAGCATAATAAACAAAGAACTGACTAACAATTCTGGGAATTGGTCCAAAACATATTGAGGACACTGTATCAAGAAAAGTTGTAATATAGCCTAAGCCATTTTCTGTTTTAAAAACATGAATAAGTTTAAAGCATACTATCAGCCTTTTCCCTCCCCCTCCTATTGTTTTGTTTACAATTTTATGCGGCAAGAATTCTGGGAAGTTGAAAATATATACCTAAACTTTATGAACAGTTTTATTTTTATATTCTTCACTGACATTCTTGCTCCAAATATCCTGTTTTCACAGGATGTGGGTGCAGTTATTTGAATAGTGTTGTGTTCGTAGGGCTTACTTCTAAATACGTTGTGCATAAGACTTGAGATACTACAATATCTAAGATAATATTTTATTACTAGATATCCAGGCTTTGCAGAATGATCTACCTTTTTCTCTTTATTTTATTTTCTAAGTCAGCACAAACCTGAGTAAATTATAGTTAAGGTAACCTTGGAATCCAAATGTTAATTGGAGGGTCCAACTGTGCTGGTTCCAGGGCTACCAGATCTGATCTGCAGAACACCAGGCAGCAAGCAGGTAGCAATACAGATCATCCTTGTTTAGGAACCACAATTGGAACTGGCAATTTGGTTATATTAAGGGAAGTGATCATTAAATGAAACAATGACTGTGCTTATCATCTTAAGCTTTCTTTTGCTTTACAGACCTAGGTAGAAAGTTAGCACCCACCCCTCTCCTAGAAGAATATTTTGAGAAATATTAAAAAGGCAGAATATTATATTTCCCTAAATGAGAAATGGAGGAACATGTTTTTTTAGAGGCAGAAAGCAGACTTATTCTTAATAGCCCCCACTTTTCTCAATAGCCCTCAGCAGATGTCAGCACTTAAGTTATAGAGATAGGTAGCTCTATTCATAAGCAAAGCAAATACTGCAAGCAGAAATCCATTCAAGATAGGATATTTTGAAATTCCCTGCAGCAAAGTCTGCAAAGGCAGAGTGATATGATTAGCCCTCACTCAAGAGCCAAACCAGGACAAAGCCATTAAACCATAATAGGAATTGCCCAACACCCTTTCAGAACAAAAGCTTCTTCATTGCATCATCTCAGCAGTCCAAACTTCAATCAAACCTGGGAGCTCAGACAACCTATAGAGCCAGCTATGACCCCTTCATAGAATAGAATAGAATTCTTTATTGGCCAAGTGTGATTGGACACACAAGGAATTTGTCTTGGTGCATATGCTCTCAGTGTACATAAAATAAAAGATACATTCATTAAGAGTCAAGAATCATAAGGTACAATACTTAATAATAGTTATAGGGTACAATAAGCAATCAAACCATACTAGGAAATAGTCAATAAAAATAGAATACAAGCAACAAGGTTACAGTCATACAGTCATAAATGGGAGAAGATGGGTGAAAGGAAGGATGGGAGGATTAATAGTAATGTAGACTTAGTAAATAGTTTGACAGTATTGTGGGAATTATTTGTTTAGCAGAGTTATGACGTTCAGGAAAAAAAAAACTGTTCTTGTGTCTAGTTGTTCTGGTGTGCTGTGTTCTGTAGCATTGTTTTGAAGGTAGGAATTGAAAAAATTTATGTCCGGGATGTGAGGGGTCTGTAAATATTTTCACAGCCCTCCTGTTGACTAGTGCAGTATACAGGTCCTTAATTGAAAGCAGGTTGGTAGTAATTGTTTTTTCTGCAGTCCTAATTACTCTCTGAAGTCTGTATCTGTCTTGTTGGGTTGCAGAACCAAACCAGACAGTTATAGATGACAGACTCGATTATTCCTCTGTAGAACTATATCAGCAGTTTCTTGGGCAGTTTGAGCTTTCTGAGTTGGCACAGAAAGAACATTCTGTGTTGTGCTTTTTTGATGACGTTTTTGATGTTAGGTGTCCATTTTAGGTCTTGTAATATGATAGAACCTAGAAATTTGAAGGTCTCTACTATTGATACTGTGTTGTCTAGTATTGTAAGAGGTGGTAGTATGGGAGGGTTTCTCCTAAAATCTACCACCATTTCTATGGTTTTGAGTGTGTTCAGTTCCAGATTGTTCCGGTCGAGGCAAGTTGTACAACCTCCCGTCTGTATGCGTATTCGTCATTGTCTGGGATGAGACCAATCACTATTGTGTCATCGGCAAACTTCAGTATTTTAACAGATGGATCATTTGAGATGCAGTCATTGGTATACAGGGAGAAGAGAAGTGGAGAAAGCACACAGTCTTGGGGGGGGGGGGGCAGTGCAAATTGCACAGGTATCAGATGTGATTCTGCCTAGCTTCACCTGCTGCTTTCTGTCTGTTAGGAAGCTTATGATCCACTTATATAACTCCTACATGGCCTCATGGGAATCTGACAACATACATGTTCTTGCAGGAAGCTCAAGTGCAAAGCCCAAAAGAAGGTATAATACCCCTCCCACTCTCAACTCCGTATGGTCAGCTGTCCAGAGCCACATGTGGTTCTGCTTCATCATTAAACTATCTTTCCAATCAGCCTCCATGTTTCCAGTGTCTTTCTCCCAGCTTGGAATTGAACCAGATGGATATTTCTTCCTACACCTGCAAAGATCATAAATTGAAGATCGGTCATAAAGTTACTCTTTCATTACTGCAAACAGTCCCTAAATGAGGCAGTCGCTAAACAAGGACTACCTGTAGAAAGAGAGGAAACCTGTTTATCTCTCTGCTGCATTCTGGATCTTTTGCAACCCAAATCTTGTAGCCTTACGATTTGCACATTTCAGCAGCTTTCTCCAATTGCAATACTCTCTGTCATGCCCCTGATGGAGACTGACTTTGAAGGAGAGGAGGAACAGCCTACAGGGAGTGGAAGTGTGGCTCCAGAGGTTGTGGAGGAGGCTGGGGAAGAACAGAGGTCGGTTGAGCAGTCAGAGGACCCATCCCCAGGCCCATCCCCAGGCCCATCCCCTATCCATCCTAGGGCACTCAGGGAGGAGAGGATAAGGGAGAGACGTGGTCTCCTCGGGAGGAGACGGCCTTGATCCTCTTCAAGGGCTGCAGGTGTGGCAACTGAATAAGAATTTGGACCTGCATACTGGCAAACGCTGGAAACAAATCGTGTAAATATCTCTAGTTTATAGTTCCTCTCTGAGTTTGGTGTCCTTCCCAGTGTGTGTTATCTGTGGATATCCTCCAGCCCATCTCTTGCCTGGTTTGTGTTGCTTTTTTCCTTCTTCATGTAGCTGTGTGGGAGTTTTTTTGTCTTCCATCAAAGATATTTGAAACTGAAGGAATAAAAGGGGCTTCACCTGTTTTCTGTGACTGTTTTGTATCCCACCCTGGGTCATCACACCCTTCAAAATGTCTTGGACATCCAATTCCATCAAAATTTTGTGGAGCTTGCTTCCAGCATCTTGGAAAGCCAAGAGACTGAAAAGGGCTGGTGGTTGAGCTTGTTGGCTGGGCATGATGGAAACTGTTATCCAAGACATCAGACAGGATTCCATGTGGGTCAATTCAGGGCATTTTTTTAAAAAAAAGTTTGTTAATGGACCATGTTATCTTTCTGTTCCTGCTACCAGGGTTAAATATATCCTCATTTCCCCCTGCACGTGTTTGCTTTCTTAAGAAAGAGCAACCTTTGCTCCCAGTTTCTCTACAGGCTGAAAGGATGAGTCAATCCGGAACCGGATCGCCTGTCCTGGGCTTTTAATTGAAGGCCAGCAGAAATCCCTTTTACGTGGGCCAACTTCCTCTCCCCTTCGGTTAACTGTCACCCAGTGGCCCCCGTTTAAAAGGTTAAACGGCTCCTTTCCTCCCGGTCTGCCTTCCTTCAGCTATTTATTTTGACTCCGGTCCTCGCAGCAAGGCGGGGCTTCTCCCGAAGCTGTATTCTTGTCGCTAAGCCATTGGCTGCGATTCATGCTCCCTGCAGCCGACAGGCCCAAGGTTATTGGTCGGCCAGGACAAATCGAATAGCAAAGCAGAACAAAACCTGCAAACCCCCGCCCCACTGACGTAGTTGGGATTTCCCGCCCACATTCCACACAGCTGGAATTGGGGGGCGGGCGAGGGCGAAGCGGCATTGGATCAAAGGGGGCGGGACCCTAAGCACGGGAAGCGGATTCTGATTGGGCAGCAGCCTTTAGAAGCAGGCTCGCTCGGCTTTGGGGATTGGCCAGGAGGCGGAATCCAGGCTGGGTAGCCTGCAGGAAAAGAAACAGCCTCTGTGTCACTTTGAAGTCGAAGGCGGTGAGGGGAGGGTCAGTCGCGCGTTTGTGCTCCGCCCGTCTGTGCTGGTTTCCCTCATAGGAGACAGGGACCCTTTGAGTCCTGTAGTGCTGTTGCGGGGTTTTCTTAGAAGTTTTCGGTCTCCTTTTTAAGCAGGGTAGCCATTTCTGGGAGATAAGGAGCCGGGTGTGTGTAAGTGGGGTTTTTTTGGCTAGTGGAGTGGGGTCGTGGCTTCTAATGACGCTCCACCTTATGGAACAAGGCTGCTTCCCAGAACGGTTTTAAAGGGCCGCTGAGTGGGTTCCGACATCTGCTCCCTTCCTTTTGTGTCTCCCCCCCCCCACGCGTTTTTGGTTTTTGCTGACTATGGAGGTGCTGGACGGCGGGGAGCAGAACCTGTTCCAGTGGGATCGAAAGTTGAGCGAGCTGTCGGAACCGGTGGACTCCGATGCCCTCCTCTACAGCACGGTGAGAAGCACGTCCATTGCAGAAGTGGCTGGGTGGGTGAACGAAGATTTGACTGGGAGAAGAATGTTCTTGTGGAAGGAAGAGCAACAAGTTTTCATCTGCCTTCAAAAAGTGAAACCTGGCTCTTGGCAATCTGGGTTTGCTAGGAGAAGCCTTGGCTGGCTTTGGTATATAGATGAAACCCAATACCTTAAAAGAGAGCATCATGGTGGGGGCAAGCTGATGCAAGAGGGTTATTTTTTTAAAAAAATATATATACATGAATTGATCTGGATTCTGGTTTCTTTCTGGTTTTATCTTTTGCCTTCTGAGTATGACATAAGTTTCCCCCTTTGGGGGGAATAGATCTTCTGAAAAGCTTAGATGACATCCTGGTGGGACTTTCCCAGATGCAAGAAAAGTGATTTAAATATGGTGGAGAGCTTGGAGTTAGGAAATTTCAGCAGAAGTGAAAGAAGGCCTTTGATGGGGAAGAGGAAATTGGTTGGATGTTTTGCTTCTCCAGAACCGTCTGCACTAGAGGAAGAACCAAAAAACACTTGTCTCCCAACAATTTTTGTTTCTTCGAAAAGCCTGCTGCATTACTTTTCGGTGCTCTTTTCCTTCCTGTTTTGCAAGTCAAGGAGTTCCTTATAAGTTGCCAGTGAGGAAAGAGTAGGCTTGCGGGAGCTATAATAACGGTCCCTAGCTTGGGTAAGATTCTGGTACGTTGAAAAATATAGGTCTGGCATTCTACTTTCCCCTCTTACACAGTCCCATCTGTCATTGCTATCATTACATGAGCCAAGTTGGGAAGGGAATGGAGCCCTAGGAATCTCAAGAAATATTTATAATGGTTTTGCAAAGGAAGTTATGAAAGAAATGGTGGACAAAACGAGGAGCAGCAATGTATGCCAGATGTTTGGGTTTTTTGTCCTTGGTTGAAATATGTCAGTCAGTGGATTTTCAGAGCTTTGTTAGACTATCAGGGAAGGACAGGGTAGGTTTTTTTTTTTAAATTTAAAATTCCGAACATAGAGCAAAAGTAGAAGGCTTCACTTTGCCTAAGTCTACTTTAAAAAAATCATTAAAAAGTAATTTGTTGAAAGGAAGAGTGATTTGAATTGTGCAGAATAGATTTTATGTATGATGAACATCAGAATCACCCCCACCTCCCCCAAATAAAAATAAAAATAAAGAATGCTGTCTCCACTTCAGGAATGCATACTGGTAAAAAACAGATTTGTTTTACACATTCCTCTAAAACAGGAGTATCCAATCTTGGCAAATTTAAGACTGTGAACTTGAACTCCCAACTGCCACCCCAGGGGAATTCTGGGTGTTGGAATCCACAAGTCTTAAAGTTGTCACAGTTGGACATCATTGTCCTAAAATTTGGTTTATTCAACTATCATTTATTGTCCAAGTCAAAGTTGTCTCACCCAGTACACCAAAACACCATGATTTCCAAATCATAATGGGTGGGTTCAAATAACATACTAAATTAAAAATAATGCTGTGCTTTACTGTGAAATGGGAACTTGGCCAAATGTCAAAGAATGGCTACATTTGGAAATTGCATTAATAGATATTATGGTTTAGTAACCTATCATCCTTCATTTACATTTGTCTATAATGTTTGTCATCCTCGGCCAATATGATTAATGTGTAAGTTGTATCAGGTACTAAATTGGGGAACTCTGGTCCCTATTTATCCTACCCATTAGAGATTAACATTTTTCTAATCTCAGGGTTAAGAATTTGTGTCCTTTCAGTTGTTGAATGATAGCTCCTAGAGTTTCTTCTAATGACCATGAAATTTTTCTCTGCCTTTCCTATTTACTGCACTATTCACGTGCCCTTTTGCCACCTGTTAGAATGACCAAGAAAGATAACTCTTTTTGTGTAAGATACATGTGTAAGTCTTTAAACTGGATTCTTCTCCAATTTAAAGGCAATAGATGATGTAAAAACTTTCTGTGGAAACTCTTAAAAATGGTTTCCTGTCAGACAAATGGTATTAATGTCAATGATCAAACTATCTGACATGAGATAACCAATTTATTCCTAACTAGCAAGATTGAAGTTTATAAAGTTAAAATTTATAATTTTAGCTTTATAAACTTTAATCTTGCTAGTTAGGAATAAATTATTGGCCACATAACTATAATTTTAAATATTTTAAGATCTAGGTGTTTTTTGTGAATAGCAGAACAAAATTTAAAAAATGCTTATAGAAATAAAGTTCTTAGAAATAAGTATGTTAACATATGCATCTTCCTCTATGAAAGGATTATTTTTCTTTTGTGAGCCCCTGCGCATATGCTGAATCTTATTTCTCATCATGGTTATTTGTCAGTATAGTACTGCTGAAACAAAATACATGTGTGAGGTGATATACATGATAATGTAATCTAATATTTTGTGGTACAATTTTTAATAATATAACATGCTGTTATTTGCTTTGGTCACTTAAATTTTCTCATGCATTTTTTCAATGTGTCCCTGAAGATTTGGGGATAGGTGTTTGGTCTTTCGGTGTGACTTAGCAAGGGCATACTAACAAATTGTGTTAAGACTCACAATTTGTTGAGATGATTTTCAATAAAATATTAGTAGCTTACAAAAATAATTTTTAGTTTAATAGACCTTATTCTCAAATGTTCATTGGTGGAAGATAAATTTGATTTTTAATTGCTAGCAATGAAAAATACTTCAGAGTAGGCAAGTAGATTTATTTAGAGAAGAATTAAAATATATGTAATCCTAAAATTAATCCTTTTGTTCTAATAACAACAACAATCTAACCAAAATGTTATTTTTTAAATCACAGACCTGGGCCTCCTCTACAACTTACCTTTGTTTTCTTTTTAACTATCATATTTACAGTTGATTATTCCATTTTAAGAATTTGGTTGGTCAATTAAAGACAGCATTCAAGTGGCTGTGTGAAAGGCTGGTCCAATATCTCTGAATAATTTTCATGACTGGAAGGATTAGAATATGATCCCTGGACTTCATCTTCTATTAATATTAGAATATTAATTCATCACATTCGTCACTGTTTTCCGTTACGATCTGGAGAGAATGGGGCGAATTCATAAATATATGAATAGAGTTGCAAAAAACTAACATCCTGGTGATTAGACAGAAAAGCAAAAAGGGGGAGTGGATTAAATTAAAAATTTGGCACCCAGTAATTAAAAAACCACAATAGACAGATTTTGCATCAAACTCCTCTCATATCCATCCAGATTTGTATGCTGAAATCAAGAGCTTGTTGGAACGCATACTTTACAACCCCTTTCTTGGAATACCAAATAGTTGCATCCTTGAGCTATTCTTTGAAGAATTCCATTTCAATTCAATCCAGACGAATACTAATTTTGAAATGTGATAGTGTAAGCCTCCTGCTTTCAGGAGCAGGTTGTCTTCATTAGGTATGGCTTCCAAATGTATTCAAGGGCAGCTGCAATGAAAATGTGTTTTCCACAAGGTTGTAGAATTTGTGTCTTAAAAGGGCCATCATACAAAATGGATTCATTGAAAATCTCACAGTTGCAAGGGGCACCTTAACTTATGCACATACTTTGATTTTCAGCTCTATACATGGAATCCAAGGACATTTTTCTTTGCTGAGAACTTTTGGGAGTCTTGAAGGTAAACTTTTGGAAGAAGTTTCACTATAAACCTTTCTTGAAGACCTTGCAATCTAATGTGGGGCCTAGAGAAAATAGACGAAGAGTTAAACTGGAAAAGAATATGTTCTGATTTGAAATCCATGCGTTGGTGCTATGTTTCAGGATGTATTAAGACCTGTGTGTGATTCTTCTAAAGGTTTTTTTTTGAAAATGATGACTTTTCAGAATGAAGGAAATTAAGAGCTGGGGGAAGAATAAAGAAAGTGTTGAGTCGCTTGAAAGGAGAAGCTTTGAATGATAGAAGATGATGAAGCTGGTTGCTTGTAGATCATAAATTAGAATATGCTGATAGGTAAGAGAAGAACAATATTGAGAGACGAAAGCAGAGAGATCTGGATCCAGTAATGGTTGGATAATTAGGGATAAAGGCTAGGTGACCACTTGAATATTATTTAAGATTATCAAACATTGAATTCATCCAGTATCTGCTCATCTTTTGCATCATATGCAAACATTAATAACAGTTGTGGATATCTTTAAAAGTTATGTATCTGTGCAGTTTCAACCACAAAATGGGTTTGTAACCTAGAACAATAACAGTAATGTAGCATATATATAATGAAAACTTAGGGTTTATTCAATAAACTGTAATTAAATAGATGTGACACAGAGTTCCAGTTCTTAATTCAGGGATGGTTCTCCCAATACCGTATTCAGAACTATAGTATCCTGCGTGTTTGTTTATTTTGTTTACCCAGGCTTACTTTTCTAGAAATTCAGTAACTTTTAGAATCAAGAAGTTTTCCACTTTAGCTGATGTCCAAGCATCAATGGGTCCTGTATCTTTCACTTATGAATAGGCACTCTGTCTTCTCAAGCAGCTGTACATATTTCCATGTATACGAAAGGTAATTTGAAGAGCCTTTGCTAGATAACTTATATCTCTTGACAAGTACATCAAAGAGAGGAAAGGAAAAGATAACCAAATTAGTTCCCTCCCTGTGTTTTGAGTCAAATTCTTGGTTCCAATATTAAAAAAGTTGTTTTGTACTTAAGAAATAGTTGAAGCAGTTTGTTGAAAAAGACTTTGGCTCCAAGCCAGATAAATTAGTCATAAATGAATCCTATTGAAACCAGAAGAACCGAGACCCATCTGACACTGTTTCATTCACTGCTAACTACAGCTGTATTGAGCTGTTCCTTGAAATACATTAGAACAGCTTTTTCCAGATATATTGAATTATGATTCCTAAAACTTTCATTTAGCACAGCTAGAAGAACCTTGCTGGATTTGTAGAAATTGTAGATCAGTACATCTACAGGGTGCCAGGTGGGAAGAAAGCTGATCTAATTCAAGGCTGTATAATTCTTAGATACGAGCCAACATAGTTCAGTATGTCAACCATCTGTCCATTTTCACCTAATCTATCATTGTCATTGGTGTTTGTCTGGCTTAATTCCAGATTTAGTCCTAGAAAATTTGGATCTCATCCAATGAGAATAGTTGTCCCAGGAATTATGAAGAACACTATAGCTGTGTGTAATATACAATGGAATTATGCAGTCCATTGGGGTTCACACATTATTATTCATCTGTGTTTGAACACAGTTGTGTGTATTCATGACTTACCTTGTATAAGCAAGGATTGTCTGAAAAGCAGATTCATTAAAGCATTTAAGGCATTATGTCTGGAGGTCATTGCTGCCTGTGAGATGATGCTCTGCTGGACAAAGGGCAAAGCTTTGGAGTTATGTATTTCTTTTTCCTCATTTTTTAAAATAAAAAGAGAGGAGATTATTAATCCTGTGGAATTTCCCCCCACTCTTCTTGTATTGGTTTACAGACATGTTTTGGCAGGCAGTAGTAACAAAGATTATTTCCTTGTTAACTTCTACTAAGCTTTGAATTCCTTTATATTTTCCTTGAAAAAAGCAACTGATCTCAGCAAATACTGTATAAAGAGTCTTTTTTATTATATTGCAGTCTATGTCACTAAGAAAGGCAGTTATTCTTTGGAAGAGATGTATCTGGATGCAGAAATTAAAAAACCACTTAGCAAATGTGAGAGATCAAAAGATGATGCATAGCCTACCCTTAACATTGTTCAGTTTTGAGGGGATTCTGAATTAAGACAGGGTATTTGGGGCTTGGGGAAGTTCATAATCTTTAAAACTCTCTGTTTTTAATCTTCTAGGCCTGTCTATCGATTCATGTATTTTTTTCTATACACTGATGTGTGTGTAAAAAAAAGCATAACATTACAATTCTTTATATGCTCTCTCAAATGCTTAAATTGAATGAGTTTTATTCCCAGTATGTTTAAGATACTGTACAACAGTAATATGATTTAGTTTTTTTTTAAATAGACACAGTTCATTATGCAGAGTTTTTTAAAACTTTACTGATTGTGCACAGTGCTTTGTGACAAAACTCAGGTCATCTAATTATGACTAACTTAGTCATTTCTCTTGAAATGTTTGAGTTACTATGTTTAGTTTAGAGCAACAATTCTGACTTCAGTATTCTTGGTTACCAACTCGTGCTATGTGAATGGGCAGACATTACTAACTGTATAACAGTGCTACACGGTGAAATCAGAATTTTTATGGTAAGGCAGAAAAAAAATATTTGTTTTGAATGCACAATATGTGTTGATTGATTCCAAATGTCTTAACTTAAAACCTAATTTGATCCACTGCTGATCTCTAAGATTATCTACAAAGATAATATATTCATCAACTTTCCCATGAAGTAAATGTTAACTTTTTCCATGGGTAGATCCGCTCCTGCAAGTTTACCGGCATAAAGTTATTAATATAGAAGTTTGACTCCCATCAACTATATAATATATTAAATGGCTTCTTTGTATAATAGCCTGCTGAAGCTTATGTTGATGATGTAATGGTCTCCACAAAGGAGAGAGGAATCCCAATGTCATATTGTACTCCATTTTTAGACTTTGATTATGCCGCAATTCAGTCTCAACTCAGCCTTTTTCTTCTACATGATTTGAAAGTCTCAAAAATGTGTTTGAAGTTTTGTGCATAATTATTTGGTTCTTATAAGTGTATTTCCTTATGAATTTTGGATTTTAACTGTTAAGGTGAATATGATGGAGCTGATTCCCTATTGAGATAAGGGTAGGGTCCTTATACAGGTAGTCCTTGACTTATGATGACAATTGAGCCCAAAATTTCTGTGGCTAAGCAAGACATTTGTTAAGAGAATTTTGCCCCATTTTACAACCTTCCTTTGCCATAGTAATCACAGCAGTTGTTAAGTTAGTGACACCATTATTAAGTGAATCGAGTTTCCACATTGACTTTACTTGTCAGAAGATTGCAAAACATGACCTTGGGACACTGCAATTGTGATGAATATGAGTCAGTTGCCAAAAGTCTGAATTTTGATCACAAATCTTGAAGATGCTACAGTGGTCATAAGTGTGAAATATTCATTTTTTCAGTGTAGTAACTTTGTGAACTGATGTTAAGTCAAGGACTATATGTCCTTTGCTGAAACTGTAATAATGAAGTGGATTGTGTGTTTGTATTTATTTATTTCACCTTTTTCTTGCCTTCTCTTCACAAATTGTTATATTATTAATATATTTCTTGACAAACAGTCATGTTTAACATTTTGAAGAGCCTTTTCAAGTAGAGATTCTTCTATTGAGCAATTCTCTTAATTTGTACTTGAGCAAGCAATCCAGGTATAGCTTTGCTTTTTAAAAAATACTGAGTTCCGTGTTGAAGTTTTGCCTGTAATTTTAAAATAATTTTGGAGCATTTAAATGAGTTAGTACATTAAATGTTGTGGTTTCCCTTCTTTGTGTATGAGTAACGTACATTCTATATACACAGATGGAGCTGAAGATAATCTAATTCTACTTAATGAGCTCTTTGTCAGTTATGAGTTTTCTTCTACAGTACTGTTTTCAAGTTTATCTACCTCAAAATTGCTCAGTATAATAAAGTGAAAAACATTATTTGTACTACATACTGGAAGTTGTAAAGTCTGAGATAATACTAATTTATCTATATTTATGTTACCGTACATTGCTTTATTTATTTGAGGTGGATTTTTTCAAAAATCACGGGAGCTGTAGCTTGACAGAAATGTAGAATTCTCTGAATCTAAAGTTTAAATAAGGAGAAGGGAAGATCAACCTAAGTCTGTTGTAGATTTCTGGTATGGACACACCCTATTGGATTCACAAACTTAATATGAAAAAGTTACACCCTTTTTCCTACTTCTTTCAGTAAAATAAAACTTCCTGTACATCTTACTATCTTTTGTGATGTTGAATTATTGTATTGACTTGAATGGAAACCTTTATTTTTTATTGCATAAAACTCAAAACTAGAGATCTAAGAGGAACCTAACTAGCAACTTGAAAATATGACAGGATTATTGTAGAATTTGTGTCAAATGTTCTTTGCATGCTATATTTTAAAAAAGCTAACCCTTTTCTTAAGCAGAGCTGTTTTTTTGACCAGGTATCCTGAGCCATGAAATGCTCTATTTAAACCAGCCTTCTCCAAACTGGTATATTGCTGATTTTGAAATCCTGGAGGAAGAAGTAGAGAAGAGTGTGATGGCAAATAATTTTCATATCACTGTCAAGCTACTTACTTGAACATGTCCATAAAGTGACTCTGAACCAAGTTTTAGGTTTTAGTTAATTATGATAATTTGGGGCCAGTCCCTTTTCAGGTTGGGCTCATAAAATCTTGATTTGTTGGTTAATTGATTTTCACTAAGCCGGTACGCTAGCTAAGTCATGCTTTACTAAATATCTTACAATACCACACAGTAATTGATAACAAAACAGTGATGTCCAAACTAAATATCAGGATGGTAGGACCCCATCTAGCAACTTCAAACAAGGGCCAGGATATCTAGACAGCCCTCTCTACACTTATCAACCCTCCTATAGGTTAGGCAGTCATCTGCCAATATTTAACTTAATGTCCCATTATGTATGAAAGTTTGGCACAAATGTGTGACATGCAAACTCCTGTAGCAATGCATCATTAACCATTTTTAATCAGTCTTGTGCTTAACTGTGATACTGAAGTTCTCAATTTCCTTAGTTTTCTTCATCTACCTAGTATTCTTATTATATTAGTGGTTGCTTACTATTTTGTGCTGTAAACAGTCTTAGTAGCTCCTGTTAGGACTACAGGGGATGTGCAAAGGTTATGTTATAAAGAAGAACCTTCTGTATTTTAGACAATGATATAATTAGTTAGAATGCCTGAGAGTCCATGGTTCATTTTCCAGCAAACTTGTCTTGTGTTTTGCCAAAGCTGAAGTTCAGAGTAGATATTCTTTTCGATGAGCTGGGGAAACTTTGAGCTTTTCTTATCAGATATACTACTCAGAAAAGGCAGCTATTCTTAACCACCAACTTGCTTTCTTGCTTTTATTTAAACTCTGAACCATTATTCAGCTGGGGAGCCTTTTAAGAGCTTATCTTGCAAGTACATGTCCTTGGTTCTTCAATGTCTTTCTGAAAATGTTTGGGGATTTTGTATTCATATATTTTGTCCTCAATAAACACAGAGTTTGGCTATTCAATGTCTAGCACATTCTGTTGGATTAATAAAATGCCCCATATGGAATATTAATCCATAATGACTTTATAACCATTTTTTATATTTTCAAATTGGTTATCCTATTTCAGCACATTTTTCCTTGATTAGGTTTATTTTCCAGAGCCTTTCTTAACAGCATACTATTATACAATTGCATGTACAGAAATAAAAACAAATCCCATTTGGTTTAATGTTTTTTGGGGAGTTATTTTATTCAGCTTACTTGATTTATTATCAATGAAATTGTAGCTATTATGTTTACAGTGAACAATACATTTCCTTATGCTGCAGCCAATAACATGGGAAAAAAGCCAGAAAAGTTTATGTAATTAATATAATATCTCCAGGTCTGGAGACATGCTCTTCCTTTAGGCAATAATAGAATTCTAAAATTTGTTAATACTATAAGCCTGTTTTCAGATTACCCATATTAAGGGCTTAAGCTGGGAAAAGTGGCTATTGAAAAAATGACTATCCTACACATAGTCCTCCACTTACAACAGTTCACATAGTGACTGTTCAAAGTTATAATGGCACTGAAAAAAATGACTTATGATCGCTTTTCACACTCACGACGGTTGCAGCATGCTCATGGTTATGTGATCAAAGTTCAGACACTTGGCAACTGACTCATATTTATGACGGTTGCAGTGTCCCAGGATCATGAGATCCCCTTTTGTGACCTTCTGACAAGGAAAGTCAATGGAGAAACCAGATTCATTTAACAACCATATTACTATCTTAACAACTGCAGTGATTCACTTAAGAACTGTGTCAAGAAAGATCGTAAAATGAGTCAAAACTCACTTAACACATGTTTCACTTAACAACAGAAATTTTGGATCAGTTGAGATCGTAAGTCGAGGACTATCTGTATTTAGTATGGCCTATTGCTCACTGTACATGCATTTACCAGACTCCCAAGTTATTGCAAATTCAGCTGCTTCTACTCTGAAGAAATCAGAGATGTGCGATTTGACACAGGGTAGAAGATGCGGCATTAGCCCTTCATCCACCAAGTTCACATGTCCCACTGATCTATTTACTCCAAAATAAGCTATCATGAAAATGAACATGGCAGTGCACATTTCATTCTAGATGTGTAATATCTCCCACTCTAGAAAGTGGTGTAGAGAATGCTTGTCAAACTAAACAATGGATTCCCTGTATTGTGCCATAGAGTACAGTTCTGCTAAGAATTACCTTCACTTATGTTATTCAAAATTAACTGCTGAGTGCTAATACAAGGAGAAACTAGGTCTAAAGTATAATAACAATAGTAAATTTAAAAAGCCTGGGGTAAATGGTAACAATCCAGTGTCAGTGAGGACAATTAACCAGTGGAACAGCTTGCCTTCAGGAATCGGGTGCTCCATCACTGGAGGTTTTTAAGAAGAGACTACTAGACAGTCACTCGTCTGAAATGGTATAGGTTCTCCTGCTTGAGTAGGGGGCTGGACTAGAAGGCCTCTAAAGTCTCTTCCAGCCTCTATTCTATATTCTATATATTCTATATTCTATTCTGTTCTTCTTTTAAAACTCTTGGACTTCAGCTATCATGCCTTTGCTGCCTAGTGTTTAGCATTTTCCTAATCAGTAGGGGATTTTTATTCAAAAATGTTTTTCTTTTTATACTGTTCCCTGAAAACAGATGTCATTGTCTATGTTGGGATTAAAGAAACCATTTCGCTAGAGCCAGTTATTGACACATTATTATATTTAAATCATCATGAGCTCAACTGACATTTTTTAAAAATTGGTGCTCTTTAACTGCAATGCTTGTCCCTTGCAGAACTCTTTTGGAACACTGACTTACAAATGAAAGTCATGAAATTCTGGTTTAATGCTGGCAACAAACAAGGTGAAGGTTTTCTCTGCAAAACTTTTATGACATTTTTATTTATATCTACATATTTTATTTTTATCAATTAAGCAGTGTGGTAGCCTAGTGCTTGCCTCCCCTTGGAAGGTTGTGAGTTCAATTCTAGGTAAGGCAGATGTTTTTCCATCAGGGTGCAAAGAGAAAATATCTGCTGCGAACTCTACAAAGGCATCAGGAAGGGTATCTGGCTAGTACATGCTCAGCTCCAGCCAATTGTCCCAACTCTACCCCATATTAAGTGTTTATAGGGTCATACAAGGAGTATATTTTCAATGGCTCCCAAAGTTGAGATTATAGTTGGAATTTTGACTACCACTTTGTAAATTTGGATGTGTATGTTCCCACTTATTTCTTATCCAGAATTTTAAAAGCATTGCTTATTGAACGATATTTCTGCGTAGGCTTAAGCCATTATCAGTAAATCTGCTTATTAACACAAAATGCACAATAAACAGCCACATCAGCTAAACTGATTAGGCCATTGAAGGGGTATTCAGGTCTCCTATATTTATAACAAATAATGTAATGCAGCAGTATCAAATTAAATTAGAGTTGATTTTTTGTACAATTGTTAAAGTTTTGCATTGAATTATTTTTTTAAAAATGTTTTCTGACAGGAAAAAAACATATAAAGGTGCCACCCTGTTGTTCTTTTCTTTTTCTAACAATAACAGAGCGGTTCCCAAGCAGAAGATGTTGTTTAAGATAAAGATCTTAGCACCTTTAGCAAGGCTGTCCTTGCTGTGATAAGCGGGAGTTGTAGAGAGATAATAAATAATATCTGTTTTGCCAGTATGTTAGTGCTTAGTAAATTTTTATTCCTTTTATCTGTTTATTTTCATTTGTTCTGTATTTTCATTAATGATGACCATCTTGAATAAAGCTTTAATAGAAATTCAGGTTGTGAGTCAAATGGGTATTATATAAACTGATTTTTGAAATGTGATTTTGTTGACCATGAGTTGGCCAAGCCTTTCAGCCTCAGGGGCACATCTGGAAGTTAATTAGTTTGGTGGGACAGAACTCTTGCCAGAAGCGGACTCTCATGCAGGGACTAATTCCCTTTGAATCCTCTAGACTCGACTCCCTACTTGATGAGATTATGTCTATGCTGACCCAATGACAAACCTTTGATTTTGTTGTGGTTGGCAGTGGCTAACTTGAAAAAGGACTCTAGTCGTATTGTGTCTTTGCCTAATCATTCCAGTTCAGACTGCTAAATGATTAAAGGTGGCAAGGGTCACTCTAAGATCTTGGCTACTTTAAGATTGGGGTGAAAAGCACCATTGGATGGGTGTGGCTGTGAGACTTGTTTGCCAATTCCTCTTCTTAGTTCTGATTTTTCTAGTTCTTTGAACAGTTCTAAAAGTATAACTTTATTTAAAGAACTGGGTAGAACAGAAACCTTCAGTGGAGGAATAGTAATTTTTTTTTTACCACATGTTCTCAGAAGACAAGACACAGCAGAGGAGGGGAACAATGGTAGATCACATTACCATAATTACAAATGAGCTGAGTTTCTGAAACAGGCTTCCTAGGAACATCTGTTCCTCTTGCTGTGAGGTATTCAGTAAGTCCTGGACCAATTACCTGTATCAGTTCTGTTTCTCTGTCTCTTCAGTTTATTATAGTCGATGTTTCCTTTCTCTGATGTAGAGAGTTTGCATGTGTCTTTGCAATTTTCCTCCCAGCTGTCTTATCTGGATGATTTGAATGCCTGCTTTCTGCGCTGAAAATAATCAGTTTTAGCTCTTCTGAGACTTTTTTTTTTAAAGGCTGCCTTTGGAAAACACAGCAAATGTATATCTCTTTTATTTAATCTCGTCTTATGAAAAGTTTAAAAATAACAAAAAAAGCAAGAATAAATATACATGTGTATAAATAATGGAATACGTTCCTTCTCTCGACGGAACTGGGGACATCCAGTTTTCTTGGATAAATAATATAACTTAAATACTACACTTTTTCAATACAATACTTCGTCCAAGTGCATCTGTGCTTCCTCTACTAATATTGGCTCAAATCTCAGAAAATAAGTCTTTTGAAATGGGAATGTCAAATCTCATAGAAGATTTCAGCAGTCTTGCTCAGTTATTTTTTGTAGCCACCCCACCAGAGAGAAAGAAAGGAGGGGAGGGGAGAGAGCGAGGGAGGGAGAGAGATGCCTGAAAACATTGCTAACTCCAGTAGAGAATGAGCTTCCTTCTTTAATTTTTTAAACTGCAGACCTCTCCCAAATAAAAAACAAAGACCGCCATCATCACATATATATTTATTAAAGTGCTACATTCATTATTGATATCCCAGAAGTAACAAAAGACCTTTTCATGGAGTGAGAGAGAGCAAAAAACCTGGTGCTCACTGGCTTTCTAGATATGAGATTCCATTGTGCATTAACATCAGACCAGTGTTCTCTGCTCAGCAGCTGGAAAGTTTAACTCACTGGTAACTCCCTAAAGACAAAAATTCTCAGGAAAAAAAATAGTTTGTCAGCTTTGGAAGAAGAAAATGTTTTCACGTAAATAAGTATGTTGAAACTAGGTGAGGCCTGAGCTGCTCTGGAATCAGAAATATTGTGCTGAGAGAACTGGAAGGGAAATGGAACGACTGTATACTGTGTTTATATTAAAATTGGAACTTTATTAAGTTCAAGCTTAACTATTTGCATAACTTTTAGGTCAGCACTTAGATAAAATATTGTACACATTCTTTATTCTCTTATCTAGCTTCTCATTTTTAGTTTCGGTGTCTAGCCTGCCACTTGCAGCAGAAAATAGCAGATCATTAATACACTCATTAAACACAACCACTGAAAATTAACTGGAAGAGGTGGGGAAAAGTAAAGGAAGATAAAGGGCTGTTCCTTATTCATTGTACCTGATGGGTGTCCCTACACCTGGTGTGTCTGAGGTGGCGTCTTTGGCCTTGAGTCCAGAAGTCTGTAGCAAATGTTTGGATAATGTCTGATGAAATTGAGATTCCAGCTAGTATCAGACAAACAACTCCACCTATCAAATTTGTTGCTGACTTCAGTTTTCTCCATAGCAATAGCACTTAGACTTATATAGCACTTCACAATGCTTTCATCCCTCTCCAAGTGGTTTACATGCTGTGTTCTTCCTTGTTTTGGGGATCTGGCAAAACCTGGAGTAAACTTGAACAATATGGAAGGAAAGTAAAGTCTATAACTTTTTGTCCAATGAGGCCTGGTAATGTGGGACAAGACATTGTGGTTTGTTTTAAGCATTGTTTAATATAAGTAGAGTTGCTTGCTTAACACTTAGCTTAGGATCCCTGGTAAAATATTGGGTAGGCAGCAGGGTGCTTGGGTGCACTTGTGTTGCAAACACTCAAATTTACCTGCTGTGTTAATTTTATTTAGATTCCTTTAATGAGCTGATATAAATGGAAATTCGCATGATATGAACAAAAGCACCAGAACTATCTTACTTTACAATAATTATTTGGGTCTCATTGGCATTTTTAGAAAAGAAAAGTGGTGGATCGATATACTTACTGGTTTATTTTTTGAAGAGCTGAAAAGAAAAAGAAAGAAAAGCTTGATAAATTGGGCAATAATACGAAGCATCTGAGTGGAAGGAATAACAGGGAACAATGTTGTTCTCATTTGATAAATTGATGTTTGGTGACAGATGATATCGAAATCAAATTTGGGTCGCTATTGGTCCCAGTAACCAACCCAAATTTGATCTTGTATCATTATCTTGGGACACACTTTATTACTTCCCTTTATTCGTGGCAGATTATATTCACTGTGGTGATCATTTTGTGTGAGTGCCTACAACATTCCAAATGTAAGCACCACTCCAAAAAGGTTGTGACTTGAGGACTAAACTATGATCGTTGTAAAGCATAACCATGTCCAAATATTGCCCCAAGCCAAAATCCACAATAGAATCTTTAATTTAGTAGAGTTTTTATAATAGGGTGAAGTTTCTGGTCTTGGCCAAATTGTGGCCTTGTGCTAACATGGTTCATTCTAAGTCCAGACTGATGTTTTGTGATTCAGTAATAAGTTCAGAAACTGCCACAACTATTCCCAAATTATCAAATGTTTAGAAGGAAAGATCAAACTTATTTTTTCCTTGGACCATTGCAAGATCAGTGCTTGGATATACATTTTCTGACCTCATTGAAGCAAGCAATACTTGAAAATGAAGTAGACACCAAGTAGTTAAAATCCTCTGTAACAGTGGCTATTCTAATTGTGAAATATGCATAACATACAAAAATAATTCAGTCCTCTAATTGTTATTTAGGGGCAAAAGAGCTGGCAACAGAGGCAAATAGTAAAATGCATGTATAAAACACCAAATTGTAATATTGGGAATAGTTGGGAAAATAATTCAGTAGAGAAACATGAACTAATAAAATACAAAGCTGATTCTTGACTTAATTGAGACAAAAATGTATATGTAAATTATTACTGTTCTGGCAGATGTTCTAGGGCATTATTTCTCAACTTTGGCAATTTTAAGATGTGTGGGTTTCAACTTCCAGAGTTCCCCAGCCAACAAGGGGGACCAGCAAGACTGGCTGAGGACTTCTGGGAATAAAAGTTCACACATGTTAAAGTTGTCAGTCTTGAAAAAATATTGTTCTAGGGATAGGCATGAAAATAAAATTAGTCTAAAAACCTTACCATGACTAGCAACGCAAAGGTGTTTTTCAGTTTCAGATTTCTGCTAATTATATAATGTGACATTTTCATTTCTAATAATGGAAGAAACCTTGTAGTTTCTGCTCCTACTTTACTGGTGAAGAAAGCATAACCAAAGTCCATCATAATCTAATTTATGATGTGGGTAGTGTTTTGTTCAATATATTGATAGACTACAATCTGCATAAAAAACCATAAAAAGCAAATTGCAATTAAAATGTAAAATACACAATCATAATAAATTGTGAAATATTAAATATTTACCAAATCTGATTAAAGAACAACATATTAAACATAACCATACACAATAGCAAACAATCATTCCTTGTAAAACCCACAGAAAGTTATCAGAGGGAGCCAGAGGTGTGTTTTTGCTGGAAGGACACAATACAATAGTTCTGGGTCTGCACAAAAAATGGCCTCAACCAGAATATCTCTGGGCTCTGAGAAGGCGAGGCCTGATGGTGCTGTTTTTAAATCTATATTTGAGAAATAATACTTTAGTTGGAAGGAGAGATTGACTTGATGAAATGCTCCCTGACCAGCAATCCTGCTGAGACGAAACAAACACTAATGGAAGGAATGTCAGCCTTCATTCTTTCAATGACATATAGTGGTGCTGGCAAGTAAGCATTTTATTAAGTACCATGTGTTGTTGATGGTTAATTTTATGAAGCTGTTCCTAGCAATTAGGGTTGTTACTTCCCCTAGTTTCTACTGCAGGGCTGTCTAACTCCCTGATGTGTCACATAATGGCCACGGCCACGCCCAGTATAGCAAAGGGGAAAAAAGTCTCGACATGATGCCACCGTAACGATGCAAGTTTGACACCCCTGTTCTACTGTGTACCCTCCTTCCGCTTAATCTATGCTAGATGACTCTGATTCATCTGACTTTGTTATGTAGCTGATACAAAATACTCATGTGAGTTGCCTCAGAATTCCATTAATTCCTTTGGAAGAACATCTGTATTTTTCCATAACTATCATGTCTCTTTGTCTGTAACCTTTAAAACCAAATTAAGAACCCCATTAAAACCCAGAATGTAAAATCAATTTAATAGGTAGCAATTCCTATTATATAAAGAACAGAATTGCTCCTGTTGGGAGACTGCCTGCATTTAGCCATTGTAATGTTTTCCACATTAAATGTTAATTTAATGTTTTCTGCACCTCTGCATTTAATGTTTTTTTCTGCATAATATTAATGTTTTGTGCATTTAATGTTTTCTGTATTCTCTTACTCCTTTCAAAGTTCTTACATCAGCAGTTTAAAAAGAAACTGAGTCTCATTTTTGGCTGTGTAATTTGACTGGTTTCTGGGATATGTTGGTTGAGCTTGTCCTGATTACCGTAATTGGTCAGTTCTATATATAGATTAGCTTCCACTTTTTCAGAGCTGGGGGAATGAGAAGCTCTTCACATTGAATCAGGGCAAAACAGGAAAGCTTCCCGGCATTTCCCAATCAATGGAGTAATTCTCTAACTGCATCCTTTTTGAAGCTCACCAAGGTCTGTTTATCTGGCTCAGGTGAAGCAATTCCAAAATGGTAGAATTCTTGCTGCTTAGAGTGATGGCTCTTTCCATGAATAAAATTGCTCAGATCTTTTTATATTTACTATTTTAAACTGTTTTCAGTACTTTAATATAATATTTATATATGCTTTTATCTTAGCTTTTTGAGACACTGTCTTACAGATAGTGATACATAGTAATTATGACTGATTATATGCCAACTTGCTTTTATTGCTTATAAACATCCTAAATTAACAAATATTTTCTATTCAAAAGCAGTCCCCAAGAACAAAGCGGTAGTAAAGGCAATGTTTATGGAGATTGGAGTACTGCAGTAGTAACTTTGAAAGATAGGCCAACTTATGGTGCTTCCCTCCAGTTTATTAAACATTTGATATCACTATTCTCTATTCCTTATAAAGCTCATAGGAAAAAGGTAACAATTTTTGTATTATTCACCAGTAATGTTGTTATTCATCATCTAATTGGATTGATTGGGAGCAGTCCAGAGTTGGTTAAAAGATGGGTAGCTACATAAATATTTTTAAATAAATAAATTAATTCTTTTAGCAAATTCTGCCCTATTAATTTGGCGGAAATGTTATTTATTACTTTTGTAAACCTTAGTTTTTTGAGGTAACAATGCTTATTTTTTAATTTTATTTTCAACATTACTAATTTGTCTCTCACAAATCTTTCAGTTTCTCTTAGGCATTTATCAGGATAGGGATTTCTTTCCATTATTTTAACAAGCATGCTAATAATTCTGGACTGTTACTGTTAATTAAATGGAACCATTTTTTCAGTCCTATTTTGCTAGTGTGTTACGTGGTCTGAAACAAAAATGGAAGATTATTTTTTTTAAAAGAAGCGGTCCTATTTATAGAATAGTATTGTTTTTTTACAAATCCTACACATACCACAAAAAAATGCTTCTGGGTCATCCATCCTGATGATGAGTCATGTGCATTCTTCAGTTGTCTTGCTATTGTCTGCTCACAACACGGGTAAGCTTTTATAAAACATCTTCCACCAGCTATCTTTATTTTGTAATAAGAAAAAGAAAATGACCAGCACAGGAAAAGTGTACATTTAAAATAGCGCAAGAGGAAATGTACACTTAAAAGGAAAATTGCATTCTTGTTGTGAAGCAACCCTATTAACTGAAAGATAGAAACTTTGTGTGTGTTTTAAATTCTTTCTGGAGATCTGCCAACACTGTTGCATGATGGAATGTGTCTCGCCTAGTCTAGTCTAGCACCCCAGTGATGGCAGAGGAAGTCAGAATGAGCTCCAAGATTTCTGCTTTTTGTTTTCCCTGGAATGAGGAGGAAAGACGTTTTTTTCATGGTTAGTCTCTAATCTTCCTACCTGATTATTTTATAGAGGCTAAAATAACCATCTTAAAATACAGTTCTTTGTAGGCATATGTTAACATACCCATTTGGAGTGGACCATCCACCCATGAAAAATGTACCATTCAAGCTCATGGGATAACTATTTTTATTAGTAAAAATTGAAACATTTGCCATTCAGAACTTTAGAATATGTTTTGACCTCTACAACATGATGCGTCCAAGAATTTCCTTTTTTTATTTGTTAAATAATTGAGTCAAATACTTGTTTGATCAACAGCAAATCACCCAAAGGATCTGTCAAATATTTAGTTCTAGTAGCTCTTTTGTAGTGGTGTCCCAAAGTTTTGGGTATCTTTCGTGGTCATCTCAGATGCCACCTGGAGACCTGCTAAAGATGCCAGGGTTTCACTCGAAGCCTGTCTGAATGCAACACATATTGTCCATAATTCAACCCTGAGCTACATATATTCCCTTGGTATCACATGTGGGCATCAAATGCTTCAGAAAGTGCACAAATTGAATACATTTGCATGTATTCAAACTTCCAAGGAAAAACTACACTTTCTACATGAATGTTTATGATAGCATGCCCATGTCAGCTACAAATCTTCAATAAACTGCACAGCTGGATGGAAAATAATTTCAACAAAGATTAAAAATGACAAGTTCGGAACAGACTTGACCATAGCTTCAATTAGGAAACTCTGAGTATCTTAGACTAAGCCAAATCCAAAAACGCAAGGGAATTCCTGGAAGCTTGGCATTCAGATAAATCGGCCATCAGCAGGCACATAGATATAAACAACGTTAACACACATTTCAAAAGAAATGATAAAAAGCATACAATTAAAGTTGTACACTCAGTTATCCCTTGAATATTTTAAAAGAAAAGGTTATGGTGGAATTTTTCCTGCGGCGGAGATGAAAGAAACTTCACTAGAAGAGATCAACCCAGCACTTAGAACTAGTTAGATGGCTTTTGTGGTGATCCAGCCTGTTACTGGCCTCAAATTAACACTTGGACTATGATGTTTTGGAAACCAGCAAGACATTACTTCAAGAGTAGAAAAGAAACACTGTGAACTGGAAAAGTCTGTTCTGTTTCCAGCCGGCATGACTAATCAGAATATTACAGTATTCCAGAACATAAGCATGCTGGTGATTTATTTCCTTTATAGCCAACTCTTTATGCAAAAGTAATTCTGTAATTAGAGTTCTTAAAAGGGAGTCTTTGATATTAAATTATTAAGCCATTTAAATTAGGTTATAAAAGTTTTTTGGTGGCTTGGTTGCCTTTGGCAAGTAACGGGAGCTCTCTTCGTCCCCTTACTAATTGATGAGGCCAGACATCTGTATATGGTAGTTAGCTTTTGAGGAAAAAAGAATTATCTATAAAATGTTTAACAGTGATTGAGATACTAAGCTGTCTTGCACTGGCAATGTGACTGAAATGCCTTATAGTATTTTATGTGAATTATATAAGAGAGTGATCTAGGGTATATTCCAAATATTTAGATGTCATTTTAAAATCTTCAAAATTGGTTATTTCAGATTTTAAAGGCTAAATTGCAAAGAGAAAATACTTATCTCTGTCCATTTACAGAGAAAAAATATGTTTTTATTCATAAACATACACCTACAATATGTTATTTCCAAAATTGGCAACCTGAGCTGTATGTCATTAAGGATGATAACCCTCTTTATGAGATGTACACGGAGTAAAAGTGAGCTTTTAAAGGCACCTTCTCTTAATCTAAGGAGTGTCTACATAGAGAATGTGGAAATTGGGAAGGCCACTTTAAAGAATAGGTTATAATTATACCCAGTGCCAAATTTTATGTAATTATTCCGTATGATTCTTGCAATAATTACCTATATAATTTCAGTCCTCCCATTTATTTGATTCTATCCATTTATGAATGTATAATTTGTATGATTACTAGGATTCTTTAAAGAACTTAGGTGCACTTCTTTGCACTCATGAATCCACCTAACAGAGAGAAAAGTTTCTGAGATGAAAAATAAAAAGGTCATTAAATTGTGTGTGTGTGAATAAGCTACAAATAGGCAGCTGTTTTCTTTGTATTTCTGTGTTGCCACAGCTTGAAACAGTAAAATGTACACAGATGGACACTGAGTTCCCTAAGATACTCCAATAGTAATGGATACGTTGGACCCTTACTTGTGTTCAACACCTGTCAACATCTCAATCTACAGCATGTCATTTTCAATTTAAGAGGTGTAACAACCTGTTACTTTTTTCTGCAGAGTCTATTTGTCAGTCCTGATGACATGAAAACAGGGCCCTAATCTCTACAATGCCAATGAATAATGAATTTACAACCTGCTAGCCTACTTAAAATAGCGTCAGAAAGTTTGTTTCTTGAGATAAGTCCAATGAAGCTATACAAACCACTTGTGAGGTACTTTTTATAGTAGAGTTCCAATTATGTTGGCTGGTTCACAACTACCAAGTGTTAATTTTTCCTGAATAAATCACAAGTGATGAACTTGTCCTGGAATTTTAGGAGCCATGTCCATTTTCATGCACTATGTAAGAATTTTAAAATGTCAATAATCCCTTTGGGGAAAAGGCAAGACTTTTTTTTTATATGATAGGTACATGTCATGAATTTGGTAGGTTAGTTTAAATGAGGAGAAGCACAGATCAGAATGTACTGCAAAAGCTAGAGATAAAGAGGAACATAGAGATATAATTCTGTAGGTGAACATAGTATTCTAATCTAGTTCCAATCTTAAGTATTAATTGTCCGGAAAAGAATATAAAGATAATTTTTTGATTAGCTACTTTCCCAGAATATACAGTGCTAGTAATATAGAGTGCTTCTCTTCCATTCACTGAAAGTGTAATAGCAAAGAACCTTGCACGATTGTATTTCATAACGTTCAGATCAGACCTGTTCTCCTAACTTCTCCTTTGTGTAAAAGTAATCACAGTCAGTTAATAGGATCTATATGAAGATTTTGTTTTTCTTTTACGATATCGGACTTCTCCGTGGAAGGCACACAGACATCCAAAAATGTATTACTATAGAAAAAGTACATATTTCTACAGTATAGAATTCCAGCGATTGCTTATGTGTCTTCTATACAGACTGACTGCTGTATAGTACAGAACAGTCAAAATTAAACAATAAATCAAGAAAACATAAACTGTATGAGGAGGAGGTAGAGCAAGATAAGGAGAAGGGAAACTGATAATTATTTTGATGACTCTCCTGTTATTTATAATCTTGTGTAGTGAGAATCTTAAATTTTTCCACTTCTTTCTGCAATCTGGGTTATGCAACAAGTTGGATGGCCCTCTTTGGAACAGGCTGGAAGCCCAGTTTTCTTTGGAAATGGATGGATCTGATACCAGGATGTTTTATTTTGGCTGTGAGAGAACTACCTCTCATAAGCAGGTTGTTTAATACCACTTCAGATCATGGCCTCCCACTTGATTCTAGCACCAAAACAGGAGTGGCGTTACAAGAAGCCCAAGGCAGAGGGGGCACTAAATTTTGTGTTTAGATTATAAATCTAATCATTATCAAATCATGTAATAATTTCAATGTAATGTTCAGTTACCCAATAATTTTAAGTCAGTCTTTTTTTTTTTTAGAATAGAATAGAATTCTTTATTGGCCAAGAATGATTGAACACACAAGGAATTTGTCTTGGTGCAAATGCTCCCAGTTTACAAAAAAGAAAAAATACATTCCTCAAGAATCATAAGGTACAACATTTAATAATAGTCATAGGGTTATATAGTCATAGGGTATATCGTATATAGAATATAGTCATAGAGTACAGTAAGCAATCAAATCATACTAGAAAACAGTCAATAAAATAGTAAGGATACAAGCAACAAAGTTACAGTCATACAGTCATAAGTGGGAGGAGATGGGTGAAAGGAAGGATGGGAAAATTAATAGTAATAGTAATGCAAACTTAGTAAATAATTTGACAATGTTGAGGGAATTAACTGACTTTCTCAATTCCACTTTATTTATTATTATATTATGGCTCCTTTATACGTTATCTTCTGGTTTTCTTCTAGAAACTTTTCCCAAAGGGATTTACCTATCCCTATACCATTCATTGCCTGTATTGGGAATCAGTGGGCAAAGTTTATTCAGTCTTGCCATCCTGGTGTCCTTTGTATATTCCATCTTCCTTATCCAGAAGGGCCACTCTGGCTGGGGGGGGGGGAAAAAAGGAAAATTTAGGTAGCCCTCGACTTGTGATCACAACTGAGTCAAAAATTTCTGCTGTTAAGTGAGTTTTGCCCTATATTAGGACCTATCTTAAGTGAATCACTACAGTTGTTAGTGAACTGTTGTTAAGTGAATTACTACAGTTGATAGGTTAGTAACCCGTTGTTAAGTGGCTTCACCATAGACTTTGCTTGTGAGAAGTGCCGTTGTAACTGCAAATGATCAATAAATGAATTGTTTTAAGCCACGGACTAGCTGACCCATAGGTAATCTTTAGGTGGTGAAAGCTACTTTAGGGAGTTGTTCAGGGAAGCTTGTCAATCCTCCCTTTCACACTGTTCATTTATCCCCAGAACAAAGCAAAACAACTGATCTTCACTTGTCAATCTGTCAGCACTGTTCACTATTTGACCTGCATTGTGTTAATCGTGATTTTAAAGTTCACACATGGGGAATTTTTTTGGACATCAGTGCTCTGAAAGGAATGCTGTATGAATGATTGTGACAAAGCTAATTTAATATGGTCAAAAATGATAACTGCTTCTCCAGGTTTGAAAGTTTTCTCAATCCCATTGCTATTAATGGTTCCAACATCTTGCAGCTGCAGCCCTTAAATATACAAAGCAGAGACGGTTTTTGCATTACATTTCTGGCTTTAGAACAGCTGTTGCCTTTCTACTATTTCTAATACTTTTCAAGCAGAGTTGCAGCAGATCTGGATACTGGGGTATCCACTGCTTTAGAGTAAATACAGGCAGTCCTTGACTTGTAACCGTTCATTTAGTGACCGTTCAAAATTACAATGGCACTGACAAAAGTGACATGACAGTTTTTCACAGTTACAACCTTTGCAGGCTCCCCAAGATCATGTGATCAAAATTCATATGCTTGGCAACTGACTCATACTTATGAACGTTGCCCTTCCCGTGGGAGTCATGTGATCACTTTTTTGCAACCTTCTGACAAGCAAAGTCAGGGGAAGCCAGATTCACTTTACTAACTTATCAACTGCAGTGATTCACTTAACAAATGTGGCAAGAAAGGTCGTAAAATAGGGCAAAACTCACTCAACAAATGTCTCGCTTAACAACAGAAATGTTGGGCTCAGTTGTGATCGTAGGTCGAGGACTATCCATATTACATTTAGATTTTAATTTTATTGTTGGTGAACAGAAGACTACATCCTAGTTTTGTGGGATTTACGGTTCCCACAAAATTACCAGCCTATTGTTCAGACATCTGGAAGGTGTCCTGAAAAGTCTGATAAATCTCTGGTCTTTTGGAATTAACTCTGTTTAATTAAATTTGTTTCCTCACCATAGATCAATATATATAGTTGTGTCACTATGATCAGTAATATTCCGAGAAGCAGTTTCTCAACTGGAGATCTTGTCATTTAAGGTCTGGACAACTGTATTCCTGGAAATAATAGGATAATTTTGTTCTGCAAATACTATCCCCATGCCAATAAGCTCTAGTTAAACAATGTACCTGGCATGTATACTAGGACAAACTCCAAGTTGCAGCATAGTGTGTAAACTTTTCAGCAAGCAAAATTGCTGGTTTTTAGGTCAAATATGTCATGACTAAGCTGGGAGGTCACTCAGCTCTTCTGTGTTTCATTCTAGTTCTGTTTGGAAACCTCCCTGAAGACAACTGAATGCATTTTACCTTGAGTACATGATTTGAGAGACAGCTATTTTTGTTTTAGCATTTTCTAGTTTTGTATCCACATCCAAATGGTGGCATGTTCAATCCTGTAATCTCAGCCAGCATAGTTGTTTGAAAATGCCATGTTGAAATGATGGAAATTTGAAATCCAGCATGTCTGTTGGGAAAGACTATATTTAGTATACTGTGCATATACAGGTAGTTCTCGCCTTATGACCACAATTGAGCCCAAAATTTCTGTTAAGTGAGTTTTACCCCACATTTCGACCTTTCTCGCCTCAGTTGTTAAGTTAATTGCTGCAGTTGGTAAGTTAGTAACCTGATTGCTAAGTGAATCTGTCTTCCCCATTGACTTTGTTTGTCAGAAGGTTGGAAAAGGTGATCACATGACCTTGGAACACAGCAATGGTCATAAGTATGAACCAATTGCCAAGCATCTGAAATTTTGATCACATGATCATGGGGATGCTGCAAAGGTTGTAACTATGAAAAATGGTCATGTGTCACATTTTTCAGTGCAGTTGTAACCTTGAACAGTCACTAAACCAACTGTTGTATGTCAAGGACTATCTGTACAGTGTACTAGAAGGGAATAGAAACATTGTTGGGTAGCCAAGTTTAAAAGAGATCAAATTTCAGAGGTTTCCTACTTAAAGAAAACCATGCTCCCCCTTTTTTGTGATAGTCAAAACATTTCTCAAAGTTATCACTCTAAATTGTTTTGTTATCTTCTTTATTCTATTCCTTGAAGTTATATTAACTGTAAGGTTTTTTTCTAATACTATTTTGTTTTTCACACTCTCTAGCTTTGATGTTTTTATTGAATATATATATAGCTGTTTTAATGGAATTCAAAATAGTTTAGTAATGTCTTTGTTGTGGTATTTTATTATCAGAGCACTTCTTTGCTTTTCATACCATCTATTCCTAACCTATACAGTATCTTTGATTTTAATTAATATGCCAGTTCTACAACTCTTCACTGTTGCTGTGGTATTTTGCCATCTATATAATAATGAAGTTGCAATATGGTACACATTTGTCTGGGAATAAGTTGTTGAAGTCACTGGATTTCTTTTTAATAAATGGGTTTTTTTACTGCACTGATTACATAAAGAAACATCACAACACTTATTCCTGAAGGGATACTCAGCTGCTCTTGCTATGTTACTTAGTTCTGCATGATTCATTTCTCTCTTTTTCCTCTAACTCTATTCCCTTCCAGCTCTTGTGGGAGGAAGGTTGGTGATGCCTGGAATTCCATCATAGTGAAATAGCCAATTACTTTAGGCAGTTAGTTTTCACTCATTACTTAGCTAGAACTCTGTGTGTATACATAAAAACAATGTTCAAAAACATTTTTTCAGTGGGTGATACCTGAATTGCAATGTAAAATTTTCATTTAAGGACACCTGTAAGGTCAAGGAATTTGGTGAAGAAGAACCCTGGCAGTCCAGAGTTTTGGTTTGGCCATCAAAGGCTGTTTAAAATTATGGATAGCCAATTCAACAGGTAGGAGATGTATTCAATATTTGAAGAGGCTACTTGCTGAACTTGCTTCAAGTTATAGAAATCAGAGCCACTGTGGTGCGTTGATTAAGCTGTTGGACCAGAAGTAGGAGGAGCCTAGTTCAAGTCTACCTTCAGCCACTGGGTTGTTCTTTCTTAGGTCAACACTCTCTCACAGAGTTGTTATCAGGAAAAAATAAAGGAGTAATTTAGTTTATGTAATGAGCAGTATGGACCCTGGCCTTGTCATGTTGCAGACTGTGCAATTTTCCAGGATGTTTCTTTTTTGAGCAAAGCCTAGTTCTTGAAGCAAATTGCTCGTAATACTGGACAGTGATTGTGGCTCCTTGTACCAAATGGACAATCCATCTCATAAAACAGCAACTGAGCTTCTTGCCAATCAAAGTGACACTTTTGGCCTTCACAGGATCTCCTTCCAATTTATAGTACCCCTGGATGGATTGAGTTTTTGTTTCAGAGTCCTAACATGGAAAGGAGTTTCACCTATTATGTCTATCTTCTCCCAATTCATTAATCTTTTCCAAAGGAGTTTGCTATATTCACCCCTTTTTTTCCCCATTTCTGGTTCCAACAGCTTGGATACCCTTCAACAACTGACCTTCCTCCATTTCGTATCTTTGTGTAAAATCCTGCGAACATCAGATGGTGCTGATACCTTCCAAACACATTTTTTAAAAAGTTATATGGCAGTCCTTCATGACAATGTCCTTGATCCAGGCAATATTTTCTGGGTTAGTGGACAGTGGAAAAAAAATGGGGGACCTTCTAATGACTTTTTTCCATAAATTGGGCAACTCAGTTTCTGACTGCCCAGTTTGATATTTTCTGATCTCTGAAAGCATCCTGCAGACACCAATAGTAAAGGTTGCTTTACAACCTTCTTTCCATGACAAAAAGAAATAATGAATCTCTGGTGTTTGGTACCTTTTTTCATTTTTAAAAACCTAGAATTTTATTTCTTTTGGTCCTCAAAGCACAGAAAACAATGTTAATGTATATTTAGCACATTGTTTGAAAGCTTGAAAGATTAGCTTCAGAAATTATACAAGAGGCTGTCTAATACATTTTTTTTTCAACAAATGGAAAGAACTTTGGTTTAGATCCTGTCCTTCATTTTTGGAGTCAAGAGGTCCCCTGAACCGGGTATGGCTGAAGCCTTTGCTTAACTCTCTTACGTTGTGTGTATGTGTCCCTTCATATCAGTTTTTGACTCTTGGTGACTTCATGTAGTTTTCTTGGCAACATTTTTGGAAATGGTTTGCCATTGCCTGCTTCTTCCTAGGGCTAACAGAGAAGGACTGGCTCAAGGGCACCACACTGGTTTCATGCACAAGGCAGGACTAGAATTCAGTCTCCCATTTATAGCCTGGTGCCTTAATCACTTTTGGCTCGTTCTCTCTTATATTGTATAATTTTTCAGTAGTTGGCTGTGATGTGTGTTCGTATAATACCTACAGTTAAGTGAATGGTATTGTAGTCGGTCAGTGGTTCTCTTTTCTATACCACAGACCCCCTTTAAATGCCTTTTGTGGCCATGCACCATGGCCATTGAGCCCCTAGACTTAACTGGTGGGGTTGTAGGAAGCGCGGGAGGGAGGGTTGTTTAAAATTTTTACTTAGATTTTTAAAGGGGTTAGGAGTGTCCAGGCGGGGGTTGGGGGACAACTCTCCTGGGGCTGGGACCAGGCCGTGGGTGGGAGAGTCGGGGTCCGGATAAGGCTGTATTAAGGATGGGGGGGGTTTGCCGGGGAGGGTGAAATCAAAGCTATTGGTACGGTGAGCGGGAGAGGCAGATTTGGCGGCTATAGGGGGCCATATTTTGTATTGGGAGCGCATCCCCGCTGTTTGTCTGCTGTGGCACGCTCCGACCCCCTTGTTATCTCCCGTTTCCCAGGGGGTCTGAGCGATCGGGCCCTGGGCCTTCGGCTGATGTTATGTAACGCCATTAATAAGGCCCCTCTCATTCACGATTTGATCTGTGAGGGGGGTGCGGACCTGGTGGGTGTTACCGAGACCTGGCTGGACCAGGAGGGGGGAGTCCCTTTGGTGGAGATGTGCCCAGCCGGGTTTCGGGTTTTTCATCGGCCGAGGGCCCAGGGGAGGGGAGGGGGGGTTGTGGTGGTTATTAAGGAGGATCTGTGTCCGAGGGAAGCCACTGTTTCTCAGACGACCGGGTGTGAGCTCCTTTTCGTGAAGTTTGGTCCCAGGGTACAGGTGGGCCTGTTGGTCGCATACCTGGCTCCCTGCTATGCGGCAGCGGCCCTGCTTGAGCTCCTTGAGGTCATAGCTGGCGTGGCGGTTGGGACCCCCAGGCTTATGGTCATGGGGGATTTCAACCTGCCCTCTGCCGGCGGTGCCTCGCGGATTGCTCAGGAGTTCATGGCTTCCATGACAGCCATGGGCCTGACCCAGTTAATTCGGGACCCTACTCACGTGGGAGGTCACACCTTGGATTTGGTTTTTGTCTCTGAGCAGTGGCAGAGTGATCTGGGTATAGGGGATATAGTTGTAGAACCACTGTCATGGACTGATCACTCGCTCCTGAAGCTCGACTTCCGTTCCGCACCCCCTGATCGCAGGGAGGTGGGACCGTTAAAATGGTACCGCCCCAGGCGCCTGATGGACCCTGATAGGTTCCTGACGGAGCTTGGGCCATTTCCCGAAGCTCACACACACGACTCGGTTGAGGGCTTGGTCGCCACCTGGGATAGGGTGGCTGCTGGGGCCCTTGACCGGGTCGTGCTCTTGCGGCCTCTGACCCGGTGCCGATCCCAAGTGGCTCCTTGGTTTTCTGAGGAGCTAAGGGAGATGAAGCGCCGGAAAAGACGCCTAGAGAGTAGTTGGAGGGCTAGCCGCTCTGGGTCTGACCGAACACTATTACGATCTTATATTAAGACATATTTAGTGGCGATAAGGATGGCGAGGAGGTCTTACCTCTCCACCCTTATTGCGTCCACAGAAAACCGCCCAGCCGCCCTGTTTAGGGTGACCCGCTCCCTTCTGGAGGTGGGAGTGTGGGAAGATCCCTTGCAGGGATGGGCTGAGGAGTTTTCTAGGTTTCTGCAGGACAAAATCGCTCAGATCCAGGATGAGCTGGACTCCGACTGGGCATCTGTGGGCGGGGTGGCGGGAGGGGATATCGGTGAGGTCAATTGGGTTGAGTTCGACCCTGTTACTTTGGAGGACGTGGACAGGATACTGGGGGGGCTTAATGCCACCACTTGTTTGTTGGACCCGTGTCCCTCCTGGCTGGTTTTGGCCACTCGGGAGGTGACATGAGGCTAGTTCCAGGGTATTATAAACGCTTCCTTGAGAGAGCGGCTGTTACCCGCCGCCTTGAAAGAGGCGGTGGTGCGGCCTCTCCTCAAGAAACCATCCCTGGACCCAGCATTGTTATCAAATTATTGTCCTGTCTCCAACCTTCGCTTTGTTGCAAAGGTTGTTGAGAGTGTGGTGGCACGTCAGCTCCCGCAGTACCTGGATGAAGCGAGTTATCTCGACCCCCTCCAATCGGGTTTCAGGCCCGGGCACAGCACGGAGACGGCGTTGGTCGCGTTGGTGGATGATCTCTGGAGGGCTCGGGACAGGGGTTGTTCCTCTGTCCTGGTCCTGTTAGATCTCTCAGCGGCTTTACTGTCGACCACAGTATCTTATTGCGGCGGTTGGAGGGGTTGGGGGTGGGAGGCACCGTGTTGCGGTGGTTCGCCTCCTTCCTCTCCGACCGTTCGCAATTTGTGTTGACAGGGGGGCAGAGATTGGCCCCGAGGCCCCTACTGTGTGGGGTTCCTCAGGGGTCGGTGCTCTCGCCCCTGCTGTTCAACATTTATGTGAAGCCGCTGGGTGAGATCATCCGTGGCTTCGGGGTGGAGTTCCATCAGATACTCAGCTGTACATCTCCACCCCGGGCCACCCCAACGAAGCCGTCAAAGTGATGACCCGGTGCCTGGAGGCCATGCGGAGTTGGATGGGTCGTAACAGGCTTCGTCTCAACCCGACCAAAACCGAGTGGCTGTGGTTTCCTGCGCCCAGATACAGCCAGCTTGTTCCTTCGCTGGCCGTGGGGGGAGAGGTTTTGACTCCCGTGGAAAGGGTGCGCAATCTGGGTGTCCTCCTGGATGTACGGCTGTCCTTAGAAGAACACATTGCAGCCATCGCCAGGGGGGCTTTTTATCAGATTCGTCTGATTTACCAGTTGCGGCCCTTTCTGGATCTGGGCGCACTTCGCACAGTCATTTCCGCCCTCGTTATCTCCCGCCTGGACTATTGCAATGCTCTCTACATGGGGCTCCCCTTGAAGAGTCTCCGGAGGTTGCAGTTGGTCCAGAATGCAGCTGCGCGGGTGATCGTGGGTGCCCCTCGGAGCTCCCACGTAACACCGCTTCTCCGCAGGCTGCACTGGCTTCCTGTGGCCTTCCGGATTCGATTCAAGGTGGTACTGATGGTATTTAAAGTGCTCCATGGCTCGGGACCTGGGTACTTACGGGACCGCCTACTGCCATCATCAACCTCCCGCTGCCCAGTACGCTCTCACAGGGTGGCCCTGCTTGGGGTGCCGCCGCCCGATCGTTGTCGGCTGGCGGCCCCAAGAGTGCGGGCTTTCTCTGTGGGAGCTCCCTCCCTCCCTCCCCCCCGGAGATACGGGCCATGACGGATATCCTGACCTTCCGGCGCGCAGTGAAAACCCTATTTTTTAGACAGGCCGGCCTGGCCCAGTAATGGGTTCGGGTTTTAAATTTAATTGGGTCTTAACTCTTAAATTTTATATTTTAATTTTTAATTCAATCCCTGATTTTACATTTCTAAATTTTCAATTGGATGGGATACAGCTGGACCTACGTATTTAATATATTTTTAAACTGTATTTAAATTATATTTATTCTTGATGTTAGTTATGTGTTTTTAGTAGGCTGTACACCGCCCCGAGTCCCTTTTTGGGAGAGGGAGCGGTATAAAAGTTCGAATAAATAAATAAATAAAATAAACTCAAGATTTAAATCGTAACATTTCTTCAAGCCTTCAGAGACCCTCTGTGATGACAACATGGACTCCCAGGGATCTGCAGACCATAGATTGAGAATCACTGTATTAGGTCAGGCATCACGCCATAATCACACTTCCATAGCTTCTTTATACAATATACTAAAGAAAAAAAAGTCCTTCAAATTGCACTTGATTCCTAATAAGATTTGAAACTCATTCATAGCATTGGAAGTAGCCACAGCCTTCTTCTATTATTATTATTATTTACTTCCCACTCTGAATTATATTTCTGGAATTCCTGAATCCAAGTACTAAGCAGAACCAGTCTAACTTAGACTCCCATCCTGACTTCAACTGTCTATTAAATAATGGTAAAACTGGTTTGACTGTGAAGTATAAGGTTTAGGATATTAACAGTGCTTCTGATCCTGTACTATATTTGCATGAACACATGCAATGTAAAATCACTGCTTATGAACACTAGATTATTAATGCTAGATTATTAACACATATTGAGTTGTTTAAATCATAGTTTGTTAATTAAGCCAGGAACACGTTAGAACAGTTGAGTATGAGCAAATTAATCATGGTATTTTTATTGAAATCTCTATATTTTCTGTTAGTATGAAAAAGAAATGTCTGGGGCACATCAGCAAGCAACTAATAAGCCAGGATCCAGGTTCAGTATTAACCACAATCTAGCATTCATAAGCAGTGATTTTACATTGTGGTATCTTTCTTCCTTGTGTTGGATTTACATTTCACATGGAGTTAAAGCCAAGCCATGGCTTAATGTTACGTGCAAATGAGTTCGTTATATTTCCTAGTAAGGATATTAAGTGTTTCAATTAAAGCACAGAATGGAAGTAGATGGAGTCTGTGTCCTCCATTGGCTGTTTCTCCCTAGCTGCTGGTTCTGCACTGATTTTGCTTTTGTCACCAAAATGATTTCTGAGGTGCTATAAACTAGTCTGGAGACTTCAGGCTAGAAAGTCAAGCACAGAGGGTGCAGGCCCTGCTCTGCTCTACAGCAGTTTTTGCAATCAGACATAAATAGCCCTTTATGTCAGAAGCAGGCTCAGAGAAAGGAATGTTTTGTCTGGAAGGCATGGTATGTGGCTGGAGCTAAGGAACTGCTGCTAGAGGCTCCAGTTGGTACACAGCCAAGTGTACTTTCTAATGTCGCTCTTTCCCTGCCATTCAGTCTCCTGCTCTTCTAAAGGTTGGTCTTTCTTTTTCTCTATACAAAGACAAATGCGTACATGGGAGGCAAAACCTAATCTAGTTTTTAAACAGTTTCTCATCTCAAATTCATAGCAGTTTTAAGGTGGTGAATTCTATGTGTTATTGGGTGGGTTCTTGGGATGTAGCAATGTTCAAATGTTCTCACCTTCTTTGTTAGGTTTCTTAATTCTTATTTTTTTCACTCTCCGTTCCTTTCCAAGACTTTGTACCCCTCACATCCCGGACATAAACTGTTTCAACTCTTTCCCTCAAAACAATGCTATAGAGCACTACACACCAGAATAACTAGACACAGGAACAGTTTTTCCTCGAAAGCCATCACTCTGCTAAACAAATAATTCCCTCAACACTGTTCAACTATTACAAAGTCTGCACTACTATTATTGTTAATCTTCTCATCACTCCTTATCACCCAACTCCTTCCACTTGTGATTGTAGGATTGTAACTTTGTCGCTTGTATTCTTACGATTTATATTGACTGTTTCCTAATATGATTTGATAGCTTATTGTACGCTATGCCTATCATTAAGTGTTGTACCTTATGATTCTTGATGAATGTATCTTTTCTTTTATGTATACTGAGAGTATTTGCACCAAGACAAATTCCTTGTGTGTCTAACCACACTTGGCCAATAAAGAATTATATCTTTTTACTCCTTCTGTCTAAGGCAGGGGTGTCAAATTCGATATCGAGGACCACATCAGGGTTGTGTTTTATCTTGGGGTTGGGGATGGGTGGCCAGGATGGGCGTAACCACATGCGGCCTTCCAAGCTCCATTTTCACTGGCAAAGTCACCGCGGACTGGTCCGCTGTTTCCGGTGCAGCCCCACAGGCCAGATCTAAGCACACTGCAGGCCGGATGCAGTCCATGGGCCTTGAGTTTGACACACCTGGCCTAACTGACTGATGGAGACAATCAGACAATTAGATCCTTTTATCTTATTCTCCTAGAAGGTTCAATCAATGCCATCACCATTTACTCCTTCTGGGTATGGGGTGTACAAGTGTCTCAATGAATGATGGACTGTATTTCAAAGAAAGTGGTTGGGGCCAGGACAGAAATTAAGTTTAATTTATATTTAATAAAAAAATTAAGTCTAGTTAATACAGTGTTACTATTATCCCCAGTTAGCCATTTTACAGGTTTTCTTTCGTGTCATATCAAAAGTAGAATTTTGTAACAACATCTGAAAGTCTTCAGAGCAGAGGTGGTATTCAGCAGATTCTGACCAGTTCTGGAGAACTGACAAATTTCCAATAGCGGAAATTTTGAGTAGTTCGGAGAACCGGCAAATACCACCTCTGACTGGCCCCAACCCCATCTATTCTCTGCCTCCCAAGTCCCAGCTGATTGGCTGGGTCTTCTTTTGTTGCCCTGAACAAGAGATTGGAGCTGGAAAGCAGGTTAGTGGGGTGGGGAGGGAATGTGGATTTTGCAATATCCTTCCCTTGCCACGCCCATCAAGCCATGCCCACAGAACAATGTAGTAAAATTTTTTGAATCCCACCACTGCTTCAGAGGCCTCATGCAAAGCCTTCAAGGGTTTCATGCCTTTTCAGATTGTAAACTTGACTGGATTGTATAAATTGGATGTTTTGATAATAGGAAAGTTTAATTCAGAAGTTCACAGCTGGCAGTCATGGTTTAAAATGACCTGGACTTTAGCTCGTGATTTTGTGTAAATAGTGGCTTGAGGTCATCCAGACCTCCTGCTGTGATATTCTGATACTGGAATTTGTTTAGTGCTTTTACCTTTAATGACACTTCCAAGCTGGATATGGAGGCATTTATCATCCTCTTACCTTTGCTTTATAAAGGCCATACATCTATCTAGCTCATGGTTCATTTGAATCCTGCATTTGCATCAGCAATTGCACATACTGTATACTTTTTGCTTTTTCCTTGAAATGAGGGAGGCTGTTAATTCTCCATCATCAATTTCCTCAGTGAGCATGTCAGGAGAATATGCTGCAGCATCACTCTTACAAGTCATATTTTTTGACATTTATCTGTCCAGTGAATATAGAGATGGGAATACTTGGAGAAACATTCTGATTTTCTTCTCAGGATGCAAAGTTGCTTTACATTTGCTGTAGAAACAGCTTTGAAAAATAACTCCAGGATGCCAACATTTCAAGATTCTGAAATTGAAATTCAGTAGAATATTAATGAAAATTAGACAGAACCTCATTGTGTGTTGGGCATCAGGACTCCAAACCAAGAGAATTTGATCTCCACATCGCTATGTGAGCGATATTTTTTCATTCTGTTCCTATCTTTGGAGGTTTCCCATTTGTGTTGGTTTTTAAAAAGGTTTCACAGATGTTAAACACTAAAGGGCATTTTCACGGTTAATTTTAGCTAAATTCTGATTACCATAGCATTTCTGTTAGTACACTGAGATGCCTGTTTTTCATTTGGCTTCTTATTTGGAAAAGCAGATTTTAAAATATCTTCCCAAAGCAATATTTAAATTAAAAATAAATAATATGTATTATCTTAACAAATAACATTTTTAGGATTTATTCCCCTGCCTGGGCTGTTGGTGATAATAGCCCCGGGGAGTAAGGCTATAGAGAAAATCCAGCTGAGCTGGCTTTGAAGGGGGGTCTTCTCCTGTTTTCTTTTGCAGGGACCCTTCTCCCAGGGCATTTATTGATAATTCCTGGGGCTGGAGTGGGGAAAGAGGAGGATTTAGACAGCTTAATTTAATTTGAACAGTTTAATTAAGAATTTGCAAGATAGTACAATTTAAGATTAGAGTATTGCTGATAGGGAGGTAATTAGTCCTCCTTTTCTAGCATTGGGATATACCTATAAATTTGAAATACATATGAACCTTATGCTCATGTTTTATATTCTAGTTCCCTCTTTCTCTCTTCTCAAGCACAATTCATTAAAGATTTCCCACGTTAAATAATCACACATTTCCATTATGCTTTAACTTGGAAAATCCAATCCTTCTAAAAAAACTAAGATTTTAAATTACGAATTGAAGATAGTTTCCCCGTCCAAATTGAAATCCAAGCTTTCAGGGAAAACATGACTCCATTTTTAAGCCCTCTAATTGATGACAGTTTTAGCTAGAGGCTCCAGTTAAATGTAGTTAATAATTTGCTAATTTAGTAGATCAACACAAATATAAAGCTAAAAATAATATTTCAACTGCTGTGTACTTTAATTGTCCCAGACTAGGATCCAATAGCAAATATATTCAAATTATGTAGACTATTCCAAAATATAATGTTTGTTTTAAATGAATGTTCTCAGATATTATTGTGATTGAAGCAGTGCACGCTCATCTACTATTACTTACCTACCACTGAGCTATTGGAGAAAACTACTGCTACCTATTGTTTGATAACTCTTAGTATCTGACCAAAGGTTTCAGTTACTTTCCTGTTGTAAGTTTATTCCAATTGCTAATTTTATGTAATGAAAATTAGATGCTCTACTGTTATTTCTGCTATGTGTGTTCTAATTTGGCACTTGTATAGCTCCATTGTGAACTTTTGTTCCCAAATTCTCTATGGTACCTGATTGGCATAGAAATAGTCCAGACCTTAGTATTCTGTTTGCATTTTAAGAAAGTTGCATTTATATACACGAACAATAAAATAAAGAGCAAAAACAAGATAGGGCAACTATGAAAACAGAGTTTCCACTGTATTATTAATCAACAATAATAGAAATCTGACCAGAATCATTTTTCTGCGCTTAGGAATAAGAAAGTTCCTCATAGACAGAAAAATAGTTGAAATATCTCCACCATTATCAGATGTTTACTATTAACACCAGCAATATACAGTCTAGCCCAGGGGTGGGATTCTACCAGTTTGGACCGGTTCTATAGAACCAGTTGTTATGATTCAACTATTCAACTATTGCAAAGTCTGCACTACTATTACTGTTAATCTTCTCATCACTCCTTATCATCCATCCCCTCCTACTTGTGATTGTAGGACTGTAACTTTGTTGCTTGTATCCTTATGATTTATGTTGACTGTTTCCTTGTATGATTTGATTGCTGATTGTACCCTATGACTATCATTAAGTGTTGTATGTTATGATTCTTGATTCTTAATGAATGTATCTTTTCTTTTATGTACACTGAGAGCATTTGTACCGAGACAGATTCCTTGTGTGTCCAATCACACTTGGCCAATAAAGCTATTCTATTCTGTTCTGTTCTGTTCTATTCTATTCTGCACAGTTCGGAGAACTGGCAAATCATGTCCCTGGCTGGCCCCTCCCCTCTCTCCCCAACCCTCCCCTCCCCGTCAGTCCTTATCACGCATGCGCAACATTGCATACATGCCCGACACTGCTGACTGCGTTCTTCCCTGCCCAGTCACTCCTTAAGGTATTTCATTGTTTCCTCTCCCAATGATCAGCTGTTCCTATGATTCCCCTTGCTTACTTACTGCTTTGCCCAGGAAGGCAAAAAATGGAGGGGGGTGCAGCACCCTCCCCCGCCCCTCCAATTTTTGCCTTCCTGGGCCACAGGGAAGCTTCCTGGCAGCAAAAATGCCCCTTCAAGAGGTTCCCCTGAGACCCAGAAGGCCCCAAAATGGAGTGCAGGGGGATGCTGTACGCCCCCCCCCCATGCTCAGTTTTTTTCCTTCCTAAGCTCCAGGGAAGCCTTCTAGAAGCAAAAATGCCCCCCCCCCCCAAGGAGGCTTCCCTGAGGCCCAGAAAGCCCAAAAAACAGAGCTTTTTTGCTGCCACAAAAAAAAAGAAAGAAAAAGAAGCCACGCCTACCCAGTCACATGGCCCCACCCACCTAGCCATGCCACCTAGCCACACCCACAAAACCGGTTGTTACAAAATTTGAATCCTACTCCTGATCTGGCCAATAACTGTTCAGATGAAAGAGTTGAGGCATAATAATAGGGAACTTGAATAAGCCATAGTGCCTCTTTTACACAGAATACTAAGTTAAGGCATGTTTTGCAGAATCAGGTCTTAAGTATTTAATTGATGATGTTGAGTAAAGGTTGTAATATGTGGGGCCTTTGGTGCTGTCTGACAATGGTTGTTTTCTTGCAGATTTATTTCATTAACCACACTAAGTAACATCATCACTGCTAATAGGGAATGGGGTTTGCTGTCATTTTATGACACTGCCCTGTCAGTGTTGGTAGGAATACTGTTACTTGACTAGGCTATTGTTTGCAGTTAGCTTTTTTTGACAGTTCCTTGATTGGGGTATTGTTTACTTCTTGATTGTTAGTCTAATGTTAATTTTGGTGTTAATCTTTGCTCATCTATATGCAGCAATTATCCTACCATTGTAGGTATGTTTGTATGCTTTTTTTTCCCCATGCCACAATGAGACAAAGATGTCAGTGCTTATTACTGTTTTCTTGTGACTTTGAGAGGCTGGGTGTTGTGTGTGTGAAAAAGAGAGATGGATAGATGGATTAATTATGAACAGATCCTGAGACATGTTTTGGTTGTGATGTATAAAATGTATTTGATTATTTATTTTGCATTCTATACTAAACTCAACACATTTGTTTTTCAACTCCTTATTGCAAATTTGTGAGTTTTCATAAGTGCACTTATAGTAGTCTGCTCACAAAATGCTTCTTCCTGATTGCCGTTTCTTTTATTTGTTAAGCCACCTCCCAGGCAATGACGAACAAGTTCTGTATTGTTATCAAGAAAACTATAAGGATATATTAATTATATCACTAAAAGATGAACTGGACTTTACTTTTAGGGGTGGTTCAGAGAGTAAGCCGCATAAATTATAGTCCAGTGCCCTGAGAAGCTGATAAATCCTCTTTCCATTTAAAAAAGCAGCATGGGACACAGCTAGATTTAGCAGTTTAGAAATCATTAGACAGTAACTACCTTGGAACAAATATGCACAATTACCAATGAGTTCATTATCAACATAACAAATGTAGTGTGTTGCTACTGTAGACTGTCTTAATGGTTCCATATGAGTATAGGCATACAACAATGTGGCGGAAATTGTCATTTGTGCTTGGTTTTCACATAAAGTAAGCTACTCTAGGCTACTGTGATAAGTGTGTTTTCTTTGTGGAACACTCAGTCAGAAAATACTGGAAAAACGTGTTTTTTTTCCTACAGCTGAAGATGGAAACATCCATCCTCCCCTGCTTAGAGCCTTGAAATATACAGTGCCTCTGAAAATATATGTGCTTTGACAACAAATCATACAGGGCTGTACATCTCTTAGTTAGGTGACATATGCTTATCTATTCTTTTTCATTTCCCTCAGAGCTTTTTTTTTGGCAGTGTTGAAAATTGCTTCATGTTGTTGCAATTAAAATAATACTTTTAGCGTTTGTCACAGGGTTTTCCTGAGTTTATTTTGCAATATTTTATTTCAACACTACACTGAATTTAATAGTTACTTAAAAAGTATCTGGAGTTCTTCTAGAGCATTTCTCTTCTACAACCATTTCTGCTGTTTGCTGTAAACTCCAGTGAAAATGGCTGCTTCATTATTGAACAATTCTTGCTATTAGGGAACTTTTCTTTATATTTTGACAAAATCTGCTTCCTTACATTTCCTTTCTAGTTCTCCTCACCAAAATAAAGAAAATAACTATTTTATTATTGTCTTGGGAAAAAGTTACAGCCATGTACTCTCAATAATAAACAACCCTTTAGGACATAGTTGCCTTCATAGGTAGGCAAATATGTACACATGTAAGTGAAGTGTTCAGAAATTAAATACAGAGAGTGTATACTAGTGCATGTGAACCAGTCTAACATAAAGCTGAAAAAAATACTGTAGAGCTTGGCATGTGGGTATAAGATAATGGAATTGCATATGTTTGAAAACTACCCAGGTTCCAGTTTCTACAAAATAGACTGAATTGGTAATATAACAAAATAATAAAGCCTGGATGGAGAGGATGTTCTCTTCTCCCCTAAACTGCTAGAATTTGACTTTTCCCATAAATTGTCTTATAAATTGATAAAGTGAAGTACTTCACTGAACATCTTGTGAACACATATTTTCAGTTGGTCATAAGATGTGATGATTTTTAGCATTAAATGTTTTTAAGTGGTTGCAAGTATAAGTCCAAAGTATGCAGATTGAGAATGGAATTGAGAAAAACGTAATTGTAAAGTAGTATTGCCTGCTCCTGCTAAATGGGCCTTTAATGTCTATGTTTAGAAATCCTTCTAAATGTCTATGAAATTATTGGGATGGGCATATTTGGTACAGCCATAGTGTTCAAAAAGGAAAAGTCCTGCGTGAATCATGATGATAATGTACTTGAATACATAATATGTACTGGGACTGTTTGCAGCTTACTGAATAGGTTACCATGAGTCCATTTTCTCCTATGTGGCTTTAGTTTAATATACTATAAATATAAGTTAATGTGCTATAAATATTGTGTGATCAGGCTAAATCAAAAATTATGGTTTCAAATTGGTAAATGAATATTGTTGTACCGGTAGTTCCCTTTAGGTTTCAGTGGAGAGAGGTGGGATTGATTTCACCCTTATTGTTGTTGTATATTTAAAAGAGCCCCATGATTGAAAGTGGATTGTGCTCACATTATGAGCTTCAGGTTGATTATGAAGAGTAGGGAAAGTGTCTTCCTTCCCATGAACTTCCTTTGTAGATCTGATGTTGTACAACAATCGTTATATTCATAAACATGTGGTAAGAATAAGGGCATGATGAAATTGAAGCTATTTTATGACAGTTAATGAGAAGATGGAACTGAAAAATCCCCCAAATAGAAGATCTGGTATTGAGGGCTCCTTCAATTAGAGGTGATTAATGCTGATTCTGTTATTTTTTTTCTATTGTTTTATCACTGATCATTGGGTGGAACCAATGTAAAATATGACATAAGGTTTTTATTAAATTCATTCTGTTCTTTCCCTTTCTTACAGCCCTTCACAGAACTCCTTGATGACTTTTCCCAGGATGTTTTGGGACAGCTCTTGAACGATCCCTTCCTGTCTGAGAAAAATGAGATGATGGAAGTGGAGTTATCACCAGTTTCTCCAGCTCCTCTCATCCAGGCAGAGCATAGCTATTCCCTTTGTGGGGACTCTCGGCCTCAGTCTCCACTGACCCATATTTCAGCTGATGACAATTTCAATGAAGGTAAAAGAGTATAATGAATTTTGCTTACCAACTTCTAGAAATAAGACTCTCACTAACCTATCTAGAATCTTAAAGTAGGCAATGGGATATGAATATCTTAGAATTTCAGACATTTCCAAAGGGTCCTGTTGTCAGGGAAAAAAATTAATTTAAAAAAATGGTTACTGTTCGGTTGGCTTATGAGCAACTGGCAGCCTCTTTGAAGACCTAAAGTGGGACAGTAGGTTTGAGTATTTTGAAAAAGTGAAGCTATATTCAGTTTGTACAATTGTAAATAAACTCAAATATTGCAAACTGCCATTAGCCTCTGGTGAACATATCTGCAGAAAATGGGACCCCTTTTTATTTGTTTTAGAAACCTGCTTGATTCCAAAATGATTCTGAGCAGCAAAGAGAGGTGGAAGATTTATTTCGATCTGACCATTGTTCTGCTTGTGGCAATATATGCTGCTAAAATCATTTTGATATGCATTTATTTATTTGAACTTTGCTTAACCCCCCTGCAAACAAATTAAGTCACACATTTCTAAAAACTGTTATTATTCTTACCATTTTCAAGTGATAATTCATGACATGTTTTTTTTTCTTGAATGAGTAAAAATATGTGAGAGTGATTTTTTTAAAAAAATATACGAATTCATAATCTTGGCAAATGTAGAAGATCTTAAGTGAAAACCTAAACATAGAAAGGGAATTAAAGCATATCTTTTTTATGGAAGAAAATCTACAACTTGAATGTTGAAGTATTCATGTTCCAGACAATCAACTCTCCTGGCCCCTTGTCATTTACATCTCTTTATTGCTCTCACAATATTTTTTTTCATAGGGAGGGGGCAGTACATATTCACAAAATGGCTGCCATCTTGAGGTTGGCCAATCATAACTTGCCCATTGATGAAGAAAACCTGGAGAGATTGCTCCCTGCCACTCCTATTACCTCAGGTGATCTCTGACATTTTTTTGGGCAATTGGACATACTTCAAATGAAGTATTATTTTTATTTTGTAAAGAATGTTACGGAGCCTGTGCAGAACTCCAAAGCATTATTGTTATGCAAGACTGCTTTGCTTTCCAGCATGACAGCTTTTGTTTATTTATTTTTTTCAAAACTGAAAATCCCAAAAGAAATTGCAACCAGGTGGACCTGGGAGTTCACCAGGATGCTGTGTCTGTCTGTTTCTCTCATTATTGATCAGTTATAATTATTTTTTTTCTATTGAAAATAGACAATTATATCCAAGATCTTAGGGAACCCAAGACTTTAGAAGTTACTCATACTTCTGGTGAATCATTGATGATTTTTTAAAACGTTCTAAGCGCCGATGCCTGCTTATCAAGCCTGCTGAGATAGAATTGGATAAGAGCTGAATAAAACAATACCCTTTTTCCCTTCCTCCTTCATATAGTTTCAGTTTCTCCCACATACTGAGATTTCCCCTTTAAAAGAAAATAGTGGTTGGAAACAGAATCTTAATTCATATTGCAGTGGAGTCTAATTGTTTTTTGATAGCAAATTTTTTGACAGGTATAAGCAATCCAAGTCAAGCTTTAGGCCAGACTGAGATTTTGTTAAGGGAAAGTTACCAAGATCACTGTCACAGAATACTTGTTTTGCTTTTGATTGCAAGTATACACCACTTCCTGACACTTCCAAAGCAGAAGTATATTAATACAATTGCAGACCGGACGCCTGATCCTTGAGTCACTTCTACAGTCCTCATATGTCTCTTATGATGGAGGAGAACCCTTTTATTTCAGAAAGCTACCCTTTAGATTTATTTAATTTATTTAAATAATTAAGCAAAATAGATTTATTTAATTTTTTTTAAATAATTAAGGAAAATAATAAACATAGAATAGAATAGCAGAGTTGGAAGGGACCTTGGAGGTCTTCTAGTCCAACCCCCTACTTAGGCAGGAAACCCTACACTACTTCAGACAAATGGTTGTCCAATCTCTTCTTTAAAACTTCCAGTGTTGGAGCATTCACAACTTCTGGAGGCAAGTTATTCCACTGATTAATTGTTCTAACTGTCAGGGAATGTCTCCTTAGTTCTAAGTTGTTCCTTTCCTTGATCAGTTTCCACTCATTGCTTCTTGTCCTACCTTGAGGTGCTTTGGAAAATAGCTTGACTCCCTCTTCTTTGCGGCAGCCCCTGAGATTCTGGAACACTGCTATCATGTCTCCCCAGTCCTTCTTTTCATTAGACTAGACATACCCAGTTCCTGCAACCGTTCTTCATATGTTTTAGCCTCCAGTCCCCTAAACATCTTTGTTGCTCTTCTCTGCACTCTTTCTAGAGTCTCATAAGGATATATTTATCCTTATGATATTTTTTTTTCAGATTTGTCCCCTTTTCAGGGTTGCCCTTTATCCTCCCCCCCCCCCAAAGAAACTATGGTCTCTGAAGTCATATCCTACTTGTGGGAAAAATAGATAATGTATTAACATATAGCATTCACATGTACTATTTCATACATACAAATATGTACATGTACACACAACACATATTTATACAGGCAGTCCTCAACTTAACAGCTTTTCATTTAGAGATCCTTCAAAGTTTACAAGAGCACTGAAAAAAATAACTTACAACCATTTTTCACACTTATGACAATGGCATCATCCCCATGGTCATATGATCAAAATTCAAGCACATGGCAACTTGCTCGGATTTATGACGGTTGCAGTGTCCCAGGATCATGTGATCCTCATTGGCGAACTTCTGACAAGCAAAGTCAACAGAGAAACCAGATTTACATTACAACTGTGTTATTAACTTAAGAACTGCAGTGCCTCACTTAACAAGTGTGACAAGAAAGATCGTAAAATGGGGCAACACTCATTGAACAACTTTCCTGATATCCCAAAGGTGCTTTTTCAAGAAGCAACTGGACTTTCTTGTTTTTCTTTGAAGGCGTTTCGCTTCTCATCCAAGAAGCTTCTTAGCTCTGACTGGATGGTTGGGAATGGGAGTATTTATACTCCTTTGCAGAGTATAAATGTATATATTTATACATTTATTTTATATTTATTTTATGAATTAATACTCTGCAAGGAGTATAAATCCTTCCACTCCCCACCTTCAATAAGAAGCGAAATGTCTTCAAAGAAAAACAGAAAGTCCAGTTGCCTCTTGAAAGAGCACCTTTGGAACAACCACGACCTGGATGACTGAGAAACTCCATAAATTGTCCTGCTAATAGAAATTTTGGACTCAGTTATGGTTTTAAGTCAAGGACTATTTGTATATCACATTTAAGAAACTTATTTCCTTGAATTAGAGAATCTTTTTAAGCGTCCTTGAGATATGATAACTGGAGTCAGTCAGATCCTTTCTCTATCATTTTACTGTCTTTACAAGGACATAGCAAGAACAGTTCTAGCTCAAAATAAAAGTTTCCTTATAATGAATTTGAATGATAAACTAAAACAAAAATTAAAGTGAAAGTGCGTGACACCATTTCCCTTATTGCCAACGGTTCTTTAACCAGAATGTGAAGCTTTTCTAAAGTTAAGAATGTCACACAGATGTATTTCATTCTGGTTAGCATGAACTGGAATTTGAAACCAAGGAATTAGTCAGAAAGTAAATTACTGACTATTGCATCATTCTGTGGTGATGTGTTTAAGAAAAGAATTCACTATAAAATGTATTTTTGTCAGACTCTGAAATCTGCATCATGGATATATTATATCAGCATTACTAGAATTCATTTAATGTTATACCACTTTCATGTTACTCTGTACAGTTTACTTTGCTAATGTTTATTTGAATATATGAAGGGAACCCCATCTTTCATATGAATTGCTTTCGTTGTAAAAAGCACTCCAGAGATTTTATTAAATTAGAAATAAGATTTTTCTCACTCACTGTGCTTGGTTTTTCCCCTCAGGTGGTGATTGCCAATTTGTGAAATTCTAATTTGGCTCAATATATGTATTTATGTAACACCCTAAAGCTATCTTTCCTAGAATCCAATTAACATTTTTTAAAAGAAAGAGTAAATTATGATACAGCGCAAATAATAATTCGTTAAATGTTGGGAAAATAAAAATTTGTTTGGCATCAGAATAATAAATACTGGCACCAGACAGATATATCTTGGTTATCTCATTCTTTGAAATCTGTTTTCTCTATAATATTTTGTTACATATATTTTAATCTTGTATTTGTTGGCATCTTTTAAAAATGCAGTAAAAGGTGGTTCCTAAATTGTTATTTTATGTTTTTTGTTTATTTACTACGACTATTTTTTGTTGGTTTACTGTGCCTGTTATTTTGTTTATATACCATTAGATTCCTGAAGGCTTTGAATAATTTACATCTACAGTAGTAAAAGATTTAAAAAGTACAGGTAGTCCTTGACTTACAACCACAATTGAGCCCAAAATTTCTGTTGTTAAGTGATACATTTGTTAAGAGAGTTTTGTCCTATTTTACGACATTTCTTGCCATAGTTGTTAAGTGAATGATTGAAGTTAACACAATCGTTAAGGTTGTGTTATTAACTTAACTGCAAAGAAATGGGGTACAGCAGCAGATTTTTATAGGGGGACCTTATCCAGAGTGTATTAATTTATACATGCTGATTCTAGGGTGGCACTTGAGGGGCATTGTGTGTGTGTGTGTATGTGTGTATGTGTGTATGTGTGTGTAAGTATGTATTCTTGTGAACATGCAGTTCCGTTGGGAGACCTAATTTAATTAACTAATTTAATTTGTGTTTGCAGACCTTATCCTTTGATATGTGGATTAGGTCTGGGTAACTTATTTGGGGGTTTAAGGAATTTTGCTAATTTTAATTGATTAACTTAGTTTCAGCTTGACTATCAATCATCTAGTGGAAACACTGATTCTGAGACCATTGTGGATTCAGTTAATGTTTTTAAGGGAAGATGGAAACAGTGTAAAGAATAAAATATATTTGGATATAAAACTTATCTCAATGGCTGGATTCTAAAGTGAGAAATAATTTCCCTGGAATGTAAGCCTTTGGCCTTCTACATATGTTTGGAAACTCTTCACTTGGTCTTTTGAGAACCAGGACTTACTACGGAAAACAAATTCCTATCAGAGCTGGACTCTTACGCAGTCTGAACCTTGGATCCTTGAAACTGGTGACTGCCCTGCTAAACAAAAAACTCTTCACAATTTTTCCTGCACATATAATCCTTCAGTTTATCTCCTGCTTCTCCTCATTCCCGCCCACCCACCCACCCACCCACTCTCTTTCCTTTCCATTTAATCATTCCACTCCTGCCTGTCGGAAAAAGATTCCAGTGTTTGACCATTGCACAGAAGCTCCTTTGTTGAGAGCAAAGCAAAGTGTGCCTTTCAGTATCTGTGGAATTAGAGCGAAAGGAAGGAGGAGGTGAGGGAGCAGACAAACTCTGGGCAACTCTGAAAGGAAACTATTTCATACATGAATACCAGTCTCTCACCTGGTAGGATAAGAGAGTGTGCTAGTATTACAGAAGTCTAAAAAAGGGGTGTGTGGGGGGGGGGGGGGGGGGGAGGGTTATGCATGCTTTGCTGTGAGTAACCTGTGAGGAGAATCTGCCTATGGGTTATATTTATGAGGTAGATATCAAGAGGGATAATTGCTATTCCTAGTTCCAGACTTTTACAGAATAGTAAGCCTTTTCTAAGAAACGTCTCGTTTTTGAGATAAGTTTTTAATGGGTCAAGAATCTCTTACGTATAAGTCTTCTGAGGTTTCTTTTTTCCCCTTAATGCAGTTTTTTTCCCCTCCCATGTTGATCCTTCTTGGCACAGCTTAGATTACTGTTTTGAAGTGTCTGATTACAGGATGTACTATACATATTTATTTTTGCTTGTAATTTTTCTTGGCTCGGCCAATGTAATTCAAATTATATCTTCCCTTGCCAATGGGAGACATTTTAAAATTGCAGCCATGGGGTGTAATTACTAGCATCAAATGTACAAAAAAAAACCTCTGTCACCTTCCTGTTGCTGAATTGAAGGCTGCAGAAATAGAAGGCTGCAGGAGGATTTTCCTCTCAAACTTAGTTGTCCTCTCCTGTTGTGGACAGATCTTTTGGTAATTGCATTCTGCGACAATAAATATCTCCTATCTTTAAGAAAGGTGACTCAATCTATCAGTCCTGTATCATTTTACCAAAGAGATGTTGTTGAAGAGGATAGCAGCAAGCAATCATGACATAGGTCTGAAATGATATATACAGAGAAAATCATAGAGGCCTAAGATTCCTCTGGCTGTTGTCCTTAATACAGCTAATCCTCGATTTACAACCACATTTGGGACCAGAATTTCTGGTCTGCTAAGCAAGGCGAATATTAAATGAGTGCCGCCTATTTTTATGACCTTGTTTACTACCGTTAAGCAAATTACTGCAGTTGGTAAGTGAGTCATGAGGCTGTTAAGTGAATCGTAACAACTTAAAGGAACTGCGGTGGCGCAGAGGTGAGAGTGCAGTACTGCAGGCTACTTCTGCTGACTGCCTGCTGCCTGCAATTTGGCAGTTCAACTCTCACCAGGCTCAAGGTTGATTCAGCCTTCCATCTTTCCGAGGTGGGTAAAATGAGGACCCAAATTGTTGGGGACAATGTGCTGACTCTGTAAACCGTTTAGAGAGGGCTATAAAGCACTGTAAAACAGTATATAAGTCTAAGTGCTACTGCTATTGCTAAGTGAATTTGGCTTCTTCCATTGACTTTGCTCATTGGAAGCCAGCTGGGAAGGTTGCAAATGGAGATCACATGACACTGCAACTGTTGTAAACGCATACACATGCCAAGCGCCCTAATTTTGATCATGTGACCATGGGGGTGCTGGGATGGTCATAAGTGTGAGGACCTGTGTTTTTTCTTCTCGATGCCATTGTAACATCACATGGTCCCTAGATGAATGGCTGTAAGTCAAGAATAACTTGTAATTCAAAGGCGTTTTCAATTTTTGAGTGGATGACGTATAACTTGCTGGTGATTTGAAATATACAAGAGGGCCTCCAAGAAGCATCTAGCTAGCTGTTGCTGGAAATGGGATAAGGAGCACTGTAATTAGAATTTAAAAAGTCTTAAAGTAGATTTCCACCTCTCAACAATTTGGTTCAGTTTCCTTTGTATTTCTCCACTAGCGGTTTTATGGTACTGATTTTGACTCTCTTAGGAGCCCCTGTTTCACCCTTTTCCTAGCTGTAGTATAGGTAGTCCTTGCCTTACAAGCGTTCGTTTAGTGACTGAAAAAAGCGACTTACAACCGTTTTTCACACTTTAAACCATATCAGCATCTTCATAGTCATGTGATCAAAATTCAGACACTTGGCAAGTGACTCATACTTATGACGGTTGAAATGTCTTGGGGATCACGTGATCCCCTTTTGCAACCTTCTGACAAAATCAATGGAGAAGTCAGTTCACTTAACTACCATGTTACTAACTTAATAATTCTGTGATTCATTTAATAACCGGCAAGAAAGGTCGTAAAATAACTCCCAAACCCATTCAACAACTATCTCACTTAGCAACAAAAATTTGGGGCTCAATTATGGTTATAAATCAAGGACTACCTGTACCCTTTTAAAAATAAAATCAGCTGCAGAAAACAAGGCCACGATGCAGTGATTTATCTACAGGGGACAAAGTGGAATGTTTGGCCCTTTTAATCCCTTTTAAAAAATGCTAAGAGAAAATCTATTTTTAAGAAAGTAAAAAATGTGCTAAGCCTGTTGAACATTTAACACACCTATTCTACTTACTTTTATTCCCAGAAAACCAATATTAAGATCCACTGTCATTATCAATCCATTAACTGATAAAAATTCAGAAGTTGATTTTGGGGGTTCAGGAATGACCCCAAAGAGGGTGCAGCCACTGGTCAACAGATTTGTTTTAAACCTCCTAATTAACTTTTCTTGGCCTAGTTAGTCCATAACCAGCTGGCTGGAAATTCAGGAGTTTGAAATCTCAGTGCTTTTGAAAGATGGGGGCTGGGGAAGGAATCTGTCAATAGCTTATGACTATGTCAAGAATGACCTTATTCCCACTGAACATGTTTGATGTTCAGCTTTAGACTCGCTACCATCAAAAATGTTGGGAAGAGAAAATATGAAAAAAAATGTTTTTGTTTGTGCCTGCCAGATTGTAGAATATCTTCTCTTATTTATTTAGCAAGTGTTATTTATGTACTTATTTAGCAAATTAGTATATTTCAGCAAATGTATATATTTTTAAAGGGCCTTAATTTGCATTACATACTCTGCAGCTGTTTCTAAACTTCTATTTATTCTTGCTTCATTTTTTTTCCCATTTAAGGCCACACTGCTTTATTTGCCAATGATTTTGTTTATCATTAGGGTTTTAAAATAAATAAATGAATATAGTTTATACATTAACCAAGGCTTTCACAATTTCATTCCCTCCTGTCTTCTCCTATCACACTAGGCTCTGAGGAAGAGACTAGAATTTTAAGACAACAGAACAATATTTCATTTTAAAAGCCTTTCTCTTCCAAATCTCAGGAGCTCAAGGGAAGCTGAACAGCCCCAGTGGCAGAGATGGGGATCTAAAATAAGCAATAGTTTGGTTGGTTTTAACACAGACCTCCGGCTGCTTTTCTGATGGTTTGTTTAGTCTTGTTGGAGGTTTTCTTAGCAATCTTCAGTAATTACCTTATTTTGTGTCCTAAGCCAATTCACCTTCATCCCAGGGCTGTGTAGAGCTGCAGTTTAAAGCCCCAAGTTTCTCTGAAGTAAAAGCCCGAAAGAGGAGATTAAAAAGCATCGTTTAATGAATTAAATGCTTTCTCCGTCACATTTCTTCTCCTCTCCTCAGCTTGGATTTGCATTCTCTGGTTTTCTCCTCCCTCCCTTCCCCTCTCCCCTTTGATTTCTGTGGAAATCTGTCCATTTCTGGCTCTTAATGTGTGCTTTGTTTTCATTTCTCACTCTTCCAGCTGACTTGGAAAATGAAGACTGGTGCCTGGGATCAGAGCTGACGTCAGCCAACATAAAGACAGAACCAGCAGTGACTGAAGCATCCGGCCTTGCTCCGTCAGGCAGTCTTACTGCTTCGCCCAACTCCACCGTCTTGGAGGGGGAGCATCCACCGATGCAGGATGATGGCCCAGTATGGTTTCTGTTACTTGATTAGCAAATGCATAATGTCCCTAGACTAGGGGTCCCCGAACTTGGCATCTTTAAGACTTGTGGACTTTAACTCCACAACTCCACAAATTGAAGTCCACAAATCTTAAAGTTGCCAAGTTCGGGGACCCCTGCTCTAGACAATGGGAAACATAGTGCCTTATGTAATTTGAGGCAGAGTTGATAGAGAAGACAGACGTAAAATTGTACGTCCCAGTCACATGATGTTTTGCTCAACAACTGAAGGAGAAATAAGGTCATAAATCCATTGGGGTCATGTGATTTACCACTTAAGGACTGCAATGCTTAGTGATGGAGTTGCTTTGTCCCAATTGTGGTCTACCCTCTACTACGGCAAACCAAGCGGAAGACCTGTTTGCCAGCTTTCCATTTCTGATCTAGATATCCCATGTGGAAGACCCCATTCAGGGATATCTGAAAATGGTTCCTCCCATTCTATGAGAACTCATTCGCTGGGAATTGAGTGGCATATACATTTAATACATTTTGGCTCATTGCATAATCAGCCAGATGTTTAGCCAGGATTTGGTGTTTTTTATCCACTTAACAAGACCCTTCCCAAAGACCTAGGATAGGTAGATGTGGATGTTTGATGATAAAAGTATTGTTGCAGGATGTAAGCTGTTCTGAGTAAGGCTATCTTTTGCAATTGATCAATGGTGATAGTGTTGTTACTGTAAGGCATGGCTGGGGGTGTTTCATATATCTGAGTGGGAGTGAGTGACATTGAATTGGCTATGCCCAACCAAGTTTTGTGGCTCCCAGTGTTTTGTTTTCTGTGGGAAATGGATCCAAATTGCTCTTTTGAGTGTCTTAGGTTGCAGAAACAGGCCAAGCTAAGGGCCTGAAAGATCCCATACTGCCACTGGGAGTCCAGGCACTTCAGCGAGTAGAGCGCTGGATTCATATTAGTGGTCCGTGGGATTTAAAATTATGAATTTAGTGGTCCTGAGGTCCGAAAGTTGGTCCTGCTTTAGTGAGCTACAGCTGACTTCATCAGATACCTAGAGTGGCAAGACTCATTTCTCACCTTGACCAAGAATTAGGCTTCAGAACATAAAGGTCCTGTTATGAAAAAAAATCCATTAGAATGTTTTCCTTTTAAATCTTTTATATTTTTGCCAGTTGCTGGACCAAACTGCCTTACTCAATGGTGATTTAAACCCTGTCACTTTAAATTACTGTATGCTACGTTCCATATATGGAGTATGTCCCATGCCATATATGGATACAGTCATCAGTGCCATCGATAGTTGGAGCATGCCTCCAATGGTATCTTGCAGCATGAGGAGGGTATCAGAAAGCTGATGTCCACCCAGAGTTAATGAAGAAAGTGATGCCACATAATGCTTTCATGTTATTTAACAAAGCAGAAAAGAGATAGCAATTTGCCCTGTTACTAAAAATGTTTATTTCTTTTTGAATTTCTTGTCTTTCAGACTAAATCAGAGAGTCACAACGTTCTTCCTGAGATTAAACTGGAGCCGCATGAAGTGGATCAGTTTTTGAACTTTTCATCCAAGGAAGGTTTGTTATTTAGCATAGAATTCCCTCTGAACAATGATTGGCAAGAAAGAACATTATTTTTGATCAGGACTGTGTGTGGTTTAGAATTATTATTCAGTAGACACCCGGAGAAACTGTGTCCCAAGGGAACTGTTGTTTAGCTAAAAAAAGGAGGATGGGGAGAGGAGCAGGAGATAGTTAGAGGTTTTAGAGTGCCCCTGGCAAGCAACATGTCCTATCTGCTCATGGCCATTGTCCAAAGGAAGAATGCAATGAGTTTAAGATGCTCTACTCTTCCTCTGAGCCACCTAATTACAATGAGAAAACTGCTAAAAGGATGCTCAGGCTTTATCGGTGCCCCTTTTTCTGAGCTGTTGATCTTGGCAGGTGCCAACAATTCCAATCTTTTATCCAAGTATGTCTACACACTGCGAGGAGGGGGGACAATCTGATTGAAGCGCCGCCTTTTGTTTTTACTTGTGTCACAACATATATAAAATAAGGGGATAACATTGATCGCATCGTTGTGGCTGCTGTCTTAACAATTCAATACCTTTATGATGTCTGCACATGGATTCAGATTATGCATTCATAATCTGATTGGCACTTATAAGCTTCCCTTAGCCCACGCTTTTCTAGTTTGGATATCCAGGAAGTTTATAATTTGCAAAACAAGGCTATGTTATTTTTCAAACTCAATCACACGAGTGAGACAAAGTACCACAGAAGAGAGAGAGAGAGAGACTTTGCAGTCCCAACGATTTACCTGTAGCTCAGGATTTTTGAATCGTAGCATCTAATAACCAGGACCATTCTTTTTTCTGATATTTTAAAACACTTTTTGTATTCTTCCTTCTCTTGTTTTTTTCCTGCAGTGGTGGATACTCTACACATGCCTCCAACACCCCCCAGCAGCCATGGCAGTGATTCTGAGGGTGGACAAAGCCCAACCCGGTCCCTCCCACCATCAAGTCCCACCCACTTGCAGGCCACTGTTAAAGTGACTTCACGCACAGCTTCCGCCCTTACCAATTCACCTCTCTTAACAGCACCACATGTAAGAGACAGTGGTCTCTGCCTTTTTCTTTTAATTTGGGCATTTTGTTTGAATTAATTGGGTACATTGCTTGATATTATGATTTATCCCATTTAACAAATGCCTCATTGTTTAGTACTTCAAAATATTGTTACAGATGAAGAACAGTAATTAAGAGGATCTGACTCTGTTGAAGAACGCACTTTCTAAAATAAGGCTGCCCTCAGAATATGTAGTTAGAATGTTCCATTTAATTCATAGCCATTCCCATTTGTCTACAGACAATCCTCGCTTAATGACCAGTTTCTTAGCAACCAGTCAGAGTTAGGACAGATCCCTCAAAAGGCACTTACAACCTGGTTCCAGAGTTCTGACGACGAACCCTCCCCCCCATGGTTACATGAGCGCATTTCTGGCGTTTTTATGGCTGGTTGCAGCGTTTTGTGGTCAAGTGTCTACGATTTGCAATTTTTTTTTTTGCTGGTTTCAGACCCTTTCAGCCAATTTCCACACACACGTACACACACACAAACAAAAATGAAGGGACTTACTTTACAACCCTCATGTTTGCTTTGTGATCTCTGCAAAAAAAAGTTGTAAAATTGGGTTGGTCATGAGGGTGCCTTGACTTAGAATGGAAATTCCAACCTCCATTATAATTGTTAGTTGAGGATTACCTGTATATATAAAAAAGAAAGATGTGCAACTGTTGCTCTGCTGACTACCTAATTAATTCTACAGCTCTGCCTCTCCCCATTATGGATATTTATTTTTGTATGAATATATACATTCCCCCCCAATGTTTCACTACAATATTTAGCTAACAGCCTAAATAATTAAAAACATGCCGATTGATTAGGAAGTGCCTTGATGAATTGGAATGTTAATTTAAAAGAAAACATTGTCAATATAAATACTTCCAGAAACTTAAAAAGCAAAATAAGTGCTCTTTATTCCTTCAAGGAAACATTTTAGGGTGGGTTGAAATTCTTGAGTCTTTTACTGTATTTTTCTCTCCATAAGATGCACCCCCCAAAAAAAATAAAATAAAAAGTGGGTGGAAATGTCTGTGAATCTTATGGAGCGAAAAATACGGGCCGTGTTGGCGGGGTCCTTTTACAGCACTGAACCCCGCCTCTTCTATTTTTGTCATTGCCCGTTTTCCTCCTCTGAATCTAGGTGCATCTTATGGTCAGGTGCGTCTTATAGTGTGAAAAATATGGTATATTAAGTAAATCTATTAAGTTAATTGGGTAGTGGTCCTTTAAACCAAGTCTGTACTGCTTTGGAGAACAGAAGTTCCTGCTTGCTTGCATGTTTAATTCTAATATTTTTGTTTGGTGTCATGATCATAAATTTAAGAATCATAAATATAATATTTAAGAGAATGTTGCCCATGCTTACCACCGCATCCTTTTCCCTTATCCTCACCCTCTTGTCAAAGAAACTGCAGGGTACAGGTCCCCTAATTTTGACAGAGGAGGAGAAGAGAACTTTGATAGCAGAAGGCTATCCCATACCTACAAAACTTCCCCTCACCAAAGCAGAAGAGAAAGCACTGAAGAAAATCCGAAGAAAGATCAAGAACAAGGTAAGACAACTTGGTCTCTTAAACATCTGTTCCTACAATATCCCTCCCCCCAGCACTCCCCCCCATCTTTCCATCTTTCCATCAAGCAGGAAAGAGGAGCTTAATGGACTATCGTCCCTCTGTGAATTTTCCACTAGTAAAAGCCATCCAGTTCTTTGCTGTCTTTCTGTGGGTGTAAACTATGTCTGTGCTTGCTGTTCTCTGCCTCCAAGTTTGCCTGCAGCTGAATTAAAAATATTTTAACTGCCTTTCTGTCCTAAGATTAACCTCCAAAGGGAACATGGTTTTGCAGGATTTTTGTATTCTGTTACTGAGTAACCATAGTTCCCCCCCGCCCCCTTGTTGGTTTAGTTTGGTCTGGTTTTGTGAAGGGTGCTGCTATTTTCTCTTCTAGATTTCTGCCCAAGAAAGCAGGCGGAAAAAGAAAGAATACATGGATACCTTGGAAAAGAGGTGAGCCATAGATTCCATTTGATCAAACCTCTAAGAAGGTTGACCAAACCTAGATCCCAATTGTAGGAGGAGATGTCTGTGATCAAGAATTCCCTTTAGAAAGCAAGCTGTTTGAGGGAGGAGGGTAGATGGGCCAAGGGCCTAATTCAATTTAAAGAGGTCCAGCTCTTGAGAAGTTTTCTTGCTGTGTTAAAAGGAACCACAATGGCCTCCAAAATTTGGAAGTACACATGCCTTCTATGCCCCCTAGTGGCTACTAAGAGTGGGGAAATCAAACTTATTGATGGCATAAGGAACAGGCTATGCATAATAAATATATAAAGATATTGAAATAATACTAGCATAGCAGCTATGATCTAATATGTCCACACTGAGAATAAAACTCGGAGCAGAATGTACTAGTAAAAGAAGAGTCTTTTATTTATTTCTCAGTATTGTAAAGGCTTTGTCATCCTTCCTAAACTCAGGGTTTTTTTTACAGCACACGCTATTCTTGGTTATAAAATCCAAGGCCAATTTGATAAATGGAAATCTCACAGCAAATTCTTATTTAATCCTAATAGCAGTTCAGAAGGTACGCATCATTATTGTTGGTTAACCAAACACAGAACTTTAAACCTTTGATTTTCATTGATTTCCAAGGGTTGAATCCTGCTCAACTGAGAACAGTGAGCTTCGCAAGAAAGTAGAAGTTCTGGAGAATACAAACAGGTAAGATATGCAATCCTAGTTAAAAGAAAAACCTTATTTCTTTCCATACTGTATTTTGAACTGAACAAAATTGGAACAGCCAGGAGACCAACCAGCTAAACTATTTTTGTATAAATGTGTCAAGAGATCTGAATTTCCAAAAAGGCCCAGATGACACCCCCCAAAATGGGATGTGAAATAAGTCCCATTAGTTATCATAGCATCCTTTAGAACCAGGATCTAAAATTCCCTTGCTGTACCCCTCTTCTTACATGAGCCAAATTATAGGTAGTTGTTAACTTACGAGCCCAAATTTTCCATTGCTAAACAAGACAGTTGTTAAATGACTTGTGTCCCATTTTCTGTTCTTTTTTTGCCCACTGTTGTTAAGCAAATCATTGCAGTTGTTAAGTGAATCATGCAGTTGTTAACGTGAGTCTGTCTTCCCCCCATTGACTTTCTGGAAGCCAATTGGGCAAATTATAAATGTGGATCGCGTGACCCTGGGACACTGTAACTGTCATAAATACAGGTAGTCCTCAACTTACAACAGTTCATTTAGTGACTGTTCAAAGTTACAATGGCACTGAAAAAAATGACTTATGCCCGTTTTTCACACTTACGACCTTTGTAGCAGCCCCCTGATCATGTGATCAACATTCAGATGCTTGGCAACTGACTCATATCTATGACTGTTGCTATGTCCCACAAGGCATGTGATTCCTCTTTTGCAACCTTTTGACAAGCATCAATGGGGAAGCCGGATTTACTTAACAACCTAATTTATCAACTGCAGTGATTCACTGAACAATTGTGGCAAGAATGGTTGTAAAATGGGGCAAAGCTCACCTAACAAATGAAATGTTGAGCTCAGTTGTGGTTATTATTATTATTTATTATTATTTATTACATTTATATACCACCCCCTCTCCCAACGGGGCAGTGTACAGCCAGACTAAAAAACGCAACAACAGTTCAACAATTAAAAACAATTAAAAGGATTATATCTTATAGCTGCAAAATAATAAAAACCAATAGGGGATTAAAAAGAGATTAAAACCCAATAAAACCAATTTAACCCCCCCCAAAAAAAACCCTAGGCCAGACCGGCTTTCATTATAAAAGGGTACGGGCCTTCCGTGTGGGATGAATTACCTATGGAGATGCGAGTCATTACTGACCTGCGAACCTTCCGGCGCACACTAAAGACCCACCTTTTCCAGCAGGCCGGTCTGGCCTAGTGTTCTTAGAAGGGGTTTTAAATTTTTAACTTTTAAATTTCTTATTGGATTTTATTGATTTTTGTACTTTAATTCAGCCGCTATTTAATAACTTTTTAATCTATTTTAACTTTTATTGACTGTATTTTTATCAATGTCTGTTCACCGCCCCGAGTCCCTATTTGGGAGAGGGGGCGGTATAAAAGTGTAATAAATAATAATAATAATACCAGTTGCCAAAGGCCCAAATTTTGATCCTGTGACTGTAGGGATGTTGCAAGAGTTGTAACTGTGAAAACTGGCCATAAGTGACTTTCACCAGGGTCATTATAATTTAGAATGGTCATTAACAGAATGGCGGTCAGTTGGGGGCTACCTGGATGAACTGGAAGAAGCAGAGAATCTGTGGTGACCCGGTGTCACAAAATCCAAAACGTAAATAAATGTTCTTTAATGCCTCCAACTTGGCCCCACTGTTCAATAATACTCAGTTAGAGATAAAACTTATTCAAAAATAGTCTTCAAAAGAAAGCAGTACAGTCCGAACTTAATGAGAAAATGGAGGTGAAATAACAAACCAAACAAACTACAATGATGAAATGTCCACAATGGGACAGGAGAAATATTTACCAAATTCAAGGAGATAACAAGGCAGAGTCTGTTGGAAGGACGCCAACCAAGATAACTTCAGACCAAAATAAAACATGATTTGTTTCCAGCATTTGCCAGTACGCAGGTCCAAATTCTTATTCAGTTGTCACACCTGCAGCCCATGAAGAGGGTTAAGGCCCTCTCCTCCCGAGGAGACCATGTCTCTCCCTTATCCTCTCCTCCCTGTGTGCCCTAGGATGCACAGGGGATGGGCCTGGGTCCTCCTCTGACTGCCCAGCCGGCCTCTGCCCTTCCCCAGCCTCCTCCACAACCTCTGGAGCCACACTTCCACTCCCTGTCCGCTGTTCCTCCTCTCCCTCAGAGTCAGTCTCCATCAGGGGCATGACAGAATCAGTGGTTTTATTGATGTGGCAGGGGTTTTTAGTTCTGTGAGATATTGAGAAGGGTCCTCCAGAATTTCTACTCCTTTGATAGTAGAATGTTCTCTGTGCAGCTTGGAAATGATCTGTTGGTTTGCATGTGTTTCGTGTAGATGATTTCAGCAAACTGCTTTGGATACGGTATGAAATACTGAGAGCATGACGTAGAAACACTGCAGTAAATAAATCTTGCAAGCAATGGGAAATTGTCTGCACCTATTGCTTCTCAACAGTGTGGGCTGTCAATGCAGCTTCAGATAGTCTGGCATCAGCAACAAGAAAGGCATTTACATTTTTTTAAACACATGAAGTGGCAAAGTTTGAGCAAAATCTTTCAGGAGACTCACATTTCGTTACTGATCGTATATTTTGTCAGCTTTCTGTGCAATAATGAATTAAGGCAGTGAATCTGGCATAGTTTAAACAGCGGTGGGCAGCTGTGGCTGTTTTAAAGGTCTAAAGAAAAAAAAGCAAGTGTGCAATCATTCATTTGGAAGTGGGTATGACTAGTTTGATGAAAAGAAGGACTAGGGGAGACATGATAGCAGTGTTCCACTATCTCAGGGGCTACCACAAAGAAGAGGGAGTCAAGCTATTTTCCAAAACACCTGAAGGCAGAACAAGAAGCAATGGATGGAAACTGATCAAGGAGAGAAGCAACCTAGAGCTAAGGAGTTAGAACAATTAACCAGTGGAACAATTTGCCTCCAGAACTTGTAAATGCTCCAACATTGGAAGTTTTTAAGAAGAGATTGGATAACCATTTGCCTGAAGTGGTATAGGGTTTCCTGCCTAAGCAGGGGGTTAGACTAGAAGACCTCCAAGGTCCCTTTCAACTCTGTTATTTTATATTCTGTATTTCCTAGATCAAGTATAAGCTCTTGGAAGGCAGACCTCTGCCTTACCATAGCAAATTCAGATTCCTATACCTTTTTCAGCTGCTGTGAATGAGAAAAGGGATTTTGGCAAACTGATGAGTAGGACATACTCCTCTTTTTGTAAGCTGCTCTTCCCCCTTTGCTCTGGGTTTGGCACCTGAGGTTGGAGGGAGAAAGCAATCATTAAGTAGCACATAAGCAAAATATTATCAAGCTAGCCAAGGAGAAATCAATGATTTTGGGTTGAATCTCCTATGGAACGGAGGGACCAAAAGTCAGTTCCAGAACAGCTACTTTGGATGTGGCTAGGCTTAAGGATTGGCAGCTTTAACAAAAAACAGAATATGATAACTGGCCAGATTTCTGCCTGGAAGGCTTCTATCAGGCTAAATAGTTTGATATAAATGTCCAAATCAGGAAGAGATTTGGTAGCTGGAGAAAAGATTGATATTGATAGGTTAATGCAATTATGTTTTACCTTTGAAGGGAAATAAGATAAATAAGAAAGTAACTCCCACAATAAGGAGAATATGCAATAGCCATAGAGTATAGAAAATCTCTATTCTTCGTGACTTAAATATATAATATTGTTCCTTGTTAACAATCCTAATCTATTCTTCCTCAAAATGGTATTCTCCCAGATGTTCAGGGCTACCACATCAGGATTGCAAAAATCTGGATGAGCCTTAGATCTGATGAGCCCTGGACTTTAGCTTCCATAAAGTCATAGTTCAAAGAATTAACTGAAGTTTAATAGATGTGTTGCATGTCTCAGAGATACAGTGTTGGGAAAGGTTCCCCTGGAACTTCATTTTGTATAAAAGCTGGATTAAACTGCATCTATTGAGCAGCCCCCAAGAAAAGAAAAACATTTTAGTATGTGGGTGTATTCTTTCTGACAGGTCTCGAAATATTAAAAATATCTAATACATCTGAGAAACCATAAGGGCAGAAAAATTGGAAGGATGTGTGAAAACCAATTCTTCACACCATGCAGACTTAAACTGTAGAATTTACTATCACAAGCTGTATGATGGTTCTCAACTTGGGTAGACTTAGGGATTAGAGTGTTTCATGGAAGATAAGGTTGCTAGTGGTCAGGGTGTCTCTGCGTTGAGGGGTCCTTGGTGCTCTCTAAGCTTGGTTGTTTTCTTGCAGACATTTCTGCAAGAAGCTCAGAGAATACCAAGGCCCCCCTCATTTCAACCCTGAGCTTACAAATATTCTCCTTTATTATCTATTGTCTATGTTTCATGTATTCTCCTTGCACATTTCACAGGGACATTTAATTATCCACTGTGAGAAAAGAAGAATGGGGTAAATGGGCCTGTAATCTGATCCACCAGGGCTTTCATGTTCTTAACTGACCTATTCACTGATTCCTGCTCCTGTATCTTTCAGAACACTCCTGCAGCAATTACAGAGGCTCCAAACCATGGTAGCTGGCAAAGTGTCACGATCTTGTAAAGCTGCTAGTACACAAACAGGGACCTGTCTCATGGTAAGCAGCTTCTCATCCCTGATGGTCCCTTAGGACTTTTCACTTACAATTCTCTGGCGTTTCTATGCAGCTTTCTCTGTCAAGGTATGAGAAATAAATGTCTAGGTACCCACATTTTGCTCTTCATGCAGCACTGCTTTATTTATTTTATATTCAGCTTTCTGCTTTAAACAGAGTAAAGATCATTTTCTCTTGCATTTTTCCCTTCCATCAACAACCTTGAGCTGAGTAATAGTGACTTGTCCCAGGTTACTCTGTAAGCTTCTGTGACTGAGGGTTCAAATCTGTGTTTGAAACAATATACCAAACTGGCTTTGATTACAGACCAAATAAGATGTGACACCCTCCACACAACCAAATATTTATGTTTTTTTACCAAGGAAATACCAGATATGGGAAGAAAAGGTCTATGTTGAGATCTTGGTAGGGACAAATGTTTAAATTCTTATTGGCCCTATAAAGATTAGATTTTGATTAGACTGTCTTCCTTTCTTTTGTTTATAACTGTACAAATGATGACATACTGAGTTTGCCCTGATGATGATGGCCAAGTTTGCAGTGTGTTTTTTTAGGATAGCATTAGGTTGAAGTGGTTGTTTCATGTAGCATTCAGTTTGGTGCCTAGAGATAATGTGAGACAGAAATGCTAATGGTGAAATGGAAGTTAGGAGACCATGAAATCAATTGAAATAACACAGTCATTATGATAGTTAGCAGCATAGATATCATATATTCAGAGGCTCTGAAATCCGATCTTGACCGGAAGTAATTGTCTGTTACTTTCATTCCACCTCCCCCTTTTTTTAGTCCCTTATTTCCACCAAAATGATTCTTATATGCATTTCCCTTTCCCAGAAGTTATTTTCTTAAAATTCTAATTTGAATGTTAACGTTGGCCCTCATAAGAAAAATTAATTAAAAAGAATGTTAGCCCGCAAACTTATCTTCCTGATGTTTTGATGTCTTTGAGCAGGGAGGAAGCAGTTCCATTAGTTGGAAATCCTATTATGCCAGTTAATCTATACCATTCACTTATAGGCTAGCTATATTAGATTAAAATTGAAATGGAGTTCAGGTTAGTTTTTGTTGGCTTAACAATTAAGAATATATAGTTAGTTACGGTTTATCTACCCATTCAAAATCCTTTTTTCAGAGATCATTATTTTTCTTTATGAAGCATTTGTGTTTCCAGTAAATCCAGTTAAGATCCTTTCTAAACATGTTGGAACACACAAGCAGCAGGTGAAATAAAACCAATAAAAAAATCTGGATACTTTTAAAAATAATATCTCAACTGAGTAGAATGGTTCCAAAGCTTCTAGAATTGCCATGCTAAAAATTATGTGTTTCTAGTGCAGATAGTTTTCAACATATGACTATACTTAGGACTGGAATTTCAGTCCCAAAGCAATGCAGTCATTATAAGCAAGTCATTATGTGACCCACTTGATTTCACAACCATTTTCACTGTGGTTGTTAAGTAAATCATATGGTCATTTATTGAATTACATGGTCGCTACACAAACCTGGCTTCCCCAATTAAATGTGCCTGTGGTAAGCTGGTTGGGAAGGTTGGAAATTGTGATTACAATGCAACCAGAGGTGTAGCTGTAGAGCTAAATCAGCATTGCACCTGGGTTTCTACAATTGGAGAATTATTTCAGTGAAACAAGAGAAGAGGAGAAGAACAAAGTTCTCGAGCATAGTTTGTTAGTTTTGTATTTAAATTGTATTGGTTGGATTTATATTTCGGATGGCATAGCTTTAATTATATCATTTATAGTAAAATATGTGCTTTACCCCCCACCAGGTTGTAGTATTTTGCTTTGCAATTATTTTGGGCAGCTTTTCTCAGAGCTTTGGGCCTCATTCCTCCATCACAAAAGCTGTGCTGCCAACCCAACATTCTACACCAGAATCATATACAGCATCAATAGGTGAGTGCAAAATCGGGAGGTTTTAATGTTCTGTTTGTAAAGCATGTTTTCTCACTGTAAGCACTCAGAAACTTTTTAACTATAATGCTACTCCCCCCCCAATTAGTATAACCAATAGTCAGGAATACTGGGAGGCTTATGTTGGTACTGGTGACCAACCAGTAAGTAATAGATTCTAGGATCTGACAATAAGCTCACACCAGGGTGAATGCCAGAGAAATTTCATTGAATATAGTTTCAGAGAATTTACAGAAGGAAAAATAAAATATGCCAGTCCTTTCAACTATTCAGGAACCCCTGAAATTACAGAGGAGAGATCCATTTTTTACCAGCTGGCTGATACATAGTCCACGAGTTACGACCACAATTGGGCTCAAAATTTATTTTGCTAAGTGAAACATTTGTTAAGTGAGTTTGTCCCATTTTGCGACCTTTCTTTCCACAGTTCTTGTGAATCATTGTGAATCATTGCATTTATTAAGTTATTAAGTTAGTATCACGGTTGTTAAGAGAATCTGGATTCCCCATTGATTTTGCTTGTCAGAATGTTGCAAAAGTGGAATCCCATGATACTGCAACCGTCATAAATACGAGCCAATTGCCAAGCATCTGAATTTTGATCACATGGCCATCAGGATGCTGCAATGGTCATAAGTATGAAAAACAGTCATGTCACTTTCTTCAGTGCCGCTGTATGTTTGAACGGTCACTAAATGAACTGTTATAAGTTGAGGACTACCTGTAGCATAATACCTGGAAATGGTTTGATGGCAGATCTTGTGAGTGTCTTGATCACAACCCAGACAAAGTCATCCTAATTAAGACTTAGTTTTTAGCATGTATAACATATCCTCCCTTCTGCAATTGTTGGACTAGGGAATTCACGTTCTCTTTATTGTCATTATAATATGGATAAGAGGCTCAAAAGTTAAAGTAATCCTATGATAATAAGATACCATATGTGAGGCTATCATATGTTACCGGTAGTTATCTAAGCATTGGTTTGGGGAAATTTTTCTTCCACATGTAGATAGAGAAGAAGTAGACCACTCTGCTCCCTTGCTGTGTCTTCTGTAGTAGCACCCCAGAACTATAAGAAACAGCATCTGGGACCTAGTCTAAACAAGGCTTCTATATTGTAGGACAGGTGCACATGATTGTATCTCTCTAGATATCTACCTTTCATTGCTGTTGATTGGTAAATCAAGATGCAGGTATATGCAAGTGTAGTCTGTTTTATTGGTCTGTTGGTAAAAAGAAAGATTGGGAAATTGTATAATCAGACAATATCTAACGTACAACCTTTAAAGCAGGGGTGAGAAACCAGGTAGTGCCCATACCTTTTTTTTTTAAATCAGGAGACAGCCAAGACTGTAATGGATGGGAGTAATGATTTAGATATATCACTGGGATCTCTGAAAAGTGTGTTTTTGTGTAAAGCACTGCAACTCTTGGAGACTAAAAGGAGGGGGTTAGGTCTGTGTATGATCTGAAAGCTATAGGTTGTCCATCACCTGTTCAAGAGGTTGATCTTTACCATAATCTACCAGGCATATATTGTTGGCTGCAGTCACTCCATCCTTTTACGCATTCACTTCTGCTAATTTTGAGCTTTCCTTACATACGTTGAAAGTATCAGGATTGGGTTGCTTTATCAGAAACAAATCCTGTATTGGGATGGGACGGGACTGGAAACAGGTCAGTGAGGTGGACCAGTTTAAACATTTTGGAAAAAATTCTAGTTTCTCTCAGTTTTGAGGTAGGTTACATGCAAACCTGTTTCGTTGAATTTAAAACATTTGCCACTTAGAAAAAGGGGAGGAGCCTTCCTCTGCTTTATAGACAACCGTCCTTCAAATAGGTTCAACTGCATTACTGGGGCAAAATCAAGGAGTTGATACTGAAGATATTTGAAAGGTATCCAGTTTTGGGGAGGTGGGGGAATGGAAAAGGCAACTTTGTATGAATTAAATGTAAACGTGTAAATGTAAACATGTAAATGTAACAGCAGGAATCAGTACCGGTATTATATTTGAGAAGATTTAGAAGTCAACCCCATGATGATTTCTTTTATCCAGGATCTCTTTGAGAGCAGGATTACAAAATAACTCTGCTATCAAGTGCCACATAATATATGGACTTAGATGGGCCATTTATCTAAGGCAGCTTTTTATATTGAAATCTACCATCTGTAGCCAAAATGTTCTCCTCTGCTAAAGCTGTTGAAAGCCATCAAGCCCAATTCTTGTCTTCATAAGTGTTAAATTTGCTGTGCATTCACTCCATTTCTTTCTTGTTTTTTTTCCCTTCTCTGCAGTGAGATCAAGGAGCCTCTTGACTTACGAGGGGCCTTATCCGCTGGAAGAGCAGCCCTTGTCCGATCACAGCAACGGCTGGGACCACCTGGATGCTTCCAAAGCCCTGTCACAACCCAGTCAGGTTACAGAGATCACAATAGCCAATGAGACAAGGCTAGAAAAATCCCTGTTGGTGGGGCTGCAGCAGCACAGGTGAGTATTTGGCAAAATTAGAATGGAAGGAAACGTAGACAGTTCACTGCCCATTGTAAGTGTTTGGAAATACTGGGAAAGAAAAAGTATCTAGTTTAGTGAGTGGCAGAGAAATCAACCTGCATATTTTTTTTAACTAGTTCCCATTCAACTTGGTGACAAATAATTTACTTTCCAAGGAGAAGAAAAATTCAGTGAGATTTTCAGGGATGCAGTATGATGTACGATCTATTTACCTACAAGGTGACTGAGGCAGGGCATAAATGTTATTTATTTAGTTGTATACTTATTTTTCTAGCAGAGTGAAGCTGTTGACTCTTCCCATTGGACTTTTCTACCAGCAAAAACATGGAGCTTCCTTTAGAAATCAATAAGCTCTATTTCTTCTTTTACAAATTTACAAGTACAAATAGAAATACAATGTGTCCACCTAACCTCTCTGTTTACAGATGTGTTGGGAAATTTTTAAAAGGTCATAATGTTCTACTCTAAATTGCTCACTTCTTCCAAGAAAAAAAACACATGGCCAGAGTGATTGGAAAGATAATAGAGCCAGTCAGCATGATGAATGAACAGTACCTGGGAAATATTCATTGCCAAGAATACTACAAAAAGCCTCTGCACTTGGAAAACAACCTCTGGATAGCCACTGCTTCAGGAGGCAGGCTGAATTTCCTTTTTCCAGAGTGGCTGTAGATTAATGCTAGAATAAGGACTGACATAGATACAGTACATATCTATACACATACATACATACCTGTGCACATATATTCATACATACATGTACTCACACACAACTAATTTATTGCATGTATAAGTGTTATTCAGTTGAATGTTTATACATTTGCAGAAGAAGAAAGGTAGTTATGTCAAAGGACAAAAAGTATGGTTTCTGTATACCGTATCTAAATTTTTATATCACAGTAGGCATTACTTTAGCAAAGAAAGCACTTCTGCTAACAGATGGCAATGTTAAAAATGACACTTGCCATCTGCAAGTTTTATAAGAACTCAGATTTTAAAAATGCTGCCTGATTCATTGGAAACACCTTTTTACTTAATTGAAAAGTGAAGCTTTGAGTAATGAAAATGAAGATGTGAATAATATAATCTAGTGGATGTCTGTCTATTTAGAAGTAATTTCCATGGAATTCAATGGGACTCACTTCCAGGAAAAAGATGGTAGGATTTCAGTTGAATTGAGTAAATTAAACTATCCAGTGTTTCTTTGCCATCCAGTGAGATGGACAACACATACATTTAATAAATACTTTAAAAATTGTTACAATTTTTGATAGAGAATATATCCTGGAAATGACAGGTCTCAAATTCAGACTTTGCCATTTTAAAGTTAAAGGTTTGGGAATGGGAAAATTGAGCTTCATATCACTCAATATCTTGCTACTGTGAAGTGAATGTTCAATTAAATAACAATTTAAAAAATCCCAAATAGTCATTTTTGTGTTGCTTGGTTTTATTCATACTAGTATTTTATAGTAATCTGAATTCTTCCTCTTCTCTGCTTATAGAATCAGTGCAGAGCTGGATGCAAATAAGACACTAAAGATCGTTGAAATTGACAGAAGAGTCAATGCTACATCGTAAGAGAAAGGAACATTGCCTCCCTTACAACTTTATCTTTGTTCCAAACATAAGATCGAAAGGACTTGTCACCGTCAGAAAATCTCAATGGCGAGAATGGACGATTTGTCTGATTTCTTTCATGTGAGAAAGTGGCTTTGGTTGACTATTTGCCAAAAATCCTAATTTTTCACCAGGATAATGGTGTTAATGTGGAAATATGATTAAGGCAGACCTTTCAAATTATTTTCTTGCCCAGCTTTTTTTTTTTTTAATAGTAACTGTCATGCCTGACTTCTACCATAATATTCATAGTGGGAAGAACTATGTTGATACTATTTTGATGAGCTACCGATGGTAGGGTGTTGCCTTCAGTAAAAAAAATCTCTGGAGCTTCAATAATCATGGTGAAACAGAAGTATAACCAACTTTTTTCCTATCTTCTCTAGAAGAATTGGATTGTTCTTTGTTGAACCTCAGTGGACAAGAATGGTTAGCTCTGGCAAAACACTTTGATTTTGCTAGACTCAGAGGTTTCATAATTCCTTTCCCTCCATGGTAACATCTCTGTAAAAACTGAAAAGGCTTGGAGTCATCTTTCAGTACATTAGTTTAATTTTTCCCAGTCTGGTGACTTCCTGCTGTGTTATAACTACAACTCTTCAAATTCCTGTTAAGCCTAGTTGTAGAGAATGTATACCAGATTCTCATGTGAATATGAGAATCTGGTTGCTTATATTATCCTATAACTTATACTCTCCTATATCTTTCTGTTGTAAATAGTATTTATTAGGGGTTTTTTTCTATGATCCAAGATGGAATGGCAAGTCAAGGTTATAAGTTCTTTCAAATGATCCTAGTGGACTTTGAAAAGCTTCCAAAACATTTTTTAAGGCTCCAGGCATTAAACCTTTAAAACTTTAAATAAGATTCCCCCCCTCTACTTCCTAACGTGTTATTTTGTCCTTTCTGATGTACTTGTTTTTAAATAAGCTTTTAGCTGGGAAAATTCCAGTCTCAGCAATCTCAATTTCTATAATCTTAAATGATCAGAACTTTTGGGAAGGAATTATTAGTACTGATATGTTAAAACAGCACCTCCTCTATAAAATACAGTTGCATGGGACCCTTCATAATATGCTTAGAGTTAAAAAATAATAATATCTCCAAATCACTTAGTAGTGGGGGATTTTCAAATATCAAACTTGGGTAACAGTGTTTATTTTAAGGCACTGTATTATTCATTATGTGATCATTGATTCCAGATGTCTGTAGCTAATAGATTTTGTACAGTTAGTGGGTGGGCTCTAAAATAAGAACGTTATTTTAAACTGTCTATTTATGGAAATCAATTATGGGGTTGTGATGCTCTTAATAATTGAGTAGTAGGTAGACAGTGTAATTCTTTTGCTATGTATATGCTTTGATTGTATTCACTATTTTTTATTATTATGCAAAGTAAAGTATTTTAACTAGTTAATGTTTCTGAATCAGATGTTGACCGATGCAAATTGGTAGCTTTCCCATTCTATAACCATCTGACAATTTGCTTCTCTTTTTCTTCTAACCCTAGAAACATTCAGTTCATGATTTATACATCTGGATTGAATGTCAAATTTGAAATGTCTTTCAAGAAATATCCGAGAATAGGAATTTCCCTCCCTCCCCAAACCTTCAATTTTGAGGAGTGGGTGCTATCTATTCATAGTTTGGTTGTCAATAAAATGAATGACTAATATTAATTGCCAGCCGTGGCTGGCTTCTATGAAATTAAATTCTCTAATGCCAGAAGGCCATTGTGCAGTCCACCTCCTCCCAGTATAAAAAAGTATCTTTAGCATCTTCTCTCTCACTTTGTGACAAAAATAATTTTTCTGTAATTGCTAATTGAAATGAAACTGCTTTTTTAATAATGTTATTTTGAAGGTGTACTCCAACCCCGGGACTTCAGCTGGTCATGTTGATTTATTAGTCTGTTTCCCTCACTCGCAAGCCTTGTACCCAAGACTTGTAGATCTAAATCCCACACTTCAGAGCCCAGACTTGTTGGTTCTGATGTAGGTAGTAGAACATTCTTTTCTCCCATTAAAAAAAAAAAAGATCTCTTGGAAGGAAGACAGAGTTTATCAACTAGCTTTATATATGTTTAAACTGCCTAAGAAGATACAATTAAAAAAACCTTGAGAGATAAAGATACTGGGTTATGTTGAAAACTTGTAGCATGCCAGTAGTGGGTCTTCCCTTATTCATAAACACAGTTGTTGCAAGATGAACATCCTTGTGACATCAATATCCAGTGGATTAATCTGTCCTTTTCTTTTTGTTTAGTTTTGCATATTTTAAAATCACAATAACAAGTTGAGGTATTTGCAGACTCTAGAACACTGCTTGGAGTTTTGAGTGGTTGCGGTTCATTTGAAAGGCAGAATTATACTGTGCAGGGCAGTATTTCCTCTTCTGGTACATATTATTCAAATCTCTTTCCCCAATGCCATCCTCTTTTCAATACAGATAGCCCTCGACTTACAACAGTTCATTTAGTGACCATTCAAAGTTGTAACGGCATTTTAAAAAGTGACTTGAGCTTCAGTGTCACAGTGCAGTACTGTAGGCTACTTCTGTTGATTGTCGGCTGCCTGAAATTTGGCAGTTCAAATCCCACCAGGCTCAAGGTTGACTCAGCCTATGTGGACCCAGACTATTGGGGGCAATATGCTGACTCTGCAAACCGCTTAGAGAGGTCTGTAAAGCACTGTGAAGTGGTATATAAGCCTAAGTGCTATTGCTATTTTCACACAACTGTTGCAGCATCTCCGTGGTCATGTGATCAAAATTTGGCCCCTTGCCAACTGACTCATATTTATGACGATTGTAGTGTCCTGGGGTTATGTGATCATTTTTTACAACCTTCTGACAAGCAAAGTCAATGGGGACGCCAGATTCACTTAACAACCGTGTTACTAACTTAACAGCTTCAGTGATTCACTTAAGAATTGTGGCCAGAAAGGTTGCCAAATGGGCCAAAATTCACTTAACAAATATCTCACTTAACAGAAATTAAATTGAGGACAGTGTAAGTCGAAGGACAGTGAAAAAGGTGGCATCTTTTTGTTTCAAAGAACATAGTCTGATTTTTTTTTCCTTCAAAAAAGAATGTCTTTTTACCGGTAACATTTTTTGAAGAATGACTGTCTAAGAACAGTATTTATTTATAACTAAATGGACATTAGTTAAATGTTATTTAACTCTTTATGAAGACAATTTTGTGAACCCCTTTTGTTTTGTAATTCTCCAAAGAACACCAACTTGTTGCAATTTAAGTGTGAACAAAATGGTGAGGGTGCAAAGGGACAGATGATGTATGGAAGATAGATATGATAGATGATATATGGAAGTCAATGGCTGTGTGGTAGTTGATGCTTAAATGTTTGTAGAACGGGCCTTCACAATAGCAGGAAGTGGTAATAAGACAATTATCTTGCCACTGTTAAGAAATGCAAAACATGCCACACTAATTCCATTGCGATACAATAAATACAATAAAATAATACAAATGCATAATAAAATATAAGCTAGAATCAGTTTGGAGATGCTGGATTAGAAACTGGGAGATTGTGAGTTCACCCATAGGCATGAAAGCTGGCTGGATGACTTTGGGCCATCTCTCAACCCACCAGGGAAAATAGGAGATATAGGTGCTACCTTGAGTTGTGCCAAATAAAGTAGGATAAAATTAAATGAATAAATACACTGAATACCAACTTTGCAATGGATGGGGCATAGATATAGTTTACAGGCTGGTTGAAATGAAAGTGCAATTTAATTCTCCTTGATTTTCTGTGCAAAAAATTAAAGGATCTTTAATTTTAGCATTTTAGCATCTTTTCTCAGGTGCTGAGTTCAAAGTTGGGTAAACATATCCACCTTGATTTGCTTCTTTCACGGCTAAATGTTTTATAAAATTTACACCATTCTGTTTCTTGGTCCCGTCTATTTTGTGAAGTGTGGTTCTAATATATCACTTAAAAAAGTGTCTCTCTTATATATGTTGTACTTTAGGTCGAAAATCTTAAAATGCTGTCAAATGGGACACAGTTGTCCATGACATTACATTCATTGTCTTTAAAGGAGCAACATGACTGGGATTTATTTCATTCATAAAGATACTGACATTCAGGCTAAACCTTTTCTTATCCTTGAAATATAGATTATGATTTTATATATTGCAACACATAATCCTATTAAAATCAGCAGAGTTAGACTCACATGATATCTTTCTGCATCCCGGTCAGGGACTATATACATCAAAGTTCCTTGGAATTTTCATAAATTATTACTGCCTTTTAGAGAACCTTATTATAAGTTAAGTTTTCATTTGTTATTATAAGTCAACTTGAGGATTATTGTCAAGCAAAAAATGTACTACAAGTACTTGTTTAATAATAATTATATCTGTAATTTGTATCATATAAGCCCAAAACCTATTAAATTGGGCCATTCGTATTGACAGTTTTCTGTCAAAAAAACCCCTCAAGTTATTTCTACTATGTGAATATGCAAATATGTTTTACCCACATTTAAATGGAACTGACTGATTAAAATACTGCAATTATTTAACAAAAACATAAGATATATCTATGCACTTCTAAATATGTCCTCATGTACTTGGGAGCGGCAAAGAAATTTTGTGTAAAAAATACTTTTATTAAGCGCACAAGTCTAAAATGAAACTGCAAACTAAATGCTTTTTGTATGTACCTAAGTGCAACTATGTAATGCTTTATCTATTTTCTTGCAAATAAATATTTTCCTAAAGAAAAAAGAAAAGCCTATTCAAGTCATTGCATTTTAAAACTTTGCTTTTTACTTAACTATGATAAGGAAAGAAGCAGTTTACATCTACCAACATGTGCAAACCCAAAACTTAAATTACACCAAACCCCAGAATTTTATTTTGCTCCTTAGTCATACAGATATATCTGGGGTATCTACAAGTAAGCAGATGTCCATGACTTTATTTTCTGAATCTAGTATTCAAGCTGTATTCTACTTATTTGCAATTGATTCATCTCTAGTCTACAAATTGATTCAAAGTCATTTTAAGTAGTGACCATCACATCATTTGGCTGAGTTCCATAAGCTAATTACAAGCAATTATGTGTTGTGTTTACACATTAATACTCTTTTCCTCCCTCCTAAAACCATCTCTATATGAATCCCATTGTCCAGATAAATAGCTTTTATATTTTCAGATAGCCATAATTGAACTCTATGTAGATTATTGTTCTCAATTATTTACATCTGGGGTTCCTAAAAATGTTGATTATAGTTGTTAATAGGTTCATAGATTCCATTTCTACAAAGGTTTCCATTTAAAAACAGGAAGCCTGTGATATTATAAAGTAAAGTAGAATACAAGCATCATCTTTATTTCCAGGAATATTGGTATGCTTTAAATGCCCCCCACCTAAATATTTGATAGAAATTAGCAAGTAGAGGAAACTTTCAGTGTGTGAATTCTGCAAGGCTTTCCAGCCATTGCATTTGCAATGGTTGTAGGAGATGTTTGTATGTTCTGCATAACAAAGCAGGGTATTGCATCTCTATGAGAGATAATGTGTTCATTAGAAACATAGGGTCAGCTTCATGTGTTTTGCTCTGGGTCACATGACTGGGGGCTTAGAATGGAGTAGTTAGTTAGCAATAAAAATGATTAGGGAGTGGAGGCTAAAACATGAAGAACGGTTGCTGGAATTGGGTATGCCTAGTTTAATGAAAAGAAGGACTAGGGGAGACATGATAGCAGTGTTCCAATATCTGAAGGCCTGCCATAAAGAAGAGGGAGTCAAGCTATTCTCCAAAGTACCTGAAGGCAGGACAAGAAGCAATGGGTAGAAATTAATCAAGGAGAGAAACAACCTAGAACTAAGGAGAAATTTCCTGACAGAATAATTAACCAGTGGAATCTTGCCTCCAGAAGTTATGAATTCTATTCTGTTCTATTCTATTCTATTCTTTCTGAGCTACTGCCCTCCAGCCTCTCACTTAGGTGTGCATTGGACCAATTCTTCCTCTATAATATTTTTCTCTGTAGGCCCTGATCTAACCTAGTTCTGCTTCAAATTTTATCTGTCCTTTTCTGCTTTGCCTATCACCCCAAATTTGGTCCCATTCTGTTTGGGTTTTGGACAGACCAAAGACAAAATCCCGAGTGAATAATTTATTTTGCCATTTCAGATATTTTATTTGGAATTAACTTTTAATTTTTTATTATTAAACAACATCTCCCTATTCCATGTCCATGGGAAGAGCTCAATAGGTGAACAAAAATGCCAAAGTCAGTCTAAACATCTGGACTAATTATGTGCTGTCCTTATTTGTAGGGATAGTAATTCCTAGAATTCTGTGCTTCTGGTTGCAAAACATCTGGAGAGCATCAGGCTCTGGAAGGCTAAGTTAGCCTATTTGTTTCTGAAATCTGCATTAAATAAAATTTCTTCAGGGTAAACATTTGATTTTGTATGAAAACAAAGTTTGGATTGTAAATAGAAATTAATGCACAAATAAATGCTGAATTGGGATGATTTATGACCACATTAACCTGCAAATGTATTTTCATATGAGTAGGACTAAAAAGAGATGTGTAAACAAGGCTCATCTAGCTTTTGCATGCTAAATTAATTCTTAGTTTTAAAAAAAGTAATTCATGACAAAACTAGATTGTATTTTCTATCAGATTGATTTACTAAGAAATATCAAAGCCTTTAACTTTGCTAGGACCTTACTATTACTTTTTTAATCCTATCCACCCACCCATCTACTCTCTTTTTCTTTCTCCTTATTTAAAGTATTTATATCTTGTCGCTGAAGTACACTGAGGACAACATAACATTACAAATAACAATGGATGGGAGCAGTTAAAACAATAGCAACAATTTAACCAGTAAGTGATGGTGAAGTAAAAATAAAGGTGACATTAAATTGTATTTAAAATTGAAAAGAGCAAGAAAGTTTTTCAACTACTTTTAGGAGGAAACTGAAATTCAGTAACTCACAGCATAAGAGTCTTCAGGTGCATTATCTGCAAATTCTTCCTTAGAAAACATCTCATGTTTTATAGTCTTTAGGTGAATTCAATTTTGTTTGATCTATTTGATTGAATTTGCCTGATCAAATGTTATAGTATTGATGTTTTGTTTATAGCAGTTGTCCATGAAGGTTGACCATTCTATCCTATAGACAGAAGGATGGGATAGCAGTTGTAGTTGTGGTCATCATCATCATCGTCAAACTAGTAGATCTTTTACACGAAAGATAATAATCATTTAAAGAGGCCATCTATGTCAAAATTGAACAGAAGGGGATGGATACGATATCATCTATTTCCAATCTACAATACAGTCCTTTCAACAGGACCAAGAAGGCTCCACACCCATTTGCACCACTCAGGTGACCCTGATGAGACAAACCTCCAGGTGACTTTTAACAACGTGCTAAAAGAATGCAAATGACCAGCTGTCTGCAAGGAGTATAAATCCTTCCATTCCACATCTTCCAGTCAGAGCTGAAGAAGCTTCTTGGATGAGAAGTAAAACGTCTTTGAAGAAAAATCAGAAAGTTCAGTTGCCTCTTAAAAAAGCACTTTTGGGACATGATAAAAATCACTTACATACAGTAGACATTATATGTTGGATTGGGTTATAATGGGTATGTAGCACAGGCTTGGATTTTAGGATACTGCTGTTTGGTGATCACTAGACTTTCATGGACCAAACCCCACTTTACACGGGTTTGTAATGTATACGCATATGAAAAGTAATGGAAACTAGTACATACTTGTGTTGCTTATAAAATTACTCCGTTATCCTAATAAAATAATAGAACAGGCCACTGAGTCAAATCTCTGCTCAGAGCAATAATCCAATTTAAAGCTTTCATGACTATAGCTTCGACTACATCCAGTGAAAAGAAGGATCCCCCAACACTTCTCTGGGTAATTGTTTTTAAAGTTGATTTGTTGGTTCAGTCAGTCTGAATCTGTCTTCTTGTAATGTAATCCCATGAATCTGTGTTTTGCTCTCTAAAATGATAAGAGAATCTTGACTTTCTGCTTGACATCCATTGAATGCCCCTGTCATGCCCCTGTCGGAATCTGAATCCAAGGAGGAAGACGAACAGCTGACAGGGAGTGGGAGCTGTTAAGGAAACGGGAAGGGCAAAGTCCGGCTGAGCAGAGCAGGGGAGAGGTACGACAAGGGAGAGGGAGTTCAGAGGAAGATCCAAGCTCACCCCCTCTTCATCCTGAGGCATACAAGGAAGAATGGAGAAGAGAGCAATGTGGGTTGTGTGGCAACGTGGTGAGGAAAGGGCCCTGAATCCCTTCATTAGCCACACCTGGGAAGAGAGTTTAAAAGAGATGGATGCTGAAGGCGGCATTTGTTGGAAACAAACATGAGTTTATCTTGTGTTGACTTTGGTTATCTGTATTCCTAGCATCCTCCCAACCTGTTGAGTTATTGCTGTTCCTTCACATCTGGAATTCTTGCTCCTGCCCTGCTGGACTAATTACCTCATTTTGCCTTAATTGGATTTATAGTTAGTTTTTGTTGACCACATTTTGGACTTGATTCTCTGCAGCCAAAGACTGTTCCTGGGAGAGTTTTCTCCAGCCAGAAGGTAACCAAAACACTGGGTGGAAAGTTGGAGCTAATAAAGGGACTCCTACTAATTATCTGACTGTTGCCTTTGTGCCATACCCTGGGTCATCATAGGCCCAGAATGCTATCACAACCTCTTCATGAATGAAGGCAAATATATGTGTCCCAGGATAATGTTTCAGGACTCATCAGGACCAGAGGTTTAGTCTTCTGGACTTTTAGTTTTATGCTGGAGTCCATCCTCACAGAATGTCTACCATAATATGTGTCACACATAGTTCAGTAGGGGGAAGTTCCCTGAGGATGGGTTTTAGTATGAATTTGAAAACTCAGAAGACTAAACCTCTGGTCCTGGTGACTGACACAGGTTGGATCCGACGAAACCTCTTTGGTTTCCCCCCCCTCAGGCCTAAACGGGTGGGCTTTTGCTGGTTTGGACCAGTTTGGACCGGTTCGGGCGAACCCCTAGCTCCGATGATCAGCTGGCTCTGAACCGGTTTGCTCTGATGATCATGTGGGCCCGTTCCGCTCGACCCTGCGCTGTAGTCACCTATATCTGATCAGCTGATTCGCACGGCAGAACGGATTGCCTTGCCTCAGCTGTGTTACTTCCCGAAGGAACGTTGAAGGGAAGTAGTTTTAAAAGCTGTGCACCTGCACACAGCTAAGTGTGCGATTAGCACGCAATTAGCAAACTGGTTGTTACACCAGCAGCATCCCACCACTGGGCCTAAATATTCTGCATTCCCCCAGTTTAATAAATAAACCTAATATATCCTGTGCCATTGCCCTGTTGCATAATAAATGGAAGGCAGGATTATTATTATTTTTTGCTTCATTTTGCAGTATAGCTCTGCAGTGTTTCAGGTTTACTGTCTAAAATGATCTTTGCAGTATATGGCATGTCTACATCTCTTTAAAATAGCTGCGTCTTTTCCTGGGGTTGTTCAGATACTTCAAGATCAGCCACTCATTCTGGAAAATAAGTGGGCAACCAGGGGTGGGATTCAACTGGTGTTAGTGCCAGTTTGGTGACTATGTTTTGCGTGCACATGCACGCTTTGCACACATGTGCATCTGATGCGTGCTGTGTGCGTGTGTAAAAAACACATAAGCTGTGCTGCCCGGATAGCTGAAAAGAGCTGCACATGGGTGCGCAGCATTTGAAAAGCCTCTTTTTTCCTGCTTTTTCAACCTCAACTGTGCCACGCAAAGCAGCTGAGGTTGAAAAAGCAGGAAATAAAGGACAGGTAAGAGCCCAGTGGGCGGGTGGGTCAAACAGCAGCAAATACAGAAGCGGTTCGGTGTCTGCTGCTCTTCAAAGCTACTGGTTCTATAGAAATGGGCAGAACTGGTAGGTGCTATATTTCATGTGTAATCATGTGTCTCCTACTGGAAACCAAATCCAAAGTTCCACACATCCATTAAGGAAGACCCAAAAAGAAGAAAATATTGATAGTGTCATCTCCAGTATCTATATTTGTTATCCAGAAGCCAAGTTTTTATTGTAATGAACGCATTTGTCCAGGGGAAGAGGCCAGAAGTACCCTACTCATATTAATGTGCTATTAGCAAAATTGTGCTTGTTTTCCTTCAGTTGTTATGGAACTTCATAATTACTCATACCCTGTAATTATTCGCTCTTATGAAGACCTCCTTTTACCTCTGGGTATTGGCAGGATTTAACTTTTAGATGGAAAAGATAGCTTCCAAGAAACAGTAACGATCCAAGAATTTCAATGCAATCAGAAACACTGCTACATTTGCATGTGCAGAATTGTGCAGAATGATGCAGAGACCTTGGTTTATAGCAGAAGACACCACATCTGCAGAACTCTCTATGATGGCTTACCTTTCCTTAAAGCCATAATGCACAAAATGCTCCACATAACTTCCTTCACCCCATATGATTTGGAAAAAAATTAAATTAAAATTTTAATATCTGTATACTTCCTTCATTTTGGGACCAGATACCTAGAATAAGAAGCTACCAGTAATGTCTGACCAGCATTTCAGCATAACTATAAGATGATATAGTCCTTTATTGTGCAAAGTTCATGTCTCCATTATTTATTTTCAATGTTATGAAGAAATAGGTTTATATGGTTCTGAAATATTCATCTTCCTAACTGGAAATCGCATATGTAGGCCCTATAAAATAAACTAAAAATACAACAGCTAGTTCAAGAATATTAGGATTAATGTATTGGACTTTTAAGGCAACTTTTCAGAACCCTTAAGGGGTTCTTAAATCCCTTAAAGGTAAAGGGGTTTAAGGTAAAGTCACAAACAGCAAAAGCTTTAATAATAAACACAGCAATAACATTAAATAAAATCTGATTCACTCAAATGTCCAAAATCCCCATATATTTACTGGCAAAAATCACTATCAGTTCCAGAAAGCTGCTCATGATAAAGCCACTGAAAATAAATTATTTTAAAAGGCTTTTTCAACAAACCACAATGCAAGCCATTTGACTTCTGCTTCAAGGATTGGTTTTGCTAATGTGAAAATACAGTATTGAAGAGTTGATCCAATATTTTCATAATGACCTAAAGCATTCTAGAAAACAACAGTTAGGAACAATTTCTTGAACAAGTGAGTTTTTGAACTGCCTTCAAGAATGGGCACCTGTAAATATTCTTAAAATAGAAAATGACCATTGCTACTAGAAGACAGATTTAAGCATAGCTAACCTTTGACACAATTTTACAAAAGCTAATGAAATGCCAATGCATATTTGGTGACTGAATGGACAAGTATCTCTCATTTTGATATATTTGCAGCTGTAATTGAAAAATTATGAAAGGACATTCCAGTACATCCTGTCCATCATTCTTTCCCCCTCTTATTTCTTTCAACCAACCATAGACATTTGAATCTAATCCATAATTCTCTTACATCACATATTCAAATATATGAATTTCTGCTTGCTGGAGGTCAACTCAAGGCAGCGATGTTTTTATTTAACTCAGGACCAATTAGTAGTTCTTACCCACACCAAGGAACTCTGGGTAACCATCTCCTCCACTTGAATATTGTATAGCAATTAAGTAACAGTAGAGATTTTGCAAATGGTAAAGAAGATTTATTCAGCTTTAATTGCCATGCTATTCTTAAGTGAGATTTTATGATGCAATTCTGTTGACTTATGGAAAATGGTTCTATATATTCTTAAAACAGGGTGTTTATTTGATAGGGTTAGGGTACAGGGACCTCCTAAAAGTCATTAAAAGTCAGTCTTATAATAAAAAAAACAGAAATATTTCTTTGATTTCATGACAACCATTGGATGCAATCTATAATTTATTTTAAATTAAATCTTAATTGATGTACAATAATGTTGCAATATTCTGATACCCAATATATCAGCCAAATAAGATAGTCCTCAACTTATTGATCCCAAAATTTTTCTTGTGAGATATTTGTTAGGTGAGTTTTGCCCCATTTTATGATTTTTCTTGCCACAATTGTTAAGTGAATCATTGCAGTGATAAGTTAGTAACACAGATGTTAAGTAAATCTGGCTTTCCCGTTGAATTTACTTGTCAGAAGGTCACAAAAGGTGTTCACAGGTAGGACACAGCAATGGCTATAAATATGAACCAGTTGCCAAGCACCTGACTTTTGATCACATAATCATGGGGATGTTGCAAAGGTCGTAACTGTGAAAAACTGTTGTAAATCACATTTTTCACTGCTGTTGCAACTTTGAACGGTCACTAAATGAACTATTATAAATTGAGAACTAGTCGTAGTATACCTTGAGAAATGTAGAAGTGCATCTGGTGAGCCTGTAGATTTAACCTCAGCTTCTTGTATCCTACTAGACTGTTTCCTCACCATTCCACTAGCTCACCAGTCAAGGGAGTATTTTGAAGGGAGAAATTTTGATTTGGTGCTAGCTGAAGAGTGATAAGCAGAAATCATCTTCACACCACTAAAATCTTCCTTGCAAAGTAAAGTTGTTTATGAGCTTTATCTCTCTCTCTCTCTCCCTCTATCTATCTATCTATCTATCTATCTATCTATCTATCTATCTATCTATCTCTATCTATCTATCCATCAATCTCTTATCAATCTCTATCTACCTATCTATCTATTTATTCATCTATCTAATATCTATCTATCTATCTATCTATCTATCTATCTATCTATCTATCTATCTATCTATCTATCTATCTATCTATCTAATATAGTATATCCAACTCATGCATCAACTTCATCATGAGCTAATGCTGGGAACATCTTCAGCAGATTTTTTTTCCTCCCTACCATTTCTTAATTTTAAATTTTTCTTTCATCTTTAATTTTAATTTTTCTCCAGCTCAGATATTTCCAAATCACCTTCCTGTGCCCTATACAATTTAAAAAAAAATGTTGATTTTTTTTTTGATCCTGCTAGTATGCTGAAGCAACTTACACTTCTCCCCTCTCCAAACACAGGACTGTCATAGTGTCATACACAACTTCATTCTTTCTGCAGAACACAAGGAAGTGGAGTTGGGCAGGAAAGCTTCTCCTACTCCCGTCTCTCTTTCCACTTTCCACAGAGGGGCTTCTAGCCAGACCTCAAGGTGTAGCTGCTACTGCTCTTCTCTGGAGGAGGGCGTGGCAGGAGGAGCAGCAGCGAGAGGGGGGGAGGCGCTGATTGGCCAGAGGGGGTGGGTGGGGGTGGGTGGGAGGCAGGGAGTTTCCCACAATGCCCCGCTGCAGCCAGTGCAGCCGCCGATGGATGCTGCGGGAAGGTGCTGCCATTTGCAGCCGCTTGGACCAGCGGCTCGACGAAGGGGCTCCATTCTGGCTGCGACGGAAGCAGCTGCCCGCCGCCCTGCCTCTCTCTTCCCCAGGGCTCAAGCCGACCTCCTGGGCTAGTTAGTTCCCGTCGTCTTTTTCTCTCCGCCGGCTGCCGCCGCTGTCCTTTCAGCACCGCTATGAACCCTGCTTCAGCAGTCGGGGAGGAGAAGGGGGCTGCGGGAGGCAGCGGTCCCGGCGGCGGCATGTGCCGCGGGGCTGAAGGCGGCGGGGACCCTCGCACTGCTACAGCCACGACGGCCGACCCAGAGGAACCTGGACTAACCGGTCAGAAGGAGGACTCTCTGGAAGAGAAGCTGAAGAGTTTAACCTTCAGGAAACAGGTGTCTTACAGGTGGGTGAAGAAAGCGAAAAGGGGAGCTTTGGTTTTTCTGGGTGGGCTTTGGCTCACCTGGGAGTAAGGTGCCTCCTTTTTTTCCCCTGCCCCATAACCAGCATGGGAAGTTCTTGGGGGAGATCGCTCACGAAGTCTCCTGCCTGTTCCTCCCGGTAGCGTGGCTTTGCATATTCCTCACCGTCTCTTTGACTGAAGTGCAATAAGAAGCACCTTCTCGCCCCTCCCTCCTACTGCTGTTTCAATTGGGATGGTGTGATGTCCTCCCCTCCCCATTTACTTCCAGTCTGTCTGCGATGTGAAAAGCGAGCTAAGGAGCTGCTCTCACTTTGAATTCAGACTAAGAACGTGTTTTGGGGGCAACGAGAGGGAAAGGGATCAAAACAATGCATTTCCCCTTCTTTGACAGCCAGGACTCCTGTTTTTGAGAATATGAATAATTAACTTGGACAACTATCCGGGTTGCTTTTCATGGGGTGGAGAAAGTGTTTTAATGAAATCTGACCATTTCCCTTCCCTTTCTAGTCAACAACCACATCAAGGTGGGCTCGCTCTGAGAGATATCCTACCACTAAAACCAGTTTATTAAGAACAGAGTGTAATATGTAATGCATTTTTCTGTGTATACAGGCATTATGCTTACAGTCAGAAAAACAGCTGTTACCCCAGATCTTGTGTTTCCTTTTTGTTTAATATGAAAGTGAGATGATTGATAATAATGCTATTTAAAGTAGCGCTGCAAAGGAGTTTGCATTCCTTTACACAGACCTATTCTTTGTGGAGAGCATTAGGCATTTGATTCTGATAATGTGTGTTGCCATCACGATTCTTGATAGAATAGTGCAAGTACATATGCTTGGGAGAGACTGATCCATCATGGGGAACACGTAATATAAACCCGGTAGCTCTGAAAGAGTTAACTTTGCACAGAAAGGTAATTTTGTATGCCTTGAAATGCAATGTGACCTATAGGCTTTGGGAGTTACACTGTCGGAATAAAATTGCAACCCACGTCAGAGATGAGGCTGAGGATTGCATCGCCTTTACCAATTCAACTTGGGTGAAAAAAAAATAAATCCTGTTCTTGTTTATGATCCTTCTTCAAACAAGCAAAGCTTAGGAGAAAATTGTCCATGTTTATAGACATTAGGATTAGTCAGGGGGAGTTCAGCTTGCCTAGGAAATCTTGTTATTTCGAAGCCCTGATGCTTGACTAAAAGGAAGAAAATAAACTGAAACCAATATTGTTTTATTGGCATGAAGAACTGGTGCAGTATTTCACTGGGGAAAAAAACATTTATTTTGGGTAGCTCTGATGATTATTGAAGGAGTCTTCCAAAGAACAAGTGTTCATGTTCATTTTCAGCACCTCAGTGAATCATTATGTAAGTTTCAGTGTAAATTCAGTTGATAGCTACATTGCGTATCTACATCTTCTGTTTAACAACTGAAGAGGCAGCTGAATCAGAGGTCAGCTAAATTAAATTACCTGATAAAATCCATGACTGCGTGCATTTTTAAATTGTTTGCTTTGGTTTTCTCTAGTAAGCCACTAGATTCTAACTTCTGTCTGCAAATTATTAAAAATTAGATCTGTGTCGATTGCAAGGCCAGCTTGGTGGCAAATAGTAGCTTCTGAAAGCTATGGTTGAAACTCACTTCTCTGGTACTCTGTAGCCAGGTTCTTCCAGAGAGATGGGCAGGCATCATTCAATTGCCTTGACTCTGAAATGGGATTTTAGAGAAATCTTGGTATTGTTGCCTTGTATTTGTGAGTTTCATGTGGTTTTTTTTTTTTTTAACAAGTCTGCTATCCTACCTCAAAAAGAATTGAGCAGAGGAAAAGAAAATAATTCAATGATCTTTTTGGATTGTGTGCTTGGAAGCTCCCTCTCTCTTGTCCAGTAAATATTCCTTTATGGATGTATAGCCACTTGTTTGAGGGAAAATAGTAATTCTTGATAGTCCCTGCTCATCCACACAACTGAAAAAATAAATGGAATGCATAGGGATTCAAGGTAAAGAGACTCAGAATAGCTTCAAGTAAAGAGTTAATTCACAGGAGCACAAAAATTGCGTGAAAGCGATATGAGTGAAAGTTAATACAAAAGAAGCAAAAGCAATCAAACTCAAATCACCATCATTCTAACTTTTTATCTGGACATAAAAGCTTTATCAGTGTAAAAAAGGAAAACTGGAGAAATACAAACATTCTTACTGAAATCAAGGAAATGATACTCTTACATAAAAAACTCCTATTTTGATAGACTGCTATTTTTCATAGCTGTTGGCTTATGATACACATAAGTCCTACTTGTTTTTATTTCATTTCACTTTATTCTTTCCAATCCTTGCAAATTCTGCTTAGTTGCAAAGATTATTTGCTCAATGGATAACAAATGGGACACTTGCATGGGCAATGATAGCAACAGTTAACTGTTTGGGCACAAAAGTTTCTCAGTGCTAGAAAATGCTGAAAATATTTTGAAGTTTGGAGGGTTGTCATTCCAATCAGATTCTGTTCTGTGTCCAGAGGTGTAAAAAAAAATTTCTAAAGCAGCTTGGAAAGGCTGGCAGAGCTTTCTGAACTATAGCATCCCCAGCAACGTGACTCCATGTACATCATGGGCTATTTCTTTTAACTTTGAAAAAACGACCCAACAATTTCACTGATGAGCACAAAATCCAGAATGATTAATTCTCAGCTGAGTGACCATCACTTCAGAAGATTTCTATTGCTTGCCTGCTGCTCTGTTCTCTTTCTTTCTTTTTTAAATAATTACTATAAAGATCAATGTCAGACTTTCTTGTAGTAATGAACTGAAAGTAGAGACATCAACAGGTAGCTTTGGTATCCCAGTAAGGATGCAATGAAACAGCAGAACGCAGATCACTGTGTAGATTGTGAACATTGTGTTATTGTCTGCAGCCTTTAAAGCTTAAATTGAAAAGAAGTTCTGTACTTCCTTGCATTTTCCAAGCAAGAATAAAGTTTTGGGAAAACACAAAAGGCAAAAGCTAGATTTGGCATACACCTATGAACCTATCTTTTGTTTGCAGTGATCAGGTTTGTCCCCAATTCTTTATCAGCAATCCAGTATGAAAAAAGGGGACAGGAGATTTAACCTCCTGTCTTTCTTTACTCACTGTTCCAATTGCACCCTTCCTTTCTTCGCTGTATTGTTTGAGCATTAGCTATCATTAATAGTTACCTTGCAGTTACTTTGTAAAATGTTGGAGGAGAGAGCCTTGTAATCTGTGATGTGTCATCTAAGCAACCCCACAGTACTAAGAATAGCGCAGTTAAGGAGGGAAATGAGAGAAAAAAAACGCAGGGAAAGAATTGTGTTCTATGACCCATGTTCAAAGGAAGAGTCAATTACCTGCTCAATCAGCTTTTCTACAAGGAATGGGAAAGAATGCCATCTTATTCTTTATGCCAGGCAGGAATATTGGAATACTATTTTCTTTAATATTTAGTACCTTGGCTCAGTTAATACCTGTAGCTTTGTTCTAAAGCTCTGGCTGTACTCAGATGCTTAGATGGAGCTAATCCATTTATTGATGATCCAATCATTTCAATGAAACTCTGCCAGGTAACTCTTTTTTTAATGGGACTATCTTTTGGATCAGAATTACAGCTCTAGAGGCCCCAGCAGCACTACCTGTTCTGCTACTGCCCAAAGCATCTATCCTGAAATGCCAGGACTGAGAGGTTTTTTGCCTTGGTCTTGGTCTTAACTCTGTCAATCTGAACCAATGGCTTGAATGTTTATGGAGATTCTCAGTCATCCAGGTCATGGTTATCCCAAAGGTGCTTTTTTTTCAAGAGGCAACTGGACTTTCTGGTTTTTCTTTGAAGATGTTTCGCTTCTCACCCAAGAAGCTTCTTCAGCTCTGACTGGATGGTGGGGAATGGAAGGATTTATACTCCTTGAAGATATCTGGACATTTGCATTCTTTTAGCAGGTCATTAAGGTCACCTGGAGGTTTATCTGTGTCATCAGGATCACCTGAATGATGCAAATTGATGTGGAGCCTTCTTGGAACTGTTGAAAAGACTGTGTTGTAGATTGGAGATAGATGATGTCATAACAATATCATCTATTTCCAATCTACAACAATCTACAACACAGTCTACAACACAGTCCTTTCAACAGTTCCAAGAAGGAACTCATCATACTCCAAGTGACTGTGAGTGGTTTATTTCTATTTTATTCTACAGTGACACTAGGGTGTTTTCTAGCCCCACAGGGCTGATTTTCAGGGTAAACAAACCTTTGGTTGGATAACACTGAGATGACACAGTGGTAGAGAGGAAACATTCCTTCACAGCCATTACTGTTCAGACTAAGATTAAAACAGGATTCTTAACTCTGCTCTATTATGTTGCAAATTAATATTTCATTCATGGTGCAAGTATTGCCTTGAGTGTCCAAAATATAGATGTAGCTTGGGAATAATTACCGACATAAACACAGTCAAGGACAGGATTGCAGATACCTTGCTAATTTACAAGCATGGAGATTCTTAGTCAAACTTTCATTCTTTCTCTAGGGCAGCTTACTACAGGCAAGCACAGTAGACAGCTTTAATGTACTGTATACTAACTAGGGTGCCCAGAAGATGGCAGCAAAGCAATACAGAAAACGAACCTTTTGCTGCTGTCCGCTGGCTGTCTGGATTTTTGCATTCCAGAACTGGTAGCCCACGAACTGCTTGATTGTTGACTCAGAAGATATTTCTTCTGAGAAATGTTGACTCAGAAGATATTTCTTCTGAGCTGCCACTGCTGTGGTTCCTCTCTGACAGTGACCTGTGTGCCACTTCCTCAAGTCATCTTCCACTGATGACCAATGTTGGGATGAGACCAGTTTGTCCACTTGAGCAGATTGCTCAAGAAGTAACATTATAATTTCTTGTTAACCCTATAAAGAAATCCACAAGAAGTGTTGGAAAACTGTCCATCAGATTTCTGGGGTAGATGGTCAAATATTCACCTGAGTTTGCTGTAAGAAACCTCAAGATAAAAACTCATTAACTATTGATTTGGCCATGCAGATGGAATCATAAATACATGTCCATCTACCCATCAGTCCAAGACCATAAATCAAAACTAAGTGCCAAGCAAAAAGATGTATTGGACCAAATATTAACTGAGGCTGATTGCTTCTTGTTTCTAACAAGACAGCCTCAGCATGAATATTAATTTTAATTGAGGCCAGTGTTCTTAGAATCCTTTCAAGGAAAGAGACTATTAAGAAGTGGATTACTTGCACACCAACAAAATCCTACAAAGATATTACCAAAGACATACAACATATTTTGGACCAGGAGCTGTACATAGCTGTACATATGTGCTGTGAGCTATTCTGAATGTTTTTAAAAATGATGTTAAACCAATGCAATAAGTATGACCATTTTCCATACATTTAATAATTATTCTCTTTTAAGATTCAACAGCAGTTTTGGAAGTGGCTCTTAGGGTTACAACAAGATTGTAGGTAGGGTCAGTTTATGCATTCCTCGCTTAGATCGATCCATTTTAGAGACTGATACCATGCCTAATGACTAGCATCTTGATGGGCATGCCAGATAAACATATCCTTTCACAATTAAGTCTGGCTTTCAAAGGCAGAGTCTATAGAGTGGGTTGAATCTGGGAAATAAACTGGAATTGTACAAACTCCAAAAGCTAAGTAAAACCTGGTCTTAATTAGTACTTAAGACTACTCTACAGGAAAATTCAGAGGTGTACACTAAAATGAGAAAAAATATGGAAGAAAGCAATGGCATGTTATTTCATACAAGTAGTCTCAACTTACAACCGTTCATTTAGTGACCATTCAAAGTTACGACGTCACTAACACTTGCAATTAAAGAAAGGGACAAACCGAATACTATATAATATGGGAACTATTTTATCAATGGCTGGAGAATAAAAATAGAAATTGGAAATTAAAGAACAAAAGAAGACCCAGCCGATCAGCTGGGACTTGGGAGGCAGAGAATAGATGGGATGGGGCCAGTCAGAGATGGTATTTGCCAGTTCTCCAAAAATTACTCAAAATTTCCTCTACTGGTTGTCCAGAACTGGTCAGAACCTACTGAATACCATGTCTACTACACACCTTTTAATATTATGACACTCTTTGTTATATGCTAACTGTGGCTTCAAACACTCATTTCACAAACGCACCAGGTCCTAGCCAGCTTCCAGAACCTTTCTTCCAGTAATATATAGAATAACAGCACAGCATTAAACTTCTGAGATTCTAACCCATTTTCTTTGTCTGCTTCTTTGGAAAGCTCCTATTTTCCACCACTATTAGTAATGTCCCTGTTTGGTGTAAATAGCCCCCTGCTAGTTGGAATAATGGAAGCAGGGTGGATAGATAAATCTGACTATGAAGGCAGCATGGTATGTTTCTGTATTTAGTTCCCTTGTGCCACACAATGTATTCTTCTGCATTGAAGAGCAAAAGCAGGCATAGAACTGAATTATATATTTAGATCCAGTAAGAAATATGTGTATATGGGGAGAGGGAAGAATGGCAGCTGTTACTCATCTTCTTTCCCAGTGTGTGGGCATTCATATCTTAGAAACAGAAGATATATAGAACCACGTTTAAATAACAACTTCTTGAGGTTTATTATTAGTTCTGCTTGAGCTGCCAACCTGCAGAAGAAAAAAATGCTTCTTTACCTTTTGATTTCTGCATCTTAATTCCTTTTGAAACATACTTATCACTTAGGGATTTTCCGCTACCTGGCATTTATATCACTCTCTATACACATACCTCAATCTAAATATATATTTCTTTTTTTGCCCCAACAGCACTACAGAGATGAAATTCCTCCCACCAACCCCTTCATGCTCATTTATTTACAATTACTAGCTTTAAAAGGGTGGTGCTGTGATGCATTTTCAAATGTAAATAACTCCATCATGTACAGGAAGAACTATCTGAATTGCTGGCAGGGGCAGAAAGAACCCTGGAACAATTATTCAAATGTACCTTTATAGCTTTCAAATGGTTGGCTTAGGGCTGCGCTCTGCATGTATTATATATTATGCTGGCTTTTAGCAAATAACACTCATTTATGTTTACCTGTGGATAGTAAGAACAACTTCCTGGAAAATAGTTTAGGTTCTTGCAAAGGAATTTAATAACCTGCACTGCCATGAAAATGCTAGAAAGAAAAGAAAAGAGGTAACTATAAAAAGAAGGGAAGGAAAGCAGGAAAGGAACAGCAAAGAAAAAATGTCAGAAGAAAGAATAACTTTGAAGTCCTCCCTTTTTGTCACAACTGAACATAAGGAAGGGCTTAACAGGTTTTATTAGCACAGCAGTCCCCAACTCTGGCAGCTGGTGGTTTAGGGGGGGCAGAGGGGAACTGGGCTGCATGAGCAGGAGTGACTTGCACGCATGGCAGGCTAGCACAAAACGCTTGTGAGACTGCGCATGCAAGTTGAGCTGTGCATGTGTGCACTTGTGCCAGTCTGCTGTTTACGCAAGTCGAGTGTGCGCATACGCATGCATGTCGACCTGCCACTTGCGCGACCCAGTTCTAAATAGGCCATTGCCTGAAGGTTGGGGATCCCTGTATTAGCAGTATCTAAATAGAATTGAATAGAATAGAATTCTTTATTGGCCAAGTGTGATTAGACACACAAGGAATTTGTCTCCGGTGCATAAGCTCTCAATATACATACAACAATAGTGACAGATCATTATTGTAGTCATTATAAACATCCATTTATCATAAAACATTAGATACAACACTTAGTGATAGTCATGGATATTAAATAAGCAGTCAACACAAATCAGACTAGGATACTAATTAAAAAATTAAACTGTAAGATACAAGCAACAAAGTTATAGTCATAAGAAGATAAGATGATAGGTAATAGGGGAGATGAGAATAATGATGGCAATAGGGTAGATAGTTTGACAGTGTTGTGGGAATTAGTTGTTTAGCAGAGTGATGGCATGGGGGAAAAAACTGTCCTTGTGTTCTAGCTCCTAAACATCCTTTGAATGTCAAGGAACCACATGTATCCCTTGATGCACAACCACAATGGACCCCAGAATGTTGGTCGTAAGTCACTGCAGTGGTAAGATGAAGCACTACATGACCAGACCTGATTTTATGACTGCATTTATTATTGTCCTAAAACAAGTTACCATAATTATAAAGTGAATCCAGTATATCTAATGGTGTTTCTGCTGGAAAATGGCAAAAAAGTCGCAAGTCCAGTCATATGACCATAGGATGCTGTAACCAAACATAAATGTAAATAGTTTAATTTAATTTGGAAGCTGATTGCTGAGCGCCAGAAATGTGATTACATGACTCTCTGTGTGTGTGTGTGTGTGTGTGCGCACACACGCCTGTGTGCATGGCAGTTGTAAATTTTGAAGTAAGTATCATTTTTGAAGACTGTTATAACATTGAATGGTTGTTAAGTAAGCCTACTTTTACCAGCTACAAATACAGCTAATATTATGGCTATCAGATCTGAGCTGCTGAAATCCAGATGACCACCAGATGGCAGAAAAGAGTAAAAGGTTGACTGTATCTGCTGCCATCTGGTAGTCATCTGGATTTTTGCAATCCAATATGGGTAATGTGTTGAGAAATATGGAAATGACCGTGAACAAAATGTATGGCAGCCATTAAGAAAGCTGGAACTTAGCTCCAGGAAACAGGAAGGTGTTAGAAAGAAACTCAGATAAGTTAGCCTTGACTCTCTGTGGTATGAGAGGAAGGGAATCTGTTATTATAGTCTCTGTCAATAAAGAAGAGTTCTAGCTTTTCACGTGGTGTTTGTTTCCTGATGTGGTCTCTCTTGAAGGGCTGATATAAACCTAGGTAATATTGAATGGTGAAGCTTTGCTTTTCAGTATACTAGTTTCCCATGACTATAATCTAAAATATTTCTTCTTAAATATAAAGAACAGCAGATGGGACAGGGAGCTTGGTGTGTGCCACAAGAACTGTCTACAGGCACATTGCCAAACCCAGTAATATGACTACATGCTGTCTTCCATGCTATCTGTGTATTTTTAAAATATAGTTTTTGCATGTGAGTGATATCATGTAGCAGTAAAAAAAAAAACAACAACAACGAAAATTTCCTGAGCACAGAGCAGGCAGCAGTTATCTGTATGTCCAGGATAACAATAATTAGAAACTGGAGCTGTATATTTAATTGCATTTCTGCTTCCCATCTCTACAAGCAAGCCTTCGGATATGAACATTGACAAAGACGAGAAGGTGTTTTATGCCCATTTTTGCACCTGCCTGCCTTATTTTGCCTAACAGTAAACCTGGCCCTTGTGAATTTCTATTCTACTTCGTATACAACTCTTAAAAATCCTTATTTATGGATTCAGGACCGCACTGTAGCCAAGTATGACTTCTCCCACCCCTTCTTTCTTATTTGTTATGCACTTCCTTGTTCCTTGCAAATGAACTATCCGAGATATCTACACTAGAACTCTCTTCATAAGGCTTATTGATCCTAGGGGACCTGTCTTCCGGTTCTATTAAATTGAACTGCCTGGATGCAAAACAATCCTGTTTTTTGAGCCATGGCAGGATGGCACACAATCGGGATAATGTATTCCTCCCTGAGAATCTGCAGTAGAAGTATAACAAGAGATGGAAGATAGTCTTGATGTGAAAGACAGTCAAAGCAATTTGACTCAGAAAGTGCTTTGTGGTCACTTTCCATTGAAGCAAATGGTGTGTTATGCCTGGTAGTATCAAATCAATTAAAGATATTGTGTTGCTGACACTTCTTGCATTGTACTGAGCCTTTGCTAAGTAGTTGTTTGCAAAATTATGAAAGAGGCTTAGTATTTAATGATATATTTATATTATCTTGTTCTTTTTCTAGCAGGATATTAGACAAGACCTGGGTGATATTCTGGCTCAAGTGAATACACTGGGCACTATCCATGACTGTTTTCCCATCACACTTTTTCTAAGAAAAGGAAGATAGAACGAAACTCACTTTTAAGGCTCATGAATAAGCAGTGGTTTACTTTTCTTCATTACGGCTAATATAGTGTCAGGCAGTTTCCCTGGGGCCTATTACTGTTTTCTGTATAACTTGATTCTTTTTAAAAAAGAGAATATTATTAAATTACTAACACTTGTGTGACAGTATTACAGATTTAAAAAATAACATGCTTGTCCCCATCATGCACGCATGATAAAAAAATGTTTTGAATTCAGTACTTAAACTAGTTCCTTTCTAAGAAAACGTCACACACAACTACATGGGAAATATACAAGCTGAACACATTTTTGTTGTGCTTTTTATGATAAGTTATTATTGCAATTATTCTTTGATTATTTTTAATTTCTTCTTTGTGGGAATCATCTTTTCAGTTCTATACTGGAGTGTTAACAAAAAAACAGGGATTAAGAATATTTTTTTCCCCAAAGATTGATGTCACTTAGAGTCTCAAAGGGAAATGTAGCAGCAGGGTGGCTTCAAATCCAATCTTGCCTACTTGAGAATTGTTGCTATAGAAATGATCTAATTTGATTTTCTATAAATCTGGTTTGGGGCCAAAAGAACCTTTGCAGATGGAATTGAAAATAATCAGAAGTTCTAAAAACCTTAAATACAATATGGCTCTTAAAAACAATCAACTAAGGTCAAATGAACCCCACCACCACCGTCATAGAACTATATTTAGAATCTTCCCCAAACCATCTGGGAACATTTCTTTCCACCAAATGGCTGATTATTATATAGCTAATTAAAAAAACCATCTATAATTGCTGAGATTTTGGGTAATTTTGTACTATTAGTGAATTAGGCATTTATGAATCTGCTAATGAGGCTGGACAGAACATAATTAGGCAACTGAAAAAGGAAAAAAAAAGTTGACTAACTTATATAGATATCTGGAGGATGAAACATATGTGTGTCAAGCATCAGGGATATTAGGAGATCCAGGCAGTTCAAATGGGTATAAAAATTTATTACAAGCTTAAGTTCCCAAGGAATTTGAACTATTACTGGTAACAGCCAAAGTAATTTGGTGGTAGATAACAGTAGAAGGAATTCAAGGTGGGTTGGACTTAGATCTCTTGTTGTGGGTGGGAAGGGATTCAGGACTGATGACACCCTTGACCCTTCCCTCAGTCTCAGCCTGGTCATCTCTTACAATGTGGTTCTGTGAACCTTGTGCTCAATGCAAGAAAGCAAGCATTTGTACTGTTGTGTCACAGTGAGTTGTTTCTGCATTACTATGGGTTGTGAGTTGTTTTTGCATTATTATAGCTTATATGGGATACCAACATGGAATCAGTTATCTAGACAAATAGTGTAGAGCCCATTATTAGATATCTGCAATTGGAAGCTTTCATCAGTCTAGAATTTTTATAACTCAGATAAGCTGAAATTATTTTTCCTCTTCTATGATTCTTTGGTGCACACCTTCCTTAGCATTTAGACTACATCCTCAGATGAATTATGTTGTTATTTATCTGAGTCATCATGACTAATGGAGACTGGCAGTAAGATCTTTAGGATAAGACCAGATCTAAAACTACTCTGACCAAAAAATGTTGAACAAGCTGGTCCCAGTTGTGATTACACTTCAGCCTGTTGTGTGAAAGAATAGAATAAAAACTTTATTGTCACTTTAAAGGTATGCTAATCAGCATACATTAAAATGAAATTTTGTTGTATTCAGCTCTCAAAGGATAACCATTATGTCTATACCCACATACACACACATATATGGCACAGAGAAATGTCATAGTCTATACATATACATGGCAGAAAAAATGAATCCTGCGAATTTACAAGAGGGATGGTAAAAGGAACAAAGCTGTTACAGAATCTGGAAATCCTCTATAGATACTTTGAAACCTCCTCCCAGAGGGGAGGAACAGAAACAGACCATGAAGTGGGTGTGTGGGGTCTCTAACAATGCTTTGAGTTCTAAGCACATAGTGTTTATAAGCAGTATCCTGAATAATGGGACGTGAGCTTCCTATAATCTTCTTGGCCGTCCTTACCACTGTATGGACTTTCTATCTAAGGGATTGCTACCACCAAACCAAACAATGATGCAGTTTGTTAAAATGCTCTCAATCACGGCCAGAAGAGAAGGAGAAAGAACCTCAGCTAACTGCAGTTTATTCAGTAAACCACAATTATGGCATGTCTTAGCCAATGGAGGGATTCAATTTTTTTACTACCAGTTCTGTGGGCATGGCTTGGTGGGCGTGGCAGGGGAAGGATGCTGTAAAATCTCCCATCAGAGCTGGTATTTGCCAGTTCTCCGAACTACTCAAAATTTCTGCTACCGGTTCTCCAGAACTGGTCAGAACCTGCTGAATACCACCTCTGGTTTTAGAATTAAAAGGGAGCCTCGGTGATGCAGTGGTTAGAGTGCAGTACTGCAAGCTACTCCTACTGCAATTTGACAGATCGAATCCCACCAGGCTCAAGGTTGACTCAGCCTTCCATCCTTCCGAGGTGGGTAAAATGAGGACCCAGATTGTTGGGGGCAACTTTGAGAGGGCTGGAAAGCACTATAAAGCGGTATACAAGTCTAAGTGCTATTGCTATTATGTATGAACTCAGCCACAGAATACTTAAACTGAATTTTTGAATTGCTTTTGTCCTAGGCACATCTTAATTTCTTTCATCTTTCTGAAAATACTAGTGATTTAACTACAGAGAATTTTATCTAGATCGGTATTTCACAGTTGTGAGATAACTATTTTTCTATGAGTTGTTTATCTTTATGTAGTCAGTAGATAATACCCTTAACTAGCCAGAGGAGATGGTCTGGAGATATTACCATGTCTAACACTGATTATATTTTAACCACGCTTGCTTTCAGTGGTCTTTGTCAAAAGAAGACATGCTACAAACATTTAGAGCAGTGGCCTCCAATCTTTTGGGTTCAGTGGAGTGATTTTTCCATGGACCAGATAGGGTGCGGTTTCCCATGTTGCCTGCGTGTCACGGATGGGGCTTTGCTTGTTTGTGTGGTCCAATTTCTGTCATGGTATGAACCGATGCCGGGGACTCCTGATCAGTGGTGGGATTCAAATTTTTTTACTACTGGTTCTGTGGGCATGGCTTGGTGGGTATGGCATGGCTTGGTGGGTGTGGCTTCGTGGGCATGGCAGGGGAAGGATATTATAAAATCCCATTCCCTCCCCACCCCACTAACCTGCATTCCAGCTCCGTTCTCCTGTGCAGGACAATAAAAGAAGACCCAGCCTATCAGCTGGGACTTGGCAGGCAGAGAATAGATGGGGGTGGAGCCAGTCAGAGGTATTTGCCGGTTCTCGAAATTCCTCAAAATTTCCACTACTGGTTCTCCAGAACCAGTCAAAACTTGCTGAATATTACCTCTGCTCCTAATTTAGAGTATGATTTCTAAATCTGTGCTTATGAACATTACAAATCAGATTGTAAAAAAGGGAAAAATCAGAAACCAAATATCTATGTAAACTACCTTTTAGCAGCCCTCCCCCACCACTTATTTATTTTCCTTCATTTCTTCTTTCTTTTATCATTCACAAATGGCAATACCACTTAGACTTATATACCACTTGCTTTAACAGCCCTCTCTAAATGGTTTATAGAGTCAGCATATTGCCCCTAACAATCTGGGTCCTCATTTTACGCACCTCGGAAGGATGGAAGGCTGAGTCTCGTGAGTTCAAACTGCCAAATAGCAGGAGAAGTAGCCTGCAGTACTGCATTCTACCCTATTTCCTCAAAAATTCGACCTACCCTGAAAGTCAGTCCTAGCTTGATTTTTACATGTGAGCCCAATATAAACCCTATCCCCAAAATAAGCTCTAATTAAGATCCTGCCCACTCCAGAGTGGACAGATAAAAATTAAGCTAAGGTGTAGATGGGGGGGGGGGTGGAGCTGCCCTACTACTTACCTTTGGATAGTTGTAGCCAGGCCTCACACATCCTGACACCTGCCTTGCTGGCCCATTTCTTCTGCAGCCAACAAGGCTGGCAAGGCTTTTCTGAAGGCCTCTTTAGCTAACAAAGCTCCAGATCAATCTGGAGCTCTGTTATCAGCTGCAGAGGCCTTCAGGAAAGCCTTGCTGGCCACAGAAGAAGTTCCTGAAGGCCTCTGACAGTGAAAAGGAGGCTGGGAGTGACGTGAGCAAGTGAGGTTAGTCAGTGAATGACATCCCCTGAAAATAAGACCTGGTGACTTTTTTTGTGGCAAAAAAATTATAAGACAGGGTCTTATTTTCGGGGAAACACAGTAACCACTGTACCACCACAGCTCATAATAACTGTATAACTATATAGTTATATAAAAAACTATATAGTAAAGATTTTACCATTAAGCTCAAATGTATACTGAGCATTAATTGTATAACTTCAGTAATTTTCTTTGTCCTCTTATCAATATTTTATCTTTTGAAAAACATTTCTTTTCTTGGTTTTAAATAATTAAATGAAAAAGAAGACAGATACAAGACAGGACACTTTGTACTTTGTAAACTGTATTGTAATCATGTTATTTGCTTGCTAATAGATACCTATAAGCAGGGGTGGGATTCAACCAGTGTTACTACCGGTTCAGTGAGAGTGCGTTTTACAACACTTGCAAAAAAACATCAGCTGTGGTGCCCAGACAGCTGACAAGCGCTGCATATGGGTGTGCAGCATTTGAAAAGCCTCTTCTTTCTTGCTTTTTCAACCTCAGCTGTGCCGTGCAAAGCTGCTGAGATTGAAAAAGCAAGACATAAAGGACAGCCAGGCAGTTGGGTGGGCCAAACAGATGACCTTCTGGGCTAAACAGTTGACCTTCAGTGAACTGGTTCGGTGTTAGCTGCTCTTCAGAGCTACCGGTTCTATAGAACCGGGCCAAACCAGTAGCATCCCATCCCTGCCTATAAGTGAAATTATAACATATAGTACATCAAAATGTACCTTACAGAGAATTGAATGCAACATTCTACTCAATTTGCCAAAGAAGGTCTTGGCAATCTTATTTAATCAAAGGCTTGGCAAGATGTGTTTTCAAGAGTTTAAATCTCTATTATGTAATTAAGTAAATTTAAGCAAAATTCATCTCATTTAAAAGAAAAACAGACTCCAGATTTTTCAGGAACTGGCTTTGGTTTAACAGTTCCAATAAATCTTGGAAAGATTTATTTCAATGAGCTTCCAGGCACTGTAGTGGCTGGGTTCATATAGTACACAATGTCATTAAAAAAACACATTGATGACTTATTGAATAAAGTATAACTGTCAGTCTTTGCATATAAAGTCATAAAACATAGTTTACAACCACAACACTAAAATGAATCAAACCATATAATGGCTCACCATGACACATGACCCAGTCACTGTTTAGGCATTTGCTTAACAAATTCTTTCATTTATTGTTTATTTCACTATTTGTTAGATCTATATTCCATCTTTTCTTCAGAAACTAAAAATGCATAACCTTTCTTTGCTTCCATCCTTCCCTCTCTCTCTCTCTCTCTCTTTCTTTCTTTCTTTCTTTCTTTCTTTCTTTCTTTCTTTCTTTCTTTCTTTCTTTCTTTCTTTCTTTCTTTCTTTCTTTCTTTCTTTCTTTCTTTCTTTCTTCTTTCTTTTTCTTTCAGATGTAACCATGACCATACAATAAAAGCCCTGTCTCCTTTCCGTGTACGTCATTCAGTATGTGCAACATACATAAAAATTATTTAGTTGTGGCTGCCATCTTGACCATCGTCATTTGATATTCCAAGAGATTGAATCATCCCACCCTCTTGCCCTATTGACTGGCCTCTATGTGCCAGCAATATACAAATTGTATGAATTGATCTGTCATCTGTTTTTAGCTTTGCCAGTGCAAAAAATATTGGAAAACTATCAGACCTTTTCCTGTTTCTTAAACTTTAATTTTTTTTATAGCTTTCTCATGGAGCAGGAAAAAAACAACCCCTGGCATATTCTTCATAATCAGGTTGCTCAAAGAACTGAGGAATCAAAATGGAGAATACAGCTGGACAATTAAAGCTCCTCTAGTTTTAATGAAATGAAAATGAAATTCAATGGTGAAAAAAGTAAGGTTCTACATTTAGGCAAGAAAAACAAAATGCACAGGTCCAGTATATGTGCTACCTTGCTCAATAGTAGTAACTGTGAGAGGGATCTCAGAGTCCTAGTGGACAACCATTTAAATATAAGTCAGCAGTGTGTAGCAGCTGCCCAAAAAGCCAACACAGTTCTAGGCTGCATAAACAGAGGGATAGAATCAAGATCATGTGAAGTATTAATATCACTTTATAATGCCTTGGTAAGGCCACACTTGGAATACTGCATTCAGTTTTGGTCGCCACGATGTAAAAAGATGTTGAGACTCTACAAAGAGTGAAGGAAAGAGCAATAAAGGTGATTAGGAGACTGGAGGCTAAAACATATGAAGAACGGTTGCAGGAACTGGGTATGTCTAGTCTAATGAAAAGAAGGAATAGAGGAGACATGATAGCAGTGTTCCAATATCTCAGGGGCTGCCACAAAAAAGAAGGAGCCACAAAGCACCTAAGGGCAGGACAAGAAGCAATGGGTGGAAACTAATCAAGAAGAGAAGCGACTTAGAACTAAGGAGAAATTTCCTGACAGTGAGAACAATTAATCAGTGGAACAACTTGCCTCCAGAAGTTGTGAATGCTCCAACACTGGAAGTTTTTAAAAAGATGTTAGATAACCATTTGTCTGAAGTGGTGTAGGGTTTCCTTCCTAGGCAGGGGGTTGGACTAGAAGACCTCAAAGTTCCCTTCCAACTCTGCTATTCTATTCTAATGGGCATCACATGCATTGTATGCTCATCAAAAGGGCTGAGGCTTTGATTATTGTCAATAGCGACAGCACTTAGACTTATATGCCACTTCCCAGTGCTTTACAGTCCCCTCTAGATGGTTTACAGAGTCAGCATATTGCCCCCAACAATCTGGGTCCTCAGTGCTGACCTCTGCATACCCCTGGGGCCAAAGAGACCAAGATCACTCCTTGCCTATTTAGGATTCCTTTTCATCCTTCCTGTTGGGTTTAGGGAACCAAAATAATTACAGAGATATAATGCTGTTTTTCTCCACCCCAGAAGCAACAGAACCAATTAACCCTCCAATCAGTAGCCAATCAGAAAACTTGATTGATTAGGAGAGATTATTTTAGCCACAAAGAAACCTGGGGCTAATAGTTATTTTTTCTATCCATATAATACATTATTCTGCCTAACCACCAGTTTTCTTGTATTATATTGAATAGTCCCTTTTTATGATCCTGTTATCTCTTAATTTGGGGTAGAGTTAGGGAGAATGGATGAAGTGTTTAGTGGCCGGATGCCTTTCCTGATGCCATGTGGAGTTCACAGCAGATATTTTTTCTTTGCGCCCTAGGACAGAACCATCTGCTGCTATCTAGGATTGAACTCTCAATTTTCTAAATGGGAGGTGACATCTTTACCACTAGGCCACCATACTGCTCAATTGTATTATGTTAAATGATGTGAATATGAATGATATAATACAATTGTTTCCTCTTTTTTTACTATATTAAATGATATATAAAAAGTACACATAAGTAGACAACTTTAAGATAAATTCCATTCATGTATATCTCTATGCACCCTTTCCTTTTAGAATAATCAGTATTATGCACAGTATAGAAATAGTAAGCAACCAAAATTGGAAGCAAGAAAGGAAGTCTAATTAAATCTCATTTATATCAAGTCAACTCATTGCACCTCTTCATACCTTTGACCTTGCAAACCATCCTTGCTTCCCCTGCAAATATAAGCTACATCATGTACTGGTTTTTGTTCTTTAATCATCTCATCTGTCAGTCCTGGAGACCATCTTTTTCTTTGGATACAGATAATCAGAGTTGGAAGAGACCTTATAGGTCATCTAGGATCTTCAGGGCTGTCACATTTAGTGCTATGGGAAAATGGGAGGGGGGCTGCATGGGGTTGGTGGAGATATATAGCCATGGGATCCTACCTGTTCCACTACCGGTTTGGTGATTGCGCACGCAGCTTTCCCCACACCAGCTGAGACCTGCACGGCCAATCAGCTGAGAGGATAAAGAAGAGAAAAGCTCAGGGGCAGATGGGAGGGCCAATCCTGTGTTTTTCTCTTCTTTTTCCTCTCAGCTGATTGTCTGAGGCTTTTTTCCCTCTTCTCAGTAGATCCTCAGAGGCTTTTTTTACTACCGGTTTGGCTGAACCAGTCTGAACCAATAGCATACCACTACTGAGCGATAACGACATTCTTTTCTCTGGGAGTCAAGGATGTTCAGCCTGCACCTGGAGAGGCATGATTGGGAGACATCTCCAGTTGGGACAGTGAGTTGATTGGACCATGTAATGGACATGTAGGTGCAGAGGAAGGGACTTTGAATTCCTTTGGGTAGGGAAAACCCGAGGGCTTTCAGATTCAGATTTCCCCCGATGTGCCAATATGACATCTCTAATAAAATGGAACTTTGAGGAACTGCTGGTTTCAGAGTCTTACTTGGTTGGGGGTGTTATTTGGAACCCTGACATTATCTTTCTTTGAGAATATTAGCAATTCCATGGTGGTATTCAATTTTTTTTTACTACCGGTTCTGTGGGTCTGGCTTGGTGGGCATGGTGTGGCTTGCTGGGTCTGGCTTGGTGGGCATGGCAGGGGAAGGATACTGGAAAATCTCCATTTCTACCCCACTCCAGGGGAAGGATACTGCAAAATCCCCATTCCCTCTCCACTCCACTAACTTGCTTTCTAGCTTCGTTCTCCTGTGCAGGGCAACAAAAGTAGACCCAGCCAATCAGATGGGATTCGGGAGGCAGAGAATAGATGGGGGTAGGGCCAACCAGAGGTGGTATTCACCGGTTCTCCAAACTACTTAAAATTCCCGCTACCAGTTCTGCAGAATCTATCAGAACTGGCTGAATACCACCTCTGATTCCATCGCACTGCAGCTTTCCCAGTCTTACCTTCATTTCAGCCCACATATTTCCTTCATATATCTATTTTGTGATTCAACCCATATTCGCTCTGTCTATGCCAGTGCTAGTGTCTATGTCAGCATACTGCCTGGGGAATTCTATCGTTTGAAGTCCGCATATCTTAAAAGTTGACAAGGTTGAGAAACACTGGTCTGTGTGGACAAACCACATCCACATTCTGTTTTTGTATTCAGTCCACATTCATTCAGCAATCATTCATTCTTGACCTTATCTTTTCTTGTTTTACCAAATGCATTTAAATATTCCACTTGCATTGCATTTGACTTACTCCTAATACATTCTGATAAACTCTGATTTCCATTATAACAAAGTATGCGGAAGCATTCTCAGGTTCTTTATGCCTAGCCAATTTTGCACCTTCCAACAAACATTAATTCCTCACACCAGACACATACTATATCCCTTAGCGTTCTGCCAGAATCTGCAGATTTAAAATTTAACTATTTGCCATCTTTACTAAACAGTCTACCAGGATACACAAATGTATTTCCTTGATCTGTTTTTTTTTTTTGCCATTTATTTATAACTGGAAGTCATTCATTCTGCCTTTTATACTTAATTACAGTGTTGTTTAATACAATATTTATTCAGGCTCATATTCCTTTTTGCATTGCACAACCTATCTAGTATTGGTTGCAAAACATGAGTTCTTAGTTTCATCTGCTTACAAAAATAGATACATAAAAATAGTACTTACTTATATACCACCCTGTCATACTTTACAGCACACTCGGAGTAGTTTACAAGGTCAGCGTATTGCCCCCAACGATCTAGGTCCTCATTTTACAGACCCCGGAAGGATGGAAGACTGAGTTACCCTTGAGCTGGTCAGGATTGAATTCCTAACAGTGAGCAGAGTCAGCCTGCAATTCTGCATTCTAACCACTATGTCACAACCATTCATATAAACATATACACATCTCCAGCCAATTCTCATAATAGATTGAAATATGTGTTCTGAATTTATTATTAGAGCCCTCTTACTAGATAATTTATTGAGAGTTATGATATTGACAGCCCTAACAATAAAATAAAAGAGAAAATATATCCTGTGAACAAATCAACTGGCTGACTGAAGGATACACACTGAGTTTCCTTGAATGAAAGTGGATTTGAATATGGATCTTTCCTGTCCAAATCTCAAACACTATTGTTGAACTCAAATTTGATAAACTCTCTCAGATGGCTTGATAAGAATGTTCAATTTTGATATAGGTGGCCTCTTTTAGAATAGAATAGAATAGAATAGAATAGAATAGAATAGAATAGAATAGAATAGAATAGAATAGAATAGAATACTTTATTGGCCAAGTGTGATTGGACACACCAGGAATTTGTCTTGGTGTAAATACTCTCAGTATACATACAGAAAAGGTACATTTGTTAAGGATCAAGAATCATAATGATAGTCATAGGGTACAATCAACAATCAAATCATACTAGGAAACAGTCAATATAAATCGTAAGGATACAAGCAACAAAGTTACAGTCCTACAATCACAAGTAGGAGGGGATGGGTGATAAGGAGTGATGAGAAGATTAACAGTAATAGTAGTGTAAACTTTGTAAATAATTGAACAATGTTGAGAGAATTATTTGTTTAGCAGAGTGATGGCTTTCGGGAAAAAACTGTTCTTGTGTCTAGTTGTTCTGTTGTGCTGTGCTCTATAGCATTGTCCTGAGGGAAGGAGTTGAAACAATTTATGTCCGGGATGTGAGGGGTCTGTAAATATTTTCACAGCCCTCTTTTTGACTCGTGCAGTATACAGGTCCTCAATTGAAGGCAGGTGGGTAGTAATTGTTTTTTCTGCAGTCCTAATTATCCTCTGAAGTCTGTGTCTGTCTGGCTGGGTTGCAGAACCAAACCAGACAATTATAGAAGTGCAGATGATAGACTCAGTAATTCCTCTGTAGAACTGGATCAGCAGTTCCTTGGGCAGTTTGAGCTTCCTGAGTTGGCGCAGAAAGACCATTCTTTGTTGTGCTTTTTTGATGATGTTTTTGATGTTAGGTGTCCATTTTAGGTCATGTGATATAGTAGAACCTAGAAATTTGAAGGTCTCTACTCTTGATACTGTGTTGTTTAGTATTGTAAGAGGTAGTATGGGAGAGTTTCTTCTAAAGTCTACCACCATTTCTATGGTTTTGAGTGAGTTCAGTTCCAGATTGTTTTGGTTACACCATGAGGCAAGTTATATAACCTCCTGTCTGTATGCAGATTCATCATTGTCTCGAATGAGACTGATCACTGTTGTGTCATCAGCAAACTTCAGTATTTTAACAGATGGATCGTTTGAGATGCAGTCATTGATATATAGGGAGAAGAGAAGTGGAGATAGCACACAGCCTTGGGGAGCTCCTGTGCTGTGATCCTTTCTTTCCAAAATATGAACTTTAGATTCCCCATGAAACAACCACTTCATAAATGCATGGCACAACATAGGAAAACAAACCCACCAGGACTAGATTCAGCAGCCCATCTGCATTTAAAAGACACAGATCAGTCTTTTGAAGACAACAAAGTCCATATTTTGGACAGAGAGGACCTCTGGTTTGAAGGGGTTAAAGAAGCCATCTGTGTCAAAATTGGACAGCCCTCTCTCAACAGAGAGGGAGGGATAAGACATCATCTATCTCTAATCTACAACACAGTCCTTTCAATAGGTCCAAGAAAGCTCCACATCCATTTGCACCACTCCAGTGACCCCGATGACACAGATGAATCTCTAGGTGGTCTTAACAACCTGCTAAAAGAATGCAAATGACCAGCTGTCTGCAAGGAGTATAAATCCTTCCATTTCCCACCATCCAGTCAGAGCTGAAGAAACTTCTTGGATGAGAAGTGAAACATCTTCAAAGAAAAACCAGAAAGTCCAGTTGCCGCTTGAAAAAAAGCATCTTTAGACAACCATGATCTGGATGACTGAGAATCTCCATAGACACTTATTGCACCAATGGTTATTGCAAACTAGTATGAAGCCATACAAAACATTTGATTGTCCTCTCTTAGTGTGAGAATGCAATTCCCTCTTATAAAAACCCATTGCCCTTCAACAAACTTGGTGCTTAAAGTTTCATGGCCTTGAAACAGAGCAGCTGTTGGTTGTTGACAAAACTGACATCAGTTACCAGTGAACTCTTGGGGTCTTGGATTAATTCTCATACTGGCTCCCCAATGAATAAGACACTGATGAAGAGTAAACTGTAGAGATCAAATTTTGAAAGGGGAGAGACCATCTTTAAGGTCTGGTGTCAACAATTGGTCTTATATATTGTAGGCCTATTTGTATTTAGGATTATGGCTTTAGAGTAGATTGACAAATAGAGAAACAAATACAATACCTGACTTTGAAAGAGTCCATAATCAAGTAAGGAAATCTATAGTTTTTGATAGGAAAGATTGCCAAACCTCAGCCAAAAACTGGATTGTAATGAGCCTGGATTGATGTGAATTCTATGATAGATCCAGGAGTGAGGAACCATTGCATATAGATCACTTGCTATGCTTTTTCAATTCACTAACTGACCACTGCCTTTTACTTACTATAAATTCAGTGCATTCTTGAATTACAAGGCTGATCAAAGAAAAGCTGCCAGAACACAACCAAGTTAAGAAAGAGGAAGCCTATAATTACCTTAGCTTTTTTTGTGTTTTGCTGTGTCATCATGTAAGGAGGCTCCTCTGACAAATTATAATAAAATGTCCAAGAAAAAAAGCATACCGAGGGTGTTCATATTATATTGAGGTGTTGTTCATTTGGTTTTGTCTCAGCAGGAAGAATGCATTAGGTCAATTACATTAATCAGCTCAAGTGCTCCACAAAGTGTATCTTTGTGCCTAGATATTCTGAGGCAATCGGAGGAGGCATTTGTGAAGACTTCAGAATACAACACTTGTTAGGAAGATAGAAAGGAAAGACTGGATCCAGAGCCAGGATTTTGTGGGTCTCATGACAATAGACAAGCTAATCCTGGATTTTAATAGCAGGAATATCCAGAATCTAGTGGAAGCACAAAATGCAAATACTATGAAGTTAATTGATGCAATGATTTCATCATTACTGAATTTGATTTAATTGAAGTAACTGGAAAATTGCAAGAGGGATAGGAGACTTAATTGATTTTGCAAAGCTCCTCAGAAACCAAGAAAAGTGGAAGCGAAATTTTTAAAAATGCATTTCCTTCCCCAGGAATACAAAAGGAGGGAAATTATTATTCTAGTTTGGTGGTTCTTAAACTGTTTGATCCAATGACCCCTTTCCCCAGGCTCAAATAATACCACCACCCCCTGCCTCCTGATTCTCATGTTTTACCCAGCTGTCTTGGCAGCAGCAGTCCCAAATTGGATCCTTGACTCACAAACAAGCAATTGCAAATTGCTCCATTACCCTCGGTTTAAGAACCACTACTCTTGTTGAACTAGAATGTATACTACAGGTCAGAAAATATATTTCCAAGCAATCCTCGGCATCTGTTGACTTTCTGGAATTTGATATCACAAGATGGATTGATAGGAACTTGAACTAAAGACTAAACCATGGAGGATTAAATTACCAGTGGTTTTTACTCATTACTCAAATATCAGAGATAGGGTCCCTTGAAATGCTGTCGGATGGGAATTCAACTGGGTATATTGTATTTAGGCATTTTTTTTGTTTCTTTAACTACTACCTTCCTCTTCCATGCCATTATGATAAAGTGGGTGCATGTTTTTTGATATACTCCTTGAAGCTATGGAGCAGCTGCAGGCATCTGAAAGCTTTCTTTCACTATAGTTCTTTGGTTCACCAAGGATAGTTGGTAAGGGTTCCTAGCAGTTGTAGGCAGGGGTGGGATGCTATCGGTTCGGCCTGGTTCTATAGAACCTATAGCTGCAAAGAGCAGCTGACACTGAACCGGTTTGATGTTTGGCCCATCCGCCTGCCCGGGCTCTAGGTTGTTCTTTATTCCCTTCTTTTCCCTCCTCAGCTGCTTTGCGTGGCACAGCTGAGGTTGAAAAAGCAGGAAACAAGAGGATTTTCAAATGCCGCGCACCTGCATGCAGCACTTGTCAGCTGTCCAGGTGGCATAGCTGATGATTCCTTGCAAACTCTGCACACACAATTGTCCCCAGTTTGGAGAACTGGCAAATTGCTCCACTGGCTGGCCCTGCCCCTCCCTGCTGATTCATTCCTTACCTGGCACATGAGCCATCCAACTTGCCTGGTTTGGTAAGTTGCTATTTTTCCTTTTTTCCCACCCACCATCAGCTGTTCTGCTCTGCCAGGAGATTTAGATTAGCTAGAAAGCAGGAAATCATTGGATTTCTTGCTTGCTAGCTAATCTAAAAGCAGAGCTGAACCTTTCTTAGGACTGAAGCTTTTCAGTGCAGACTCAGGTAGCCGATTGCAGATAGATAGATCTCTAAGTTAATCTGTGATTCTGTGAACAACTCAATCTGCTTGCCTGCTTTGCTGCTTTTGAGTAAAAGTTGCTCTTTTTTTAAATAAAAAATTCAATATTTACATATAAGGTGTGTTGTGAGTTAATTTGATGAGTTTGCTTGCTAGCAAATTTTATGTGACAGACTCAGATAGCCAATTGCAGATAGATCTCTAAGATATTCTGTGAGCAATTCAATCTGCCTGTCTGCTTTGCCTGCTTTTGGGTAAAAGTTGATCTTTTTTTTATAAAAAAATCAATGTTTACATAAATATTTATAATATTTACAAACAAGCCATGACCACCTAGTCACATGACCACTAAGCCATGCCCAGTCAGCAAGCCATACCCACAAATTAGGCCACACCCACAGAACCGTTTGTTAAGAAATTTGAATCCCACCCCTGGTTGTAGGAGCTTTTGAGTGGTTGTTTGTGCTCCATGACTTTGAGACACACATCCATAAAGGCCACTTGCTTAAGGAATGTGCAGTTGATTTGCACAGGCAGCCTGATATCCAATGTTACTCTTTCACTGATAAAAGGTTCTGAGATCTCATGCAGTCTATTTATGTAAGTGGGAAGAGCCTGATTGATCGCAAGATCTCTTCCATGAAGTAACTCCCTACATGATCTTCAACCCACTTTAAAGAATCAACAAAACTCAAGAATGAATCAGATAGAATGGGATGGAACAGAAGAAATGGATGAAAATAGCCCCTGTCTCTACACTTGACTTACACAAGGACATGAGTATTGGTTTACCAACCATTTGAACTTAGAACTGGGCTGAAAAGAAGAGACTTACAACCAGACTTCATATTTATGAGGGTCACAGCATCCCCAGGGTTCCAAGGTCACAATTTGTTCACTTGGCAATCAGCCAGTGGTGGGATCCTGCCGGTTTGGACTGGTTCTAACAAACTGGTAGTTCTGGTGATCAGCTGGCAGCCACCCACCCCTGCTCTATCCTGTCCTATATTTCTGTGTTTTCCAACTCAGCTGATTCGCATGGCACAGTGGATTGCCGCGCCTCAGATGTTTTACTCACCGGCGGTGCTCTAGAAGATAAGATTTAGAGGCTAAAATTGGTGGCTTTCGAACACACATGCTCACAGAACCAGTTGTTAAACTGGTTGAAACCCACCATTGCAATCAGCATGTATTTATGATGGTTGCATCATCTCTTCTGGAGTGAGATGACCATCATTAGTGACTTTCCAGCCAGCTTCTGATAAGCAAACTCAATGGGAGAAGCCAGGTTCACTTAATGACTGTGGGAAAAAAAGTCATAAAATTGGGCATAGTTACACGATGACTATGACATAATGTTAACATTTCTTAGTAATGGAAGTTCCATTCCCAATTACCATCATAAGTCATGGACTTCCTGTATTCATTCTAAGGAACTATTGATAAACTGCAAGAGGTTTTTTTGCCAGGTGATAAGGTGAATTTCATTGATATATCTACCCAACCCCAACTTTAAGGATTTCTCCACATGAGAAGTTTTGATGCATCATCTTTACTGGACAGTCATGTAAAGACAATTCAACAATAGAGCATAGAAGTTCACCTTGGAATGTATAATAGAAGCAGAAAATATAAGCTCCCTGACATATCTTTCTCTTTGTTCTCAAAAGTGGTTTCATAGCCCACCTTTATTTTCCTTCATTTTCATAATCCCTTGGCTGTAAGCACCTTCCTCAGTTCCTTGTAATTTATACTAGCTATTTCTAACACATTTCTATTCTTTTTTCTGTTCTTGGTTTCTTTACCAGTTGCCTTCCTTCTTGGCTGGTTCAACAGCTCAATGTTAAATGCAGTACTTAGGCTAATGGAATGGGGAATAATGAGTGAATAATGATTGTTTGTTAAATATTTTGCATTTAAATATGAGTTGCAGTTCTAGCTATGTGGGCATGCTTCTCTATATGTCTGTGTTTTGAAAATTGGGCACCTTTTAGGGATGAATAAGCTAAGAGTTCATAATCAGCTTTCTCTAGTCCTTTAAAAATGAATGCCAATTACTTCCATTATTCATAATTCCTTTCAACAGAAGTCATACATATCGCAGTGCACATAATTCTTCTCATTTACTGTTGATAATGATGGATAGATCTAAGGTCTCCTTTCTGTAGTTTCATTTTGATAGAAGCTTATGGTAAGAAAAAAATGGTGTTTTTTTTACTAATAATTCTGGTTTCCAGCTGTGTCGCCTTCAGAGAAGGCACTTATTTTTAACTTTCTGCTTTGTGAAAGTTTCAGTTTCTTAACTCACTGTGGAAACTGTGATTTATATTAGGACAGTGTTTCTCAACCTTAGAAACTTTAAGTTGTATGGACTTTGGTTGGCAAGGGAATTCCAACTCAGAAAGCTCAGACTATCCAAAGAGCTGCTGATACAATTCTACAAAGGAATGATTGAGTCTGTCATTTGCACCTCTATAACTGTCTGGTTTGGCACTGCAACCATACAAGACAGACACAGACTTCAACTGATAATTAGAATTGCAGAAAAACAATTTCTACCACCCTGCCTTCCAGTGAGGACTTATATACTGTATGAGCCAGAAAAAGGGCTGTGAAAATATCTACAGATCCTTCACATCCTGGGCATAAGCTATTTCAACTTCTTCTCTCAAGGTGATGCTAGAACAATTAGACACAAGGACAATTACTTTCTGACAGTGAGACCAATCAACCAATGGAACAGCTTGCCTTCAAAAGTTGTGGGAGCGCCATCACTTGAGACTTTCAAGAACACATTGGACTGCCATTTGTCAGAAATGGTGTAGGGTCTCCCACTTGGGCGGGGAGGTTGGACTAGATGACCTATAAGATCCCTTCCAACTCTGATTATCTGTTAAATCTGTTAAATTTTTCCTTCTATGCCCTCACTCTGCTAAACATCTAATTCCCACAAGATTTTGAGTTGACAGGTCTGCCTGCAGTTTTTGGTGTTGGTATCTTCAGTTTTCTGTTTAATGATACATGGTTTTATTGTGTTGGATTTGATATTGTCATTCCTGCAGCCCCCTGGAAAAAGAGGGCAATAGAAATAAAATTTAAGATAAATATGTAAATTACACACATTCTTGCAGGTTAAGAAAACATTCAAATTTAGAACAAAGAAAAGAAAAATTCCACTTCATATATGAGTACTTATATAATTTGTGATTACTATCAGGTGAGAAATATGATTACTATCAGGTGAGAAATGTAACCCAGGGTTGTCAAACTCAAGGCCCACAGGCTGGATCCGGCCCATGATGTGATCAGATCCAGCCCATAGGGCCATCCTGGTCTACCCAGTGCAAAGAGGATAGATCAGGCCAGCGTGGCTTCGGCCTGGCCTACCCAATGCGAAGAGGAAACATGCCAGCAGTTTGAGGAGAGGCATCAAGCTGGCCATGCCCACTCAGTTGGCCATGCCCCCCAGCTCACCCTCCCCCCCAGCCCTGATGTGGCCCTCAATTAAATGTGATGTCCCTGTACTAGGCAATTATGCCTTTTCTTGTTGACATCATAGTCACAGAAATGATTTTGAGAAAGATGCACCTCCCTCCACGCCAAACAGAGAGCAGAGCCTTGGTAGCCACAAAAGTGAAGAGAAGTAACCCCCCCATCTGCATCCAGTCTATGGCCTCCTTTGCTTAGAAAATGGAGTTTGTGCCAGATATGGTGCTGAGTCCATTAAGAGCTGGAAAGATCCCAGAGAAACAATAGGATGGATTCCATCCAACTGATAATTTTATTAAAGGAAATGATGTTCTTTTCTTCTGATGCCTCTGCACTGTTGGGCTATAATTGTTTTTCCCTCTTTATTATTTATTTATTTTTTCCATATAAATAATGTTGCATTGGAATTCACCAGGCAATTTCTCAAACGTTTCTTCCTCTTCCAAAAAAGAGGCATCTGTTTTGTTACTTCATTCAGAGGTGGTATTCAGCAGGTTCTGACTAGTGGTGGGATTCAAATTTTTTTACTATCGGTTCTGTGGGCGTGGCATGGCTTGGTGGGCATGGCTTGGTGAGCGTGGATAGAACCAGAGGTGGTATTCAGCAGGTTCTGATCAGTTCTGGAAAACTGGTAGCAGAAATTTTGACTAGTTCAGAGAACCGGCAAATACTTCCTCTGACTGGCCCTGCCCCATCTATTCGCTGCCTCCCAAGTCCCAGATGATCGGCTGGGTCTTCTTTTGTTGCCTTGCAGAGGAGAACAGAGCTGGAAAGCAGGTTAGTGGGGTGGGGAGGGAATGGAGATTTTGCAGTATCCTTCCCCTGCCATGCCCATCAAGCCACACCCACAGAACCAGTAGTAAAAAAATTGGAATCCCATCACTGTCTTCACTGTCTGAATATTTCTTTTGAATTTCTCTTGGCGATGGTCTGTGATCGAAACGAATGCTTTCACAGGCAATGTTGAATTGTTTCTGGCTACTTCCCTGGTTGCCCAGCCCTTCCAATCAGAAGAACCTCCATCTGTGGAGATTCTCAGTCAGAACTTCAGAACTGATGAAGTTCCTTGGATGAGAAGCAAAATGTTTTCTTCTTCTTCTTCCTCAAGGAAAAAAGCAGCCCAGCTGCCTTTTGAAAAAGCACCTTTGAGACTCCATAGGAGACATTTCTTCATTATGGCCTTCCATGGGATTTGAATAAAGTATGATCAAGGGGGATGGCTGCAGGCTACAAAGAAAATATTACAGGTACTCCTTGACTTACAACAAGCCACTTAGTGACTTAGTGACTCTAGAAAATGTACAGAGAAGAGCAACCAGGATGATTAGGGGACAGGAACTAGGCATGGCTAGTCTAGTGAAGAGAAGGACCAGGGGAGACATGATAGCAGTCTTCCAATATTAGAGGGGCTGCCACAGGGAGGAAGGGATCAAGCTATTTTCCAAAACACCTGAAGGTCAGAGAAGGAATAATGGAGGAAACTGAACAAGGAGAGATTTAACCTGGAAATAAGGAGAAACTTTCTGACAGTGAGAACAATCAATCAATGGAACAGCTTGCCCTTAGAAGTTGTGGGAGCGTCATCACTTGAGACTTTCAAGAAGAGATTGGACTGCCATTTGTCAGAAATGGTGTAGGATCTCCCGCTTGTGTGAGGGATTGGACTAGATGACCTATAGGGTTCCTTCCAACTCTGATTTTCTGTTATCTGTTTGAAATTATGGCACTAAAAAAAGGGACTTATTATCAATTTTTCATATTTATGATTTATGACTGTTGCAGCATCCCCATGTCACATGATTTACATTTGAATGCTTGACATGTGACTTACATTTATGGCGGTTGCAGTGCCCTGAGGTCATGTGATTCTCCTTTTGTGATCTTCTGTCAAGCAAAGTCAATGGGGAAGCCAGATTCACTCAACAATCGTATTACTAATTTAACAACTGCAGTGAATCACTTAAGTACACCTAGAGTACTGCATCCAGTTTTGGTCACCATATTATAAAAAAGATGTTGAGACTCTAGAAAGAAGTGCAGAGAATAGCAACCAGGATGATTAGGGGACTGGAGACTAAAACATATGAAGAACAGTTACAGGAACTGGGCATGGCTAGTCTAGTGAAGAGAAGGATCAGGGGAGACATGATTGCAGTCTTCCAATATTTGAGGGGCTACCACAAAGAGGAAGGGGTCAAGCTATTTTCCAAAGCACCTGAAGGCCAGACAAGAAATAATGGATGGAAACTGAATAAGGAGAGATTTAACCTGGAATAAGGAGAAACTTTTTGACAGTGAGAACAATCAACCAATGGAACAGCTTGCCATTGCAAGTTGTGGGTGCATCATCACTTGAAACTTTCAAGAAGAGATTGGACTGCCATTTGTCAGAAATGGTGTAGGGTCTCCCGCTTGTGTGAGGGGTTGGACTAGATGATCTATAAGGTCCCTTCCAACTCAGATTATCTGTTATCTGTTAACAAATGTGGCAAGAAAAGTCATTAAAAAGTCGTAAAATGGGGCAAAACTTACTTAATAAATTTCTTACTTAGCAACCTAATTTGTGGGTTCAATTGTAGTTGTGAATTGAAGACTAAGGTAAAAGGTAAAGGTTCCCCTCGCACATACCTGCTAGTCGTTTCTGGGTCTAGGTTGAAGACTACCTGTTTACAATTAAAAAACAAACAAATATTTGGCCACTTTATATAACTCAGCAAATCCACAAGCAACACACTTCAGTCACGAAGAACTGCTTTGACATTTTCTCCCTCGGAAAATGAAAGCAAATTATGTTTCACCAATTTAAATAAGAACTGGTAGAGAAAAAAAATCAGCATGATACTACCTATTTGAAATGTACATATTCCTCTGAAATGTCCATCATTTTGAGAATGCAGACATACCAGTCCTTAGATGACTCATTAAGGCTGAGCTCCTCCATCTGTATAACAGGTTATGCCCTGTTGGCTTGAGGTGGTGAGGCCTAATGGCAGCTATCAAGAACCAGTGTCTTTCTCATCCTTCATTATCATCTTTTCCCTCCAATTTCCCTCTTTTTATCCCATTAATGAAACAGAGGAAAGTTTTGACAGAATTCCATCTGTAAAAGGGCCTTTCTGTTTTGTGAGAACACATAGACAGCTATTATTGATGTAAAAATAGAAATGGAAAAAAAAATCTGTTATTGAACAGTGGCAATTTTCTCCTCAGTCTTTGGAGAGTTTCAGTGTTTAGTGCTTATTCTTAGTCTTACATCTTCTACTGAATTAAAAAGGGTACAAATGCTGTAAATTCGTGAAATTTAAAGATCCCCAAACCCCCTGGAATATTTTGGTTGTATATTCATTAATGCATGGAACGGAATTAAATGGGAGATAATGATAGTTAACTGATTGAAATTAGTTAGAAGCATGCCAGTCACCACAAATGATTATATTTCTTATCATTTCTTGGTCAGTCTCGGTTTGACTTTCTGATCATGATGTTTGTCTTAAAGCAAGTTAAATTTGATCATTTTTGTGATGTTTTTCTGAGCAGCTTTACACATTATGGTTTGTGTAGTCCTGGTTTGTGAAATATATACATTTGGCTGAGTTAACTCAGGTCACAAAACCAGTTACGGACAGCTTATGGGACACACATTGCCTTTACTCTTATTGTTTGCAACTTCATAGTGTACACCCCCCCGATTCTGCAGCTGAAATTCAGCATCAAAACACTTCCTCTCCCAGGTGCAGCAATCCCCCTAGTTTATTGCTAAAATAAGTGATGACCTCAATGGCCATGGCCAACATTTTAGGTTCATTTGGGGAAAGGAGTTTGGAGTTTTCCCCCAAATGAGCCCAAAATGTTTGCCATGGCCAGTCCTCTAATCCCATTACATCATCAATTCTTTGGAGCTGGGATCTGAATATTGCATTTTCTTTGATGGAAGCATTGAACCAATTCTGAAAGAGCTTTAACAGCTTCTCTATCACAAAACTGTAAAAAATGAGCAGAATTTATTACATGTAAGCACACAAACTGCCTTCACTGCTTACAGCAACATAAATAATAGGTGAAACCAATGACAGTTAGCGAGATCATTTCACTGTATCTCTCCAGCACAGCATTTAAACAATACCTGAGACACAATAGAGGATGTCAATTTTTAATTCCTCAGTGACAGTGATACCATGATAAGTAGGAAACAAGCAGGTAATAGGCTTGTTTGAGTGGAGTCACTGTAAATAGAGTAAAATGTCTCCTCAGTGCACTGAAGTGCTGGAATAGTTAATTGGTTTTTGAGAGAGAAAAATAGTAAAAATGAATTATTTTATGATGGGATAAGACTTTAGATTGAACACTAGGATTTATATCCCTTCTAGAGGGAAATCTGAACATTCTGGCAACCACTCCAAAATCTAGACAGTAGTCGTGCATCAGAGGAATTAATGTAAACATTGCACAAATGCAATATTTGAGGCTGTTTCTCAGCACTTGCCTTCACATGATATATCAACTTTTCAGTTCAGTCCTTGGTAAGTTTCCAAGTTCTTGTGAGTGAGAATGAGTCTCCAAGAAGGACTGAAAAATCCACACTGCAATGTGACTGTGAATAAAATGTGTCAAGGCAAAAATATCTGGGCTCTTTCAAGCGGTTGAAAAGATTGAAGGAAGAGACTCCTCTAAGGAACTGGTTAAAAACAGTTCTGATGGATTATTTCTCATGGATTTTGAAAATATGTAGACCTGGTCTTGGGAATGGGAGAAGGAATGAGAAGACCATTAAAGGAAGATGTAGATGGGTAGGAGAAGATTTTCAAGAAAGGTTACTCAGTCCTGAGGAAGAAGAAAGCATGAGAAGGAAACTCAAAATAACTCCACGTGAATTTTGCTTGGTATAAGATGAATTTTCAAGATTCTGTCATTCTATCTTATTACAATAAAGACCATTCCTGAAATCCTTGCTGTGCCTATCTCTTGAATTGGCTACCTTGAAGGGCTGATTCTTTCTGTTTGGCAGTGAGAAAGGAGAATGAGAAAGCTTGTGTCTGCCCAAGCCAGAGGTAGTATTCAGCAGGTTCTGACCAGTTCTGGAGAACCAGTAGCAGAAATTTTGAGTAGTTCGGATAACCGGCAAATACCACCTCTGACTAGCTCCGCCCCCATCTATTCTCTGCCTCCCAAGTCCCAGCTGATCGGCTGGGTCTTCTTTTGTTGCCCTGCACATAAGAACAGAGCTGGAAAGCAGGTCAGTGGTGTGGGGAGGAAATAGAGATTTTTTTAGTATCTTTCTTCTAGAATGGGGTAGGAATGGAGGTTTTGCACTATCCTTCCCCTGCCAGGCCCACCAAGCCACGCCACACACACCAAGCCACATACACCAAGCCACACACACAGAACCGGTAGTACATATTTTTGAATCCCACCACTGGCCCAAGCCCTCTTGCAAATCTGATTCTTAATTTTTGACTATGTGCAAATGAAGGGCAGACTTTAGATTAAAAGAGAGAAAAAGAATACCCAGGCACAGAGACAGTTAGACACACTTATCCTGTGTTAGTTGCTTGGAAATGAATTCCTTATTCTATTGTTTTATGAAAGAAAAATGTCCAGGGGAGTATGAAAATATAATTTCCCATATAGTATGTCGGTATAATTTTAGAAAGTCAGCAATATCGTCTTCAAATGATGTTATAAAACTGCATGTACCGAGATTCCATTAATAATCTAGAGAATTGGCTCTCATAGGATAGAACAGCTCTCATGGGAAAAGACTTAAGTGAGCTGAAGGTGATTGCTACTTAGACTAATGGATTTATTTAAATAAATTGTAAGGAGGACGGAGAGGGGGGGAGGAAAACCCTAGGGATTTTTTTAACCCCATGGTAGATAATACTTCAGTTCCCTTAGGATCAAAAAGCAAAATAGTGATGGCAGTTGTGGTGATGATGATGATAATAACATGTGCACAAATTATTCTTTGTAATTCTGTACCAGCTGCATAAAGAGAAAGAGAAATGTCTATGGGGATTCTCAGTCATTCAGGTTATGCTTGTCCCAAAGGTGCTTTTTCAAGAGGCAACTGCACTTTCTTTGTTTTTCTTTGAAGAGGTTTCACTACTCATCCAAGAAGCTACTTCAGCTCTGATCAGAGCTGAAGAAGCTTCTTGGATGAGAAGCAAAACATCTTCAAAGAAAAACAAGAAAGTCCAGTTACTTTGTGAAAAAGCACCTTTGGAATAAGAGAAAGAAAAGTGACTTGTTTAGTTCATCAGCCAGGAAAAATATTAAAAGTGTAGAACAGAATGCTGATATCAAGAGATATGACTTAAAGAGGATTAGTACATCTGATACAGAGGTGGTATTCAGCAGGTTCTGACCAGTTCTGGAGAACCGGTAGTGGAAATTTTGAATAGTTCAGAGAACCGGCAAATACCACTTCTGACTGGCCCTGCCCCCATCTATTCTCTGCCTCCTGAGTCCCAGCTGATTGTCTGGGTCTTCTTCTGTTGCCGTGCACAAGGAGAACAGAGCTAGAAAGCAGGTTAGTGGGGTGAAGAGAGAATAGGGATTTTACAATAACTTTCCCCTGCCACACCCACCAAGCCACACCATGCCACACCCACCAAGCCATGCCCATAGAACCGGTAGTAGCATTTTTTGAATCCCACCACTGATCTGATACCTTAGGGTGGAGGGAGAGGTAAACAAATCCTTATCCCTAACTACATACATCCATTGAATAGGAGAATCAAAGAGCAAGTGTGCTGGGGAAGATAAAAACAGAAAGAAAGTTCTGGAGATGGAAACTCGCAGTCAGAGTAAGAAATAAAGTGGGAATTCAGAGGAAATTCCGAATTCTATTTTCTCTTGCCTTGTGTGATCTATAAATTGTATGAAGTTAGGAGTCAGTACAATTAAGTCATCTTTCAAAGTATTCCCACATACTTGAGGATTAGCCATTTAATATTTGCAAATAAATCTTTTTGATTATAAATAGTCCTTGACCTATGAACAAAACTGAGACCAAAATTTCTGTTGCTAAGCAAGACAGTGGTAACATGAGTTTTGCCTCATTTTATGATCTTTCTTCCAACCGTTATTAACAAGTGAATTACTGCAGTTGTTAAATTAGTAACATGGTTATTATTAAGGCTTCCCAGATTCACTTTGCTTGTCAGAAGATACAAAAGGTGATCACTTGACCCCAGGACACTGCAACCGTCATAAATATGAGCTAGTTGCCAAGTGTCCAAATTCTGATCATATGACCATGGATGTAATGTCAAAAACAGTCATAAGTCACTTTTTTCAGTGCCATTGTAACTTTGAACAATCATTAAATGAATAGTTGTAAGTCAAGATGCATTCAGATGAGGTTATAGATATATGGAGAAAAATATCACATGATTATTAAGTTTAAAAGATACCATGGATGCCAGAAACTTGGTTTAATCATAGTCAATCCCTAAAGAATTATCCCTGATTAAACTTTCCATTTTAACTTCCTGCATGTTTTGCCATTTAATTCATAAACAATACCAGCAATCTGCAAGTCATCAGTGCTAAGTGTTCCTTCTCCTAAGATTTTACATGGATAATGTATGTAATCTCTGTTTCTCTTCTCATCCTAGTATGTTATAGAGTTAATCAGGTCACCAGTGGTTTCAGATTAATTATGGCTGATCCTGTTTGTATATAGGCACTAGGGTAATGCAACATTTTACAGGCAAATGGAAAATGAAATGCAATGATGGATATAGATTCTGAATTATATAATTTGCTTAACATAATAACCAGGTTCTCAGCTGTGAAATTTCAATTCTTATGAAAGTTCTTTAAATGAATGAATAGGATTAGGAAAACCTAATCACGAGAAAAAGCAAGGTATCGCTTTTCAGGTTGCTAATGGCTACCATGTATCTAATGTAATTGTGATTGATTCTAGGTTATGATTATAGCTGTAACAATCTCAACTCAACTCAGAATGATGTTATAGAGCATTGCACACCAGAACAACTAGACACAAGGACAGTTTTTCTCCCCATGCCATCACTCTGCTAAACAGCCAATTCCCACATCACTGTCAAACTATTTACTAAGACTGTACTATTATTCCTCTCATTCTTCCTATTACCTATTTCCTTTCTACTTATGACTATAACCTTCTTGCTTGTATCTTTATAGTTTATATTGTTTTATTTATACTAGTTTCCTAGTATAATTTTGATTGCTTATTAAGTATCCTATGACTATCACTAAGTGTTGTATCTTATGATTCTTGATGAATGTATTTTTATGTACACTGAGAGCTTATGCACCGAAGACAATTCCTTGTGTGTCCAATCACACTTGGCCAATAAAGTATTCTATTCTATTCTATTCTATTCTATTCTATTCTATTCTATTCTATTCTATTCTATTCTATTCTATTCTATTCTATTCTATTCTATTCTATTCTAGATTCTAAGTTGTGGTTATAGTTGTAACAATCTAAACTTTGCCCTAAACAGGCAAAGTGAAATGGACAAGAGTCCTGGAATCAATATGGTCATCAGGTTGATTTCTTATCTGTTTAAAATGGTTGATTGGAGATTGATATATCTGCTTTTAAGGAAACAAGCTTCAATGGATAGATAGAAATCTGATTGAGTCTACCACTCAGTTTCTCCCAGGGGCCAGCCAGATATTTTAACATGAAAACAATAGTTCTTGCTTATTGTTGTTCTTCAACAACTGCTACAAGTAAATAACTACCAGTAGTAGGACAAATATTTATTTATTTATTTATTTATTATTTATTTATTTTTGTCAATTGCTTACAAGATAATAAAAATGATAGTTATGAATACGAATATGAATGGATACATATAAGGAAAAAAAGAAAAAGAAACAATAGGACAGGGACAGTAGGCACATTGGTGTGCTTATGCACGCCCCCTACAGACCTCTTAGGAAAGGGATGAGGTCAATAAGCCTAAGGTTAAAGTTTTTGGGGGTTGGGAAGAAACCACAGAGTAGGAAGAGTATTCCAGACATTGACTACTCTGTTGCTGAAGTCGTATTTCCTGCAATCAAGTTTGGTGCGATTAACCTTGAGTTTGTATCTATTGTATGCTCTTGTATTGTTATGGTTGAAGCTGAAGTATTCATTGACAGGTAGGACATTGCAATGTATGATTTTATATTATATACTTAGATGGGACCAAAGGCGGCATAGTTCTAGGTTTTCAAAGTCTAGAATTTCGAGTCTGGTGGTATAAGGTATTCTGCAACAAGTAGAGGAGTGCTTCTTGTGAAATATTTCTGGACTTTCTCAACTGTGATAATATCAGATACGTAATGTGGGTTCCAGACTGATGAGCTGTATTCGGGTATTGGTCTAGCAAATGTTTTGTATGCTCTACTCTGTGAGAGTTTATCTGATCCTATTTTAAGGCATTTAAGATTAGAATCACTGCCATATACATTTAGAACTAGGAGCATGGAATTTAGTTACAGAAGAAGGAAAAGAAGAGAGTCAAAATCAAATTATGTTCATTCAAGTTTCTCTAACCTGAAGCCTTTCACATTATTGGCTGGACATTGTAAGCCCAACATATCCAGAGGGCACCATAATTAGGAATATTATGTAGATTTTGTGCATGAATTTGAGAAGGCTGATTTATAAAAGCTTATTTCGCCTTAACTTTGGAGAATGTTTTTGAAGAAAAAAAATAGAAAGAAACAACTCATATGTCATTGTAAACAACAGCCACAGTATGGAATTTATTTTACGGCTTTTGGCTTCTATTTCCCGTGCTAAAGATAAATTATTTGGTACTCTTCTTAGTCTCCTCCAGGGCTTCTCCATGTTTTTATTGATCTCAAAATATTTAACTGAACTGAAGATTTGCATGCTGTTCCTGAAATATGACATCCTCATATTTGTGTTTTGATTGACAGAGTCTCATGGAGACAAAGTCAGATTGACTGCTGTTATGTTCCTGATTGTTTACTTTTCGTCTGAATTACTAGAGCAGTGAACTATGGGCAGTTTCTGTATGGGCATGTGTGTAAGTGTGAACACAAGGATGTCCATCCTTCCTTAAAAAATAAAAAGATTTTTAAAGTTAACATATATCTGCAAAAAAAAGTCTGACTACCTAAATTGCAGTCTTCAATGTAGTGCAACTATACACAATCGTTGATTCACTGATTAGCCGAGATAAAAATGAGGTACTCTTCCTAAAATCAAAGAAATAAAACAGGTTCCCTCTGTTTAATTTATATGTGAATGTAAATATTGGGAGTTATGAAATAGCAATAACTCTTTCCCCTCTGTTGTGACATACTCACAATTCTGTTTTGTGGTGGAAAGATTTTATTTCCTGAAATGCAGGATTAATGAAGTACTACCTGATATTTTACCCAGATTTATTTCACAATTCAGATACCAAGTCTGGTCGCCATCTCCCATGACCCTTCAGAGGTAGGTTGCTTTACCTGTTATATAGCAGGATCAACTTTGTCAATCAATAGGTTCAGAGTCACTCTTGCTGTGATAAAAGGAACAATGCTATGTTTCATAAATTCTTACTTTATGTAAGAGGACTCTTGATCTCTTGTTTTTTTCCTTTGTGTTGAATAACTCATCCTAAATTTGCATTATGGTGACAAAATATAAGAGTTTAAAAGAGAGCCCTGATAATAAAATGTTATAATAGCTGTAACTGCAGTATTATATGTCACTTTAAATGCAACCAAGAAAATGTCTGTTGGAAAAAGATATATGTAAAATTAATTGCACAACACTGTTGAATTTAAAATGCAGGCATTTAATATAAGTTTCCAAAATTTATGACAGTTCAGGTCAAACAGAAATGTATTAAAATAAGAGTAGAAGGCCATTTTTAATCAAAGAAGAGAATTTCTATTTTATTTATTCTATTCTAATTTTGCTATTTTTCCCCCTATATATTTGACAGATATATTTATATTTTTAATCCTTGTTTCCTCTGCATGGTATATTTTTTGCATATATATTTCAAAATACATTTTAGAAAAGTGATGCCTGAAGATTATAATATATATAATATGTACATGTATATATATATATATGTGTGTGTGTGTGTGTGTGTGTGTGTGTGAGAGAGAGAGAGAGAGAGAGAGAGACAGAGACAGAGACAGAGACAGAGACAGAGTGTACGTACATCTGGGTACACCTGTGGTCATACATTCCCAAGTTTGAGTTTGAAGAAACCTTAGGAAATGTTGACAAGATTTTAATTGCCAATTAAAATGACTACTTAAAGCAATTTATCATTTACCCCATGAAGTGTAAGATTTGTCATACAAAGTGTCTTAAGATTCACTGAGGAACAAATTGTGGAACCAATGCAGTGTTAACATGTATATTTTTTAATCTGATGTATTTCTTTACAAGAAGTTGGGTTTCATTGATTTGAAGTTTTACATCACTAGCTGTAATGAACATCAAAGCTTTGAGATGCCTTATTGATTGAATAATAAATCTATTGTAGTCTTACATTGTATATAGCAGGCTAGTGAAGATTATATATCTGTCCAATTTTACTATGTGCTTTTCTGAATAGACTCTCAGTCCATCTGTTTTCTCTTGTACGTTTCAGTAAAAAGTCTATAGAAAAAGACTGGTCACAGCAACCGTCTCCATTCTCACTGACCTTTAGATATTTGGATTTTAATCCCATAATTTGCCAGCTAACATGATCGCTCAGTGGCACAGTGGTTAGAGTGCAGTACTGCAAACTACTTCTGCTGACAGCCAGCTGCCTGCAATTTGGCAGATTGAATCCCACCAGGCTCAAGATTGAATCAGCCGTCCATCCTTCCAAGGGGGGTAAAATGAGGACCCAGATTGTTGGGGGCAATAGGCTGACTCTATAAACAACTTAGAGAGGGCTATAGAGCACTACAAAGCGGTATATACGTCTAAGTGCTATTGCTATTGCTAGCAATTTGGGGAACTGAAGCCCACAATGCAGCAAATTAGAGAAGAATAATTTAAAGGGGTTGCGTTGGAATTAGTTTATTCTCTATAGAAAGCAGCCCTTTAAAAAAATGGGAGAGTCTTTTCCATATAGTTTCTTCCAGAATTCAATAATATGGCCAATGTCTAGATTATGGAAGCCGAACTCCAACACTTCTGGAAAGTACTGTGATGGGTCAGGCTTTGCTTTGCATGCATGATTAGCTTGAAGCATGTGTTAAATAGTTCACTGAATCTATTATGCCATGAATTCTGCTTGAGGAACACTATGCCCAATGTGGACATTTTCAACATTAAGAAGATGGGAGGGCATCAAGTGTCAATGGTTGCCAGAACTAGAATTTTAGTAATGTACACTGCTGGTTCTAAAAGCAAGAAATCATACCTGCAATTTGAATCCTCTAACCATATAGACTTTTTGACCTCTTATCTCCCATACTATCTGCTAGCCAAATTGAACTGGCAGAATTGGTGTGCTCTATGTTCCTTCATTTCAGATTCCCCTGAGATCCAGATGGTCCCCATTCTGCTCAGTGGTGGGATTCAAATTTTTTTACTACCAGTTCTGTGGGCATGGCTTGATGAGTGTGGTTTGCTGAGCGTGGCAGGGAAAGGATACTGTAAAATCTCCATTCACTCCCCACCCCACTAACCTGCTTTCCAGCTCCGTTTTCCTTTGCAGGGGAACAAAAGAAGACCCAGCTGATTAGCTGGACTCGGGAGGCAGAGAATAGATGGGGGTGAGGCCAGTCAGAGGTGGTATTTGCCAGTTGTCCGAATTACTCAAAATTTCCGCTACCTGTTCTCCAGAACTGGTCAGAACCTGCTGAATACCACCTCTGATCCTGCTGGTATTTCATTTAGGCCTTTGGTGAAGATGTCTGAAGCCTCCTTTTAATCAAGATTTTTTCTTTTGTTTCTATGCAGTTTATTATTCCGCCATCTCTACCTTTTTTGTTTTTGTTGTTTTAATTGTCTTATTTTTAACTTTTAAATCATCTGTAAACTATTTAGAATTGCTGGGAATTGGGCCATGTATGAATTTAATAAAGAACAACAAATTGAGACTTTCTGGACAGAAAGAACTGTACAGGCGTATTTAAATCAAGACTTTAACTAAGCAACAAGGCTTTACTTGCTCTGATATCCTTTTGGCCACTAGTTGTCAGCAATTACAATTCTGACCCTTTGGCTTATCTCTAAAGTCACCTACAATTTAGTCCTGAAAGCTAGTGACACAGTACAGTAATCGATTAACAGTTTGGCTATGGGTTGAGTAGTAACCTTGTCTGGACAGTGACATATAAGCATTATCTTCAGTTGAACCAAGTCATATACTGATGTGCATTGTTATTACCTGATATTGTAATTATCCATTCTTAAAAATTAGAAGCCACATCCTTAACTAGTACTGCTGAATCCCTCACTATTCTGTGATTTAGGAATTCACATCAGGCATCAACTGATCTGCATTGGGGTATAAATCTTTGTTTGCAGAAATTAAGTTGTGATGATATAACTTTACATTATCAATTTGGGTCACATGCTGGTTTTCTGTATTTTTCATTACAAATTATTCATAGGCACATTGACCACTGGCTGAGACAAAGATTATTTTGATGGCCTAGTTGTTGATGGATTGTGACAGCTGCACTGTATTTAAAGAAAAAAAGAGAATAACCAGAAGCTAATTTTCTTTTGACTTCCACCTCTGATTTATAATCCTATTTATGTCATCACAGTTGGTTACTGTGGAAACAATATTGGTATCATGAAGATACACTTATCAGAGAGTTGAAGCAAGGAAACAAGTGCTTGGAAAAAGATGACCTTTCTTCCATTTGCACAAACAAATAAATAAATGAATCAAGCTAAAGTTGTTTCCAATACTAAAACGTGGTTTAAAGGTGATGCAGAAGATATGCACTGCTTCTAAAATAAATTACTTAATTACTTAAGAGTTTTCTACAAATCATTAGCAGAGCTGTTTCAACAAAGTAAATCTATTTATAGGGGGGAAATTGCATGTGTAGTTGATGGAACCCTCCCTCCTTTTCATGAATGAATCTACAAATCTTGCTGTTCTTTCTTTGGCAGACCTACCTATCAAATGAAATGGGGGTCTCTTATAAAAGAGCAAAACAATTACGTGGAAATCCATCCCCACTTCTCATGTTTAGAAGAAAATAATTTATGTTGAGAGCCAGTTTGGTGTAGTGGCATCAGGCTAGAAACCAGAACATCCTGCCTTAGCTATAAAGTCAACTGGGTGACTTGGGCCAGTCACTTTCCTTTAATCCTAGGAAGGAGGCAATGGTAAGCCACTTCTAAAAACCTTTTCAGGAAAACTGCTGAGACTTGCCCAGTTTTTTCCCAAGAATTGGACACAATTAAACAAAGGAAAAGAAAATCCTTAGGTTAAATTGTGAGTGAGCAAATTTATTTTTCTGATAGTTGTTGCTGTTCCTTCCTTTCTACATCCCTCAATTATAGAGTGCAGGAAATTTTCATTTACAAAATTATTTAGAGTTTTGGAAGTGATTTTTTTTAAAAAAAACATTTAAATCCTGACAAATGGGTGTCCATACTCTGCTTGAAAATATCCCATTAGGAGAAGCTTACCTTATCCTTAGAATGATTGGTTCCATTGTTAAAGTGCTCTTAAATCAGGAGTTGGACTTAATATTCAACCAGAATTTGATTTTCAGAAAGTATGTTCTGCAGTTTGGGCTGATAAAAAACAGGTCATAGCCTGATTGCAACCATGTTCTACTGCTGATTAACTATCATTATAAACTTCCTTTCATTGTTACCAAGATCAGAGGTGGTATTCAGCAGGTACTGACCAGTTCTGGAGAATCGATAGCGGAAATTTTGAGTAGTTCAGAGAACTGGCAAATACTACCTCTTCTCTGCCTCCTGAATACCAGCTGATTGGCTGGGTCTTCTTTTGTTGCCTTGCACAGGAGACCAAAACTGTAAAGAAGGTTAGTGGGGTGGGGAGGGAATGGTATTTTGTAGTAACCTTAACCCAGAAGTGGGGTGGGAATGGAGATTTTACAGTATCCTTCCCCTGGAGTGGGGAAGGAATGGGGATTTTGCAGTATCCTTCCCCCACTACACCCATCAAGCCATGCCCACAAAACTGGTAGTAATTTTTTTTTAATCCCACCACTGACCCAGATAACTCCCCACCTATGGGAAGAAACAGGGGGAAACTGTTTTTTATTTACAGCTGAATGGAATCGTTATGTTATACTGAACTGCCCAGGTTGGACCAGATTGAAAAGAAATGTAACTATTGTAAAGTTCTGTCTGCCACTATACCAGAAAAAATCGTATTGAAATTGGTGCAGCTGTGTATGATTTTGGCTATGGAAATTCTCAGTCACCCAGGACATGGTTGCCTCAAAGGTGCTTTGAGGCAGCTGGACTTTCTGGTTTTTCTTTGAAGAAGTTTCGCTTCTCATCAAAGAAGTGAAATGTCTTCAAAGAAAAATCCCGAAGTCCAAAAGTTATATGATTTTGGCAAATCACAGGCAGGCAGTCTGAACTAAAAAAAAACCATAGGTCTTTACATTCAGTACATGGAAAGAAAGATGTACTTTTTTTTTAAGAAGCTCTTATACAAGTCTTGAAAATACATTACATAATACAATAAAAAATTATTCCATAAAGATCCTTCATATAATCCTCAGAAGCCTGATCAGAATAATAAAAATGTACTTAGTATGATTTTGAGTCAGTTTTGTATAGTAAGGAATTATTCATTCCTTGACTGTGATTCTCCAATATTTCTCTCTCATATTAAAAGAAATATATCTTCATGAACTCTGCCTTTAGATCTATTTACAACTTGGCTCCAAGTTTAAAAAGAGCTTGTCACAAAATAGAAATATCCACACTCGCTACTGAGATCTTTTAGCCAGGAGTGGGCTACTGAGGTTTGGGAGAGCCCCTAGCTAAGATTCTATGCAGTTTGAAGAACCCCCAAATCCCAGTCCTGGCTGGCTCCGCCCACCCCCCGCCCCTCCCCGAAATCCCCATGGGGCAGGTAAAGGCTGCAGAGACTTGGAGAGAGGCTCGGGAACACACAGAGTCTCAGGGAGGGTGAAACACCCTCCTCTGGAAGTTCAGGAAGGCCGGAAATGGGCTTGTTTCTGGCTTCCAGAAGCCTCTTGAGCCGTTTTCGCCCTCCCAGAGGCTCAAAAAAAACCTCCAGAGCCTGGGGAGGGCAGAACACCCCCCCTGGTGCAGGAGGCCAACTAGACCACACTCACCAAGGCCATGCCCACCCAGCAACCCTTTGCTAAAATGTTTGAAGCCCATTCCTGCTTTTAGCATTTAATTTTGATGCACAATACTTTTTTCTTGTTTCGTCCATGAAAATGCATCCTCAAATAGTTGCTAGACTATCCCTATCCAGTGGAAAGCTATAAGATAGATCAAATTAAGAAACGGATACTGTGTAGATCTAAATCTACTTGTATTGTAACAATAGAATAAGCACTTAGATTTATATACTGCTTCACAGAGCTTTACAGCCCTCTCTAGCAGTTTACAGAGTCAACATATTTTCCCCAATAATCTGGGTCCTCATTTTATTGACATCAGAAGCATGGAAGGTTTGAGCCTGGTGATATTTGAATGCCAAATTGCAGTCAGCCAGCAGTCAGCAGAAGAGTCAACCTTCACCACTCAGAATCGAACTCCTGGAGTGAGCAATGAGTTAGCCTGCAGTACTGCATTCTAACCACTGCACCACCATGGCTCAATAGCAATAGTATCTTGCAAGTCTGAACATTATTCCACCTATTATTTTCATAGGTGTAATGGATGCCCTGTCTGAGACCTTTTCATAAATGACTTTCTTGGCTTTGATTCAGGCTTGCTTTATTTGACTATTGTCATGGTAATGGATCTTTCCTCTATTCTTCGGGACCATCACTTTGTACAATGTTTTTCAAACTTGGCAATCGTAAGATGTGTGGAATTTAGCTTCTAGAATTTTCCAAGCCAGTTGAAATCCACATGTCTGCCAAGTTTGAAAAATATGGCTTTATACCTACTGCACCCAGGCAATGCCCGCTGTTCTAGTCTAACCTGCCTACTTTTTAAAAAGTGTTTGGGATTTGCCAGTGTAATTCCCCGTAATGCTCAAAACAGCATTAATCCATAGTAGAAATCAAGGTAAAGGTGTCCTTTAATTGATCTTTCAGCGATCAATTTAAGGACATCTATAGGAATAACTCTACAATTTTGGCAACATGGCTAACATGGTTGCCATTAAGTTTCTCACAATCTAGCCTGTAACTCTATGGCATTAAAAAAAACACCTTATAAGTTAAGAAATGTTGCAGATAATTTAGTGTTGGTTTTTAAAGATCCTTTAAAGGAAATTGAAGCATTAGTGGGAAAACTAAAATAATTTGCTACCCTTAGCAGGTTTAAGGTCAATAAACAGAAGACAAAAATATTAAAAACATGAAAATAGAGGATCAAACAGAATTGATGAATAAGATTTTGAAGTGGGAAGAAAGTAAAGTACCCAGGTATGACAAATGGGAATTGCATCTTTTAAAATAACTATGCCAAGACATGGAATGAAGTTAAAAAAGACATGTTAAGATGGGAGAAACTACAATTTTCACTGTTGGGGAAAATTTCTGTGATAAAAGTGAATGTCTTGCCCAGAATTATGTTTTTGTTTCAAGCAATACCTGTTTTGACAAATGATGTGTACTATTTAAACAGTGGTGAAGGAATATATCTAAGTTTGTGTGGGGAAAAAAATACAAGTTAAATAGAAGTGAGCAGGTTTCTGTTCTTTGAAATATAAGGTTTGATTGGCCAAAGCATATACAGTAGAACCTCTGGTCATGACCATAATTAGTTCCATAACTTTGTTTATTTCTTCATTTTCTAATGTTTCATCTTCAGGAATTTCTGGGTCAGGGGTCATGTATGTGTTCATGACCAGATTCAAAATTTTTGTGAATTTTTTGGTCAGAACCCGATTTGGTCGTAGTCAGAAGCATTCGTGACCAGAGGTTCTACTGTATTCCCATTTCAGGACCAGATGTCTAAATTCACTTCTTTCCTGTAGTTACCTTCATAGTGAGGATTAGCTATTATTATTTTTCATTTTCTTGGAGATGGGAAGATTAAAAACCTAGGGAGTTGATAAAAGAAAGGCCAGATAGACCTAAGCAGGGGCACCTCCACTGAAGGGACAAGAAAGCTTTATCGAACTAGTTATTTTGGTGATGGGGCCTGTCCTTAGTCATATTTTTCTAGTCAGTGCAAAGCTGAGTTTTAATTGTGGAAATATTCCCCATAATGTACAATTATTTTCAATAGTGATCTTGGCTGAAGAAAACAAATAATTTCATGAATTAAACAATATTATGTACTTTGTTTCTTATCAAAGCAATCACTCTGACTTTTATGCAGCATTATTTTACTGAAAAGCCAGGAAGAAGAGACAATGTTATGCTTTGTTTGTCTGCATCCAAGAAACAGAAAGATAAACTCCAAATAAAACAGGCTTGGCAATATATCAATGGAGCTGGAAAGTGCTATATCGGGAGGAACTCCTGGAGAACATGAGTTAAATTTGGTCTGGGTCTGCTGCATATTAGGGCACATAAGCCAGGAAATAAAAAAGGATTCACCATTTGACATCTTCTAAACACAGATAGCTGGCAATGTTCTTTGTTGGTGATTAGCAAAGGGAATTTGCTTCTGCTCAAAAGAAGGACAATCTTGGAACCAACTACTAGAGTCACTGGGAGATGTAGTCACTGTAGTCAGTTTCCTCTTATTAGACAAGCTGACTGGAGGATCAGTCTTCAGTGAACCATGACTTCAGCTCCTGTTGCATCTATTGTCAGTTTAATTGATAACGATGATGGATACATTCCCTAACATCCATTTTATTTGCGTGCAAGTTCTTCCATTTTCTAAGTAAAAATGGGGATATGTGGCTTGATAACTGATAGATTGTCAACATCCGACACAGCGCGCTGTTCAAAGTTGCCACAATGCGCCATTTTGGAGTTGCTACACATGCAGAGGGGGAGGGGGTGTTTGGGGTGCACAGGTGGGTGCTAGGTGATGGGACTCATGCTGGGAGAGGTCCAGAAGAAGGAGGAGCCAGGAAGGAAAGCCAAGTGTGGTTGGTTCAGAAGCCATTCAGGCCTAAAGAGTAATTGCTGGATCCGGTCAGGGAGCAACCGGGCTCAAAGAGTACTTGCTGGATCCAGGAACAGGAGGGCATGCTATCCAGGGCAGGCTGAGTCCATATAGCCAGTTGGCTAGCAGAAGCCAGTAACGCTGGCTAGAAACCCTTTTACTTGCATGGTTCACCATGTGCTGAGCCAAGACTCCAGTAAAGAGACTTGTTCTGCTCATAGTGCGGCCTCTTCTTTTGCTGGCTTGGCTTGGAATCATGACATAGATAACAGAAAGATGTGATTAGGTTGCAAAAAAAGGTCAATATAATTTTACACTGCATCTATAAAAGTATAATACTCAGACTAACTAATAATTACCACTATTTTTTGTTGGCTAGACCAGATTTTGAGTATGGTGTCTACTTCTGACCACCGTACTTTAAGCAGAATTTAGAAAAAAAACTAGACAGTATGTTCTCTGAAGAAAAATTGGAGGAACTGTTTATGTTTAGAACTGAAAAGAGAAGATAGAGAGAGGATATTTATTGACTAAATTTACATCAACCTTTTATAGGTGGAAACCCCCTATACTTTTTTTTCCATACCAACAATTTTGTAAAGTAGGTTGGGTTGGCCCAAAGTCATCTAGTAAACTTCTGGGGCTCCTCTCACTTTGGCACATGACTTTCCCTTGAGACAAGTCACTCTTGAATGGATATGATAGCTCTCTTAAAATAACTGAAAAGATGTCGCATAGAAGAAGGTCAAGATATGTTTTCTTTCATTCCAGTGTATGCAAAATTTGAAATAATGAATTTAAGTTATAGGAAGAGCAGTTTGTCAGTGGAATTAATTACCCAGAGAAATGAGGACTCCTCTTTGCTAGAAGAGGCTAGAGAAGCAACCTTCACAAACTGAATTTGAATTCCTATGCCCACAGGATTGTTGAGCTTAAGGTCTTCATGGTTCTTTCTAACTATGAGTCTTTGAAACTTTATTATAACCTAGTGTTGTATGTTATCTCCCCACGGCTCTTGGGTTATTGTCCTTCTAATGATAACGAGGGTGAAATTATCTTATTTCCTGCTCATATTTCAATCTGCTTTATGTCAATCCTTCAGTTTTTCACAAAACCAGTTTTTCTTGCTTCAGCTGATACAAAGCTAAAGTATTAGACTTTATTTTCTATGTCATTGTCAGATTTTCAGTGAGGGTACCTGTAGTTTAGATGTTGATGCTCTAGAACAGGGGTGTCAAACTAATGCCACCACGACAACATCATGTAACCTATCATGACTTTTTTTTCTCTTCACTAAACCAAGCAGGGGCAGGACCAGCACGTGATATATCCGGCCCGCAAGTTTGATACCCCTGCTCTAGAAAGTGTGCAGAGAAGAGCAACAAAGATGAGTAGGGAACTGGAAACTAAAACAAAGAATGGTTGCTGGAATTGGGTATATCTAGTTTAATGAAAAGAAGGACTGGGGTGACATGATAACAGTGTTCTAATATCTCAAGAGCTGCCACAAAGAAGAGGGAGTCAAGCTATTCTCCAAATAGCTTGACTCTCTCTTCTTTGAGAGGGAATCAAGAAGCAATAGATGGATACTAATCAAGGAGAGAAGCAACCTAGAACTAAGAAGAAATTTCCTGACAGGCAGAACAATTAATCAGTGGAACAACTTGCCTCCAGAAATTGTGAATGCTCCAACACTGGAAGTTTTTAAGAAGAGATTAGACAACCATTTGTTTGAAATGTTATAGGGTTTCCTGCCTAAGGAAACCTCCAAGGTCCCTTATAACTCTGTTGTTCTGTTCTGTTCTCCTCTCCTCTATTTACATGAAGGTGGGTGTTATATGCCAATATCAGCTAATTCATCTCCTCAAAATATAGTACTCATCATCACCAATGTTAGCCAGCCACAAAGGCAAGGAGAATCAAAACAGCATATTGCTGTCTTTGTAAACTGAGGAAAGACTTTATGCGTTGGATGTCTAAGATAGAAATGTAACTGTCAAGTAAGTAAAATCATGATTTTAATTTCAGAAATATATTGATGGTACCTTCAATGAGGGTTCAGAAATAAAATGTGTCATGTAATGAATATGCCCTTTCTGTTTCAAATTTCTTCAGTATGTCTTTCTTTTCAAAATAAAAATTTATCTTCGAGATTTACTACTCAGCAATGCAAAGCCACATTTGAAAAACTTGCTTTTAAAATTACTGTATTTGTCCTGGGACTCCTTTGGTTTATATTGGAAATCAGAGTGAGTTATGGACAAAATGAACTCTTGAAATCAAAGCGTTAAAAATGAGTCACAAACTACTCAGTATTAGTGGCTGAGTCAGCTTTCAGTTCCTGATATGTGTCTGGGCACAAGAAATGCTGAATGGAAAGATTTCTGATAAGTCTCTCTTTTCTGACAAGGTTTGGAATTGCCCTACGATTTTTAAATGTATGGAGGAGACATAATTTATTTATTGGATAATAAGGATTAAGTCAGTGTAAAATAATGCAAGAAGCACCACTTGACCAGTGCTACCAGCAGATGAAACACTCACTCAAAGTGAAAGAAATAGCTTAAGGTCAGCTTAGCCCCTGAAGGTGATAATATCCTGAATGTGCTTGATGATCTCACTCATGGTGTGAAATGAAAAATATCAGCCAGGTGCAGCCAATTCAATCAAGCTTTGCTCCTTAGTTTGTCGTGGGAAAGGAGCAAGAGCCGCGGTGGCACAGTGGTTAGAATGCAGCACTGCAGGCTGTTTCTGCTGCCTACTGGCTGTCTGCAATTTGGCAGATCGAATCTCACCAGGCTCAAGGTTGACTCAGCCTTTCACACTTCCAAGATGGGTAAATTGAGGGCCCAAATTGTTGGGGACAATAGGCTGACTCTGTAAACTGCTTAGGGAGGGCTGTAAAAACAGTGAAGTGGTGTATAAGTCTAGCTGCTATTGCTAAGTGCATGCTGTCATGGAAGTTCAGGGAGTGATTACACAAAATTTAGTCTTGAATGTCCACTGTTTTTGTGGGAAGGTGACTTCTTTTTCTGGTTACTGTGTTCTTTAAGAATCTTTTAGAATGATTTTCAAATACAAGGTATTGTAGCAATAACAATATTGCTGTAGTATCTTGTATTTGAAAAGCACTCCAAAAAGTAATGTATAACACTGCAGGTGCAATTATGTGTTTTGACCCAAACCCTTTTCCAATAAAACAAACACGAACCAAAGGAAACAGAAACCTTACAAATCCCCAATTAAAAGGCTGCTGCAAATTAATTAACTTTGATAAGCAGAGCCTCATCAAAACTGTATGAGGCTGCCAAGAATAACAGATAAGGTTACCTAGAAATATTTTATAACACAAACTAAGATACTGCAATGTCCACGAGGCTTGAGTTTCAAAACATCTTTGCTTCCTGCAAAGAACGTCTGATTCACAGCTGGCTTTTATCTTCTTGAAGGAGGGGCCATTACCTTGCAGCCTTACTCCTGAGTCGCCCATGCTGCTGCAGCTGCTCTTTCCTGTGACCAGCCCTGCGTGCACACACAATTGACACAGGCTCCTGCTGCCAGCTAACCACAACATTATGTGCCTAGAGACAGTCAATAACTGTTGTCACAAACAGATGACTCCTTATATAGGAGGACTTTAATTTCTATCCTCTGCCTACAGCTACAATGCTTACCTCCTCTTTCCCACCCCAATATTTCATCTAGGCAACCTTTCTGGCCTGAGAAATATGCAAACAAACAAAGCATATAGTGGTTCCATTTACAAAATGGTTTCCATGCAAGACTTACCTGTACACAAAATGATTGCTGTGCTGAAATGGCCAATCATAAAACAACTCTAAGAATGTCAGCTAGTTTTTTCTACCAGCCCTTGGGGATTAGAGAAAGCGATGGAACTAAGGTTATGAAGGACTATGTGCAAACGTTTTGAATGACCAGTTTGAATGGCAGAAGCAATTAATGTTCTGTTATCACTCTGCTGCCCTCTAAGAGTTAGCCATAGGTATAGTCAGGGGTGGGATTCTACCAGTTCGTACCTATTTGCCAGAACCGGTTGTTAACATTCTAAGCAGATCAGAGAACCGGTTGTTAGAAGAAATTACTGGCCCAATCCTGTAAGGAAGGCAGGAAGGAAACATTCTGGTGTTGCTTACAGAAACTGCCTCTCTGTTAACCCTTATTACATTCTCGGCAGGACTAGACTTCCTATCTCAGGAATGTCTCTGGAGTTTTTTTTCCCTCCTTTGCTGGTACTTTGCTTGTGTGGAGTGACCATTCAAAGTTAAGTCAAAAGTGACTTATGACCATTTTTCACACTTACGATTGTTGCAGAATCCCCACAGTCATGAGAGGCCAGGTGAGGAGATGCGTGCCTCGATGTGAGTGATATTGAGTTGGCCATACCCAGCCAATAACATGACCACCAAGCCATGCCCACCCAGTCACATGACCACCAAGCCACACCCATCACCTAAACCACACCCACCACCTAAACCACGCCCACAGAACTAGTTGTTAAAAAATTTGAATCCCACCCGTGGATATAATAATAGAAATGTAATTGCCCTATAGTATATCGGTTGATGGGAATGAGAGTGGGGGGTGGATCTAGGGAAATATTTGGGATCATATGGTTAACCTATTGTTGTGAGGACTTCCCATCTCTTTGTAGAAAAATATGGGATTGCAAAGAAAAGAAAAAAAATGACTTTAGTTATGAATGAATTTTCCTCATCAGAAATGTAGTATTGAATTCCACCCACATAGTACAATAAGGAATAATTATAAACAAGAAAAGTAAACCAGAAAGTGAATCTTATCTTTTAAAGAAATCCAAGGCATCAACCATTTGGTAATCATAATGTCTATATAAATAACCAAGATACTTCAATGGTTAAATCTTTATAGTCTTCTTTGCTTGCCTATTAAACAATAAAGACATTTAGATTACCTGGGTTTCTACAGTAGGCTCAAGATAATTTTTAAAAACATAGGTAAAATAGTATGAAAATATAAGACAAAAGAAGTTTAAATTCAATTCTATTCTCTCCAACCGAAACATTTTGATAATTTACCAAAACTGTGCATAAAGTACCAGGTCAAAATTAGAATAGGGGAGAATAAAAACCTTTCCTGGCTGGTGAGCATATTTTGGAAGTTGTATCATGAATATTCTCAAAAGGGCTTGCCTGGTTAATGTAGCCAGTCTGAAAAGAAATAAGACTACTATCTATTATCCATGTAATCCCTTCTCCTAATTGCAACTGGTGTTTGCCTCTTTCTGAGCCAAGGAGCATATGTCCTGAATTAGTGGCAGGAAAATATGAATTCTGATAGTGTTACAGTGAGATGGTAGGCCAAATGTTTCATGTTTCAAGTCACATCTTTGAAATCCTGACATGTTTTATTTGTGAATTTGGGGAAACTGAATTTTATGTTGCTTGAGCTATTTGGATTTTCTTTAAGCCGGAGGACCTGAAAACAATTACATTGGTTTGGGATCATCTTGTCTTTAGCTGTGTTGGAGGGATATCTTATCTAAAGTGATTATATTAAATGATATATATATCTTTCAACAAGGCTTTCAAGAAGAGATTGGAGAACCATTTGTTGAAATGGTACAGACTCTTTGTCTGAGCAATGGGTTGGACTAGATGACCTCCAAGGTTCCTTCCAACTGTGTTATTCTATTCTCAGTATACCTGACTCTTGAAAAAAATAGATAAGGTTAGACAAGAATTTGTGAGATTTGGTCATGATCTTCATGATCTTCATTTTGAGATGATCAGCACAACATTGAGCAGACCTGAGGCAACTTCTGACCTATCTCCAAGATACCTTGGTTTCTCAAAAAAACCTCAGGCTTACTGGACCTTAACTTTTGCTGTTACTATTGCCTTTGTGAATCTAAAAATGAAGGTATTAATAGAATGAATTTTAGAAATGCATGTGTGTTTTCTTCTGCTTTGGCAGACTTTAGGAATGGTGGCAATGGAAAAAAAACAAGAACTGATGTTTAGGAAGTTACTGTCCTCTTAAAGGGAGAATCCTACTCATTTTTAATCTATATTTAAATTCTAGGAAAGAGCTTTTTTTTTTGTTCTTCTTAAAATCCTTTCCACGTGAGTCTTCTTTCCGAGAACCTTTTCCCCCCTTCTTCTAAATCTAAGTACCACTTAGACTACACTGAAATGCTTCTTTCTTAGCACACTGACAATTCATAAGTGTGGTGAAGGACAAAATGCCACAGAAAGGAAGGGAAGGAAATGGACGGCCCTTTTTGGGGACTGCCAAAATTGCAGGCATGCTGGATCAATGGAAAGATAAACAAACCTGGAACAAAAGGAGGTAGGGTGCTTTTAAACATATATATTTGGTGAACTCACAAGCCAGACAACAGATGTGATGAGTATGGTACAAAAGTGACCTAAAATTTGAGTTTTGTTTCATTTTGAAATGTATTCTAATTAATAACTCTGAAATTAATGATGACTGAGAATCTCTACAGACTTTTAACTCTGAAATTAATTTTCTCTTATCGGTGGATCTGTATCCTTTTTTGTATCTTTTTTTTCTTCCTTTGCTAAATTTGTTCCATTCGGCATATAGCTGTTGTTTTCCTGTATCTGGAATAGAATAATAGCCACTAATAGCATTCTCTGTTATTTTTTGGGAGACTGATGATGGTTAACATATAGCAACATTTGAATGGAAGGAATTATCAAGGACAAAACAGCAGGGCAAGAGACAATTTATAAACTGAAAACTCACATCATCATGGTGCCGGTTAAAAGTAATGAAACATCTGTGTTTATGGGTATCTCTGATGCTTGATTGCCTCACAGTAAATTTCTACCCATGAGGAAAGAAGGGCAATACATATTACTGGAGCGAGTTAAACTTCATTCCAAAATGTGACAGTAGATTGATAATTGAATGTATCTTTCAAATCTGCAGCAAGACAAAGTCCAGCTTCAAACAAAAAATTTCAGATGCTAATCAGGGAGTTGCTGCAGACCATACATGAATGACCCCAAATTCAAATCTCTCTTACCTTTCTTAATAAAAATTCCAAGGGACATCAAATAAACCATATTGGATTAAGCTACCAGATTGAGTGCTGTCTCTTCGGAGAAACTTTTGAATTAAGTGCCTACTTATTCTCTTTATGTTATGCTTATTACTGTTGGAAGAAATGTCCATCTGGTTTCAGTTCCAAGTGGGAAGAAAGACAGTGGAAACATGGTGACTGCTTGGAAAGATGTTTTTAATAGTAGACAAGACCACATGCTTTGGAGCTCCTGAGCGAAAAGGGAAGAGATGCTGAGAATCCCTGGGTTTTATGCTCTCTGTTGGGATTTGAATTTGAGCTTGTATTCTGATTGTTTGCCAGACTCCCATGGGGGCCATGCAGGGGCAACTCTGAAGGCTGTCCTGAGTCCCAGGCTTGGTTGAGTTTGTTGGATGATGATGTAATGAAAGGGCTTTGGGATTCCTATTCCTCTGCCTGAAGGAGGTAGACCTTTGTTATGTATAGATTAATGGCTTAATGGCTCATTAGCAAAGGTAGCGGGGCTGAGCTTCTGCCTCTCTGAGTTTCTACTTCTCTTTTAGGAAAATATTCTGTCTTTATAGTATATCCTAAAATATTTCATTTTTCTAGGAGAGGGATGGGTTATAACTTCCAACATTACCTTGCTTTCTTTGTCTGTCTCCTTATGTTTTTTGTGGTCTGCTTTTAAATGATATATTTTACATGATATATTACATTAGTTTGTATTGGTTTGTTGGTGACTGTTGGGTTGATTTTATAGGCTTGGGTTCTGTCATATGGAAGGTAGACTATAAATGTTTACATTAAAATATGCTTTTACTACCTGATGACAACTGAAAAGTGTGGGTTTAGGTGTCAATATTGATTATGAGCTGTGATGTTAGTAGGCACCTAAAATCAAAATATGGATGAGCCATGTTTCCCCACTGGGCATCACTTGAGTGATTTTAGCTGTTTCTCTATGTGAGAGAGAGCCTTCTTTGAGATTTCTTAAAATGCCACAATTTTTCTCTTTCAAATTTTTTTTACAGCAGCAGACTTAAAACTTCACCCATTTATTTCACAAATTGCTGTTGACATTTTAAAAATTCAAAGTACTTATTCACAGGTCCTTTGAGATGGAAAAAAAATGAAATTCTAAACAGGAATGGAACCTAAAGGAGCCCAAGTAAAATTGACAGTGATGCATCTTTAAAAAGATTAGACATATTTTCACAACAGTGGACTTAGCTGCTTATGTGAAGCCCCGGTTAAGTAAGCTTAGAGGTAATTTAAAGGTTTGCTGAACAATTGAGCACGTAGAAAAATCCAAAGCATCTCAATGGCCACAGTGCTTATAAAAATCAGTGAAGAGGAAAATGCTGGCATTAAGCAGGATGGTAAATATCTTGCCTGGGGCTGGAAGTAGCTAACACAACCTCTATATCCAGCCTGCAAAGAGACAGATTGGGTGAGGAGGGGACCTCTTAACATTTTACTCATTCACTCCTTTAGAAATAAGGCAGGAGTGCTCATTCCTAACTCAGGTTTCAGGGAGAATCTCTTATACACAGGGAAGGAGACTTTCTCTGTATCTGTATAATTTTATATAGAAAAAGAGCTCTTTCCTTCCTGATAGACCTCAGCTTTCTGCTGCATGGAGAAAGGACTGTTGGAAAGTAGAATAAAATAGAATTCTTTATTGGCCAAGTATGATTGGATACACAAGGAATTTGTTTTGGTGCATATGCTCTCAGAGTACATAAAAGAAAAGATACATTCATCAAGAGTCAAGAATCATAATAATAGTCATAGAGTACAATAAGCAATTGAATCATACTAGGAAACAGTCAATATAAATCGCAAAGATACAAGTGACAAAATGACAATCATACAATCACAAGTGGGAGGGGATAGGTGATAAGGAGTAATGAGAAGATTAACACTAATAGTAATGCAGATTTTGTAAATAGTTGAACAGTGTTGAGGGAATTATTTGTATATCAGAGTGATGGCTTTCGGGAAAAAAACTGTTCTTGTGTCTAGTTGTTCTGGTGTACAGTGCTCTATAGCGTCGTTTTGAGGGTAGGTGTTCAAACAGTTTATGTCCAGGATGTGAGGGGTTTGTAAATATTTTCACAGCCCTTTTTTTGACTCATGCAGAATACAGGTCCTCAATGGAAGGCAGGCTGGTAGTAATTGTTTTTTCTTTAGTCCTAATTACTCTCTGAAGTCTGTGTCTGTCTTGTTGGGTTGCAGAACCAAACCACAGAATTATAGAGGTGCAGATGACAGACTCAATAATTCCTCTGTAGAACTGTATCAGCAGCTCCTTGGACAGTTTGAGCTTTCTTGAATAGAATAGAATAGAACAGAGTAACTTTATTGTCACCTTGAATGTACACTAATTGGCATACATTAAAATGAAATTTCATTGCAAACAGCTCCCAAAGGGTCTCCACCTCCAATATGCACTACATAACCATGACAGAATAAATAAATACAAAATTACACACATACCCACTTATATTATATGACATACAGAAACAACACAGGTTTGGCCTAGAAGGCTAAATTTTAGTGGTGAGAGCAGTTGTGGCCAAAGCTCTATCTATTAATGTATTTTGAACTGCTGAGGTAAAAAGATCTTGAAACTCATTCTCTATTAAACACACACACACACACACAAAGATCAACGGGGCAGATGGAAGGATGAGTCAAAGATGGTGAGAAGATATTTCAAAATACTGCCGCTGTCTTATATTTACAGTTGTATTTCACTAGAGCTACCTAACCATTATATTGCAGAGAGCGATAAAATGCTTATAAAAATGTCTGGATAGAATGCAAAGCAGCAACAAAACAGAGCGCTACCCTCAAGAGAGAGATGCCCCCACCCTTCATATTCTAGCTGGTTGATGGTCCAAATCATTCCAGATGGAAGTAAATCAAAAAAAGGATCATAACTGAAAACATTTTCATCAAGAAAGGGGGATTTTTTGGAACCACTTTGGGCTCCTCATTTTCATTGACCACTAGCCATTTATTATTTCAATTTGGGTGGAGATTTTATGAAGCATGCCAGTTTATGCACTTGCAAAATCAAGCATCTGTGACTTTACATTCTGCAAAACCAGGCTCTCTAGCACGGCTCTACTTTTGGAACTGAGAAGGGCATCTTTGGAGAGTTTTCTTTACCAGCAGTCTTGCACAGATGGCTCTGTATTAGAGACTAGGCTCATTTTGTCCTCCAGATCAGAAGTGTTAAACTGTCCTTTCTCATTTGGCAAAACAAAAAATCCTAAAGGAAGCAATTAATGAGGGACAACAAGCTTTCTTCCAAGGGATTCATGGGGCTTGGTAGAGAAATCATTGGCTTGGGAAATTGCTGTTGTAAATGAGGATAATGCTACACATAACTACAAGCAGATCAGTGTGGGATTCAAATTTTTTTACTACCAGTTCTATGGGCGTGGCTTGGTGGGCGTGGCTTGGTGGGTGTGGCAGGGGAAGGATACTGTAAAATCTCCATTCCTTCCCACTCCAGGGGAAGAATACTACAAAATCTCAATTCCCTCCCCACCCCTCTAACCTGCTTTTCAGCTCCATTCTCCTGTGCAGGGCAACAAAAGAAGACCCAGCCGATCAGCTGGGACTTGGGAGGCAGAGAATAGATGGGGGCGGGGCCAGTCAGAGGTGGTATTCCGAACTACTCAAAATTTCTACTACCAGTTCTCCAGAATACCACCTCTGAAGCAGATCCAATCTTAGGAAGAGCACTGAAGAAAATAGCAATAACACTTAGACTTATATACCACTTTACAGTGCTTTATAGCCCTCTCTAAGCGATTTACAGAGTTGGCATATTGCCCCCAACAATCCGGGCCCTCATTTTACCCACCTCGGAAGGATGGAAGGCTGAGCCAACCTTGAGCCTGGTGAGATTTGCTCTGCCAAAGTGCAGTCAGCTGACAGTCAGCAGAAGTAGCTTGTAGTACCTCACTCTAAGCACCACACCACCATGGCTCACAAATGTTGCTTTAAGGCCAGTCCACTAAATCCCAGCCATTAAAACCTGGCAGCTGTATTGCAAAGAGTGATATGGGATTGACTGTAGATCAACAGCTTCCAGAACTAAATCAATTTTGGGTTGCAACAGTCAATTTCATGTTATGTTCCCCAAACTTTCTGGCTTAGCGGACCAGTGGAAGCGACAGCGGGGAGGGGGCAGGGAGGATGATTTCCCATGCACCTATATATGCCCACCACTTCTGTGGCCCAGTTCTGAATGGGCTGCCCCAGAACCGTGCTCCATGGTAGGGGACCCCTGTTCTAGCGTATGGCATGGTTTGACAAATTTCCACAAGCTATTAAAGGGCCCAGTGGATTTTTTACATATATAATTTTTCATAGGGAATTCAGGAATATTAGATACAGTACACTCAATTTTTTTTTTTTAGTTTACACTGCATATTCTATTCTTTCAGATAAGGGAACTCTGTGAAGATGCCACAGCTAAGGGCAACCCAAGAGTGTCTTTGGTTCCCCTTTCTGCTTACTGTCTCTGGTGCAATTAGTAATCAGTTGCTGGGCTCACACATCATCTTAAACAATAATACATTTTGCTCAGTTTTGGCTTGGTGTGCTATATGAATTCAGATTGATGATCGTTTAATAAACCGTTATTAAACCCACGATTGTATGCCTGTGGAGTCAGATCAATTGCTACTACTGTTGATCCTAAAACTGCGTTCCTTTTATTTCTTTTCCATCCTAATCCCTTTCCAGGTATTTTCACTTTCACTTTATGGAGAATTTCAGGGTTTGAGAGAGATTCGAAAATATATTCAATTGTCTTACCCATTTCCTCCTTCTTTACTATTGGCCCATATCTTCAGAATTGTTGCTTTTGCTCCAGCTAACCATTTCATTTCAGATGTGGTCCAAAAAGCTCAGAATTGGACCATTTTTCTAACCAGACTTTACTGAAGGTAAACAAAGGTAGACAATAACATAGTTTTGGTAAATTTGCCAGCAGGAAAGACTGGAATGAATGCATCTTAGAACTGCCTGCTTGCCTGCCTATAGACCAGAGGCCTCCAAACTTGGCAATTTTAAGACTTGTGGATTTCAACTCCAGAAGTCCACATGTCTTAAAGTTGCCACGTTTGGGGGCCCTGCTATAGACAGTAAAAAAAAAAAGACTTTGATAGAGAGATGCTTCAAGTTCTTTTAGCTAGCTTCTGTATCTCTCTGTCAGGGTCATCTTCCTTATTCTTTTCACTGCTCTTGATTTAGTTAAGGGATTTGAACTATTGTTCAAGTTGTGTTGTGGTTGGAAAGCAGATAGATCAAGAAAGCCAAAAAGAAAGTTTGGGATCATCCATAAAGTTAAGAGTATTCAGAAACAAAAAGAGATAGAAGAGATAGAATTTAAGGCTAGAAATAAAGTATTATTGGATAGGCCTCTGACTTGATATATGATGAACATTTTCCTTACCAATATTAATAGTTAGTTGATAGTTACCAATGTGAGTCAGTTACATTGACAATGTGCAAGCAAATAAATGTTTTGGTATGCACAGGAGAAGTATTGACTAGCCTGAATTAGTACACAGTGATAGTTGTTTACACCCACAGAGTCCACCAAGAGTGGACAGAGATGAGTGGATGTAGGTAAGTGATTCAGCAGAATGACTGAACAGAGGCAGCACACAGTGTTAAGAAAAAACTGTTGTTACCTACAATTTTTTTTACACAAGGCTGAAATCAATGAGAAAAGAACAATTAATCTAAATGAGATTTTACAAGGTTGGAACTTGAAAGTAGCTTGTGACAATTTTAGCTACCAAATAAAATGACGTCATTAATTCAAATAGCCCAGAGCCATACTGCAATCTGCAAGTTGTGGTCAAAGCAAGTCATACTTAATGGAGGGTAAGCCAGTTTTTGCTGTTGCCATTTGCAGTCCCTGGATTTGGAAGGCTGGGGTTGATTTTTCTGAAGCAGAGTTGCAGATGTAAGGGAAATTGAATATTTAAGAATGTATGCATGTCATAATTTGGATAGTAGGATGAAGAATGTATAAATTTAATAAATAAAACAGATAATTGTCTTGGTGATAATGGGACTGTTCCCACATGTATAGACCTCAGTAATTGTCCATGGCTTGAGACCTAATTGTTTATACAGTGCAAGTGTGCTCAGTTAAGCAAATCAATACCCTCAACCCCTTTCCATCCCCTTTTATAAATAAGCCTAATTCTCCCCTTCCCTGCACAACCTTGCTTGCTTTGTACAATTATTTATGTGCATGTGCTGCCATAGCAAAGGTCAGCAAAGATTCAGCTGTATCCAAAGAAAAATGATAGAGTGAATCAGTCAGGCAAAGAGATTTTAAAAGGGCTGCATGACTGCAGAAAGGCTAATGAACTGATCTTTCACCTTGAGAGATCAGAAGCTATATTTGATTCCAGACATTGATGTGAACTTCCTGGTTTTGTCTTTTTATTCCATACACTAACTCAAATAGATCCAGCAACTGCTAAAGACAGATCTGCAGTTGGGTTAGCACAGGACAAGGGAGATATGACCCAGGAATGATTGATGCAAGTGTCAGAGACAGTAGATACTAACAACTCATCCTAGGAATTCTGTAGAACAAAGACATCTATTGATCCGTTTCTCAGCTCCTGCCCACCACTGAATTAAAGGTGAATTTATCCTTGTTGGAGGGACTATTTCTAGCTCCTTTAAAAGAAATACTGGCCATCTGCTCAGAAGTCAACACTGGGGCCTATCATTATGGACAATGTTTGTCCAATTTCCCTCCTCTATTTTTTATGGAAGATGGCTGAGAAGATGGTGACAGAATTCCAGAGGATCCTTGAAGAAACAGATTATCTGGATCCTTTTCAGTCAGGTTTCAGGTCTGGTTATGGGATCAAAATGGCATTGTGTGTGTGTGTGTATATGTGTGTGTGTGTGTAAAACAGTGAGCAAAAAGAGAGTGGAACTGAGCTCCATGCAAGGTTAGCAATCTGGAAATTACCATATTATTACCTGGAATTATTACATAGAGTATAGCCAAGTGTTAGCCCTTCAGATTGGATCAGAATAGTATACCAGTTCCATGCAGACCGGCACTACTTTTATTGTAAGTCTATAGTAATAGAATCTTGCAAGTCTGAATGCACTTCCCCTCTCCCTCCCTTTATCTTCATGTGAACAAGGAAAAGAGCTTGCTGAGATGTTTACTTTCTTTGGCCCAGACTCACTCAGACCTCTTTTACCTAACCATTGCTTTGGTACCTGACTCTTCTCCTGTCTTTCGAGGCCATTCCGTCTCTACAGTGTGTGTGAGAATGCAGTGGAAGGAAGAGGGAAAAGACCTACTTATACACAAGCCAAACACTGGAATGTGTTGCGATGTAATATAAATTGGTTTGGAAGCAATGAACCAGAAAAGCAAAGATGTAGAGAAATCTGAGTCATTGAAAGGCTGATGGCATAATGAGGGGGTAGGACAGAAGAGCTGCTCTCTTGGGTCGTGTTTGCAACATCAGTGGTAACTACCCTTTTAGTGGCTAATGACTACACCAGATGCTAAAAACAGCAAGGGACATTACTGGGAGCTATAATCAAACTTACAGACGTGTTCAAAAGTACATATTCACAACAGTTATGATCAAGCTTTTATTTTGACATTAAAATCATATCCAGTATGAGTGACATGCAAAGGATGAACTTTGAAGTAAAAAGAAAAGCATTTGATGAAACTCTTTGAAAGAATCCTTTGTTTGAAGTTTGAAGGGCAGTCTTTCTTGGAGAGAATTTGTTATAAATATACTCCGAATCAAGCTGCAATAGATATTGAATTCTACCAGACATGGAGGAAACCCCATGTCTAGTGGTTTCAAAAGAGGACAAAAGGATACTATAACTTTGTTCTTTTTATTTGGATAGATGAATTCCAAAACATCCAAAAGTTAATATTACAAGTGGCTCATATTTGAATAAATTACAGAAATTACAGTAGAAACAGTATTGTTCCTCCCTCTCATTGGATTAAAAACCACTTAGATGCAACTTCACGTAGATGAGTAAGAGGAATGTATGGAGAGAGAGAGAGGGAGGGAGGGAGAGAGAGAGAGAGAGAGAGAGAGAGAGAGAGAGAGAGAAACAAACATCTCCTTTGAGGTGTATAAACGTCAGTAAATACAATCCCAAACCAATGAATTCAGTTAGTGATGGCATTACTTCAGTTTTCTTACTTCTGTCCTGGTTGTTGAAGGGGACAATGGTAGTTAATGGATAGTTGACATGGAATTAATGACATTCAAAAACCTAGAAATGAAACTTATTCAATCTCTACTTCATCTCCTGAAGATACTAAAGGCTTTGACCCAATGATTGGTATGAAAAGTAGTTGCACTAGTGAAAATGTTTTGATTTAGTGAAGATGCAATCATTGTTCTGCCATGATTCTCAGCATGCCAGGTCTTCTGTGATGCTGAAGTAAAGTCTGCAAAAATTCTTTTATTTATTTATTTATTTGTTTAAACTTCTATACCGCCCCCTCTCCCAAAAAAGGGACTCGGGGCGGTGTACAGCCTACTAAAACATACAAAATATACAATAAATACAGTTAAAAATAAATTAAATAATTTAATCCGGCTGTCTAATTTAGATTCAATTTAAAAGTTAAAAACTAAAAACCCCAATTAAAATTTAATTAAAAACCTAAAACACAGTTACTGGGCCAGGCCGGCCTGATTAAAAAATAAAGTTTTCACCGCGCGCCGGAAGGTCAGGATATCCGTCATAGACCGTATCTCCGGGGGAAGATCATTCCATAGGGAGGGAGCCCCCACAGAGAAAGCCCGAACTCTCGGGGCCGTCAGCCGACAACGGCCAGGTGGCGGTACCCCAAGCAGGGCAACCCTGTGGGAGCGTACTGGGCGGCGGGAGGTTGACGATGGCAGCAGGCGGTCCCGTAAGTATGTTCTTTTAAATTCTACAGAATTTCTGCAGGTGAAAGTTCAAGACAAAGGTTTGTTTATCGAAATCTATTTGCAATGTTCCACAATATGGAAGATACATCATACCAAAAGATATTTTGTCTGCTTTGTACAGAAATTGTTTTCATAAATTTTATGCCAAGACATATAAACCATGTTATGCAAATTACATAGTCTGATTTAGGGATTGCTTGAAGTCAACCAATATGAAGGTTCAGTTTAATCTGATCAGCTTCTGAGGCTAGTCTAGTAAGTTTGAATACTTTTATTCTGAAAGATTTTGAAGCCAGATTCTTAATAAATGCAGTGACCTGGTTCACAAAATATGCTGAAATATAATGCAACTTGTTCTGGTTGGCATTCTGTGTAAATTTAACCAATCTTGTTTTTAAGCCATCTTTTGTGTCTTAATGAATGATATAAACCAAGCAGGTGGCAAATATTTTGATAGACTCAACTCTGTACACCAGGTTTATGATGTATTCTGGAAACTTGACTATAAAGTATAAATTATGCCATCTTTAATTGCATGTTTACACAGAGTAAGCTATTTCAAAAAAATCTACTTTAAGATGTGCTTGTTTTTATAATCATTAATGACTAATATCCTTTGAAATGTTTCTAGAGCAGAACTTTGAATATATGTTTAAAATATAAAATAACGGATAATGGAATCAAAATGCAACTTTGCTTTTTGAAGAAATACCGTGAAAAAAATAAAAGATCTATCTATCTATCTATCTATCTATCTATCTATCTATCTATCTATCTATCTATCTATCTATCTATCTATCTATCTATCTATAATTTGTTAAATGAGTGACACAACATCTTGGATGATTTATCCTATGTATTCAATTGTTTATATTGCAAAAATCAACAAGGATTAATAGCTGAGTAATTATACACTTAAAAGCACTGTTGATGCTACATAAATATTTAACTGTACTTATAGACATGACCCAGCTCTTGGAAGCAAGTGAATATATGTTTAAAATATAAAATAACGGATAATGGAATCAAAATGCAACTTTGCTTTTTGAAGAAATACCGTGAAAAAAATAAAAGATCTATCTATCTATCTATCTATCTATCTATCTATCTATCTATCTATCTATCTATCTATCTATCTATCTATCTATCTATCTATCTATAATTTGTTAAATGAGTGACACAACATCTTGGATGATTTATCCTATGTATTCAATTGTTTATATTGCAAAAATCAACAAGGATTAATAGCTGAGTAATTATACACTTAAAAGCACTGTTGATGCTACATAAATATTTAACTGTACTTATAGACATGACCCAGCTCTTGGAAGCAAGTGAGGTTGTTTGTTATTAATAACTGTACAAACTGTACAATAAATGTACAAATAACAATTGTACAAAATTACTGTGTTCATCATGCCAAACCATCATTTATTGTAATTATGGTTTGTTGAACAGACTGCAGCATCTAAGTTTACAAAACCCAATGTCAAACTAAAGAAACTATATTATTTTACCATGATCCGTGAACTCTGCTTATTTTTAATCAGAAGCATGCTTGGTTTTGGATATTGCCTAAAGCCTTTATTTGTCTTAAAGGTCTGATCTATTTCAAAGACAGAATATACTAAACTCCACTTGAACAGGCACAATGAATTAGGATTGCATCTAATATTGGTCAAGAGAAGCAAACCACAATTACACAGATTGGGAGGCATGTTTTGCATCTGATTATCTGGATGTTTTATTTTGAAAGCGGGGTCAAAATCATCTGTACAACTGATGGGCCTTTGCTAAAAGAATATCTGTCAGTCTTTCCAAACTATCTCTCTAAATAATGTCTTCCAAAGCAGTTTAAAAGTTAAAAACACAATAACATTCTGTTGGTAACTTCAGCCTTACAAAGTAGTGTGTTTTAAAATAACACATGATAAGACATGTGAATGGGGTTATTTCTTAACTTAGTTTAACTAAGTTTAGTACTGTTGGAAGAAAAATCCAACTGGGTCAGTTCCAAGCTGGGAGAAAGATATTGGAAATAAAATGGAAGCTGGAGGCTGATTGGAAAGAAAGGTTCTCTTTATTGATGAAGTAGAGCCACCAGCCACCTGTGATTCTTGGACAGCTGACCAACTAGCTGAATAGGTGGATGGATAATTTCTGTAATTCTGAAGTTTGGGATTTGTGCAATATGGGCTTTGTGTTTCTAAAAGAGTGTTGGGCAATTCCTATTGTGGCTAATGGCTTTCATCCTGTGTTGGATCTTGGGTGAGAGGCTGCTTGTTCTAATCCTACCTTTTTGCTTTTATTAGCTGTCAAACTTTGTTGCAAGGAGTTTCAAAATATCCTGTCTTGAATTGATTTCTGCTTGCAGTATTTGCTTTGCTTATGAATGGAACCATCTAAATAGTTGGGTTCCTCTTTCAATAAGTTCTTTATCTCCTTAAATGCTGGCATCTGCTGTGGGCTATTAAGAAAGATTGTGGGCTGCTTTCTGACTCTAAAAACATGCTTCTCCATTTCTCCTTTAGGGAAATACAATATTCTGCCTTTTAAAAAAAAGATTTCCCAAAATATTTCATTCTTGTGGGGCTGGGGGTGGAGCTTCCCACAGTACTTTATCTTAGATTTTGAAGGATGGCATTAAAACTCTCCTGAGTTATTGCCAGAAATAATTCTTGGTGGAGAAACCCAAATTAGAATCAACTACATTTTAAAGTAATTTCTTTCTCTCTCTTTTTTGGTCAGTTTTCCTCAAATTAAACAAAGATATTTTTTAAGATTTTAAAAACTGCTAAATGGAAGCTTGACATCTGCAAACTTCTAATACAGCATGGCACTTTTCTTTCTCATTAGCATGTGTTGATACTTTTTTCCCCTTGTTCTCTTTCAGAGTTGTTATTCAGAAGCATCTTTCATTGTGTTCCTGTTTGTGCACCATAATTATTAACAGCTAATTTTATACATGTTTAGGACATCACAAAAACTGGGTATGACTCTCAGAGCAAACCATAATAGAATGTGTCTAACTGCCTCCAAATTGCAGAAATCTAACTCAACCAACCGGTGATGTGCCAAACTGTTCCCATCTGACTTAATGAACTTTTCCCTCCTCTATTTAATCCAGGGGTCTCCAACCTTGGCAATTTAAAGACTTGTAGACTTCAACTCCCAGAGTTCCTCAGCCAGCAAAGCTGACTTGTGGACTTCAACTCACAAGTCTTAAAGTTGCCAAAGTTGGAAACCCCTGATCTAATCTCTGCAGCACCTACATTGAGAGTCCCATCCCATCTGGGAAGAGCTCAGATGTTGTGTGAAAAAGGATAGCAAAAAAGAGTTTTATTGTTCTATTTAAAAGGATTCAGAAAGGATGGCCTTGACACAAGATCCTTTAACAAGCAACATGGATCAAGAATATGGTTGCTGTGGCAACTGAGTCTCAGAATTTGGGGACAGGCAAATGAGGAAAGAGTTAATTTACCACAAACTTCAATATTAGGGAAAGGAAACAGTCCTTCTGGTTTTATTCTTCTTCCCTGTTCAAGGAGAGATGGCACTGTTTGTTTTCAAAGCCAAACCAAAAATTCTCTGAGTGCTTCTGGCATCTTTCCAAATCTCTATTTAAATATATTTAATAAAATTAAAAACCCTTCTGCTTTCCAAATACTTGTCTAAAGTAGCTTGGACTATATCAATATGAATTAACATCCACCTTTTATTTTATGGTTTTAGCTTGCTTTGTAAAGTATTATAAGAAATATCTGAATATTCATACGATAGAGAGACGTTATAGCTCAGTCTTGTACCTAGTTCAATTCCATAAAACAAAGATTAGTTCTTTAAATAAGAAGCAGCAGATTATAAAGGCTTTTACTGGCACTTAAATAAAGCACAATATATCCCAACTACACAAACTTCTTACCTTATCCCTTTGTAATTGCTTTCATCACATTCCCAATATAGGAAGGGGATAGATTATTAATTTGGTAGGCTTAATTATATCTATAAAAAAGTAGCCATCCATTATCCTATTTATTTTACAAATGCCTTTATGTCACATTAATTGTATTAATATGCAGATTAATATGTTATGTGAATCTAACCACTCTGATTTGTAAACTATGAGTACAATAAATTGTTTTTTCCCCTATAAATCATGCTTATCATCACATCTAAAGTTGAACAATATTATGCTTTCTAATTTATATATATCTTTGCAAAATTGTATGCATAATTTCACAATTTATCATAAAAGGGAAGATCAGTTTAAACCCACTCCCAATGTTTGCTTATATCATTGATTTGGTCTTAACTATTGGTTTAGTGAATTCTCTCTTTTGATAGACCCTGATCTTTACATTAAATATGGACTAGAAAAATACTATTCCAAAGAAGGATAAAAAATTGTATATGGTATGCAGACAATAGAAAGATTATTTCCTAACTGTTTCTTGACTCAGCCCTGAATGGATTTCCAAGAGTTTTAAAATTTGAAAATTATTGGTACCAGTGCTAGAGAAATAATACAGCATATGTGTATCCTTCTCAGAATATTCCCCAAGCATTTCTCTTCAGTTCCATTACTACCAACTTCACCTCATTCTAACCACAGTCAAATTCACTTCTGGGCACCATTGTTTGAGAATTTCAGCCAGCACATTTCCTCCAAATATGCTGTTTGATTTCTAAAATGGCATTTTAGAAATAAAATGATAAAAGCCTTAGTCACTTTTCTGTTTTTGTTCTGAGACTGTGGGAAAGGCAAAAGAGTATAATTTTTGTTCAGTTGGGGTGACATGGCAGATATCTGATATTTTAGGGTAGCCTCTCAATCTGTTATGAGATCCTAGCCAAATGTTCCTTTCTCCAACATCTGCTTTAGGCTGTTGACTAAGCAGTCCCCTTTATTTCTTCTTTTTGATGTATTTGGCCAAATACATGAATGTAATTTCATGTTTTTGGGTGAATAAAAGAGAACCCCTTTAATGGCAACAGAATAGTTTTCTTTACGAAGTTAAGAAGAAAATCAAATTGGGACCCTTCCCCTCTTTCCTCCTGCTTCTTAAGTTTAATAGCAGAAGATCAGCATAGACTCTATTATCTCCACCTACTGAGGCATATATCCTAGCATGCCTTTTAATTAACTGCTGAAGTTAATGATCAGGGACAATGGGAGTTGTAATCCAACACACCTGGAGAATATTAGGTTTGGGAAGGCTGCTTCAGCATGTAAAATTTACTTAAGCACGGAGATGTAATGATGTGGAAAACTTTCAGCAGCAAAATTTTCTCCCATCCTACTAACATGAAACATACAAGAATCTATTACAGAATAAAACTGATAACTTGTGCTTTCATTGTGTTCATTCCATGGCTGGTTCACATCTTAAAATGATTTTTAAAGGAAAAAAAATTTTTATGTGTCAGAAGATAATAGTGGATGACTGTGTAGGGATAAACTACAACACCCTTCAGTTCAGTGAACCTGGGACAATAGGGTGAAATGTTGAGAGTTATAGTTCATCATGCCTACTGGATCCTATAAACAGCCATGCAGAAAATATGCCCTCACCCCCAATCTTATAGATGGGCATAAACAATTGGAGAGAGGTGGTTCTGCAAATATTCAGGCCCTGGACAATGAAGGACTTTATGGATGACCAACAGCATCTTGAATTGGATCTGGAATTCCACTGGTAACTAGTGAAGCTCACAAAATTAGCAGCGTTATATGGATATTTGCACTGCTGCTTTCTAGGTCAACCATAGTTTCCAAATGGTTTTTAAAGACAGCCATGTAAAGCATTTTGCAACTGTAAGATAAGGTGAGCTCTGTAGTTTAATGGGGGAATTACTAAATAAACATTTTCTGGAAAGAGCCAATCAGAGATGAAAGTCAAATCTGGCCCTAAACTCTGCCTTAGTTTACCTTCCCAATAAACAACTAAGTCAGAAGATCATTTAAAAGCAGTTTATTTAGGGTACCCTGATAAAGTGAGATCTCTCTATGAAAAAGGAGAGAACCTCAAGCCCCAAGTTTCACTCCTTTTTATAGTTAACACAACAAAGAAAACACAAGAGGAAAGTTGATTGGACAGGATAAAATTAACCTCCCCTTTGCCTAGGAAATCAGTTACATGTAGTCAAACATGTTACATATTTGCATCTCATAATATCACACATGTTTATTAAAATGAGGTCTGACATCAGAAGGGGCATGCATTGTAAGGAAAAAGGTTGTTTGGAGTTCACAAAAAAGATAAACCAGACCCCAATTTGTACTACATACTTTTTCTTATCTGGAGCTAGTCTCCAGCTTGTTTATCAGTTTAGGAATATTAAAAGCCAATAAACCTGACCATCTTTTTAAAAGAGAGAAAATAAATCAAAATACAAAGTAACTATGTTAGTTAACATGTGTTGTGGCCTGTCTGCCACCTGTCCCTCCAGCAGCCAAATCAGATGAGAAGGAGGTATGGGAGTCAGGCTCAGCATCAAGGCAACCTGAGAGCTTTGAGGGGGAAGAGGGAGTGGAACTGGGAGACAGAGAGAGAGAGAGAGAGAAAGAGAGACAGAGAGAGAGAGAGAGAGAGAGAGAGACAGAGGAGGAGCCTGGGCTATCCATTAGCCCTCAGATGGAGAGTCAACAGCCCCCAGGTCCGGAAGTGGCTGATGAGGAAAGAGGAGGAACAGCTGGGGCCAGTGTCTGATACGTTGATGTACAGAAGGCAGGGGAGAGGAGAGCAGTGGAAATCTGTGGGCCGATCCTAGGGACGGAAGACCCACTATTGCTAGTGAAGCCCCATACTAGCTCTGGGGATAAAAGGCAGGTGGCAGAGATGAATAGATGTGGCAGACAACTATTCGTCTCCCTGCCGGACAAACACGTTAGCCTGTGGTGAGAGAGAAACTTTTTGCCCGGGGCTCCTGGCGTTCCTAATAAAGGAATCACTGATTTAACTTTATAGGGTTTGTCATGTTTGGGGAGCTGGGTTAGAACACCATGTCATTTGCCCCTCAGAGATCAGTCCTCACCGATTTGCGTTAACTGGAAACTAGCTTGGCCATTGAGAAGTCAGGAAACTTGGCTGTAAAGACAGGAGACCTGTCTGCCCTTCCTCCTTTGCCTGTGGTCTATCCAGCAAGACGACTTTGTCTCTGAAGATGTCAGCCACAGTTGCCAGAAAAATGCCAGAAATCAGTTCTCTGGAATATGGTCACTAAACCCTAAAGCTCAGCATTATGCAACAGATACCAGCTGTGAAAGTCTTTGCCAGTATGTTGATTTCTAGACAGTTGACCCTGTTTCTAACTACGGGTGCAAGTGGGGATCTCATTTGCTGTCCTCACGAAAATCCAAAGGACAAACAGAGTAATCTGATATCAGCTGTTGCTCATCTACTCCCGCGCTTTTTGATCTTGCCTTAAATCACTTTCCATAAAAGGATTAGCAAAGATTGAAAAAGGTCACGCATTTTCTGTCTTCTCTCTCAGCCCAGTGATTCTATAAGAGCTTCACTTAATTGTTTATTAGTATGGCTGCTGGTAAATAAATAAGCCATTTGTTTGGCTTGGGAATTGCCCAACAGTTGCTAGTATACAAAATAATTGATACTTATGTTTGAGGAAAATTATTGTGTTGTTTTTTTTAATGCATTAAATATTTAAAGCTTCCAGCCTAGAATGCATTTGTTTCATTTGCAGAGCACAAAAATACACATTAAGTTCTCCCTCTTTGTTCTTCTCTTTTTTCCTCTGGTGGTGCTTAGAGATGTGAATTCATTTCTTGCACTCTGCATTTGGTCCCTTTGGCTATCCTGTACTTTTTCATGAGACCAGTAGCAACTGAAAAACATCCATGGATTTTAACTGGGTTCCTTCTTCAAGGTTAAATGTCTATGGAGATTCTCAGTCAACCAGGTCACAGGTGTCCCAAAGGTGCTTTTTCAAGAGGCAACTGGTTTTTCTAGGATTTTTTTTCCCTTTGAAGACGTTTTGCTTCTCATACAAAAAGCAACTTTGACTGGATGGTGGGGATCATGTCAAAATTGAATAGCCCTCTCTCAACAGAAGGGGAGGGATACGACATCTATCTCCAGTCTACAACATGGTCCTTTCAACAGTTCCAAGAAAGCTTCACACCCATTTTCATCACTCAGGTGACCCTGATGACACAGATGGCCTTAACAACCTGCTAAAATAATGCAAATGACCAATTGTCTGCAAGGAGTATAAATCAGTGGTGGGATTCAAATTTTTTTACTACCAGTTCTGTGGGTGTGACTTGGTGGGCGTGGCAGGGGAAGGATACTGCAAAATCCCCATTCCCTCCCCACCCCACTAACCTGCTTTCCAGCTCTGTTCTCCTATACAGGGCAACAAAAGAAGACCCAGCCGATCAGTTGGGACTCAGGGGGCAGAGAATAGATGGGGGCAGGGCCAGTCAGAGGTGGTATTTGCCGGTTCTCCGAACTACTCAAAATTTCTGCTAGCAATTCTCTAGAACTGGTCAGAACCTGCTGAATAATCACCTCTGGTATAAATCCTTCCATTCTCCACCATCCAATCAGAGCCGAAGAAGCTTCTTGGATGAGAAGCAAAACATTTTCAAAGAAAAACCAGAAAGTCCAGTTGCCTTTTGAAAAACCACCTTTGAGTTCTTCAAGGTTGTCTCTGAATTCTTCTACATCTAGCCATAACTGAAATGGTATAAATCCTGACTATTGTTATTATATAGCACAATGATTAGATGACTATAGAAGACTTACAGGTAGTCCTTGACTTACAACCATTCAGTTAGCAACTCTTTGAAGTTACATCAGCACTGAAAAAAAATAACTCACAACTGGTCCTCGCAAGACCATCACAGCATCCCCACAGTCATGTGATTAAAATTCAGACTCATGACAACTGGCATGTATTTATGATGGTTGCAATTTCCTAGGGGCATATCAGCAACATTCACAACTTTCCCAGCTGGCATCTGACAAGGAAAGTTAATGGAGGAAGCCAGATTTGCCTATTTACCATGTCATTCACTTAACAACGGTGGCAAAAAAAGAAGGTTGTATAATAGGGAATGACTTAACTATCGCCTTGTAATTCTTCTGGTCCCAATTATGGTCCTAAATTGAGGACTACCTGTATAAAGATCAAATTGCGATTCTACTTTAGAGCTCAAAGAGACCTCTCAGATCATGATATCTAGGGATATCATGTTTGGCTGCAAAGACTGGATGGCCCATTAGATGGCAGTAAAGAGTTACAGCAAAATCTAATTCTTTGCTGTCATCTAGTGCAGTGGTCACCAACCAGTGGGCTGGGGACTACTGGTGGTCCCCTGAGAAAATGTTGGTGCTCCACAAAGAAATGTCACCCCCAAAGCAATTAATCCAGGCTGCGCAGGAACACAAGGCTGTGCCGCCTACATGGCCCATGGGATCACAAGGCTTGCATTGCTTGCATTGAGAACAACATGAGGTAATGAGGAGAGGGGTGAAAGGGCAGAGTGGGGGAACTTGACCCACACACCCCATGTACTTCACCTGGCCACCAGGCTGCTTCTTTCCATTTCTTTCTTCTTCTGCTTTTGGTTGCACACAATGAAAGCAGCAAAAGTATTTCTTTCTCTCACTCAAACTCCTCCAGAAATGAGTCTTTGGGATCCTGCAAAGCATCCTGCTCCAAGAGGCTGTGCTGATGTGGCAAGTCTCACAAAGACTCATTTCTGGCAGAGATTGGGGGAGAGAAAGAAAGACTTCTGCTGCTTCTGTTGCTTTCCTTGCATGAAGCCAAAAGTCTTTCTCTCTCTCCCCCACCCCTTGAGAATGGAGCTGGAGACAGTATCCTGTGATCCCAAATAAAGAATGATTGATTGGTAGGAAAATGGGATGGGGAATTTTCCTGCAGACTTTTTTTGGGGATTTTCCCAGGGTCTCTGGTCTGCGGGATTTAAAATTATGAGTTTGGTGGTCCCTGAGGTCCAAAAGGCTGCCAGATCTAGTGGCCATCTGAGCTTGTAACCCAGATATGGCAATTCTAATCTGGTGTAATTCTCTGAGAGCAGAAGAAATGAATGACTATCACATCCTGAGAAGTGACAACTTTACTTGATATGATGTTCAAAGGTGTTTCAATCCCAAGAGAATTAGTCAGGCCCACTTAAACCATCTTCCTAATCTTAACAAATGGTACATTTTAACAGAGTTGGTAATATTACATGAGGCAAGGATTAAGAGACATTCGGGAAAGAAATTATTAAATTTCTTGTCTCATAAATCTGGGTTATACTATGACATTTAGGAAATCTCTAGATAATATCAACAACTAGGGTCCATTTACTGTTCAACTATTTGACTCAGAAAGGTGGGAAGAGAAAGCATAGAATTTAAACTCCAAAGCAGATGGTAGATATTTTGTGTGCCAGAATGTGTGCTTCAGACTAGTTTACAGTAAAAAAAAAAAAAAATCAAGTTTGTCATGTCTGTGAACCTATTGCAAAGAAGCAACTTCTTGGATCTTAAATGTCTGGAAAATTAGGATTTATTGCCATGTTTAATATGAAGCTGAACTATAATGGCATAGTCTCCTGAATGGAGTGAAAGGCATAGCAATAGCACTTAGACTTACTGTATATACCACTTCACAGTGCTTTATAGCCCTCCCTAAGCAGTTTACAGAGTCAGCATATTGCCCCCAACAATCTGGGCCCTCATTTTTACCAATCTCGGAAGGATGGAAGGATGGAAGGGTGGAAGGCTAAGTCAATCTTAAGGCAATGAGAATCAAACTGTTGAACTGCTGGCAGCCAGCAGTCAGCAGAAGTAGCCCGCAGTACTGCATTCTAACTACTGTGCCACCACGGTGTACACTGATGATCTGAACAAAATGCAGTCAATATGTATGCTATTCACTCAGCTTTTGGAGATTAAAGCCATGGCAGGCACTCAGTGGATCATTTCGCCTAATTGAAAGACAAAAAAAAAGTTCAGATAATCTTTGTGATATGGAAAAACTATACTGTGTGAAATTCTTTACAGAAGAACAAAGGTAAGAGGAGACATATTAGAGATGTGTAAAATCATATATGGTAGGGACATATGATGAGAGAAAAACATTATTTTCTTCCCTCAAAGTGATGAAATTGGTGATCACCCATTAAACTAAATGTGGGGAAATTCAGAACAGCAAAAGTACAATGGCTTTATCCAATCCCTAGTTAAATCATGATAATTGCTACCGTCAGATTAAGTGATGGCTACCAATTTAGGTTATTTTAAAGGGCAACCAGAAGAAGCTATTGTAGCTACTATTTTTAAGTTTTGGCACTTCGTGGCCTCCTAAATTACAGGCAGCATACCTCAACAACCAGCTGCTAGGAAGAGAACGGGAAAGAATTATCACCCTGCTACTCTTGCTTGCAAACTTCCTGCTTCTCCGTGCTGTGACAAGGAAGGTAGAACTGGATGGGCTTCCAGCCAGGAATATTTTACATGCCTGCCAGATGAGCTAGACGAGGAGTTGTAGTTAAATGTTTTAGAAGGTGGGACTTGAATTATCCTAGAGCAGAGGGTGTCAAACTCAAGGCCTGTGAGCTAGATCTGGCCCACAGGGTGCTTAAATCTGGCCTGCGGGACCAGAAATAACAAAGGACCAGCTGACTGTGCCTCTGGCAGCCAAAACGGGGCTTGTCCCCCCTGTGCCCCATTTTCGGTCTGGACAGCCTCCTTCAGCAATCTGCTGGCCAAAATGGGACACACCAGGGAGGCCACATGTAGCTTTCCTGCACCCCATTTTTGGCTTGAATGGCCTGCAGCACCCTGCTGGCCAAAAATGGGGCACGGGCCACCACACGTCCCCTCCATACCCTGTTTTGGCTAGCAGAATGCAGCACGAGGCCAACCATCCCACCCACTCACTCCGACCGGCCTATGGAGGATTACAATGCTGATCCACCCCTCAAAGAAATCCAGTTTGACACCCCTGTCCTAGAGGAATCTAATGGCATAAATTAGTTACATGCAGATGGTATTTGAAAAGAGGTGGTACCAAGGAGTGATAGGGAGCCCTTGGTAAAGGCAAAGCCAGTGCTGTGCAAATACTCTTGTAACTGAAAATGTACATAGGACTTCCCGGAGTAATTGTTGTATTAATAAAGGAGAATATTTATAGCTCAGTGTTGATAAGAAAGGGGCCCCTGGTACTCTCTGAGCTTGCTTGTTTTCTTGCAGATGTTTCATTAGCACAGCTAGGAAACATCATCCTCACTAGCACTGATGATGTTATCTAGTTTGGGTAATGCAACATCTGCAAAAAAAACCCAGGAAACTCAGAGAGCACCAAGGACGCCTTGCAATGCTGTATTAATTAATTTCAATTATCCATGAAACTAATGACTTGTATGGAGAAGAAAAGGTAACGTGGCCACACTCTTCTATTAAAACACTAGAAGTGGGAAATGAATTTAGCAGCCCTCTTTTCTCTTTCTTCCTTTCAGCTTTATTAGGGTGCTGGATTAAGCTTGATAGTATTTACTTGCTGCATTGGTCAACATGTAGCAATGGCCAGGAGATTAACTCAATTACTAATTGTGGTTTTCATGCATGAGCAGATTTCACCTGACCGTCAAATGCCTCCCACCTTCTCCCCATCCTGTAGTTGTGATTTCTTCTCATCTTCACTCTTTCCAGACAGGATAAAGCCAAAGACACTCTTTAGTGCCTTGAATGACATATCTTTTCTAAAATAAAAAGTACTAAAATGAAAGGCTTATTTTTCACCTAATCTATCAAGAACACCAATTCTCCATTGCTGGCAGAATTATTTCTTTAGGCTGCATGCAGGAGAGCTTGGCTGAAAACAGCTAGCATTAAGACCTGGGAAAGGGTTGGCCAAGCTGGTCTTGTGCCTATTTATAGTAGCTGCCTTTCTTCTCTCCTTGCCATTCTTTTCTTAGCATTGGCGAGAGTGGTACAGCTATCAGTTATCCATGAAATTAATGACAATATGAGCAAACTTTAGCGAAGCAGGTGCTCAGGGAAGAGAAAGGGACAGGAGGGGAAAAAAAAGGAGTTTAAAGACATAAAAAGGTGTTCCTGGCCAGCGAGTGCTATATTTATTGATTGTCTGTCATCATTACCAATTGAGGCAATGTCATTATGACTTTCTCCAATTTTAATTTTTTCCCTGGGCCTCAAAATTGCTCCCATTATTCTTGGTTAGGAAAATGAGATGGTTGGGAAGGTCTCCTTCCAACTCTTGTTTCTCTTCCCTATCTGGCATTATATTTATATTTAGAAAGTTTGCCAACAATTGGTAAAACATCTCATTCAATTTTACCATGCTGCTTTTGGATTTTGTTTTTGAAGTCATCATCATCCTCTTTCTTTCTTTCTCTCTCTCCCCCTCTCCCCCTCTCCCTCTCCCTTTCCATTTCTCCCTTTCCATTTCTCCCTCTTCCTCCCTCCCTCCCTCAATCTCTCTCTCTCTCTCTGTGTGTCATTTCCTCACTTTAATGTTTTGTCAGAAGCATAGCATGTAGTCTTGCAAATCTCTGACTTCATGATTTTCTGCATTGCTTCCACAGCCTGCTAAATACAACTACATCCAAATAATGCCTTGGCTTGGCTGTTGTTACAAATTGTACTTCAAACTCCACTAAGCAGTTGTTTCTTTCAAATGTGGTTTATTGAATAAGGCACAGTGGCTGATTTCATTCATAACCCTAAGGCATAAATGATTACATATAAACAACGCATGGAAGGTTATAAACAATACTGACACTATATAATTTGCTTCCTAATATGGTGAACTTTTTCAACACAAAGAAGAATGTGAAATATGTTTCCAGAAGAAGAAACTACAGTCCAAACCTACAAAGGCATCATTTTATTTATTTATTTGTCAATTGCTTACAATAGATATAAGTAAAACATAGTTATGAATACATGGATACATATAAGAAAAATAAAATATAAAAGAAACAATAGGACAGAAATGGTAGGCATGTTGGTGTGCTTATGCATGCCCCCTACAGTCCTTTAGGAAAGGGATGAGGTCAATAGTAGACAGTCTAAGGTTAAAATTTTTGGGGTTTGGGGAAGAAACCACAGAGTCAGGTAGAGTATTCCAGACATTGACCACTCTATTGCTGAAATCATATTTCCTGCAATCAAGTTTGGTGCGATTAATCTTGGGTTTGTATCTATTATTTGCTCTTGTGTTGTTATGGTTGAAGCTGAAGTATTCATTGACAGGTAGGACATTGAAATATATGGTTTTATATACTATACTTAGATCAGACTGAAGGCGGCATAGTTCTAGGTTTTCTAGGTCTAGAAATTCGAGTCTGGTGGCATAAGGTATTCTGCAACGAGTAGAGTAGTGAAGAACTCTTCTTGTAAAATATTTCTGGACTTTCTCAACTGTGTTAATATCAGATACATAATGTGGGTTCCAGACTGATGAGCTGTATTTGAGTATTGGTCCAGCAAATGTTTCATATGCTCTAGTTATTAGTGTAATATTACCAGAGAAAAAGCTACGTAAGATTAGGTTAACAACTCTGAACACCTTTTTGGCTATGGAGTTACAGTGGGCTCTAGCACTTAGGTCATTTGAGATATGTACTCCAAGATCCTTGACAGAGTTTGGATCCTCAACAAGGTCTTGACTATTCAGCCTCTATTTTATTTTCTGATTTTTTTTGCCAATATGTAGGACAGAGCATTTATTTGTTGAGATTTGAAGTTTCCATTTGTTTGATCATTCTGATACATAGTCAAGGTCTTTTTGAAGGGTAGCAGTATTGTCTGTGGTCCTGAATAGCTTTACATCATCAGCGAAGAGAACGCAGTTGCTCTTGATATGATCACAGAAGTCGTTTATGTAGAGTATGAAAAAAGTTGGTCCTAGAACACTGCCTTGGGGGACACCACTGTTGACAGGTACAGAATTTGACAGGATATTCCCAATTTTGACCATCTGTTGTCTGTTTGACAGGAATGCTTCTCTCCAGTTATGCAGGTGTCCAGAGATACCATAAGATTTTAGTTTTAGGAGTAGTTTGTCGTGTACCACTGAATCAAAGGCTTTACAGAAGTCTATGTAGATTGCGTCTATTGCTTTGCCCTGATTGAGTTGTGTAGTCCATATGTTTTTGCAGTGTAAGAGTTGCAGATTACAGGGTAGTTTTTTTCTGAAACCAAATTGTTTATTAGAGAGTAGGTTGTTTGTTTCTAAGTGGAGGATGATGGATTGGTTAAACTGATTCCATGACTTTACAGGTGAGGCAGCATAAAGAGATTGGTCTGTAATTTTCAACTAGGCTGGGGTCTCCCTTTTTGAAGATGGGGATGACCGTGGCTTGTGACCATAGTTTTGGCAAGGAGCTGGTCCTGAAAGATTTTTCAAAGATTATGCTTAGAGGTTCTGCTATGACAGTGGATAGCTTTTTTAAGAAGTAGGCACATATTCTGTCTGGTCCAATAGATAGAGATGGTTTTAGATACAGATGGTTTTAGATTGTGTAGTGTATGTAGTATATCATCCAGGGACACGTATACGTGTCTGTGTGTGTATGTATCAGAGAAGTTAAGATGGTATAGTATTAAAGCCCCACTCTCTTTTAAGGGAACTGGGCCTTCAATCCAGCTGTCATGGCTGCCATTTTGATTTCTTTGATCCTCCCCAACAGTTCTCTCCCTTACATCAAGAGGGAAAAAGTGGGGAAGAATCTCTGAATCACTCTTGTCTCCTAGTAATTCATGGACATACCGTATTTATTCGAGTATAACGCGCACACATGTATAACGCGCACCCCTAATTTTTGATTAAAAATCGGTATAAAATTTTGTTTCACACCAAGCATTGTAATTGACAAAAAAACGTTGTTGAACACGTGCGGCCATGATAAAAATCATTTATTGACAACGTAAACTGGTATAAACACAATACCGAAATAAAATTACCGGTAACAATATTTATTTAAAATGCTTCAAAGTCAGATTCATCATCAGATACACTAAAGAGTTGTTCCCATTCTTCTCGAGTTAATTTTTCATCAGTGTCCCAGTTGGCAGGAACATCTGTTTCTCCAGTTTCTTCGCTTTCTTCTGAGTCTGAATTCCACAGCAGGTCGTCTTCTGTGCCGTCCATTTACGTGTGGGCGAGGCGAGGAAATGAAGCGGCGACCATACAGCGGATAATAAGAATTCTCACCCCCAGTTCGGGCCGCCCACTGTACGCGACGAGGGGACGTTTTTTTTTTCTTCGCCCTCGCGTACAGTTCGCGGCTGCAGCCCGGAAAAGGCGCAGTGCGAACTCACAATTCGCCTGCGCCCTCATTGGACCGGCTGCCACTGCCACCCCACCCCAGCCCTCGTTTATAACGCGCACCCAAACTTTGATTTCTTTTTTTGGTAGAAAATTTTGCGCGTTATACTCAATAAATACGGTATTTATGCGATCTTGGCAACAGCGGAGAAGTGATGTGTTATTCAGCTATTCAGCACAGAGCTGAAGAAGCTTCTTGGAGAGAAGCTAAATGTCTTCAAAGAAAAAACAGAAAGTCCAGTTGCCTCTTGAAAAAGCACCTTTGGGACAACCATGACCTGGATGACTGAGAATCTCCATAGATGTGTACAGTAGATTGTACGTCTCCTTGGCAAGAAGTAAAAATTAAAATTAAAAGATCAATAGTTGAAACATTGAAATTTTATGTTATATGAAGATTTACAGAAGAGAATTAATTACCATATCATTAGCCTTGGCCATGAGATGATCTCTAACATTACAACAAAAAGGATAAAAACAAGGAATTATATGTGAAGATGATTATAAAATGGTGAAGCAAATCTTAAAAAGCTACAGTACTAAGCAGTTCTTCAAATAAGAGTCCTATGAAAAAAAAAAGAATGGACTAAATGAGAAGTTGCAGGGCAGTGATATGAAGTTAATAGAATATTTATTTTGTTTCAGCAAAAATGGATCTCAGGATTTATTTCCTGATAGGTAAAAATTGTATATCCCCGGTAGCAGAAGTTGGCTGATTTCAAAAAATGAAACAGGGCTGTGTATGTGTGTATGTGTGTGTGTGTGTGTGTATGAGAGAGAGAGAGAGAGAACATAAGAAGCTAGCAATGGCAGAATATTTTCTACTTTGCCAAGAGAATTATCTGGTTTTATCCATGAAATCATCAGGATTTAATATTCAAATAAGAAGATCTCTCTCTCTCTCTCTCTCTCTCCCTCCCTCCTTCCTTCCTTTCTCTCTATCTGAATTGACCTTTGACACAAATGCTTAGTTCAGTGGTCTCCTGGTTATGAATTAATCAGCTCTATCTAAATAATCATTTTACAAAAAATATATACCCAATATCAGGGATGCTGGGAATTGTAGTTCAGCAATATCTGAAGGATAGGAGTTCATTCCTGTGCTAAGTGGATTTCAACAGCAATAATTACAACAGTGTTACAGTATGCCTGGCATTTTCAGTAACAGAAATTAGTTCTGCTAGGAAAAATTATATAAGCAATCACAAAAGGCAGATTAAACTACTGAACACTGGTTTAATATTGTCATCAAACATTGCCTGAAGGTAAATATGCAGATAATTTTGTAATTCTTTCTTAGAAGGAATTTCTAGGAAGTAGTGATGAAAATAGCCTAACAGTCCCAAACAGTAGCAGAATATCTCTATATATTTGCATATTTAGCTTTTTAGTCTTTTTGTATTACTGCCGCTTTTGTTAGCAATATGTTATTATTTGCTAATGCATAATCTATCAGTTTTTCTTGGCAGGATGCACATTTTAAAACAATCAGTCTCTTTGAAGGAATTCAGGAGAGATGAGCCAATGGAATGATCATGGTCTGGCAGAAATACTGTGACAAGTTTTGATCACTTGGAAATAATATTTTGGGGGATCAGAGCTGGAGGAGGTAATGAAAGATATTTATTGGCCAGCTTTTCTTTCTACAGCAGCTCAAGTTCCACTACCACCATCTGTTACTGTAATCTACTTTTCAAGTGAAGGATTGTGACAGTTGTGTGTATTCAGGCAACACGCTTTGACCTGCATCATTGAGAAAGAGGTTCTTCTTAGCCACTGATTCCCTCGCATGCTCTTTTATTTTTTTCCAAAGCAGGCTACAGATATTCTCTTGGAGAAATGCTGAGAGTTGCTGCCTATCCACCTTTACACTGAAGGGATAGGTTGTGTAGACAGCGGGGTGCTTTTTTCCCTCCTTCTGAATCCTGTCTTCAAAATATGAATGTGTTATGCCTGAACTTTTTTCACAAAAATGACAAGAAGCAGAACAATAGTCAATTTGCCATATTGAGTTCTGTGCCTGGCTGGTAAGTATATCCATATCTCTATAGTTGCAGGTGTATAATGTTGATACTTAAAGTAGGAAAAGATGGCATGATCCAGAGTGTGCATCCTTACTATCCCCTACAATGAAGGTGTCCACAAAGGATTCAAAGCATTTTGAGTACTTTGGATCCCGATAGTGTTTTTCTTCTATTTCTGCTTAATGGCATTGCATGATTGCTAACACCGTTCAGAAGTGAAGGATCAATTCCATGTTTCTTCAAAAAGGAAAGAAACATAGCAAATCTTGAATTCTAAGTACAGGTATGTTTTGGGATAAACACCAGCATCTTAAGAGAAAGGAAATTCTTTTTTTGAGGAAAAAAATGGTTAAGTGAAAAGGTTTAGACAAATACTACCCCAAAATGATATTGAGATAGATAGCCAATGTTTTAAGAATGTGATGTATTGCTTTAGAGATTATTATCCAAACTTTTAAAGTTTTAAAATAAACAAAATCATTTTCAAAGCTATGTGCATTTTGACATTTGATTCAGAACCTCTTATTCCATCTGATGTATGCTGGTAATACCCATATCTGTCTGTCTCCTGTAGATAGATTATCACAACTGTAGCTTTCTTCTCCTTCTGTTCTTCTTTACCCAGATATAACTTTGCATCCAACTGTAAGCCATCCTTTCCCAGTGGGAACTGGTGTGATTACCAATTATTATAACTTTGTACCTTGGTATTTGATAGTCCCAACAATATTTAGTGTACCTAAGCAGATTAATCTGGGTGAAAAAAGCTGAAAAATTTCATTGGAAAGGCTATTTTAAACCACAGAAGTTGTTTCTGGCTTGCATATTTGCACATGAAAATTGATTCTGGGAGAATCAAATGGATGAAAATGTTTAATTTTGAAGTACATGTGTTCTACAGAATACTTAAAGCATTTTTAAAGCTTTTTTTAAAAAAAAAGTATTTCACAGAGCTCTTGAAAGTGTTTGCTTCAATATAGATAAGACAGATAGACCAATTCTGGTTTTAAATATCACAAGTTTATATTTATGTGTAGGGTTGCTACTACATTCTACCTTTCTGGATTCAAAAACTGCTTAAACTGTAATCCACAGTTGTCAATTCAGTGTTTGGATTCACATGATAAACAAAAACTGATCAACTCACATTTTATTTTATCTTAATTGATGAAGCGTGATTTGACCCAAAACTTAGTGGCTAGGAAGGCATTCAAGTACAATGTTTCTATAGAGGAAACAAAGTCCAGAACTCAATGAGAAAGCAAAGATAATGATTTTGTGTTTGGACCAAAAAAACAGAAAAAAAGACTGGTTTGCAGTATGAGTCTTTATGGGAGATCCATTCAATAGCACAGAGTGCCTATTTTTATTTGTAAGACAAGGTCCCTGTGCTTGGTTGCTCTTGGCTGAGCCTGTTAGTTGAGTTGGGCCTAGTTAAGAACTTGGACCATTAAGAGTAACCTTTAGGAAAATACCAGGGCTGAGGAAAATTGAAGCAACATTTCTTTTTTAAAAAGCAGCAACCAACACTTTCTATTTGCTAATAAAATAACATGTCCGTGTCTTTTAACACACTAGGTGTTGAGAACTTGACTCAAAAGAAATTGTTAATCACTGCACAATGTTCTGGGCCAATGTTGAATTGATATACGCCTCCATTTTTAGTTTGGGATAAACAATTTTAAACATCAGTTTTGTTCTCCCTTTATATATCAATTGATCCTTGAGTTTGGGAACTATAGAGTTTTCAACGGTGACTCTACTATGGAACTATTTTGCTAGGATTTTCATATGTGCATTCTCCCAGGTTGAAGAATATCTAACGACCTAAGCACCAGAGCTCACTGTAATAGCATTGCCAAAAAGGCATTAAGAGTTGTAAATCTAATCTTACGAAGCTTCTCCTCTGGAAATATAGAATTGCTAACTAGGGCATACAAAACTTTTGCTAGACCAATACTTGAATACAGCTCATCTGTCTGGAATCCACACTGTATATCAGACATTAATACAATTGAGTGAGTCCAGAAGTATTTCACGAGAAAAGTACTACACTCATCTGTGCGCAACAAAATACCCTATATCACCAGGCTTGAAATTTTGGGTTTGGACAATCTTGAACTACGCTGCCTACAGATGGACAGGTACACAATTATCTGCTACAATGTCCCATCAATCAAGGACTACTTCAGTCCTTGTTACATTCTCTAACCCGCACTCCTTTAACCTCAAACTAACCACTATTGACCTCACCCCATTCCTAAGAATTTAAGGGGCGTGCATAAGTGCACCATTGTGCCTACCGTCCCTGTCCTATTGTCCCCATTATTCATACCTATTTCCTGTATTCCTACTCATGTTTATACTTATTCCTATTATCTTGTAAGCAATTGACAAATCAAATAATGAAATAAAAATAAGAACCTGTTTGTTATCACACAGTTTGTTTTTCTTTTCTTTTCCCCTAGTAAAGTATGTTGTAAGATTTGGAAATCTCAGAGTAGCCAGGACAATAAATCAATGAGACTGGATGATCTTTATGCATCTCTTCCGTAGAGAGAATAGTATGAAATAGCTGAACTATGGATGAGGCAATGTGATATATCCTGACTATCAGCAGCTGCTCTCGATGACTGGGAATTACTAACATGATGCCAAATTTCAAACAATAATCAGGAAAGAAAACCTGGAATCCCTGCACAAGAGATTTCCTTTCTTCTTTTAGAGGAGATGACTGCTGGGCCAGGAATTGGGTTTTCTGCAAATAAAAATAAAAGTTTCTAGAAGTAATGTAACATCTCAAAGAAAGATGTCTCACAGGCTGTCTACATATTTCCTGTATATATAATAGTGTGGTTCAGTCAAAAGGTGAAAAATAAAATGGTTTGCAGCAAACAATTTCCCTTTTCAGTCAAAACTGGAAATCTACTAGGTATCTCTATTTGAGAAAGGAATGCTGTATGGAAAAAAAAAAACCCTAGTGTTCCTTTAATAACACCTTCAGTGACATTGAATACAACCTGTGCAAAAATACTAGCGGTTACAAGAATTAAAATATAAGGAGGCAAGGATAGCTTTTCAAACTAAGTTTGCCTAGACATCTGCCCCACCCCCATTTACATCTCTGGTTGTCGTGTCTTGGTTAAATAAGGACAGATATAGCAAAAACACACATCCATAAGTTAATGTTGTCAGGGCAACAGACATATGCTTGTCAGTGACTCATTGTCATGATTACCTCATTTTTTTTTCTGAGAAAGGATCAACTGAACTAGCAATTCTGTTGCTTCAGTGCAGAAATCTCTTATAATGTGAAAAGGAAATTCCCCCTTCTCTGGCATGCTCGGCTTTGCTCATTTTTCCTCACAGCTGAAGTTACTGTGAAGAAATGCAAAGAGGGTCATCTGACTCTGAGTTTTCCACCTCAGTTGACTGCTCCTTTTTTGTGCTTGTTTTAGAGAGAAATCTCTTTGAAGCTAAACCTCTGTTGCCTCACTCTCAGATCAGATTCAACCCAATCAGCCTTGTTAGGTAATGGCTTGTTAGTCTCCACTGAGGAACTGAACTTGCTGTACTGCTGGCCTTACATAAGCTGAGTAAAATTCTCAATAGATTGCCTTCTGGGCACTCTAGGATAGCCCAGTATTCCACATCTGGAACCAGAATTGGGCCAAGGGGGAAGGACTAATAGCATTTCTTTTGAGGAATGATTCATCAGCACCAGAACTGTGGTTTCAGAAGACCAAAGCACACTCTGAACAAATCCATCCCATGAATGCTGTCAAGTAGGAACAAATCCAGCCCATGAATGCTGTCAAGGGAGCTTCTTTCTTGCCTTCAAATGTTGGTGGATCAAGAACCAGAATTTGTGCACAAATGGGACAGGAATACTCAATTCCTCATCCATCTAGAAAAATATAAATTTTCTCTCTCTTTGCTATGCCAAGACTGTAAAAAGCAAGTAACTCCTCTTTAAAGAATAGAATTCCATATCGATATATGATAGCATATTTCTTCACTATTGCCTTTACAGCCCAAGAAACTTCTAAGATATTTATCATAGCCACTGTAGTAACTACTTCAACTTCAACCACAACAATACATGAGCACACAATAGATACAAATTCAAGATAAATCACACCAAACTTGATTGCAGAAAATACGACTTCAGCAATAGAGTGGTCAATGCCTAGAATACTCTACCTGACTCTGTGGTTTCTTCCCCAAACCCCAAAAATGTTAACCTTAGACTGTCTACTGTTGACCTCACCCCATTCCTAAGAGGTCTTTAAGGGGCGTGCATAAGCATACCAATGTGCCTACCGTCCCTGTCCTAATGTTCCCTTTATTCGTATCCATTTCATTTATTAATAATCATGTTTACACTTAGATTTGTTATCTAATACATGCTCGACAATATAAGTAAGTAAATAAATAAATAAAATAAAAATACTTCTGCTGTCGGCTTTTTGCCCAAATCTGACTCAAATCTTTCTCTGGCTGTGTTCCTTCCCCTTGCCTCCCAAAGCCAGTCTAATATTCTATTGCAATAGGCCCGAGAAGGGATTGTGTGTATATATGCCAATAAAAGGAACATATAAAGCAATATTGGATTCTACCATTGATACGGTACCACTCAAATAATATTCCAATTCGCACTCAGATAATCCTTGATTTAGGACCACAGTTGAAACCAGATTTTCAGTTACTAAGTGATGTGATCATTACGTGAATTATGTGGACTTGATCTGATTTAATCAGCATTTTTGCTATGGTTGTTAGGTAAATCACATTGTTTCCAAAGCACCTGAAGGCCAGACAAGGAATAATGAATGGAAACTGATCAAGGAGAGATTTGACCTAGAAATAAGGAAAATTTTTCTGACAGTGAGAACAATCAACCAATGGAACTGTTCCCAGTGTGCATGTGCGCAGAGCTGCTACAAGGCAAGATCAGCTGAGACAAAAAGGGCGACTCGGGAGTAAGGCTTGGAGGTGATTGCCTCTCTCATAAGGTATAAAGGACAGGCAAAGGTGACGAAACCTTTGTAGGAAGCCAAGTCATTTGTTCTGTTCGGATTAATCCTTGAAGCTCTGTGTGGACTTTGTACTTTGGTTTTTTATAGTTCATTTGGCACTCTAGTTGTTGGCAGCAATTCAAAGGAAAGAAAGGTGGGTATTTATCTTGAAGGGACTGTTTGGGACTCATTACCAGCTGGGAATAAAAAAAATTGGCAGCGTTGAAATAAAATCAGTTTGCTTAAGCATGGTTAAGGAAGTGGTTAAGAAATTAGGAGGCTGTCGGTTCTAGTTCTGCCCTAGGCATGAAAGCTGGTTGGGTGACTTTGGGCTGGTCACTGTCTATCAGTTCACAATGTCAGGCTTAAGCAACATATTGAGACAAATTCCTGACTCAACTAATGGATCAACATGCATTTGACCCCCCCAAAACAGACCCTAACATCTGTAGGAAAATGCTAGGAAGAAAATATATATATATATCAAGAAGCATCTTTTTTTTTCTTCCTAGATGCACAGCTTAACTTTTCTTTATTTTGTTCAAGAGCAGTTCCCAACTTGCTTTGCTAGAGACACTGGTGGCTATCCTTTCCCCCTTTCTTTAAAATCAGATTGGCCTTTACAGTTACTGAAATCATATCAAGTGTTTGAAAAGGCGATTCTTAGTATGGGAAAGCTAGGATAGGAAACCAAGTCAGCCTATAAATTGTTCTAATCCAACCTCAATCTTTAATCTTGGCTTCAGCTAATTGAAAATGTGGCCTGACATATCCCTAGCTGGGAAGGAGATTTTCTGTCATTAGTTCTCTATATTTAAGTGAAATGCAACAAATAATAAAATATATGTAAGGGAAGCGTTCCAGTAAGAACATTCATGTGTGATGAAAAGTTGATAATTTTCTAGCTAGCCCTAACTCATTTGTACATTTGCTTTAAGCATGCCACTAAATGCCCTCCTGGCAAATGCCAATAGTCACCAAATCTAATGCTCAGTTGGTAAAGCCCTCAGCTTCATAAACATGTGAAATGAGGCTTAACAACTTGTTACAAAGGCATAAATAAACCTATGGCAATAAACTTGCATCCACTCATCGGTAGGTTCATGAAAACTTTATTAAAACCATCTATTAATTGCTGATCAACTATGAATGCACTCTTAGAAACGAGATCTTTCAAACAGACGTGCTGCCTTAAATAATTCAATAAGCAATAAAGAGAATTAAGAGAACCAGAAAGCAAAAGGATTGGCAGAGAAAGTTGGATATAGCTGAGCAACTCATAAGAGCCATACCAAGATCCCTTTCCCAGGACAACTTTTCCAATGTCCAGGCTCTAATTCAGCTTTGCAGGCTAAAGCTTTAAGTAAAGTTGGACAAACAGCTCCATGCCAACTTTAAAAAGTTACTTCTAGCTTTCCTAATATTAATTTTATTCTACAACAGCAACACTGGGAGGTGGGTTGGGCTGAGAGAGAGTGACTAGCACACAAAATTACAATGTCCTACCAGTCAATGACTACTTCAGCTTCAACTGCAACAATACAAGAGCACACAACAGATACAAACTCAATGTAAACTGCTTCAAACTTGATTGCAGAAAGAATGACTTCAGTAACAGAGTGGTCAATGCCTGGAATGCACTACCTGACTCTGTTGTTACATCTTTTAACCTCAAACTAACCACTATTAACTTCAACCCCTTCCTAAGAGGTCTGTAAGTGGCGTGCATAAGTGCACCATAGTGCTTACCATCTCTGTCCTATTGTCCCCATTTATTCATACCTATTTCCTGTATTCTTACTCTTGTTTATACTTATATCTATTATCTTGTAAGCGATTGACAAATCAAATAAAAAAAATATTACTCAGTTAGTTTCTCTGTTAATAGAACATGGTCTTCCCAATATTAACCCAACACCTTAACTACTAATATCACATTGTCACCTTTCTTTGTCTCAGTCTTATATTGTTCTGCTCCACTCATTTATTTTGGGAGACAATCCACATAGCACATAATTCCAAGAACAAATATGGCCCTATGACCAGAAAAGATTGCCCAGTCTATACTGATTCTAATTTTCGTACAGTTGAACTCAGCTTTACAGTGAGGACACATCTATGATTTTTGTCCCATCCCATAAATCAAGACTGGGAATCCCCTTGTTCTATAAAGTTGTTCTGAAGCAAGCCTGTGGTTTTTGAAAAAAGGATTGTTTTGAATGGGAAATATTTGTCAAATCAGCCTGAGGGGTATAATTCCTTAGTCATGTAATATGAATTGTTATTGATTAAAGTTTCCAAAATAAGGACACCAGAGGCATTATTCAGTGTGAAAGAATACATTACGGCATAACATATGGCTTTTGTTTTGGATGATGAATGCTAATAGAGTTTCAGCATCTCCCAAGTTGAAGTCAAACAAATGTTTCTTTTGAAAGCAAGATAAATTGGGACAATGGGGATTTGTAGTCTTAAACCAGAAAGGGATTTTTCTTTGCAACTATGAAAGAGGTATGGGTGCAAAGATACCTGCAAGGGACAGGTACAATGGGGAGTAGGAATAACCCTAGCAACAGGAGGAAGAGTCACAACCAAGGCAACAGTTAGATAAAGGAAATCTGAGCCCAGGACAGAAATGTAACTTGAGCAAATCTCTCTGGATTGACTCTTCCTAGTTTTAAGAAAGAAAAAAAAAGGGGAAAGGACAGGGAAAGAATATTTAGAGTTCCAAGATTTTGTCATAATAACTTTAAAACAAAGTAGTATTAACATTCATAACCCTGACATCCTGGGCTGGTCTCTCTTGAAGGCCTGACAAGAAGGGGTTGGGTGCCAAAATAGTTAATATAGTATAATGATGTGCCTTCTTCTCCACAATAGATGCTCCTGGATTTTTAGGAAATATGCACTTTAAATGAAAAAGTCATTTTCATGTTAAGTTGTTCCAAACCAGTATTTTTTGGAGCCTTGGTGGTGCCGTGGTTAGAATGCAGTACTGCAAGCTACTTCTGCTGACTGCTGGCTGGCTGCAATTTGGCAGTTCGAATCTCACCAGGTTGACTCAGCCTTCCATCTTTCCAAGGTTGGTAAAATGAGGATCTAGATTGTTGGGGGCAATATGCTGACTCTGTAAACTGCTTAGAGAGGGCTATAAAGCACTGTGAAGCGGTATATAAGTCTTAAGTGCTATTGTCACCGCTATTATAGATTTTTTATTATCTCATAATCACATCATCTAATCACCTTACCAATTTTTCAGAATCTATCATTAACTCTTATTGAGGGTTTCTTATTGCCTAATTAGGGAAAAAATTGGTATGTATCTAAAGTAAGCAGCAGGATTGGAAGCAAAATTCAACCAGCTGTCATTTCAGAAAAAGATTCCATACTAACTGCAATTGCTTTTGATAGCGCAGTGGGTACCCTGAATGCATATGTCTTTCTTAGGAAGCCATGGGTCTTTAGCTACCATTTTCTCCAACCGTGCCTCATCAATTGCATCTATGTGCCATCAGGCAGCTGTTGTTGAAAGAGCTGCTTCTTTAGAATTCAGTAGTTTCTGTTCTGGAAAGAGAACGGTGGTGGGAAATTACTTGTGAACCGTTTTCTAACTTTTTGATTTATCATGTCTGCGCACTGCGAGATGCTCTTTGAATTGCAGGGTAAATAATTCTCCCACAAGAGCTAGAACTATAATTTAGAGCTAAATGGAGAGAGTGAAACTGAGGTAGACAATCTCTCAAGTCAAAAAGTTGTAAAATGCCAGTTGGAAGGTAATTGCTAGGTGCTCAGTGGTCGGATTTACACATTCAGGGGTGCAAAAATTCTAAATCTAATTGGCCATTAGATGGCAGCAAAGAATAAAATTTCTGTATTAGTTTGTTGCCATCTAGTGATCACCTGTATTTTTGCAGCCCAGTTCTACATATTTTATACTAGGGAGTGGTTGTGAGAAATTACTGGTTGTTGAAACAAATGAAAATGGTGGTGTTTAATAGTGTGCTTCTTTCAATGTTTTTTTTATAAAACAGGAGCTTTCACCCCCATTTTATACAAGTTTCTGATAACACAACACCAAAGCTTTTTTTAAAGTTAAACTTTGCAAGTACAACTTATAATGAGCTAATGATGACAATCCGGGGGGGGGGGACCCTAAATCATAGAACAGGGGTGTCAAACTCACATTGTCACATTGTCGTCACATGATGTATTGTGACTTTTCCCCCTTCGCTAAACTGAGGGTGGGCATGGCTGGCACGTGACGCATCTCGCCCGTGGGCCACGAGTTTGACACCCCTGCCATAGAACATTAAAAATAACCCAATATTAGAAGATGGTGACTTACACCCCTCCTGATCTGGCAGACACAGTGTCTGGGCAGGATGCTCATAGCTGATCCATCTCCTTGGTTGCTGCCTCCTTGCAATCTGGGGCCAAATGGTGCGTCCCTTGCCCATGCCTGGAGTGTCTATATTACCTTAGAAGCAGCACTGGCACCCACAAGTCAGTAGAAGTTACCAGGATGCAGTGCTGCTTGGTCTCCAGGCAGTGACTGTATCACCAACCCAGCTCTGCTGTTGTTGACAAGCTGCCATATCAGAAGGAGGGGAAATTTTAGGCAGTTGAAAGCTGGCCATTCATTTTCTTGGAGGGCTTCCTCAGATAGATAAACGATCTGCCTCTCTAAGGTACTCAGTATTCTGTCCTTGCTAGACAATATTTGTGTGTGTTCGTGTGCACAGCTTTGAGTCAGTTTTTGACTCTTGGGTAGTTCCTGAAGTTTTTTTGACAAGGTATTTTGGAAGGAGTTTGCCCTCACGTACTTCCCCTCACCTACTTCCTAGGACCGAGGGAAACTGATTGGCCCAAGATCACCCAGCTGGCTTTTTACTTAAGGAGGACTAGAATTCACAGTCTCCTGATTTCTAGCCTGATGCCTTCACCATTATGCCAAACTAGCTTTTTCTGCAAAGCATCGTGGGCATGGAAACAAACTAAGGAGATGTGATAGGACCCATGCACCATTCTTTTGAGACCCCAGCTCTAAAACAGGATACAATCGAGCTCCATCACGTCAAAGTGAGTGGAGCCAGGGTAAAAAAGTTATATTTGTTTTCTATTTAAATTAAATAGAAAATGCATTGCATTCTGGTAGTAGGATTATTCCCCATGTATTTTATATTTTACTTTCATATCAGAGTTCGACTGAAATATTTGAAGATACTGTGGGGACCAAAACTAAGGAAATTGGAGGCTCAATTTATGCATTTCTGATTTAGAAAGTGTGCATCAGTTTCTCCCTGGACATTTGCTAGCAGATAATTACTTTGCTACCTGCTTGTATATAAAAACAGTAAAAGTTCCATGTTTTCTTATTTGAATGCAAATTAAGCCTTATTACCTTATGTCTAGCAAGGTTTTTTTTTTTAATACTGTTGCTCAGGAAAATTAAGAGAATTTAGTACAGTGATAGAGAATTGCGAGAAAAGTTACAAATATATTTGCTCCATGCTACACTCTCCAACTCCTATCACCCTTGACTTTTTCTACTTTTTCAGGAATATTGTCAAAGTTAGGAAACTTCGTGATACTCAAGTTAAAAATAAACCTGCAATTCTCCTCTGTTTTGATACAACAAGATCTTTCTGTTGGAATTCAAAGCCGCATTACATGTATTTTATCCCTCTCTAAATGCAAGGGGAATGTCTTAAATGAAACATCATCAAAAAGCTTGTAATTTATGTCCCTTTGTATCTCCTTTGTACAGCATCAAGTAACTAATCATTAAAGTCATTGCTGTTAAGGAGTTAAGTCCTTATTTCCATGGAAACACAATTAACACAGACTTAGAAGTTAAGATGTGTTCTATTTATCTGGCAGCATTTGGTGCCTTATTTGACAAATCTATAGAACAGCAAACAAACAATAGGGGGAAATGGATATTTTCAACATTTTTGTTTTGATACAGAAAATGATGGTTAGGGATGTGAGAATTTAGTTACTAATGCTAAATTCATCTATAAAATATATTTCTAAAAAGATCTCCCTGTCCCTCCCATTAACTAACAATAAATATTCTAAATCAACAATGAATTGATTTGTAAATAGACATGAATGCCTCAAATGGGAAAACATCTCATTTTAAAGATTCATTATATCCAATCTCTCAACTGGTGAGGCTATCTACTCAGATCATAGCTTTATCATCTTAATAGTTACAGTAATTTTTGAACTGTTTTATTCAAATTCCAAACTGTGTAGAATGTACACATGCACACAGATTTAACCATGAGATTAACTAATAGCAGGGACAGAGAATGAGAATGGGTTACATACTTCCTCAACATCGAAGGACAAGAAAAATAGAAACTCTTTGGATTTTTATTTTTGGTTCTCGATTTAAGCTATTCTTCTGATGAGTAGAATGGTTTAGCCATTTTTAGAACCAGTAATCCGAAGCATGAAACAATGTTTACAGTATTTAATTATATAGCCATCATCTCACAAAATGTGAATCTGGGAGCATATAACACAACTAAAACCATTAATAAATATACTGTGTAAAACTTATTCATTATTAAAAAAAAATCTCTTGTTCTACAACTTACAAAACCAAAGAAAGTTTCAAACATCAGTCTAAAAAGGCTTCCCCAAAATCAAATATACAGTATCTTAAAAATATTTATTTACAAAAGTATGTTCATGGGTACTCATTATGAGAGAGAGAATTCCATATCAGCACTGATGCTAAAGATAGCAAGTTGCAATTGGGTGAAACCTGGAGATATTTCTCCATCATACCTATAGATAATAAAAGATAATATCTTAGAATAAAATCCTAAATACAAATATTTCTTCTAAGGGAATTTGATGGCGTATGCTGCAGATACTTCACCACTGGCTAAAATCTGCTTTCTTCAACTACACCGTGTTTCTTATTTTTGGTTAAATTACATTGGAATACATTATGGCAGAATTATAGCACAAGGGCACAAGACTTCTTTTAAGCATAATGTGCTGATATTGGCCTTGACATTTAAACATTTCCCCCCCTGTTTTATTACTCATTTTTCTATCACTCTGAAGCTTCCGGGCTGCCCACACTTCTAAATCTGAAAAGGCCCAGTGGGAGCTCTTCAGTAACTTCAGGGAGGCAAGCACAGTTCATTGTGAGATGATTATAAAATGAGAGGCAGGACATTCACACCTACCATTTACCCATATTGTAACTGAAGAATTGCCAAGTAGACCACGCTGTATAACTATAACTTCAATGCAATCTTTTCTCTTTTGAAATAATTTCTAAACAGAACATTCTTTCATCGGGTTGAATGAAGATTGGTAGAAAATAATGTCAGATAAGATTTTTTCCCTTCTCTAAAAGGCTAGTTTTAACGATAGAAAATCTTGGGTTTAGTGTCAGATCTCTCCTGTTAAAAGAATTTCAAGTGGAGGCAATTGGAAAGACTATTCTGTCATTAGATCTGAAGCACCACTATAAATCAGAATAGAAAATGTTGGGTCAGATACATTTGAGATGGTAGAAAATGCTTTATGTATTTATGACTTAAATAGCTTTTAATACAGTTTATTTTTGTAGCACCTTGCATTGAATGAGCCAAATCAGGAAGAATATGCATTCTGGAAATGAAAATACCAATAGCACTTAAACTTATACATCATTTCACAGTGCTTTACAACCTTCTCTAAGCAGTTTACAGAGTCCACATATTGCTACCAACAATCTGGGTCCTCATTTTACTGACCTCAGAAGGATGGAAGGCTGAGTCAACCTTGAACCGGTGAGAATTGAACTGCCAAACTGCTGGCAGCCAGCAGTCAGCAGAAATAACCTGAAATACTGCATTCTAACCACTGCGCCACCACCAAGGTGTAAGCAACTTAGGAAAATCTTTGGAATGAATCCAAAAGTAAAAACTTTTGTGCAGCGGGTGTATTTCTATATGTTGACAATTCCATTCAGGAGACCATTTATCTTTCCTTTTTTTTTCCTTTCATGAAGGCACTTTCTTTTGGAACAAAGGTTTAACTTATACAAGTGGTATCAACCATTTGATCTGTAACAGAACATTTTGCGGGTATACAAAACAGTTGAAACACAATGGCTGTCAGCCCTTCCTACGCTGGGCTGGCTTACAAGTGAGGGTTGTATTTAGAGTTTTGTGATAAAATGGAATTACAATGCAATCAGCCTTTCAGATTGCTGGTTCAAGAGCTACAATCGGGAGTCAGAAAGAGTGAAAGTGCAATTCTCACGTTGACTCTGTGACCCTCTTCTAAGGTAGGTTATTAAGTTGTGTCATATGAAAGCTTGTGTGGGAGATAAATAGGCCTTACATTTACATATCTATTACAGTTGAATCATTCTTACCTCCAAAGCCTTTAGTATCGAAAATACTGTATATAATTATCCTTTTGCCATCATTTAATTTTCAAAGAAAGTCAACTGTTCTGACCAAGGCTTCCTGAGACAGTAACAATCACATGCTGTTCCCAAAAACCTTTTTTTTTTATTATTTCAACAGCTGAGAATTATATGCATCCACAGCCTGTAATGAGTCCTAAACAGTTTATGAATAGTCCAACAGAAGTCTGCCACAGTCTTTCAGAATAAGGCTGATAAGCACCCATCTTTATCTCCTTTGAAATGCTGCCAATGACTAAATGGCCAATTAGCTGTACAAGACCAAACGGAGCACAAAGTCAATACAGAGTTTCAGATTTTAAACTGACCAGAATGAACAAAGTTGCTTCCTGCAAAGGCTCATGTCCCTTTGCTCCTCCTTTATGTCTTATGGGAGGGGCCAATCATCTCCAAGCCTTACTCCCGAGTCACCACTTTTGTCTTAACTGTTCTTGCCTGTTGGCAGCTCTGTGCAAGCATGCACTGGGAACAGGCTCCTCCTTTTCCTCTGCCTCGCTGATGTCAGATTCTGGAGGCTCCAGAGTCAGCACATAACTCTCAGATGGCCCTGGCCCCATCTCTGTGTCAGACGGAGATCCCTTGTCTGAGCCCTCCGCAGACTCCAGAACTGGCCCATGTTCCTCCCAACTAACGGACTCTGTTGCAAGTTCAACAGGCGTTTTTATTCAGATAATATCAATTCTCTAGGTCAGAGAATAGCTGGCTGAGGAATTCTGGGAACTGAAGTCCACAAGTCTTAAAGTTGCCAAGGTTGAAGATCCTTAATCTAAAGTACAGATAGGAAATCTGTAACAAGTCTTCCACATCTATCACCATTTGCCATGCAGATTCGCTTAGACTATTTACTGGTCTAAGGCTGTCCAAAGAGATCCATAGCTTGAAACCTTAATTGGAATAATTCCTTATCAGGGATAGTGCAGAGATGAAACAGTGCAGAAGAGATAAAATGTCTTGTCAGAGCCAGCCTCTGAATCACATGTATTACCTTGGCTTTCAACACCTGACCAGCTGATCACCTTTCCATGATTCCTGGAAATTTGGTTACCCATGTCCCAAAAGTGTTTTTTTTTCAAGAGGCAACAGGACTTTCTGTTTTTTACTCTGAAGATGTTTCGCTTCTCATCCAAGAAGCTTCTTCAGCTCTGACTGGGTGGTAGGAAATGGGAGGATTTATACTCCTTGCAGACAGCTGGACATTTGCATTCTTTTAGCGGGTTGTTAAGGTCACCTGGAGGTTTATCTGTGTCATCAGGGTCACCTGAGTGGTGCAGATAAGTGTGGAATTGTTGAAAGGACTGTGTTGTAGATTGGAGATAGATGATATCATATCTGTCCCCTTCTGTTGAGAGAGGTCTGTTCAATTTTAACATAGATGGCCTCTTTGACCCCTCTTTCAAACCAGAGATCCTCTCTGTCCAAAATATGGACTTTGCTGTCTTCAAAAGAGTGGCCTTTGTCTTTTAAATGCAGATGGACTGCTGAAAGAAAAAAAAGTCCAGTTACTTCTTGAAAAAAAAAAACACCTTTTGGACAACCATGATCTGGGTGTCAGAGAATCTGATTTAGTTCTGGACTCTCACATGGGAACTCTTCCATTTCTTCTTTAGTGCGGCTAGTATGTATGCATGTTTCATGTGTGACGTAGTAGTGCAATCTTATGAAATGGTCTTCAGAAGATGGCCCACAGCATTCACTAAGAGTAAGAACACTCAGTGTTGCAGCTTAAACCCAGATAAAGAGGGTGCAGTAAAGAGGATGTTCCAAAGCAGAGGAGGTATTCAGCAGGTTCTGACCAGGTTCTGACCAGTTCTGGAAGTTCTATTCAGTTCTGGAGGCTCTATTCAGTTCTATTCAACAGGTTCTGACCAGTTCTGGAGGTTCTATTCAATTCTGGAGGCTCTATTCAGTTCTATTCAGCAGGTTCTGACCAGGTTCTGATCAGTTCTGGAGAACTGGTAGCAGAAATTTTGAGTAGTTCGGAGAGCCGGCAAATACCACCTCTGACTGGTATCAGGACGGGCTGACCTCTTGCCCCCATCTATTCTCTGCCTCCCATTGAGTCCCAGCTGATCAGCTGGGTCTTCTTTTGTTGCCCCACACAGGAGAATTGAGCTGGAAATCAGGTTCTTTCATTCAGAATAGAGCTGGAAGGGACCTTGGAGGTCTTCTAGTCCAGCCCCCTGCTCAAGCAGGAGACCCTATACCATTTCAGACAAGTGGCTGTCCAGTCTCTTCTTAAGGTTAGTGGGGTGGAAAGGGAACGGGATTTTGCAGTAACCTTCCCCTGCCACGCTCATCAAGCCATGCCCACCAAGCCATGCCCACAGAATCGATAGTAAAAAAAAAAAAAAGAATCCCACCACTGTTCCAAAGTCTCCGGGTTTGAGCCTGATCCTGCCTCTGACTCAGTGTGAGAGTGAGGATAAATAATTCTGCTTTGAGCTTCATAGATAGAAAAGAGTATGCTGGCTTGATCAAAAGCCAGATTCAGGAAGCAGATGCTAATATCCTGGGCTGTTTTGGAAGAAGCGGTAGCTGAGCACATTATGTCAATACCATTTTGCCTACACAAGGGACTTCATGCCAAGACTGACTCATTATGTTATTACCCTCCCTTTAAAAATACACGGACGGCTGAGACATACAGAAAGTGCTGTAGGAAGTAAGTTATTCTAAAAAAAAGAAAGAAAGAAAATCCCCAACAAAATCAGAACGGTCATACTGAAAATATTTTACAGTTGGAATGTCTAAAAGATGATGATATTCAGTTAAATAAAAAGAGAGATGCAGGAAAAAAAATACTTAAGTTAGTCCAGATGCCTTGTTATAATTACTACCGGTAGTTTGCTTTATTATTTTAGCAATTAATTTGGTAACATGAGAAAAATAGATTTATCTCCTTCAAGCATACTTTGTATGACAATTTGGGTTTCCCTGGTGTACATCCAAATTTGGAGTTAGGTACTATTAGGTCAAATGATGAATGTGCTCCCTATGTATACAATCCAACTCATTTGAAGCAAATTCCTCAAGGAATTCCACTGAATATTGTTCTGAGGTTGCATGCTGTCTTGTGTCTCATTTATTTAAAATCAAATCTTTGGTTTGCACAATCTTCAAGATTTTTCATAAGTATAACCTAAATTAGATAAGATAAGATAACTTCATTGTCATTTTTTTACTGTGAGCACACCAGTTCACATTAAAAATGAAATTCTGGTGCCTGATCTCAAGAGAAAGTGTACATCTACCCAAACACATACATAACACACACATGTACAGATTAACAGAGTTGGAAGGGATCTTGTAGGTCATCTAGTCCAACCCCCCCCCCCCCCCCAAGCAGACCCTACATCATTTTTGACATATGGCAGTCCAGCCTCTTCTTGAAAGCTTCCAGTGATGAAGTTCCCCCAACTTCTGTAGGCAAGCTGTTCCATTAGTTGATAGTTCTCACTGTCAGAAAATTTCTCCTTATTTGCCCCTTGAATCTCTCCTTGTTTAGTTTCCATCAGATATTGGAACATGGCTATCATGCCTCGCCTGGTCCTTCTCTTCACTAGACTAGCCATGCCCAGTTCATCATATGTTTTAGCCTCCAGTCCCCTAATCATCTTCATTACTCTTCTGTGCACTCTTTCTAGAGTCTCAACATCTTTTTTTAAGTGTGGTGACCAAAACTAGATGCAATATTCTAGGTGTGGTCTCTTACTAAGGTTTTATAGAATGGTATTAGTACCTCTCTTGAGGGCCATTTTGAGGGTAGGAGTTGAAACAGTATGTCCAGGATGTGAGGGGTCTGTAAATATTTTCACAGCCCTCTTTTTGACTCGTGCTGTATACAGGTCCTCAATGGAAGGCAGGTTGGTAGCAATTGTTTTTTCTGCAGTTCTAATTATCTGTTGAAGTCTGTATCTGTCTTGTTTGGTTGCAGAGCCAAACCAGACAGTTTAGAGGTGCAGATGACAGACTCAATAATTCCTCTGTAGAACTGAATCAGCACTCGTGCTTCCAAACCAGACAGTAATGCAATATGACAAGATGCACTTGATTGTTCCTCTATAGAAAGTGGTAAGGACAGGGGAAGGAAGATGAGTTTTTTAATCATGAGACACAGAAAATGCAGGCTTTGCCGAGCCTGCTTCACTAGTGTCTCACTGTGGATTTCTAGCACCTTTCTTGAAGACAAGTGCCTTTATCTTGACATTGAGGACTAAGTTTCAGAATTCACCTGGAACATCTTTTTGGCTTATGTTCACCATTCCATGTGGGTGTAGATTAGATATATCTCCCTTATGTGAACTGGCTAAACCATAGATTAGGTAGATTTACTTATTTAAAGAAGATGTTGCAATGCATTTTGGGGATTATTCTCAATTTTACGTATTCTGACAAAATCTATTACAGATTAGCAATTCTGAAAAAATGCACATGGCTTCTCTGATTTTTCACTCCGGGATCCATTGAGGGCTGAGCTTAGTTGCTGGAGAAGCAAAAGTGGCATTGCCAATACCTGTGACGTTATCAGGGGTTGGCTGCCCCTTTGATATGTTATGGTATGTGGGATTGATCTTGGAAGACAGGGGGGACAGTCACAACCAGGATAACAGTCTGAGAAGAGACAGCTTAGTTCTAAAAAAAAAAGTGGGGGGCATGGCAAATATCACAGAAAGGACCATCACTAATTCTTGGGCTGTAAAGGCAACAGGGGAGAAACATACTTTCAGACTTGTAAGATTTTGATAATGAAACTTTGTGACTGTAACCTTACAATAAACTAATCTATCTATTTGCCATGCTTCTTGTCTGGATTACCTTGCTTGGTTGACAGTTGGGAATAACTGTTCCATGCTTCCAATGTCTCTGAATCACATGTCCTACCTTTTTGTAAAAAAAATATATTGTTTTTTATATACAACTAATCCTTTCCATTTCAATCGTGCGTCAATTAGGTACATATTTCAATTATTTAACCATTATAAATGATGTTTATCTTATCAAGTCTAACAATACAACAATAATCACATTCCCATGTAAATAATAGTATCAAATATATCTATTACATTAATTTCTTTAATTGCTCTATAAATACATCAAATCCCTGACTATCCTATTGCAGTTTAGGTGTTGGAAATGTAATCTTGAATACTATTGTATAAAAGAATTAACCTGCACATATAAAGAAGAGAATAGGGCAGAGATGACTACCGGTTCTGTGAGCATGGCTAGGTGGGAGTGGCCATGTGACTGGCGTGGCTTCTACTTCTTTTCTCCCATGAGGCTTCCCTGAGGCTCAGGAAGGCAAAAAATGGAGCACTGAAGGGAGCACAGCACCCCCCTGTGCTCCATTTTTTGGCCTCCTGGGCCTCAGGGAAGCCTCCTGGGGGGCCTTTTTTGCTCCCAGAAGGCTTCCCTGAGGACCAGGAAGGCAAAAAACTGGGCCTCAAGGAAGCCTCCTGGGCTAAGCAGTAAGACAGTGAGGGGGATCCCGGCACAGCTGATCATCGGAACAGCTGATCGTTGGGAGGGGAAAAAAAAAGAAATATCAGTTCAGCCGAACTGGTAGCTGTTTTTTTTTACTACCGGTTTGGCTGAATGGCAACATTTTTTACTACTGGTTTGCCCGAACCAGGCTGAACTGGTAGAATCCCACTATTGGAATATGAGTGAACTGGAGGGTACTTGGTATTATCTCAACTTGACTGTTTGCTTGCAGAAATTTCATTATCTGACTAGGTAACATCATCAGTGCTATGATGGGTAATGAAACAGCTTAACATTTTTCAGTATTGCCTTGTTATTTGGCAAGAAATGTCAAGTGAAGAGGCAATGAAGATAAAGTAAAAGATCTGGCTCTTAGTTAAAAATAATAATAATCAGGAGATCAGTTAGTTATAAATATCAGGAGACCAGACTTTGGATAAGTTGTATTAACATGTATTGTCCAATACTTGATGTCTCATATGGGTGGCCTGAATCCATATTATCAACTCTACTTTCTCTGGAATTGCTGTCTGAAGTGCTAAAGAGCTCTCCTAAGTCTAGCCAAGTAAACAGCAAAATATGTGACACTGCCCTTAATGGCTTTAAACCAGGGGTGTCCAATCTTGGCAACATGCTTGGCTTGGGAATACTGTGAGTTGAAGTCCACAGGTCTTACAGTTCCAAGGTTGAATACCGGTGCTTTGAATTATGAATGACTACTATTTTCCCAGTCTGGTGTCCTCCAATTGAGTTGGATTTCTGTGCTCATGATCTTCCATGAAGTCTGATCAAAAGCCAATACATTTTGTGAGAAGTAGGTTAGGAAAGGCTGGTTTGTGACTTAGTGTTGTGTGGGATTTATTTGATGAATCACATTTAAAGAAACTATGAACAACTGTAACTGTGAAGTTATCAAAGACTTCCGTAAAGCTGACAAGGGAGAGGATGATGGCAAGATGGCCTGATTTTTCTCCATGGATTTATCCTGCATACCATTAAGTTCAAAAGCGTGAAAGTCATGCCTGTGAAAAAAAAAATTATCAGGAGAACCTTTGGAAATATCAGTTGAAAGTTTACCCTTTGAAAATTGAATCTGCTGAATAAACTAAATGGCTCCCCAGTCACTTAATGTTGACCTCAGACCTCTGTTATTTTAGCGATGGAACTACTTCTGTATAATTCCTTCTGTATATATTTTCCTTATTTCTATTTGTAGGAAGTTTTATAAAATATATTAACAATCCCTCTAGGGCTAATGAGACTCCATTGCTGTAAAAAGTGGCTCAGGTTGTCATGGCAACTGGATTTGGCAGAGATCTTTCACATATGCATGGATCTAATGGCAAGGAAACTTCTAGCTTTCAAAAACTGGAGGCATGTAATGTGTCCTAATATAGACTTACACAAAAGTGGATACTGTATACTATTTTGAGTCATGCTTTTATAATGCTTCTTTAGGGCGACTTGTAGTTTAATCTGGAGTGTAAAGAAACAAGCAAAAGTAATGAAGAATTAGAGAATGTGTCAGTGAATGAGAATTTGAACTCCTGTTCAGGCTCACTGAATGACTATGGTACCATTATTAATGTCAGAAGCAGGGATGGGATTCTACCAGTTCTCACCTATTTGCTAGAACCGGTTGTTAGCAGTTCGTAGAACCGGTTGTTAGAAGAAATTACTGGCCTAATCCTGTAAGGAAGGCAGGAAGGAAACATTCTGGTGTTGCTTACAGAAACTGCCTCTCCGTTAATCCTTATTACATTCTTGGCAGGACTAGACTTCCTGTCTCTGGAACATCTCTGGAGTTTTCCCCCCCTCCTTTGCTGGTACTTTGCTTGTGTGGAGTGACCATTCAAAGTTACAATGGCACTGAAAAAAAGTGACTTATGACAATTTTTCACACTTACGACTATTGTCATGAGAGGCCAGGTGAGGAAGTGCGTGCCTCGATGTGAGTGATATTGAGTTGGCCACAGCCAGCCAATAACATGACCACCAAGCCACGTCCACCCAGTCACATGACTGCCAAGCCACGCCCACCAACTAAGCCATGCCCACAGAACCGGTTGTTAAAAAATTTGAATCCCACTCCTGGTCAGAAGAAATGTACTTTCAGACTTGCAAGATTCTGTTAATGTAACCTTATAATAAAATAGAATAGTCCCATTTGGTCATGCTTCCTGTCTGGATTACTGGATTCACTGGGTGGACATCAATGTTGCATATTGTTTGGCCAATGTGGTCCCTGTCTTTTGAATTATGAATGGACAGTCTGCTCCTACAACCTTAGAATTTGGAAATAATTGGAGAAGTTATTGCCTGAACTTGTTTTCGTGGTTACCAAACTTTATATGTGGATGATTATACTGTATATATATTCTTAATATCAGAGATCAGAAATTGTGTCTCTTAAATATAGCCATAGAACTTATGAAATAAATATCAATAAGGTTATGAATTTGGGTATCAATAGCTTATTCCCGTGATGGCAAATCTATGGCACGCATGCCAGAGGTGGCACGCAGAGCTCTCTCTGTGGGCATGCAAGCTATCACCCCAGCTCAGTTCTGCTTTGCATGCATGTGTGCCACCTGCTGGCCAGCTGGTCTTTGGGTCTCTGTTGTGCATGCACAGGTGGAGGGGCGCATGTGTGGGGATGCACATACATTCCATTTTGGGAATGTGCACATGCATGCATGCTTTGGGCACTTGGTGCCAAAAAGGTTAGCCACCATTGGCATATGCATTTGGGGAACAACTATCTGTTCTGTGATATAAGCCAGTATTTGGTTAGAGTCGTGGTAGATGCAAAATTATATGAATCACTTTAGAACATTCATTTCTTTTGTCTCATTGGGAGTTACTTGCAGACTACCTTCCCTTCTCCATTTAGAAGATACAGAGTGATTCTGGGTCAAAAAACTATCACAGAAGGAGTTAAAGAGAAGGACTGTGAATGTTATAAATACAGTGCTTTTCTGGTATTCATGAAAGTAAGTTCTTTTTTCAGGTTTCTGTGTGTGCCTGCAAAAATGCAGTTGCTTAAAATGTTATGTTAAATGTAATGCATGCACCAGCAAAGAGTACAGCATTGCGCTCATATTCACATGAGGCCCAAAGCATTTCTTTGGAATCTATTTTTAAAAGCATGCAAAACTCTAGTAGGGAACATATTTTTCCACTTTCTGAAGCCTAAGAGCAAGTTTAGTGTAGTGGTTAAGGCACCAGGCTAGAAATCAGCGGATTGTGAGTTCTAATTCTGCCTTAGGCCCAAAGCCAGATGGATGACTTTAGGCTTGCTACTCTTTCTTGGTCCTAAGGAAGAAGACGGGGATAGACCACTTCCAAATACTGGCTGTGATGACCTGAGGCATGGCACAAAAATAACAAAGTCACAAAAATACATAAATTCCCTTTAATAACTCCAACTTGGCCCCCAATGTCCAGTTATCCTTGGCTGGAGATCAAACTCTTCCAAAAACAGTCTACAAAAGAAAGAAATGCAGTCTGAACCCAAAGTACAGATAAATTAGAAATAAAAAACCCAACACAAACCATGCTGAAGTAATTAACATGACAGGCCAGAATAATAAATTGCATACTTCCAAAAGATAATGATGCACACACAATTGGAAGGATGCCAAAACCCAGATAAGCCTCAACAACAATAATGCACACTTTGCTTGTGCAAACGCCCTTCTTATATCCTGTTCTCCCAGCTGCAACTAATGAAAGGGATCAGGGCCCTTTTCTCTCCCATAAGCCATGCTGCTCCCTTCTGTTTCTCCCTGCATGCCCTAGGATGAAGAGGGGGTGGCCCTGGGTCTTCCTCTGAATGCCCAGCCGGACTGTGCCCTTCCCCTGTGTCTTCCACAGCCACCTGGAGCCACACTCCCACTCCTTGCCAGCTGCTCAATCTCGCCGTCAGAATCAGACTCCAACAAGGGCATGACACTGGCCAGAAAATCTGCAGGGACTTGTCCAGACACACAAAAGGCTTAAAAATGTAGTGAATGCAGAATGTACCATGTGGCAGAAAATTTACTAAGTACAGAAGCAACTGTTTTGAGGTGAACAGGTATATTGCAGGGTTTTTGGAAATTTTGCAGATTAACAGCTTCATAGCATGCAGGAATGCCTCTCAGAAATTCTGATTGATGTCAGTAAATTTAGTTGTTCTTTCAGGTGGCAAATTGCATTCTTTCATCTATGAGTCTGGTTAGTGTCAGAGAGCAGACAAATTTCATGCATACATGTATACGTGCATATATTTGTAAATTCATTTTGCAAATTGTCACAGCTTACTTTGTAAGGAAATCAAACTCAGTTAAAATTTGCTTTCTCTACCATGCTGCTAGAATTTGATGCTCCTTGGAGAAGCTAAGGTATATACAGTATAAAAAAGTGAATGGAATGGGATGTGGGATGAGATGGAATGGAATAGAATAGAATAGAATAACAGAGTTGGAAGGGACCTTGGAGGTCTTCTAGTCCAATCCCCTGCTTAGACAGGAAACCCTCTAGCATTTCAGACAAGTGGTTATCCAATCTCTTCTTAAAACTTCTAGTGTTAGAGCATTCACAACTTCTGGAAGCAAGTTGTTCCACTGATTAATTGTTCTGTCAGGAAATTTCTCCTTAGTTCTAGGTTGCTTCTCTTCTTGATTAGTTTCCACCTATTGCTTCTTGTCCTTCCTTAAGGTGCTTTGGAGAATAGCTTGACTCCCTCTTCTTTGTGGCAGCCCCTGAAATGTCAGAACACTGCTATTATGTCATCCCCAGTTCTTCTTTTCATTAAAATAGACATACCAATTCCAGCAACTGTTCTTTATATGTTTTAGCCTTCAGTCCCCTAATAATCTTTGTTGCTCTTCTCTGAACTCTTTGTAGAATCTCAACATCTTGTTTATACCTTGGCGGCAAAAACTGGATGCAGTATTCCAAGTGTGGCCTTACCAAGGCATCATAAATTGAATAGGATATGGAAGAATGTTCATTGTAAATATATATTAATTTGTCCCTAAGTCAACCTTCCACCTCATGGTATCCTCTGTATGTGTTATTTTTATTCTGGTATAAAGCTAAAATTTGTTAATAATCACAGGAAGTTGATGTTCAAACGCTCCCCATTTAAGCAAGACTGTACTAGATAATTTTGATGCTACATTTGGAAAATGTCTGAACTCACAGATATATCTCAACAAATATTGACAGATTAACAGTGACTGATGCATGGCAGATAGACCAATTTAACTTCCCATTCAGAATGTCTGGTTTCAGCTCATGCTATTAGTAGTTATTATCAGTGAAGCCATTGGACCAGACGAACAAGCAAAAGATAAAGCAGGCAAGCACTCTTCCACGTGTCTCCATTCAGTTCTAATAGAAAAGCATCCTTCTGGAACAGCATTTGGCAATTCTTGTTGGATTTGTCTGATGTTAACTATTTTGCCAGTAATTTCTTGACTGGGAGATAGAAAAAAAAGTTGAACACATAAGTAGCAATAGCAATAGCACTTAGACTTATATAGTGCTTCACAGTGCTTTATAGCTCTCTCAAAGCAGTTTACAGAGTCAGCATATTGCCCCCAACAATTTGGGTCCTCATTTTACCCAAGGATGGAAGGTTGAGTCAACTTTGAGCCTGGTGAGATTTGAACTGCCAAAATGCAGACAGCCTGCAGTCAGCAGAAGTAGCCTTCAGTGATGCACTGTAACCACTGCACTGCCATGGCTCATACACCAAAGTATGTGAACCAAATCACTTATAAACATATAGATGGGTCAGCAGTCACACAAAAATTTCAACATTCACTAATTTTGGACGTTCACTGTAACCCTTTTCTTTCTTTCTAATCCATTCAATAATAAGAATTCTTGGGGATGAAGAATAATTTGTATAGCTAATAAAGTAAAGATTATTAATGACGCTATCTAACACAGCTTCATGAAAATGATTTCCAATTCATTATAATCTAAAATTCTGCTTGTGGGAGGCAGATTCTCTTTGCCTGATTATGAAAATATAATAAAAGTTGATATCAGATGAAGTCCTTTAATGGAGCATCCTTCAAAAAACTTTTCTGTTTCATAAAAATCCTTCTACCACATAGATCTACTTAAATAGGAAGAATGCTGAATATTAAATGTACGTATATATGAAATGAAGAAATTTTTAAAAGATAAAATGCAAGCAATGTTTGGCCATTAAGACATTCTTTTGAATTACAGATCCCAATACCACTTACTTTACCTTGGCTGAATATTGTTTGTAAGAGTTGTTGAAAAATATCTGGAGAACTTTATGTCTATCCCTTTAGGAAGGTCCAAGGTTTTAAGGCTTTAAAAGATCACCATTAAAACAGTAGACTAGGCTCAAAAGATGAACTCTGCATTTCTCAATCTCACCAATTAAACTAGCATTTTTGTTAAGTAAAATTTCTAAACTATTTCCAAAAGGATGACCCATATATAGTACAATAATTCAACCAGGACGTGTTCTGATTTAGGCTTCACAAAATCACGAAGCAGACTCCTTGTCCCAAAAAAACCCCTTTTTATTAGGCTAATGTGAATTCCTATCATTCGCATCCAGCAAACTCCCAGCAAACAGTCTTTCAAGGGTGAATTACAACCACGAACCTTATCAGGCTTGGAGAATTGCCAGACCGATAGCTTCCAAGTGCAACGCTGTACAAGAAAATACTTGGCAAGGAGTCTCTGAGAGTCACGAACAAATCTTCACACTAATTAAATGAACTAATTGTCTCCTGCAAACACCACTCCCCTTTTGATCCTCTTTATTTCCTATGGGAGGGGCCATTCACCGTCCACCTGTAGCTTTACTCCCTAGTCGACCCTTGTTCCTTAACTGTTCCCTTCTCCTGGCAGCTCTGTGCATGCGCACACTGGGAACAGGCTCCAGCTGTTCTTCTGCCCACTGATCTCTGACTGTGAAGGCAGCTGATAACTGTCAGGCAACCTTGGCCCCATCTCTGCCTCTGATGCAGAGCACTCATCATAGCCTTCCCCAGACTCCAGGACTGGTGCATGTTCCGCCCCAACCTCCTCACTGTCCAAGTCTGCCATTAGCTTCTCTGGCCACTGGTGGGCTACAACAAGATGTTTACCAGAATATGGAAATACAGTCCAAATGATTGATGTCCAGATAGGGTTGCAGTATTGTGTTGGAGATACCCCAAGGTATAGAAGCTACCTGCATGTTTATTGACAATGTTGGATCCAGGAATATATGAAGTGTATACATCTACACATGTACATGTACATGTTCAGGGCATCTGTAATCTAGTCTAGGACTATTTTCAGGGCATCTGTAATCTAGTCTAGGCTGACTTGTATTCACCTACTCAACAATAATATGTCTGTCCTATCCCAACTATCAATTTAAAATAAATTCAGGATATCCATTATCTCACTGGATTTATGGAATTGAATTGAATTGAATTCTTTATTGTCATTGTACGTTTATAGACAGTATACATACAACTCACATAACACCCAGAGACCAGACTCAACATGCACACCCACATGACAATCTCCAAACACTTCTCCACCTGCCAAAATTCCCCACCTCCTAAAAACACACAAGCACCCACACAACAGACCAAACAATACTGTCCAATAGCTCACTGATGATGGTCCTTAAGTTCATTGTTAAGTGCAATTATAGCTCTGGGATAAAAATTATTCAGAAAACATGTGGTACAAGTTTTAATTGTTCTGTATCTTCTGCCAGAAGGCAACTGTTCATAAAGATGATAAGCAGGATGGGAAGAGTCTCTGAGAATATTGTGCAACTGTTGCAATGTAAGCAACAGAGGCAGAACAAACAGTTATTTATATATATCCCAGCCCATACCAACCCCACTAATTTCTTCTTTGCATAGTTCAGGTATTTTTTGGTGTGCATGTTATACTAGTTCTTAATGCTGGGGCAATGGCATTATTAAATATGTTTTACCTCAATTTCCTTGACCTTTAATTAAAAGGTAAGGTTATTGTGATTATGCACTGCTGTCAGGTTATGTATCTAATTATGTTCCACTTACAGTACATGAAAAATGGAGATTTCATAACAATTTTTGAAAAGCTTTGGGATTGTACACAGCCTTAATGAATTTGATGTGCACCTTTGATACGGTTGGCCAATGGTTATGTTCATTACAATGGCATAGAAATAATGAAATAAAAAGTGACTACAGCAAGACTCTTGTTCACATGCTAAAAATAGCTAAAACATATCAACGAAGCTGGCTGGAGACAATGTGGAATGGCCTTAATAAAACCAAGAAAAGGTGGAGGGAACATTCAATCATTGAATGTTTCAATGAGACATTGAGAATGAAAGTTTGGGTCAGCTTTTAGTTAATTTTTTGCAAAAGATGATGAACCCCAATACTAATTAACAGATAACAAATAATCAGAGTTGGAAGGGACCCTATAGATCATCTAGTCCAACCCCTCACACAAGCAGGAGATCCTACACCATTTCTGACAAATGGGAGTCCAATCTCTTCTTGAAAGTCTCAAGTGATGGTGCTCCCACAACTTCCGAGGGCAAGCTGTTCCATTGGTTGATTGTTCTCACTGTCAGAAAGTTTCTCCTTATTTCCAGGTTAAATCTCTCCTTGTTCAGTTTCCATCCATTATTCCTTGTCTGGCCTTCGGGTGCTTTGGAAAATAGTTTAACCCCTTCCTCTCTGTGGCAGCCCCTCAAATATTGGAAGACTGCTATCATGTCTCCCCTGGTCCTTCTCTTCACCAGACTAGCCAAGCCCAGTTCCTGCAACCGTTCATTGTATGTTTTAGCCTCCAGCCCCCTAATCATCCTGGTTGCTCTTCTCTGTACTTTTTCTAGAGTCTCAGCATCTTTTTTATAATATGATGAATAAAACTGGATGCAGTACTCTAGGTGTGGTCTTACTAAGGCTTTATAGAGTGATATTAGTACTTCCCTTGATCTTGATTGTATCCCTCTGTTAATACAACTTAGGATTTGCATTAGCTTTTTTGGTGGCTGCTGCACATTGCTGGTTCATATTTAGCTGGTTGTCCACTAAGACTCCAAGATCCCTCTCACAGTTACTGCTATTGAGCCTGGTTTCACCCAGTCTATATATGTACTTTTGGTTTTTCTTGCCTAAGTGTAGGACTTTACTTTTCTCTACATTCAATTAATCAATTTCAATTATTCAATTAATTGATTTGAGAAATGTGAAAAAAAAACCAAGATAATGCTGAGTTGGAATATAAATATCCAAAATATAGATAAGGGAAAACCTGGCTCTTTGAGCAGGCCGGCCTGAGCTGACTCAAATGGGATTTTAAATAGGGGGTTTTAGATTTGTTTGGTTGGGGGTACAAAAGTTTTAACTTATTTTAATCGGGGGTTTTAGATTTTTATTTGGGCAGCCCATAATTTAATTCTTTTTTAATCGTATTTATATCTGTGTTTTGTATGTATTTTAGTTGGCTCTTCACCGCCCTGAGTCCTTCGGGAGAAGGGTGGTATATAAAATTATGAAATAAATAAATAAATCTATAAGAAAACAGTTTACCTTTTCATAACTTTTTTGTTGTTGTTGCTCCGTTTGGCAGATGATTACAGGTTTCCTCAGTTTTATCCTTCAGAAAGAAAAACTGTAGAAAAGAATTGAGAAAAAGAAAGGGAAAAATATAGATTATAATCAGATTAATGTTGCCAACAATTATTTTTAAAAAAAGAACAGGGAAGGAAAGCATCATATGTATTTTATATATATACCGATAATCCTCGACTAACGATCTCAATTAAGCTCAAAATTTCTGTTGGTAGGTGACACATTTGTTAAATGAGTTTTGCCCCATTTTACGGCCTTTTCTTGCCACAGTTAAGTGAAGCACTTGTTAAGTTAGTAACACAGTTGCTAAGTGAATCTTGCTTCCCCACTGACTTTGCTTGTCAGAAGGTTGCAAAAGGTGATCCTATGACCCCGGAAAACTGCCGCTGTCAGAAGTATAAGTCAGTTCTCAAGCATCTGAATTTTGATCGCATGACAGTGGGGAATGCTACAATGGTTGTAAATGTGAAAAATGGTCATAAGTCACTTTTTCAGTGATGTAACTTTGAACAGTCACTAAAGGAACTTGGTTGTAAGGTGAGGACTAACTGCATTAAAAAGCACCAGAGATTAGTCAGAAGCTTCTGTCAGAAAACAAAATCTGTTTTTTGGGGGGAGAATGAGTAAAATAGATATAGAGATAGGAATATAAGTCTTTCATCATCATCTTTTATCGACCCCATAATCCCTTGCGGGGTGGAGTCTGGGCAACTGAATAGAACTAGCAGGATGTTTAATGTCCGGATGCCCTTCCTGTTGCCAATGCAGAGTTTTTTTTCAGCTGATGTATTCTCATTGTGCCCAGAGAGAGAAATATCTGCCTCTACCTAAGGCACACAGACTCCTGATTATGAGGTGAGAGCTCCACCTCCAGGCCACCGCACCCCTCCAAATATATGTCTTTCATGGAGCCATAAAATCTGATCTAGGAGCTGGAGTTGTGCATTTTTACTTACATAATTGTAGTAACAATTTGAATTGCTCAATCTGAAGACTCTTACATGTTTAACCTTGGTCAGATTATAGGTAGTCCTTAACTTAGGGCCACAATTGGACCCCAGATTTCTGTTGCTAAGTGAGGCAGTTGTTAAGTGAGTTGAAACTCATTTTGCAACTTTTTTTGCCATAGTTCTTTAGCTAATCACTGCAATTGTTAAGTGTTTTGTGTGGTTGCTAAGCAAATCTAACTTTCCCCATTGACTTTACTGGTCAGAAACCTCCTGGGAAGATTATAAATGATAATGGCATTGTCCCGGGACAGTACAACTGTTATAAATATATGTCAGTTACGAAGCACTCAATTTTTATCACGTGATCATGGGGAATGGTTCAAGAGTTGTAAAGTGTGAAAATTGGTCATAAGTCACTCTTTCAGTGTTATTGAATGAATGGTGGAAAGTCGAAAATTACTGTATTCAGAATGGTATCTCCACCCTTAATTTTTCATTGGTTCTGCTCTCCTGTCTCTTTTCTGCCCTTGTGTTGTGGTCTTACCCAAGATCCCCATGCCACTGAATTAAAAATTTCTAACCTTTGATTTCACACTGAGAAATATCTGATTTTGCTCATAGGCCAACAAATTGAGTAGGAAGATGTCTTGAAAGGTGCCCTGAACTTTAATTACATAGAGGTTGAGGACAGAAAAAAGTGGTTAACCTACTGTACATTTTCACATATGCTGTTTTGAGTAGGTATTCCACATCCCTATGATAGTTGAACTCAAGAGCAACCCATTCTTCCTACATCAAACAGAAATCAACTGTACAGAATACCGATTAGCTTGCTCTTGTGACAATTACTGTAATCTACTTCCCACCTGCTCCAACATTACCGCAGTACAGAAATGAAGAGTGCTGAACTTGTATTGGCGAGATTCATATTCAAGTCCTCCCTTGACCTTGGAATTCACTGAGTGACTTTGCACCAGGGTTATTGCAGAAATAAAATTAGTACAGACTTGAATGTCACATGCTTTCAACAACCAAAGGAAAGAAAGGATATAAATAAAATGAGGAAATAAATAAAAATAAATTAGTAATACTCACCCTGAAGTTTTTTTCTTTAAAAAGACACACACAAAATGTTCCCCTTCCATTTTCCTTTCAGTTTGCTATAAAATTAGTAAGCACTTTATCTCAAGCTGACATTAATAGCTCAGTTGAATTGATTATGAGCTTTAAATCGAATTTTCACATAAATATTAATGCCAAAGTTTGATAAACCTATTTGCTGTACGGTTTGAAGATTCAGCTGTTAATGAACAACTGTTGGTTTCTTTCTCTCCCCTCCCCTCTGGTGTACAAAAGTATACAGTTGGGGAAATGAGAGAAATTTACCCTGTTCAAATAATCCCCTGAATTGGAAACTGTGAGCAAAAAGGACTCTAAATCACTGAACATGTGTCAAAACTAAACAATTGGCATTTTTATTCAGATAATATCAGTTCTTTAGATCAGACTTGTCAACTTTAAGACTTGTGGACTTCAACTCCCAGAATTCTGAGAGTTAAAGTCCACAGGTCTTAAAGTTGACAAATTTGGGGACCCCTGCTCTAGGTGGTATTTTAATGAGACCAATGCTCTTGATCAATAGCTTTCTTAGTCTCTTGGAGATATATAATACTCAGAAATGTTTCTTAGTCTTTGTATTGGTCAGAGACAAAGAAGAAGATTGACAGAACAACGATTAAGACACTTTCCCCTCCTCAATCATATGCTCTATGAAGTAGTGACAGGTGTCTTGCATAACATGAAGGAAATGAAGGAAACAGGTGAAAATAATCTGAAGGTGTGCCCTGTTTGCATAATATGGGAGACCAGCTAATTGCTTTTATTTCATTTGTTGCTTACTGCTAATGTCAGATTTCCCAGATCTTATAAACAGATGCAGTGCTTACAGTTTAGTCTGCTCTTTGTTTTATGTGCCAAGACACTTATATAGAGGCAGTCTTGCTATTTTTTGGAACCTAGTAGGTCAGCCAGTGGCAGGTGAGTAATGCTTCAACTTGAAAAAAGGCTAATAAATAAAACCAATATAAACATAGTTAATAGTGTAAGTTATTCAAATGACTTCATCTTTTTTTTTTCCTACCTCCAAAGAAAATTCACAGATTTTTTTAGGCTGCTCACATGCAAACTTGAAAATCTACCATCATCTTTTATATTTTATATTTCTCCGGGAGCAATGCCTTGCACCAATCCCACTAGGTGGGGTAGACAGATCAGCTCCACAGGGAGACTAGAACTGGTTTTATTAAGATTGATTATAATAATAGACTCTTATTTGACTGATTACACTATGCATACCTTCCCCCCTTCTTATAATTCAGTGAATTAAGGACGTGTCTGCTGAGCCCCTTCTGAATGTTACCTTGCAATATCTGGACTTAAAAAAATGCTTCAATCCTTTTTGCCTAGATCAAGGGTCTTCAAACTTGGCAAATTTAAGACTTGTGGACTTCAACTCCCAGAATTCCTGAGCTAACATGATTGGAGGAAGAATTGTGGGAGTTGAAGTCCACAAGTCTTTAAGCTGTCAAGTTTGAAGATCCTTGGCCTTGATAATGGTTCCTGCATAATAATGGTCTATTCCTGGCCTAGATAATGGTTCCTCCATCAAGGTTATTTTGCCAATTCTCTACACCAGGAGTGTCCAACCTTGGCAAGTTGAAGACTTGTGAACGTCAACTCCCAGAATTCCTCAGCCAGCAAAGAATTCTGGGAATTGAAGTCCACAAGTCTTCAAGTTGTCAAGGTTGGATACTCCTATTCTACATATTGACAGCACTGCTAGAAGGACTAAATATTTTAACCTCTAAAAAGAAGTAATACTAACAAATAACCCAACTATGATTTCATCTTCTGGCTGACTCAGTTTATTTTCCTAGATTGGTTTGGCAATGAGGGTGAGTTGAAGACTTTCAGAAAGTCAGGGGGCAGGAAATCTAAATTGGAATGGTGACTCTGCAGTCAGTCATTTTGGAAAAAGTCAAGTTTATGAGATTCTTCATGTAAAGAATTGCACAGGAAAAGGCCCAGATTATTTTAAGGTTGTGGGCATCACTTCTATTTTACAATATACTACAGAAGCAGAGAGATACTTCAATGTTTGGCTGTCATGTGATTCTGGCTGTCCTTAATTAAAAATACTTTTAGGGATCTTCTTAACTATAAAGTATTGGGTGATGTCACTGCAGCATTCACTGCACGAGGAAACTATCCTTTCTTTGTGACATCATTGTGAATAGGATAAATTTGAGGAGCCCTCTTAACTAAAATATTTTGCTTGCCTTTCTTTTTATGAGATGGCTACTGTGTGAGAAAGGCTTCAGGTACACAGAGTATAATTCTATAAAATTGGATAAACTGGTGAAAATTGCCACAGTTTTCCCCATTTTAGTGGCTGACTTTCCCTACTGTATGAACAGAGATCAAATAATCCAGATCAAGAACTTCATAGATGTGCTCCAGATTTGAAGAAAAGCCCGTTCAGGATGTTACTTTGCCATGTCTTACTTCAGAAACATTAGGTTTACAGAGCACTAGATACTCATTTATTAGGCCTTAAACTAGAGTAAGAAACAATGAAGTAGCTGTTTTTTTTCTGCTACAGGAAGTTCGGAACAAACCAATAGAAAGCAAGGTTTTTTTCAAACCAGGTGTAGAAAATTAGCACCCATCCCTCTCCTGGAAGAATGAAATATTTTGAGAAATATTAAAAAGGCAGAATATTATATTTCCCTAAATGAGAAATGGAGACGCATGTTTTTTTGAGGCAGGAAGCAGGCTGACTTTTAATAGTCCTCACATTTCTTAATAGCCCTCAGCAGATGTCAGTACTTAAGACATAAAGAGAAAGATAGCTCTATTCATAAGCAAATACCCTCACCCAAGATCCAACAAAGGTAGGATTAGCCCTCAGCCACAATAGAAATTGACTTTGCTTGTCAAAAGGTCGTAAAAGTTGATCACATGACCTCAGGATGCTGCAACCAACATAAATGTGAGTCAGTTGTCAAGCATCTGAATATAAATCATATGGTCATGGGGATGTTGCAATGGTCATAAGTGTGAAAAATGGTCATAAGTCATTTTCAAACAGTCACTGCATTGTAAGACAGAAAGATGAGGACAAGACAATCAAGATAATCATTGTGCTTTTTCTCAGACAGATATTCGCATGTGTAGGCATGGCTGTATTTCAATCCTGCTAGGATTTTAATGTGGCAATTGCTGCTAAGGAAATTAACTCTGTTTTAGGACTACAGGTTTTATTGGAGTGCTGCTTAAACTGGCTTCAAACGTTTGAGAATTTGTTGTTGATTTTGGGGCAGGGAACATTGTGGGTCGCAACTTTTGTTCTGAAGATTTGTCTGTTGCAACAGACATGCAGCCCTTCATCTTAACTAGAGCTCAAACTGACTCGTTATAAAATGTCATAGGAGATTATCATTGTTTACTTCCAGATTCAAAATAATAACTCTTTGCTTGGCAGGTTTGGGAAGTGGTTGGTGGAAAAAGGTAGTCAAAATAACCTCCTGGAAAGATCATCATTGTTAGATCACTTTTCAGGAAGCCTGAACCAACAAGAGGTTTTGTTACATGAAATTTACCCACTTCTCATTCTGTCCTGAAACTATATCTGGGATATGGCTTTGTACCATCTGTTGCCATTCGCTTTATGTGCTATTTACTTTATGAATGGATACGCTTCATTGATTATTGTCCAAGGTTAGCTTAAGGTCAATTAGATCCATTTCAGGATCTGATTTTGTTTAAACTAATGGCAAATTATGTAGCGATGTAATAATTCTGTATGTGAAACTAGCTACAAAGTTTATCATGTTTGTAAATACTGTGTTAATGATTCATCATTTTCCTCCCATTATTTAAACCCCTGCTAGAATCCCAGCTTTTGTAATTATGAATGAATGTCATTATTCTAAAAATAATCCAAAGCATTGCCTGGCGTTCTCCCTATAGCCAGCCAACATGTTTTATCAGTGTTGTGAATCCTGCCTATTAGAGCATTTGCCCATGATTGGGAAAGGGACAAGGGAATATATTAGTTGTTGCTGTGTTATTTCTGTCGTATGTTTCACATAGAATTTGTTGAGGCAAGTTTGCTTGGAGTGAATTAAAAACAAGTTTTTCCCCTGCTGCTCTTTTCAATATAGTTTTCTGTTTCTTGTGTTTGATTTATTGTTGTTGTTCAGCTGCTAAGTCGTGTCCAACTCTTCATCACCCCATGGACCACAGGACACCAGCCCCCCCTACCATTTTCCACTGTCTCCTGGAGTTTTCTCAAATACATGTTCGTTGAGTGGATGACACTATCTAATAATCTATGAGCTGCGGTGGCGCAGTGGTTAAAGGGCAATACTGCAGGATACTTCTGCTGACTGCCAGCTGCCCGCAATTTGGCAATTCGAATCTCACCGGGCTCAAGTTTGACTCAGCCTTTCATCCTTACGAAGTGGGTAAAATGAGGAGCCAGATTATTGGGGGCAATATGCTGACTCTGTAAACCCCTTAGAGAGGGCTGTAAAACACTGTGAAACGGTATATAAGTCTAAGTGTTACTGCTATTGTTATCTTACCTTCTACTGTCCCCTTTTGCCTTCAATCTTTCCCCAACATCAGGGCCTTTTCCAATGAGTCCTCTCTTCTCATTAGATGGCCAAAGTAAAGATCCTTCCAAATTTGAACTAAGGATCCTTCCAAAGGACAGTCAGGGTTGATTTCCTTTAGGATTGACTCATTTGATTTATGTTTATATTTTTCCAAATCCATTCTTATCTTAAATCTTGATTTATTTGTTCACCTGATAGTTATTAATCTCTATGTCCAGTTTGTACTTCTTCAATCCTTTCTCTCCCCCCCCCCCCCGATACCCCACCTAGTGTTCCAGTTTTTCACATTAATTCTGAGGCTGCTTCACTGCCTAAATGGGTCGGAGATAATGTACTTGCTGTTAAGCTCCATTGCAGGCTGTTTTTCTTTATGTTCTTGTTATATTCTTGTTCCTGGGGGGAGAGGTTTTGACCCCCGTGGAAAGGGCGCGCAATCTGGGTGTCCTCCTGGATGTACGGCTGTCCTTGGAAGAACATATTGCAGCCGTCGCCAGGAGGGCTTTTTATCAGATTCGTCTGATTCACCAGTTGCGGCCCTTTCTGGATCTGGGTGCACTTCGCACAGTCACTTCCGCCCTCGTTATCTCCCGCTTGGACTATTGCAATGCTCTCTACATGGGGCTCCCCTTGAAGAGTCTCCGGAGGTTGCAGCTGGTCCAGAATGCAGCCGCGCGGGTGATCGTGGGTGCCCCTCGGAGCTCCCACGTAACACCGCTTCTCCGCAGGCTGCACTGGCTTCCTGTGGCCTTCCGGATTCGATTCAAGGTGGTACTGATGGTATTTAAAGTGCTCCATGGCTCGGGACCTGGGTACTTACGGGACCGCCTACTGCCATCATCAACCTCCCGCCGCCCAGTACGCTCTCACAGGGTTGCCCTGCTTGGGGTACCGCCGCCTGATCGTTGTCGGCTGGCAGCCCCAAGAGTGCAGGCTTTCTCTGTGGGAGCTCCCTCCCTGTGGAACGATCTCCCCCCGGAGATATGGGCCATGACGGATATCCTGACCTTCCGGCGCGCAGTTAAAACCCTATTTTTCAAATAGGCCGGCCTGGCCCAGTAATGGGTTTTTGGGTTTTAGATCTAAATTGGGTTTTAATTGCTAAATTTTATATTTTTAATTTTTAATTAATCCCTGATTTTAAATCTCTAAATTTCTTAATTGGATGGGATACAACCGGACTTGTTTATTTAATATATTTTTAAATTGTATTTAAATTATATTTATTCTAGATGTATGTTATGTGTTTTTAGTAGGCTGTACACCGCCCCGAGTCCCTTTTTGGGAGAGGGAGCGGTATAGAAGTTTGAATAATAAATAAATAAATAAATGTCATAATAGCATTGTATGTACAACCCTCTCTTGTCTTATTTATTTACTTTTAAAAAATGGTTGCACAAGCAATGGTTAACTTTTGCTGAACAATTTGGACCTTGCTTTGGACATCTGACCTCTTTCTTAAAAAAAGTGCAGGTTAATATCTGAGTGAAACCTTTGAAGATAGCTAGGATTAATTTGGCAGAGTTCATGTTCTCAAGAGGGTGTACTAGTCTTGCTGTGTTTATTACAATTCTTATTTATTTGATTTCAGTTCTGCCTGATTCCAGATCGAGTTTGAGTAGCTCACAAAGTTAAACATGTAATAAAAAGCAAATGAATAAGACAAAGAATATGCAAAACATATACAAACATATCCAGCAAGGAACGCCATCCATACTAACCCAACACATTAAAATGTTAAATGCATTCAGAAATTCTCCCATTGTAGCCTATGGTTGAATCTTTTATTGAATCAAATCTACAGTATTCTAACTCAATCTTGTTGCCTCTGAAACTCAGATCAAACCTAATATTGCTACCTGGCAAATCTTTAAACTGATTAACATTTAGACTGATTCACAGGTTCTGTAGAAATGCTTAAGCTCCTTTCAATAAAATTGAGTGGACCGTCAAAGTTAACTTAAAAAGTGTCTTAACTTAATAAGTATCTATTAAAAGACCCATTTTAACCCTGACATAATTTAAAATATTATCCTAAATTTTGATCCGAATTCTCAGACCACAAAGGTAGTTTATCTTTGTATCTGAATTCAGCCAATATATTGTACTATAGTCAAATGTTATTGACTATTAGCAAAATATTGATAGGGAGCCAGCTAGCTGATAATAATGTTGGTCAGAAATATGACTAAAAATTTATGGAAATAATTTGGAAAAGGAGTATTGGAAAACAGCCTGGGCTGCATCTCTTTCTGGCTACCCCTCTCATTCCTCAGCAACTCGTTGGAACTGAATCGGAAGCATTGCACAATCTTATTGGTTATACTTATAAAGTGTTACTCTCACCATTGGATCTGCTGACTTTTAGATGTTTATGTGATTTGTAAACAGTTATTGTATACAGGAGCATTGTTATAAAAAGTGCACCAAAAACAGATTTCCAGTTTCATAGTTTGAGACATAGTTTGAGACACAGCCACAAACAATTACTATCCCTTCGAATAATTCCATGAATAATATCTCCTTGCTCATCAGAGACACCATGGAACATGAACAGAAGCGTCCAAATGCCATCTTATTTGGTCTCGAAGACACCAATGAATCAGATGACATTACCAATGTTTGTGATATCATAAGCAACTCAAATACAACAAACATCTCTCCTGAAGATATCATTGAAATAACCAGAGATGGTCCTGAGTTCAAATACAATGACGGCTCTGTGGCCCCAAGATTTTGTAGAGATGTATGCAAAAATGAGTCCAGCAAACGCATATTCATTAATACAATAAATACCATTGCAAAAACCAATCCCAACCACAAAAAACTTCACTCAAGACCAGACTTATCCATACTGCAAAGAATCCGCTCCCGTGAACTCCATGCTGAACTCAAAAACCATCTAGACAATGGAGAAAAGGACCTATATACATTGACTACAGAGCTGATTGCATCAAAAGAAAGTCACACCACCCACAACTCCGCATCCAACCCCACCCCATCCAATCCAACATCACTCAAAAGTAGGCATGCACGCCCTTAACTACCTCTATTCCAACTACAAATGGCCTTAAATGCAAACTACTCAATGCAAGAAGCCTTGTAAATAAAATACCTGTATTTCTCCTCTTACTAAATACGGCTAAATTCGACATCATATTTGTCTATGAAACATGGCTCAATGCATCTCTCCATGACTCCATTACCACAGTAAGAGACTATCATGTTTACCGATCAGATCGTGAAATCCGTAGAGGTGGTGTTGTTATCTTCTACAAAAAGTCCCTACATCTAAAAAGCATCCAAGTTACCCAGGAGCTTGCTCTTCCTGAGACCATCATCTGTGAACTGTCCTTAAATATCACATTTTGGTTCTTACTATGTTACAGAGCCCCTGATTATGACATCGAACATGCAAACAAGCTAAATACACTACTAACATGGGCAGCATCCTGCCCACACGCTTTCATCTTTCTTGGTGACTTCAATCTACCTCATATTAACTGGACCCTTAATGAATGTACAACTGAACCCACACATACAATCTTCTACAATGCAGTAACAAATCTGGGACTAGAACAACTAGTAACCAACAACACTAGACTTAACAACTGCCTCGATCTCATCTTCTGCAATGTTTTGAATTCAATTTACAGAATACAAATTAAAGAACCCTTTTTCAACAGTGACTACAATACGATTGACTTTTGTCTCAACATATGTCCACACAAAAATCATCACAACGACGGAATCCCCAATTATAACTTCAAAAAAGGCAACTATGATCTTATAAACAATGATCTCTCATCCCTTGATTGGCAATTTCTATTCTCTGGATGCAATACTGTAGAAGACCATTACAACATATTTTTACTTGAAGTCAAAAGAGTCATCAAACTACATATACCATTAACAACTCCCAAAACCAGAAAAAACAAATTACGCAAAACAATAAGGAAGCTTCAATCCAAAAAGAAATCACTTTGGTGGAAAAACAAATCTGGTCATGTTGCCAATTTCAAAAGCCGATACAAAAATTTATGCCACCAGACAAAAACTGAATGCACCAATTATCACATTAAACAAGAAGAAAACCTTCTACGTACCAATTCCACCCATGCTTTCTACAATTTTATAAACAACAAACTAAAAGACTCAAGGTCTATCCCACCCCTGAAAGGACCTAATGGTAAAGACTACAATGATGACACTATTAAAGCCAACCTCTTTAACACATTCTTTGGCTCAGTATTTGTAAACAGCAATGGATCATGCCCAGTATTTCCTAGTTGAACCACAGACAACTACAATGATCTAATACATATAGATTTTACAGAAGACAATGTTGAAAAAACACTACGCAATCTAAAACCATCTCTATCTATTGGACCGGATGGAATATGTGCCTACTTCTTAAAAAAGCTATCCACTGCCATAGCAGAACCTCTAAGCATAATCTTTGAAAAATCTTTCAGGACCAGCTCCTTGCCAAAACTATGGTCACAAGCCACAATCATCCCCATCTTCAAAAAGGGAGACCTCAGCCTAGTTGAAAATTACAGACCAATCTCTTTATGCTGTGTCACCTGTAAAGTCATGGAATCAATTATTAACCAATCCATCATCCTCCACTTAGAAACAAACAACCTACTCTCTGATAAACAATTTGGTTTTAGGAAAAAACTATCCTGTAATCTGCAACTCTTACATTGCAAAAACATATGGATTACACAACTCAATCAGGGCAAAGCAATAGACACAATCTACATAGACTTCTGTAAAGCCTTTGATTCAGTGGTACATGACAAACTACTCCTAAAACTAAAATCTTATGGTATCTCTGGACACCTGCATAACTGGATAGAAGCATTCCTCTCAAACAGACAACAAATGGTCAAAATTGGGAGCGTCCTATCAAATTCTATACCTGTCAACAGTGGTGTTCCCCAAGGCAGTGTTCTAGAATCAACTCTTTTCATACTCTACATAAATGACCTCTGTGATCATATCAAGAGCAACTGCGTTCTCTTCGCTGATGATGTAAAGCTATTCAGGACCACAGATAATACTGCTACCCTTCAAAAAGACCTTGACTACATATCAGAATGGTCAAACAAATGGCAACTTCAAATCTCAACAAAGAAATGCTCTGTCCTATATATTGGCAAAAAAAATCAAAAAATAAAATACAAGCTGAATAGTCAAGACCTTGTTGATGACCCAAACTCTGTCAAAGATCTTGGAGTACTCATCTCAAATGACCTAAGTGCTAGAGCCCACTGTAACTACATAGAAAAAAGGCGCTAAGAGTTGTTAACCTAATCTTACATAGCTTTTTCTCTGGTAATATTACACTAATAACTAGAGCATACAAAACATTTGCTAGACCAATACTCAAATACAGCTCATCAGTCTGGAACCCACATTACGTATCTGATATTAATACAGTTGAGAAAGTCCAGAAATATTTTACAAGAAGAGTTCTTCACTCCTCTACTCATTGCAGAATACCTTATGCCACCAGACTCGAAATTCTAGACCTTGAAAATCGAGAACTACACCGCCTTCGGTCTGATCTAAGTATAGTATATAAAATCATACATTACAATGTCCTATCTGTCAATGAATACTTCAGCTTCAACCATAACAACACAAGAGCAAACAATAGATACAAACTCAAGGTTAATTGCACCAAACTTGATTGCAGGAAATACGACTTCAGCAACAGAGTGGTCAATGTCTGGAATACTCTATCTGACTCTGTGGTTTCTTCCCCAAACCCCAAAAACTTGAACATTACACTATTTACTATTGAACATTACACTATCTACTTTCCTAAGAGGTCTGTAGGGGGCATGCATAAACACACCAATGCGTCTACCGTCCCTGTCCTATTGTTTCCTTTATATTTTATTTTTCTTATATGTATCCACGTATTCATAACTATGTTTTACTTATACCTATTATCTTGTAAGCAATTTGATAAATAAAATAAAATAAATATTTATATGTTGAAGTTGAGAGTTTCAACAGTTTTGTATTAGTTCTCTTTGTGTTGAGTCCTGTTAAAGTAACAGCCGTATCACAACTTGGTGCAGCCTTGATCTTATAAACCAACTTTTTTCCCCATGTCTGATATTAAATTTTAACTTCCATAATTCTCAGCCAACATAGCCTTTGGCTGGTAGCAAATGATAACAATTGGCATCCAATACAGTTGGAGTTCACCAGACTGGAAAATGAAGTTCTAAATAATTATCAGCCAGAAACAGGCATATGAAGTCATAAAGGTTGATTACATAGGTTCAAAAAATAATGAGCATACCTTGGATGGCATCAGAATGACAGAAATTAATTCATTTTACCTTTAGAAACATTTCTGGCTGACTTCACAAACTGCACTAGTAGTATTTGTTTTAATCAAGATGTGTTTTAATTTGTTTTAATCAAGATGTATTGATTAAGTAAATCAATACGTTACACAACTAGGTTCCTACAGGTAGTCATTGACTTATGAGCACAAATGAACTCAAAGTTTATGTTGCTGAGCAACAACGTTAAGTGAATTTTGGCCCATTTTATAGTAGTTAAGTTAATAAAATGGTTGTTAAGTGAATTTGGCTTCCCCATTGACTTTGCTTGTCAAAATATTGCAAAAGATGACCACATGACCCTGGAACACTACAACTGTCATAAATATGAGCCAGTGGCCAAGTGCTTGAATTTTGATCACATGACCATGGCATAGGTCTCCAAACGTGGCAACTTTAAGACTTATGGACTTCCATTTCCAGAATTCTCCAGCCAGCTATGGAGCTATGCTGGCTGGAGAATTCTGGGAGTGGAAGTTCACAAGTCTTAAAGTTGCCAAGTTTGGGGACCCCTGTACTATGGTCACAAGTGTGAAAAACGGTCACTCTTTTCAGGGCTCTTATAACTTTGAATGGTGTCAAAGGGAACTATTGTAAGTTGAAGGCAAACTGTAGTCATCTATGAAACAAAGCCATAATTTATGCTGACCAATCACATTGGCTGGATTCAATGTGCCAGACCCAAATAAATCATGTTATGATTTAGGGCAATGTGTAAATCCAGACAAAATCTTTCATCTGATATATGATAGAAGAAGTAGCTTTTTTAAAAGTACCAAGTTTAACCCCTGATGGATTCATGGATGGTTCATGCTATTTTCTGGGTAACAACACAGAAATGGTTTCCCAACTCTTTCTTCTAAGATATCATTTCAATTTTCCAAGCTAACCTACAGCCAGGGCATACTCTCCCAGTCTCTCATTCAATAACTAACCAAGACCTGACTATGTTTTGTTTTAGTGCCTTAGACATGACACCCCAGGCTGCAACTCGCTGAGATGTGTGTCATATCAGCTTTCCTCAAATTGCTATTCTTTAGTTGAATATAATTCCAAACCACATAGCCTCATAGTTAGAGGAGGCCCTATTGGGGGCAATTGAATTACAGGAAAGCAGACATTGGATATTAACAGGGCATCCGGGATTCTGAAAATAATGATGACTGGGAGCTCTCCTGGGGGTGTACTCCGGGGCCTGTATTCCTTGTGGCACATTATTTTTTGGCCAGCATCAGGGAAGAACTTGTAAGCACTTTCTTCTTTTGTCATTTGAACATTGTACAAGGCAATTCTAATGAAGGAATGCCTTTTCATGTTTGCTATCTTTGCAAAATGTTGTTATATGAAGAATGTATGTGTGATGGAGTGTGCACCTGGAGAAAGAGTGGGTGTCAATTTTGGCAGGAGCACCACAGTTTCCTAGGACGGAGGCTGTACATTCCAGAGGGAGTCCAAAATAAGAGGCTGCTCAGTCCTGAACTGGATGGCAGAGGGAGGAAAAGATTCAGGGGAGTCACACCCTAGAACCGTGATGGCAAACCTATGGCACACGTGCCACAGGTGGCATGCAGAGCCATTTGTGCTGGCACGCGAGCTGCAGGCAAACTTACCTCACTGTGCATGCGCGTACCTCATAGCTGATTTTTGGCTGGCTTGTGGCCTTTCTCACCTCCCAGAGGCTTGAAAAAAGCCCGTGCAGGGCAAACAGGCCCATTTCGTCACTTCCTATAATACCGGAAGTGATGAAACAGGCCTATTCGGTCTGCAGAGGCTTATTTCAAGCCCCTGGGAGGCTGAAAAAGGCCTCAAACCAGCCAAAAATCAGCTATGAAGCACAGTGCAGGCAAGGGGGTGGTGGAGATGTATGGCAGGGGGATTGCACGCGCACGCGTAGAGGTCATGGGGGGGCAGGTGTGCATTGCCTTCTGGGTGCTGGTATATGAGCATGCGAGCACCAGCATGCACACAATTTTTGGCACAGGAGCCCCAAAAGGTTAGCCACCACTGCCCTAGAATCTCCAGGTAATCTCTGTTAAGTTAGAAGGTTATATAACTTTAGTCTGGCAAGGTTCTGTCTATTCGGTGTAAGCAAATTAAGAATTGGAATTCACTGTGTTGTCTTTGGGTTTGAACTCGACAGCATGTGAGATCCAGGAACACTTTTGATGTTTCTCTTGTGATGACAGACACGTATTGGCATGAACGCAATCTCAGAGGCATTTTAAAATAGATCATTTGAAGCTATTTGTTTAGTAGTGTTCAGTCAAAATGATTTCTCAACAATATGTTACAGCAAAAAAAGCACATTGCTATTACGCAGCAAAATATCTGCCAAGCAGAGTTAGACTTATTTCAGTAATGGATATTTATGTCATGTTTTTAGTACTTGATAATTAGGCTGGGGAAGCTGATTACAAGCCTCATAACTACATAAACTGGCAGATCTGGAGAAAAGGGAAGAAAGAGGTGGAAGAACTATACATCCATGCAATATATAAATAGAACGGGAAGAGTACAGGAATAGGTACAGCCTTGGCACTATAAAAAGCATACGTGGAGTTTCTACAGAGGAGATTAGAGAGTGAGAGACTAAAATAACTGCCGAAAGATTGTATAACAATCCGTTCTAGCTAGGTTGGAAGGGACTTTATATGATGCTTTTCCTAATAATATGTGAGACCTTGGCAAGAAACTACATTTATCTCCTTTGAATTACAAAAAATGATGTATTTTGCAAGCTTATATGTGAGTTTAAAATGAACTACTAGAACAAGTAGGCAAAAATAAGGATATGTGTATGTGGAAAGAGATATGAATGTGATGTATACCAATTTTATTTTATTTTTTCTCCCAGACCAATACAACACAAATGCAGAATTTAAAACAGAGAAATGCCAATAAAACCCAAATATATAAAATTTTAAATAAAGGACAACTCCCATGAAACAGTAGTGAAAAGAGAATATCAGTCAGCAGCTGCAAGCTAGGGCTATTGCAAGAAATTTGACAATTTTTGTAGAGGTTGTCCAAGTTAGGTTTTATGAAAGGGTAATTGTAGTTTCTTGAACAGAAAGACAACTAAACATTCTGCTAAATCAGTTTTATGAATATCAGATGTCATCACTGGGACAATCAAGAAGTACAATAATATTAGATTAACTGTACCTCTGTACCTGAATAGAAACAGGCATGGTTGTTGTTTGGGAGATCAGTATATTTGTCTATATAATATACCAGTATACAAGCCAAGGTGAAAAGCAATGGTGGGATTCAAAAAGTTTTACTATCAGTTTGGTGGGCGTAGCTTGGTGGATGCGCGTGTGCTAAAGGCACACTTTGCATAGGCGCAGAGGCATTTGTGCAGATGCAAAGGTGTTCCAACTCACCTCCTGCAAACCTGCACTCTCCCGGTCGCTTCAGCAGCTGCAGCTGCCATACAGCACTCTGCTGTGCTGTGCAAAGCAGCTGCATTTCAAAAGCAGAGGACAAAGCTGAGTATGGGAGCCCAGGTGGGTGGGTGGGCCCAATAGCAGAGCAGCGAAGAAAATCGGTTTGGTCTCTGCTGCTCATCGCTGCTACTGGCTCAGCAGAACCGGGATGAACCAGTAGAATACCACCACTGGTGAAAAGCCTCCTGTATGAAATATTCAGGATATTATAGAATTAGCTAGGAATTATCCATGGAGAACCTGCAATTGTACCAAAATAAAAATTGGTTTTTGGCCCTGTCATTTTATGAATCTAAAACTTCTGTTTGAATTTGATTAAAATTTTATCTGGGCTAGGAGACAATATTACCTGGAGTGAGAGACACCATAATATTTTAGATAGAATCAATTTGCCTCTTCAGTTGGGTGAAGTGAACCAGAGACACACCCTAAAGGATTTGCTTCAGCCAATATCCAAGATGGCAAATTCTCAGGTAGGCCCCAAGAAAAATGCAACCAAGCTGAAGTTGAACAAGGACATGGAGCTGGGCTTTCAAACACTTAGACTGAACAGCTTCTGAAGTAGGAGAACAGCAACAAGCCTAGAATCTTCCCTTTAAACAATTTTCTTGCTGCAGAAATATGATTACTGCCATGGTGATTAAAGTATAGTGATGTGATCAACACAAATTACAACATTCATATTGTTTGTGCACTGATGACATTATGGATTGTACTTGCATGCTGACCAATGGTACAAAATAATACTGTTTCTGTGGGAATTTTAGATTGTTTAGATTCCAGTTAATATGGCTCAGTGAAGGTCCAGTAAAAACACAAAACATGAAATTGTCATGAATCAGATTTAAATAGCAACGTCGAACAATTAGACAAAATCAGTTGATAATGAACACCAGCCAAAACTAATGGGGATATAGCAAAAAGATCAAGAAAACCCTAATGAAATTTATTGAATTTAGTTTAAATTGAAATTGAATGAAACCAATGTTGTACTCACAACTACCTCAATTCCTGGCTAAAGGACAATGTTATGTTATTGCTGGCTCAGAACAAATTTCTGATCAGGCCAGTAGATATTTCTTCCAACTGAATTTATGTAGAGAGCAACTTTAATTAAGAACATTGTACATCCAAGTAATTTCATGAAAGGGGCTCAGCCGTGGTTGCTGATGAAGTAGTACATGATTAATAAATGGTTCCTTTTAAAAATGCTTTTTACATGCAGATTAAGTGTGTGTGCGTGTTTGAAATAGGATGGCAAATTCAATCATTTTAAATTTCTATCTGTTTATCCCTCTCTTACAGGAAAGCAATCTCCAGGTCTGGGCTTCAACATCTGACTCCTGTTCAAAACCTCAACCTGGGCATCAGTAATGGACCTGTGAAGGAGCCGAGAATGGCACTAGAATGGAGTGTAAGGTGTTCCTTTTATAAAACCCTGGATATAATGCTATATCCCTGATGTAAATGCCACACAACTATTATGAACATATTTTGATATTTATTATTTACTATAATAAATTGTCATTTACAAGAGACTGTACATTCTCTTGTGTTTATTCGTTTATTCGCATTTTGATTGAGATGGAGAACTTACGGCACTTCAACTGATGTTCACTTACTTGTGCTTCTTGGAGCTTTCTGCAAGAAAGATAGGATAGAAATGTTCTAATAAAGGGCCTATGAACGGACATGACTTCCTCATGTTCTTCCTTTTAATATGCTTCTCCAGTTCTCATTTCAGTTTTGAGAAGGATTTGAACCTTACTTGCTCCTCCCTTGAGCTAAGCTTCAAGAAGCCACTGAACCTGGATCAGCCAAATTTTATAGTGTTTTTAACTGCCAGGATATTTAGAATCATGAAGTCAAGTGACCAATGTATAAAAATCTCAACAGATTTGAGTTTGCAAATAAAAATAAATAGAACCAAATGTTCTATTTACATTTATGTGAAATATTGTAATATTCATGCAGGAAAGAAGTCTATTTCTTTAACTTATGAAGCTAAGTAAATCTATTTAAACTTACAGATTTTATGAGTAGATCTGTGGAATATGAATCCACAGGAAGGAGATCAACACAGGTTTACTTTGGTATTTTCTGATTTAAACAATTGAGTTTCAATAAGCCAACTATTTTGTTGATGTTACTTTTTTTAAAAAAAACTATTTTTTCAATCAAGGTGACATGGTAGTTGCAGCTTTCCTGTTTTTCAGAAATCTTCTATTGCATATTTTTTATTGGACTAAAAAGAAATGACTGGTCATTACTGCTAAAGTATTTTTGCAGTCTTAATACATTTGCCATTTGGCTGAGTTACCTTTTAACAAGTACAATTTACAGAAGGAAAGCATTTAATAGCTCAGCAGTTTAAACAATCAGGGATATTGAAAATAAGTTTTAAAAGGTTACTATACAGGTGATCTGCAAGCAATTTGCTATCAGATACCATCTGGCTGGGAGGCACAAACATCTTGTGGCTTTTTTTCCAAGTAGAAGCCAAAATGTCAGTTCTGTGAATGTATCACAGTTTGACGTGCATTCATGTTTGAGTATATTTGTATGTATACATGTGTACATGGTATATATAGATATGTTTCTCTCTGTTTTATGTGTAAGCACACGTGCAACAAAACAGGGTTTTCTCATTTCACATATTTGTATCTAGATTTTTTGTATGCTTGTGAAAGCTTTTATCATAATTGCTTTATTTTTTCTTCTTCTTAAATTTGTTCTGAATTGTGAGCTTCAGGTTCCTAAGCATGGGATTGATACACCAGTAAAAATCTATTAGAGAAATGTCATTTCACATTCTTTTGTACCAATTATAATGGCAGTCAATTATGGAGTGTCTTCTGAGCATTATGGAAAAAAAATTATGTGGTCGTTAAGAATCCCTAAGAGACTTGATGGCACATAATCAACTGATCAATCAAATTTAAGAATCTGAAGCAAACAAATGATTTGTCTAAGGCTTTTGAGATGTTAATTAGGACAAGCAGAAAATATGTATTTAGAAGAAGTTGGGAATAATTGAGGTACCTGCATTTTGATAATGTTGTCATGAATGTGCTCCAAAGGATAGACACAGTGAGATCCTTGGGACTATTAGATGTCTCCTAGATAAAGCAAGATTTTATGTGCACTTTTATTTTTCCTTCTGAGTCAAAAGCTTGGCTTCCATATCTGCTATGTTACCATGGTAGATTGCAGATATGTAACCATGGTTTATTAAATCATCATGCAAGATGCTTAACCCTAAACCATGGTTTACAAATAACCCTGGTTGGAGTTATAGAGCTCACTGTGGCTGAATGAAATGTGTGAACCCAGGCATTCTTATTTAGTTCACCTTTGAACCCTGCTAAGCAGCTTTGGAATGAGCTTCATTGTGTGATGGCTGGATGAAGTAGCTACATGAACTTCAGAATGAAAGGTGAATCCTACTACTATCTTTTATTCCAACAAGTTTATTTAAGATAACAGATAACAGATAATCAGAGTTGGAAGGGACCTTGTAGGTCATCTAGTGCAACCCCCCCCCCACCCAAGCAGGAGACCCTACACCATTTCTGACAAATGGCAGTCCAATCTCTTCTTGAAAGTCTCAAGTGATGGCGCTCCCACAACTTCCCAGGGCAGGTTAAATCTCTCCTTGTTCAATTTCCATCCATTGTTCCTTGTTTGGCCTACAGGTGCTTTAGAAAATAGCTTGACCCCTTCCTCTCTGTGGCAGCCCCTCAAATATTGGTACACTGCTATTATGTCTCCCCTGGTCCTTCTTTTCATCAGACTGGCCATGCCCCGTTCCTGTAACCATTCTTCATATATTTGAGCCTCCAGTCCCCTAATCATCTTGGTTGCTCTTCTCTGTACTTTTTCTAGAGTGTCCGCATCTTTTTTATAGTGTGGTGACCAAAACTGGATGCAGTACTCTAGGTGTGCTTTTCTATAGCTGCCATCTCAATCACTGATGCTGGGCAGCTTACAATTCAAAAAATATGCAATCAAACAATAAAAAAAGTTCAGATTTACATATGAAACTCATGCATTGAACAGACTCTTTCATACCACTTTTGGGTGATTGAATAATTATCAACTGTATTGGGTATCCTTGCATTTTGAAATATGGGATTAAAGAAACCGTTAAAAAAACAGCAAAACATAGACCAGAGGTTTATAAAGTTGACCTCAGACTTTTAGCCAATTTCTGTAAAACAGCTGAGCTTCTTTTTCATTTGTATAAGTTTTTCAAACAGAATGAGTTTTTATATACGTTGACTTAGAAATAAGAGCTATTGTGTTAACTAGGACTTATGCCTGGGAAACATGGAATATTAACATATTTTCTTTCTTTTTTTAAAGTAACATTATTAAAATTAGCCTGGTTATATTTTAGTGTTTTTGTCTTGAATGACCTTGTTAATGCTGTATTAACATAGACAATTAAATAATTAATGTCAATATAAATGTGTTAAGTAGTTAATTTATGAAAGCATAGCATTAGCAAAATCCAAGAAATGATCCTACCAATTTGTTTGAGAAGTAATCTATTTATGTATCTGTCCTTCCAGGAAAATGCAATAAATGGTGAACACCTCTGGCTGGAGACCAATGTATCTGGGGATCTTTGTTACCTGGGAGAGGAAGGCTGCCAAGTTAAATTCTCAGTGAGTGTCCTATTTTCAGAATTTGTTTAGTAAATCACTCCACTGTGAACTCTCTCCATTGGAACACGGTGGAATCCTGCCAGTACCTCTGGGTGCCTTAGAGGGAGATGGTAGTGATGGACCTGGCTCACCCATCAGATGTCATGGAATATGGTAACCACTTGAGGTTTTCCAGCAAAGAGAACCCAAAGACATTCCGTATAATTTTTGGCTGTATTATTTTATTTCTAACTTAGAAACTACTGCTATAAACTTGATGATGGTTCTGCTTTTGCATGGAACACTATAATCCAAACTTGATTTCATTGAGGGCCGCAACAGGGTTGTGTTGGACCTTGGGAGGCTTGGGGGGCGTGGCCAGGGTGGGTGTGGCCAGCTCAACATCACTTGTGTCAGGGGCACTTGTAGTGGCCCAAGCTCTGTTCTTGCTGGCAGAGGGCTGCAGAAGGCATATAATATATGATCTCTGTTTTCGCTGGCACTACAGGCTGTTTCGCTCTTTCTAGGGCGGCCCCATAGGCCAGATCTAAGCACCCCTGGGTTGGATCTGGCCCGTGAGCCATGAGTTTGACACCCCTGCTATAAGCAGATAACTTATCAACTCGGTTGAATGATAATTGCTGAAGGACCACATCAAGAACCTTGGTATTGCAGTGGTTAGAATGCAGTACTGTAGGCTGCTGACTGCCAGCTGACTGCAATTTGGCAGATCGAATCTCACCAGGCTCAAGGTTGATTCAGCCTTCCATTCTTCTGAGGTGGATAAAATGAGGATCCAGATTTTGGGGGGAAATATGCTGACTCTGTAAAACTGTTTAAAGAGGGCTGTAAAGCACTGTGAAGCGGTAAATAAGTCTAAGTGCTATTGCTATAGTACATGCTCTTCCTTCTCAGTATTCTTTGAGGATTTTTACTCTAGCAATTCATAGGACCATTCTCTCCCCACTCCGTATTATCATTTTATATTTTTTAAAAAATATGAGATGATACAGGTAGAAGAACAAGTACAATGAAAGATGGGTGGAGAAACAAATCTAAAATAGCAAAAACTGTATTAATTGGAAGCTTATGTTATTGTAAGAAATTGTATAATGTTGAATTTTGGGCTAAAATGTTTGGCCAACATGGGTCAACTTATTAAGGGAAGATTGTACAGCACACGTTAAATCAGTGTTGTAAGTTCTATGTCAAGCATCTAACACCCAAAATTTGGATGTGGCATGATTTCCTCTATAAGATTGTAGTCCCAGGATGGTTTTATAGTATCAATCTGTCATCCTGATGTATCATTAATGCAGAGAGGCCTTATATTGCCAAGGTGATGAATTGATGATCTATAGATCAAAAGTGTGGAACCCTCCAGGTCCTACCCACAGATTTGGAGTGGACTGCTCCAAATCAAATATTATCTTATTTGCAAAGTAAGGTACATGCTGCCCTATCTACTGAGTAGAGAGCTGTTAATAGCACCTTCATCATTATATATTTTATGTACGCTAGACCATGAAAGAAGTCAATTGAAAAATGAATTGAAGGCAAATAAGAAGAACAGGCACCTGCCTCTTATCATTACCACCTGCCCTGCCGTGTCCTTGTACAATTACTGAGTGTATATGAAAAAGTATAGATTGTATTCATATCTACAGGCTTCCCTTGCATGCAAATTCACTGTTATGCAATTGATCATTTTTGGCAAAAAAAATTGGTTAAATTTTTAAAAACCTCTTTAGTATTCCATGTGGATGTTTTTTATGTATTTTAGGAAACATACCCATGCCAGCATGCAAAAGCAATGCATTTAGCAAAGGGACTCTGAAATATTTTTTCCTTAAAATACATCACCCTAAATAACAGTGATTATATTTGCTTTGACATGGGAGATAGGGTTAGGGGAAGTTTTCCTTCACCTAAAGTGCCCCTATTGTTATGTACACTAATTTGTAGCTTGGAGATAGTGGATGAAAAAATTTTTATAGTGTTATTTTCACTTTCAAGTTCAGATGAAGAGCTACTGGGGCCAGACTTACTCTGTATTCAACAGACCTGAATAGGAATAATTTTCACAGTTTCATTTTATTTGCTTTAAGCCAGTATGGTGTAGTAATCAGATTAGAATTAGGAAAGTGTAGGTTAAATTCATATAAGTCATGGAAATTCAATTAATTATTTTGGGCCAGGCACTATCATGTCATACAACCAACATGACAGGGTTTTTCTGGAGAAAAATTAGAAGAGAGAGATAGAGAGATGATAGATAGATAGATAGATAGATAGTTAGATAGATAGATAGATAGATAGATAGATAGATAGATAGATAGATAGATAGATAGATAGATAGATAGATAGATAGATAGATAGATAGATAGATAGATAGGGTTTTGGGAAATAGATCATAGCAAAACTTTGCTCTTTTTATCTGGCAAAAAGAATAAAAACTGAGTAAGTCACCAACAACATTTTGTTATTGAAAATACATTTTTGCACATGTATTTTGAGTATAAAGAAATTAAGAATAGAGAATGTTTATTATACATGCACCTTCCGGGACAAATGGACACTTCCCTTTGCTTTGTTTTTCTTCTGTTAATGTTTCAGAAGTCAGCTGTCCGAAGAAAATGCGCTGCCTGCAAGATTGTGGTCCACAACGCCTGCATGGAGCAACTGGAAAAGGTAAGATGATGCCACCTGCTGGCCTAGATGCGGCAAAGAACATACTTCAACAAAAGCATTTGTTTAGAAATTGAAACATCTAAAGTGAGATTTAGGCTAAAGTGCAACCATTCCATATGCCCAGTTTCCACTCCCTCGTTTACAACAGTCACCATGGCTGTAACCTGTATTCAGTTTTACACAAAGAATCTAGTAGCTTCTTTTCTGACTCACACATTTTATTAAAAGCCATAAAGCGCAGCTCACTTCTGTCAGATGCAAAAATGGATTGGGGGGGGGAGGGAAGAGAAAGAGCGGAGAAGATGGTAGCTTATGTGGATGCAGGCTATATGTGAGACAAATTACAAGAGCCTTATCAATTAGTAATTATATTGTGTTAAAAATCCAATTTTTCTATCCATCCATGCATCTGATGAAGTGGGCAGTAGCTCATAAAATCTTATGCTTTTTTAAAAATAAAATGTGCCAGTTGAAAAAGGTGCTACCAGACCCCTCCTAATTTTTTACACAATAGACCAGAGTTCCCCAACCTTTCCAGCTTTGAGGAACACTTGTGGAAAGGAGAAGGGATGGTTCATCAGAATGGTGCACGTGTGCTCATACAGTTCCATTTGCATGAGTGGTGGGTATGCATGCACATGCTTTCTCACTGCTCGGGAAAGTGAGGATGCACGCAGATGTGTCCGTACTCACCTGCTGCTTCTGCATCCGAGTTCTGAATGGCTCATGGCCAGCGGTGGGATTCAAATTTTTTAACAACCGGTTCTGTGGGTGTGGCTTAGTTGGTGGGCGTGGCTTGGTGGTCATGTGACCGGGTGGACATGGCTTGGTGGTCATGTTATTGGCTGGGCGTGGCCAACTCAATATCACTCACATCGAGACACGCATCTCCTCGCCTGGCCTCTCATGACTGTGGGGATGCTGCAACAGTCTTAAGTATGAAAAATGGTCATAAGTCACTTTTTTCAGTGCCATTGTAACTTTGAATGGTCACTCCACACAAGCAAAGTACCAGCAAAGGAGGGGAAAAAAACTCCAGAGAAGTTCCTGAGACAGGAAGTCTTGTCCTGCCAAGAATGTAATAAGGGTTAATGGAGAGGCAGTTTCTGTAAGCAACACCAGAATGTTTCCTTCCTGCCTTCCTTACAGGATCAGGCCAGTAATTTCTTCTAACAACTGATTCTCCAAACTGCTCAGAATGTTAACAACCGGTTCTAGCGAATATGTGCAAACTGGTAGAAACCCACCCCTGCTCATGGCCCAGTAGTTGTCTGTGGCCCAGAGGTTGAGGACCATGCAATAGAGTAATACAGCTCTCACCCTATTCATTTTTTATTGAATTCTTCTGTTTTTTTGTCAGCCCTCCAAGGTAGTCCAGTCAAGGTCCAGTCCCAACTTTAACTTTATAGTAAGGTCAATTAACAGAATTTTGTAAGTCTGAGAGCACATTTCTCCTTCCTCATCTTTGCAATCCAAGAAACTAAGGAAGGGTACTGTTCTGCCCTTTATAATTACTGGCTGAATGTATAAAGGCAGACAGATTTCAATTCCACAAAGGCATCCATACAAAGTCTCTTTATTGGTTCATCAGGCATCCTCATATATAACTCACAGTTACGTCGAGATTCATTTCAATATCCAATTTTCTCCATAGCTGACTTTATGGTGTAAAAAGGATAGTGATCTTTCATCCCATAGTAGTGAAGCAAAGAGGAGAGATGTCAGCACGATGCTGGAGTCTGAGCAACCCACCACATGACATGGACTACATTTCCCAGGATGCATTTCCTTAAAGGGATACCTCCCAATTCCTAACTACCTATCCCCATTCCCTGTTAACTATATACTGGCTGGACAGCACAGGTACCTTCTGAGATGTTTGCCATGCTCCCATTTCTTCTGGGCCTCAGTTGCCTCTTATATCTGATTGTTTCCTAGTCTCTGACTCCTCTTCTTGTTTCCCAAGGCCAGTCTCACATATCATGACCATTTTTCTTTTGGCTGCTGTAAACAATGATGTTCCCCTGCACCTCTTATTTGGTCCAGGTATAGAAAGTAATGGGCAAAGTGTCAATACCCCTCACATACAAAAGCTAACTGGATGTGAAGTTAATTAACCTTTAATTTAATATTGGTGAAGTTAATTAACTTATACGTTGTGTTGCAGGGCAGACCATATAGAGCAGATAGTTTGATCATTCCTACTTTCTTAGTTTTGGTCCATTTTGCCTAATGATAGAGACAAGCTCAGTTTGAGTGATGGTATTCATCTAACATATAGAAGGGATTATGAGTTAACACAATATATATGATGTTTTGTTCTATAAAGGAAATGCTAGATTTCTTTACTGTGGTTATTCTGTAGTCACTGGCAAATATGAAAAGGATGTTCTGATATATCTCCTGGAAGCAATCAACTGTTTCAGGAGGCAATTGGACTTTTTCAGGAGGCAATTGGATTTTCATGGTTTTAATTTTGAAGACATTTCACTTCTCACTGAAGAAGCTTCTTCAACTCTGACAGTATAGTGGGAATGGAAAGATTTATATTCCTTGCGGACAGCTGGTAACCTGCATCCTTTTAGAAAACGGGTGCCAAACTCAAGGCCCGCTGGATCTGGCTCATGCGGTGCTTAAAAGACCCACAGGGCTGGCCTAGAAACATCAAATGACCAGCCCATAGTGCCTCTGTTGGCTGAAAACGGCCCATTTTTGACCTGTTTTCAGCCATCAGCATACTGCAAGAGGCCATGGAGAGAGAAAAAAGAGATGCGGGGAAGTCATGTGTGTTCCCCCTTCACTCTGTTTTGGCCAGTAAAGTACTGCAGGAAGCTGTTCAGGCCAAAAACAGGGCAGAGGGAGCCGTGCATGCCCCCTATGCCCCATTTTAGCCAGCAGGGTGCTGCAGGAGGAATCCATCCCATTTCCCCCCACTGCCCACCGTGGCCCGCAGAGGAGAATCACAGTGCTGATCCAGCCCTTGAGAAATCCAGTTTGACATCCCTGCTTTAGAGGGTCATTTTACAAGCTTGTTAAAAGGATGCAGATTACCATCTGTCTGCAAGGAGTATAGATCCTTCCATTCCTTCCATATCCTGTCAGAGTTGGAGAAGATTCTTGGATGAGAAGCAAAACATCTTCAAAAGAAAAACAAGAAAGTCCAGTTGCCTCCTGAAAAAAGCACCTATGGGACGAGCATGACCTGGATGACTGTAGAAGAGTATCCAAATTCTATTTACTGCAAGGAGAACAATGTCCTGTGATATTTTAAAGAATAATTTTGTTTAGGTTACTTTTTTTTTTTCTAGTGAGGAACAGGTTGAGTGTAGTATCACAAACTAGCCTTTTCCTGATGAAATCTCATGCCAGAAATCAGGGCCTTTTATCATGCTGCAGTCTGATTTTTAATTGATTTGAAAGAAAATACAAGTTTCTATTACATATAAATGTTGTATAAGCTTTGTGGAGCAGGCAAGACTAAAGGCAATGTTTTTTTTTTATTTACAAAAAAGAAGCAATCATCCTGTACACATCACCAAGGAACCATGTTTGATTCTATTTTGTTTTGATTACCAAGAACAAATAGACTCGTGGCACACAAAAGAGCAATGAATACATTGTGTCATAGGCTTTTATTTTCAATTGCTGATTTGTCAGTTGCATGAAGGGATGTCTTAATTGTGCACGCTAGTCTACATTGCAGATGTGTGTTTGTGTCATCAAAATGCACATATTTAAAAAAATGCTAGGCAGAGAAGAAACTTCAAGTTCTAACAAACTGGAGATTCTAAAAAGCCACATTGGTCCAATTTTCTTGATGACTTTTAGCAGAAATCACAAATATCTTCCCCTACAAATTTGTTACCGAAGGTGTCTCAAGGAATTCATCATGAATATAGTCGTAAAGGACTTAGATCAGCTATTGCCACTCAATTAAATGAGATTTTAATAGTAAGCTGGCTGTGGGTTTTCTTTTCTTCATAAACTAAGTTAATCTAAATTAGTTTATGAGGAAAATTTATGGCCAGCTAATTATTTAAATCTCCCTTCAACTTATCTTGCAGTAATAAGTAATCTAATCTATTGAGTGCCTAGAGTTTAAAATTTTAAACAATATCATTATATTTTAGATAGCATTTTTACTGTGATATGAGCTAGCAAGCTATCAGAAATTAAAAGGCAACACTTAAAGCAGATTATTAAAATTAGTACTTTTATCATTATGCATTCCTGAAATGAATAGTATTTATACTATAATTTTACAGGAATTTATAGGAGATTTGATGATGTTTTGTTTTGTGAGCCACTTAGAGTTTGATATTGTGAATAAATAATTATTAATAAGACAGGGTTTACTCACATTCTCCAGGAACTCTATAGGTCTAGAACACTTAGGAATTTGATTTATTTTTTTGTCTTTGTTTTTAAGGATAACATGTTTTATTCTAATTTTGTTTAAAATTCTATTCATTTCTTCTCTTGTAAACTGTGTAAGCTGTGAGCTTCTCTGGGAGAAAGAAAACGAATATACCTGAGAGCAATTTCCAAATTGCAAAATAGAATCATATCTTAAATATTCATCCTCAAATGTAAAGAGAATTCAGACGGAGATTAATTATATTTTCTCAGTCCTTGGCTTTGTGGTCTTTGGAGGATTTGACTGAAAATATTTTATTACATTTAATTTAATAACATTTAGCAAGAGATTGCACATCTGCTATCTCATTCTCCTTTACTTCTCTCTCCTAATAACATCTAGTAATATCACACAGGTGATGCAGGTGTCCCTATGTTGGAATCTTTACCTGCATTGCCATGTTTTGTAGAGTGGTGTGTGGTGGCCTTGAGATGGAGCTCTCGCCTCACAATCAGGAGGCTGTGAGTTCGATCCTAGGTAGACGCAGATATTTCTCTCTCTGGGCACACTGAGAATATATCTACCGAATATAACTCTGCATTGGCAACAGGCAGGGCATCCAGCCAGTAAATATTCATTCATTCAGTTCATTTAGTTCATTCAGTTGCCCAGACTCAAGGGATTATGGGGTCATTAAAAGAGGATAATGATTGCCAAGATTTTGTAGGAATAACAATGTTCATTGCAAAGTATTTTACATTACACATGTTGCTATTGATCCATTTATATTACCCATAGGCCATTTTACAAGCTGTGGACCTTCCAATCTAATCTCAAAAGGTTGTGAGTAAAAGCCAAACCATTAAAAATACAGTGAAATGGTTAAAATAGAGTAGCTAACAAGAGACAAAACTAAATAAAAAATATTCAGTTAAAAGAGAATGTACTAAAGAAAGGTAAGTCCTTCATCAGACACTGAAATCAATGAGAATCGTTGGTAAACATGACTTTCTGTAGAAAGCATTATTCTGGTGTGGAAGAGAATATCGTATGGGACCTCATTTTCTTCCCTTCAATTATCGTTTTTTTATCTCACATGAAACCCTATAGCCTCTTCATTGCAGTTTTACCTGACCTCTATTGTTGAAGGCTAGTGGCATAATTCCTTAACATTTTGAACTATCTTGTATGTTTCACCCAATGTCATTCTAAGCTTTGCAAACTCTATTAAATGTACCTCTGAGTCACCAAAAATTGTCCATTCCTGTTATTATCTCATGGAATAGTGTAGATGTACTAGTGGGTGGTAACACTTTATCTTTTTTATTCACCACAAATAAACTACCATGAGATTTGCTAGATGATACATATAGATTATGGGGTCTTTGGTATTCTTTGAGCTTGGTAGTTTTCTTGCAGATGCTTCATTACTGTTACTAATGAAACATCTACAAGAGAACCACCAAGCTCTGAGACCACTAAGGACCTCCCAGTTCAACTTTGAGCTACAACTATTCTCTTCTATTGATTGACTCAAAATCATTCAGGGGAGTATTTGAAGTTTGATCCTCCTTGTTGTACGCTTTTACCTTAACTATTACAGCATATAATATTTTCTGAGGGGAAATCGTCATGTTGCATTTGAAAAAGGTTTGAAATTTTTGGGGGAGATGGCTATGATCCTCTTCAAATAAGCTGATGTTCTCTAGACACTATAGAGCACCGCACACCATAACAACTAGACACAAGAATAGTTTTTCCCCGAACGTCCTCATTTTACTAAACAAATAATTCCCTCAACATGTCCAACTATTTTCTAAGTCTACGGTACTATTAATCTTCTCATTGTTCCTATCACCCATCTCCTCCCACTTGTGATTGTATGACTGTAACTTTGTTGCTTGTATCCTTATGATTTATATTGACTGTTTCCTAGTATGATTTGATTGCTTATTTATACCCTATGACTAACATTAAAAGTTGTACCTTATGATTCTTGATGAATGTATCTTTTCTTTTTATGTAAACTGAGAGCATATGCACCAAGACAAATTCCTTGTGTGTCTAATCACACTTGGCCAATAAAGAATTCATTCATTCATTCATTCATTCATTCATTCATTCCTATATACGCATACTATCCATGTGCACCATCAGCATATTTGGGTAATGAAATGTGTCCTCCTGTCAGTGTCTCTGACTATCATGCTTTGAGCATATTACAAAAGAAGACACTACATTTATACATGGAGGCATTCTTCATCCACCTGGGAAATCCGGCTTCACACAGATGAATGACTCTTCCCATGTATGTGCTTGCATCCCACCCCAGAAACTGGACATGGGTGGCAAAAGCAGTGGAATCAAATGGCACTGAGTACTGGAAAAATGCCTTATTAACCAAAGGATGTCTTCGTAGCTCCCATTATAAAGACTCAGGGGTGGGATTCAGGAGGTTCGGGCTAGTTTGAACAAACTGGATGTTAAATATACATTTGGTTCACCGAACTGGTAGTTGAACCAACTGGCTGGCCCTGCCCACCCTCTCCTCCCCTCCCAGGAGTCTCCATGTGGCCCATTTTGGATGCAGGTAAGTGCAGGTTCTGCACGGAGGCTCTGGGAGGGAGAAAAATGGCCCTCCCGGAAGCTTTGGAAGTCTTGAAACAGGCCTGTTTTAGGGGAGGCTGCTTTCACCCTCCCGGAGGCCCGAGGGAAGTCTCCAGACTCTGGGGAAAGGGAAAAACGACCCTCCTAGAAGTTATGGAAGTCTGAAAATGGGCCTGTTTTCAGTTTCTGGAGAACTTCTGGAGCCCAGGGTAAGCATTTTCGCCCTCCCAGAGGTCTAAGGGAAGCCTTCAACTCTGAGGAAAGTGAAAATTGGCTCTCCCGGAAGTTCCAGTAGGCCACGCTCACCCAGCAACCAGGCAGAAAATTGGTTGTTGGAATTTTTGAATCACTCCTGCATACACTTCTAGTTTGAAGTCTATCTCTGTAAGCTTTTGTATGGAATATATATTGTACATGGAAAAAAGGACACCAGAAAGGGATTGTGCTTCTTCCCTTAGTGTTATTTCCCACAAAATGCAGTTTGAAATTACATTGAGAATTTCTCTAGAGGAATGTTCTCTCTCATGGTCTCCGCACATGGAGGTGGTTGAGGGAATAGAATTAAGTGCATTCATTCCTTGCCTCTTTTTGTGTTCATAATATCCTCACTTTAAAAATACTTGGAGTGAGCTGAAAAGTTCAATACATTCATATGAAACTTCATTCCATTTATCACATCAAATATGGTATAACTACTGCGTGTCAATAATATTTCTTTATGCTTTTTATAAAGTAGTCATTTCACACCTCCATATACCTGGTTTCTGGCACTATGGGCATTTGAATTCTGGCCACATAAATAACATATCCTGAACTACCTAGAAATGATTTGAAAATTACTTTGAAAATATGCCACTTAAATGTAGCTATCAAATCAAATGTGTTTTTCTGCTTTCTCATTTGTCTTCAGTATTTTATTTTGGCTTTCTGGTTCATTGCTTTTATTATCCCTAATATTAAATTTGAGGAAATAACAATTTGTAACATGGAGCCAAGTTAGTTTGGGGAATTATCATAGCCTGGAGCAATTTGTGATGTTTGTTGTGGATTTTCTGCTTGATTGTTCTAGAGACAATTTGATAATCATTATTGTTTGTTTTTTTTGGTTTGCTTCCCTCCTGACAGATTAACTTCCGGTGCAAGCCAACTTTTCGAGAAGGCAGTTCCAGATCTCCAAGAGAGGTGAGTGGCAGGAGACAGTTTGTCTCTGAATGATACATGTAGCTTTACCTGAATGACATTTATCCCTAAGGAGTCTGAATGTGATGGAATGAAATAAGAAGAGGGATTCCCAGGAGGGAGGGGTGCATTCTAGAGGAGTAAGAGGCATCTCAATCTGAATATTATATGTGACAGTGTCAGGCACAAAGGATCAGAACCATTTGTTGAGTTTCAACACGGACGTTTTATGCAAGCCTATACACAAGAATCCAGTCCACTAAAGTCAGTACTAAATTGGTGACATATAAGAATGAATGGAATTCAAGAGGGTTAGATTTGGATTGTTTGTGGCAATGTAAAGATGCTAAGCTGCTGACATGTTTAACTCTGCCCCCAGCTCTTCTTCTACAGATAGTAAAAGACTGCATCACCCTAATAGTTTATAGAGTACATAATAGATGCAGTAGAGATGTAGATGTGGAGTTCTCAATCTGCAAGATTTTGCCTATAGGTGTGAGAACAATACAGAACCCAGCTTGAAAGAATCACCACACGTCATTTGTCATTTTGGGCCCAATACTGAGTGTTTAATAGACTTATGTAAGCTGTTTTTTACCTTGATAAAGTGCTCTTCGCTATGGAAGTAAAATGAGTTTCCTCATAAAGGCAAAAAGGAGACAGGCTGAACTCAGCCCATATAATTTTGCGCATTGTGAAATGCAGAATAGAGCTTTATTCAATAATCATATTAGAGTGTTGTGTGATTATAGACATGGAGTCTATTTGGTGCTAATAACTGGGAAGGACTGGAAAGAAAACATTTCTCAGAAATAATTAGAATGGATTATTAATTAGTATGGGAGTTCTAATCTCACACATCTAAAAGGCATCAAATTTCAAAAGGTTAAAGTAGGAAGTCCTATGGCCTAGGGCAGTGATGGTGAACCTGTGGCATGCATGCCAGAGGTGGCACGCAGAGCCCTCTCAGGGGGCACACGCATCATCACCAGCTGCTTTTCTGCTTTCCGGCATGCCAGACGGCTGGTCTTTGTGGGCACTTGAGCATGAGAAAATGAGAAAATGGTCCAAAAATGCCCTCAAAATATGGTGTTTATGGGCCATTTTCAGTCCATTTTTCAGACCATTTTTGGCATGAAAAATGGCCCAAAAATGGCCTGGAAGTGCCCGAAAAACAGATCATTTTCCAGCCCATTTTCCAGGCCATTTTCTGGCCATTTTCTGGCTGTTTGGAGGCATTTTTCAGGCTGTTTTCAAGCCATTTTTGACATGAAAAATCCTCCAAAATGGATTGGAAATGGCCTGGAAAACAGCTCAGAAAATGGTCCAGAAAATGGCCAAAAAATGGCCTGGTCATTTCCAGGCCATTTTTCGGCTGTTTCCAGTCCATTTTTCATGCCAAAAATGGCCCAAAACACCCTGAAAACACCCCCAAGTCCCCCCAAAATGGCCAAAACTCAGGATGTTTTGGGGGGCATTTTCAGGCCCAAAACAGCCAAAAACCAGGCATGTGCACACTGGTCAGCTGGTCTTTGGCGCTCTGACATGCATGGACTGTTCGGTGCCGAAAAGATTCGCCATCACTGGTCTAGGGTCTAGACCTAAGTCTAAAAATTACAATGCCTTTTAGAGATATTACAATTGGAAAACTCCAGGTTTTAACCACTTCTTTTCAGCATCATGGCAAGTTTCCACTATAAAAGATCTCCCTATGTGTTTCAGAACATCTTATTATGTATGATTACCTTTTGCCAATGTGAGGTAATAATATCTTTACTCTCTTTTAAGGTAGGTTGGTCAATGTTCTATAACAAGGGTCACCAACCTTTTGGACCTCACGGACCACCAAACTTATAATTTTAAATCCTGGGGACCACTAATATGAATTTTAACTGACAGTGCCTTGCTGACTTTGGTGGGAGAGAGATCTGATCTAACTTCTCTCCTTCCCTCCCTCCCACATACACACAAACACACAGACACAGGGGTGGGATTCAAATTTCTTAACAACCGGTTCTGTGGGCATGGCCTAATTTGTGGGTGTGGTTTGATAGTCATGTGACTGGCTGGGCATGGCTTGTATGTAAATATTATAAATATTTATATAAATATTGATTTTTTTTATAAAAAAGAGCAACTTTTACCCGAAAACAGGCAAAGCAGGCAGGCACATTGAGTTGCTCACAGAATCACAGATTCACTTAGAGATCTGTGTTTCTGCCATCGGCTAGCTGAGTCTGCACTGCTTCAGTCCTAAGGAAGGTATGGCAGAGCCGAAGATCTAAAGATTAGCTAGAAAGCAAAAAATCCAAAGATTTCCTGCTTTCTAGCTAATCTAAATCTCCCAGCACAGTAGAACAGCTGATGGTTGGAAAAAGGAAAAATAGCAATTTAGCAGACAAGTTTGCCAGGTAAGGAGTGAGTGGGCAGGGAGGGTTCTCGTGGGCCATGTGGGCGGCGCAGCCTTGTGTTCCTGAGCACTCTGGATTAGTTGCTTTTTTTTTTTTACATTTCTCTGTGGATCACCAAAATTTTCTCGTGGACCACGGCCCATCGGTTGGCGACCACTGTTCTATAAATAGAGTTGGGCTTGGATTGGAGTATATTTTAAATTAATTCTTTTCCTTGATGATGTTTCTCTATTCTACAGAATTTCGTTCGACATCACTGGGTTCACAGAAGGCGACAGGAAGGGAAATGTAAACAATGTGGAAAGGTATAAATAATGCCATCAAAATCTGTAAAAAAAAAAATTGTAAATTCCAGTCTTTAGAGTCTCTTCTTCTAGCAGCATAATAGGCCTCTTTAAAGATATTAAAACTGAAGCCTATGCTATAGATTTTAATGACTTCAGATCATTTCTGATATTCCTTTTCTCCCTAACAAATTTTGAAGGGTATCTTTCTGGCTGCCAGATACTTACCCACCTTTGTTGTAGCCATGACCTGTGTTACAAAAAATCAGATTACCATTAGGTGGCAGCAAATTAGAATCAATATTTTTTCAGTGCCTCTTTACTGCTATCTACTGGCTGTTCAGATGTTTGAAGCTCAGCCTTATCAGAGTGCATAAATACTGTTTGGCTCACTCAAGAATGTTATTGATTCAAGATGTGGAAATCTATGTAACATCTTAATCTCTGACAGTATCTGAGCAGTCTGATATTCAAAAACATCAAGTTCTGAGACTTTTAAAATCTGCTTCTATATAAACTCATATTTAATGTTCTTTGTTCCTCTAGTTCTCAATTTAACAAATCTGAAAAAAGAAGAAGCAATTTTCAGACCTGTAAAAAAGAATAACGGCTCTATTATCTCTGAGCAGTATCTTTTATTTTTCACATCATTCGTTCCTCTGAAGTCATTTTTTAAATTATTACTTTTTTTTAATAAACTAGATAATTTCACCATCTTTTTCTTACTCTTAAACAAGCCCAAATCTCTGCTCCTCGATATATATATATATATATATATATATATATATATATATATATATATATATATATATATATATATATATATATATATATATATATATATATATATATATATACCAATTATATAGTTGTTGCAGTTTCTGAAATGCGTTTCTGAAATGAATTCCCAAAAACCAAACTAATTGTGTTAATGTGAATTAGCAGAAGATAATAAATTTTGTTATACAGGAGCGATAACTGCTAGGAGCTATAACTGAATTTCAAAAATATTTACTGTGTGCATGAGGTCCAAGATTAAAAACAACAATACACCATTACTAATTGTTGTAGCATGGCCAGTATCAAAAGTATCTAATTTGATCATTTATCAGAAATCCTAAATCAATGGAGGAGATGCTTCTAATAGTGCAAACATATTATAAACAGTGCAACCATGATTGTTGTATGCTAGTGGAGTTGCTCTTAGTGTGAAATCTGACAAATACACACATTACACTAAGGTTTTATCTTTCCACACTCCATTTCTTCTTGATTAATGTTGCTAATTGTGATACTTTCCTTGATTTATAGAACCAACTATATATTGATCCATTGGCTTTTTTAATGTAAAGATTTAGTTACATGTCCATTGTGTAATCTCACAGTATTTTATTTATTTATATTTGTTGAGAGTTGCTTTGAACTGCAAGATGGGCGGCAAATAAATTTGATTGATAAATAAATGAACAAACAAATGAATGAATGAATAAATAAATAAAAAATAACATATTTGTAAAACTTCTCTCATAATTTGTGATTCTGGGTGGCATATAATAATCAAGCTTAATAAATAAAAATTTAGAAAAGAAGACATTTTATATAAAACCAAATAAGCAAAAAACAACAACTAACCCTTATATATGATTGTGGCTGGTAATAATAACATACTCTCTCATCACAGCATCTCCAGCACCTTACAACCTAGATTAAAAGGAATTAACACCAGACAATCAAGCAGTAAACAGTAATTTAATCAAGGAACTACCAAAACGACAAGCCCATCAACCCTGGCATGTATATATAAACAAGAAGCAAACACCACATTCACTAGCCCTGATTATGTTACCTTGTCAGGTACTGAAATGTCTGCAAACAAACGACCAAGCTCAGAAAGTATTAAGGTCTCCACAGTTCAACTCTCAGCTAAATACTGTATATTATCTTCTATTGGAGTTACTGTGTATCTCAAAGTTGATGGATTGGCCTACATCAGCTTGAGTATCAGGTTGATAAAATAAAATCCCCCCCACCATATTGCATATAGAACATTTATGTATTCTGTATTCAGTAACAATAAGCTGTTATTTCAAAAGTTTTGACACCTTAAGCAGAGCTTTTTGAGATGAGTTTGGAAAGTAAAGATGTCATCAAAGCTTCTACTTTAGCAGCTGTCATATATTGTGTGACTATTAGAAATAGGTGTTAGTCATTAACAGCCTCAATTATATTTGGGAAAAAATATGTGAAATGTTAGTTGGTGATGCAACAATAACTCTTGTTATTTCAGGGATTTCAACAAAAATTCTCCTTTCATAGTAAAGAGATTGTAGCTATCAGCTGTTCATGGTGCAAGCAAGCGGTAAGTCATTTTTTCAAAGTCATCCTGCAAATTTTAGCCTATGGATAGAGTCCATTCTGCTTCTTATTCCCCATTTCCTTCCTCTTATAGAAATATAGAAAAGTTGATGGCAGAAAAAGACCTAGTCTGCCCATTGAATCTGTCTTTTGAGTTTGCTGATTTTTTTTTTTTAATTTTTTTGCCAGATAATGGACATTTGTACATTATACATCCCAAGCATGTATAAACTCCATTATTGATGATTGACCCACTACCCCTGCTGGAAGTTGGTTCCAAGCTTTCATTATTCTTTCTTTGAAGTAATACTCTCTAACATTACCTTTGTACTTTCTTCCTGTCAGTTTGAGGTTATGCCCCATGTTCTTGATTTTTGCTTAATATTGCAAATAACTGCCCATTAGATCCTTATTCACATCCTTAATATATTTAAAAGTTTCAATCACATCCCCCAGTTTCCTTTCTGTCCTCTAGGCTGTACATATTCAGTTCCTCAATCTCTCCTGATATTGCTTTTGTCCCTCACACTTTGTGTGGTTGTCCATCTCTGGACTTGTTCAATCTTAACAATACCTTTTTTTTTTTTTTTAAAGTGAGGTTTTCAGAACTGAACACAATATTCCGAATGAGATCTGACTAAAATCAGGGGTGGGCCTCGGGGCACCCACATAACACCACTTCTCCGCAGGCTGCACTGGCTCCCTGTGGCCTTCCGGATTCGATTCAAGGTGGTACTGATGGTATTTAAAGTGCTCTATGACTCGGGACCTGGGTACTTATGGGACCACCTGCTGCCACCAACAACCTCCCGCCGCCCAGTACGCTCCCACAGGGTTGCCCTACTTGGGGTACCGCCGCCTGATCGCTGTCGGCTGGCGGCCCCGAGGGTGCGGGCTTTCTCTGTGGGAGCCCCCTCCCTGTGGAATGATCTCCCCCCGGAGATACGAGCCATGACAGACATCCTGACCTTCCGGCGCGCAGTTAAGACTCTATTTTTTAAACAGGCCGGCCTGGCCCAATAAGGGTTTGTGGGGTTTTAAATTTAATTAGGGTTTTTAATTTTTAATCTGATTTTTAAATTTTTATCTATCCCGGATTTTAAATATTTAATTGTAGTTGGACGGGATGCAGCCAGATATATGTGTTTAATCTAGTTTTAAATTCTATTTAACTTGTATCTATTTTATGTGTTTATTAGGCTGTACACCGCCCTGAGTCCCTTTTTGGGAGAGGGAGAGGTATAGAAATATGAAAAATAAATAAATAAATAAATAGGGGTTCAGGAGAGCCCCTAGCTAAGATTCTGCACAGTTCAAAGAATCCCCAAATCCCACTCCTGGCTGGCCCCGTCTATCCCCCCCTCCCCTCCCAGGAGTCCCCACATGGCTAGTTTTAGATGCGGGTAAGTGCAGAGCGCACACCCAGGCTTGGGGAGTATGAAAAACGGGCCACCTGGAAGTTCAGGAAGGCCAGAAATGGGCCCATTTCCGGCTTCCAGAGAGCCTCCGAAGCCCCAGGAGGCTGTTAATACTGGTTGCTCTTCTTTTTAAAGATATGCATTCTTTGGGCCTAAAATGCTACGTGGCAAGGGAAAAGGAAGATTGGAATATGTTCTTTTTCCTAATGCTGATGTCTTTGGTTCCTCCCCTTCTCATCTTTGCCTTTCTCCATACTCTCCATTTCACAGAGGCCTCTGCTTTTCTTCCTCTCTAGTTTCACAATAAAGTCACCTGTTTCCTGCTGCAACACATTGAGGAGCCTTGTTCCCTAGGAGCTCATGCTGCTGTTATTGTCCCCCCTACCTGGATCATTAAGGTGAAGAAGCCTCAGGTAACAGCATGCTTCTGCCTGTTCTGACAGTGTGGATTGGTTCACTTGGCTGAAGGCTGCTGGTATTCCTGTGGGGAAAAACATGCTCTCCTGCCTTTGGTTACCATCAGCTATTACCCTTAATTGCTGTAAGACATGATCTTCCCTTTCCAGACAGTTTTTCTAAAACTTTATTTTATGTAACTATCTTAAACCCAGGAGAGTAAAATGTTAGATCTTGGGGATTGTGGCTCAAAATCAACCATTTCTTCCTTACAGGGAGTAGCTTAAATATACATGTGGTATTTACAGGATTGTTAAATGGTCACCTTAAGAATCTGGAGAAATTCTTTCCGGTTGAGATCTCAAATGGAAAACTGATTTCCAGGTTCCTCCTTCGAGCAGCCGGTGTAGCCAGAATCAGAATCAGGCATGATCAGACCCCACAGGAAACATGGTTGAAGTCAAATGAACAGGCTTTTCAAACTGTACAGTTTGGAAAGTGGCCATAGTTCATGTAAAGCTAGTCCAGGTTTTCCAGATGATCCTTGGGTTTGCTTTAAAATCAGGTAGTTTGCTCAAATCTAGTTTGTTCCTCTATAAATATCTTGATTCAGCCTGTGGTCTTCTGGATTGAACATGATTTTTCTCCAAGCTGGAGAATGTGGTGAAAGGAATTCTCATAAAATGTTGTGTTGGAAGTCACGTTCTCATCTACTGCCTTGGAACTTGGGATTTTTTTTTAACCAGAGTTTCCAATTAATATGCTTTTGCAACCTATAGAGCAGTTATTATTTTTTTGCTAGTAGGATTGTCATTTTTGAGTTTGAGCAGGTATTTTAAATGCAATTATTTTAGGGAAAAAATATAGTGCAGCAGAACAACAACTGTTCATAACTTTTGACAGATTATATTATTGAACAGACCTTTGTGCTAACATATCTACTTCTGTTTTAAAGGTCTATAAGTAGATAATGAAAACAATATTCAGTTGATTTTAGGGGATATTTTTGCTTTCTTTTAAAAAAGGGCTTTGCTCCATAGAGATATCTGGAAATCACAATGTCTTTCCTTGGAATTGCTGTACTGTGATAAATTCTTTCCTTTTTCACAGCAAATGATACTTTGGTGATTTGAAATACTTTTGAGTTCTCTCCATTATGAAGAGATGGAATATATGGAGTGGAGAAGAGTATTCATGTGTTCAGAGAAATTATGAAAGGGAGTGTTGTGTGGATTCCAGACTTTCTATTAAATGCATGGATGAATGTGGGAAATTGAGCCTAGAGGTATAGTTGGGTAACTCCTTCAGAAGGAAGAAGCAAATAATCTCTTTACTGGAATATATAATGTTTGGATTTTGGATCTGCAATAGAATCCAAAGTAAAAGGAACAATAATAACAACAAACAAATATAGAGTAATCCAAGAAAGAATAATAATTTATTTGTGCTTGAACTGGAATTATGGTGATGGATTATTTGAAATGTTCCTTAATGAGGAATAATATGACCATTGAAAGTTTTACTAGAAGGGGAATTTGATTTCAAGCCCTATTATTAAGGGCCCAATGCTGAAACGAATGAATAAATAAATGAGTGAATTCTTTATTGGCTAAGTGTGATTAGACACACAAGGAATTTGTCTTGGTGCATATGCTCTCAGTGTATATAAAAAGAAAAAATACATTCATCAAGAATCATAAGGTACAACTCTTAATGATAGTCATAGGGTACAAATAAGCAATCAAATCATACTAGGAAACAATCAATATACATTGTAAGGATATAACAAGCAACAAAGTTACAGTCATACAGTCACAAGTGGGAGGGGATGGGTCATAGGAATGATGAAAGGATTAATAGTAATAGTAATGCAGACTTAGTAAATAGTTGGTCATTGTTGAGGGAATTATTTGTTTAGCAGAGTAATAGCATTTGAAAAAAAACTGTTCTTGTGTCTAGTTGTTCTGGAGTGCAGTGCTCTATAGCATTATTTTGAGGGTAGGAGTTGAAACAGTTTATGTCCAGGATGTAAGGGGTCTGTAAATATTTTCACAGCCCTTTTTTTGACGCGTGCAGGTCCTCAATGGAAGCAGGCTATTAGTAATTGTTTTTTCTTCAGTCGTAATTATCCTCCGAAGTCTGTGTCTGTCTTGTTGGGTTGCAGAACCAAACCAGACAGTTGTAGAGGTGCAGATGACAGACTCAAATGTGCTTTAAGTTGTTCAGAAATTCTCTTCCCTTGTAAAAAAAGTATTGATTAAAAAAAACTAAACCTTATTTTAAGGACACATGAACATGTCTCATGTGGTCGAGCTTATTTTATACCTGGAGATGGCAGAAGGTGCTAAAGCTGTGGTTATTTTTGTAACACATCTCTCCATGATTTTAAAGTCTGCCTGGCTGCCTACACCACTGAAAGCCTCACGGGAAGTCTTTTTGCATGCTGCCTTCCTTTGTGTTTTATTAGAAACATGGGAAACCAAAGAGGCTGCGTCATCTTGGGGAGCTGATTCTAAAAAGGAAGACCAGCACTTGGTCATCTTCTAATTGAAGAAGGCAATGTACTCAACCCATGAGAGCATCACTGAAACAATTTAAAAGATATTGCCAATACCGTTTTTATCAATTTAGATAAGGTGGAAACAAATTCAGGAATAGTTTTTTCCCCCTGTATGAAACTGTTATAAACAATTCAAATGATCTGCAGAGAAATGCAGGCTAATAGACCGAAGTGGTTGTGAATGCCAGAGGCATTCATTTTATGATTAAAAGAGGAAACGTGACTCTTTGTAGATAACATGGCTGTATTTATCATCAGATATAAAAGAATAACTTTAGCAATATTCCTCTGCCTCATAGCTTTCATAGAATTATAATGTTGAAGGTGGATGTTTAGGTCATTGTCAATTCCTATATACAGTGCAGAAATATAATTAAACCATTCCCAAGAGATGCTTATTAAGCAACTGCTTGAACAAATCCAGTGAAGCGAATCCTGTACTTCTCTGGATAATTAAATCCACTGTCAAATTACTTGTACTTTCTGGAAGTTTCTTCTAACATTCACTTGGAATCTGCCTTCCTTTAAATTAAATTCATTGTTCTATGTCATGCACTCTGAAGAAAGGCCTTGACCTTGCTTTCAAAAATTTGATGTGGCACATCATATCCCCTCTCAGTGATTGTTTTTTAATGCTAAAGATACCCAGTTTCTTCAATCTTTCCTCATAAGCCTGAAATTTTCATTTTCTTTGAATCCTTAAAGTATTTAGAATATTTCAAAAGCAAACTCTTGAGCTATCCATCTATTGGGATAGTTTGCATTGTTCCTTTGTGGTATACACAAAAGTGTTTTTCTTTAATTTTCATTATACTTTCAAGGAATTTCAACATGGAGAAAATGGCTTTGTGATTTTGCAACATTATCCAAGGGGAACATACAACTTGCATTCTGGAATGTACAGGGACTTAGCATTGAGTGGTACAGACTGAAATGCCAATACTTTATGGGGACAGAGAGGAGAAAGGATTTGCTCAGATATACACCAAACAGATCCCAGATAATTAAAACAAAGACTAAAGTCTTCATTATCCTTATTTTTTAGTTATTATTTTAAAAATTAGGGACAAATAAAGTTAAATGCTCAGGGTAATACAGCCAGCTCAATATTGGGAGAATATCTCTAGAAAGATTTAAGTGGCCAACAATGAGGTTTTCTTTGAAGTTGCTTATACTTAATATATAGGATATCTTATAAGTCATTACTTTGTTAGATAATTCTTGCATAGGAACATACCTCTGACAGCTATTGCTGACATTATAAATCAACCAATATGGATTATTTGACAGAGATTTTGAACAGGAACTTGGTGTTTATTAAGCCAACCTTTTTGATGCATATTTTTTGCAAAATACAAGTACAGAATCCATTGCTATGCTCTTTTACTGTACAGGTGATTTGTTTAAAAACCACTTGGTCAGTGACCATTCAGACTTGCAACAACTGAATGAATGATAGTTATGAACAGTTCTTAAAGTTCTGATTAATGCAGTCCTCCCATGGACACATCCTTGCAAACTGGGTGGTCAGCTTCACACAAAGTAGTGTCAATGAGGAAGCCAGCAGGGAATCATGATCGTTTGATGTTCTTGCCCAATGACTCACATGGTTTTTGGCTAATAATGGTCATTGGCAGTGGTGGGATTCAAATAATTTAACAACCAGTTTGCCCAGGGTCAGGTTGGCTGTTATGGGAGTCATGGCCCATTCCCATCCTCCAGCTCTGCCGCACATGCAGGAAGAGCCTCCTGTGATGGCCAACTTGATCCTGGGCAAACCAGTTATTAAATTACACCCCCCTTGCTATCAAAATAGATCGTGGGTGCTGTGCTGCAATGGAGAAACAGGCAATGGAGTAGCTGGCATGAGAAAAGGAGGAGGAGCAGGGAGAAGAAAGAGGGAAAGCGGCTTTCTCCTTCCTCGTGCTAACCGCTCCATTGCCCATTTCTCCATTGCAGCACAGCACCCATGATCCACTTTAATAGTGTTGGGTGAGTAATTTAATAACCAGTTCAGTGGAACCGGTGAAAACCGGCTGAATCCCACCGCTGGTCTTTGGGGCTGTCAGAATTGCTACCGCTAAATGGCACATGATATCATACTTTATGACTGCATTACTTGGAAACAGAAAGTCTGATTCCAATTATTGTTGTTAATTGAGGATTATCGGTACATTTAAAATCAATATGTATAAATCAACTCTATATGTATAAATCAACTCTAAAAATGTTTAGCATTGTCTCTAGAAAGTAATCTGTGATATCACACATCAATTAATATGAGACAGGAGGATATATCTAACCTACTAATAGTTAATTATCCTACTAGTTAATTCCATTGGTTTAAATAGAAGACGTAGGAGAAAAGCCTCCTCCCCCCCCCCCAAGAGCATAGCTGGCTTTATCTTGTTCTCCTTAACCTTTTTATATAGGTGGTCTCCACACCAGGAGACGAACCTGATTGGGCGGGAGACTGGAGCCCCGGAAGGAAAACGGGCGTCTCCTACCTGAAATGGGAGGGTTGGCAGGTACAGCATGTGCTCTTATGTGAGTCTATGGGAGCATCTAGTTTTCTTCTCCCTCACAGCATTGGAAGTCTCCAGTTCTGAAAGTACCAGTCTGGTCTTAGTGTGTGGCTTTCTCCATAACAGTGATGTGAAAATGTAACGCATGAGACGCATGTCCTTTCAACTCATGCATGTGTGCCCAGATGGTGTATCATTCTCCACAGGTACTGTCACAAAGGTGTTTCTTATAGGGAGATCTTCTGTTTGGCATAATTGTTTTTAAGTTCTCCTCCTTCTCCTTCTCTTCTTAAAAAATCAAAACAAAACAGAATTCACTGAAAAATTCGACCAGGCGGAAGAAAAGAACCTCTTTTAAAAGGAAAGCCAGTAAAAGAGGAAATGAGGTAAGTTTTTCAAACAATTTATTATGATTATTAATTAGGGGAAAATAATCATAACAAAACAGCTGATCCAATCTGATCCCTTTCAGTTCTATTAGACATATCCCATTCTATTCTAGAGGCATGTTATATGAGGCATGTTATACTTATGCTAAATACAATGTGTTTGGTGATTAATGATTGATTAATGATTATTAATTAGTGGAATTAATGTCTAATAAATGATTATTAATTGGAGAAATATACTCATAAAACAACAGCTGATCCAATCTGATTACTTTCATTTATATTAGCTGACAAATCCCATTATATTCTAGAAGCAAGTTATACTTACGCTAAATATGTGTATTTAACGTTATATTTACTTTCTCTTCTTTTCCCCAAGTCCCATCCCAAACCCAGTTCATATTTCCTGCTTGATTGAAAATGCATATCCCCAAACTGTTATCTGTGAAGACTCCTGTCTCTACTGTTCAGGACATTTGAATAGACTTTTATAAAGATGTAGGATGGGGTTAACTATCCTTCATCAAATTGTAGTGAGGAATTACATTCTGAATCTTTGAGATACCTTATTTTTATTTTTTTTAATAAGAAGCAGTTCGATTATTTTATGCCTGGTAGTTTCACACCACTAGCTAAAGTGCCTACTGCAACTTTCTGCTAATGCTTTCCTTTTCTTTCTCTAGGAGAACAAAGGACGACCGTTTGTGATTAAACCTATCTCTTCCCCTCTCATGAAACCCTTGCTTGTATTTGTGAATCCAAAAAGTGGAGGGAATCAGGTAAATATGGGGCATCAAGCACCCCTTTCCTAAGAGGTCTGTAGGGGACATGCATAAGTGCACCAACATGCCTACCGTCCCTGTCCTATTGTTTCTTTTATTTATTTTTTTATATGTATCCATGTATTCATAACTATGTTTTTACTTATACCTATTATCTTGTAAGCAATTGACAAACTGACAAATAAATAAAATAAATAAAGAATGTGCTTGTACCAAGAAAGGGGTTTAGAATACTTGTCAGAAAAAAAATATCTCAAACTTGATGAAAGAGTTAAAGGTTGGAAGTAGGTTCTAAAATAAGATAGAAGAGAATATTACAACTCAGAGTTGAACTGGGAATCCTTGGTAGTCTCTGAACTTGGTGGTTTTATTGCAGATGTTTCACTACCAAACTAGGTAATATCATCAGTGCATCTGAAATAAGAGTTTTCTTAATGGGAAACTAATGAAATTCTGTAAGAATTTTAAGACTGAGCTACAAGTTAATTGATAGTTTTCTTTCTTTTTGTCCTTTACAGGGTACTAAAGTGCTTCAAATGTTTATGTGGTACTTGAATCCACGTCAGGTTTTTGACCTATCTCAGGAAGGACCAAGAGATGCGTAAGTTCTGGGGTATTTAGTTTGACCTGCCCTTCATTCTTTATTTTCACGTGAGACAACTCAAAACACATTGGAGGGAAATATTACTATTTCTAATAATTAAAAACATAAACTGGCTTCTGGCCATGATGGTTGGAAGTAATGGGAATTCCAGCTCCAACAAATGCAGAGAGAATTAACTTGAGAAAGATGAATTGACAGAAACCATCCCTTGAACTGTTCAGTTGTGACAATTACGTTTATACTTCCTTGTGCTTATTATTATCCTCTTCAGTGGGCACCAGGTAATTTTGAAGAACAAAGAGCCATACTTCAAAATAAATGGGGAGATGATGGCAGTGAAAGACTGCATTGGACACAAAAATTACATGAGAATGTGAAGTAAATTATTGAAACCAGAATTTCCAGTAGTGATATGAAAATAGTTTGAATTTTTAAGGAGAAAATTTAAGGTGTGTCAATGAATGCACTGATTTTACAAATGGCAGTAAAATAACTATTGTGTACCCACAGAAGACAACAAGCAATGGAACATGCATTTATGCATTATGAAAACCCTTTTTAAAAATAACTGAAGGCTGCAAACATACCCACACACCTTCCTCCTCCTATATAAAGTGAGTTGGAATGAGAAAAAGTGACTGGCCCAAAGTCACCTAACTGCCTTTCATGGGTAAGGCAGGGATTGAACTCACAGTCTTCCAATTTCTAGTCTGATACATTAACCACTAAACCAAACTGCCTCACATATTAATGTGTGACTGGTTATGAAGCCACAGTAGTCTTAGGGAGTAGAAGGGAATTTTAATTTCTTCGTCTTGGCCAGAATCTTGATTTACTGCCATTTTAGTTTTAGTTTGCAGTTCAAAGAAAGTCTCCAATAGCATTGTAATGAAAATGCTAAATAAATAGCATGCAAGACTCCTTTTTCTGCTATGTATTCAAAATGGTTTGTGATTAATATATGTATATATACTGTATAAGTATATACTGCGAGCGCATGTGCACACACACACACATGTATGTATGTATGTATGTATGTATGTATGTATGTATGTATGTATGTATGTATTTTGAGAGCAGGCATCAAAATTTCATTTTTAATGTGTGCCAGTGTGTACATAGATAGAAAAAGTGACAATAAAGGTTATCTTATGTTATCAAAAGTAGTTTTGATTAGAGTTTCACTCTATTTTCCAAGAGTTACAATTAGAATTACAAATCTGAACAGGATTCAACTCCTGGGGGTTGCTGAATTTGGGAGATGCTTAGGTCAGGGATATGAAACTCGTGTTGTCACAGCATCATCACATGATATATCACAACTTTTTCTCCCGGCATGGGCGTGGCCAGTGTGTGACAGCCTTGGCTTAGGTGATCCCAAAATACTAAGGAAAGTCAGATCTTGTTAATATTTGGATGGGAGATTATTAGAAAATCCTAGACTGGGAAGTTACAAATAATCTAAACAAGGGCCATAGTTGGCAATGTCTCTGTTGTTATCAAGAAAATTACAGAGATGTTTCAGTGTCCCACAATACTATTTGAAGGTTTTTAAAACCTTGTTTTAAATATCTACTCTAAACATTTCTATATAGCATATTTTTAATGCCACAAGATGGCACTCTTGGATATTGTCTAATTCTCATCTGATGTGCCTGTATTCCTGGTATTTTCAAAAGCAGAACAGTCTTATTTTGTTCTTTTTTAAATGTTTTTCGCTATGTCTATATGTGAAAAAAGGCTTGACGTAACCAAGGGTATTGCTAGCAGATACCGAGCCAAGTTTCAGAAAACAAGAGAACCACAGAGATTCTTGTTGGGGTTTTTTTGTTTAAGCATCAGAGTACAATTTGTTATTTCTGAGGTAACATTCCATCAGTCAATCTGCATAATTGCTTTAAACCAAGCAACTGTTTTGTGACATAGTGCAAAATGTGTGATTTAGGCTGCTAACTGATAAAAAGCCTCAAAACTCATTAAATCCAATACAGGAAAAAAACTGAATTGATTAGCAACTGCTTTCCAGGCTTACTTGCAATTGGTGGCTTTAACTTTTCAAATAATATTTTAAAGTTTGCCTAATTATGGTATACTTGTTTCTGAAATGGCCTTTTAAAAATGATTTGAATCCAGAGTGCTATTCTGGGAAACATGAATCCAAAGATGTTTTCTTTTAATCAAAAGCCAACTGGACTTGGTTGGTTTTTTTTTTTTAATTTTGAAATGTTTTGCTTCTCATCCAAGAAGCTTCTTAGGTTCTAACTAACTGGTAGGGAATGAAAAGATTTATATAAATCACATAAATAAATATCATGTAAATCCTTCCATTTCCCACTGGTTAGTTAGAACTGTAAAAGCTTCTTGGTTTAGAAGTGAAACATTTTCACAAGAACAAAAAAGTGTAGTTGACTTTTGAGAAAAAAAGCACCTTTGGGACAACCATGACCTGGATGATGAATAGAATAGAATAGCAGAAGGGAGCTTGAAGGCCTTCTAGTCCAACCCCCTGCTTAGGCAGGAAACCCTATAGCATTTCAGACAAATGGTTAGCCAATCTCTTCTTAAAAACTTCCAGTATTGAAGCATTTACAACTTCTAGAGGCAAGTTGTTCCATGATTAATTGTTCTAACTGTCAGAAAATTTATCCTTAGTTCTAAGTTGATTTTCTCCTTGATTAGTTTCCACCCATTGCTTCTTGTCCTGCCCTCAGGTGCTTTGGAGAATAGCTTGACTCCCTCTTCTTCGTGGCAGCCCCTGAGATATTGGAACACTGCTATCATATCTCCCCTAATCCTTCTTTTCATTAGATTAGACATACCCAGTTCCTGCAATCGTTCTTCATATATTTTAGCCTCCAATCCTCTAATCATCTTTGTTGCTCTTCTATGCACACTTTCTAGAGTCTCAACATCTTTTTTACACCATGGCGACCAAAACTGGATGCAGTATTCCAAATGTGGCCTGACCAAGGAATTATAAAGTGGTATTAACACTTCATGTGATCTTGATTCTATCCCTCTATTCATGAGCCTAGAACTGTGTTGGCTTTTTTGGCAACTATAGCACACTGCTGGCTTATATCTAAGTCATTGTCCACTAGGACGCTGAGATCCCTCTCACAGTTGCTACTATTGAGCAAGATACCACATATACTGTACATGACCCAATAACTACTGTAAAATATATACTACCTTCCTCACCATATTTGATATTAGTAAAGGGATTGGCTTTAGAGCAGAGACTGACTTTGCCAGTGTGAAGCGATGGGTATGGCAAAATCAATTTCTTGTTTCTTGAGTGAGTCAACTTTTATTTGTGCTCTTGATAATAAATACTTGATTAGGGAGCCTTAATCACATAGAAGCATTTTTAAAATTTGTCTTCATGATTTTTTTTTTAAAAAAACCTTTGTCCTGTTTTCTTTTACTAGGCTTGAATTATACAGAAAAATGCCAAATCTGCGAATCCTGGCTTGTGGTGGCGATGGAACAGTAAGGCCAATTCCTTTTCATTAGCTTTCCTTTTTAACAGTAGGAGGCACTACCACTGATTGTTGGTGAAATTATTAAAATAAAATAGGCTTTAACTGTTTTTAATTGACTTTAATAGTTGGATTTTCTGATTGTTATCTTGGGTTTTAATTATGTATATCACTTGCAGTCACATGCAAGAGACATGAGTGTCTATAAAAATTCAATCAATCAACCAAATCTTGCAGAATATAGTTATCTCTTTTTCTTTATCCTTCTATCTTTCCATGTCTCCCTCCTTCTCTTCTTCCCTCCCTCTGTCTCTCTCCTTGAGAAATAACATAATATTGAAGAATGTAATACTTCTATCCTAACTAGTCAATATCACCTATTAAAAGCTTTAAACATATTTTAATGAGGGTTAGTCACTCACTCCATTCGCACATGCTTGTCCAATATTTGTCTTGCAGAACAGAGTATTGATTGGGGGTTTTTTGTGTATGAATGAAACAATTTAAATTTTTGTTTATTTTTTTATCTCTGCCTTGTTCTATTCACACAAACCAATTAAGTTGCAGTAATTAGTTGTTCATCATGATACCATCAGAATAACTGAAGTCAAAATCAAGGAATCCTACAAATGCTTACTGTCTGGTTTTATTCTTCCTTTTTTTTTCAAGGATAGCTTTTTGAAATATATTTATGGAGGACTGGGCTCATCGGTTTAATGGATTTGGAGCTCATCTATGCCCTGGGACTGGATTTATTGCTTTCAATATCTTTTCCCTTGCATTTCACATTTTGAGCGAATGGGGGCAGTGCCGTCTCATCAGTATGAGCAGTGCCTGATTTATCTTTCTTGAGATTATATTTGAAGGAAATTAATGTTGTGTTGTTCCAAAAGCTATTACATTTAGAAATGAAAATCTTGTTCAAATGGATCTAGTGAATATTCAGTAAGACTACTTATTACTTTGCATTATTGAAAGGAAACAGAAAAGAGAAGATTTTTCTCGTGTCCCTGTTCAGAATTAACCTTTTTTCTGATGATAAATGAAATATTGTCAGTTCAAATTCTTCCAAGCCTCAGATTTTTCCATCAAGCTTCAAAACTAATCAGATGGTATCCTATCCCAAATCCAAAGTATTGTCCTAAGGAATTAAGTCCCTATGAATTATTTTATTATGACTTCTAGCATAAATAACAATGTCATTTCCTAAAATGTTAAAAGCAAAACTTAGCCATATTTAGAACTCCCCAAGTTTTATATATTCAAAACCAGGTTTTTGTTTTTATATATCCAAAAACCTGATTCCAAGGTGGGACAATTCATTTTTATTGGTGCTGTCCCACATAATTTTCAATGGAGGGCATCTCACGGATTGTTCTTATAGCAACTCTCTTAAATATTCTTCCTTAACTAATATGAATTGGCAGTTGGGAGGGGAATGGGGGAAATATAGATACTCTGTTAGTGATATCTAGATTAACATCTAGAGCTATGGTGGCATAGTAGTTAAACTGCAGGCAAACGCTCCACAGAGTGCCGCACAACACTACAGAATGGAATATAAGCATAAATGCTATTGCGATTGCTATCTACAGTATATGCTTTTCTTTTGGACAGGGTAAAAACAGAATGCCTTACATTGTTCAGTTATACCATCTATCATATCATTCATAGAGAAAACAAGCTATGGCTAGCGTAATATAGTTCATTCTTTGTCCACCGATCGTTCAGATTTTTGCAGTGCAGATATAGTAGCCCCACCCTGTATCTGTTATTCCCTCACTCATCTATTTCTATGAGTATTCATGTTCAGAGTCTTCCTCATCAATCTTTTCCGTGAACCACATATTGGCAGGAATGAACAGCACTGCTTTGAACTAAACCATAAACTCTGGGTAGACTCATCTTTCTGTATGGTCTAGAAATTTACTTCCAATTCTGTAACTGTTGATGCTTAGGTTGGCTGGATTCTCTCCATTCTGGATGAGTTACAGCTGAATCCCCAGCCTCCTGTAGCTGTACTTCCACTCGGCACTGGGAATGATCTTGCTCGCACTCTCAACTGGGGAGGGGTAAGTCTGAATGCAGATCTGACTGGTTGTCATTTCACTTTTTGTTGAAAGTGAAGGAGGAGCCCAAACTGTGGAAGGAAATGTATTAAAAATATTCTTCTAATTGGTGCATTATTTTTCATGCATAGAATAGAAAGTTTATATTTCAACTCTCACTTTTATTCCTTTCTTTTTTTCCCATTAAATGAAATAAACACAACCATGGCAGGGCTAGTTGGTCCTATACTTATTGTTATTGTTATTCATTCCCAGTATAATCTAATATTTGTACAACTTTATGTATAATAATTTATGGATTTCTTTTGTCTTGTCCATGTACCAATGATGGGAATTATGAAGATTTAATTAGCTGCTTTTGACTAAATATTGATGAGTATCCCATAGATTAATCAATTCATCATTTATTAAGACAAAATATTGATTATTTACATCTGCCTACTTGTCTGTCCTACTTCAGGGATATACTGATGAACCTGTTGCAAAAATTCTCTGTCATGTAGAAGATGGGGCAATTGTTCAATTAGATCGTTGGAATCTTCAAGTGGAGAGAAATCCTGATTTGCCCCCAAATGAACTTGAAGATGGAACACATAAGGTTAGTGTGAAATCTTTCTCCATAAAGTAGTCTAGAATTGGGAGATCAGAGATCATGCAGTGTGACTATGGAATATTTCTAGACATAGAATCCTACTAGTTGTTCATTTTGGACCAGCCTCTGTTTATTTGCTCCACTATGTTGGCTATTTATTGTTTTCAGACCTATCAACAATTAGCCAGTAAGCATGAAATAAAATCCACCCACTAGTGAAAATTTTAGGAGTCCTATATATGCAAATCCTTTATACATCTACTACCAATTCCAATTTATAGTCTACTAATATGACTAGACAATATTGTTCCAAAATTACACTTACTTGTACCTGAAGTAACATAGTCAACTTCGCTTAGTGAGTCCTAGTGTTTGCAATTCTATTTTATTTTTCTATATTGCTTTTTCTACAAAGTTTCTTTCTTTCTTTTACTTCTGATCTCATCACTGCAGCTCCCCCTCAATGTTTTCAATAATTACTTCAGCCTTGGATTTGATGCCCATGTCACACTGGAATTCCATGAATCTCGAGGTGAGAGAACTAAAGCTATATCTCTGAGTATGCATCTAGAAAAAAGGATTAGATACACTTAACATGTGCCCTAAATGTGGCTGGTGTGTCCTTAATGCCTATGGAATAGATAGAATGTTGTCAGCTGTGAAGTATACAATGGGACAAAAGGGGATGAAAATTGTTCCTATTCTTAAGAAAATAATAGAAGAATTAAGGAAAAGGTGAGAAATCTTCGTTTCTCTTCAGTGAGAATAGGTATTGTGTTTATGGATAGTTTCTGTAAACAGTATCAGCAAAGGATTATCATGTGCTTGTACTCTGAATGAATTAAAGATATTCAAATGATGAGGAAAATGTTAGCTGATACATTTTTACCTATTGTGAAGTTTTCAACAAACAGCACATCCCAAATCTCGGTCAGGTTAACAACTAGCAACTAGAGAGGATTTATTTCCAGTTCAGAAAACATATTAACATTTAGAATAATCTTGTATAGCTAATTTTGGCTGATTTAGAAAGCAAAACTCGACTTACAGAGAACAGCAGGGAATCTTAGATTAGTATGAGATATTTCATGCCAAATATATTTTTATGTAGGTCACCTGAATCAGACTTGGGATAATATTTGCTGCCTATCTTTGCAGTCTGATTTCACTGAAAAATTCTGTATCTTGCAATGAAAGGATGTATTATATGCACTGATGTACACAAGGAGCATATGTGGTTGTTTCAGGAGCAATGTTGATATCTTAAGTAAAAATGTATCATACAAATGCAATAGTAATAGCACTTAGACTTATATACCATTCCATAATGCTTTACAGGACTCTTTGAGCAGGTTAGAGTCAGCATGCTGTCCCAACAATCTGGCTCCTCATTTTACTGATCTCAGAAAGATGGAAGGCTGAGTCAGAATCGAACTCTAGACTATGGGCAGAGTTTGCTTGCAATACTGCATTCTAACAGTCTGCCTTTCTTTGTGTAAACAAAGTATTAATAGAGTGGTATCCCTCTACTAATAAAAATCTGAACATGATTACTGTAGAATAGATGATAGATGGAATAGATTTGAGGTCTTGAAAATAGGTCACCACTAAGAAAATGATCAAATAAAAGAAACCTGAGTTGGGATCGTAACCTGAGAAAATCTCTCAGCTAAAATCTTCTCATGAAGAAGGAAAGAAGGAAGGGAGGGAGGGAGGGAGGGAGGGAGGAAGAAATCAATTCAACCTTTTAAGATCCTGTTACTATAGTTTTACAGTAAAAATAGTACTGACCTACATGACATTGGATTGTTATTCTGACCTACTCCTAAAGGCTGACAATTACTAAGGCATGCATTCATGAATCATATTATGGCATCCTTGTATATTAGGCCAGATGCCATATATTCCTACCATTACTTTTATTAGAATGGATCTTGCAAGTGTAAATATGCAAGTGTAAAACCAGCCACAAAGAAGACGGAGTCAAGCTATTCTCCAAACCAAAGCACTTGAGGGCAGGGCAAGAAGCAATGGATGGAAACTAATCAAGGAGAGAAGCAACCTAGAACTAAGGAGAATTTTTCTGACAGTTAGAACAATTAATCAGTGGAACAACTTGCCTCCAGAAGTTGTAAATGCTCCAATACTGGAAGTTTTTGAGAAGAGATTGGACCACCATTTGTCTGAAATGCTAGAGGGTTTCCTGCCTAAGCAGGGGGTTGGACTAGAAGACCTCCAAGGTCCCTTCCAACTCTGTTATTCTCTTCTATTCTGGTTTCTCATCTCCTTTTTTTTCAATCTTGATAATTAGGAGGGTGCCTGTCTGAGATGTTTTCATAAACCCTTCATATGGGCTTAAGCCATGTTTATCTGTTTGTTGACTTATCAAAGTCTCTCTCTATACTCTCTGTGTCAGAGGTCTTCAAACTTGACAGCTTTAAGACTTGTGGACTTCAACTCCCAGAATTCTTCCTCCAGTCATGTTAACTTAGGAATTCTGGGAGTTGAAGTCCACAAGTCTTAAATGTGCCAAGTTTGACGATCCTTGCTCTGTGTATTACAATTAATTCAAAATCTGTGACCTGTGGAAAAGTTAGATTTTACCCCTCCAGTTTAGGAATTATGACAATTGTAATCTAGAGCATCTGAAAGGCACCAGTTTATCAGAAGTTGCATTGCCTTAGCGTGCATGCCTGGATGGCGGGAGAATACACAGACGATATCTAATAAGTTTAGAATCTGGATGATTTATTCCTATGAATTTGGAATATCAAACCTTATTTGTCCTTATTTTCATGCTCTCATCAAGCCCAATTGAAAAAGTTTCTCTCCCCCACCTCATTTTTCTTGACATGCCAGATTAAATAAAGGTTTGACTGCTTGATGGAAAGAGTGAATGCGTGTTTTTTCCCCACACATTACAAAGGCAGCAAGCAGTCCGATTCATAATGAAGGCTCGTGGAAAGGCAAAGAAATGACAGGGTTGACAGTAGCACTTTTATTCTGTATGAACATGTGCTGGAATACTTGCCAAATATGCTTGCAGCTAAATATTTTGACTGATGATTTCTGCGTTAAAAGATTTATTTAATAATGAAGCCATAATGCTTAATAAAGAATAAATGAATGTTATTCCAGAGATGTCAGTGTAATACATGCATATGCATTTCAATAAACAGAGGAGAGAGAAAAAACTATGGCAAGACAACCTGCATATTTTAAAGTAAGATAGCACCTTTGTTTTCTCTTAATGCTATTCTCTTCTATGCACACCTCTGCTTTAACATGATAGGGAAAAATTAGATTAAAAAAAACACTTTGCCATATTCTTATTGCATATTGCATTTGGTTGATGGGGTGTTACTCAGCTTCTCCCCCAACAACCTCAGATCTCCTTCCTTCCTTCTGCCATTTCCTTCTGCCTCCTAGTTCTTGTTTGTTAAAATCCCACCTGTACCAAGTTGTTTTTCTACTGCTGCCATTAGCAGAAAACTGGGTATTCCAAAGGATTGGGAGAGCTCTCCTTGTGTCACTTACTGTAGCTGCCAGTGGAGGCAGACTCAGAGTTAATTGGGCCATAAGCTAAAATATCTTCTATATAAATCAGGAGAAGTGGTGCTTTGGTTTACATGAACATCAGGATTTTTCTCTCCAAAATGCTTTGCTCCAAAGAGTAGGTGAGACATATGAAGCAAATCAGCAATTCTCAGGTAGAAAGAACAGTTATATCAGCATATATTAAGGAGCTTTCCAGAAGAAGAGCCAAGTATCCAATGGTTCAGAAAGACAGGCATAGAACATAGTCTAATACAAGGGTCTTTAAACTTGGCAAGTTTAAGACTTGTGGACTTCAACTCCCAGAATTCCTGAGCTAACATGACTGGAGGAAGAATTCTGGGAGTTGAAGTCCATAAGTCTTAAACTTGCCAAGTTTAAAGACCCCTGGTCTAATACATAGACTTTGACTTCTAGATACAGGTAGCCCTTGACTTATGGCCACATAAGTTGCTAAGTGAGGCAATTGTTAAGTGTGTTTTGCTCCATTTTATGATCTTTCTTTCCAATTGTTAACAGGGTTGTTAAATGAACCTGGTTTCCCCATTGACTTTGCTTGTTAGAAGGTCGCAAAAGGTGATCATATGATCCCATGACGCTGTAACCGTCATAAATATGAACCAGTAGCCAAGCATCTGAATTTTGATAAAGTGACTATAGGGATGCTGCAATGGTCACAAATATGACAAATGTTGATACGTCACTTTTTTCCGGTGCTTTTATAGCTTTACAAAAAGTGAATGGTCACTAAATGTACCGTTGTAAGTCAAGGACGATCTGTAGTGCAGTAGGTGACATTGTATATAACTTCACTCTTGTCTGCAATAAAGAGACTTATCTTGCCAAGCTGTGTCTGAAAGCTTTTTCAAGAGACAACTGGATTTTCTTGTTTTTGTTTGATGACATTTTGCTTCTCATCCAAGAAGCTTCTTCAGCTCTGACTGGATACTAGAGAGCTGAAGAAGCTTCTTGGATGAGAAGCAAACATCTTCAAAGAAAAACCAGAAAGTCCAGTTGCCTCTTGAAAAAGCACCTTTGTGGCAATCATGACCTGAATGATTGAGAATCTCCATAGACATTTGAATTTAAGTGTCTGAAACACTGAGATTTATGGCCATGCCTGATGTGTGACAGGAAATAAAAACAGGATAGTTAAGAGATAAAATTGATTTGATTTATATTTAGCTAAACTTAAACAAAATTAATATGATTGCTTTTTAATACTTTATGTAATAATGTTCTCTTTCTGCCATATTAAAAATTGTACCTTGGCATCAACTATTAGAAGTTTTTGGGTGCTGCAGCTATCTCTCCTATAAACTATGCAAGTGAAGAATTTTGCAGTCTTAGGAAATTGGTAATTCAGTAATAAGCTAGTCTTCGAGATACTATTATTCTTTCTCTCATTTCTTAAGTAAATATTCAATCTTCCTTGCATTATAGAAAGGCACTTCATTACTTAATTTAGATAACATTTCTTTACTGCCAGTTCATATCACTATTTGATTCATTGTTATTTCTTGAAAAAGCTAAGTGTATAAAGCCAATGCAGTGTTTAATAGACTTTGTAAAAGAGTTTTTAATTTTTGCTTTCTTTTTCTTCCTTCTGACAGAGGCAAATCCTGAAAAATTCAACAGTCGGTTTCGAAATAAAATGTTTTATGCCGGGGTAGGTTTATGTACTCTCTTCTTTCCCCTGATTTCTTTTTTGTTTTTATTTTGAGCAATTAGCAATAAATAAATAAATAAGCCAGTATCTTTCTAAGAACACAGTCCTAGGCATGTCTAATGAGAAAAAATATCTATTGAGTTCAATAGGTCTTAAAGCTACTTATATCTATATATAGAATTATTGCATCAAAGGTTTCAAAAAGAATAAAGGTTTTGTATAGATTCTAAGAGAAAAACAACATTGGCTACTGTTCCAGTGGACTTGTACTTTAGATGAAGAATCAGAAAGACACTTTAGGTAAATTTTCACCTATCAGTGTGTTTCTGCCTAAATATTATTTATTAGATTTTTTTAAAAACCCTTTACTATTTTATAAGTAATCCAAGGAGGTAAATATATAAAATACACCTTCTCCTCTTTCCCCAAAGCAACAGCTCTGTGAAGTTAGAGAGTCACTGGCCCAGGTCACCCAGCTACTTTTCATGCCTAAGACAGGACTAAAACATACAGACTCCTGATTTCTAGCTTGATGCCTTAACCCAAGAGTGTCGAATTCAAGGCCTGCTGGCCAGATCTGGCCCATGGGGTGCTTAGATCTGGCCCAAGGGTCCATCCTGGAAACAGCAAATGATTGGCTGGTGGTGCCTCTGCGAGTGAAAATGGAGGGCGTGCAGCCCTCTTGGGCTCCATTTTCAGCCGCGATGGCCTCCTGCAACCCTCTGCCAGTGAAAATGGAGGCTGCACATGGCCTACCCAGGCTTTGTTTTTTCTGGCAATAGGCTTCAAGAAGTTGTCGTGGCCAAAAATGGAATCTTGATGAGTGATATTGAGCTGGCCATGCCCACCCTGCCCACACCACCGCTGGTCCCCTGAGGCAAACACAACCCTAATGTGGCCCTCAGTGAAATCAAGTTTGACACCCCTGCTTTAACCAGTAGACCAAACTCTAAATTCATGCTGTTATACTATGCTAAGTGTATTCAGTTATGGGTACTACTTTGACCCTTGGTTGCAGGTAAATGGAACTCGGCCTCTATGCAGCCAGCAGCCTCCAGAAAAACTAAAGCCAATGCCCATGCTAAAAATAAGTGAATGCATCCAGAAGCCTTTCATTCTTCTGTCCATGTATTGAACAGATACAGGATCAAGAGGAGAGAAGAAAGGGAGTGTGAATTATAAGAGAAGAACACTGATTACCCTTCTGGTGTATTTTGGTCTTATTTTCCATTCTGTTGTCTTAATGTTTTCCAATTTAAGGGATTTTTTAAAGGAGACTACTATGAAGCAGACACTGCTTCCAAATATTTCTGTAACTATTGACATTGGAAATAAGTCATAATCAAGAGAAGAAATCACATACTTTGGTTGTGCACAGACTGCTTTCTATGGGGCAAGTTTATTTAAAGTTGCACTTGATGTACAAGAAATACTGTCAAAAATTTCAGGAAAAATTATATTTTGCCTTTCTTTATTGCTTCTGTTCCTCTGTAATCTAGGCAGCTTTTTCAGATTTCCTTCAGAGAAGCTCTAGAGATTTATCCAAACACGTGAAAGTTGTGGTAAGTATCAGAGTATTTTGTGTCTTTTAATGACTATAATCTGGGAAATGACCTATCAGCTTAAACACTCTGCCTGAAGCTTAGAAAAAACATTGAAGACATTTTTATTCATATTAACATGAGTGAAGGTCATTTTCATTTATATTAACATGAATGAAGGACAGTTTCATTTATATTAACATGAGTGAAGGTCCTGGGATTGGTTCCTGAATTGACCATTTTTAATAGAAACAAGACTCCAATGCCTTTAACTCAAAACAAATGATAAAAACAGAGAAATAACTTTAGGGGATACACTGTCTTATTTTCTGGGCATAATTGAAATTTCTTTGTTTGACATTTGGTGATGCACATGGAATTTATTAAGGCTGTGCAAATGTTGAGTGGGGGCTTCGCTAAGAAAGGATTGAGGAAACCGCATCTTCAAATCTGCTTTGTAAAACGAGGCATGTGAAAGCAAAGTCCTCACATTACTGGATTTCACCTGCTTCATTTTTGTCCTTGGGCACTAGAAGTAGATGGAAGAGACTATTCCACAAGAGCTGCATCTGCAGAGTAATGTCTTCTGGCTTTGAGAAGTGCTTAAGAAAAGCTATGATCGACTGAGTATGTGCCATCAAGTCATTTTCAACCCTTAGCAGCCACATAGATTTTCCTCCATGATGATCTGTCCCTAACCCGATCCTTCAAATTTTCTAATGGTGCCCCCATTGCCATGGTAACTGAGTCCATTTACCTGGCTGCTGGTCATTGTCTTCTTCTCTTTCCTTCAACCATTGCCAGCATTAGAGCCTTCTTCAGAGAGCTGCATCTTCGCATAATGTGTCCAAAGTACAATAATAATTTGAGCCTGGACATTTGTGCCTTGAGTGCTTCTAGGGAAGGCTGTAAGGTGACAAACAACATCTCAGTGGGAAAAATGAAAGATTCATCACACAGGTCTAATCTTTTTTGTTTGCAGCCTCACCTAGCAATAGATAATAAAATAAGGGGATAAATTGGGGTGGATGGGTGGGTAGAGTATTTTTATTGACTTATAGTATTTTGAAAATGTGTGTGTATTATTAATGTGTTTCAGTGTGAATGGTCCCAAGATACTTCTGATTTTGTTCAGAACTGACTGACTGCCTTTTTTCCTAGCTGGTGGAGCTGTTTACATGATGAAGGGTATCCTTCTGAGTCACAGAATCTAGAATTACATGGTTTAAAATTTGGGTTCATATAATACACTAGACCAGGGATCCCCAATTCCCAGTCCATGGACTGACACTAGGCCATGGCATATCAGTAACCAGCCATACAAACAAGTGAAGCCCCATCTGTGGGATGCAGGCAGCATGCAAGACCACATCCCCTCCAGCCTGCCCAAAAATCTTTCTCTATGGAACCGGTCTCTGGTGCCCAAAAGATTAGGGGTCGATGCACTAGACTAAGCTAAAATGGGACTGGATTGTTTATGATTCAGAGCATTATAGGAATCAGCAATTGTTTTGGTACTATGTCAAATCACTGTGATAAGCTATTATAGAAAAATGATTTATTTAGGTATTTTGCCCTGTGAACAGAAGTATTGCCCTTTTTTCAGTTTTTTAGGATGTTGAATGAACCCACTCTAGGTACATGATTCAATCAGTCACTGAAAGGATCTCACTTCTTATGCTTTGAATTTCTTCAGATCTGGAAGGACATATTTCATGTTCTTAGTAACATTGATGATTTGTTAGATTAACAACACAATGATCCCACTGCAGAATGTCTAGAACAGTGGTGTCAAATAAGATTTCATTGAGGGCCGCATCAGGGTTGTGTTTGAACTTCAGGGGGCCAGAGTGGGTGTGGCTGGGGTGGGTATGTCCAGGGGTGTGGCCAGCTTGATGTCACTCATGTCAGGGATGCCTGTGGTGGCCTGAGCGCTCTGCCCAAACTCTGTTTTAGGCCATGATGGCCTTCTGCCAAAGCTCTGTTTTCGTTGGCAGAGGCACTGCAGGCCGGTCCTTCATTGTTTCCAGGGAAGCCCCATGGGCCAGATCTAAGCAATCTGCAGATTTGGCCCCTGGGATTTGAGTTTGACATCCCTGCTCTAGAACATATATTGGCCAAATAGATGTTGTTACACCAATAAGCATGCTGCTGAAGATAGAAGGTGCTTGGGAAGAGAATAGAATAGAATTCTTTATTGGCCAAGTGTGATTGGACACACAAGGAATTTGTCTTTGGTGCATATGCTCTCAGTGTACATAAAAAGAAAAGATACATTCATCAAGAATCATAAGATACTGTACAACACTTAATGACAGTCATAGGGTGTACTCCCAAGTACTAGTATTACAGTCTTCAACTTGGTATTTTCCAAAGTACCTTTCCACCTGCCAGATCCTCTTAGGTAGACATTCCAATTAAATAACCTGAATCTTGCACGGCAACCTATGGAGATTCTACACCTGTTTGTGTCTTCAGGGCACTCTGATTTGTATTGGATATCCACTGCTCCAAGACTGTACTCTTTCCTCAGTTTTCAAGATCTTGTTTCTCATCAATGGATTACTCTGTTATGAAGTTCATCTCTTCATATTTGCTTTCATTTTCTTTCTCTTACTCTCTCGCAGTGTGATGGAACTGACTTGACTTCCAAGATTCAAGAGCTGAAATTTCAATGTATAGTATTTTTAAACATACCCAGGTAAATAATTTTTATTCTAGAACTCATATAATGGAATTTTTGTTAAATGTTTCAAAAGAGTAGAAAACAAACAAGAAAAAACCTTGGGGATACATTTATTTGAATGTATTTATTTATTTGGTTTATCCTGTCTGTATTTTTTGCCAACTCAAGGCAGCATGTTCCCTAGTGCTCCCACCTACTATTTTCCTCACAACAATAATCCTGTGAGATGGGTTGGGCTGAGAGAATGTAGTTCACCCACTTAGCTTTCATGCCTAAGAAACAATGAGAACTCACAGTCTCCTGATTTCTAGGCCAGCACCTTAACCACTACACCATAATGGCTCTCAACTTTGTGTGTCAGCCTACTAAATATCTCAGATAAACTATGATTGGTCTTGTTTGTCTGAGGACCACTAATATCATTTCAACTTTTTTATACATCTTCAAATTCTTCCTTGCTTCCTCTTCTTTAATTCAATAGCTTTCCTAGCCATTTATAAGAGTTCTGTTCAAAGTTTATTTGATGAAGGCCAGCAGATAAAATCAGTTATGAGTCCAAAGAAACTCTCAAGCCTAATCTGTTTTTTTAATATTCAGATCAGCAGATTTTTCTAACCCAGATCTTGTTTTGTTTAAGCTTCAGCTTTCCTCAAATAAATAAAGCAAAATGTATTTATTAGGAATTTATTAGTTAGTAGAAAAGTAGGTAGCCTGCATAATGACAGGGCTGCAGTCCAAATTTCCTGATGTGATTTTATGAAGCGCTTGAAAACACCACTTGTGAGTTTTACTGAAGGTTTAGTGTCTGAATGAACTCTTATTTAGCTCAGGAGGGGGAGAGACACAGAGAAAACAGATTTATTCTGATGCTTTTTAAAAAAAAAAAATCTGATTTCTCTTTTTGTATGATCATCTGCCTTTCTCCAAATCCATACACTTTTTTTCCCCTATGCTTCCTTAGCAGTTTTTTAAACTTGTAATTTGGCCACTGTCAATCCCTGTCTTTAATAAGTCTGAAGTTTTCAATATTTCCAGTCCTGCCTTTAATCCCCCCTATGCAGAATTAAAATGAAACAAAACAAAATCCTGTTTTATTTCTGCTATCCATAAAAGAGTCAACTTCTTCATTTCATGAGTGGATGTGAAATACTGTGTTTGTTGTTAGAATACTGTGGATATATCATAGTATATCATAATAACACAGCACTTCCCTGACCCACTTTTTAAAAAGTATTGTCGCAAAAGCAGCCCATAAAACTCTAACCCTCATCAATGAGTTAATCTGCCTGCCAGAAAAATAATGTAACAAAGTATTTGGACTTTTGTAACAATAGATTTTTTTAAAGTAGTATTTGAGAATTTTTATTTTTAAATTGAACAGGGTCCGCACAAGTTCTCAACATACTTGTTTTCTGGACCATCTGGAGATGGTTATGTTGACTTTTCTTCATCTGTGCTGTATCAGATCTTCTATGCAGGAAGAGCATTTCATAAATATATTGTAATTGAAAAAAAAGCTAGTTTGATATAATGGTGAAAGCATCAGCTACAAATGAAAAGTCCATTTGGTTTTTGTTTTGCCTTAGGCTGGGTGAGTTTCTTTCTGTCTCAACTCTAAGAAGAAGATAGTGGCAAACTGTTTTTGAAAATGTTGTCAAGAAAATGGCACAGACATGTCCAGACCAAGACTCAAGAGTGATTTAAAAATGTGTGTGCGTGCACATACACACACACACAAACATACAAAATTCTTGAAGCCTTCTGGCTATTTTTTTTTTTTTTGTGTAGATTTAATTATTTTCAAAAGCATGTGGGAATTCATAGGGTACAGGCTACATGTGTTCTCTAATATATATTGCCAAAATTAGAGGGTAACAGAGCTGGATTTCAGGAGTATAATTTGGCCATTTGTTCAGGTTTCGGATGATTTTAAGGAATGTCTCAGGTATGTCTTTGGTGATGTCTTACCATCATCAGAAGACCTTTAGTGACCTCCAGAAGGTCAGAAGTATGAACTGAAGCCCTTTCAGTCCTTCAAATGCTATCTACTCTTGATTCAAAGTAATCATTCACACTGCTTTCCTCTTATTCTAATAAAATAAACATAAGCATTGATATGCTTATCTATTGTTCAATAGTAAATTCCTAACAGTACCTGAGAGACTCACAGACTTCTATTTTGCAATAAACTGAAGGTGACTGTATGCATAGTATAGCCCAAAACTTCTTGCCATGATTATGATTATTGCTGCCTCTGTGATCTTCTCTTCCACTGCCTCAAAATCTCACATGGAAGGTCCTTTCCTTAGTGTGAGACTCCATTAGTAAGCATCTGCAGAGAATAGAATAGAACAGAACAGAACAGAACAGAATACTTTATTGGCCAAGTGTGATTGGACACATATGGAATTTGTCTTGGTGTAACTCTCAGTATACATAAAGAAAAGATACATTTGTTAAGAATCAAGAATCATAACGTACAACACTTAATGATAGTCATAGGGTACAATCAACAATCAAATCATACTAGGAAACAGTCAATATAAATCATGAGGATACAAGCAACAAAGTTACAGTCCTACAATCACAAGTGGGAGGGGATGGGTGATAAGGAGTGATGAGAAGATTAACAGTAATATAGTGTATACTTTGTAAATAGTTGAACAGTGTTGAGGAAATTATTTGTTTAGCAGAGTGATGGCTTTCGGGAAAAAACTGTTCTTGTGTCTAGTTGTTCTGGCGTGCAGTGCTCTGTAGCGTCATCTTGAGGGAAGGAGTTGAAACAGTTTATGTCCAGGATGTGAGGGGTCTGTAAATATTTTCACAGCCCTCTTTTTGACTCGTGCAGTATACAGGTTCTCGATTGAAGGCAGGTGGGTAGTAATTGTTTTTTCTGCAATCCTAATTATCCTCTGAAGTCTGTGTCTGTCCTGTTGGGTTGCAGAACCAAACCAGACAGTTATAGAGGTGCAGATGATAGACTCAATAATTCCTCTGTAGAACTATATCAGCAGCTCCTTGGGCAGTTTGAGCTTTCTGAGTTGGCACAGAAAGAACATTCTTTGTTGTGCTTTTTTGATGACGTTTTTGATGTTAGGTGTCCATTTTAGGTCATGTGATATAGTAGAACCTAGAAATTTGAAGGTCTCTACTGTTGATACTGTATTGTCTAGTATTGTAAGAGGTGGTAGTATGGGAGGGTTTCTTCTAAAGTCTACCACCATTTCTACGATTTTGAGTGTGTTCAGTTCCAGATTGTTCTGGTTACACCACGAGGCAAGTTGTATAACCTCCTGTCTGTATGCAGATTCATCGTTGTCTCGAATGAAACCAATCACTGTTGTGTCATCAGCAAACTTCAGTATTTTATCAGATGGATCGTTTGAGATGCAGTCATTGGTATATAGGGAGAAGAGAAGTGGAGATAGCACACAGCCTTGGGGGCCCCCGGTGCTAATTGTACAGGTATTGGATGTGATTCCGCCTAGCTTCACCTGCTGCTTCCTGTCTGTTAGAAAGCTTATGATCCACTTACAAGTGTCTTCAGGTACCGCTAGTTGGTTTAATTTACTTAGAAGAGTGTCTGGAATGATGGTATTGAATGCTGAACTGAAGTCTACAAAGAGGACCATTGCGTAGGTATTTGGAGATTCAAGGTGTAGGATGTAATGCAGAGCCATGTTAACAGCATCATCTGTCGATCTATTTGCTCAGTATGCAAACTGCATGGGATCTAACAGCGGATCTGTGATGGTTTTCAGGTATCTCTCATTTGAGCCTCAAAAAAGCATATCAGAGAATAGTGATGCGGTCCCAGAATACCAATCTATATTGATAAAATTACTCTGAAGACTTCTTATTTTGAGCCATCAAAATGGATAGGCAGTTTGAAAGTGCTGAAGGTCTCCAGAAGATAAACTCTAATGTAGATGCTTCTGATGGCACATATTTCTCATTCAGATTTTGCATCTTATTCAGAGAACTGCATCAAAATGCAAGATTATACCACCTAGAGAACTAGGTGATGGGAGGACTGCAGATGGTGGGTCAAGTTCAACCTGTTTCTTCCAACACAAATTGAATATCTTTGTCTCATGGGGGAACCTGCTCTGGGATTTACACACTTGTCTACATCAAAATAATCTAACTGTGGTGCCATGTATCTCTATCTCAGTTGAAAGAATGGATCTTCATTCTGTGAATCCTTCCTGTATTAGTAGAATAGAACATAACATAACAGAATAGATGAAAATAATTAGTCCCTGCTTCAAAGGCAAGTCTACATTCTATGTGAAAAAGTGACTCTTAATTTTTCCCTGAACAATCTCTGTAACAAAGGAAAGAAAGACCTCTCAGCTCTCAGAAGTCATTTGTACAGAACAAAGCTACATATGAGCTTGATTATGTAAGTTTCTGCTAAAGATAACATTGGCTGAATGTTCACTGAAGTCCTTACAGCTTCAACTTCTTTCTATAGGTATTGTGCTGGCACTATGCCCTGGGGTAATCCAGGAGACCATAGAGAATTTGAACCTCAGAGACATGATGATGGTTACATTGAGGTCATTGGATTCACCATGGCATCCCTGGTGAGTATTTTTTTAATAAATTTCTTCTCATACTAGTTACAGGGCTATCAGGCAATCAGAGCAAAAGAGCAAACCATACAAAATGAATTAAATGGCAATTGGCAATGAGCATTATGTATTTGGCATGCATCTGTATTGGACAGATTTGCCAATTTAAGGAAACAATGGAGGAAAGTTAACCACTATCAACTCCTATGCTTGAAAAAATTGTTTGCATGCAATTGTTTCCTTTCTCAACTTGGTATTTTTCTTCTTCCTTACTGATTTTGAGATGTGGTAGATGAGGATACTGCAAGGAGCAATGATTTCCCTCTTTCCAGGAAAATATTGCCCATGCTTATATTCAATTTAAACAATGGATGAAATAGATTTCCTGGTTGCCTACTGTTGTGAAAATAGGAGGATTTATCTCATGGTATCAGGATTGAACTGAAGACAGACTGTTGTAGGCTATTAGCAAGATAAGTCTGTAATGAAAAGTGAGATATTGACCACACAATTTGGCCATCTTCTATTTAAGATAAGGCAAGAATTGTGTACACCATCTGAGAATCTTTTAAAACTTTGTTTTATTTTGGAAAGGGAAGAAAGGAAGAAAGAAAGATCTACATACATGGTTTCCTCTCTTTTCTCCTTCTTTATGTCATGGAAAGGCTGCTCTTCAAGTGGGAGGTCATGGAGAGAGGTTACATCAGTGTCGGGAAGTGACTCTATTAACATATAAGTCCATCCCCATGCAAGTGGATGGTGAACCATGTCGGCTGGCTCCATCGCTCATCCGAATCGCCCTTAGGAATCAGGCCAATATGGTGCAGAAAAGCAAGAGAAGAACATCCATGCCATTGCTCAATGAGTAAGTTGGTTACATGTGCTTTTTGGTAGAGGCAAAACTTAAATGTGAGATGTCACAAACGTCAGGTGAAGCTGCAATGGCAGTCAGGAACGAATTAAGGATGTAGCAACTATACTGAATCTGTATAATTCTTTATGGAGAATTTGAATGAGGTCCCCTCTTTTTTCTCAAAGCTTGCCCCTCATGTGTCTCCATCTCCTGTAATGACTGCCATCTTCTTTTAATGACCCCATAATCCCTTGTGGGGTGAAGTCTGGGCAATTGAACGGAGATGAGTGTTCAATGGCCGGATGCCCTTCCAGTCCCCAACGTGGAGTTATATTCAGCGATGTGCCAAAGAGAGAGAAATATCTGCCTCTACCTAGGATCGAACTCACAGCCTCCCGATTGTGAGGTGAGAGCAACACCTCTAGGCCATTGCACCATTCCCTGTAATGATTGCCATGCTCCATGTTAAATATCTTGCATCTTCCCTAAAGATAGAAGAGATCATGCAACAACATTTCCAGAACTGTCCTTGTAAAAAAATGAATCTCTAGTAATGATTAATTACACTAGTCTCTTTTTTAAAATTTCTATTTCCCACTATGTTCCTTCTTGGGCTGAATGAAAGTTTTCAATTCTGCTTTAAGTCTCTTGAAATGAAATAGTATTTGCTTGTTGTGTACCCTGCTTTGGGGCTCAGCAGGCTAACTCATTTGTAAACCATAGGTGTGAGCTCCTTTGTTATAAACTATTGACATGGAGACATGATCACAACTTTCCTGTCACTTGATTTAAAAGACAAAGGTCTAATATGCACAACTGGATTGATCCAATATGAGCAACTGCCACTAGCTTTCTGAAAAACTGGAACATAACATTGGACCCTTCATGCAGTACATCCAGGAGTGGGCTGCTGAGGGTTTGCAGGGATTTGGGAGATCCTCTAGCTAAGATTCTGCACAGTTCAGAGAACCCCCAAATCCCACTCCTGGCTGGCCCCAACCACCCCACCTCTCCCAGGAGTCTCCATGCAGCCCATTTTGGATGCAGGGCGCATGCAGAGGCTCAGGGAAGATGAAAAATGGGCCTCCCAGAAGTTCAGAAATGGGCTCGTTTCTGGCTTCCAGAGAGCCTCCAAAGCCTAGAGAGGCCATTTTTGCCCTCCCGGAGGCTCAAGGAAAACCTCTGGAGCCCAGGGAGGGCAAAAACAACCCCCCTCCGTGGTGCAAGAGGCTGACTAGGCCATGCCCACCCTGGCCACGCCCACCCTCTGCAACCAGGCAGAGAACCCATTGCTAAAATTTTTGAAGCCCACCCCTGGTTGCATCCGCAGCCCCTGATAGGCAACTTATTACCTTATTTATGTATCCAAAGTAGAGTATTCTGATTTGGGTAACCACAAATGATGCTCTCTGCTTTGCCTGCTGCACTTCATTGCACTCTACTCTAGTTGGCTACAGCACTGGCTCCCAACCTTTTGGACACCAGGAATTGGTTCCGTAGAGAGAGTTCTTTTCTGTGGACCAGAGGGGGCTTGGTTTCGCATGCTACCTGCATACCACACATGGGGCTTTGCTTGTTTGCATGGCCCAGTTTCTAACATCCTGTGGCCCGGTGCCAATCCATGGACTGGGGATTGTGGACACCTGGGCTACAGTGGACTATGTGGGGACATCTTGTCCCTTCCTGGTTACTGCTTGCTGTCCTCATTGGCCTTTTTGTCCTTCTAAAGGTTTTAATCAGACAACCAATGAAACTAGACTCCCTCCCCCCAATTTTTCTTTAGTACGAAGAAAGTGTTAAAGATTTTGAAATTTGGTATTATTATGTCCCAGCAAGGTATCCTCCAATTTACTCCAGTCCTGCCTGAAGTGACTGTCTGTTTTTGTGTCTTTTATGAGACTATTTATTTTGCCTCCAAACTACTCAAATATCAAAGCAAGGATGAGAAGCTTCAGAAGGACAAGATTTAGCATCATTACATGACATTACTATTTTCATTTGCAAGTGCTTTTATGCTGTTTCAATCCAAAGTGAATCTAACATCATGCCATCATGCCAGTTTTCAGCTTTTAACCTTTTTAATCCAGTAAACTCTAAGACAACATTTTAAAGTAGTTTAGTAATAATAAGCTAAGAAGCTAGGAAATAAAACTCTGAATTATAACTACTCATTGTTACAAGAAAGCTTAGAAAAATAGTATTCTGTAATATGGCAAATACATAATATATCAACTAGGGCAGGGACATCACTAGTAAAGTAAATATATACTGTACTATAAATTATGAGGTTCTTCAAACTGGAATATTCTAGATCAGGGGTATCAAACTCAAGGCCCACGGGCTGGATCTGGTTCATTGGGTGCTTAGATCTAGCCTGCAGGGCAGCCCTGGAAACAGTGAAAGACTAGCCCATAGTGCCTCTGCCAGTGAAAATGGAGCTTGGGAGGGCCATGTGCCTCTTGGGCTCCATTTTTACTGGTAGAGGGCTGCAGGATGTTGAGCTGGCCATGCCCACCCGGGACATACCCATCCCAGCCATTCCCCCCACCTCCCCAAGGGCAAATACAACCCGGCCCTAAATGAAATCGAGTTTGACACCCCTGTTCTAGGAGATTATAACTCTTTAGAATCTTAGGATTTGCATTCTAAACACATCTGACAATACTGTCATGAGGAACACTGCTTTATGGATTTTTAAATTGTTATTAGGTCATATGGATGGAAGTTCATATTTTCAAGAAACAAACTCTTCTGAAAATCTATAATGCCTATCTTCCTTCTTCAGCTTCTATCACAGTATTTATCAACCTTGGCAACTTTAAGGTATGTGCAGTTTAACCCCCAGAATTTCCCAGGCCCCCTGCTAAATGTTGAAGTCCACACATCTTAAAATTGCTCAGGTTGAGAAACAAAGTTCTAGCTGAACAATCTGATAGAAACCATAATGGAGTCACACATGCCAAGATATCATTATGCAAATTATTGTCTGTGGAGATTCTCAGTCATTTAGGTTTCGCTTATCATCCAAGAAGCTTCTTCAATTCTGATGAAACTTCTTGGATGAGAAGTGAAATGTCTTCAAGGAAAAACAAAGCCCAGTTGCCTTTTGAAAAAACACCTTTGGGATGATTATGCAAATTATGCAGATGATAGATTCATGTCATTTGCATAATTATATTACGACATATGTAATGATACTTTTCATCCTTGTCCTTCCACAGATAGCTAAGCCAACAAGGAAAAAGGGTGAGAGAAAATTAAGGTCTGAGGTAGAGGATCTAAGTATAAAGTATTGTCCTGGTTCATGGAAAGAACTTAAACAACTTTTATTCTAAATCATTTCTCCTACATTTTTCTGCCAGTTTTATGCATATATATTCTGATTCCAACTTCTTTGGCTGAGAGAGCAAATGCTAATAAAGAAAACAAAAGAGAAGCAGATTTGATTAAAACAGACATAAGCTTTTAAAATATTTATTTTATTTGCATAAAAGGGAAAAAGAAAAAGAAAGAAAGAAAAGACTCCCAACGTTTAAAACTTTCATATGCTAATGAAAGATAGTCTCACACATACATTTATGCTGTCTTATATAATTAGATTCACATTTAAGTCAGTTTACTGAATGATAAAAATGGAGAATGATCCATATAAACTACTATTTGCAGTCCAAATGTCTAAAAGCCTCACAAAATATCTAGTCAAAAGGAGCATCTGTGCATAATTAAAAAGAATATGAGCATTTACAAAAATCAGTGGATCTGCCAGAACAAAAATAATATGTCAAATTCCTTTGTTCCAAAGGGAGCAGTAATAGCATATTAACTAATAGTGCATACTCTGCCACCGGAACTGCGTACCGGCATGGACCTGAGGTCCTTCAGGCGCGCGCTGAAGACCTGGCTTTTCGAGCAGGCCGGCCTGGGCTGAGAGAGGGTTTTAATGTGTCTCCATTAATTTTAATTAGGGGGTTTTAAGGGGGTGGGGTGGGCTTTTTATTCGGCCTAATCTAATTTAATCTTTTTCTTAACTTTTGTATTGTTGGGGTTTTTAGATTGGCTGTACACCGCCCTGAGTCCCTAGGGAGAAGGGCGGTATAAAAGTTAAATAAATAAATAAATAAATAAATAAATAAATATTACATCTTCAACCATTAGCTTCTCCAAAAAGGTGCAGAGGCATTCATTGCCAATGAAATAGGAGTTGTTGTTGAAATAACTGTAACTTGGAAAGGGTTGTGAGTTCTAGTAGGAACAGATTATAATTTATTGTTTAATATATTTGATGAATGAAATATATACATTTGGCATTCACTAAGCAAAATGAATGGCGAATGTAATTATTAATGGTGGATTATATATATGTTTATTTTATTACTAATTAACAGTATTGATATGCTATTGGTTTTTGAAGACTCTTGGCTTCATAATATAAAAATAAAACATAAGCTGAAATCAACCTCATGCCAATTAAATCTCAACGATTGAAACCTCTATGAAATATTTTAATTTCAATTGATTGATTCATTTTATGGCATCAAGTAGTTATCAAGCCCTAGCGACCCAGCATGTTGGCTAGGGAATTGTGGGAGTTGAAATCCACATATCCATATATCAGCCAAGGTTGAGAAATACTTGTCCATTCTTCTACTTCCAGAAGAATACTATGACCAATGATATTGAATTCTGAAAATCATCTGATGCACAACAATGCTTAAAGAGAGAACTTGAAACTTTTATAAGTAAATGAGATCTGGTTCAATGAATATCCTAATAGGGGAGGTCATGTGTTAATTGGCATATCAAAATAAACCAGAGTATTGAACAAGGAATGGAAAATTATCAGCTTGTTTAACTTAAAGCCTGATATTTATATGTAAGTATTTAATGACTTGGGCTGAACATTTGGCTTCTTTCCCTAGTTCAGAATGCAAGTTTTAAAAAAGGACTCCAAGAAGATATGTGACCTAAAATATGTAACCTAGAATATTTGGTTTAAATGCTTTCTTTCTGCAAACTGTCTTCCAAGTTCATCTGTAAAATCTTTGTTGGAAGACATGAAAAAAGACATGTGAACCTTGCTAAAATTAAAGCAAATTAGTTTACCCTTTAAGAGTTGGAATAATAATTAAATGATATAGAACTCAGATTTAGTATATGGAATGAATCTGAAAAGATTGTACATTTTTCCTGGTGGAAGCAGCCCCATATAGAAATGTATTACAAAATTTTCTGGCTCTCAAAGTCAGTAATAAATAGCCTAAATACAAATAATTCATTAAAATACAAAGTGGGTTGCATGTACATAATATTACCTTCCATTGAAATTAATAGGTAGCCCTTCTATTTTTTTTAAAAAAAATCCTCTTTATATGGATGATATTAAAGTCTGTTACTAGAGTTTTATAATTCAATAGTAAAGCTATCAAAATGGTAAAGGGATATTGCAGCGTGTGGCAGCACTTAATTAACTTTGGATAATATATTTTTAAAAGCTAAATAGAGTTGGACTTTTTAGTATTTGGCAAGATACTGATAGAAAATCTCAGGACAGTCAGCTAGATCAGAAAATAGAAAAAAAAAATCTTGGAAACAATTCCATAGTGTTGTGAATAATATTATATGAATATGTAGACTCTCAACTCAAGCAAATATTTCCTTACTGTCATTGAAAACTTACAAAGATGGAAGGAGATGATACGCATAATCAAAAGTGTTGTAACTGGAAAATCTAAACATAGGAGACCTTGTATGAAATGCAATGGTTGTCACTCTTCCAGTTTTAGAATATGAACTTATTTGCCCTACAGTTGTTAGCTGCTTGCTTCCTGTGCATAAATCAGCTGGAAATGAAGCCACATTAAGAGATTCCTTTTGTAAAAGAGATACAGGCAAGAACCGGGGGGGGGGGGGGGAGTTAAACTAGGCATCAGTTTAGAGTCCTTACATAGCCACAAAAGAATGAAGTCCAATCACCACCACCATCCCCGATTGCCATTGACACTTATATAACTTTAACTAGTGCTGACCATTAGTTGAGAAGAGTCCTGTGCACTGGCTTTTAGTAATAAACCGTTACCGGTGATCAGTTCACATGTGGATCTCATTTTTCATGCCTGAGATTTTGGATTTCAACTCCTTATTCCATGTGACCCTAATAATGCCCTGATATTGTCTTTAAGGCAGATAATATGGTTCCTGATTGGTGGGTTCTTCTGCGTTTCCTTTCTTATGGGAAAACAAGTTCCAAGATGTATTCCTTTCTGGATTTGGCTTCTTATTTGAATTGCCTAATATCAGCTTGCTAAAATTTGCAGTAGCATGAATAACTATTTTCAATAAAATTGGGCATATCTATAATCTAGTGGCTGGCTGGGAATTCTGGGAGTTGAAGTCTGCACATCTTAAAGTTGTTAACTCTGTCCCAATCTGTAGAGAACCAACTATGTGTGGTTTAATACCTAATCTGGGACTACTATAAATGTGACATATGTCAGTGATTCATCTTATCATTTGTTTTAAAAGTCTGTCCTAAGAACCTTTAGGATGAGAAATGGGTATATTTGCAATGTCTCTTTGCCAGGGATCAAATAAAGAGTTGAAAAAAATTGAAGGACATACATAAATTTAAAGACATTTGCAAACCCTTGAAGTCTTTCAGCCTATGGTGTTTCACACATAAGTATTTTCAGAAAGGATTCCTGCTTGCACTGCTAATTAAGTTTCATTATGCAGCCATCCTATCTACAGTGTCTTCTACGGTGGATTTTTTTTTCTGGAAAGAAAAAGATAGGAGGAGTCTGGATGCTTATAAATAGAGGGTGACATTGTTTGAACCTCCATAAAATTCCATAAATTGGGAAAATTAATTGCATTTAAAAGTCTTGATTTTCTGAAGAAAAGTACTAAAAGAATCATACAACAAGGGAAGCCAGGGTTTCCCTCTATTAATAATTTGAGAATATGCAGTTAACATAGATATCCTTACAAACTCTGAATGCATTCACAAGAATGTGTGTATGCGTGTGTGACTATAAATAAGCAATTTTTGCAAAGATAATTTTGCCATTCCAGAAAAAGATTTAAATGCCACCAATCTCTATGTTTGCATCCACCCAGGGAAGAAAAATATATTTGTTTATGGCTTTTATCTTTTGTGTCCCTTTGTGTTCTGCATCGGACTGAATTAATCCAGCAAAAGAATGAGTTGCCTTTCACTTCCCGCTATTTCTAGGAGGTGAAAAAATATGGTGATGAATGAAATAAATGAAAATTGGCTTTGTGGTGACAATACTGCAATTTTGCCAGACTGGAGATACAAATCTGATACATAATCGGAATGTCACTTTGAAGGGAAAAGTGCTATATTATCAGCATCCAGCTTCTCAAAAAGGCATTTTCTGATCAAAAGACAATCTCCTGTTTCACGCATAAGTTCGGCAGCGATCTGAGATTGGCGATAGCCTCCTGTGACCCCGTGAAGAGAACATACGAGAAGGACCGTTGCTCAGGCCATTTATTTCCTCACAGTAGCTTTTGAAGGTTTGCAAGTGGGAGACAGAAAGATACAGTTTGTTCAAAGTTATGTCAGCACTGAAAAAAGTGATTTATGAGCCACGATGGCAGAGTGCAGTACTGCAGGCTGCTTCTGCTGACTGCCGGCTGCCTGCAATTTGGCAGTTCAGATCTCACCAGGCTCAAGGTTGACTCAGCCTTCCATCCTTCCTAGGTGGATAAAATGAGGATCCAGATTGTTGGGGTCAATATGCTGACTCTGTAAATCTCTTAGAGAGGACTGTGCTAGTGCTATTGTTATTTTTCATATTTATGACCGTTACAGCATCCCCCTAAAATGTATTTGAATCAAATACATTCAAATACATTCGAATGTATTGTTTTACATTCAAATGCTTGACAAGTGACTCACATTTATGACGGCTGCAGCAGAGGTGGTATTCAGCAGGTTCTGACCAGTTCTGGAGATCCAGTAGCAGAAATTTTGAGTAGTTCAGAGAACCGGCAAATACCGCCTCTGACTGGAGATTTTACAGTATCCTTCCCCTGCCATGCCCACCAAGCCACGCCCACAGAACCAGTAGTAAAATTCTTGAATCCCGTCACTGGGCTGCAATGTCTCGGAGTCATGTGATCTCCTTTTGCGACTTCTGACAAGCAAAGTCAATGAGGAAACCAGATTCACTTAACAACTATGTCACTTAACAAATGAAAAGTCAAGAAAAATCATAAATGGGGCCAAACTCACCTAACAAATTTCTTACTTAGCAACAGAAATGTTGGCATCAATTGTGGTCATAAATTGAAGACTAGATGTATTTTCTCCTAACAGTACTGTCCTGCAGCTATTTTTTGAAGGTGTCTCTCTCCAATCAGGAGATTATATGTAATATTAAATTGAAGAGTCCTTGATAGGCTTGTCTCTCATCAATTTATCCAATCCTGTTCGAAAGCCAGCCAAGTTAGTGGCCACCAGCCCATCTTCTGCTCATGAATTTGTGTAATGTATGAAAAAGAATTTAAAAAAAATCATTGGCCTAAAATTGAAAGGAGAAAAGCTTCCAGCTTTGTGAGTCTGTATACGATTTCATTGAGGGATCAATGTGATAGATAAAAACATAGTTATCCGTGTCCATTTTTTCCTAGCGGTGCACAATTTTATACACCTCAGTCATGTTCCTGTCAATCACTTTTTTTTCCAAGTTAAACATTCCTAGACTCTTCTTGTAGAGAAGTTGTTTATGACCTCTGATCATTTTTATTGCCCACTTCTTCCAATTTGCTAACAGAGCCATGCAAAGGCTAGTAAACATGTACTGTATGTGTCATAAATTTTTATAAGGACATCATGACATCTGCAGTTTTATTTTCAGTCCCTCTTTTAGCAATCTTAGCATGAAATTTGCCTTTTCACAGCTGCTACTTAAATTTTCCCTGAGCTCCATTGGACAGCAATTTCCTCCTTCCCTTTGAAAAGCAAACATGATGAGGGAAGAATGATGTGTGTGTGTGTGCGCGCGCACAGCTAGTTTCTGAATTTTGCACCCTTTTATTGGTCAAACAGAAGGAACATGGGAGAACATGGAAGAACAGAACATTAATTAGAGCACAGAACTGTTACTGAGAGCTTAAGACTGAAGTTTAAAGAGTGATTTTTTAAAGTAATAGACAAAAAAGGGAGATTAATACAATCAATTTAATATGTGTATTTGCTTTTAAAATTTACCCATTATGGAATGAGCCTTAGAACAGCAATATTAAAAACTATCCCCTTGTCTCAGAAATCCAAGTTGGAGTTATAGAAATCTGCAAATGATACCTCCCATGGAAAAGTGTTTAGTTTTAGTTATGGATTTTTTCAGTTGTGTTTCAATTTTATCTTGTTCCTACTCAAGGTTACAATTTACTGACATGGGGCTAAATTAAAGGTGGGGAGGGGATTAAGTTTGATGCCCTCAAGCCATTTTGACTAAACATCAAGCAGAAAAATGTCACACACGAAATGTACTTTGCAGTTCTCCAAAGCTCTCGTGTCCCCTTTTATATCCAGCACAAACTGCTCTTGTGTTTGTAAGTCTGATCATTTTTAATTGATCAGGAAAGGGGATGAGAGGACTTTTATAATTTGAGTGAAGGATAATTCTGGATTCTGGATAATGTAATTTTATATTTGTATTACTAATGGATTGAAACCTGATCCTCTTCAGTGTGACTTGTTGTACAAGTCGTGAAATAGTCAAGGACATACTGTTATTATCTGTAGCTTATCAGGATGTGTTATACAGGTAGTCTTTGACTGACAACCACCATTGAGCCCAACATTTACGTTGTTAAGTGAGTTTTGCCCCATTTTATAACATTTCTTGCCATGGTTGTTAACTGAACCACTGCAGTTAATAAGTGAGTAACCTGGTTATTAAGTGAATCTGGCTTCCCCATGGACTTTGCTTGTCAGAAGGTTGCAAAAGATGATCCTGGGACGCTGCAATGGTCATAAGTATGAATCAGTTGCCAAATGTCTGAATTTTGTTCACATGATTCCAGAGATGCTGTAAAGGTTGTAACTGTGAAAAACGGTCATAAGTCACTTTTTAAAGTGCTGTTCTAACTTTGAATGGTCACTAAATGAATTGTTGTCAGTCGGGGACTACCTGTAGTAGTTTTGCAAGTAAGGTTAAAGCACAGCTCCGGCTGATCTTCATATGTACATGTGGGAGGGAGAGGGAGGGAGGGAGGGAGAGAGAGAGAGAGAACAAAATTTTTCTAGTCCAATTTCAGAGCCTACAATAAATATTTTGTTGGGCCTATTCAAAAGGAACACAAAAATGTAAATGCATGTTGTCCTTGCTTAACAACTGGTATGACTATAACTTTGTTGCTTGTATCCAAACAATTTATATTGACTGTTGCCTAGTATGATTTGATTGCTTATTGTACCCTATGACTATTAAGTGTCTTACCTTATGATTCTTGACTCTTGTCGAATGTATATTTTCTTTTATGTACACTGAGAGCATATGCACCAAGACAAATTCCTTGTGTATCCAATCACACTTGGCCAGTAAAGAATTCTATCTATTCTATTAGTGACCATTCAAAATTATGACAGGCTCCCAAAAGGTACTTATGACCAGATTTTGAAGGTCTAACAGCTGCACATTCCTGTGTGGCCATGTGATCACATTTTGGGCCCTTGGCAACAAATTCACTTTTATGACCTTTGCAGCATACATGCAGTGATTTTTTTTTGTTTTGTTTTTGTTGGTTTCGAGCAATTACTTCTGGTAAAAACAATGCCCATTGGATAAAACAGTGGTCGCCAACTGGTGGTCCGCGGCCCACTGGTGGTCCGTAAGAAAATTTGGGTGGTCCACAGAGAAATGTCATCCCCAGAGCACCCCCCAAAGCAATTAATCCAGGCTGTGTGGGAACACAAGGCTGCGCCGCCCACATGGCCCGTGGGAACCCTACCCGCCCACTCACTCCTTATCTGGCAAACTTGCCTGCTAAGTTGTTATTTTACCTTCCCCCCCCCCCCCGACCATCAGTTGTTCTACTGTGCCAGGAGATTTAGATTAGCTAGAATTTCTTGCTTTAATTTCTTGCTTTCTAGCTAATCTTTAGATCTTCAGCTCTGATTTTAAGCTGAGCGGAACCTTTCTTAGTATTGAAGCTTCTATTTGTCAGTGCAGACTCAGATAGCTGATGGCAGATAGATAGATCTCTAAACGAATCTGTGATTCTGTGAGCAATTCAATCTTCCTGCCTGCTTTGCCTGATTTGGGTAAAAGTTGCTCTTTTTAAATAAAAAAATCAATATTTATAATATTTACATACAAGTCATGCCCAGCCAGTCACTTGACCACCAAGCCACACCCACAAATTAAGCCATGTCCACAGAACCGGTTGTTAAGAAATAACAATCCCACCCCTGCCTCTGTATGTTTGTGTGTGTGTGTGTGTGTGTGTGTGTGTGTGTGAGAGAGAGAGAGAGAGAGGGAGGGAGAGAGAGAGAGAGAGAGAAAAGTTAGATCTCTCTCTCTCTCTCTCTCTCTTTCTCTCTCTCTCTCTCTCTCTCCCCCTCTCTCTCTCCCACCAACGTCAGCAAGCCACCATCAGTCAAAATTCATATTAATGGACCCTGGGATTTAAAATTACAAGTCAAGCACTGTTACTTACAACTGTAATTCTGGACTTAATGAAAGGCATTAATTGAGCACTATGTGTATTCCATATTGGATTTTATATTTTATATGGGTAAGCAATCATAAAATCATGTCTTAAAAACACATACATGTTTGGAACCTTTAAATTGGTCCAAGAAAGGTATTGTTCAATAAATATTTTAAGGACAATGCAATTCTATAGACTTGTTTAACAAAGAAAAAGAAAATGAAATGGACTTAAAAATAATATAATACAGCTGAGTTTTTTTCTTTTGTGCAGTGTTGACAGGGTTTCCCAAGACTCTTGCAGTTTGCTTTGAAGGATGCGTTGTCATATTTATGTGACATATCAGAGGAAGAGGAGCCTCTATATATTATATGGAGAGTGCCCATGTTACATACCTCTGCAAGCTGGGGATGAGACAGCTGCATATTTGAAATTGTATCACCTGCTCTCTTTAAACTAGGGACATCTTCTACCTGATTCCACTGGGTCCTTGTGTTATGGCCCGCCGGCAGGCTAGCAGAATTGGCAGCAGAGTCAGACAGTGAGGAGGTTGGGGAGGACCCTGGGCCAGTCCTGGAGGCTGAGGAAGGCTCGGACGAGGGCTCTGTGTCAGAGGCAGAGATGGGGCCAGGGCAGTCTTGCAATTATCAGCTACTTTCAGAGTCAGACAGCAGTGAGGCAGGGAGAGCAGCTGGAGCTGGTTCCCAGCCTACACATGCACAGAGCTGCCAAAAGAAAAGAACAATTATGAACTAAGGGTCAACGTGGGAGTAAGGCCACAGGTGGACAGTGAATGGCCCCTCCCATAGGGATTAAAAGTGAAGCAAAAGGAGAGGGGGCTTTTGAAGTAAACAATTCATTGATTCGTTCGTTGCAGCAGTGTGAAGATCTGTCTGTGCATTTCAGAGACTCTGTGCCAAGCTTTTCCTTGTCAGCACTGCGTTTGAAAATATTTACTTGGCAGTTCTCCAGGCTAGACAAGATCTGTACTCCTAATTAGACCCTTGAAAGACTGTTTTCCGGGCCTTTGGCTGAATGTAAATGCAAGAAATGCACTTCATTTAATAAAAGTTTTTTTTCCAGGACAAAAAGTCTGCATAGTGCTTTTTGGGGAAGCCTAGGTTAGAATACCTTGTTTGACCTTTGTGCAGGAAAACACATCTTTTGGTTCTCCCCTGCTGTAAAATCCAAAACTGTGAGTTGTAATGAAAAGGCCACTGGACTGATAATAAAATGAAGTGAAAGGAATGGTTGAGAGCAGAGGTGGTATTCAGCAGGTTCTGACCAGTTCTGGAGAACTGGTAGCAGACATTTTGAGTAGTTCAGAGAACCGGCAAATACCACTTTTGACTGGCCCCGCCCACATCTATTCTCTGCCTCTCGAGTCCCAGCTCATCAGCTGGGTCTTCTTTTGTTGCCCTGCACAGGAGAACGGAGCTGGAAAGGTGGTTAGGGGGGTGGGGTGGAAATGGGGATTTTACAGTATCTTTCCCCAAGCCACACCCACCAAGCCACGCCCACAGAACCAGTAGTAAAAAAATTTCAATTTCACCACTGGTTGAGAGACAATGAGGACGTGGAGAATCCATTTATACTGAGATACTAGCAGCTATTTACTGTTAGTAAAATGAACTGTAAATACAATGCCTTTTCAAAACTCTGCCATGGTCCAAAATATGCACAGCAGTTCCCCTATCATCTTGAATCTATATTTTCTCTCTCTCATTTGCTAAAGTCAATAAGCCGGGATTCTCTGCATTACATTTTGAAGGATTAGTGTTTTAGTAGTGATTGAAAAAAAACACCAATATGTCTGAATACCAATATATCTGAAATACTGAGCCACACTTTGGGTGAAGTCTCCAAAGGTGATACCAGGGTCAATTGCTCTGATAGCTTCTGCTTTTCTCCATCAGAGCCCTTCACCTCTTCCCATTTCCAAGATTGCACCATGCTACAAGACACTCCTATCTTTTGCCCTTGTGCTACCTCATGCTATGGTATCAGATCCATTTCCTTTCATTGTGCTTGCTGGTATCTATCACAGGCTTTGGGTACGCTGCCTTAGAACCTAATATACATCTCCATTGAGCTTGTATGTAATGCTTTCCTTTTGTTTTGGTTAAATGTTGTCTGTCTTTCTCTCTTTCTTTGTCTGTCTGTCTGGGTTTTTTTCTTGTTTGTCCATCCTGTTGTGCTGTTCCTGCTGTGGCTACTCATTCCCTGCTGCCTATAGCATCCAAAAAGTGCCATCCGCTGACCTGAGGAGAGTTTCAGCTCCCCCTGATTCTTTTACCATGTGAGTACTTGTCTTTCCCTCCCCTATTTTTAAGTATCACCCTTTTCCTTCAGGCGCCATCTTTCTCCTTCTCTGCATGGTTTAGGTAGCATGAATCCTGTAGTCATCTGGAAATGCTTTTTTGCCAAAGCTAACATTTCCAGCAATGCAATGTGCCAACCGGTTCCTGAAATGGATGCTGAAAAAAAAAGTTACTTGTGCTAGTGTTGTTTGTTGAGAACTCTGAGTAATCTCTGGAAAGTTCATAATCTAATTGTGCAAGGGTCACACCCAGTGGTGGGCTGCAACCAGTTTAACCAACAGTTCTGTGAGTGCATGCTTTATGCATTCATGCACGGTTTGTGCATGTGCATGTACGCAGCATTCAAAATATAGCAATTTGAGGCTCAACTGCTTACCTTCTAGGGCAGCTCTGGTAACTAGAACAGCTGAGGTGTAGAAATCTGCTGTGCCATGCGAATCAGCTGAGCCAGAAAGAAGGGAATAGAGGACAGGATAGGGTGGAGGCAGGTGGGCGGGGCCAGCTGATGGTCAGAACTACCGGTTCACTAGAACCGGTCCAAACTGGCAGTAGCCCAGCACTGGTCACACCTGAAGCGAAATTACTTGAATGTGTGTGGAAGGTGTAAAACATTCCAATTTCTTTGGCTTTTTGTAGGCCTTTTTAGTAACCCGATAGAATACAAGCTTACAGCCTGGGTAGTTCAATCTAACAGCCTGTATTTTTCTTCTTCTTCTGATACCTGAGAAGGAAGGCCCTTGATGAATAACCAGCCGTTGCTTCCAGAGACAATTCATACAGACTGAAGCATAACTAAACATCACTCTTTTTCAAGTTTTTGAGAGAGAACTTGTCAAAAAGCAACAGTTGAGCAGTTTTCTTTTCAAGGAGAAGCATGTATTTGTCTGTGTATTACACAATTCACTTTTCCTTCACATGGTTCAGAACACATGCATGATACCTATTTTCCTTGAAACACCTGTTTCCCACATAGCCCTTAATAAGCTAAATTCCCATTCCCTTTGGAATTAACATTATTTCTTCATTGCTGAATTGAAATGCACTTCGTCTATTCTCGGGATGACAGAAAAGTAGTCTGGTGTGAAATTTGCTGTCCTCATTTTCAATCCCTCCTCATCCTTCTGTTTCAAGTGGCTGCAGCCATCTGACTTTCTTACAACATAAAGTGTGACAAAGCATAGCAGATTTTAAACTCCTTGGGGCTGTCCTTGGATAGTGTTAGAATAAGAAGGAAAACAACCAGCTATGGTTGATGTAAAATGCCCTCACCAATGAATGGGAATGAAAAAAAGACAAAGTTGCAGGGATACTACAGAAAAAAGATGTTTTCGGGATATGTTCTTTCCGTCTCATAAGCTATTCAGAGCAGAAATTGCTCAGAGGAAAGAATTATGACACATTTTACAAAGAACTGTGTCTGCTGATTCTGTTACATTGGTATGTCAATCAATCAGATGCAGACTAAAAATTACAGCTCTTGAAGCACAGAGTTGGTGGTGGGATCCATGAATACTCTGCTTATTCTTTCCTGAAAGTCATAAAAAGATGTTATGAACTGAGACCACAATTGTATCAACTGAGCTTCATCCCACATTGTGTAAATCATCCCAAATAGTGTACTTCTGGCTTCTTTATGTACAATGCAAACAACTACAACCCAACTACTGTAGGTATGTGTGTGTGTGTGTGTGATATTCAGCTTTGTTCGTGTATTTTCCCACGTCATTATAGTTGTGCATTTAAAGTGGTAGCAACATTTCGGCAGAATCTCATCTGCCATCATCAGGCTTGTGTATTGGGTTCGCCTGATGATGGCAGATGAGATTCTGCTGAAATGTCGCTACCACTTTAAAAGCACAACTATAATGACGTGAGGAAATACCCAAACAAAGTTGAATACCATACATATAAATACCCGCGAAAACTTAAGAAAATGTATGTATGTATATATGTTTGTGTGTGTGTGTGTATCTATCTATCTATCTATCTATCTATCTATCTATCTATCTATCTATCTATCTATCTATCTTTCTAAATAGAGAGAGAGATAGAGGGAGGGAGAGGGAGGGAGGGTGGGAGAGAGAGAGAGAGAGAGAGAGAGAGATCTTGTTCTGAGCCAGAATCTTATTAATGCATAACTTCAACTGGTGCAGAGTTCAAGCTCTGAATATACGTGGATATTGGGAAGAAGCATCATGTGATATGACGGATGTGGGCCAAGGTATTTAGCTGAACCTTGTTCGCATGCTTAGTTAAATGCTTTTAAGAATGCCTGTATAGAGCATGTAGTGGCAGATGCATGCCGCTTAATAAGAAATCAAATTTTAGACTGAAATTAAAGAAGTAAAAATTTCTAGAATCCCATTTTTTTAAGATATTGTATAAAGGTATAAAGACAGTAGTAGGTTTTAGAAAATTGTTAAAATTATTCTATATTCTAAATTTGAGATCAATTAGCCAAATAGCTTCATGACTGACTATTAGCCATGTCTAATAAATTAAAGCACAAACTCCAAAAGCATTAAGAACTTTAGATTCAGGGTGCTACTCACTATGATATTCTGCAGCTCAGAGTCACTTGATGTTGAGATGGGCAGAGTATAAATTTAATCAATTAATAAAAATAAAATATTCAGATGTTGTCAAGATTGTTCTGAAAATCCCATTGAGACAAATGAGCAGAACAATCTTGATTTTGGGGAACATGAATACTGGTAGGTAGCCCAAAATTCCAAAGGTATCATTCAGAATTAGTCTTGAATTTGGGACAGTGAAAGTTGTTTGAGGATACTTTATCATTAACTGGTTTTCTTTCCCCCACACAAAGACTATGCTAGAGATAATGCAATGTTTCAGAACCATGCTTTTTATAAAGACATTTGCTAACTGCATGCTTACATGAATTTATTTACTCGATTCATCAACATTTCTCTGCTATAAATCACTTCACAATTATAGGCTTTTTCCTCGCTTAGACATTGGGCAGGAAAAAATAATAATTTATACAAATTATAAATTTGTATAAATTTATAGTATGTTGGATGGGTTGGATAGTTTTATCCATTTCTTTCACAAATGCCAACAACAAAATTGCCACTAAATTGCTGATGGTAACTATTTATTTCTCTTCTATTTATTGATTTACTATTTATCCATCCATGTTCCATTCTGATGGCTTTTTAGCACTGTTGAAACAATAAAAGCCATAACTCCAAAATTACCTATCAGAAACCCAATTAATATCTGTGAATACAAAATTCTTATATTTCTCTCAAAAAATAGAATGTTCATCCATTCCTACTAATACATTGTAAAATATTTCAGCAAGTTTTGTTACAATAAAGGGTGTGCCTCATAGGAATAAAAATAATGGAAGACAAACCATTAGATCCACTTATCTATATTTTGTTTCAGATTCCAATTCTTTAATAAAGACACTTGTTAAGGTGAAAACTGAAACAAAATACTATAATGGTGAAAGGATATTTTCCATGTTCCAGCCAACTCACCCCTGAGGTTTCTGTAGGATATCTTATTTCCTTCACTTTCTCCATGTCTTTTGATTCACTCTTCAACAATCAGACATTCCCAAGATACCTCAGTCATCATTTTTAGTTTTGGGTATTTTATTTAATTATATTTCACTTTTATTATTTTTGCAAACAACTCAAGATGGCGAAGACACTCAACACACCTTCCTTCTCCTATTTCCCCCATAACAACAACTCTGTGAACTGAGCTGGGCTGAGAGAGAATGACTGGTCCAAGATCACCCAGTTGGCTTTCGTGGCTAAGGCAGGACTAGAACTCATGGTCTCTTGCTTTATAACCTGGTGCATTAACCACTAGACCAAACTGGTTCTTACTTGGTTCCATCACAAGGATTTCTTCCCGGAAAACCATTTTGAAGTTTTGCTGCTACTGTCTCTCTGTGTGAATGAAATTATTTGGTTGTGGAAAGATCACTCTCAGGGTGAACTTGTTATTTGGTCTTCATCATACTATATGTATTATTAGCCCCAGACTCATCCATGGAACTATACTGACATAAGATTCCTCTTATTAATTGAAATTTTAAGGAAAACTTCAGGACCTTCTTTTTGAATGGATGTTGGGTAGATTTACCCATTTTTAAAATGGCTATTGTGAAAAACAAAATTTCCAGAAACTAAAGATTTACAAAAATGTACTTGTCATCCCTTCTAGGTCCTTGTCCCATTGAATATTTCTTTCATACCAGCTTACTTTTGTCTCTCTCTCTCTCTCTTTTCTTAAGGAGGAGGCTGATTAGAAAATAATGACATCATTTTTTGTTTCCTAAGGGAACTTATAAAGCTCTTGTTTTCAAAAAGAAGAATAAAGTACTACTAGAAAGATAGATAAATGAAGCAAATAGCTTAATGAATATGAACAGAACATTTCCCGATGTGTCAATTGGGAACAGACTATATCAGTGGTTAATAAAATACTTTTAAAAAATATCTGAACATTCTGGTAGGAATATCCATGGAAAAGACAATCTCCTAGACATCCCTATGTTATAATTTGGCAGTAAATAAAATCGCATGTTGTTTGCTCTTAGGATTTAATGGATGTGTTAAAGGCAGAGAGACTTCTGATCTCTGAAGAAGGAATTTAAATTGGAAGATGGGTGATCCTATAAAAAATAAGTACAAAAAAACATCACTTGAACTATTGAATATTTTGAGTATTTGCCAAAGCAGGTTATAAATCTAGCAAACAATGAGAAGAATATGAACTTCTCCAAAAGTATTTTCTCCCATGGAACAAATTCCAAAACTTTTAATTTCATTGAATTGGGTGGTAAATCAAATAGAAATGCAGGATAATTTCTTTGCCTGATATTAGTTGATAAGAGTGTCTTATTTGGAGAAGGACATTCTAACTAGCCTGCCAATGTTCTTCAGCAAGACTATAATTTCAAGAACAAAAGAACTTGAAATGGAATGTTCAAATATGAAACTGTGTAACTAGAATATATAAAAAAGGACAAGGGATCTTATGATTCCTAAAAGAATCTTTGTTGGTTTTGTGGCACTAGTTTAAATTGCTGTCATTTATTGGTTGATCTATTAGGGCTCAGTGAAAACCAAAATATTTTTCTAACTTAGGTAAAAGGTAATCTTAGGTAATCTTGTTTGCTCAAACTCTACTATTCATAACTTATGGACATATGCATGTAATTTTCTTGGCACAATATAGAAGGGATTTGACATTGCCTTCTTCCCAGACAGTTTGGGTTTTCCAGCCTAGCCTACATCCCTGAGTTTTCTTAGTGATCTCCCATCCAAATATTAACCAGATCTGGTCTTGCTTAGCTTTTCAAGATCAACCTAAATCAGAAACTTAGTAGAACTATGGAACTATGTTATGGACACTTCCTGCTGCTCTGAATGCTATATACTGGAGATTGCACACATGAGTCACAAGTTGGACAAGTTTGCCTTTCTTGTTATCCCATTGTGTTCATTTTGTCCTTAAACATATCTGCATGGATATCTATCTATGGATGGATGCATAATGCAAAGGATGAAGTGGGCACTAGCTCCCAACCAGGACTCTTGTTTTCTTCTGGGTTGACATCTTATTTTGAATGAGTAAAGTGTTTTCAATTGAAGCATTATATTTAATGCATATCACTTCTAAGTTCTGACAATGAAATCACACTAGCGAGGTTAATTATTTTTCTTTTGTAAGCTGGTGTTTTCCTTCTCCCTATTATTCTAAAAAGCAAGGACATTTAATTAGTTTTGCATGTTTATTGAGGAGATAAATAGTTCATTAATCTGTCATAGAGAACATGCCCCGGGAGAGTTCTGAATTTCCCCAAGTTTAATGTTGGGTTCTGTTTTTAAAGAGGCAGATTTCCGATTGAATCATATTAAATATAGGTTCTCGCCTGACAGCTATTTACAAATAGATTCTTCCTCTGTTTTTCTATAGACAGACATGTTATGGTTCACAAGATTTGAAAATAATTGTCAGAAAATGTGAATGCTTAAAATTAAATGCTCCCTTTCAGTTGCATCAGCCTGACCCTGTGGCAGAGGCATTGTTTGGATATCAGATTCCTGCTCTAAATTCCACTAGATTAGATTCCTTCCTTTTCTTTTTACTTGTCACTTGGGCAGAGATGCATAGTCAAAACAGAAAGGGCCCAGCATCTGAATAATTAAGCTGCCAGCACAAGAACTTCTTCTTTTGTTTCTTTAAATATGATTAGTCTACTCTTCTCCTTAAAAAGCATTCAACATGGTTTACAAGATAGAGCAAATAAAAACAGAATGAAGAATCCAGTTAGCTGAAATTTTGTAAATCAAGTTTAAGTGTTTTCTCCCAGTGAGACTGGTTTATCAGAGCAACCTGGTCTACCCAGGTATGGGACGGAGCATACTGCTTTCAGCCTCAATCCTAATATGCAAGTAGCCCCGGTTCAAATCCCAGAAGGATATGGCTAGCTGATGAGAGCTAAATAGCTTAAAATAGAACTATATTAGTCTCCCTTTATTTCTTTGTTGGTCAAATATATATTTAAAAAGTTTGTAATGCATTTTGTGAAGACATTACTGGGAGCTGCATATAAGAACTAGATGCCACCTATGACTGGATGCTTCTGCTTCAAGGATAGCTCAGAAAGATTCAGACCTGACAATTCTGTGCAGTATTAGGTTTGGGGAATCTAAAGTGTTACAGTTTTAAATAGCTTTCCCTCTACTCCTTATCTAAATCATGTATTCCAATAGCTAGTGCTATGCTCAGGATGTACTCTTACAGTATGTAGCTGATCGCTTCTTGAAGTACTTGAATCAATGATTCTGTTGATGAAAAAGGACTACATCTTGGCTATATATTGGATGAAACTTTCTGATGGAATGACAGCAGAAAAACTTTCTCTTTGAAGTTATGAAATCTATTTGGTTAGAGTTTTAGAGGTTGAATGGCCTCCTATCATATTGAATGAGCAAGGGAAGTGAGATTGCACAAGTGAATTTAGCTTTCCCTTCTAATTTTCCAGCTCAGTAATTTGATTTGAGCTGCAAGAGAGATGCAACTCCATTGCCACCCATGAGTTACTTCTGGATACTGTTGGTCACAGAGACAGAAGTAGCTTCATTACACTGTCGCTTCACCACTACTTGAAAATGGGGTTACTTACTACTGATTGCTCTCCCTACTTTACCCCATACCCTTCCATGTCAGCGGGGCTAGCTTTGGATATGGGCTTGTTATGCTTTCAGAAATAATCCAACTGGCAGTCAGAGGCACAAAGCAACTCATCATTGAAAACTTGGCAGGTGGGTAAACATACTGTTCCAAGTATCCACCTGTACATATTCAATTTCACCCTTGTCCCACATTAAGGAGAATTACTGATAATTGTTTTCCCATCAGCAGTTGAAATGGTATGTGGAAAGATCTTGGGAGATAGCTGGAATTGCTTCAGACTAAACAGTGGTCAGTCAACCCATAGAAGGAATGTGGACGTGGCAAACAACTTAGAAGGGACTTCCCTACTTTCTTGGATTGTAAAGATGAAAGAGGAGAGATGTATCATCAAACTGTATTGTGATTTTATAATAACGTTAGAACTACAACTTCTGGTTGCGCTTCTTGTCTGCATTGACAGTACCTTACAAAGCTGACAGCAGATGATGCTTGGTGGGATGGTAAACAAAGGTGGAAGTATCCATTAATAATTTTCTTTAGGGCAGTAGCAGTCTGTGGCAAAGTAGGACGTAGCTATTGGGGCAGCAATCTTATGTTGGCATATTTTTTTGCTGCCTCAATGACTTGAAGAGCACTTGAAGTAGTCCTCTGCCTTCAATTTCCTTCTATGAGGAATAAGCATTTGAACAGTAAATTCAGTAAAAACAGTAAAGACTGGAAAAAATTTTCATGGAGGATTTTTGTCTTGAATGCTCTGGGCAAGATGCTTCCTTTCTAGGGAGTAGCACATAATTGCCTATTAAAAGTTAGCTTCATGGAAGTCAGGAAACAGTTTTTGCCTGGCAGCTCTAGCTTTTCCAGTGGATGCCTTCCACTGCGAAGAAGAGGATTTATTTGACTGTTTGCCCAATTTGAATGTTCGCATAGGTTACTCTCTTTTCATGCAATACAAAGATAAAAGTTTCAAAGCAAAATAATATTTTTAAATGAAAGTATTCTAATGAAAGGGGTTGCAAATAGTCAGTAAAGTTCTTTTAAATCAGGATTCTCAAAAGTGTTCAATATTGACACTTTTAAGGATCAATGTTCTATCCAAGGGCTCATCATTATAATTTGTAGTACTATTACTTAAAGTAGCATTTATTAAAATATTTTCATAAAATAAAAGTTTGGGGGTCTAACATTTCTGGAAGGGGTCAATAAGATGAAAAGTTTGGGGATCGATGCTTGATACTAATACTTCTGTAGTGAAAGGATTTGCTGGTGATGTCACTATTGCCCATGGCACTCCCAGTTGGGGGTCCGTTTTGCAGCCATATAAAATCACCCCCCAAAGTGGTACCCATTTGTCTATTTGGGGTCACCCATTTTCAAACTGCTGGGTCGGTGCTAACTGGAGTGTGTGACGAGAGCTCATACCATCCTGCGGTAGCAATAGATCTCAAATGATTGTCAGCCCAGCATTCTAATCTCATGGGCAACCACATTCCTTTAAAGTAATCAAGGGCTTTCTAAGAGTAAATAGGGTAGGGTGTTGAAATCTTTGGATGAAATGGAGTTGACCATTTTTTTTTCATTACCAAGTCCCAATAACATAATGACTCAAGAGACTAGTTTTCACATTCTGGAAACCTTCCAACAGCCATTCTGGCTGAGGATGGTGAGTGTTGAATTCTAATACATCTGGAAATGATAAAAATGGAGAACACAATCTACAAGAATGAATAATTACTCATATTTCATTCATTTTTCCTCTTAAAAGCTAAATTTAGATCTGAAAAATTATTCTAGTTTTTCTTGGGATGAGCATTACTGGTTAGACTGACTTGATAGGTGCTCAAACTTAAAAAAGAATTTGTTGCTGTTGATCTTATTCCAACATATTACAATAGTTGCAGTATGATTCTTCTTTGAAAGAGATAAGAGATATTACTTATGCAGAACTAAGGCACTTAGTAGAAGCCTCAATTACATCATGCATAGGGATGGAATTCTCCAGGTTTAACAAACGGTTTGATGATGGTGCAATTTGCGTGCGCATGTGCGCTTCTTACACGCCCACGCCTGACACGCACTGCGCAAATGTGAACAGCACTTGAGTAACACAGCTGAGAAGCGGCAATCCGCTGTGCCGTGCTAATCAGCTGAGATGATATAGGTAGGTAAAGTGCAGGGGCAGGTGGGTGGGCCCACATGACAGTCACAGCAAATTGTTTTGCTGTCAGCTGATTTTTGGAAGAAGGGTTTTGGCCGAACTGGTGTGAACCGGTAGAATCCCATCCCTGATCATGTATTTAATGGTGCAGTACGAATCATTTGCATGATGATATCAGGATTCATGAGCTATCACTCATTTGCCAAGGATACCCTTGTCATGGGAGATACTACAAATTATTGTCGGCTCTTAGTGACCACATAGATAGATTTTCTCCATGATAATCAATCCCTAACCTGATTCTTCAGCTCTTCAATGACTCTCCCAGTGCCACTGTAAACCAGTCTATACATCTTCCTGCTGCCTGTCCTCCTCTTCCTTTCAATCTTTGCCAGCATTAAATATTATTATTATTATTATTATTATTATTATTATTATTATTATTATTATTATTATTATTATTATTTATATACTGCTCCTCTCCCGAAGGACTTGGAGCGGTGCACAGCCATACAATTAAAACATTAAATATATAAAAGTTAAAACTAGATTAAATTAAAGACCCTGGCTGAAAACAATTAAAACCCCTCCCTTAAACCCTAAAATTTGATATAAAAATTAAAATGCCCAAATCTAAAATCAACCCAAGCCGGCCTGGTCAAAAAGCCAGGTTTTCAAGGCACGCCTGAAGGTCCCCAGGTCCGTGGCTGTACGCAACTCTGGAGACAACCATTCCAGAGGGCAGATGCCCCCACAGAGAAGGCCCTATTCCTCGGGGTCACCAGCCGGCACATAGATGCCGACGGGACCCGCAAAAGCCTTTCCCAGAAAGCTGGGTCTTTGTATAATGTGTCCAAGATAGGATAATTTGAACCTGATTATTTGGGCCTCAAGTGAGAACTCTGGGTTGATTTGTTCAATGATCCATTGGTTTGTTTTCTTGGCTGTCCATGGTGTTACTGTTTCAGGAACAATTATTTTATTTCAAACATTAGGGACAACACTACTATCCATCATATTCATCTTAATTTTTCAGTCCACTGGTTTCTGAATTTTAAGGAAATCTTGTCTGTGTTGAGTAAGTGGCAAAATTAATTTGCAGAAGGCCTATCATTGTTCAGGTTCTGCTTTCTCTAGTACACCATGTCTTGAATTTCTTTCGCAAAACAGCAGGTAAATATGTTTGGCTAGTTGAGGTGTCTGGGGTGCCAGTTAAAATGGACAGCTGTCCCTTGAAGCAGCATGGAAGTTTTGGGTGCCATAATTTCTCAGACAATTTATGACAGCTTGCATTGTGTGGAAGGAATTTTGACATTTGAGGGCACCTGGGGTGCACAGCTGCTGCTCTTTAGCGGTGGTGAATTTATTATCTGTTTGGAGGCTTGAAGAACTGTAATTATTTTGGATATATTGAAGAGTGTTCTTGCAAAGAAAGTGCTTGTGATGAGCTATTTTTTAAAAAAACACACACACATTTTCTAGCTGATTTCATTCCTACCTGTCATTTTCAAACTGCCTAAAGGTGCTGCTTTAATAAGGACTTGATTTGCAAGTTCTTCTTTGTGTGTGTTTGTGTTTAAATCTGTCCAAGGGTGACAGAAACCTGTTATTAGCAGGCATTTCCCAATTATCTGCTAATTGGCTTCTCAGCAGACTTTCATAGAAAAAGTTTGTGCATATATGTCATCTTGATTGCCAAAGGATCACTTTTAAGCAAAGGTGCAATATTAATTCACCTCGATCTTCAACATGATTCCCTTGTCCCTTGATGTAGCTATTCCACCATGACAGAGGGAAAAAAAGAAAACATGGTTGCTAACAGCCTTCTGAGGATCCAGCTTCATTAGGAATTGTCCATTATTCTGTGGCACAGGGAAAGATTAAGACAGTTTTAGTATCAGCAACAGTGACTTGATTTTTCTTATTTTCCTCCCTGCCCCATCACCTTTTCTCACATTTGCATTGTATTTTTCTTAGATTTTAAATCCAAGGGTAGAGATTGTCTCTTTATTGAGGTATAAGTACTACTTGGTGTAAATTTAGTTGAAAGTAGATATAGCAAGGACAATTCCTGCAAATAGTGATCTTTGCGCTAAGCAAATAATAAAATACAAAGACTAGGCAAATATACACAAATGGAGTCAAATGACAAATTTGACTCCATGTAATCTGAAAGCAATGGTATGAAACTGATGCAGAGAGAGAACCAAATGAATTTAAAACCTGACAAAGGCAGAAAATCCATTTATGGCTGCTTGGAAATAATCTTCATTGTGTTTAGTCAGATTTAAAGGTTGGTAAATTTATGTAAAATTGATTTAGCATATTCTTTCTTACATGGCAATAAGAATCCATTGAATGTAAAATACATTTCTGAGTAGATTGCTTTAGAAAATGCATTCTATATTCTTAAAAGCAAAAGCCTTAGGTTCCTAACTGTTGATATATAGAAAGTAAGAAATATGGTGATTAACACTCCTTGCTTATTTGCATTTAGTTTGGTTCTTAAAGAAAGAAATTTGGATGATAGGACATAGCTATTTCTTACATCCATCCGAGATCAGTTTATTCACATTAAAACATTTACAGGCCTACATTCTCTCTGTCCCTCATCCCATCTCAAAATTAGGGAATCATAATGCTGAATATGATGAGTACAGGAATATCTGCAGGGTTGATCAATGATGTCAAAATGTTGACATTCCCAAGTGTTTGACTTACAGCTGCTTTTTGTAAGCATCAAAAATGAGCAGAACTTTGATCACCTGGTCATATCTTTTTATGACATTAACCTCTCCCCCTCCTGGGATTGGAGTTCTTGTCCTCTCCTTTTCCTTTGTCCCCTTTCAATCAAACCTCAATCCTTTTTCCTCAGGGTCCTGGAAAGCCAAAATACGGTTTTGTTTCTTTTTGGTTAATCTTAGTAAAAGCATCATTCTAACAGTATTTCACTCCAATGTCAACATTTTACAAGAAACCCAGTTTTAAAGGATGGTTATGATTATTACCATCATTATTCTCATTCCTAAATACGGTGGTACTTTGAGCTTCTCTTTGTATGGCAATGGTAGATCTTAGAAGAATGTGTTGCTCGGGGTGAAATTAAACCTTTCTTTCCAAATCTATCAGTCTGACTGCAAAAGCACCCATACCTTGTTTTACAGATTGACCTGGGCTACCTACTGTTCTAGATTTTGCTTTTTCTGGTCTTCTGGTTTTATGGAAGGCTTATATTGGCAGTAGTACAGCAGTAGTACCATATGGGACCTTCCGTGAATAGAAATGCTGCACAAATTCGACAGTCAGTTCATAATTCATAATGAAAGTCAACTGATTTTCTGAAAATATCTGTTGTGGTTCACCAGCAGCCAGTGCAGAGGGCAGTGGAATCGGACAATGGGGAAGAATGGGGACCAGTCAGGGAGTCTTCAGAGGACTCGGACAAGGGTCCTGTGTCTTATACAGAGATGGGGCCAGGACCATCTGGGAGTGGGGTGCTGCCTTCAGAGCCTTGGGAGTCTGGCAGCAGGAAGGCAGAGCAACAAGGGGAGTCTGTTCCCAGTGCACGTGTGCGCAGAGCTGCTAGAAGGCGAGAGAAGCTGAAACAAAAGGGGTGACTCAGGAGTAAGGCTGGGAGGTGATTGCCCCTCCCACAAGGGATAAAAGCCAGGCCAAGGTGATGAAACCTTTGCCAGAAGCAAAGTACTTTGATTAATTCCAAGTCATCCTTGAAGCTCTTTGTACTTCGGTTGGTTTTTCTTGTACTTTGGTTGGTTTCTTTACTAGTTAATTGAATACTTCTGTTTTGGCAGCACTTCACAGAACTGAAAGGTGCGTGCTTATCTTGGGGGGACTGTTTGAGCTTAATTCCAGCTGGGAATGAAAACAATTCCCAGCGTTGCAATAAAATAGGTTTTGTTTTTAAAACAAGTTAGTGAATATTTACGGTTTACGAAGCCTGGGTCAGAACAGTATCCTCAAGCAGAATCTTTTTATCCCTTCATGATACTAGGTGGAAGCCTGGACTGGATCCTCCTGGTTCTCCAGGCACAGGTAAAGGATGCCCTTCCTCCCCTAATATGCTTGGGCCTGGGGGCTACCCACAAAAGACCCTCTGTGAATATCTTAACATATGGGCAACATAGATCAATTACAATGGAAGCAACAGAGCTTAACTGTTGAGTTCATTCCAGACACTTATACCATTCCTCAGATCAAAAGGCAGCCATTGTTTCACAACCAGCCTGTATCTTGAGATTGGCAGAGAGGTGCCAACGGGATTTGATTTGGCTAAGGTGTGTTTTTTTCCCCTTCTGTTCCCGTTCTTCATTCATTCATTCTGGGAAAATCAGACTCTTTCCTTTTCAGAACCTGTGTTGGACTGGAGTTGGAATTAATTACTGATGGAACTGCTGTATTTCCTTGTAGCCCCCACGCCATTCCGGATCGTCTGAGAATCCGAGTGAATAGGATTAGCTTGCAAGATTACGAGGGACTGCATTATGACAAGGAAAAACTCCGGGAAGTTTGTAAGTTTTTTTAAAAAAAATAGTGGGGTTTTTTGTCTGTGAAGGACGCCCCGTGTATGGGACATTTCATTCTGCAATTTTGTGTGTGACTAATTGCCAGAAGGGCTGGTTTTTCTTTCATGCTTCACAGAAGCCAAGTCATTGTAAAAGTTGCCTTCAAACAAAGTTTTCAGGAGATAAATGCTAGGGAGTATTTTGTCTATTTAAAAGTCACCTTTTAAAACGGGTCATTATTTTAAGAGATGTAAAAAAGGATTTTGCCATAAATTTCATTGGAAACTTTTTGAAAACTTCTACTTTTGCAGAGCCTGGGAAATTTCCATCACATGAAATGTGGCTCATATTTATTCCTTTTTTTAAATCAGAAACTCATCAGCCTCTGCATATGAAGAGAGGTCATACAAATGAATGTTGTATATAAATAGCAATTGTTTATTTTGCAACAATAAAACCACAGTGGGGAAATAATGTTTTTAAAAAGCCCCTGTAGAAATGTATTTGCAGAACAATTGAAAGCAGTCATTTTTATTTTAAAAAGTTATTTTTCTAACTATCAAGAGTACAATTTTCATTTAAAGTTTCTAAGCTTCTGATTTTACAAACAATAACTGTCTTCAGGTATTATGTCTGAACAGGAGATTTTAAACAGTATGACAGACAATCTGTAATATTTCTTTCTTTTCTAACTTTTCCAAAGCAAGAAGGTTTGAAAGTGGCATTAAAATTTTCTTAAGTCAGTTTGAATCCTGGTGACTTTCTGGACTTTTCTATAGTTTTTTCTATAGTACAAGCAAGTGAACTGATTCATTTTAAATGAAGAATTAAATGAATTCTTTACATATAGAGTTTCAAGTTCTGGGAACGACTAGCTTTGTGTGGCAGAATAAAAGGAGTGTTATTAAATTTTGTTCTATCCTTTGTATTTTCTGTTAATATAATCCATTATGAATACTGAAATAAACAGGGCAGGGCATAAGTTCAGTAATCAGCAGATACTTATATACATAAATGCAGCATACAAATAACACTTAAACTGAGTGTTGCTAATCAGTGATTACAGTGTATGATGTTTACTATCATGTAGTTGTTTTCTATCCCTATACACAAATGATTGAGAAAATGAGGGAGAAACACATATACATGAAGGTTGTTTCCTTCAAAGAGCAGAATATCATCAGAAAGATTTCAAAATACATTGTCTACCTCTAGTGGAGTTGATATCAATCTTTTTCTGAAGGTGTACATGTTGAGTTGACAGTTACATAAGAGAGAAAATCTAGTTAAGTGAGACCACAAATAGAATGAGAATGGAAATTAATTTACACTTATTTGGGATAATCCAAGTTAGCATTGCAGTATTTATTGTTCATCATGGAGATTTAGCTCCGGAAATTTTTTTTAAATGGGTTCATTGCAATATTTTAAAGAGAATAATAAAATTGCTTATTCTTTAGCTATTCTCCATGTTCTGATTTTAATAGCTTATTGTTCATTTAGACTGGAAAGTTTGAAATATGGATATAAAAAGAAATCTCCCAATTTGGGAAACTGATCTTATCTCCATGGGACAAAAGTCAGATATCCTCGATGAACTTAGCTGAATAGTTTTGATCTGAAGAGAGCAAATCATACTGGCTTTCAAAATTACATAGATTTTTTTTTTTTTGAGAATAATTTTACATCCAAACTCTAACCTGTGGTTATATTTATCTGTGATTGGATGAAAACAATCAGCTTATTCATAATCCCCATTTTAGACTTGGTTCAAACAACATAGAGCTCAGTAACTATAGCTGAGAGTGAGGGATGACAAGTATAGTCAATAAAAACAGAAACAAAAACTTGGTTGCACTGGAAGTGTGGGGGAAAGAGGGATGACAGATCACGGGAGAAGAAGGTTCAAAGTAGCTCATGCCTGTCACCATATTCTGTGACAGGAATGATCTTCCAGCTGGCTCACTGTAATGGCGGCAGAATTCTTCAAGAAGGACACCAAGTTGAAGACACATATAAACTCTTTTGTTGCTGTGCCAGAGCTTTTAGTATTTTGCCCACAGGCAAATGACTTTCCTCCAGTGAAAAATTCTGCCTCACATACTTCAAGTTATCATTTATTCCCCAACAGGCTGTAGAAATGTGTTATTATAATTTAAGCAAAATGTATACTTCCCAGAAATCCTAGTAATTATCTTTGTAAAGAATGTTCTGCAAAGCTGTGATGAAACCTTTCATTTGCCGAGTGACAATCAGCATCCGGAGCTGGAGCAAGTTCTCTTAGTGGAATCTATATTCTCCCTGAAAAATATCATAAATCAGTTCTGGGGAAATAAGCAATGGATAAAGATAGGGGGATGTTGGGGAACAGAATGCTGCCTACTCAGAATAACCATCTTTTTGCTCAAAGATAAGCAAACCTATTAGAAGGTTTGTCATCCAATAATTCCTAGGGAACCCCGTATTCTGCAGCATGGTTACATAAGAAACGGCCGTCTTTGTAATTGAATATGAATAATGAGCCAGATGGACGAACAAGACTCCATTAAACCCTTATCTCCAGGAGCCATATCGTGCATTGATTAATGACTCAGTGTGTGTTACTGGGAAAAAGACTTCATTTTGAAAAGTTAGCATCCACTGTGTTTGCAGGCTCAGCTAACCTCTTCTTTTGATTTTACACCATTAATTCAATGTGACAATTAATTATTATGGTATTATCTCTAGAATTATGTTTTGTTTTTGATTTTTTGTTTCCTCAGTTAGGATGGTGAGGGGTTTCAGGCAGAGACATTTTTATCCATTAGCCTGTGAAATTAATGGGAAAACTTCTCAGCAACTGCAGAAATATTAGCATCAGGCCATTAATATTGTAAGAAATTACTGGTGCGCCAGATGAGAAGAAAATATGTAGTTCAATAGTCTGCCCAGTCATACAACCTAGGCAGATACTACAAGGGAGACATGATCCACAAGGACAATTTCTAACCCTACTGGCTTCCTGATATATTAAGATGATAACTTCCTCACGATTTTCACCCGTTTGGAGGCGGCAGGGGCGGCTTGGACTTGGAATTGGCCAACGAAAAGAGAAGACCCAGCCCGGGACATCTTATTCTATGAGTGATCTATGGGCCCTGAGACATGTCCCCCTGTCTCGGGAATGGCCCTCTACTCTCTCGAGGGCCCATCTCAAGGACGGATTATGGAATCCGGAGAGATGGTGGGCTTTTAAGAAACGTGGGAGGGGGGGGTGTTTGATTAAATTTTTAGTCAGGTTTTTAAGGGGGTTAGGTAGGTCCGGGCGGGTGTTGGGGGACAACTCGCCGGAGGCTGGGACCAGGCCGGGGGTTGAGCGTGGCCGGGAGAGTCATAATCCGGACAGGACTGTATTAAGGATGGGGGGGGTCATTGGGGAGGGTGGAATTAAATCGATTGATACGGTGAGCGGGAGGGGCAGATTTGGCGGTTGTAGGGGGCCACATTCTGTGTTGGGAGCGCGCCCCCGCTGTTTACTTGCTGTGGCGCACTCCGACCCCCTTGTCATCTCCCGTTCCCCAGGGGGTTTGAGCAATCGGGCCCTGGGCCTTCGGCTGATGTTGTGTAACGCCAGGTCCGTCGTTAATAAAGCCCCCCTCATCCATGATTTGATCTGTGAGGGGGGCGCGGACCTGGTGGGAGTTACCGAGACCTGGCTGGGCCAAGAGAGGGGAGTCCCTCTGGTGGAGATGTGCCCAGCCGGATTTCGGGTCTTTCATCGGCCGAGGGCCCAGGGGAGGGGAGGGGGGGTCGCGGTAGTTATTAAGGAAGATCTGTGTCCGAGGGAGGCCACTGTATCTCAGACGACCGGGTGTGAGCTCCTTTTCGTGAAGTTCGGTTCCACGGTTCAGGTGGGCTTGCTGGTCGCATACCTGGCTCCCTGCTATGCGGCAGCGGCCCTGCTTGAGCTCCTTGAGGTTATAGCTGGCGTGGCGGTTGGGACCCCCAGGCTTATGGTCATGGGGGATTTCAACCTGCCATCTGCCGGCGGTACCTCGGGGATTGCCCAGGAGTTCATGGCCTCCATGACGGCCATGGGCCTGACCCAGTTAATTCGGGACCCTACTCACGTGGGAGGTCACACCTTGGATTTGGTTTTTGTCTCTGATCAGTGGCAGAGTGATCTGGGTATAGGGGATATAGTTGTGGAACCCCTGTCATGGACGGATCACTCGCTCCTGAAGCTCGACTTCCGTTCCGCGCCCCCTGACCGCAGGGAGGCGGGGCCATTAAAATGGTACCGCCCCAGGCGCCTGATGGACCCTGATAGGTTCCTGACGGAGCTTGGGCCATTTCCCGAAGCTCATTCACACGACTCGGTTGAGGGCTTGGTCGCCACCTGGGATAGGGTGGCTGCTGGGGCCCTTGACCGAGTCGTGCCCTTGCGGCCTCTGACCCGGTGCCGATCCCATCTGGCTCCCTGGTTTTCTGAGGAGCTAAGGGAAATGAAGCGCCGGAAAAGACGCCTAGAGAGCAGTTGGAGGTCCAGCCGCTCTGGGTCTGACCGAACACTACTGCGTTCTTATATTAAGACGTATCTAGTGGCAATAAGGATGGCGAGGAGGTCTTACCTCTCCACCCTTATCGCGTCCGCGGAAAACCGCCCAGCCGCCCTGTTTAGGGTGACCCGCTCCCTCCTGGAGGTGGGAGAGCGGGAGGACCCCTTACAGGGACGGGCTGAGGAGTTTTCTAGGTTTCTGCAGGACAAAATCGCTCAGATCCGGAGCGAACTGGACTCCGACTGGCCATCTCCGGGTGGGGGGGTGGGGGTGGATATCGGTGGAGTTGGTTGGGTTGAGTTCGACCCTGTTACTTTAGAGGATGTGGACAGGATACTGGGGGGGCTTAATGCCACCACCTGTTTGTTGGACCCGTGTCCCTCCTGGCTGGTTTTGGCCACTCGGGAGGTGACACGAGGCTGGTTCCAGGGTATTATAAACGCTTCCTTGAGAGAGGGGCTGCTACCTGCTGCCTTGAAAGAGGCGGTGGTGCGGCCCCTCCTCAAGAAACCGTCCCTGGACCCAGCACTGTTATCTAATTATCGTCCCGTCTCCAACCTTCGTTTTGTTGCGAAGGTTGTTGAGAGTGTGGTGGCACGTCAGCTCCCGCAGTGCCTGGATGAAGCGAGTTATCTTGACCTCCTCCAATCGGGTTTCAGGCCCGGGCACAGCACGGAGACGGCTTTGGTCGCGTTGGTTGATGATCTCTGGAGGGCTCGGGACAGGGGTTGTTCCTCTGTCCTGGTCCTATTAGATCTCTCAGCGGCTTTTGATACTGTCGACCACAGTATCTTATTGCGGCAGTTGGAGGGGTTGGGAGTGGGGGGCACCGTGTTACGGTGGTTCACCTCCTTCCTCTCCGACCGTTCGCAATTTGTGTTGACAGGGGGGCAGAGGTCGGCCCCGAGGCCCCTACTATGTGGGGTTCCTCAGGGGTCGGTGCTCTCGCCCCTGCTGTTCAACATTTATGTGAAGCCGCTGGGTGAGATCATCCGTGGCTTCGGGGTGGAGTTCCATCAGTACGCTGATGATACTCAGCTGTACATCTCCACCCCGGGTCACCCCAACGAAGCTGTCGAAGTGATGTCCCGGTGCCTGGAGGCCGTGCGGAGTTGGATGGGTCGTAACAGGCTCCGGCTCAACCCGACTAAAACCGAGTGGCTGTGGTTTCCTGCGCCCAGATACAGCCAGCTGATTCCTTCGCTGGCCGTGGGGGGAGAGGTTTTGACCCCTGTGGAAAGGGCGCGCAATCTGGGTGTCCTCCTGGATGTACAGCTGTCTTTGGAAGAGCATATTGCAGCCGTCGCCAGGGGGGCTTTTTATCAGATACGTCTGATTTACCAGTTGCGGCCCTTTCTGGATCTGGGCGCACTTCGCACAGTCACGTCCGCCCTCGTCACTTCCCGCCTGGATTATTGCAATGCTCTCTACATGGGGCTCCCCTTGAAGAGTCTCCGGAGGTTACAGCTGGTCCAGAATGCAGCCGCGCGAGTGATTGTGGGTGCCCCTCGGAGCTCCCACGTTACACCGCTGCTTCGCAGGCTGCACTGGCTTCCTGTGGCCTACCGGATTCGATTCAAGGTGGTACTGATGGTATTTAAAGTGCTCCATGGCTCGGGACCTGGGTACTTACGGGACCGCCTACTGCCATCGTCAACCTCCCGCCGCCCAGTACGCTCCCACAGGGTTGCCCTGCTTGGGGTACCGCCATCTGGCCGTTGTCGGCTGACGGCCCCGAGAGTTCGGGCTTTCTCTGTGGGGGCTCCCTCCCTATGGAATGATCTTCCCCCGGAGACACGGTCTATGACGGATATCCTGACCTTCCGGCGCGCGGTGAAAACGTTATTTTTTAATCAGGCCGGCCTGGCCCAGTAACTGTGTTTCAGGTTTTTAATTAAATTTTAATTGGGGTTTTTAGTTTTTAACTTTTAAATTGAATCTGAATTAGACAGCCGGATTAAATTATTTAATTTATTTTTAATTGTATTTATTGTATATCTTGTATGTTTTAGTAGGCTGTACACCGCCCCGAGTCCCCTTTTTGGGAGAGGGGGCGGTATAGAAGTTTAAACAAATAAATAAATAACTTCCAGAATTCCAAATCAGTACATGTGCAAAGTTTGACTTAAAAACTAATGTATCCTCTAAAAATATTGTCTGGCTTTTCATTTTCAATGCTACACTTGCAATAACACGGTGATGTAAATCTTGCTCTCATGCACTGGGTCCCAATGTTACAGTATTTGGAGTCATGGTGTCATGACATACATTTTGTCACTAGATCCTGAGTTTCCTTCTACAGATGCTGGTAATTATGTCGTTTCATCATTTTATTCTGTCCCAAAAGCCTCAATGCATTGCTCAAAGTGGCTGTTTGTATCACTATCTTTCCATTATTTAATAATTCCAGGATACTTTAGAACCATCTCATATTTCTTTTTCTTGCCACCTACTATTTTCCTCTGGCAGAACATGTGTTTAGCCAAACCTGAGAAGATTACTCAGAGTGTAGCTAATGGGGGCAGTATGAACATTAAATTGGTTATTTCTAGAATTAGCCTCCAATTGGGAACATCAATGTACACTATCTCTAAAGCATTAACCAGCTAAAATCTCTTGATGATAGGAAGACCAAAAGGATGAAAGTATAAAGAATTTGATAAAGGCTTCTTTCAAGCATGGGTCTAACCTTAATCCCTAAAAACACACAAGATTTGTACCTTTTGTTTAGTATTAATACATATTAACAGAATTGGAAGGGACCTTGTAGATCATTTAGTCCAACCCCCCCCCCCCCACACACACACACACCATTTCTGACAGATGGCAGTCCAGTCTCTTCTTGAAAGCCTCCAGAGATGGAGCTCCCACAACTTCTGAAGGCAAGCTGTTCCATTGTTTGATTGTTCTCACTGTCAGAAAATTTCTCCTTATTTTCAGGTTGAATTTCTCCTTGTTCAGTTTCCATCCATTATTCTTTGTCTGGCCTTCAGGGTGCTTTGGAAAATAGCTTGACTGCCTCTTCTCTGTGGCAGCCCCTCAAATATTGGAAGACTGCTATCATGTCTCCCCTGATTCTTCTTTTCACTAGACTAGCCAAGCCCAATTCCTACAACTGCTCATCGTATGTTTTAGCCTCCAGTCCTCTAATCATCTTGGTTGCTCTTCTCTGTACTGTTTCTAGAGTCTCAACCAGAGGTGGTATTCAGCAGGTTCTGACTAGTTCTGGAGAACTGGTAACGGAAATTTTGAATAGTTTGGAGAACTGACAAATACCACCTCTGACGGGCCCCACCCCCATCTATTCTCTGACTCCCGAGTCCCAGCTAATTGGCTGGGTCTTCTTTTGTTGCCCTGGACAGGAGAACGGAGCTGGAAAGCAGGTTAATGGGATGGGGAGGGAATGGGAATTTTGCAGTATCCTTTCCCTGGAGTGGGGAAGTAATGGAGATTTTACAGTGTCCTTCCCCTGCCACATCTATCACACCACGCCCACCAAGCCACACCACACCACACCCACCAAGCCACGCCAACAGAACCGATAGTAAAAATTTTTGAATCCCACCACTGGTCTCAATGTCTTTATTATAGTATGGTGACCAAAACTGGATGCAGTATTCTAGGTGTTGTCTCTTACTAAGGCTTTATAGAGTGATATTAGTACCTCCCTTGATCTTGATTGTATCCCTCTGTTAAGGCAATTTAGGATTTTCCCATTCCTGCCAACAGTATTTTGTTGAAATGGAATGCTTGCTTTGTTTCAGCATAATATTCCCCAAGATTTCCCAATGAGAACATACTCTCAAATTGACACATTTTAATAGAGAAAATATAAGCAGACATCATTAGAGTTTATGGATCAGAACAATTCTCTTTCTTTTTTGGAAATGTAGATTTGCGTTCAGGCCTTCTGGCAGGGGAATAAATGTATTCATTACTATGCCAGAAGAACTGGATCTCTCTGTTGTTCCACTTATCCTCATGGGTAGTTTCTGTGGTATGCCAAGGGATATGTCTACAACATCAGCACATTGCTTAAAACTTGGTGAGCAAACCATGCCAGAGGGCCACTTTGAGGAGAAAATTTGGAACAGTTGAGCTAGTCACAAATTCTTTTTGTAAATGATGAATGGCAATATTTTATTTTTGTGGGGGAGAAGAAGAGGGTCTCCTTCCATAGCTATACTATTCATTTCTGAGAAAGCACTTAGGGGGCCTAGAAGATTTTTTTTCTCCCATGGGGAAGTTTGAGGGTTTACTATTCATTTTAGTCTGGCATCTAACAGGAAAGGTGCAGCTTTACTTATGCCTCTGCAATCCCACTCTGCTGAAATTAAATACCATTAAGTATAATTGACTAACTTTTGACAGGCTACATATATTCTAATAACATTTTTAAGATGAGCAGTAATTACATAGTTTCTTCATCTCAGCAGGTGGTAGCACCTGGCTGATCTTGTCTGGGTTCAGAAATTAAATTGGGTTGGGGCTCATGAGTATTCAGGCAATGCTGAGGCTCTAGACTAAACTGGGAAGTTAAAAGAGGACAACCTCCTTCTGTATTGCTACCTAGAAAACAACATAGAATTGTCCTTAAGTCACCAGGAATAAAATGGAAGGATACTTTTCTATATTCCCTTTAGTTCAGATCTTATATACTGTATGCATCATGCACAACTTTTTGGTTGCACATTTTAACATCATTCATTTATATTGTTATTATCATTATGCGTCTATAGCTATTCCACTGGGAATTATAGTTGTCCGAGGAGATTGTGACTTGGAGACTTGTCGCATCTATGTGGATCGCTTAGAGGAGGTGAGTAGATGAAAACAGACATGGTTGCATTTAGAATATATTAGACTTGTACAAGGATATCATTGTACAAGGATACAAGGTACAAATCAGAGGCGGTATTCAGCAAGTTCTGACCAATTCTGGAGAATTGATAGTGGAAATTTTGTGTAGTTCAGAGAACCAGCAAATACCACCTCTGACTGGCCCTGCCCCCATCTATTCTCTTCCTCCCAAGTCCCAGCTGATAGGCTGGGTATTTATTTATTTATTTATTTATTTATTTATTTATTTATTTATTTATTTATTTATCAAGTTTATATACCGCCCCCCTCTCCCAAAAAGGGACTCGGGGCGATGAACAGCCATGGTAAAAACATACAATCAGCAAAGTTAAAATCAGTTTAAAAGTTATTAAATAAATGGCTGAATTAAAAACTACGAAGCCAATAAAACCCAATAAAAATTTAAAAATTAAGTTAAAATTAAAAATTTAAAACTCTTCTCATAACATTAGGCCAGACCGGCCTGCTGGAAAAGGTGGGTCTTTAGTGCACGTCGGAAGGCTCGCAGATCAGCAATGGCTCGCAACTCTGTAGGTAGTTCATTCCAAAGGAAGGGTGCTCCCACAGAGAAGGCCCGCAGGCTCAGGGCCGCCAGCCAACATCGTCCAGCTGGCGGTATCCCGAGGAGGCCCACGCTGTGGGAGCACACTGGCCGGCGGGAGGCCGATGGTGGCAGTAGGCGGTCCTGCAAGTACCTGGGTCCCAAGCCATGGAGTGTTTTAAAGATGGTCACCAACATCTTGAATCGCACCCGGAAGGCCACCGGGAGCCAATGCAGCTCGCGCAGGAGTGGTGTAATATGGGAGCTCCGAGAAAGAGATCACCCGCGTGGCCACATTCTGCACCAGCTGAAGCCTCCAGATGCTCTTCAAAGGGAGTCCCATGTAGAGAGCATTGCAATAGTCCAGGCGGTGTCTTCTTTTGTTGCCTTGCACAGGATAACGGAGCTGGAAAACAGGTTAGTGGGATGGGGAGGGAATGGGATTTTGCAGTAACCTTCCCCCAGGAGTGAGGAGAGAATGGAAATTTTACAGTATCCTTCCCCTGCCACGTCCACCAAGTCACACCCACAGAACCGGTAGTAACAAAAATAGAATCCCACCACTGGTACAAATGAATTCCATTTGGACCAAAATGTGCCAAAGGACCGATTGAAAGCAAAGAAAGTTCATCAGACTAATATATCTGAAGGCCAAGCAACTCAAGAGAGTTCTCATAAGAATCACTTGCTTATGATCCTCTGGAGATGGATGATCTGATTGTTAACTCCTAACCTACCACTATTTCATGAGTTAAGATTATCTGCCACAATTGCTAGCATACTAATCATTGCAGGCATGCTGATTGTTTCTTCTTCTACATTTACCATAGTCCACTTTCAGCACAGTGCCAAAAGGTTGAAGGACATGTAGCAATATCAACAGCACTTAGTCTTATATATCGCTTCATATTGCTTTATAGCACTCTCTGAGCGGTTTACTAATGTCATCATATTGCTCTCAACAATCCGAGTCCTCATTTTACTAATATCAAAAGGTTGGAAGGCTAGTCAACTCTGAGCCAGTCAGAATCAAACTCCTGGCAGTGGGCAGAGTTTGCCGGCAATACTGCATTCTAATCACTGAACCACCATGGCTCTATTATCAGCTGGGGAACTGCAGCATATTTGCCATATTGCAATTTTCAAGCTCTACCTTGGCAGTCCAAGGCTGGTTTATCTGCCCTTTATCCCTAACCTCATCTGGACATTTCGCAAGTTCAGAATAGAAGTTGGAACAATAAATTACTATGTTGTGTATTACCCCGTGAAAATGTGTACGCACTTTGAATCAAATAGCAGGACTCTTTCTGGTTAAAAGACTGGAGAGATTAGGATTTCCTGATAATAAAAGGCACTGAGAAAACATAGTGCTAATTAACAGAACAAGCAACTGTTAGTGGAATGGTTGTGGCTAAAAGAATCAAATATAGAACATAGAAGAATAGAGTTGGAAGGGACCTTGGAGGTCTTCTTGTCCAATGCTTTGCTTGAGTAGGAGACTCAATATCATTTCAGACAATTCCAGTCTCTTTTTGAAAGCCTCCAGTGATGGAGCACCCACAATGTCTGAAGGGAAGGTATTCTATTGGTTAATTGCTCTCACTGTTAGGAAATTTTTCTAGGTTGCTTCTAGGTTGCTTCTCTGTTTGGTTAGTTTCCAACCATTGTTTCTGGTCTTGCTTTTTGGTGCTTTGGAAAATAGTTTGACCTCCTCATCTTTGTAGGAGCCCCTCAAATATTGAAAGAGTGCTATCATGTCTCCCTAGGGTGGTCAGCCTTTTCGATTGTTAAACAGATCTTAAAAATCTGGACACAGTGACACAACATTAAAAATCCTTGAGCGCATTGTTGCCAGAAACAGTCCAAATGATCACCAAGATTATAGCGATCTTCAGTGGTTCAATTTTTAAGACTGAACCAACAAGAGTTTGGAAAAACTCTAGGAAAAAAAGAAGTTTGCCATGCCTCTTCAAAATGAAAGAAATAATGTCTAGCCTTCTTTCTTTTCAGTTATAAGTATTTGGAAGTAAATCTCAAACCCCAGCATGACATTTTATGGTTTAGGACTCAAAAAAGGAAGTTTGAAACAATTTCTTTTTAGATAGACATGACTTGTCAAGACCTCACTTTCAGTGCCCCATTAATTTCATTTCTCGCTTTGTGATTCTAGAAAGCTTGGCACTAAGTCTATAGATGGATGATAGATGGTTTCATTCTCCCGCCCCCGGGCTAAGGCTCTTGCAAGAGAAGTTTTTTTTCTTTCACCCCCTTTCCCTGTTTCCCCAGTTCCCACATCTCACACAACACAGCTTGGATACACTGGCAATCTTCTTCTGAAGCTCTTTCTAGTCAGTGACAGGAAAGGGTGGGGGAAATAGGGACACGAGATGCCTGGCTGTCAGATTGTCTCCATTCCTTCTGTAGAATAGAATAGAATAGAATTCTTTATTGGCCAAGTGTGATTGGACACACAAGGAATTTGTCTTAGTGCATATGCTCTCAATGTACATAAAAGAAAAGATACATTCGTCAAGAGTCAAGAATCATAAGGTACAACACTTAATGATATTCATAGGATACAATAAGCAATCAAATCATACTAGGAAACAGTCAATAAAAATACTAAGGATACAAGCGACAAATTTACAGTCATATTGTCACAGTGGGAGGGGATGGGTGATAAGGAATGATGAGAAGATTAATAGTAATGCAGACTATTAGTAGTAGTGCAGACTTTGTAAATAGTTGGACAGTGTTGAGGGAATTATTTGTTTTGCAGAGTAATGGCGTTCGGGGAAAAATGGTTCTTGTGTCTAGTTGTTCTGGTGTGCAGTGCTCGATAGCTTCATTTTGAGGGAAGGAATTGAAACAGTTTATGTCTAAGATGTGAGAGATCTGTAAATATTTTCACAGCTCTCTTTTTGACTGGTGCAGTATACAGGTCCTCAATGGAAGGCAGGTTGGTAGTATTTGTTTTTTCTGCAGTCCTAATTATTCTCTGGAGTCTGTGTCTGTCTTGTTGGGTTGCAGAACCAAACCAGACAGTTATAGAGGTGCAGGTGACAGACTCAAAAATTCCTGTATCAGCAGTTCCTGTAGTGCTGTTATTGGCAAATAACTTTCTCATGAGTAAAGATGTGCTGGTAGAGTGGACATCAAAACTGAAGGAATTGACACATTATGTTCTTAAATGCATAATGAGAACATCATCCATCAGTGGCCTGGAACAGATATAATAGAGGCAGGATAAGGATCAGCAATGAAGGCAGTAAATATCACGTTGGCATAGTTTTCTTCCTACTCAAGATTGGCTAGCTACTTAACTCAGCCCTGGGAAAAGACAATAACTGCTATGTACAAAGTGAGTATTTCCTTCATCCCTGAGTGACAATTTCTGCTTCTGTCTAGGGACCTAGGGAAATATGAAAAGGCAGAAGATCTAACCACCAGATAGTTAAACATTCTAAATCTCTTTATATAGAAATCAAATATTGTTCTTGGTTCATAGGTAATGGTCTTGGGGACAATTGGAAAAATCAGGCTATTTTAGACTAAATTATCTGTAATTCATCACTTGGCAGCAAAATCCTTGAATAATATTAATTTCAGTTTTATTTTGGCCCTCATGTGTGATTATTTTGTGTTGTCATTATTGCTATTGTAATAGCCAGGAAAGAATTGATGAACAATTTAATTTTGAATAGGAAGGTGGATGAAATGAGCCTTAGTTAATCACTGTTTCCATTGGAACTTTCTTGCTATAGGATTTGCAGTCTGTATCTTCAACATCACAGAGAGTCCACTACCAGGTAACATTTATTTTGTTCCTTTTAGGGGAAAAAAGAAAGGGAGGGAGGGTAAACTTCTTCAGACTGAATTGTTTAAGAAATTATTCAGGTTCAGATATTTTGAATAACATTCTTTTCCCTTGAAGACATTTTGCATGATTTTATCATAAACAATCCAGAATATAGAAGCTTCTGCCTTTTAACCAAATTCAATAGCTGGAAAAGATACTACCAGACTTCTGATTTTTGTTGTTGCCATAGAATAGAATAGAATAGAATAGAATAGAATAGAATAGAATAGCTTTATTGGCCATATAAACAACAAGATAATATAATCAGTGTACATACAAACAATATGTAGATACAAGCAACAAATGTACATACAAACAGCAAGGTAATATAATCATAAAATATCAAAAGGAGAAGGTAGTAGAAAAGCTGAGAAGGATAATATAGTCATACTATATGGGTAAATAAGACAGAACTGTAATTCCTATATAGCAGTAGCAATAGCACTTACACTTATATACCTCTTTACAGTCTATACAGCCTTGTCTAAGCAGTTTACAGAGTCATCCTATTGCCCCCAACAATCTGGGTCCTCATTTTACCGACCTTGAAAGGATGGAAGGCTGAGTCAACCTTGAGCCTAGTGAGATTTGAATTGCCAAATTGCAGGCAGACGGCAGTCAGCAGAAGTAGCTTGCAGTACAGCACTCTAACCACTGCACCACCATGGCTCATAATGAAATTTATTGCCTTCCAGTGGCTCCTTATCTCCAACTTTAATCAGGCTCAATCTCTATGGTCAGTGTTTAAGCTTGATGGCAGCTATATAATACAATGTCTGGAGATCTTCAGCTTCGCCCCTTTGCCCATTCTATCACTGCATAGAAGCAGAAGGGAAAAATAAAGTCCAACATCTTAGAAAGAAATGTTGTAATGAGAATAGGATCTATACATTCTTTTCAGTTTTCAGAACGGGAAGTCTCATAGGGATCAGTTCATGTTATCTCAATATACACAGGCATTCATGATGCCTCTCCTTCAAAATATGTGAACTAATCCTTTGCCCTACTTTACCAAAATTATTTCTTCTGATTTCTTAAAAATTGTAGCATCACATTCTCAAGTGACCAAGACTCTTGGTCTTGGAGAAGGATGCTCTTATGGATGAGAAATTATTTTGTCAAGTTTGTGACTAAACATAATGCAAAGAAATACCAAATGTTTGTTGTATAACATTTCCAGCTTAGTGCATAAGATGCTCTACAGTAGTTTTAGTTTGCATTCCCAATTTAAATGATTATTTTTTTGAACGTTGTCTGCACAGCAGGCATGTTAAATTTTATCTCAACTAATGCTCTGAGTTGCATTTTTATCTGATTTGGCCTAAAGGACCATTCTCTTATTATCTCTTTATGAACTTTCTGTCTGTATCATGCTCTGCATTTTCAAATACACATACATTCACTCCTGCAAGAGAATCTGAGACAAAGAAGAGAGCCTCTGTGTTCTTATAAAAAGTCTTCTTTTCCCTTGCTTTAGTAGAACATATTCGGCAGAATAAGAACTCTTGTTGTGAATGTCAGCTTTCTGCAGTATTTTTATAGCAGTATACTCCCAAAAATCAATAATATCTGGAATTGTTCAGCATCTCACTAGAGTATTTTTAGTCTATAAAATAAATGTGTTAAAATTTTATAACAACTTGCTCCAATATGATCTTTTCCAGATGTGCTTGGGCAGCAACTCTCAGGATTTACACTCCAGATGTTCACACATCTGAATACAACACATACTAACTTGAGGAACATTGGTTTATAATGTGGTTTTGATTCTGCAGTCTTGGTTCATCCAACTTGTCTCACAGACAAAGAAACTTGGCATATCTTTGTTGAACTGTTAAACTATCTCACAAATAACCTGCATCTGTATAATCAGCCTCTTCCCTGTTTCCTTGTCCCACCTGAAATCCTACATCAGTCATGCCGTACTATACATCTGCAGTTTACAGAAGCTTATGCCTTTTAACCAAATTCATTAGCTGGAAAATATACTATCAGACTTCTTCTGATTTTTGTTGTTGTCGCAGAATAGAATAGAAACAGAATAGAACAAAACAGAATAGAATCTTTATTGTCACTTTAAATGTACACTAATCAGCATACATTAAAATGAAATGTCTTTGCATTCAGCTAAAGGATAATCATTATGTACAGTATATACCCACAAACACACACTCTATATATGACATAGAGAAACATCACAGTTCTCTAATGATGTTTGACACGATTCTCTTCCTATAATGAATGCCTTTGCTAGATCTGAAAGTAGGTCCTTCAGCTTTCTGCATACAATTCAGATTTTTGACTTTTCATTTGGGATGAAAGTTATTTTTATGCTTCATTCTTTTTTTTTTTGGATTTCAAAGAGAAGGATGTTTATCTGGAATTCCTTGCCCCTAGACATTTTGCTAAGGTTAAACTCTGGGAAGGAGAATGTTAAGATGTCTGGAAACTCAGTATGAAAGGAAACTCTGAAAGAATTAGAGATACTTAGTTTTCAGAAAAGACAGTTGAGAAGGGATGTGATGGCACTTTCACGTTTCTAAAGAAGATGGTCTATTTCCTCTCATTCTAGAATGGAAGACACAGGATAATCCTACTACTAGAATATTAAGAGAAACTTAATATTAAGGCAGACTTGTTTGTTGGTTACACTAATTACCAAAGTGGATATGACCTCTATTTCACTGTATAGATAGTCCTCAACTTACTTACAACAGTTTGTTTACTGGCCAAAGATACAACGGCACTGAAAAAAAGTGATTTATTACCATTTTTCACACTTACAACCTTTCTAGCATCCACATGATCATGTGATCAAAATTCAGAAGCTTGGCCACTGATTCATATTTATGACTGTTGCTGTGTCCCAAGATCATGTGATCACCTTTTGCAACCTTCTGACAAGCAAAGTCAATGGGGAAGCCAGATTCACTTAATGAGTTACTAACTTATCAAACTACTAACTTATCAATTAAGTTAGCAAGGTCATAAAATGGGGCAAAATTCACTTAACAATTATCTTGCTTACCAAATTTTGGGCTCAATTGTGGTAGTAAGTTGAGGATCATCTGTATATTTTCAACCAATGGCTGGACAGCTATCTTTAAATGTTTTAATTTGGATTCCTACACCCAGCAGGGGTAAAACCTGATTGTCTACCTGTCCCCCTGCCAATTCTGTGATTTCACATCTTTGGTAGATTCTGTATGAGAAGGGAATATAGAATTTTGCAATAGGAATAGTTTCTACCAAAGCAACATAAAGATTTTTTTTTGATTATGAAACTATAGTATCTTTAAATCACTGTAATTGGTATCTGAAGGATAATTTACATTCTATCAGGTGTAATAAAAGGAATGTTATTAGATAACGTAAATCAAGATTGGGGTAGGGGCTAAGAAAAGGAATCTTAGTGTTCCTCCTGGGACAAAAGGAAACTATTAAAGATCCAAATGCCAAGCTAATGAGCATCAGTGTGCTTATCTGAAATTTGAGATGAAGAATTTAAGCTGAGGAACATTAACTCACATCATAGGTTGGCTCTGAAATTGACTGAAGAAAAAAATATTGGTTTGTTGTATATCAAGAATACCAGGCTGTGTCAGGGACATAGTTATTTATGGAGTCTTATCGCAGTCCATATGGTACTTGCTATTCAGCTGCATATTTCTGGCCATGATCTTTTCTGCCCATTCAACTGAGTTGGAATTTATAATGAACTGCAAACCGTATGTCATATAGGCTAATGCTCTATCTTTTGTATAAGATTCTCAGTGCAATTTCTAGAAGACAGATATTAAAATCAAACATTTATACTGATTTATTCTGAGAATATGTGTCATGCCCCTGTTGGAGTCTGAATCCAAGAAGGAAGATGAACAGCTGAGAGTGGGAGTGGGAGTGTGGCTCCATTGGCTATGGAGGAAATTGGGGAAGGGCAAAGTCCAGCTGGGCAGAGCAGAGAAGAGGTAGAACAAGGGAGAGGGAGTTCAGAGGAATTACCCAGGCCCATTCCCTTTTCATCCTAGGGCACGCAGGGAGGTACAGAGAAGAGAGCAACATGGGTTGTGTAGATTAGGGGGAGGAAAAGGCCCTGATTCCCTTCATTAGCCACACCTGTGAATTAGAGTTTAAAAGAAATGCATGCTGAGTGTAGCAGCTGCTGGGAGCAAATGTGAGTTTATCTTGTGTTTGATTATCTGTGCTCCTGGCATCTTCCCAACCTTGTTGAGTTGTTGTCGTGCCTTCTCTGGAAGTCTTGTTCCTGTCCTGTTGGATTAATTACCTCATTTTGCCTTGATTGGACTAATACAGTAGTTACAGTTTTTGTTGACCACGTTTTGGACTTGATTCTCTGCAGCCAAAGGCTGTTCCTGGGAGAGTTTTTCTCCAGCCAGAAGGTAACTAGGACATAGGGGGCAAAGTTGGAGCTAATAAAGGGACTCCTACTGATTATCTGACTGTATTGCCTTTGTGCCATGCCCCGGGTCATTACATTATGTATGGAATAGTTGAAAACAAGGACTTTTAAAAGGACTAATTGACCATAAAGCGACATTTCGTAGCTCTTCTGCTATTTTTCTTTTGCAAATTCATAGTGAGATCAGTGTTTTTTTTCCCTTTAAACAAACCTTTTTCAAAAAGGAGGAGGGCTTGCTAATACTTGCTTAGCAATATGGCAAACACAGTAGGCTGTCCAAGTAACCAAGCAGTCATCCATCATGGCATGGCATGTTTGACAGATTTCCACCCTTTGATAAAACTGAGAATAGTTGCATTGCAGCCTCGAATCAAATGGAAATCAAATCAATACTTAGATAAGCCAGTGATTGCACAGGGCAGCTGATTATCAGAAGCCACCCTGAGTGAATTCAGGGATGCCTGTCTATCATTTTGGGTCACCCTTGACTGAATATATATATAAACTGACAGAAAACTTTTTCCCTGACTAATGTTGAAAACTGCCTTATTATGGGTCACACTATTATAGCCCCTTGGCTCAGTACTGTGTGAATTTCAGACAGGAGTCCTTATCAATCTTTTTTGGAAAGGTTAATAACTAGATCTAGGAAGAGCTTTGCCTTACAAAAGCTGCAATATGTGCTGTGGTATTGTTCTATTCACTGCTGCTTTTATCAAACTTCTGTTGAAAATGGCGTTTTATTTCTGTCCCATCTAGGACCAGGAAACCTCAATCCCAAGAGTATTGTCTGTTCAGAGACTATCTCCTAGATGGTGCTTCCTAGATGGTAAGAATCCTAGTTGGCTCCCATGGCCATGCAAGAAAATGGCAGACTGTACATTTCTTTATATTCTTATCTGGAAATAAATTCTATTTCATTCAAGAGTATTTGCTCTCATGCATTGGCTGAATATTATTTCAAAAATAGGAGTTTCAAGCAGAATCTTAAAGATTTTATATGTTTTTATTTGCTTAAAATCAGGGGGCTATGTGCTTGATTGATAATAAGCATGGTGAAGGTATCTACATTGAGTTCATCCTCATGTCATCTTTGCTGCAGCACAAAGATATTTTTATAAGCATTTCTGAGGGACCTGTTCTCATGACAGAATCTCCATCTCATCCGCAATCAATTTTATGAGGCAATTTAAGCTGTCTTTAGTTGTTCCAATTTGGAAGTGATCTTGTCCTTTTTCTCCCAGCACAAAACATTTAGACATTTAGAGCACCTCAATGGATGACTAGGCCAGGGGCAGTGATCTTCTCAACTCCAATTGGCTCAGTAGATTTATAGACATGCTTCCTCCCTGCCTAGTTAGTGGACAATAATCCTCTGTGGTCATTTGGGTCATTTGTGAGATAGAATGGGCATCTCTTCTTTTTCTCTTTACCCTTGAATATTGAACTCCCAGAAGATCAGCAACCTGTACATCTGTAAGGGAAGAACTGTACAGTTTGACTTATGTGTATAAGTGTGTTTATCTGTTTTCTGGGAAGGTCATAAAGTAGAAAGAACATTTCTTATATGGACCAAAACAAAAGTGGAATGATGGGTGACGGATAAAGGCTCTTTGTCTTACACAAAAATAAGTTTGGTGGGAAATTGGCCTTAGGATGGATAAAGGAAAGAAAGATCTAATGCTACAATAGTGTGCTACAGTAGAGCACAAACATATATCATAAGTGTGGTTCAGGATTTTCTGCTTTTTATTCCAAATCACTTTGGGAGATGGGGTCTTGACATTGATACTTATTTTTCTAGTAGCTCCATGGTATACTTTCATAGATGTTGCCATGTAGAGATAGGTTGAATAACCTCCAGTTAGAAGCAATCCCAGGAGATTGACTGTCCTGCAAGAAGAAGCATCCACTGAATAATAAAAATAAAATAAAATGATTTTTTAAAAAGATAAAAATTAATGTTATATGCTCAGCCCTATCAAGCATAGGTTCAGGAGAACGATGGGTGCTAGTTTCATAATTGAATACAGATTTCTAATTGTTTATAACTTATAGTTCTTAGTTCCATAAACATAAAGTATGACTACCACTGGACTGTATTAAACTGTATGTGTTTTTCACGATATGTTAAATTGTCAGTCTATAGAGACTGACTACATAAACATTTTTATGATGGTTCCCAAGAATAAATTTAGAGTCATGGTTGTTTATTGTTAAGATCATTGTTCAGCTTTGGAAATGTAGCAAGTTTGAAATGCTTTATTAAGAAATACTCAGGGCTGGGATTCAACCGGTGTTACTACCGGTTTGGTGACTACATTTTATGCTGTGCGCGCATGTAAAACAAACATCAGCTGTGCTGCCTGGACAGCTTAAAAACGCTGCACAATGTTTGAAAAGCCTCTTTTTTCCTGGTTTTTCAATCTCAGCTATGCCACACAAAGCAGCTGAGGTTGAAAAAGCAGGAAATAAAGATCAGGTAAGAGCCCGGGCAGGCATGTGGGCCAAACAACAGCAAACACAGAACCGATTCGGTGTCTGCTGCTCTTCAGGGCTACTGGTTTTATAGAACCGTGCAGAACTGGTAGCATCTCACCCCTGGAAATGCTCCTTCAAATAAATTCAGAACTCTCAGTTGATCATACCTTCAGCAAGATCGAATAACACAATATAGCCTTCAAGCCAGTGGTGATAAGCTACTGGTACAGCTTGGTTCGGCTGAAACTGTAGTTAAAAAAAGCCTTTGATGATCAGCTGAGAGGGGGAAAAAAACCCTCAGTTGAGAGGAAAAAGAAGAGAAAAGGGCAGGGTCGGCCCTCCCACACACCCCTGTGCTTTTCTCTTCTTTATCCTCTCAGCTGATTGGCGCTGCAGGTCTCAGCTGGTGTGGGGAAAGCTGTGCACCAGCAAAGCACACCCACCAAGCCGCGCCCACTGAACCGGTGGTAAAACAATTTGAATCCCACCACTGCTTCAAACACTCAGGTAAACGTTTGGTCTCTCTTTCTCTCTGTCTCCCCCCTCTCTCCAGTAGCTTGTAAGCTTTGCTAATAGTAAGCAACAGATTGTGGGTTGATAGCTTGTTTTAGAGATGTTGAGAGGAGCGCTCTTCTTTCTTTTCCTGAAAAAAAATATGCTACCTTAAATTTCATGCATCTGAATGAGATCTGTGTTGCATTGTTGTCCATATAGATTTAATATGCAACATTCCAAGCAGAGGTGATATTTAGCAGGTTCTGACCAGTTCTGGAGAACAGGTAGCAGAAATTTTGAGTAGTTCGGAGAACCGGTGATAACCTTCCTGCAGGAGGGGGGTGGGAATAGAGATTTTGCAGTATCCTTCCCCTGCCACACCCACCAAGCCATGCCATGCTCACAAAGCCATGCCCACAGAACCGGTAGTAAAACAATTTGAATCCCACCACTGATTCCAAGGATATTGATTAGTGGTTCCACCAGCTAAAATTCCAGCCTTACCCAATGCCATCCAGCAAATGAAATGGGCAAGCACAATGCTCTGATAACTGTACACATATTTCTTCCCCCCCCTATTACTGTCAATCAATTGAACTTTTAAAAAATTCCCCTAAAACTAAGGGTCAGCTGCTGACAATTTGATCTACAGCCTCTAGATGGCACCAAGAGTTATATTTTTTAAATGTCTTGGCTACCATCTAGTGATAATCAAAATGTGTTTCACTGAGATGAAGACAATGCAAAGGTATTGTTGAGGAACCTGAGAAAGGAATTTAGCTCTGAGAGGTATAAACTACTAAGAACAGAAAGTCAGGAGACAGGGCTTCTCTGGAAGCAGCAGCCAACTGGAAAGGGAATTCCCTGCCAGACAGGCTTACAAAAAGCCAAATCTTTTCAATTTGTCAGCGTTTCGTGGGAGGCAGTACTGGAACTCTGCTGTGTTATTGCAGAGTATAATAAAAAAATAAAATCCTTACAGAAATTCTTTCTATAGCCCTGTTTCTTATACCAAAGAGAATTAAGATAGGGCAATCTTGAGTTTCTTTCTCACTGTCTCCTCTTTAGAGCTAAGCTGGGGTTTACTTAATGGATGTTGAAGACTTTCTTCAAGGCCATCTCTATATTCTTCAATACACTTATATTTCCAAATACTTGCATGAAGCCAGCCATCTCTCATACTGATAATAACAACCACCACCAAATTCATTTATATTTTGACTTAGTACGAGCAGAAAACCTCATGGCTGTAACATCTGACTTAATTTTGAAATGTATTTCTAATTTCTTCCCATTCCCTTCCTTTTTGTGCCATCGTTCTTAATGAAGAGGTCTGAAGAAGTGAAAAATTTCATGCTCTTTTGTCTCAGTTTCATTGACCCCAATTGAGGTATTGCTTAGCTGTGTAGTTTGGATATTTTTCCCTTTCTGATGGATCAAACACAGTTTTTCACACAAGTCTTTCCTGGTTTTTTGCAGCAACTTCTGCTGACCGCTTTTACCGCATCGACAGATCTCAGGTACAGAGATGACGTTGCTTTCCTTTTAACTTCTTCCTTTTTTATTGCACAGAATTGGGGTTACCGTTATAATAAGAAAATACGGATCTTGTCAAATGTGACTCTCCTCCTATTATATACTTGTCTTTATTTCTTCTCTCCAGAGATTCTCAAGGGCCTCTAAAACTGTCAAAAATAAATAAAATAATGTAGTAAAGCAGGCTTCTTTGATTTTAAGTTAGAAAAAAAAAGAAAAATAAGTGCTTTGAGGTCCACATGCCAAAAAAAAAATTCAGCTCTTCCCAGACAACCATTTGACTGGGATGATATAAGGTCTCCTGCTTTGAGCAGAGAGTTGGACTAGAACTCCATAGAATGTAGCCTTATGATTCTATGTTCTGTTGTTTCTGAGTTTCTTTCTCTCCTCATTATGCAGCTATGATGCTCCACATTAATTAGTAGCACCTGTTCCTTCATCTCTCAAGATCATTCCTATATAGCAATAGCACTTAGACTTATATACCACTTCACAGTGCTTCACAGCCCTCTCTAAGTGGTTTACAGAGTCAGCCTACCCCCAACAATCTGGGTCCTCATTTTACCCATCTCGGAAGTATGGAAGGCTGAGTCAACCTTGAGCCTGGTGAGATTCGAACTGCCAAATTGCAGACAGGCAGCAGAAATAGTCTGCAGTACTACATTCTAACCACTGTGCCATCGTGGTTCATATATACCATGATGCATACTTGTAGTATGTAAGACTGTTTCATATAACCTTGTAGAAATGCAACAGATCCTTCAGGAATACTTCCCATCATTATGGATTAATTTGCTTATATGATAAATTAAAATAAAAGCATTGATTTACAATAAATGAATTCACAAGTACGTAAGTCTAATATCTGAAAATTAAACCTAACATATTACACCACGATATGATTAATATTAGTCAATATTTAAACATTAAATATTTAAAACCATTATTATATTAATTATTAATGTTAACAGCACAAGTATGAAATCTGAGAAACTCCAAAGCATTGTCCTTATTGTGATTTTAATTTAGAGCCGTGTTTTGCCATGTAAATTAAATACCTTATGAAAAATTGGCCCAAGGCACCCAAGGTCAAAGAAGATTTAAACCAAGAAGGATGTGTTTTGCTCTTTTTGCTTAAATCAGTTTGATGTTTAATAGCATAGATTCTTCTTTTTCTCCCCCCCCACTTATCTTCATGAGCTTGGGATAGACATTAAAAAGAGAATCTTAGAGTTTATCTTGACGTTTACAGTTCCACAAAAATCCTAATCCTCTATTTGTGAGATAAGGTGACTCTGGAAATTATGATAATGTTGGGCCTAAAGAAAATATTTTAACAAAGCTTAAAAACGCATCAAATTAAAGTGACAGCATTTGTCAAAAACATTGCAATTTATGTGTTGCTTGGACACTGTCTGGAAGTTTTACAAATATGGAAGTCATTCCGATTGGATTTGCTTTTATTGATTTTTGTTTAATTCATTTAGTTTCTGTTCAGCTGTAAAGCAGAAGCCGAAATTGTGTTAGTCCTTTGGGGGGATTTAAGAAAGGTCTGCTACATCAGAACAATGGCTTGTAGAATTCAGCTATTTCTACCTGCTGCAATTCTTAAGAAATTACACTGTACAATTCTAGGCATGCTTATTGGGAAGTAATTCCCACTGAGTTCAGTGGAATTTGCATGAATAAATCTATATCTTTAGCAAATTAGTATTGCACTTTCCAAAACAGGAAATGAACCTGAGAAATGAAGATTTAACCTAGCCACTGAGCATATGGATTTCCTATGATGATTTTGCTGGAGTTAATCCATTTACCAAGGATCTTCCTATATAACTACCCTGCTTGTGGTTGTCAGCTGAAAATGATTGACAAGCTCACAACCCTGCAGTGCTGAAAAAGATACACCCATTCTCAGACATACGTGATATTTTGGGCATGAATGGTTGGCTGGCTACAAGCAAGGAGCTGCCATGAATAGGATTTTGAGCATTCTCCATGCATTGACCTACAGTTCCTTCCTCCAGAACAGCTTTCTGCAAATGCCCCCAAATGTGTTGGGACTACAGCTTGCAGAATAAGTAGCCAGTATATCTGGTGCATTCTGGGGGTTGCAGTTCTTACATTTGGATTTTTAATTTTAATTTAGATCCGTGTTTTGCCATCTAAATTAGACAACTTATGAAAAATGGGCCCAAGGCACCGCACCCCAGGTCGAAGAAAATTTAAACCAAGAAGGATGAGTGTTGTTCTTTTTGCTTAAATCCATCCAGAGGAAAGTGGATTTAGAAATTATATTACGTTCCCAAATATATATAGTATTCCTGAATAGAATAATGCTGTTGATTGCAATAAACAATAGATCATTTATTTTAATATCACTGTTGCAGGAACATTTGCACTTTGTGACAGAAATATCACAGGATGAGATTTTTATCCTGGATCCAGAATTGGGGGCAGCTCAACCAGCAGGAACAACTCCAGGAATGCCTGACCTGGTGGTAGAGCAGGCTTCTGGGTGAGTCTGGCTCTTGAGTTTCTGAATTTTTTAGGTTCTCTTCTTTTATTTTCATACACAATTTTCCATATCCTTACAGATGGATATCACATAGAGGTTTCTGTTCAAACATATTATTTTTCTAAAGAAGTTTTTCCCAAGTTGATCCTTCTGTTTTTCAGGTGCTTTGAGCTGTAGCTTCAAATCATCATTGGCTATGATGAATGGGACAAAGCAGCTGAAAGTCGCTATATCACCTACATCATATCTATATTTATACCTTCAATGTCTGTCATCATTGCAATGTACAGTGGAAGGGTGACACCTTAATCTATTCCCTTCCTTTCTTTATATAGTTTTTAGTTGTACTTCTGATATTGCTAGACTTCCAATCCCAACAGCCCAAATATGGCCAATGATGAGGGATATTAAGAGTTGGAATTTGCTAGCTTTTGAAGGGCTGCCATTCTAGATCCATGAGAAGTCATAACAGTATGACAATAAATTGGGACCAGAATTTCTATCTCTAAGTGATGCAGTCATTTCTTAGTGATGGCAGCCTCGGTATTCCCAGCTTTTATTTATTTTATTTATTTATTAAATCTATATGCTGCCTATGTTGCTATCTAAATAGACCCTGGAAGAGCAGTTGCTATCATAATCCCAGGATCACATGAGTTGTTAAGTGGGAAGAAGTAGGAGTCCCAGGCAAGCAGATTTACTGGTGAGAGCTTTGGGTGAGAGTTACTGGCAGGCAGATGGGTGTCATGTGGTGGATGCATGCATTAGTGCCACAGGCAAGCTGCTTGGAGTTGCTCAAGTGATATGGTAATGCGTGGGTGGTATGGACAGATGCTAGGGAGCAGATGAGTTGGGGCCACAGGAGGGTCTGCAGGTGTTTCAGGCAGGTGTTCCTGAGCACAGATAAGTGTGCAGGTGCCACAAAAGGGCACAAAGCAGGGGTGGGATTCATTTTTTTAGCAATCAGTTCTGTGGGCATGGCTTAATTGGTGGGCATGGTTTGGTGGTCATGTGACTGGGTGGACGTGGCTTGGTGGTCATGTTATTGGCTGGCTGTGGCCAACTCAATATCACTCACATCAAGGCACGCATCTCTTCGCCTGGCCTCTCATGACAACAGTCGTAAGTGTGAAAAATGGTCATAAGTCACTTTTTTCAGTGCCATTGTAACTTTGAATGGTCACTCCACACAAACAAAGTACCAGCAAAGAAGGGGAAAAAAACTCCAGAGAAGTTCCAGAGACAGGAAGTCTAGTCCTGCCAATAATGTAATAAGGGTTAACGGAGAGGCAGTTTCTGTAAGCAACACCAGAATGTTTCCTTCCTGCCTTCCTTACAGGATTAGGCCAGTAATTTCTTCTAACAACAGGTTCTCCAAACTGCTTAGAATGTTAACAACTGGTTCTAGCGAATAGGTGAGAACTAGTAGAATCCCACCACTGGTACAAGGACACCACAGGCAGGCATTCCTGATCATGGACAGGTGCACAGTTACTGTAGAAGGGTGTGCAGGTGCTGCAGGCAGATGTTACTGAGCAGGGGTGGCTGTAGAGGTGTCGTGGGTAGAAAGTAGGGAGTGCAGGTGGATAGGTGAAAGAGTTGCAGAAACATAAATTCCTGCCATAAATTCCTTGATTTTGTGAGAACCAATAGGAAATGTCAGAAGTCATGATCATAAGACTCCAAGAGTACTGCAATAGCTGGTACTTCAAGGATCCATCAGAAGTCCCCCTTGTCCAGCACCATTGTAACTTTGAATGCTTGGTGAATGAGTGGTTGTAGCCCAAGGACTACCTGTATGGAACTCTGTAACTACCATATTAAAAACAGTTTGGAGAGAAAATTGTAGCATAGAAAATTGATAGAAAATAGATTATCCCACCTGCAGAATAGCATTCCTTTTGAAGACTGCCTTTCGAAAGGGAAAATAAAATTGCAAGGAAAACATATGAAAACAATACTTTGTAAAAGGTGTGCCCAAGAGGGTATTAGCCATTTCTAGCGCAATCGTTTTGAAATATTTATGTCGCAAGGTAGAAAACAGGATATCAGGTCCAAGATGAAATCACAAAATAATAATAATAAAAAAATTAAAGGGAAATAAACATAAAACACCTTACGCATAGATGCAGTAAAATGTATGTTAAGTAAATCATGGTAAAAAGCTATAGTAGAGCACACAATTATGCGATTCTTATCTACAGAACTAACACTATACATATGTTTATGTTTAAGTAGTTACTTTGTGTTTCCAATAAAGTAGTACAGGTAGTCCTTGACTTACAACCACAATTAAGTCCAACATTTCTGTTGCTAAGAGAGACATTTGTTAAGTGAATTTTATAACCTTTCTTGTCACAGTTGTTAAGTCTATCACTACAGTTCAGTTAGTAACAGAGTTAAGTCAATCTGGCTTCCTCGTTGACTTTGCTTGATAGAAGGTTGCAAAAGGTGATCACATGACCCTGAGACACTGCAACCATCATAAATATGAGTCAATTGCCAGACATCTGAATTTTGATGATGTGACCATGAGGATGCTGCCATAGTCATGAATGTAAAAAATGGTCATAAGTCACTTTTTGCAGTATTGTCGTAACTTCGAACAGTTGTAAATGAACTGTTGTAAGTAAAGGACTGCCTGTAGTCCATTAGTCTCTTATAAGATATCTGTGTGTGCCTTTCATCTTTCTTAACACTCACTAAATTAGTTGCTGAGTCTACCATTAGTGGGGCAATTTGTATACAATTTTATGAAATTACTCCAAGAAACAGATGAATAAACAAGATGATAGTGTAGAAGAGGGCAAGAAATGTTGCAGGAGTGGGATTTTTAACAACTGGTTCTGTGGGTGTGGCTTAGTTGGTGGGCGTGGCTTGGTAGTAATGTGACTGGCTGGGCGTGGCCTATTCAACATCACTCACATCAAGGCATGAATCCCCTCTCATGACTGTGGACACCTGGCCTCTTGTGACTGTGGATGCTGCAATAGTCGTAAGTGTGAAAAATGGTCATAAGTCACTTTTTTCAGTGCCATTGTAACTTTGAATGGTCTCTCCACACAAACAAAGTACCAGCAAAGAAGGGGAAAAAAACTCCAGAGAGATTCCAGAGACAGGAAGTCTAGTCCTGCCAATAATGTAATAAGGGTTAACGGAGAGGCAGTTTCTGTAAGCAACACCAGAATGTTTCCTTCCTGCCTTCCTTACAGGATTAGGCCAGTAATTTCTTCTAACAACAGGTTCTCCAAACTGCTTAGAATGTTAACAACTGGTTCTAACGAATAAGTGTGAACCTGTAGAATCCCACCAATGAAATGTTGGGAATCATTGACTCAACCAACCAACCAACCAACCAACCAATCAACCAACCAACCAACGAACCAAAAAAAAAAAAAAAACACCTGAGAAAGAAGTTGTTGTTTTTCAAAGCAATCATGTTTCCTATTTGAAAATGTTTCTTTTCCCAGAATATCCGATCGGTGGAATCCTGCTATTCGAAAGCGCATGTTGAGTGACAGCGGTTTGGGGAAGATGTCTCCTCATTATGAAGTACCTGAGAAACAAAAGGAGGCCAGCCAGGCTCACCTACTACAGTAAGAGTTCTCTAGATTTTTCAGCTTGGTTCTGCGTTGTTTTCTTAATCAGAGGCAATATAAACTGCTCTTTAAAATGCATTTGGGTAAATTCTCTGCCTTTTTAAAAGCAGTGTCTTTTGCCATATCTGTTTCAACTGTCTTGCAATTTAAGATGAGGCTATATAGAAGAATGTAAGGAAGCTTCATTGATCTGATTCTAACACAATATCTGTACTAACTAGGTTCACTATTTTTTGTCTGTGTGACTGTCTGCTTTATATTCTAAAGCAGGAGTGTCAAACTCAATTTCATTGAGAGCTGCATCAGGAGTGTGGTTTATCTTGGGGACTGGGTGGGCATGGCCGACTGGGTGGGTGTGGCTGACTGGGCTAGATGTCACTGTCCAAACTGCTGGCATGTTTCCTCTTCACACTGGGTAGACCGGGCCAAAGCCATGCTGGCCCAATGTTTCCCCTTTGCATTGGGTAGACTGGGCTGAAGCGATGTGGGCTGGCCCTTTACATTTTCCAGGACGGCCCTATGTGCCTAATCTGACCACATCACGGGCCAGATGTGTTTGTGTTTGATGCTCCTGTAGTTTATGTTAACCGTTATTTAATGAGCAGAACTCAATAGCTGGATTCATAGATATTGCTGAGCCACAAACTGTTGAGGTAATTTCCCGTTAGGAGAATGAGTGCACACAGGGAGACGTAGTGAGAGTAATGTTGAATAACACACACACAGCACACAGCTACACTATACAGTAAAATGTAGGTTTTACTGCCAGTAAACGGTTAAGCAAAGTCCAACAAACAGTCCAAGTCATACATGGTTATATCAGTCAGTTTTCAGTCCAGGGATAATCCAATAACAAAGTCCAGTATCAAAAACAGTTCAGTAATAGACTCACATCAATCCAAGAATAACAATGATCAGCAACAGTCAATAGAGAAATACAGGAACCAAAAACAGTGAACAGAACATCGACCAACTAGCAACACTCTCCTTTCTTCTTCTTATTTTTCCTTGGGAAACCAGGTTTCTGCCTCCATCTTATGGCCGTTTAAGGAACCACACCCAGTTACAATTTTAACATTCCCTTAAAGAGACAGTATTAAAATGTCTATCCTGGTTTATATATTTCCAACCCAACTGTTAGGTGACTTACATTCCTAATATTCTCCCCTTTGGGTAGGACAATATATACAACCTTACATTCTAAGTCCATAATCCTCACAGCAAGCCTTATGCTTTACAGAGCCTTGGGCTTTTGTAAAATGATCTGCGATGTTATTTTCTGACATACAGTATTCCAGCTTAATCATGTTACTTTGCACACATTGTCTTACATTTAAATATCTTAAATCTGTGTGTTTTGTTCTTGTCTTTACAGCAAGATTTGAAGCCATCTGTATTGCTGATTGGTTGTCTTCATAAACAACAACAATAGAATCTGTTACATCAATTCCCTTATAGCAAACTAAATCTATACATAATAAAGGCAAACATGAAAATTCAGCCTCCATTGTTGATAAACTTAAATGTTTCTATCGAATAGACCTCCATCCAATCAACACCTTTCCTAATAATATTATAGTACCTGATGTAGATTTACGTGTATTTACATCTGTAGCAAAATTTGCATCGGCATATGCAGTTAGACTTAGTTCATCCTTAGGCTCCAAATGCAATGCATAATGCATTGTCTGTTTCAGGTATCGTAACACACGCTTAGCAGCTTGCCAGTGCCTTTCATTTGGCTCAGCATTAAACCTCGCTAATTGGTTAACACTGTATGCTATATCTGGCCTTGACCAATTATTGAGATAAGATAAACTACCAATCAAGGATTGATAAATGTTCTTATCAAAAACAGGACTTTGAACATCACTGTGGCTAAACTCTTGGCTCATCGGTGTTTTAGCCGGTTTACAAAGTTCCATTTTAAAACTTTTTAGTAATTGGTTAATTTTATCTGCCTGTGAGATCTTGTATCCTCTCCTAGTTCTATCTATTTTTAAACCAAGATATTGTTTAATTTCTCCTAACTGATTTATCTTAAATTTCTTCTTTAACAGTGACATTATTTTAGTAGATTCTTGTTCAGTTTTGCTGGTTAATGCTATGTCATCAGTGAACAATAGCAACAATGAAATTACACCATCACTTTCCTTTTTAGAAAAACATGGATCAGCCATGCCAGCTACAAAACCTATTGTAATTAATTCCTTAACTATACACTGGTTCCACTCATATCTTGATTGCTTTAAGCCCTAAAGACTCTTTTTCAATCTCCAGCAATCAGTTGTATTATCATTTTTGATACCTAAAGGTTTCTTTAAATAGTGTGTTGCAACGGTGCATGCATTTAGATCTCTACATCTGAATGATTTGCAACGTATTTCTCCTTAGCTGCCCACACTAATGCTGCTCGTAATGTAGTAGCTTTCAGACTAGGTGCAAACACGTCATTGTAGTTGTTTGCTGTCTGATTGAACCCTTGCGCTACTAACCTGGCTTTATGGGTAACAGTCCCATCTACATTTGTCTTTAGCTTATAAATCCATTTACATCCTATGGCATGTTTATCAGGTGGTAACCTAACATTTTTGTATACCTCCAACTTTTTTAAGGATTCCAATTCCTTATCCATTGCTTCCTGCCAAGCAGCCTGATCCTTAGCAGGGTATAGTTTTAGTTCATTATAGTTATTTCTAACTGCATTCATCTGGCGTACAATACTAGCCTGATATCTATCAGGTGGTCGTGTTACTCGGGTTGAACATCTTGGTAATACAGGGCTTACTGGTGGACTCACCTGTGCCACCTGTTCCTGTTCTTTTACCTCCTCCTGTGCTTGTTCTCCTACTTCCTCCTGTGCCTGTTCTTCCTCTTGAATGGCTATTCGTGGTTTACTTATTTCATCTTTAGGGACTACTTTGGTGTCAATAATAACATCATTGCTGGATTGCTGTTCCAGTTTATTTCACCCAACATGCTCAAGAAATTTTGCGCTAGTGCTACAATGAACATGAGCTGTGTCTGGATCCCAGAATCTAAATGATCTATGGTTGGCCTCGTAACCTACAACAAATAATTTCCTAGCTCTATGTTGCCCTTTCAGTCTTACTTGTGAGGGAATATGAACCCATGCTGGTGCTCCAAATGTGTGTAGATAACTTAAATTTGGTTTTCTGCCATGCCAATGAGTGAATGGCAATTCACCAGTTGTTGTGTTAACTACATTGTTTAACACATGATTGCTACACATTATGGCTTCATCCTACAGTGTTTCAGGCAAACCTGAATCAGATAACATAATGCGAGCCATGGCTTGTAACGTTTGCCCTCTTCATTCTACAAACGAGTTATGTTATGGTCTGTAAGATGCAGAACATTTATGCTCGACATCAGCTAATTTCAGCATTGTTTGGAATCTATTGTTAACAAACTCAGTCCCATTATCAGTAACCAAAGTAATTACTCGATGTCTCATTTTTCTTTCTGCAAACCTTAGCCAATTAAAGAAATGTTGGAATGTTTCTGTTTTGTTTTTCATTAAATAGCAGAAACCATATCGTGAGTAATGATCCATTATACTCAAAACATAGCAGGCATCTCCCAAACTTGGTTTCTTAGGACCAATTATGTCAGCAAAAACCATTTCTAAAGGTTCTTTGGTCTTAAACCCATTAAGTGTGTTAGCAGGAATAACCTTGCTTTTCTCCTGGCTACAGGCATTACAGTTTAAATACTTGCTACAGGGTTTTAATTTTATTCCCTCTGACAATTCAACAGTTTGTCTCAGCACTTTGAAATTAATGTGCCCCAGATGTCTATGCAGTAAATGTATACATTCGTCATATGACTTAACATTGTTATAAACCGAGTTAGCCATCTTCAACTGGTCATCATGTATCACATATAAATCATTCTCTAAATTAACAGTAACACTTTTATCCTCTTTCTCTATTATACAGTTACCTCCCCTAAAGGTTACTACATAACCAATATTAACTAAAGCCCTTACAGATAACAAATTAAATTTCAGTTTAGGTACATAAAACATGGTTAAATGCTCGTTTATACATGAACAATATGCAGTATCTTCACCAGACGCTTTCATCTTCCATCCATTTGCCAATGATACATGGACATCTTGACAAATCTCTCGTTATTTCTAGTAATGCACTGTGATGCTCCACTATCAACCACCCATAAATCATGGTTTACAGTTGATTTGCTAGACATAGCTAAATTAACATTCTTTTTACCCTTCTGGTTATTACCAGTATTCTGTCATTTTCCCTTCTTACAGAATCTAGCTATATGTCCCCTAGCCCCACAAGAAAAACATTTTCTAACAGTACAGACAGTTGAAGACAAATTCTCTTCTTGTGGTTGTTCCTTCCTCAGTTGGTCCCTATCCAGTCATCTCCTTGCCTCTTCTAACAACCTTCTGATTATGTCAGTCAATGTCAGTTCATCTCTGGTTAGGACTTCCAGTGAAGATACGTAATAATCATAACTTTCATCTAATGAGGAAAGAATGATGTAAACTTGATGCAGCTCTGTAAATATCATTTTCTTTTCATGTAGCTCTTGAAAAGTTCTTTTTATGAAGTTCAAATGAGCTAACATATCTCCACCTTTCAGAAGACATGCTCTAAACAGTTTACGTGTAAGATGTATATGTGCACCTACACTGTCATGAACATAAATCTTGTTCAAATTCTCCCAACACTTAGCAGCAGACCCTTGTTCACGAATATGGACTAGCTGCTGGTCACTCAGTGTTAGTCCAATTATAGAAAGAGCTTGATCGTTGTTCCGTTTAAAGTCAGCTAACTTCTTGGCATCATCCTCATCATCTGGATCCCAAGCATTTACATCTGGTGGATCCTGAACTACAGTCCATAACCCTTTTCTATGCAGAAGTAGCCTGCGCTTCATAGACCAGGAAACATAGTTTATTCCATCCAACCGGGTTATCAATGATAGACTTGTTGACGTGTCTTGTGCCATCTTTACCAGGACCGTAAACCACAATTAAACAGTAAACAGCTGTCTTTATACATTACTGTGTATTCACGCTAACTCTCAGTTATCTGAGCCTGGTACAGACTGGGCCCATGACCAGTGTTGAGGTAATTCCCTGTTAGGAGAATGAGTGCACACAGGGAGACATAGTGAGAGTAATATTGAATAACACACACACAGCACACAGATACACTGTATAGTAAAATGTAGGTTTTACTGCCAGTAAACGGTTAAGCAAAGTCCAACAAACAGTCCAAGTCATACACAGTTATATCAGTCAGTTTTCAGTCCAGAGATAATCCAATAACAAAGTCCGGTATCAAAAACAGTTCAGTAATAGACTCACATCAATCCAAGAATAACAATGATCAGCAACAGTTAATAGAGAAATACAGGAACCAAAAACAGCGAACAGAACATTGACCAACTAGCAACACTCTCCTTCTTTCTTCTTCTTCTTCTTCTTCCTCGGGAAACCAGGTTTCTGGCTCCAACTTATGGCCGTTTAAGGAACCACAACCAATTACAATTTTAGCATTCCCTTAAGGAGACAATATTGAAATATCTATCCTGGTTTATATATTTCCAACCAACTGTTAGGTGACTTACATTCCTAACACAAACCACGAATTACGGTGTTTGAGCTCATAACTGTGCTTAGCAATAGTATAGCAGTATTTAACTTCATTGTTGGATGGCAGCTGCTCTCCCTGGGCTCAATTTCCCAAACTCACCTGGAGTTGGATGGACCTATAAGCCTTTTACTAATAGAGCACATCAGTTAAACAACTGTAGTGAATGGCTAAATTCGGGGATAAATTCTAGGGCTAAGAGCTGGGATTTAACTGTTGTCAAAAACATTTCATGATATCAGTAATAGCTGAAATGACACATTGCAGGTCCGAGGAACGTGTATTTCGACAGATCTTATTTGGAGTATCATGACCATTATTTTTTATTTATTTATTTATTCATTCATTCATTCATTCATTCATTCATTCACTCACTCATTCATGAATCCAACAGCATCTGGTCTCTTAAACATACAGCTGACTGTCCCTGTAACCAACTCTGGTGGCTTGGTCCTTGCAGAATGATTCATTCAGTTCAGTGGTGGTATTCAGGCAGTTCGCACCGGATCGGATGAACTGGTAGCAAGATTTTGGCGTGGGTCGCCGAACCAGTAGTGAGTTCTGGCTGGCCACACCCCGACTCCCTCCTGATGCTTGCTTATCCCGCCCCCTTATATTCACCTAAGGTATTTCTCTTTGTCCTCCCGACAATCAGCTGTACATAGATCAGCTGTACCGGGATTCCCCTTGCTGAGGCCCAAGAAGGCAAAAAAATGGAAAGAGGAGCTCAGCCCCTTTCCATTTTTTGCCTTCCAGAGCCCCAGAGGAGCTTTAGGGGAGCAAAAATGCCCCTCAGAAGCTCCTCTCAGGCTAGGAAGCTCCCAAAATGGAGCATGGAGGGGTGCTGCGTGCCCCTCCCATGCTCTGTTTTTTTTTTTTTCTTCCTGAGCCTCAGAAGAGCTTTAGGGGAGCAAAAACACCCCCCCCCCAAGACTCCTCTGAGGCTACGAAGCTCCCAAAAATGAGTGGGGGCTGCAAAAAAGCAAAAAAAGCCCAACAACCCACACCTACCCAGTCACATTGCCATGCCCATCAAGCCACACCCACAGAACCGGCAGTAAAAATTTTTGAATCCCACCACTGATCCAGTTTCTGTAGATTCACAAGCCCAGATACTGTTGTAATATGCAGTAGTCTCCAACTATTTATTTTATTTATTTATTTTTTAAATTTTTTTTATTTAATTTGATTTGTCAATCGCTTACAAGATAATAGGCATAAGTATATACATAGTTATGAATACATGAAATGGGTACATATAAGAAAAATAAAAGAAAGAATAGGACAGGGACGGTAGGCACATTGGTGTGCTTATGCACGCATGAATTACTACCCATGAACTAGTTGTTTTAAGAGATAAAATATATATTCATGAAGCAAATGTAATTGCATACAACAGTTTATCTGTTTATAATGTAATGCAGAAGAGTACAACAAGCTGGGAGGTGCCAATTTGAATCTTTCTCCTCTCTTTAAAATTAAAAAAGAACCTCTCATAATTTCTGTTTTCTAGAATACTACTAGCCTCTTTGGAAAGATCCAAAAGATTTCTTAGAAAACAAAAGAAAGAAAAAGAAAAGAGGAAGGAAGGCTAGAGCCCAATATTTATACTTTCTTGCAACAGTAAATGGGGAAAGTTGAAAATATCTTGCAGGATTGGAAACAAGGGTGAGGATATATGGCATTCTGATATTGATAACTGGCTATATTTTTGTGAATAATTGTTCTTGCCTGCAAGTCACCTTGTGCCTAGAACTTATCCCCAAAATTTCAAATGCATGAAAGAGAGAAAATGAGAGAACCCTCAAAATAATAAAAAAGTTCCATTTTCTCCCTGCCTCCCTGATCTCTCTTTTGATCAGGAAATAATAGGTATTTCCCTTTTTCTCCTCTCTATTCTCATTTGTATTATTTTCCTTTCCTTTCACTCAGTGTATGCTTTTCAATTTCATTTGAAATGAAGAAAATGATGGATAATAAAGTCCTGTTGCAGGAAGTAGAAATGTGATCATATGTCAGGTTTCTCATCATTTGGACAGTGAAGAGACACCTGGTAATGAGATCTCTATAGAATTTGGCTTCTTCATAAAATTTTGGATTAAAATTATATATTCAAAAAGAGAGGGTGGAGGAAATGCTTTTGCTAACTGCATTTGTCTGCTTCTTTTTTAAAACAGTATATTTGAATTGAATTGTATCAAACCATTTTTTTAAAAAGAGCGGACAGTTTTGTATGTAACTAGAGGAAAATCAGTGTTAAATTAAAAGAAGTTAGGAAATAGATTTGTGTAAAATTTGCACATGCCAATTTAAAGGTAAACTTGTATAGCTACTATAGGGGTAGTTTTAGTATCTACAAACTACCTTTACCCTCATTGTTAAAGATAGAATTAAGGGAAATTTCTATGATTTGATCTCAAAAGTTTGCTCATGGCAACTTCAGTTAGGGTAAATATATTCTCTGCAACTCTCCTATTCTAGAAACAGTTTGTGCTTTAGTTGTTTACTTGTGTCAGTGAAAGCCATCTCGTTCCTTGTTGGTGACAGTGTCATATGCATTCCTCTAGGTGGCACTCAAGTGTCAAGGATAACCATTCAGCAACTTGCTTCTAACTTTATGTAGAACAATTAATTGTTTTAAAATATCAGAAATACTAAAATAAGTGTAGATGTATGTTAAAATGTGGTATAGATTCCCTCAAATCTAGGGCCATGCAGATACTGTATGTTTCCCAGGATTTTTCTTCTTTTGGTTGAAAGCTATATAACTTGTTGAAAGATGTTGCAGAGAGAGAAATAAGCACAAGGGGTTAGAATTTTATAGATGTCATTTGCATTTTCAGTTCCTCAAATTTTATTGTAGAAATTATAGGTTAGTATTACAATCTCCAACTTTCCTGGAACACATTAGGGAGGGAAAAAAACAAACTCTTTATTAAAGAGCCACCATCAATCCATCTAAATTGTTCAATCCAACAATATCAGAATAACATCTAGACATGGAGAAATGAATGAAATTGCTTGGAATCTTTTTTTTATAGTTAAAAGTGTCAATTTAGATATGATCTAGGCATTTTAATAAGGTAAATAAATGACCCAGTTTCACACTAAGAAATTTGGAAGCAACTACTTGGTCTCAACAAGTCTAAAGTCTGTCCTAAGTCTCCCCTTTTTAAAAGTTTCCCACAGTTATATCTTTGAGATCTGTTACTTTTATTTGATCACCCACAATGCCCTGAACACATCATATTCCCATAATGCACTAGAAGAGACCCTCAGGCACCTAGTATTCTTTGGCCAATTGCTCCTTTTAGTGTTAAGCCCATCAGGGTTCAGCTACCAAGCTCATTCACAGAGCAAGAGAATTCACCCATTAACTCTTCACTCTGCAATGATATCTGGGCACAATTGCAGTTGGGAGCTAATAGTATTGGATTTGAAGGCTATGTGAAATGAGGGCTTTATGGAATAAATATTAAGAGAATTAAAGGATAATGATCTACTATTTATTCCCTGTCCCTTCTGCATGCCAGAAACCCAAAGTGTGGTATCAGATTGAAGGCTGCCTAACACTCTGTTGGGACTTTGGAAGTACACCAATGTTCAAACTTGCATGGGGATTTTTGTCATCATTTTATCCTTTGCTAAAGAGACAAGGAATCCAAACAACTGGAGATGGGCTGGTGGTACATCTTATCAGGGACTCTATCATAACTTTGGACAGTGGAACATTTTTAGGGAAGATAAAGTCTCTTGCAGAACAAGCAGCCCCCGATGACATATCTGACCAATGCCCTGGAAAGTGACCCTTTGTTTATGAGAACATTACTCTTATGCATCCATTGTTCTTCCTCCCCTTGGCAGATGTTAGATTAATGAACTAGCATTGGCTTCTTTATCTTAAGGGTTACAAGGAGAATACAGATAAGAAGCAAACAAGAGCAACTAACAATAAAAATCATGCAATCTGCAAAGCCCTGGTAAGAAACTCTTTAATCCTTTCTGCACAGGTATTTCTTTTATGTGCAAAGGGAAAAAGGGGCCACAACACTAACTCCCTGCCAATCTTCCACTGTGCAATTTACTCTCTCAAGCCTGAAGTCAAACCTAAACCGAACTTCTGTGGAAAAGATGGAATTGATGAAAATGGAGACAATTTGCATTGGTACCATGTGTCAGCCCATTACACCAGAATGTCATTCTCTGAAAGAAAAACAAGTCATAAACCCAATTATCTAACTATGTGCCAAAGCCATGCATGGATACAACAACATGTGGCATCCCAGATGTTTGTTTTCATTCAATTTATTGAATGACTCAATTGACTACTGATTTAAGGCAATTTATAAGAGGATTGAAAGCACTGATGGTCAAGGCAATAAAACAGGAAAACAATAACCACATTAGGAGAAATAAACACTTAAAACACAGACATTTCAGTGGCTTCACAAAATTGCTTCCAACAATGCCTGTCAGAAAAATCAAAACTTTTAGGGATAGCACGTCTCTAATTTTCTGGCTGAATATAGAGTCAGGCAGCTAAACACTACAAAGGTTTCCATACAAAGTTTCTTTATTGGATTATATCAGGTATAACTCAGTTATGCTGAGATTTGTCTAACGTTCAATCTTTGCATTGTCGTCTTCATAGTGTGAAAAGATAGTTATCTTCATCCCATAATGATACAGCAAGGGAAGACTCCAGCACGATGCTGGGCTCCAGGCAAGAATGACCAAAACTCCCCCCAACCCAACCAGAGGTCAATTCAGTGACCAATCAGATTACAAATGTGACCACATGACATGAACTACATCTCCCATGAGGCATTAACTACATTTCCCATGAAGCATTCCCTTAAGGGAACAGCTCTCATTCCCAAACTAATTATATACTGTTTAACCAGCACACGCTATATACTGTCTAACCAGCACAGCAAGGCTGGAGATGTGTAGACCTGTAGACTTTGATGAGGGTTGGGCAATATTGTGCCTGGAAAGAGGGGAAATTGTGAGCAGAGGAATGAAGATCTGTAGAAGATTTGCTGAATCAGAGAAAGAATGGAAACTAGGGTTGAGAAGAATGAAATCATTGGCGGGATCATAAGAGACATTGTGAGGCCTACTGATGCTACCAGTGGTGAAGTGGAAAAGGTATCACTATGGCTGGTGGGGAAAGTTACTCTTTTTGTTAAAATTTGTCCTTCTGAATGTCAGGTCTTTCATCAGCCAAGAGTCTAAAGCAGGGAAGAGGATGATTCTATAAGACACAAATGCCTTGCCCACAGAGTGACCCGTTACAACCAATGTATTGGAAAACTGGGAAGTAGAGGCAATTTAGGAATAACATTAGAAATGGGTAGTATATAAATACATTTACATGTATGTTGGTCAAAAGAATCCCTTCCACAGCATCTTGATCACAAGCCTGGTAGTAGATCTTCTCTAGCTGTTGGTGCTGGGGAATTTCAATCACCAAATTTTGGGTCTGTGGCAGTGGTGGAATTCACATATTTTTACTACTGGTTCTGTGGGCATGGCTTGGTAGGCATGACGTGGCTTGGTGGGCGTGGCAGGGGAAGGTTACTGCAAAATCCCCATTCTCTCCCCACTCCTGGGGGAAGGTTACTGCAAAATCCCATTCCATCCCCACCCCACTAATCTGCTTTCCAGCTCTGTTCTCCTGTGCACTATGCCTGATCAGCTGGGATTTGGGAGGCAGAGAATAGATGAGGGTGGGGCCAGTCAGAGGTTGTATTTACTTCTCCGAACTACTCAAAATTTCCACTATCGGTTCTCCAGAACTGGTCAGAACCTGCTGAACACCACCTCTGGTCTGTGTTCTGGGTTAATGCTCTCCAAAGTATCCATTGGTTTGCCCCAAGTGATCATAGTCTGATTCATACAGGAGATTACATGTTACACTGTTTTTTAGTCCTTAGATTCCAGAGACTTAGCCCATCCTGTACTAGAGACAACAGCCCCTTACTGAAGTCATTTATGGAAGCCAGAGGCAGCAATGAGTACTTTTATAATACCTTCAAGTGGTTGTAATTAAGTTTTAAAATAAATGGAAAGAACATGAAAGTATAAAAGTGGAGTATAGAAACAGATATATACTGGTCAGGCATAAGAAACCAAAAGCCAGGATAAAGTTCAAAGTACTGCAAGGTTATTCCATGCAACCTATGCGCAAGAATCTGATCTACTAACAGTCAAGACAAATTGGCACTAGATAAGAGTCAACAGACTTCAATGGGACTGTACTTAGGTCTCTTTTGGTGGTGTAGGGATGCCAGACTGATGTTGCACTTGAACCTGCCCTTGGGCTCAGCCTGGTCATCTCCTACATCACCTTAAGAAATAGATTTACAAAATAAGGACAGGTAGTGTAGAAATAGCAACAAAATAGCAAATTATTATATTGTTGAATATATTATTATATTTACTATAATATATTTATATTTATATAATATATTTATTATATTATATTTACAACAAAAGGAAGATTTAAGAAAAAAAGGAGAGAAATCATACTAAATAGGTTTAAATCTGTTGTACGTATGAACCAGGGAAAATAAAGGCTCGTAAGGTTAATCACGAACTTGCCAGTGTTCATTTTCTAAGAAAATGCTAATTTACTATTTAAGTAATATACTTCACCCAATCTGGAGGTTAATCATCTGTCCTCTGTGTGGGTGTTGTGTCATCTGCAAAAGAACCCACACCGAATGCCTGTCTGAAGCAGATATAAATGGGATACAATAATTGTGTGCATACATACAATTGCACATTAACACCCTTTCAAGCTTCTCTTTAAACATCATCTGCAATCTACCTAAAAAAAGAAATCACTTAGAAGAACACTTTTAGAACTAAGGGAACAAAATAAATGTCTAAAATTAAAGAGAAAGAATTAAAGAAGAAAGAGAGAATTAAAATATTTAGATGCAGGATTTCTTTATTTAGTTAAACACATTTTCCCCAAACCAAGGTAGCAGGTTTGCAGAAACACACAATTTGCTCAGCAAAGAAGAGGAGAGTCAAATGCCAGACAGGGTCAATACAGTTATTTTGTTGTTAGGCATTTTATATTCTTAAAAGCTGTGCGTGAAAATGCTTTGGGTGGCAGAGGCTCTAGTGTCTGGTAAAAATAGTAGCTTTTTTTGCTGGTAAAAATAGCTGCTTTAGGATGGCTTGATGGTTCTCTAGAGGCATTTGTCTTTATGAATAATGTACTGGATTGCTGGAATTTTTCTTTTTTAAATGTGCCTGGAGAAGGATCATTGAAATGTCATGAATCTTGAAATCCCATCGACCCCAGCTCTGGATTGCAAATCCCTTCCATTCAAATAAATTCCTTCTCCCTGAAACTGGAACAGATTTTAAATGGGACATTTTGTAAACCATTCACCAGCTTTTTAGAACTACCCATTTTGTAGAATTAGCTGCTTTGGAATATTCAGGGTGGGATTTCAGATGCTAAATTCAGGATCTGTGAGTTACCACGAATGGTAGGTAATGGAGTAGATCAGAGATAGTATTCAGCAGGTTCTGACCAGTTCTGGAGAACTGGTAGTAGAAATTTTGAGTAGTTCGGAGAACTGGAAAATACCACCTCTGACTGGCCCCGCTCCCATCTATTCTCTGCCTCCCGAGTCCCAGCTGATCGGCTGGGTCTTCTTTGGTTGCTCTGTATAGGAGAACGGAGCTGGAAAGCAGGTTTGTAGGGTGGGGAGGGAATGGGGATTTTGCAGTAACCTTCCCCCAGGAGTGTGTGTGTGTGGAGGGGGGAAATGGAGATTTTGCAGTACCCTTCCTCGGCAAAACCTTCCCACGCCCACAGAACTGGTAGTAATTTTTTTTTAATCCCACCACTGGAACAGATGCATCTGGCTTTAAAAGGGTTGCTGGCTTTTTTTGGTTAGTGTAAGTTTTGCGTGACCAAGGGGAAGATGCTCTCATTTCATAGGGCAGGGATAGTGTGGGCCTGCAGTGGAAGATATATCACAGTTCCATCAGAAGAAGCAGCCTTCAGCTGGCCCAGCAAGTAATCCTGCAATCTTGTATTGCAGAGTGAAAGTCCACAAATGGGGAATAATGCCTTGCTATGTTCATAAACAAATGGATGGGAACCAGCAAAAGCATATACACAAACGCTAATTTTGATGAATATTAAGCTTGATTAGAATAACAGGTAGTCCTTGACTTACAATAGTTCATTTAGTGACTGTTCAAAGTTACAACGGCACTGAAAAATGTGACTTATGGCCTTTTTTCACAGTTACAACCTTTGCAACATCCCCATGAACAAGTGATAAAAATTCAGATACTTGGCAACTGCTTCATATTTATGACCGTTGCTGTGTCCCAAGATCATGTGATCCCCTTTTGTGACCTTCTGACAAGCAAAGTGAATGCAGAAACCAGCTTCTCTTAACAACTGGGTTACTAATTTATCAACTGCAATAATTCACTTAACAACTGTGGCAAGAAAGGTTGTAAAATGGGGAAAAATCACTTAACAAATGTCTCACTTAACAACATAAATTTTGGGCTCAGTTGTGGTCTATCTATATTGGTTAGTGGCTTACCATCTAGGTTGTTAAGTTTATGGTTCAGTGTGTTGTACAAACTACGAGATTGGGTTCATTCCACTGCATTGCCAAGCCTATTGTAGGAACAATATATCAACTTTGACCATTTATTTTTTCTACTGTGTTGGAATGTAGTCTGGATTCTCAGGAGGGAGACTCCATTTTGCAGTTGGTAAAGAGGTGGTGGAGTTTGAAATTTGGATAGCAGAAAGAGTGTTAAAATGGCTCCTCCTTAGCTTTTCCAAAGTGTGCCTGTAGCTATGTAGAAAGTTGCTTTAGTCTGGCAAGATTAAACCTTGTTATTAGCCTCCTGCTTATTTATTTGTATCCCACTTATATTATTTTTACAAATAAGTCAAGGTGGTAAAAATATTCAACACATCTCCATCCTCCTATTTTCTCCACAACAACAACAAACCTGTAAGGTTGGTTGAGCTGAGAGAAAGTGACTGGCCCAAAGCCACTCAGCTGGCTTTCATGGCTAATGCCGGACTAGAAATTCACAGTTTCTCACTTTCTTGCCTGGTGACTTAACCACTACTAGAGCATACTGGCTATTAGCCTCCTGTTTGCTTTCCTTCAGAATTGGGTTCCTTCATTTTCCAGTGGAAATGTTCAGTTATAGGGTATATTTATTTTATTCAATTTATATGGTTGTCCATCTCATGTGAGTGAGTCTAAGGTTGCCATTCTGGCAATCCTGCCTGTTTAAAGTTAGCTTAGACTGTCATCGCCTTTCTCCCTCGCAAACCAACACATCTGTGTCTATACCATGATCTGGACAGATAAAGTAGAAAAGTTACAATTTTCTCAGCCAAAATGATCACAGTCATTTTTTCTCCCAGTTGCTGCTTCAGGTCATTTCAGATGCAAGGCTAATTGCCTCTAACCATCTTGCTGTGATAACAATTCTACTGAGGCACACTTTAAAAGATGGAACCCAAAATATGCTCGCTTGTAATTATAAAGTGGATAATTGTGTGCTGCTTCTTTCTGAATTTCAGTAATTGCAAGTACCCAGGCTTAGCTACCTTTTATGCTGCTGCATGGCTACAAGGGACAGCAGTGGGACTAAATTTAGAAAAATCATGGAGAGTTCATTCTCATAAGCACTTCAGCAGAGTTAATAACTCAAAACATGCTTTTCCTTTCGTTTGGTCCCCTGAGACAGTACAACAGTAAAAATGGTACAGGTGAAGAGTTGACAAATATTGTATAGTTTGTGAGGGACAGAAGCTACTTCAACATCAGTTCTTCCCCTTCCCACATTTCATTATTATTATTATTTGAATGGATAGGAATTATTTAATTTAACAGGTTGGATTAAACCCTCATCCATCAATGCCATGCAGGTAGTGTTCGACTTACAACACATTTGTTTAGTGACACGTAGTTACAACAGCACTGGAAAAAATGACTTAAGAGCATTTTTTTCACATTTACAATCATTGTAGTAGCCCCATGGTCAAACTTTGAACACTTGGTAACAATTGTGGTCATAAGTTAAGGACTACTTGTACACTAGAATTGCTTGATGCGAGATTGAATTATCTGACTATCAAGACATGGAAGCAATAGATTTTCATCATCTGCTCTCTTGAATTGTTTTAGCTGAAGTTGTCAGGGATTAAGGGCTCATACTTCTTGCCATCAAGACATGAGCTTTGCCACTAAACTATAGATTTTCTTCTTGACTGTGTCCCTGATTTTATCTACCCCCTTGCTTACTGCTAAAATGCCAGATTGTATTAACCTTTGGCCCAAGCTACAAAATCAATTATTTTCTTATTTTCTCACTTTATCTTGAGCAGGCTCAAGAGAGAGACTGACTTTTGTACCCTATGGTGGGATTGAAGGACCTTAGAATGGGGAAGACAGAATTGGTGGCAACTAGATTTTTTAAATTTTATTCTCAGAACTGCTGAAAAGGGGGAGACAAAGGTTGTGAGACAGCTTTGGATGGGGACTCTAAAGTTGTAGGAATACCCCATCTCATTCCATCTATCTATTACTCACCTTCTATTATTCTGTCTATATTTGCTATTGTTAATGTAAAGTACATGAGATTTAATTTTGAGCTAACTTTGTAACAATAATATTGCTCAAACTGCTTAAGAATAGGATCTTTATATTTTTTTTTCCTCTCTCTCTCTCTCTCTCTCTCTGTGTATGTGTGTGTGTGCGCTTGCATACACTAAGAGAAAAGTAGCCAGCAGTATGTTATACTACTTCTGAACTTGATTTGCAAGTTTTAGTGTTAGTTCAGGATGCAGAATGAACCAAGGTTTTGCTGATGCTGGCAACAAGATATGTTTGTTAGGATAAAATGAGCAATGTTGAAAAGTGCCTCTAGGATCTCACTGTTCTGATTTAAGAGCTTTAAGATGTCAGCATGTGTGATCTGTGTCCTACATTTTTATAGCTTGCCATCCCATCCCATTTCATCTTGCAGATACCTCTGCAGAAATTCCAACAAGGCTACTAAAGTCTTTAAAAAAAAAATCTAAAGAAACCAAAGAATAAAGCTCCTTGTTATTTCTTTACTTGTAGGTCTCCTGTTTCTTCAGAAGATCAAGGTAAGAATCGATTTCATAAATTCCTCCGCTGAACTTAAAATTGATTTTGATGAGAAGGGGACAGTAAAGTTGTACCTGAAAATGAATTTGAAGTATAGAAATAAGTAAAATTTGATATAGACATCAAGATAGCTCCTCAGTCATTTCATTAAATATATACAGTATAATCTATCCGGTTTTGCAGCAAAGCCATGAATGGACTTCTGTTCTATCATAATTCTAGTTCAATAAGCTTGCTTTTTGCTTTAGTAACGTTGTTTGGAATATAACTTTCATTATTCATGACTATTAACCCATGGTCTATAGAGAAAGACTAGATGATAATGATGATTGTGAACACATATATAGCATTTTACAAGGTTCATCCCCACTCTCAGTCATCTCCACAATGCTTCATAAGTTAGCAGTTGTACAAACAGGATGGTTAGAAGATCAGAATACTGGGACTCGATTTATTGGTTGGTATTACGAGATTTCCTTACCTTATGTTATTGCTCTCTCATTTGATCTATTAATTGAGTGTCAGATGACAGATAAAGTACCGTACTTCTTTGTGCAGCTTCTTGATTTTAATCCTCAATAGCTGTCCCTACAAACTATTTTTCTTTTCTACTTTCACTGTTTTCTTCCTCTGCACAAACTGCTCTCATGTTCCATTTAACCACCTGTGCTACTGTGACAAGGGATCTGCACTACAGCTTGATCAATACCCTGAATCACTCCAGAACTATAAAAGCAATTTATGAGCTTACTTTGAAAGGAAGAATCAAAGCCATAGCCACGTAACATACCAAGAACATTAAAAGCTTCTGCTTAATGACAGTGAAATGGCTGGTCAAGGAAACTCAGCACCATAGAGAAGTGCACTTAAAAGGCAAGAGCAAGAATTGAGATTTCTCTTTCTGATGTCAGAATATTTAGTGCCGATGCTTTAAAAACTGCAGTTTTTTTCAGGAGAGTAATTTATATCAGCATAGCCTTCCTTGCCTTCAAGATGTTCTGTGAGTCATTTGTTGACTTTCACAAGAGGATACCTTATCTGGCCAGTACACCGGACCAATATCCTCTCTTCCTATTACTTTAAGGGTCCCACTCCAGCAAAGCTTCAGAAATATTCTGTTGCATCAATCTCTGCTATTTATCTGGTATATTGGCAGCTGTTTAAAACACAGTGAATTTTTCCCCAAGCATGAGTTTCACAGATAATTTCTCTTTAGCGAGATTTGCAGAGACAAAAGCGTCAGGGTTACAAAATGTACCAGCAATTGAATTTTTGCAGTTTAGAACCAATATATACCCATGTGGAATTCCTTCCCTTACAGCCTTCCTGTGATCTAGCAAGGATCGAGGTCTTTTCATTGATAATGGAGAAGTGTATAGTTGGCTGTTTACATCTTTCTCCTAAATCTTCATCAGCCTAGGCACTAACTGTTGTACTGTCCTCCCAACCCTAACTATGCATATGGCTGAGTTTTAGAAATGATTCACCTTACTTCCTATTCATATTTTTGTACCCATATCTTCCTGCACTTAGAAATTATACTGTGTACTATGAACAAATCAGATGGCAGATATTCCATGTCTTAAACTGTTCCACTTAAAACTGAATTATGCTCCATTACTGTATGCGTTGAAGCAATTTGAAGGTATTATTTAATGAAATTTGGTTTTATTGAATAATATTCTTTGTTTTATGTAGTACATGATTTACTGAATATGCTGGATGGAACTTGGCTTATAATTACTGTCATTTTTTAAAAAAATTGTATCAGTGATATCTTTTATAACCTGCTCTTTTAGATATGTACTTAGTTTATTGTCACTGTGAAGACTTCTTGATAGTGTTTGAGAAAAAAAAATTGACAACCTTTTTTTTTACAGTTTATATAGCTATTTCACTAGTCATTTGCCTTGATTCAAGGTGAAACTACAAGTTATGTTAAAGAGGAAGGATACATATAAACAGCTGAAGTTTTTTTCTTTTACTTGAATCCAGGTTAAAACACTTGATGTAAGAAGTTTTTATGGTACCTTTCTCAACCTTAATAATAAAATGATTGCTGCTTTGAATAAATTGATGACTGTAAGTCATCACTATTAATTATTTTGTTAACATTTTTAAAAATATATCTGAAGCCTTTATAATGGACTAAACCAGTGTTTCTTCCCCTTTCTCATTTTTAAAAATTATGGAAGAATCTAAAATAATTTTTATTTGCATGGCTTATCTATATTTACCATTTTAAAAATTAAAATGGATACATTTGATGCTACTACAATTGCTTGATGGGATTTTAATATTGTTTATTTTTCAACCTAAGCTGGAAATAATTCTAATTTTGTGGATCTTTGAGAGTCTTAAGGGACCACACTTTAGAAATAACAGACTAGGCTATTATGAGCTAGTCAAAATTGTTTATAACACATTTACTTAATCCTTTTTATGAACAGTTTAGGATAGCATTTTAAAACTTTGTATCAATGGTATCTTTTATAATCTGCCCTTTTAGATAAGTACTTATTTTATGTCATCACTTTTCTGTTTTGGAAGACTCTTGACAATATTTGAGTAATCAAGATTGTGAGGGAAGTTGGAAGTTGGTTTCTAGTCTCATATGACTTATTTTCACTAAAGATGCTGAAGAATTAAACCCAAGTCACAGGATTTAACATTAAGCTATCACTGAGCTATTGTCTCTTTATAGGGTTTACCTGACCATGTTAATTCTCTTGTCCTCTTTTAAAGTAATTATCTCAAGCACTATCTCTGCATGTTTTTTTATCATAACATTTCATGAACATTTGTAAAAAAAAATAGTGAAACTGGCTCCTGTGATTAGTAAGATAAATAATTTCCACCATTTACTGTTATAATATTACAGCTTATACCACATTCTTTAATGTTCCCCTTTTCTGTGGTTTATAGCCAGCAAATGTTACCTTCTTATATCAAGCCATGGCAGTATCTTGCTTAGCACTCTATAATCTGCAATGCAGGTCTTTCTTTCTGCAGTTAATTCAAGTCAACATTTAATCCTTCCTAGGATGGGCTTTCCTTTGCAGTCATAATGTATAGCTGACTTGCACTTAGGTTGTAGCTTCCCCTTGTCAAAGGTGGAGGATAAAATTCCTGTATTGATTTCAATTCCTATGGGGTCTTTGCTGACAAAAACAAAAAACAAAACAATGGGAAACACTCTAAAACAAGGGTCTTCAAACTTGGCAAGTTTAAGACTTGTGGACTTCAACTCCCAAAATTCCTGAGCTAACATGACTGGAGGAGGAATTCTGGGAATTGAAGTCCACAAGTCATAAAGCTGTCAAGTTTGAAGACCCCTGCTCTAAATGACTTGAAACTGCTTGTGGTATTCTGAGCAGTGACTGAAGGGTTGCATAGCCTGAGCTAGCAGGAAAACATCTACAGGAAAAACTACAATATATTGCTTTAGGGAAGGAATGTAGTTTGGGGAGGAATGGGTCAGGATCACAAATATTACCACAAATACTCTAAAAAATGGTTGCTCTCCCTAAAATATGAGCCTCAGTTACTTTCTCATTTTATGCTTCCATGCACTGATTGATTATTCTAAGGGTATGTTACTATATGGTATGCATAGAACCTACTTTGGATGAATGTGTGTAAAGAAAAAAAGACATGAAAACCAACCAAATTTCTTTTTAAAATAGTGCTTTTATTCAAGATTACATTTTGACACAAGTGCAAACTAAAGAAAAGAAAAAGAAAAAAGAAAGCAAATCAAGAAAAATAGAAAAATTATAAAAGAAAGAAAAAATATAATAAAGATAAAGAAATGTATAAAAATTGATTTCACCCTTCACAAGTATAAACTTATTAAAATAATTATGATTGTTTTTTCCCATATTTCATTTCTTAACTATAAACAAATCCATAAAACCCTGTCATTGAGGCCAACAAAAGGGATACTGGGATAGCAACATATCTAATTCAATATTGATCAAAGAAGGCAACTTTTTACCCCCTCCTTTCATGTCTAACAATATTCATATTTATTTCTTCCAAATAATACCTTACAATTTGTTTTGTTTTTTTTCATTTTTTGTTTGCCCATTCTCACAAAATTCTTCAAAGCTTTAACAAGATTTTTTTGTAAGTCCATTATAGGACAATTTTCCAGGTAGCTCTCTTGGTTTGCTGTTTCTATATCCCTTTTAATTATTAAGACCTTGGCCAGTTTCTTTTGTATGTCTAGTGTAACATCTTTTTCTATGCCATTCTTATAGTCTGTCATTTTAAAATGCATTTCAATTAAGTCAATTAAGTTTTCCGTGGCATCTTTTAAACACGCTCTATCTATGGAGGCAGACCCTCTTAAAATTACTTCTCGGTACATTGTTCAAAAATATCCTTCAATATATCCAATGTTAAAGTATTTTATTTCACTCTGTATTTTTAAGTTTGAATGTTCCTTTTTAACTTTGTAATCTTTAGTTCCTTCTATTTCCCTTTGTTTTTGAAGTCTATGCTTTTTTTAAAGAATTCAAAACAAAAATATTTCCTCACAGGAAATATAATTATCAGGCCAAGCCCCACAATGATTTAAACTAGAGGTGTCAAACTTGCATTGTCATGGCGGCATCACATGATGTATTGGGACATTTCCCCCCCTTCAATAAACTGGGCAGGAGCGGAGCCAGCACATGACGCATCTGGCCCATGGGCTGTGAATTTGACAGCAAAGAATGTGCTGGAAGGAAATTTAATATTTTACTCTGGCAAGTCCATAGTGGAATGAATGCTAAACAGTACAGAATCTTGCTAATATTTCTCCATCCATCCACCCATCCACCCACCCACTATCTATCCATGGAACTGCAGACAGTCATTATCATCTTCTTTTAATGACCCCATAATCCCTTCTGGGGTGGAGTCTGGGCAACTGAATAGAGCTAGCAGAGTGTTTAAAGGCCGGATGCCCTTCCTGTTGCCAATGCAGAGTTTTGTTCATCAGATATATTCTCATTGTGCCCAGAGAGAGAAATATCTTCCTCTACCTAGGAAGCCTCCTGAACGAGCAGACAGTGAATGTATTTAATTTCATACATTTTAGAAAGTAGTTCAGAAAAAACAGATATTGTTGGGATAGATGAATTTGTAATCTAATTTAGTACATTAGATTAGTTGATTTCATGCAGTTGACGTTGAATTGCTGGCTCCTTAAAACATAAAAAATAGCTTAATGTTGGGAGTTTAGATGAAAGGAGGTTGCTGATTAAACAGCATCTTTCTTTTAAAATTTACTGCTTTGAAAAAGAATAGGTGGTTCCACACAACTTTAAATGAAAAGCCAATGAATTTTGGAAATGTAACGTGGAAACCATTCAAAGAGCAACAGAATTACATTTCTAAATGTGTTCTCTGGTGGAAGCTGGAAGAGCACCAGGAGAAATTTCTGCCCACAGGTTTCCATTTTGAATAATTAAACACTTTGGAAAGAGAAAGCTCATGTATTCTCTTTGGAAAAAACATTCAGAGCTTCCTTTGGGGGGTTAAATTGCTTGAGATGAGCCTCTAAGCTTTTAGTTCCTTTCTTACTTCCTCTGAGTAGAAAAGGACTAAAATGGCCCAGAAGGTAGGAGGGCACAATAAATTCCCAACTCTGGCTTTTTTTACTCTTAGATCCAAATTATATGCATGCTTAGAATATCTCATGAAATGGTATAGGTTCTCCTGCTTGAGCAGGGGGCTGGACTAGAAGACCTCCAAAGTCCCTTCCAGATTCTATTCTATTCTATTCTATTCTATTCTATTCTATTCTATTCTATTCTATTCTATTCTATTCTATTCTATTCTACTCTATTCCATTCCATTCTCTTCACACTCTGTGCCACATTCAAGCTGCATACTGATGCCTAAACTCCTTATGGATGATAACATCATCATGATCTATCTCATCTATCTTATTAATCTTTTCAGTACCCATTTTTAGGGGGAAAGTTTTTCTTTCCTTATTCTCCTACTCTCTCTGTTTTCACCCAGATCTGTGTGTCATAAATTACAGCAAAAAACAACAACAGTGCTGCTAGTGCAACCACATCAGGTCACAATTTAGCCCCAACCCATAAGCTTTGGATGTGAAAGATACTGAAGAAGTCATTGGAAAGTTGATATTTTGTCATCACTAATATTTGTTTGTGCGGTTGCAGTAATTGTTGTTGGAGCTGCTATAGGAGATGATCTCAGAATAAGACAAAAGTGCTTATCCCTTGCAAAACCTCAGGAAAGTAGGAAATAAATTGTAAAAGCTACTTTTCTATCTCAAGCATTTCAATAGCATTTTGAATGCTATTTATAACTGCCTCACTTACTGAACCTCTGGAAATTCAAAATGTACCTGTTGATTTCATAAAACTAGAATTTGGTTTATTTTAAGCTGTTGAATAAACATAATGTGTCAGGGTTGACAAATTACACTAAGATACAGCCAAGAAAATACTTTAGGGTTTATATGTTTGAATCTAACTGGTTAAATGTAGAGTAACTTCAAAATTAAATTACATTTAATTTGGGGAGGGACCCTTTTTATACTTAGTGCTCAGCCATTTTGTGCTAGAGGTTTTTTTTTCTTCTTAAAAAGTTCTTTATATGCTTGAATTCTCATCCTCAGTAACACATCTTAATTTCCACATAGATTGCATAGCTATTTTATATAACATTCAATCAAGATAAAATAAATGGCAATATTGGTGAAGTAAATGAAAAGAAATTTCACTGACTTATTGCTTTAAAACTGAAATATCCTCATAATGAAATATCTAAAAGTCCATCATCTTGTGAGTTGCTGAAAGAACCAGCTTGATTTTAAGCTGCTTTTAAATTTCAAGGCGAACTCCCTTGATTTGCAGTTTCTGGAACAATATACCTCTTGGAATATTATTATAGTTTAGATTTCAGATCTTTTTAAATGTTCACACACAATTCTTGGTTAAAATGTATTTTAACTTTTTAGGATAAAATAAATTTAGAAAATATAGAAAAATACACTGGAAATACTATTCAAAGATGCATTTAAATACAACACTGGGCAATTTTGATGACTTTTACAAAGAAGCAAATATAAAAATAGAACAGAATGGACTGATGGATTATCCATCCCTGTCTGTTCTGAACAAACAGCGAGAGGGACTCCCATATTTAAGCCACTTTCCTAAGTGTGCATTTTTATGTTTCCATTATAACTTTGTGATTAAAAGAATTGCTTGATCTTTGAATACAAATTAGGTAAAGAGATTTCTATTTCTTTTTTGTGTTATCCATCTTGAATACTTCATTAGTTAAAGGATGGGGCAGAAATGAAATGAGCAAACAATTAGAATAGGTTAAGAAGGCCTTTAAATTAAGAAAAGGCTGGAATCTGGTTATTGAGGTACATGTATTCTAAATGAGCAAGCAAATATGCAGTTAAGCATGGATGTCAGAAACTACATAAGTTTTATCCTAAACATTTATTTTAAAATATGTTTTTGCTTCATTGTTTTTTCTCTCACCAATGTAACTTCCCCCCTGAGAAATAGATTTATAAGGTTCTATATTCTTCTCTTTGCTTTCAAATTCACATCATTCTCTTCACCAGCTTGGCATCTTTGAGAAATGCTGGACAAAGACATTTTCACAAAGCTATATTTCCACTCCCTAATTCCTTCCAAATATTTTGAAGTTGGCTAGGATTGTCTTCTCTTCTTTCAATTTAGGGATGCTCGAAAGAGATTGGGAAAGCTATGAGCCAACCTATAGTGTATTTGGTGAACCAGTAGCAAAATCATCATTCAGACAGCATTCTTTTTGATGACTGAATTATGTCAACTCCTGGAATAACTAAAAACATATTACTCATGGTCCACTGGAAAGGAGAAAAGGAGAAAAAATATGCCTCCAACCATTTTGTAGGCATCTTGAGTGAAGAGCTAACTGGCTGTCATTCTTCCTGTAAATATACTATAAAAATACTGATGATGCTACGAATCCATAGTTTGACCCTCACAGTGTTTCTTAATAGTTGCATCCATGGTCATATGTTGTAGTATGAGATCTTACATGTGTATGCAAATCAAAGGAGGGAAGGGCTTGTTCGAGATCAGAGATTGAAAGAAAGTTGAGTCATGATTTTGGTGCATGGATCTTATCCAAGGAGACAAAATCAAATGTTGTTGTTTTGGTTTTATAATTCAAATGTAGAAATTGTAAAATGGATTAAATGGATCAAGATCCGGCTGCCTGTGAAATCTTCTAGAGTTCTCCAATGTCAAACTATCTGTTCCAAAGAGCTCCCACGTTGCACAAAACATATACTTTATGATCTAAGTTATACCACATCTGAGACAAAAATATTGATTTGACTTTTCAAGATAACCTCATGTGAACAACCTGATATAGACAAGGTGGCATGGCTCAAATGCCAGATCAACTTGAATGCCATGTTTGGAAGATATCCTATAGCTTCTGAAATTCTTAGTTAGCCTTAGTTAGCACTGTGATCCAAAATATAGGAAAGCCCAGATTGAGTTAAATTAGCATGTACACAAAGAAAAGAGGACAAAGAAGAGGCAAAATGGAACTGCAAAGTTTTCTTATTATTTTAAAATATAAAATCTATTTCAACTTCTTTTGTATTCTGTTTTCATGTAAGTTATCAGATATATTTTTAATAAGAAGCTATATCATTGAATAAGATGGTTTCATATTTGAGATTACAGATAACTATACAAAGTCAACTTAGACTGGAATCCTGTATTTATTTAACTGGGGAAAAATCCAATTTAACTTAATAAAGTTTATTTCTGAGAAGACATGTGTTGCGTTCCATAGTTAAACCATTATTGGATTTTTAATTTTCCCATTCTAGATGTTTTCTGCCTTCATCTAATTGAAAATATAAACCAGTGTTTTGCTCTATCCCTTCTTTATTTCATCTGCTTTCATTGAAGAATCCTACAAGAAGAAAGAAAAATGTTCCATTTTTCAACCCTAGAAGAACAATACTTTCTTCAAAAAGTAGAAATGTAATTTAATTTACTGTCAAAAACAATGTCTTATATTCAGAGGTTATAAATTGTCATCTCCCAAATTGTCATTCCTATTGTCAATTTAATTATGATGAGTATTAATAGTTAACAGCATTAAGAACAATTCTTAATCATGTCAATTATAAAACATTAATATAATTTTAAATTTAATTTGGGTTTTGCTATATTTTTTTCTTGTTATTTACCACATGGTTAATTTTTAGGTAGTCATTAGTTGGTGTTAAGGCAACATTTTAAAGGCAAATTTTGACAAAGCTAAAAATGCATGTAGAATCTGAACTTTAATGTTGAAGAAGAGTCCTGAGAATATCATGGGTGGCCAAGAAAAGAAGCAAATGGATTATCAAACAAAGCAACCCAGAGTTCTCACTTGACCAGCCCAAACTATCCTATTTTGAACACATTATGCGATGACCTAGCTCTCTGGAGTAGTCCATAAGTTTGGGAAAGAAGAAGACAATTAGCAGCAAGATGGATGGACTGAATTACAGATGCAGTGGGAAGACCTAAAAGACTAGGTAAAGAAGAAAATCTATCTGTGTGATCATTAAGAGCTGACATCAATTTGCAGGCACATAATCAATCTCAATTAACCAAATGAAAGAAATGGATATGGGTATGTCTAATCTAATGAAAAGAAGGACTAAGGATGACATGATAATAGTGTTCCAACATTTGAGGGGCTCCTATAAAGATGAGGGGGTCAAACTATTTTCCAAAGCACCAAAAGACAAGACAAGAAACAATGGCTGGAAACCAACCAAGGAGAGAAGCACCCTAGAACTAAGAAGAAATTTCCTAACAGTGAGGCCAATTAACCAATGGAATTGCTTGCCTTCAGAAGCCGTGAGTATTTTATCACTGAAGGCTTTCAAAAAGAGATTGGACAACCATTTGTCTGAAATGATATATGGTTTCCTGCTGAAGCAGAGGTTTGGACTAGAAGACCTCTGAAGTCCTTTCCAACTTTATTATTCTGTGTTCTATGTTCTAAATGTGATTAAAAATGCTGGGAAATTAGAATGTGTAGTATTATATAAATGTATACTAATCAAGTTTTCCTTTTTGCAGTTTCCCCCCTCTTTCTACTCCATTCTCAAGACTTCCTCAATATCTAGGATTTGAAGTACAAGGACCAGCAGTAGGAAGGGAGTTATAAGAACTAGCAATATTTATCTATATATCTATGCTTCTTTTCCCTCATTTTTAAATTGAAGGGATGATTTAGCCATCTCTCTTTCTTTTAGAAAAGCTGAGATTTAGAATACTTCAGAGGAAGCAAACAATGATTTAAGCTAGAATATAAACTAATGTGATGAATCTTGGACTGCTAAAGCACTCGTAGTTTGGGAAATACTAGAAAAATGATTAATAGTGTGTGTATGTTAATAAATGTTTTTGCATGGGACAGCACCTAGTTAACTTCCTCTGTACTGGTCAGGTCTGGTTAAGACTTGATTGTGAGGCTTTGCATTCCATTTTTCTTGTAAAATTGAGAATGTCAAAATAGTATTTTTATATTAAAATGCAGATAACAGCAAATTTCTATTCCACCTTAGATGAAATATTTATAGACCTTCTTGTAGTTGGAAAAACAACTACAATCATGCATAATTTGGCAGTAGTTATTAAGTTTTTAAAAAGTGTTTTTCCATATTAAGAGAGTCTTCCTCACAAAGACACTTGGCTAGAGTTCATTGCTTCCAATTAAATGTGGGGTCATACAGTGATGTAGTAATATAATGGCTAATGTGTAGTAAAGCTCTTCCATTCAGCAAAAAATCTATGTTAAAACCATCCTTCGAATGCAATGGTTAAAAATGCACATCTTTTGAGCTCACTTCTTCATAATTCATAGTAAAAAATGTTTTATTTGTGCCCAACATTTGTTACAATTATAGTGACAGTTATACAAGAGAAAGCCTGCTTGTTCATAAGGACAGTTTACTAATGGCTTGGCAGGATGGCATTCAAGGCAAAAAGGAAAAAAAAAGATTTGAAGATGTATAAAACACAAGTTGCTTCTTTTATATTCTGGACTACCAAATAAGAAAATGGAAATCTATTGATATTCTTGCCATTTCAGGCAAAAGCATTGCCAGTGGAGTGTTTTCACCAGTTAACTGTATAGAAAGAAGACTTAGATATGCATTTCTGTCAATCTTGAAATGGGGATGCAGAGAAAGTTCATCAAGAGCAAATCCACTTTAACTTATCAAAGTGCAATAAAGCAGTTCTATTTCTTACTGTGAATGCTGATCCAAGAAAAAAATCTAGGAAACAATTACTTTATTTCAGTGTTTGTCAAATGGAATAATGCTTTGGGACATCTTCAAGGCCCGAGGATACTTTATGGCATGATAAACCGTGTGCATAATTCATGTTTGGTATTGTGCAGCGGTAACATTTGTCATCCTCTGAATAAATGCATTTTTAAAATCTGTCTTTTATTCATAATTGCACATTGGGAGCATCAGCCAATTTCTTTCCTTAGCTAGAGCTTAGCCAAAATAAAACTGTTTAGGTCCTTTGTTGAATGCTTTGCATTGAACAAGGGGTTCTCAGGTAAAAGAAGGTTATTGTGAATAAAAGAAAACCACCACAAATAGTTTTTTGCCAATTTACTGCAGAAAATTGGAAAATAATAACTAAAGTTTTATTGGGTATATTCAACATGAAATTTGCGGCAAGCCAAAATTCATATTTCATGCTTGGATAGCCATTCTGCTGGATTTTGAAGAAGCAGAATAGAAAGAGTGCAGAAGAGCAACATCTTTGATTAGGGAACTGGAGGCTAAAACAAGAAGGGTTGCTGGAATTGGGTATGTCTGGTTTAATGAAAAGAAAGACTAGGGATGACATGATAGCGATCTTTCAATATCTCAGGGGCTGCCACAAAGAAGAGTGAGTCAAGCTATTTTCCAAAGCATCAGAAGGCAGGACAGGAAGCAACTGATGGACACTAATCAAGGAGATAAGCCATCTAGAACTAAGAAGAAATTTTCTGATCAGTGGAACAACTTGCATCCAGAAGCTGTGAAAACTCTCAACCCTGGAAGTTTTTAAGAAGAAATTGGACAACCGTTGTCTGAAATGATATAGGGTTTCCTGATTGAGCAGGTTTAGAAGATCTCCAAGGTCCCTTTCAACTCTGTTATTCTGTTAAAGAGTATTGACATTTCTGAACTGCAGAGTGTTGGACAAGTCTCTTGTGAATACCATAGGTAACCAAGAAGGCAAATGGATCATAGAACAAATACATTCAGAATTTACTCAAGGTGTAAATGACCAGACTCAAACAATATTTTGGACAGACTTAACTGTCTTGAGAAATCTATAATGCTTGAAAAAGTAGAAGATAAGACAACAACAACAAAAAGGACTAATAGCAGTAAACTGGATTAGAGCAGCAATAAGCTTGATTAGAGCAGCAAGAAATTTTTTTCCCAGGATACATCATCCTGGAGAAAATCCATTTATGTGGTCTCTGTGAACTAACATTGATTTGACGGCTTTTAACTAATTAGTCCTTCTGTTGACCACTTCCTAGTCAGATACTATAAAAAAATTGGACAGCAGATTATGGGCTACAGGTACATCCAAGGTTTGGAAGACCACCTTTGATCCCCCTTAAATCTGAACTGCATCTTAAGGACCTCTCCATAAGCTTTGATACCTTGCAGTGGCACTTTCAAGAGAGGTGCATGCCTCCACATGGCCCCAAAAGTTCTATAAATGACCTTGCTCCAACTAGGAAGAAGTGACATTAAAAACCTGCAGAAAAGTTGCATGCACTAACAGTACTTAAAACAAAAACAGAGGATAGATTGTGTGATGAAGTTCCATGACAGATTGAGAGTAAGCCACTATGGAAGTCCAGTTCAATCTCTGCAATTAGATCATAGGAGACTTCGTACTGTCAGGAATTTTTGTTTCTACTTCATACATGGAAGTATAGAGGTTAAAATGCAGTGCTGCCTGCCAACAGTTTGGCAGTATGATTTCTGCTGGCTCAAAGTTGACTCAGCCTTCTATCCTTCCAAGGTCAGTAAAATGAGAACCCAGATTGTTGGGGGAAATATGCTGATTCTGTAAATTGCTTAGAGAGGGCTGTAAAGCACAATGTAGCAGTATATAAGTCTAAGTGCCATTGCTATTGCTATCCTTAATAGAATAGAATACTTTATTGGCCAAGTGTGATTGGACACACAAGGAATTTGTCTTGGTATAAATACTCTCAGTATACATAAAAAAAGATACATTCGTTAAGAATCAAGAATCATAAAGTACAACACTTAATGATAGTCATAGGGTACAATCAGCAATTGTTCTTGTGTCTAGTTATTCTGGTGTACAGTGCTCTATAACATCGTTTTGGGGGAAGAAGTTGAAACACTTTATGTCCAGGATGTGATTACTTTGTACTTTAGCAATTTCCTCTATGTAAGCCAAAATTATCCATTGCTGGTCAGATTTTTTGGAGTTCTTATATTTGGGCCATAAAGGTGAGGTTGAAAAGGGGGTTGGAGTACAATTCCCACCAGCAAGGGCTGAAATTCACTGGGCACAATACCTTTAATTGAGAGATAGAGGTTATCTTCTTTTCTCTTAAGGAAATACCCTGGAGTGGGGTTGCCCATGTTTGTTGACTGCAAGAGAAGGGCTCTGTATCATTGGGATGACAAGGCCAATGTTTTAAGCTGATGGAGGACCTGTGCTAAGCTCAGCAGAGGCTAATAGACCTATTTTATCATGTTCTTTAAAAAATAGAGAAAACTGCCATCATTTGGCAGCATGATTTTGGAGGGTGCCCAAGAGTGCAAAACCTGATCTGAGTTCTTTTCAGCCGTTTGCACTGATGGAAGGCTTCTGGTGGACAAGGAGAGTTGTATGATTTGCAAACATAAGCACATTTCAGATGGGATTAGACAAATCCAATAGCCATCTATTACAACTGGTTTATCACTTTGAGAAGCACAAGCAATGTAACTTAATGCCAGCTTCTGAGATGAAAGAAGGTGATTAGCCTACTGACCAGCTTTTAGAATAGAATAGAATTCTTTTATTGGCCAAGTGTGATTGGACACACAAGGAATTTGTCTTGGTGTACATAAAAGAAAAGATACATTCATCAAGAATCATAAGATACAACACTTAATAATAGTCATAAGGTACAATAAGCAATCAAATCATGCTAGGAAACAGTCAATATAGATCGTAAGGATACAAGTGACAAAGTTATAGTCATATAGTCACAAGTGGGAGGGGATGGGTGATAAGCAGTGAAGATTAATAGTAATAGTAGTGCAGACTTTGTAAATAGTTGGACAGTATTGAGGGAATTTTTCTAGCTTCATGGTCACATCACTCTATTTGGCTTGAACTAGCAAGGCTGGCATTATGTTCCTAATACTGATTTTGTGTCTCTTTATACTTAAAACACCTAGCAATACGAAGGGTTAGGGTTAGAGTTACTTTTTTAAAAAAGTAGATGAAACTGCTTTGTAATGGACAACAGATGTTTTGGTTCTCATGACTTAGTGCAGGGGTGTCAAACTTAAGGCCCAGGGCCCAGATCCTGCCTGCAGGGTGCTTAGATCTCACCTGCAGATCTAGAAACAGCAGAGGACTGGCCTATGGTGCCTCTGCCAGGAAAAACCAAGCTTGGGAGAGCCATGGGCAGTCCTCCCAAGCTCCATTTTTGCTGGCAGAGGGTTGCAGGAGGCTGTCACAACTGAAAACAGAGCTTGGGAGCTCATTTTTACTGGCAAAGTGCTTGGGCCACCACAGGCTCCCCTTACACGAGTGACATCAAGCTGGCCATGCTCACCCTGGCCACACCCACCCTGGAGCCCAAGGTCAAACACAACCCTGATGAGGCCCTCAATGACATTGAGTTTGACACCCCTGACTTCTTGTTGTTTTTTAGTGTGCATGTTGATTTTTAAATAGCGATTTTACTTGATGAAGAGATCTGAAATTGTTTCTATAATTAAAGGATGGGGTTATAAGGGATAAGATGATGGAACTATATATAGAATCTAATGCACAAGAAAACATTTTCTTATTTACTATAGACTAGTGTGCAGTTGCAGTGTTTTTAGCTGTTAAAAATCTAAACATCTCAGGTAGTAGTATCTGTCTCTCAGTTAAAATGGCTGCTGGGTGCTTTTCAAAATCCCTGTATACATTGGCCCAAATCTTCCTTATCAAATCTCTTTTTCTTCTCAGTTAGATTTTTTTGCAGACTGCACAAACAAAAAATCAGATTTAGAAATATCAATGAACTCTTAATCAGAAGTCTGATACAAGAAAACCCTCATCTTGATCTACACCCAGAATTTTTAAAGCCCTCTTAAATAAGCACATTTGTTAGTTTCTTTGGGCTTTTTTCCTCTTTTCCCTATTAGTTGATTTTGCAGGGATTTTAAAGTATATGTAGTGCTATTTCTGGAGTAATAATTAGATCCTTGTGGAATTCTTTTCGTGGAGGTGCCAGCCGAGCACTGTAAAAATTCTCTGCCAATTTTTGTTAGTGCTTATTCATTCTTCAGACTCCAGTTGAGTCAACTCTTTCTATTCAGGAACAAAGCATAGCTTCTTTTTATATCCTTCCAATTATACAAGTCTAACTACTTTGTTGATGAGATGAGATGAAATGAAATAAGATGAGATGAGATGAGATACCTACATCTATGAATCTGCTAAAATTTTGCTGGGTATAGAGAATGAGTTATTATAAGATATGGCAGTAGAAGACTTACAATTATTTCTATTTTTTAAAAAAAGTTTTATTACCAGCTTACTATATTCTTCCACTAAATAGGAATGTCATCTGTTGAATGGAGAACCCATACCATGATTAGTCATTGGAGAAAATGACCAATCTTTTTCTCCCAATACTATGAGATCTAGGGAACAATGACCATCTAATTCCCATTGAAAACACTTGAAAACTTATGGTGCAATTAAGTTGAAGCATTTGGAAAGTTGGGAGGAAAGACATATTAGTTTCATTTGGAACTGTGTTCCTTCCTAAATTAGCAGATTTTGTTCTCTGCCCACAAAGTTTTAGAAAATTTGTGCAAGAGATATTCTGGATAGTAGAGTTCTTATTCAGTTTCCTTATTCACTTACTAATATGGATGGATGGATGATGTACCATAAAGTTGGTGTTGATTCTTAATGATACACAAAAATACATTTTTTTTCCAGGATGATCTCTCTCTATCTCTAATCCAATCCTTGAAAATTCTCAGTGGTGAATTCCTCAGTGCTGTAATTGAGTCCATCCAATACAACTCTTGCAGCTAAATATTCAAGAAGAGAATACCTAAAACAGTTATAGGTGTTATTATTAAATTTGTCACTGCTCAAAGTCTCAACAATTCTGCTCTAGTATGCCCAAAAGCAGTTGGGGTTGCCATTCATAAAGCTGCTGATTAAAAAAGCGATTGGTTGTTGTTTCTGTTGAAATTTCTTTCTACCTTCCACCCCTACCCCTGACAAAGATATAATAAAATAACTTGAAAATCTCAGGTATTGAGTAACATATATTACTTTTTTTGGTGGGAGGAGGGGAAAAGCTTTTCTTTACCTGTGTTATCGAATGTCTATGGAATAGTAGACTGATGTGAAACATTAACTAGATCTCAGCAAACTTTGAAAGATGAGACTTTCTCCTAAAAGTATGATAAAATCCTATCTTTCTGGCTACTAAGTAATAGATGGCCTCAATTCAGTCTTGATTCATAGGCAAATGCATGCTATTTTGCCTTGTCCTGAGCAATAAATTGAAGATCCAAAGACAGCTATGTAATTTCTATGATCTTATCCATCTCCCATATTTATTGTCATTTCCTTTTTTTACTTCCTTTAATCCTGGGATGTATAGTCTTATATCATATACCCACATAATGTGAGTTTTTATCTTTAAAAAAATGACATTCAGGATTTATTTGGTCCATGATTAATTGATCGCTTTTTCAGCATGAGAGCGTTTTCTGGTTCCCATTCTTCCTATGTCCAACTTTCACAATTGTCCATTACTGCTAGAAATACCATTGCTTTAACTGTTCTGATCTTTAGCCCTAGAAATAATCTTACCTGGTCAAACTTTGTCATTTTGCCTTGAGTGGAGACTTGGCCAGAGTCAAAAATGAAATAATGATAAACAAAATTAAAATATTAAGTACATAATAAATAAGGAAGTAACAGGCAAAGAAGCTGAGTTAGAGCTTCATGTAGTACGGCCAGTAACCAAGAGTACACATAGACTGCAATATTAACACGAATGACTTAAAAACTTACCAGACAGCTTAACCAAAGTAGCTGAGACTAAGACTAAGCACAGACTCCAGTAATAATACACAACCTTAAAAAATTTAAAACAGGCAACATTATATACCTTAGTGCAGTCAGGGAACAGTAGTAATAGTAATAGCAGAAAGCTGGAAGAACTTTCTTTTTCCTTGATTCTCTCAAGCAATTATCAGCCTTTAAGTGGCTTCTTCTACATCAGGAATGTCAAACTCGCAGTCCAAGGTCTGGATGCGTCAAACGCTGGACATACTCACCTCCGGTTTAGCAAAGGGGAAAAATGTATAGATACATCAACAGGACACAGTGAATTTGACACCCCTGTTCTACATGAATGTTTACCAATAGAAAGAATATTTGTTGTCAAAGTTGAATTGTGGGGTCCTTGGTAATCTTTGAGTTTGGTTGGAACAGTGTTCTAGCACTGATGATGTTACCTAGTTGGGTAATGAAACATCTGCAAAAAAACAACTAAGCTCAGAGAGCCCCAAGGACCCCACAAATCAATGTTCCCCAACCTTGTCAACTTTAAGATGGATGGACTTTCAACTCCCAGAGTCCCCCAGTCAGGATGGGGAATCAGAGAGCACATGGAACTGATTTGGTCTAACACTGAAAAATAGCCAACTCATTTTTGTTGGCTTTATTATTTCATTAAAGCTCCTCTTATTGCTATCATTTGAAAATGGATCAGATGATTGGCACAGTCTATTTGAAACAATGCAATGGAAGGACATGTTTTATGGGTTTGCAAAGTGAGCTGTGTCTGTAGGAATAGGCCTGAGTTGCCAAGAGTTTTGAAAACAATTGTCAGGTGTGTGTGTTAGTCAACATGGCAATTGCAACAGGATTATAAAGCCCTCTTCTTTTTTCTTTCATCATCTTCACGATACAAAAAATGGGCAAGGCTTTAGACATTCCCATGACTTTGATCCTGTTGCAGACACCTCTGCTGTTATTCAAACCATTCCCCTCCCCTTTTTTCTTTTTTTTAGTATTGACATGCATTTTCTTTTAAAATTTTTATTTATATTAGATTTTTCCATGATTACTCCTGCATATTCCTATCATAGCTGTACATTTTCCTAGGATATTTATTTCCCGTTTTGCACTATTGCTCTCTACTTATTCATATTCTTGGCTGAGATATAGTTCCTTGCCTATTTTTTTCCCTTGTTGTAGGTTTGCATTCAGTTGACATACATCTTCCTTGCTCAAGGCCTTTTCTTTACATCTTTCTTTAGCTGTCATGATAGTTTATTCTGAAATCTTCTTGGATCATTTTCTTCTTGAACTTTAGGGATTTCCCTCCCTGACTTCAGTTTTTATCTGTGTCTATAATTTATTATATACTGAATTGGGTTTTTTAAAATAATCTTATATCCTGACATCTTCCAAATCACATCTTTATGCCATAGTTTTTCTTTTTAATTTCTTTTTAATTTTACAAATTATTTGATGCCAATAATGTATGATCTGTTCTACAATCTGCACCTGGAACCATCCTGACTGACTGGAATTTATTTCCCCATCATTGATTTCCTATTATTCTAGTGTCATCCATCTAGTGATGGCCATACATTTATGCTGCTTTAAACAACTATTTGCAATAAAGAGAATCTTCTCATTGTAATGTTTGCTCATACCAAATTTTCTTGTAATGCCAAGTTCCTCAATTTCTCTAACTTTTGCATTTCAGTCATCCACTGTTGGTATTCGCTCTTTAATGTTTTAATGTTGCAGAAAATTAGCTATTTGCTATAAAATTCCTGAAAGTCTCCTATTATTGCATATGTACTAAATACGTACACTAGTATAGCATTGATAGGCATTCATTATGTCCAATACATATGAGTCTTTGTTTATTGGGTTATAACCAGGAGTGGGATTCAAATTTTTTAACAACCGGTTCTGTGGGTATGGCTTAGTTAGTGGGCACGGCTTGGTGGTCATGTTATTAGCTGGGTGTGGCCAACTCAACATCACTCACATTGAGGCACGCATCTTCTCGCCTAGCCTCTCATGACAGTGGGGATGCTGCAACAGTCGTAAGTGTGAAAAATGGTCATGTCACTTTTTTCAGTGCCATTGTCAATGGTCACTCCACACAAGCAAAGTACCAGCAAAGGAGGGGAAAAAAACTTCAGAGAAGTTCCTGCGACAGGAAGTCTAGTCCTGCCAAGAATTTAATAAGGGTTAATGGAGAGAATGTTTCCTTCCTGCCTTCCTTACAGGATTAGGTCAGTAATTTCTTCTCACAACCAGTTCTCTGAACTGCTTAGAATGTTAACAACCAGTTCTAGCGAATAGGTGTGAACTGGTAGAATCCTATCCCCGGTTATAACTGATCAGTTACTTAGATATACCATTTTTTTCAGAATCCTTATCATTCCATTCCCTGACGTGGTGTCCTGCCCTGAATAATTGCTTTAAAATGTCCCATTTATTTAAATTCTCCTAAACATCCAATTTAATATGCTTCTTCTTCAACAATTTCAGGTTTCCTTTGGTTCATACTTCTCAAATTGCATGTTCCAATTATATGTGTGCATGTAAAATCCTCTTTACACCATTAGTAACCAGTTGTCCTAGTTAATGTGATCTGATCACTCCAAGCCTGACTGAAAGAGTTGCATTCTTGTGATCCTAGTTTTCTCATATTATCTGAGAGGTTCAGACATATTCATACCATTTTCATGGCCTTCTGTTTGACTTTAGAACAGTTTTCTTAGGTAATCAAATCAAATCAAACTTTTATTGTGGTCAAAGACCAACACAATTCTCTTAGGTAGGTTAGCTTTCCTCAAACCTACATACTCTATATATTGTGGATCATGATAGCTTCCGGCCTTTTGACTTTACCAAAAAAGATGATCTAACCTAAAGGTTGCAGCTTGATCGTTGAAATTATTCAGATCTTACACTATATTGGGATGGAAATTCTATCAATGATATATATGAGTTGTCTCTCTAGTTTCAGCACACTGTTATGCTCAGCTTATTGAAAGAACATTTATTTATTTATTTATTTATTTATTTATTTATTTATATCGAATTTATATACCACCCTTCTCCCGAGGGACTCAGGGCGGTGTACAGCCAACTATAATAAAATACAAATTACAAAAGTTAAAAAGAAATTAAATACACGGCTGTTACTAAAATTTATACTTAAAAACCCCAATAGTTAAGATATAAAAACCCTAATTTCTAAAACCCCAATTTCTAAAACCCCAATTTAAAACCCCAATTTAAAATCAGCCCAGGCCGGCCTGCTCAAAGAGCCAACGCACGTCTAAACGCTCTCAGGTCAATGGTCATCCGTAACTCAGGAGGCAGCCCATTCCAGAAGGCGGATGCCTCCACAGAGAAGGCCTGTTCCTCGGGGTCACCAGGAGGCACATAGATGCCGTCGGGACCCAAAGGAGACCCTCCCTGTGGGAGCGCACCAGTCGGTGGGAGACTACTGGCAGAACGCGGTCTTGCAAGTAACCTGGTCCAATGCCATGGAGCGCTTTAAAGGTCAAAACCAGAACCTTAAAGTGAATCCAGAAGGCCACCGGCAACCAATGCAGCTCGCGCAGGAGAGGCGTCACATAGGAGTTTCTAGATGTTCCCATAACCACCTGCGCGGCCGCATTTTGCACCAGTTGAAGCCTCCGGGTGCTCCCCGCAGGGAGCCCCATGTAGAGGGCATTACAGTAGTCCAGGTGGGAGGTGACCAGGGCATGAGCGACCGTGCATAAGGTGTCCCGATCAAGAAAGGGCCGCAACTGGCGAATCAGACAAACCTGATAAAAAGCCCCCCTGGAGACAGCTGTAATATGATCTTCTAAAGACAGCCGTGCATCCAGGAGGACGCCTAGATTGCAAGCCCTCTCTGTGGGATGTATCTATCATCTCATAGGGATGTATGTAGAATTTATAGATGAGAGTGTGTAGATTTTCAGCACTGAATTTTTATCTCTGGATTTCCTCTTCTAATTAATCTGTTATAATATAATAATGGATTTTTCTCTGCATTTCCTACTATTGTAATTTAATGAAGAACATGTTTTGATGATTGCTCAAAGAAGAAAAATACTTTAGTGAAATACTTCTGGTGGGCTATGGAGTTCATATATTATTATTATTTGATGAAGTGGTTAATAGTACATAAGTTAATAACTTATTCTTCCAACATTTCAGCCTTCATTTATTCATAAAGAAGGACATCATGAGGGATGTTCATAATTGTTTTTTAGCAAAGCAGTTGGGAAGTTTGCAGAATAATAGGGAAAATGAAACAAAAGTACACAATAGTAGTTTTGGCAATAAGACACTAGGAAAAAAACAGAAAATAAAAAGATTGAATAATTCTCTCTGACACTGAGGTTAGGAAAAGAGATATCTCTTCTAAATTTTTTTTTTGATAAATTGAAGGATAGACTTTGGCACAATTTTAATCTACTTGACATTTTCTACTAAGAAGAAATAACAAAGAATTGCAGCCAGATTCTTTGTACATTTTGAGTGAATTTACTTTGTGTGAATTCCCAGACTGCAAGGTTTACAATCTGCTTATTGAATTAATTGAGAAACTGGAATAGGTTCAAAGAAGGCCAGTAATGATGATCAGGGAATTAGAAATAACATCTTATGAAAAGCAATTAAAGACGCTGGACATGTTTAGTCTGGAGAGAAGACTGGAGAGGATATGTTAGCACAAGTACTCAAAAATGTCAGAATATTAACACCTATCCTCTACTGTTCCAGAGTTTAAGAATAATACATTGTTAGGAAGGCAGAATGCACTGAATATTAGAAAAACAAATCTGATAATGAGAATAGTTTAACAATATAGTTCTTAGATGACTGCTAGCTGGACAGCTTTCTGGCAGAAATCCTAAATTGGAAACCTCCACTGAGTGAAAGTTAGATTTGATGGTCTAAATGGCTATTTCCAACAATACAATTCTGTGAGTTGGTTGCTATTGTTATTGCAATGTCTGTTTCAGCTTTCTGCAGATGCCTCTTTTGGTGTAGTTATTTATACATGTACAAAATTAATGCACCTATGAGCCATTTTGAATAAAATGGCAAATGGTAAAAAAAGAAATTCTGAGAGAGAGAGGGAGAGGGAGATGGAGGGAGGGAGAGGGGGAGAGAGAGGTGATATTTTACTATCTTCCTATTTTTTTTAAAAAAAACTAGCTTTTATTTCAAATATAGTGAACGTCTATTACCACTCATTGATAGGTGGGCCCCATACTCTGCATCCAGGGTAACTATATTATTGATAATTACTTTTACTTATAAAGTATTCTTTCTATGCTCAGCTTATGTTCAGGAGCCTAAAAGTACTTCTCGACTTGCAACAGTTCACTTAGTGACTGTTCAAAGTTACAACTGTTTTGAAAAATGTGACTTATGAGCATTTTTCACACTTATGACTTTTGTAGAATCCCCCATGGTCACTTGATCAAAATTCAGATGCTTGGCAGATGGTTCATATTTATGACCATTACAGTGTCCCAATGTCATGTGATCCCCTTTTGCGACCTTCTGACAAGCAAAGTCAATGGGGAAGCCAGATTCACACCGTGTTCTAATTTATCAAATTGCAGTGATTCACTTAATAAATATCTCACTTAACAACTGAAATTTTTGGCTCAGTTGTGGTCATAAGTTGTGGACCGCCTGTATTGCCTTACAAAGAATCCTGCTGAACTCAAATCAAACAAATCAGTTAATTTAAACACAAACTAATATAAGCCTCAGAATCAAACAAATCAGTTAATTTAAACACAAACTAATATAAGCCTCAGAATACACTGCTAAAAAAATCCTTGGAAGATCATGTCTCTAGGATATCAGCCCGCAGAATATATTTAGTTAACATAATCAAGGGGAATACATCCCTCTTTTGTCAGGAATAAATATGATTGTTAATAATATCTCCTTATGTCTTTGCAGCACTTTTACAGTCAGTAATAGCTGGTGATTTTCTAAGAGTAAGTAAAAGAAGTTATCATGCTGTATATCTCTTTGATAGTATGTGTTGAGTTACTAGCAGTTTGTTTTTAATGCACCATATGATAACATTCAGGATACCTCCATATCCCCATTTCCCCCTATATTGGAATCAATTCCAGTTTTCTTAGAATTCATAATATTGTACATTTTGGATAGCATAGTTGATTTATTTTGGATTTTATTCCAGGTTATTAAAAACTATAGCAAGTGTGGTATTTTCGTTTTGTTGCAATTCTAAAATCCTTATGGGAACACTTGGTGGGAATGCTCTCCTTGTCTGCTGGCAGCTCTTCTCTCATCTACCCTGCCCTCACCCACAGAAATTCAGCATCCTGTTCCTGGATCTCATCCAATTTTGGAATATAGCTTCAGAAACATTGATTCCTTGGGTCTTTTAGCCAGTAACCACTAGTGGGCTTTAGAATAACGATAGTAAGCAAAGGATGCCCTTCTTTATTCTCTTCGTTTGCTCTGCTTTGGTTTCCCCTGTCTGGAGTAAGAATAATTTTAGGATTTTTTTGGCTTGCTTCCTACAGGAAGAATGAAGCATTTTCTTCTACCTATTTTTTCCCCATCAAGAGGGCATCTCAGAATTACAGGCTGTACTTTTGTAAAATTGATTTAACCTTATGCCTCTTAAACAACTACCTTTTCCAGATAAACTTGACTTTCAGATACTGCTAGATATAAATTCAATAAACAACCTGAAAGATGCTAACTAGGGTTACCTCAGTTTTCTCACTCTCTCTAGTCTTCGTGTCTGAGCCAGTTAGAAATTGTCTCCAACCTCTCCCAGTTCAGTCACCATGGCAACATACAACCACATCTATTAGGAAAAGCATTTGGCAGCAAACAGGAAGCCTCCTTTAAAAACATCCAGGGCTTTGATAAAGATGGTTAACAAATGCAAATTAACTTCAGTTTTGCAAGGACACATTGTGTGTTGTTAATGCACCTGATTGGAATGAAAGGTCCTGTGATGAGTACGATCCTAAATTGAGTAATACATTTCCTATAAGGCTTATGTTTTAGTACTTTTGTAATTCTTCTCATTCTTCGTTGCCATTCTATACAGGGCTGCAAGATATCTAATAAAGTCTTGGTTGAACCTTCAGAGCCTTTCTATTTTTTTTTTTACTATTTTGTTTTATGTGATCAAGTAGAATTATATTTGTTGTTTTTGTTGTTAACTTTTGAGACAATCTTATCTTTTGGAAACTTCTTGGACAAAGTTCTGTGCTTTTCTTAGAACTATTTTGGGAAGTGGTTTGCCATTGCTCCTTTCTAGGATAAGGAGTACATAACTAGCTGAGACACCCAGTGGGCTTCATGCCTAAGGCAGGACAAGAACTCAGTTTCCTGATTTCCAGCTTGGTATCTTAACCATTACACCCAAGCGGCTGAGAATAATCATATCAATACATTCAATGTGACTAAACAACAACATCCAATTTAAGGTTTTTTTTGTCTCTTAACATTGCTCAATTATTTGGGCTGTCCCTACCTATATTTTGGAGTGCAATCCCATTGAAGTGCCAACCTCTGTTTGAAAGGATTTCATTTCTTTATTCTGAAATTCTTTTCTAATCTTTAAAAAAAAAAGCTAACACTTAACGAACAATCACGAACACCTTGGAATTTTAGTAACCTTGCAACTTCAAAGACCGCCATTAGCATAAGAATTTAGGTTAGATTCAAGTAGCTGCCAGAATAAGCAAAGTGCACCACAGCCTGTTCTCTCATGATTTGATATATGACCCTTTGCATTTCATTGTAATTTCAGTATTTGCTATGAATGCAGTTCAGTTATTAAACAGGTTCCAGGAATACTAAATCTAATCTGTATCCTCCAATGTCAGAGTGAAAAAGGGAGATGATTCCACTCCCAGCCACCCCCCAATAATTATCCTTCGTTTTGTAGCAGTTGAAGCTCCATTCAAAGGATATATTTTTCTGGTTGGCAGATCACACTTATTTCAGATGTTCTTTTTTTCCCAATGTAAATTTTGCATTTTTTTTTTTGTTTCAGACAGGTTTCCAGTGCATACAGTAGGTTAGGAATATTGTTATTTCTTCTCAGCTCTACAGTCTTGCTAATGCTTGACCGAGGCCTTCTCATTCATTACCCTGATCTATAACTCTGAGTAAATGATCTGTTCAATCAACAGATTATCACCCTACAAAATCTATCCAAACCATCGTTCACAGATTTCTCCAACCTACAACTTTCAAGATTTATTTATTTATTTATTTATATGCCGCCCTTCTCTGGAGACTCAGGGCGGCTTACAGTCTTTAGAGCACCATGCTAAGTGCTCGGCAATAGCCTTCATTCCATTGTATATGCCTGCTTATTACTAGGGCTTTTTGGCCCCCCCAAGCGGCATTTTTTTACAAAGTCAGCTTATTGCCCCCAACAATCTTGGGTCCTCAATTTACCTACCCCGAGAGGATGAAAGGCTGAGTCAACCTTGAGCCTGGTCGGATTCGAACCTGCACTAATTGCAGGCAATTGAACTAAATGCTAGATAATTAACAGCCTGCACCACCAAGGCCCTTGAGATTGTTGCATCTAACTATTCCCACCTTGAGTGGCCATCTTCTCAAGACTAGGTTGGAAAAGGCTGCCATGTGCACTGTAAACCAATATGCATTTTGATCTTGGATTAAAAAAGAAGAAATGTTCAGTTAGGTTAAGGGACTGTACCTTTGGCCTTGACTGATCTCAGCAAATGAAAAGAGAATAATGGCCAACCAAAGAAAAATAAACTTAAAATGCTCTTTCATTCCATCCTGCACCAGCAGCTTGTCTTTTTTCTCTCTCTCTAGGAATCTGTACTTGGCTGCATTTGATAGGGAGGCAGCTGAGTACATTCATTTAGGCCAGCATTGATGATGTTACCTAGTTGGCTAATGAAAGTCTGCAGGAAGCAGCAGCTAAGCTCAGAGAGCAACAAGAACCCCACAGTCCAGCCCTGAGTTACAAATATTATCTTCTGTCGCTACTCATTTATGACCAATACTGAAATGAAATCATGATTTTGAATAATTACATTTCCCCCCCTCTCTATTCCAGTTTGTAGAATGCTGTAAAAAAGGAGCTAATTTATTAATCCGGGGACCTGACCATTGTTCCTTGCTTCATCATGCAGCAAAGACTGGGCATGGTGAGATTGTAAAATACATTATAGAACACGGTGAGTGAATTATTCATTCTGTTTCACTTACTATTATATGGGTGCATTTAAGGGAGTGGATAATCATTGTGTCAAATCTATTGCTTATTTGTTTCTCATTCTGAGCCTGTTTTATGAATTAGTCCTCTGAGGAGTTTATATATAAATAGAGGACACCGTCTCACATTTCTGAAGGTAGACCAGATTCCTGAGGCTGGAAGTAAAAAAGAAATTCTGTTTGGTTTTTTCCCCCCTTTCTAATATGGTTAGTATAGAAATAGTTTTACAGAGATCTTTATAGTGTGATTGAAAAAAACTGAGTGGGCCCTTTTTCAGCATACATATACTCCTTTCATCTGAAAATCTGGAACAGAAAATGGAATAACAGTTGTGGTAAATGGTGGATGATAGAACTTACATTTGATATTTTCCCATTACAACCAGAAGATTTTCCAAGCACTTAATAATGACTAGAACCATGTCCTGAATTTCAGTCTCAATTTAAATTTCTCTCTCTTCTCACCCCTATGTCTCTTTCTCAATCTCAATCTTAACTTCTATACTTATTTACATGTTTTCCTCACTGATCATAGTACTAAATGTTTCTTTAGCCATAGTGGTTCCTGAATGGGTTATGGAATATGTATGATTATTGCTATCATGCTGTCCTAATCAACTTCAGAGTTCTTTCAGGCTTGTCCTCTCCCACCCATTTGTTTGTGTATTAATTATACATATGTCATATGTTTCAAGAAGGTTACAAAAGAAAATAGATTGGTTGCATGTAAAAGGATCAGCATAAACATTTCTTTGTTTGACATCTAATACAGAGGGTGGGATTGTTTGGGAAGGAGAGAATGGCAATCATGGAGCCCTTTAGTTGGAAAATCCACAAAGACTTGGCATGTTTGCTTCCTCTGTCCTCTTACTATGAACTCAGAGAAGGACGAGCTATCTGCTATCTTTCCCCATTCTCAGCTTTCTCACATGTAGAAGCAAGGGTATAGAAACTCAAGCTCATTTGCATCCTGGGAAACCACCAGTCCATGTGTTGGCTTGAGCAACTGAAGGCAGGGGGAGGAGAAAGGAGTTAATAATTGGAAAGAGATGGATGATTAGAGACATTAAGGGCAGACTGTGGTTCCCATGGGGCATCCTCTCCAATACCACTCATGTTTGAGTTCTTTTCAAGTGAGAGTGCCCCCCATTATTTCCTCTTGATTTCCCAGAGCCCTTTATTTATTTCTTTGCCTCCTTGCATCTCCTTCCTTCCTTCCCACCCTCCCTCTTGTTTTATTTTACTTTCCCTCCCTGCTGTTTTGCTTGATGGAAATTTCACTGATGCGTTTCCCTTTTGGACTTGCCTTGGGTTAGTTGGCGCACTCTCTCTCTCTCCCTCTACCAGGCCCCTTTCTTTTTCTTTTCTCACTTGTCCCTTGCTAAGACAGCCAGCTCCCTGCTGTGGTAGAAGGACAGAAGCATTTGCTTTTCCAGTGCCAACCTTTCCCACATCTGTGTAGCTATTGTTCTGCGCCGGAGGGGGATCTGGAATCATTAGCTGGCAGCAAACAGTAGCTCTGAGGAAAATTAGAAGGAGAAAGTTTATTAGAAGGAAAAGCCCATAATGTTGAATAAATCTCACAGTTCACGATTAACTTCTCCCTTCTTTACTTTCTTTTTGGTACCCCTCTTATTTTCTCTCAATCTTTAGATGGCCACCTCCTTGGTTTGGGCCTGTTCAGTCTTTAGTTTACTGATATTGTTGTTATAAATTATTTGCTGCTTCCTTATTACTAAACTCAGGGAGCTATAAAGACATAAAATATTTTTTTTGCTATTGTTGATCGATTTTGACCAATTATGTGCTATTATGAGCCAAGGTGGTACAGTGGTTAGGATCTGTTGCATTTCTACAAGATTACATGAAACTACAACTATGCATCATGGTATATATAAGCCATGGTGTGCCAGTGGTTAGAATGCAGTACTGCAGTTTACTTCTGCTGACTGCCGGCTGACTGCAATTTGGCAGTTTGAATCTCACCAGGCTCCTGGTTGACTCAGCCTTCCATCCTTCTGAGGTGGATAAAATGAGGATCCAGATTGTTGGGGGCAATATGCTGACTCTGTAAACTGCTTTGAGAGGGCAGTAAAAGCACTATAAAGTGGTATATAAGTCTAAATGCTATTGCTATTAAGTCAGTTTTGAATCTTAGCAAACACATAGATATATTTTCTCCATTGCTATTCTAGCTGGAATCAGGCTGTTGATTGTCCTGAGTCTTTTAACCTGTTGTCCAACTGGAGATGTTGGCCAAGAACTGCAGCATGCAAAGCACTATCTCACCCATAATTTATTTCCTCTCTACAATTACTTCTCATATCACATTCTGTCTACAAGGATACGTTGGAAAGGGGCCTGTTCACCTTTGTGCTCTGTCAATTGTCTAAGGCAGGCGTCTCCAACCTTGGCCACTTGAAGACTTGTGGACTTCAACTCCCAGTTGAAGCCCACAAGTCTTCAAGTGGCCAAGGTTGGAGACCCCTGGTCTAAGGCAAAGATCCCCCATACTGTATGAAATTTCAGATTGTTCATCAACCCCCAAAGATTTATTATATGAAAATAATTTAATTAATACTACTTTAATAATAATATCATTGGTGCTACTGCTACTAATAATAACATTAACAATAATGGATACTCCCATCAACCCTTGGGAGACCCTGGCCCAAAGCAAGATTGAGACACAACTTTTACTGGGTGAGAAAGGGAATGAAATTCTTCCTTTTGTCTCTGAAGTTGAATCTAGAGGGTGATATAGTAAACATATCTTATGCATTTTCTAAATTGATTCAGCTGGGAGAAATTGTTTGCTCCCCCTTCCTTCCAAAAGGAGAAGAAAAAAAATCACTGTTGTTATGAGCAGTATAGCTTATTGTGAGTGAATATCCTGTTTCGTTATATCAGCATTTCACCATAATTCTGCTGCCTCCCATAATTCAATTCAATCTCAAGAGGGCATTTCAAGAAAGGGAAGTATGGGTAGCAAACAATGATTACAGAACTTGTAGAGAAAAACATTAAGTACTGCATCCTTAGCCATCTCCAGTAATAAGAGAGACTAAAAAAAATCCCTGAAAAAACATTAGAGTACTCTGAGGATGAGCTAAATACAAAAAACAAAACAATAGGGTCTTTCACACAAGAAGAAAATTTCTGGGGGAGCGGGATGAGGAACAGATTTCAACATCCAGTAGAAAACAAGAGCATCATCTGTTTTACTTTCTTTTGTAGGTCCTTCTGAGTTACTGGATATGACAGATAGCGAAACGTAAGTCTTGCTCACTCAGCTCTTCTTCTTATATTTTCATTCCAGTTTACTTTTAGTTGCATAGAAAACCAAAGCAATGTCATGTAGGATTAAGCATAAAATAACAATTTAATGTGTTGATTTACACAACTTCAGCCTTTCCATTCCAGTTTAAAGACTACGTTGTATGCCTTTTAAAACTTATGAAGTTCTGAAATCCATAGTTGTCTTCTGAACTCCATTCCCTTCCCCACCACAGCAAGTATTACAGTCCTGTCTACCAAATCCAAAGTGATTACTTGGAGGACATCATTAGATACATGAAAGTGCACTATAGATTAGGGTTTTTGTTTTGATTTTCCCCTCCAAATCTAAAAGAGAAAGGAAAAAAAAACTTTCAGTTCTAGCCAACACGACCAGTAGTGATGAAAGCTGAAGTTCAAATCAATACTGGGCAAGGGTGGGTTTCAAAAATTTCAGCAACTTGTTCTCTGCCCAGTTGCTGGGTGGGTGTGGCCATGGTAGATGTGGCCTAGTTGGCCTCCTGCACCACAGCAGGGGAGCTGTTTTCACCTTTCCCAGGCCTCTGGGAGAGTAAAAACGGCCTCCCCTGGGCTCCAGAGACCCTATGGAGGTCAGAAACAGACCCATTTCCAGCCTTCCAAAACCTCTGGGAGGCCCGGTTTTTATCTCTTACCTTAATGCCCTGCACTTACCTCACATCCAAAATGGGCCACACGGAGACTCCTGGGAGGAGAGGGGTGTGATGGGAGGTGTAGGATGAGGCGGAGTGTGTGGGGCCAGGCAGGAGTGGGATTTGGCGATTTGCTGAACTGCCATAACATTAGCTATGGGTGAACATGTAGCAACCCACCCCGATACTGGGTCAAATCCATGTTTTATTCTTTTATGCAAAAGATGAGCTTCCTCCTATCTCATTTAAGGGATTAAAAGCAATTTTGTAGAAATTCTTAGAGAGAAATAAGGACATTGGCTTATACTGAGAAAAAACATCTGCATTTAAATTTCAGTTTAATTTTTTTTCAAGTTTGTATACTCCTTTGTAAGAGTCTGATTGGTCCCTTCCATTCAATTTATTGTGCCTCAGAATGATCATTTGATACTGCCCTATTGATCAGTTACCAATATGGTGCTATCAGGTGATTGTCCAGAAGAAGCTGAGGGAAAAGGCTTATACATTACAGTGAAGCAGTATATGCGCTGGGGGCTACCATTAAGTAAAAAAACAAAAAAAAAATCTATACAAAGCTTTATAGACCCCTCTAAGCAATCATCTTGCACTAATAATTCCTAATTTCAAATTGGGCAAATTGATGGAAAGTGAACAGATTGGCATAATGTTAGTCTAAAAGCATTTTTAAGGAATAAGCAGATTAGTAAAAATTTAATGGTGCTGCAAAAAAAAAAAGAAATCCTTAAGATATCTAGAGATCTAGCTGTTGTTGGGATCTAGTTAATCTATACCTGCATGTTTTAGCTTCTGGATAGAATTAATTTCTTTCTACAATAAGAACATAAAAATCCACCATTAGGCAGCCTGTGAAAATCACAGCTTGTATTTGCAATCTCTGCTAAATCCTTTGGTTTTAAGCCCAAAAAAATTGGAATAAAATGTCTTCATATTTGTTTAAATGTTAACACCCAGATTTTAGAGTGTATATATCTTCAGAGATGACATAATATTTCCAAAATCTAGTTCCAAAATCTAGGGAATTATACAACATAAATATTGATGTCTGCTTTAAAGTTTTTAAAGCACACACATGTAAGCCTACTCCACTGTTTGAAGCCAAAGAATTTTATTGTTCAGATTCTGGGAATGAAAGAGAAGGAAATTTACTCTTCAAGGGAGTTTATCCAAATGGGCAGGGGTGTAGGGGAAAAATCCAATCATGTAAGTGATTTAAAATTGGACCTCGGTATGGCTAAGAACTTAATATTCAGTACGTTGCTTTAAGCATGGCAATAAAACAAAGCAAAACTAAAATGAAAGCTTTGAACACTCTTAAGACCATATTCTGCTCTACCAAAGATCTAGAGGATAAATTAAGAAAATGTGCCTGTGTCAGCAACCCTCAAAATTATGTCCTGTTGAATGTAATTCATTATATTGATAGTGTTTTTGTCCCCATTAAACACCTAGGGGTGAGACAGCATTGCACAAGGCAGCTTACCAACGCCACCATGGCATCTGCCAGCTGCTGGTAGAGGCAGGGGCATCATTGAGGAAAATGGACTCCAAGGTAACCAAACCAAACCAAACAAATCCATTTTAACAGTTCTGTGTGCAAGTGAAATCAATATGTAGCCAACCCAGGTGATGCCTTTGCAAATACATTGAGAGCCTCTGTGCTTGCTTGTTTTTCAGCACACTTTCACTGTGTTCACTTGGACAGAAGCCCTGCTGGTTTTATTTACCTATCGTTTGTCACTTGCTATCAGCAATTTCAAGTCGGCTTTTGACAGTAGTCAAAACCATGGAATCTACAAGAATATAAGTAATGTAAAAACACAGTGTATGAGCAATATAGCCAGCTGATAAATCAGCACTTTAAAAGGGTTATATGATCTTGAAATGCCACTTAAGAATTGAAATGAGGGGATTTCATGTAGTGCCTATACCGGTGAAGATGGTTTTAATTTTTATTTGGAGGCCACTGTATAGTTCTTGGTAACTAATAAGTTTAAAGACTAGAAGAAAATATTGTTAGGTTGTAGCATTCAAAGATTCGTTGGTTTAAGTGTTGATTTAAAACAGGACTTCATACTTAGACTCCATCAAAACAAAACTCATTGGAGCTTTATATATCACCATGTGCCCATCAGAACAACTCAACAGAATTGTCAAAGGGACAATGCTAAATGTAACCGTGTTTTCAATATTCACTTTAAAAATGAATCCATATTCAGTCAAATAAAGGATTAAGGGAATGAATCTGTATGCTCAACTGCTGTATATGTTGGTTCCCCCTTTCTAATTGCTGAGGGTTTCTCTCTCTCCCTCTCTCCCTCCCCCCCTCTCTCCCTCTCTCCTTCCCTCCCTCCCTCTCTCTCTCTCTTTTCTACCTTACTGTTCTAGGATAAGACACCCCAAGACAGGGCCCAGCAGGCTGGGGATCCAGATTTAGCCTCCTACTTGGAGAGTCATCAGAATCATCCAGTAGTGCCCCATGAGGATCTAGAGACTGCCGTGTGATCTCTGTGGTGTGCAAGAGAAATCGCTAGTAAATGACAAAGCTGCACCTGAGGTACCCTTGAGGTGTCATGTGAGGAAGAAGCAAATGGAACTACCAGTCTCTCGCTCTCCTGCAAACTCTGAGAAGAAGCCACATGTTTCTAAGGGCTACAGAGACTTGCCACGGAACTGTTCCCACATGTCAGCCTGTAGGGATAAAGGAGGAGACTCAAAGGCCTGGAGAATCCATAGGCCAAGGAAATGTATTCTCACTGCTCTCCCTAAGTAGCATGAATGTCTCCCATGTTCCTCTTGTAGAATCTATTTGAATAAACAACAACACAAAATGTGGGGGAAGAAACAAACCAATACAAACATTCATAATCCAGTTGAACATTTATCTTCTTCTAACTCTTGCCATGAAAATCTTGTGTTTCCCATCCTCCATTTCTCTCATTTTCATGCTTTATATTCTTTCAGATGCTATGTTGCACACCAGTAAACCAGCATCTATCTCTTTGTGCTAAATTTTCACCATTCTCAATTAAATCAACTCTGTGAAAAGGGATCTGGAATACTCATTGCAAAACCATATAATGAATTCTCATTTCATATTCTCTCCAAGATTACATTATTACATCATTGCTTCTTCTGAACCATTTCCTTCCTGTTTTCTTTGGATATATATCAAGTCTGTGAGAGAAAGAATCATGCAGAAGAAGAGTGATTTTATTATCTGTTTATACGTAGAAAGGTGAGAATGCAGGGTACAAAGAAACAGATCAGATTTATCAAAGTGATAACTATCTCAGAATATATGAGGGTTTTACTCAAATTCTACAGTGAGACATACATAGATTCATTTCACACCTTAGGTTTGGTAGTAACTTACGAGTGTCCCAAATTCACAGAATAAAATGTGGATCTGATAGTCACTTTAGTGACCAATCTAGTGAGATATCTTGGTTCCTTTTTTAGTGACTCCCTGATCATAATCAATTACGGTAGACTAGCTATTTTTGGTCTAGTATTGACAAACTTTGGTACAAAAATGATTCAAGAAGCCAGATCATGATCATGGGAAATATATCCATAACATTTTCTGCTAGTCTACTTATGCTAATGTGTAGCTTTTCACATTGGCTAAAAGGTGGATTTGGCTAAGTTAAGTCCTTCAAGTTAAGTTTGAATGAAAACTCAGTGAACAGATCCCTTTAATTTTTTTGGCAACAGTAAGCAAATAGTTTGTCACTGTCATCTGTCAATATTTTTTCAACTTCTCTGTCTAAACTATAGCCAGGTACCCTCTGCAACTGCCTAATACAGGTCCTGGCTCAGTTTCATTTCCAAGCTCAGAAGAGATTAACCAGGTGCTGTCACATATTGAGACTTACCTTGGGTAAAAGATACTAAAGAGAATCTATGAGTTGACCGTAAGTCAACATACATCAAATTATAAGATATACATTTTAAACTTCTCTAGCATAGCCTTCCCCGTGTATCTTGATCTACTATGAGGTACACATTTGAAGTTATTGGCTTTAAGAATATTGTTCAGAAATTTGCTTAGACTTGTAGCTTTAGGAAGAGTTGCTTGACTGAAGTATACCTTTGGTAAGCCTTCTCCATACCTTTGGTAAGCCTTCTCCATACCTTTGGTAAGCCTTTAGGAAATGCAAATCCCAGAACTCATGGCTAGCATCTATCTAATCATAATTGTGTATTATAAAAGGAACTATCAAATCTTAGACTCTAGAAGCTTCAGCTGATCCTAATTTGGTAGACTTGGAAGTCATTCTCTAAGTCTTGGTAGACCTAATCCGATGCAGAGAAGAACCTGCAGTAAGCTGAGTGTCCATCAAAATAACTTATGTTATGATACCTTGATGGAATCTCTGCCCCTTACATAACTTTTGTCATTTGCTCCTACAGTTGCCTACGTTAAACTGAATTAATTTTTGCATGGAAAGCATAAGGGTAAACCCAGAGGTGGACTTCAAATAATTTAACAACCAGTTCACCTAGCGCAGAACCTAGTTCGGTTTAGCAAAATGTGAGCACGTCACTTCAAACACACGATGATTTCATGCACACGGCTTTCAGCACACTTTCTCAGGCAGCTGCAGTGAGTAGAGCGGGTGAGGTGCGGAAATTAGCTGGGTTGCATGGGTGGGGCAAATGACTCAGAGAGTGAGATATATAGGATGGGATAGCACCGGCAGGTGGGTGGGCCCAGCTGGTGGTCGGAACTACAGGTATGGGCAAACTGGTCCAAACTGGCAGTAGCCCACCTCTGGGCAAACCCAAATTCTTTCCATATTAGGGACTGTTTCCTGAGCTATGTGGGCATTACAGGACCTATTACATATGGAAGATGGAGAATGAGTCTTAAATTTGGTTGCCATAACGCCAGCTACATAGTGCTGATATGATCCAATGTTGCTAGTATTTAACTTGCAACAAGTTATAAGAGAGAATGGAGTTTCAAAATTTATCAATCTTATGAAAGCTTTTCTGTCGATAATGAGGCAGAAGCATGCAACTAAATATTAAGGGTGTGTGCAGGCAAACACTTTTCTGATCCTGAAATTTTCATTATATAGTTAGGGGGAAATGGGTTTTTCCCCCTTTTCTGCAGCCATACAGTCTGTATCAGCCTCTTTCTCATCTTGTCCCTTGCCTCCATTTTAATTTTAAGGTTTAAATTTTAAGGTTGAAAAGATTCAACTTCAGATTCAGTCTGCTTTGGAGAAGCTTAGCTATAATTGGAGCAACTCCTGATTCTGTGTGAAAGCCTAATTCAATTTGGGATTCATAATTCATCTAAATACAATGCATATTCATAGTACATACAATATAATATCAAGATTGAGGGTAAGCATACAATAAGGAGAATCCCAAACTGTGACTCATGGACCATTGGTGAGATTGTGAGCAGCATGGGCAAAGGTCACAACAATTTTTACTTAAACTTAGTCTTCCATAAACCCATAGTGAGATTACATAGGGAAGGCAAGGAGCAAAACCTAGAACAAAGCTTGTGCCAAATTAGAGTGAAGCCTGGAGCAAGTTTTGAGAGTACTCCCACTTATGGTGGGCAGGTCTTCTGCTGGCCTGGCAAGGAAAAGCAGAGTATAGAGCCAGGAGTTAGTTTTGAGAGGTGGTTAAACACAAGGGCCAAACATTTCACCCATTGATGCAGTAATGATTGGATGATGATTTTCTACTGGCTGTGATATCTACCATGAGGTGTCAGCATATCTATTGCCTTTGGTGTGTTTGTAGAACTATGCATGCCAACAAAGTTCACTATTTCTATCATTTGTGTTCAATTCTTAATCTTTCAAAGTGGGGAAAAATGGTTGAGAGAAAAGCTATAGATAACCATTCTACCACCAGTGTTAATAAACATTTAAGCCAAGAAAGGATGATGAAAGTTAGCTATCTTTTAGTATATTTATAATATTATAGTAGTGTATTTATTTTCTGCTGATCCCTGTCCCCAGTAAAGTAATTAGCTTTATTTGTTGGGGAGGATTTATTCTTAGTCTATGATTAAGTTCATTATGCTGTCTTGGTAAAGACTTTGACATGGAGATACTCGTCCTTCCCTGTTTTTGAGAGCTTTGTCACAGGCAGTCATTGTGTAATGAAAACATGGAACCTGGGAGAGTAATTAACACTTAATCGCACCTGTTACTATTCAAGGTGTCCTGAAGCTTTTACAAAAAAAACAGTATACAAGTAATTAGCACTTGGGGGTAGACCTGTGAATATATTTATGAAAAAAGTTAAAGAAAGTATAGAGTACCTACCAGTATTAGAACTTGTTTCTTTGCCAAGAAGAGACATATGTCAAAGGGTTTTTTTTCTAAGTTACAAATTAGTTTAAGTTGTACTAAAAGTACAAAATAGAGATGGAATTCTGAAATAGATTATTAAGCAATATGACATTCTGTCTTCAGTAGTCTTCCATTTAAGCAAAACGGTCTAAAGTTTAGCCAGTTTCCCTCATTTGATGCAATTCAGGTGTATTGGGACAACAATTCCCAAAACTCCAAGTGGCCATTCCAATACAGCTAAAATTGCCAGACTAGGTAAGACTGGCTGATATATGGCACTGAATGCCGAATTAGTAACTGGTGTCAGCCTCCATGATGAGACAATTTGACTACTACCCATATCAGAGGTGATATTCAGCAGGTTCTGACCAGTTCTGGAGAACCAGTAGCGGAAAGTTTGAGTAGTTTGGAGAACCAACAAATACCACCTCTGACTGGAGATTTTACAGCATCCTTCCCCTGCCACTCCCACCCAGCCATGCCCACAGAACCGGTAGTAAAAATATTTGAATCCCACCACTGACTCATATCCTATTTAAACAGAAATTCAAAAAGACATGGATTTAGCAAAACAAATAATTATTTTGACAAAAATCAGAACGCACTGCATTTGATTCATGATGGATGGAGACTCAGTTTGCAAATGCACATTTTGGTCGGATCAAATGGTAATGAGAAATGAGAGGTGCTGTCAGCTGATAATTCAGATAATTCAGCTAAGGTTTTAAATATCTGCAAACTAAGCACAATGATTACCCACAGCAATATAAACACAGGTAGCCCTCAATGTACAACCACAACTGAGCCCAAAACTTATGTTGCTAATGAGAAATTCGTTAAGTGAGTTTTGCCCCATTTTACAACTTTTCTTGCCACATTTGTTAAGTGAATCACTGCAGTTGTTAAATTAGTAATACAATTGTTAAGTCAATCTGGTTTCCCTATTGACTTTGCTTCTCAGAAGATTGAAAAAAGTGATCACATTACCCCAGGACAGTGCAACCATTGTAAATACGAATCAGTTGCAAAGCATCTGAATTTTGACCATATGATGATGGGGATAATGCTGTGGTTGTAACTTTAAAGAATGCTCATAAGTTACTTTTTTTCCAATGCCGTTGTAACTTCAAATGAATCACTAAGTGAACTGTTGTCAGTCAAGGATTACCTATAATAATGATAACGTTGGAAAAAATTTTTGGGGTAAATTTCTCCTGTCTGTTAGAATAGTAGTTATAGACACTGGGCATGCGTTGATTGCACTTTGCCATTTCTGTTGATCTAGTTCCCCATCACAATCTTACCTTTCTTCTAGTGAACCTAAGTCAGCATACCTGAACTGATTTTCCATAGGCGTGTGCAAAATACAGACACAATAGTTTGTCAACAGTTCACCTGCTTCTGTTGTTTAATACACGAGCCTTATATCTATTCCATTCATTGCAAGGTGGTGTATTCCTTTGTTTCATGGAGGTGTTTTGAAAGGGTAGTTCTCAAATCATTATTAAAAATGGTTTATTTAAATTGTAAATCCAATAGCCAAATATTTCTTAATCAAATACATTAAAAATACAATTTGAGAAATATATTAAGTAACAAACAAATAAACAAATACAATAAAATAAAGCACAAAATGCAAACATAGTATCGGTTAGGTAGCAACATGGTGGTCATTCAAAAATATAAACAATATAACCTAAAGTAAAGTTAAAGGCCAATTTTAAAAAGCCTGAGAAAAATCATGTGAGTGAAGCAGCCCTTCCAATTTTTTTCATAGTTCTTATTTATTTATTAAAATCCATGTACTCACCCAATTTCAACAGTGCAACTCTGGGTGAGTGATATACAAAAATATAACAATAACAGTTATAATCTCTAATACCAACATGGCTTAGTAATTTATTTATTTATTTGACTAATTTTACTGGTCATTTCACATATGAGTCTAGGTTTATGATAAAATAGATAACAATAAATACAATATGTACCATTAAATAAAATATGTAATATGAATATTTTCTCCATGTTATTCATAAGGCAAGCCCAGGTCATTAAGCAGTGAACATTGGAGTTCCATATCTGGATGTGGTTAATGTTTCAAGTTAGTTTCGAATTAGATACACGAGGCTTAGGGGTATCCAAATATTTGGAAGGCTATTCAAAGGACAATCAATAAATACAATGAATGTGTGGCTGCTTCAAACCCTTTCCTTTGTTGAGAGTGTCCATCAAAGAATAACCATTTTTTGCAGGACTGCCAACTCCACTTGTATGCTCTCACAAGTGGAGCTGTTCTAAGAAAGCCTTTGAAGCAGTAATACAAAACTTTTTGGAAAATGCAGCTGCCTCCATGAGGCACAGAGGCATTCCAGAGATATGCACCTACCTACTATAGAAATAAAAAGTATGTAGAATTAGTCTGAGATTCCTTAAATACCTTTATTTTTCTTTTTGGATGGAGAGATGTTACTTGAACCATATCCATTCCTCGGTATAGAGTTTGTCTCCTGCAATGCTCATTCACTTCTTAATACTGTTTTTAATGCTTCCTGTCCTTTTCTGGAACCCTAAAAGCTTTCGCTGTGCTTTTTTCTACAACTTCACTAAGCAGATTATGGGCCAACTCTAAATAACTATTGCTAATAAATAGCTACTGGCATTGCATGCACTGTGGTCATTTTGACAGTAAATCTGCCTCCTAGTACACTTTTTATTATTAAAGGCCAACTTCACAAACAACATAAATATCCAGAAACTGATAATTGTATGAAGGAATTGACATGTGAGACTTGTATAGCTAAATGAGTGGAAGGGAACATACCCAGGGACGTTTTGTTGTTCACTCCATCAAGATAAGCCAGAAAATAAAGCCATGAATAACTGTAGCTTCCAGTGTTATTGCAAATATATCATTCCAGTTATTGTTCCACACAGAAATAGATATGTCTATAGACATAACCACAGATTTATAATTAAAGTCAATGATTATATAGCTTCACGTGTCATGCTCATTTATATATGATGACATCATTTCCCCCTTTTTATTAATATGTGATCCTATTAAAGAACCATAGGAGATAGGACTAAGTGCAAAATGATCATGTGGAGGATTTTAGCATCTGATGGATAGTTTTGGCATGTTTTATTAGTTTACAGAGTGACTAAAAGGAGATGTTACAGGAGATGTATCTCCTTTCCTAATAATACTTAATCAAAATTTGTGATGTAACATCAACTTGCACATCTTATTTGTTTTCCACAAAATTGGTGTCATTTGCAAAGTCATGGAAGTTCACAATAAGACTGCATAATACAAAGCACTTTAAGATACTTAAAATGGGAGACACAGAATAAGAAACTTAGCTATTTGCTTAGTCATGTAGTTCCCATAATACCTGTTTGTAGCTAATTAATAATGATGTCCACAAAATCCATTGAATATATAACCCCCTTCAGAAAATTATGTCAATTATTGGGGGTCTCTCTCTCTCTCCATTCTCTCTCTCCTTCCCTCCCTCCCTCCCCCCTCCCCAGTTTGCTGATGGCAATGGATGATAGCCCCTCTTAATTTTCCCAAATGAGACTAAACTGCATTAAATGAAAGATAGCTAAACTCTTTGTAAGTTTGGGAAAGTCTTGTCATGTGATGCTATTTCTGGCACAGCGATTTTTTGTGGGGCAGGAAACCCACTCAAAATAAATATGAGCAATTTGAATTCAATTCAATAAGTTATTTGCTTTTATTTGTTTTTATAAGGTTGGTGCATCCGAGTAAGAATGCACACAGAAGAGGAACGTACTTCCCAAAAATGTAAGATCTAGATTTAGCCAGGCCTCATTAGGACCTGATGATGTGAAACATGGCTAATCCTAGATCATGTTTGTTGCATTTTGGTTCCATTGTAACTCTTGAAATAACTGTCCCAGTCTGTATTATAATTGGGATGACAATATTTCATGTTATCAATAATCACAATAAATGTGATTCCTTTTTTGGAAAAAAAAGTATCTGCATTGTTGCATATTTCTGTTCTAAAAGACTTCTCAAATTAATTTGCAAAACTAGGATACATTCAGACGCCAAAATCTTAGAAAATGGTCATCATTTCTGGTTGCATTAAAATTTCATATTTTATGCATTATTACGGTCTTTTGAAGGTCTTGTACAATCATATGGTCCTTCTCACCAGATTGCTGCCTTTCCAAAGGAAGCCAAGAGAAATGGATTCCAGACAGAAAGCAATCATAATTATATAAGGCTTGACTCTCATAGGGACATCATGCCTTGCCAAAAATCAAAGGTGAGGAAATGAATGCATATCTGGTGGTGATGATTCCTCCACTTGGTAGTGGTGCTGTCTGCAGGGGTGGGAGAAGTGAAAATAAAAGACAAGATGGTGTTCCCCTTTAGGCAATCAAAGCCTTACCCTTTTTAAATCTCTATCCTGATTGCCAAATTCATGAGCTGAGCAACGAATGTAGTCTAAAGATCTCTGGCTCAAATCCTAATCAGTCATGTTATCATCATACAAAATGAATAGATTGAATCCCCTCTCTAACTGGCTTGGCTTTTGTTTTTATACTCCTAGACCAGGGGTGTCAAACCCAAGTCCTGGCAGGCCGGATCTGGTTCATGGGGTGCTTAGATTTGGCCCATAGGGTCTCCATGGAAACAGCAAAGGATGAGTCTATGGTACCTCTTCCAGCAAAAATTGAACTTGGGAGAGCTCTGTTTTTGCTGGCAGAGGGTTATAGGAAGCCGTTGTAGCCAAAAATGGAACTCAAAAGGGCCATGGGTGACCTTCTTGACCTCTGTTTTCACTGGCAGAGGGTTTCAGGAGGCCATCACAGCCAAAAACAGAGCTTGCAAGGGATGCCTGTGGCCTTCTTAAGCTCTGTTTTTTTCTGGCAGAGGATTGCAAGAGCTGTTGCAGGCAAAAACAGAGCTCAGGAACTCATTTTCACTGGCAAAGTACTTGGGCCACAATAGGTAACCTTGACTTAAGTGATGCTGAGCTGGCTATGTCTGGCCATGCCCACCCCAGCCCTCTGAGGTCAAAAACAACTCTGATGCGTCCCTCAATGAAATCGAGTTTGACACCCCTGTCCTAGACTAAAAGGAAAAGCCATTCAAAATTGAAGGTTTTCCTCTTTTATTTGCCACAGTAACAATTCACTGGGGGGGGGGGGTATTTTGGGGAAGAAATAAAGAAAAAAAAGCAGAGCTGACAACTGCAGGGGAATGAAGAGCTAGCAAGCACACTTCAATGCTTCAATGGAATGACAGTGTTTCCTGCATACACAACAGCTGCTTCATAAACATACACATGGGTAATTTTGACTGAGCACAAAGCACACTGAACATTCAAAATATTTTTGTATCTGCATGTCAGCTAAACTGAAATGTGTCTATCTGGTTTCTGGGGTGGTTAGGCAAACTCAGCCACTGGATGGATCAAATCAAAGACTGTGCTTATCATACTTCTCTCCTCTACTTATACTGCCTAACTATATCTAAAAATATGTTATCACCATGCCTTTTAAGAATTTTGTAAGTTCTGGCATTGAAACAGAATTGTGTAAAAACAAAATGGAATTTACTACATTTGGGAATGGATTGGAGATTGAGTCTAACTTCCCACTGAAATGTTGATCTTGAGAATTTTCTGTAGCATACATTTAGCTAGATGAATAACCAATACTGCTTGTCTTAATTTTCTTGGCCTTTTGTTGTTTCATGACAGTATGGTTTCTTTGCCACACCATTGCTACTACTGAGACTTCACTGCTTGAAACGCTATAAAAAATAATTGTATTATGAACATTTCTAATATGGGCTTATCAACTTATCAATATCATCATTCTGCAGAACAATATCATATGGGTAGCAGTAGCATTTATGAGGCTGTCACTACAATTAATTCAGAGGGAATGGTCTGCAATCAGTAACAAAAGCCAGGTTTATGGATTTGAGTCACTTTTTTATTACTCACCATCCACTACTTTTATTATCCATAGAAAATAAGGTTCAGCAAGTCTTTGTTCATCTATCTTGTTAATTATAAAGCTTTGCCTCTGAGTTGCTTTCAAATCTAGATTGTCATAATTTAATTGTTTGAAAAGCATGCAAATAACATCATGACGAATCCTAAAGGGTTCAGCAGAATTTCCAAATGGTATGAACAAACAACATAGATCTGCACACAAAATAACTTCTAGATTCAGTCCACTGCCCACAGGAAGGAAAGAATTGTTGTCCTAAATATGTCCTTATATCAATAAATGGGAAAAATTATGCGGATATAGGAATGGCATATGTACACTGTAGTTGTTGCTTAGGTCCAGTCCATGAATTCCTATTTATATGAATTATATCAAATCCAATCTAATATTCCATTGAAATTCCCCCTCTGTAATTAGGGTGAAGATGCACTTATGATGTAGTGAGAAGATGCCATAAATTGGGAAAATATGCATGAATATGAAATGGAGTGATTCTGCCATCCATCCATCCATCCATCTGTATCAGACCTATTGCTATTAACTTTGAGGAACAGGAATATTCTATGGCTATCAGCTGGTTCTTAGAGGATAATCAGAAGCATTTAGTATGCCACTGTAAAAACAAAATGCTGGTTTAAAGTACTTTTTGATGTGATGAGCACACAACATTTTGTGCTCTTTTTTTCCCTTTCAATTTCAATAGAAATTGGAAAAAGTATGTGAAAAAAGGTCAACCTTTGTCCATCCATCTGTCTATCTATCAGCAGGATAACACTTCAAACATTTAACAGAAAAGGTCCACATTTGTTGTGAGGGAACAGCAACAATAAAATTTGAATATGAAAATGGATCATATCAGGTGTCAACTCTGAAGCTGGCCTGACTGAAGCCAATCTAGAGGTGGGTATTCAGCAGATTCTGACCAGTTCTGAAGAACCGGTAGTGGAAATTTTGAGTAGTTCGGAGAACCGGCAAATACCACCTCTGACTGGCCCTGCCCCCATCTATCCTATGTCTCCTGAGACCCACCTGATTGGCTGGGTCTACTTTTGTTGTCCTGCACAGGAGAATGGAGCTGGAAGGCAGGTTAGTAGGGTGGGGAGGGAATGGAGATTTTGAAGTAACCTTCCCCCAGGAGTGGGGTAGGAATGGAGATTTTGCAGTATCCTTCCCCTGCCATGCCCACCAAGCCACGCCCACCAGGCCATGCCATGTCCACCAAGCCATGTTCACAGAACTGGTAATAAAAAAAATTGAATCCCACCACTGAGCCAATCCTGTGCTTCCTACCACGTACATACTTGTGTAATGATTGTGAGCTGTTGAGTAAATTAGAATGGAAGGAAAAGATGCCTGTAATCCATAATTGTAAATTATACACCCTTTTCTTCTGAGTCTTATAATGACAAGGTCTGGCATAATCCCTAGTGGCATCAATTGCCAGGCTACCTTGTTAAAAATAGAGTTCTGAGCCTGGTTCACTGTTCATTTTCTAGAGATTTTCATTCCCACGGTAAAGTATGCATATTTTCAATGATTTTCAACTCACATTTTATGAACACCAACCAATGGCCCAGTATTTGTAGAAATCATATTGTTCAACTCCACATCTGTTCCAAGAATTGCAGTCATCTCACAAAGAGCTCATTCATTGCTATATGACCACACTCTATACTGTCCCTGAGTTGTGTGTCAAGAAGCTGGCAGCTGGCAGAGAAATACCATGGAGGGTGGGGGTTAGGGGAATAGCAAAACTGTTCTTAAATCCAGAACTGGGGAGGGAGAGCGAAGGTTTCAGAGTGAATGCAGAAGACGGAGGATGTAGGAGAGTAGCCACGTGTTTTTCTTCCTTATTTTTCCCCATTTCGGATGCTTAAAAATATTCCTTCACTGCTTTAATAAACTGTTTTTTTAATTAAAAAAGTTAAAGGCACATTATTACTACTGTGTTGAAAGGCAAAAACAAATAAGAAAAAGCACAAACGTTTGAAGAGCTCAATTTCTTCTTTCAACAAAGAAAATGATTTTTTCCTTTGAGGCAGATATGATTTTAAAAATGAAGTCTGAAACCAGATTAGGAATGTTAAAAATTTAGTAAACCCATCAGTCCAGTCAACCAAAAACAGCCCATGATTTTTGTTTAAGGCGTGTGATTTCCATGGAAGAAGAGGTGATCATTAATTTATCCCTCTGTGCTCCTCATGCTCCAGGGAAATGGAATAACTTGGTCAATTGGGCATTTACACTGAGCAAGGTTTTGTGTTTGTTTTAGATTTAGAATATCCATAATATTGACTAGTAGAGCCATGCTACTAGAGAAAACTGCTGAACAGATGGCTTATTTTTACAAGCCCCATCAGATCTGAGACAGTAATGTCTGACAGAAGTTACAGTTGCTTAAGCAATTGTTTGACCAAAAATGCTATAAAGACCAACTTTCCTAGCCTTAGAATATATAGTTTCTGTTTCATTTTATTAACTCCCAAAAGTGGTTGAAGTAAACTTTCACAGCATTCACTTGAAAGTCTATATGCTCACCACATCAAAGCTGACACCAGTTAGAAAACAGAAAAACTCAAAAGAAATAGTGCAAGGTCAGAAGATGTGAAGAGACCTAGCCCATAGAATTGCTAAGAGTCAGACATGAATAAATGGATATCATCATCATCATCATCATCATCATCATCTGCTCATACCAAATTCCTCAACCATCACCATCACTGTTTAGTCAGAAGACCACAATCTATCTTTTTGGAAGAGATTGTGTCAAGATTTTGACGAATGTAAGCCCTTGTACCCTATGGCTATTATTAAATGTCGTTCCTTATAATTCTCGACTCTTGATGAATGTATCTTTTCTTTTATGTACACTGAGAGCATTTGCACCAAGACAAATTCCTTGCCTGTCCAATCACAATTGGCCAATAAAGAATTATGTTCTGTTCTGTTCTACTCTACTCTACTCTACTCTACTCTTTTCTTTTCTTTTCTTATCTCTTCCATGTTATAGTTCCCGATTCTTCTGGTGTTTTGAGTGGAACATAGAGTTCAGTTAAATACACCTTTTATTTCTGATGATTTATCCTTTTTCTGCTGTACCAGTTGATACCAATTGTTCTGCAAGAGTTGTTTCTTTGGGATCATTTTAAGTGTGAGATATTCCATAAGGTAACAAATTAAAGGTTAATAATGTCACAGTTATACACATTGACAGGCTAATGCTATAAGGGCTAATAAGTGCAATAAATTCCAGTTCTTACTGCAAGCCAAAACAAGGAAAAATTGACTATAGGTGTGCATAAATATCAATGAGTTGTGTGAATAAATGCCTAAGTTTAATATCCCATACATCATATGTTTTTATAATATTAGAAATGAGGACTACTTTTTATAGTATACTATAAAGTATACTATAAAATATAGTATACTATTTTATAGTATACTATACTATTATATAGTAACCCTCTCCAAAAACTAAAAAAAATCAACACCCAGACTTGAACACTGATTAGGTAGAATTGTGTTATGTACAAAGCAATAAATCAGAATGGATAGAATGGCTCATATAAGGAAAATAAAAATTTGATACCCATTTCCCAGAGTTTCAGACATTGATGCTTCACATAATATGGTTGATGATCTATTAATCTGAAGCTGCTAGTGCTTGACCTTGAATCCCTTGAATTTCCAGCATCCTATGGGAACACAGCATTGACTAAAACCTATTGGTACTGTAGTTGCATCAAATCAGTCTGTTTGATTTATATTCCAGCTTTCCTTCAATAGCTCAAAGCAGTGCACAGTTATCCTCTCCTATAATTTTCCTTCATTACCATATGGAATAGATTTGAATGTGTGAGAAATTAACTAGCTCAAGGTCACCCAGGGAGCTTCTATGACTGAGAAGCACCAAAATTGGGTTTTTCCCAATCCCACTGCATGGTTTTAATTCCTACAGCACACTCCTCATATACATTAATGTAACCTTTATGCCGTGTAATTACAAAAAATATATATAGTACACTTTAATATGGAAACAAGGCTCTTTCATTTAAAATTTTCCTGACAACGCACTGATTTGTCAATATGAATAAAAAAAGAATATGTTTATGATATTTGACACTTTTGTGTCAGCCTCGGTATTATTTTAATGGGTGGTTTATCTTCTGAAGAAAAAACATATAATGCTAGCCATTCTGGTGAACATTTCTATGTTTATAAAAGGAAAAAAAATATTTTGCAAACAAACATTCCAACATCAAAACATATTTGTGATTAAAACATATTTCATGGTCATGATGAATTTTATAACATAGATTTCATAACATTCTGAGAAAAAATTCAGATGCCAAGGCAATGCAGGCAACATTCTCCAAAGGAGAATTTAGGCAACTACTTCTCTGCCCTATCAGCCAGAGGATAAGAATGAAATGCCATTTTGGGCCCTGAAACAGTGGTTCCCATCAGCAGTTCTATCTGTTCCAGAGGTGGTATTCAGCAGGCTCTGACCAGTTCTGGGGAATTGGTAGCAGAAATTTTGAGTAGTTCGGAGAACTGGCAAATACCATCCCTGATTGGAGATTTTACAGTATCCTTTTCCTGCCACGCCCACAGAATCAATAGTAAAAAAATTTGAATCCCGCCACCAATCTGTTCCACAAGTAATAATAATTTAAAATGTGCTTTGATCTTTAAGCATCACTGGTGCCTTCAAGGATATGGAAATCAATGCAACATAGGACTCCCATGCTTTTCTAAGGCTTCCAAAATTATTAACCTTCTGCTAAAAATGAGGAATAAAGTGATGCCATTCTCTTTTGTAATCTGTGCCCTATTGTGAACTTTTCTTTTTGGGTTTTGACCAAATTTGTTATTGTGAGATCTTGGAGGAACAATAAATTTAATCTTTAATCTGAGACAAAACAACCTGAACATCCTTATTCTACCATATTTACCTTTATTGTGATTGCTTCCTAAATTTAAGTAGCTAGGAAGCAGATATCCTGCTGTATGCATTAAAAAAAAAATGAATTTTTAATTCATTTTTATCAAATTATATTTAAATTAAATTTAAAGGTACGTTTGAGGGATCAGCTACCTTTTCATGATTCTTTTTTAACCTCAAGAGTAATTTACTTAATCCTGTGCTTTCTCCATCCTTAAGATCCAACAGATCATGTCTGTTTTAAAGTGCATAAGGTGTATTTTTTCCTCATCTCTGTGAGCTATTTTTACTTTTAAATAATATCACAATGAATACAATTATTGTAAATTTCATGAGACACCTCCTTCTGGAAGCTGAGAAAAAGTGAAATGTCTTTATTTTAATATTATACAAAATGTTTTGTATTCAGGGTTATTGTGCAGTCAAACATTATGAACATGCTGTTAAATATGTAAAATTCATTTCACACCATGATCACACAGTCATTAGACAACAGGGCCAACTGGTATGAACAGCTCCTACACCTTCAGAGACACATGAACAAACAAAAGCCCTCACATTTTTACAGTTAATCTTGCATAAATATCAATTTATAAAGAGCTGGTAATTAAAATTGAATCTAAAGCATGGCATTGCAAATAGTAGTGACTAAATTTCTATTAATTCTCATAAGATGATCCTTGTTCTATGAATCCTGTCCTCACTCATCTGAACTCAATGGGGATTTTATTTAAGTATTGTAAATATTATGAGATTGAGTGGGAATAAGCCAGTGGTGGGATTAATTTTTTTTTTACTACCAGTTCTGTGGGTGTGGCTTGGTGGATATGGCAGGGGAAGGATACAGTAAAAACTTCATTCCCACCCCACTCCAGGCGAAGGTTACTGCAAAATTCCACTCTCTCCCCACCCCACTAACCTGCTTTCCAACTCCATTCTCCTGTGTAGGGCAACAAAAGAAGACCCAGCCAATCAGCTGGGAGTCAGGAGGCAGAGAATAGATGGGGGCAGGGCCAGTCAGAGGTGGTATTTGCTGGTTCTCTGAACACTCAAAATTTCCGCTACTGCTTCTCCAGAACTGGTTGGAACCTGCTGAATACCATCTCTGTAATAAGCGGTCTAATAGAGTTTCATTTTATTCCACTTCAGTCAAACTGCAGATCAGATGAAATCCTGGTATGAAAGGCTTCAAAATCAAAACTACATGAGGGTCAAAATAGACTTCTTTAGGGGTCTAAAATGAATCATAAAGTCCATTGCAGACTCACATAATATAAAATTTCTTCACCAAACTTTCCTTTTCTAATTCTGTTTGGACTGCCCATATAACTACTTAATATGAAACATTAACTATTGTAAGTGCAGCTTTCTTCCAGTTTGGCAATTATAATTTCTTTTTAATCCAGCAGTGAGAACTACCTGGAAGACAGTCTTCCAAGAGATTTTGGGTAATCCACCTGTACCAGCTGTAAAGTTTCTAAGATACTTGAGAATAAAACAACAAAAGTGTTCCTTTATTTCTTGTTATATTTATGACTGCCAAGTTAGTATAAAAGCAAGCTTGTGTTTCAACCTGAAAAGAGGAAATGAATTATTTTTGGAGCAAAGCAGCCAATCTCTTCCTGTGTTACATCTTAAGAAGCCATTGTGAAAAAAAGCAAACAAAACATAACTGAAAAATCAGATGTAGTGTGGCTTGTAAATAGGCATTCTGAGTTCTGTCAAAACACAGCATGTATGGCAACTAGGATAAGAGCAATAAAGTTGGCTTGCAAATGGGTTTTGAGATTATATATAATTTGCCTAAAACAATTTCCTTAGGGAAAAACCCCCTAGGTTTTGGTTAAACTTTGGGTATATATAGGTCCAGATGTGCCAAAACCAACCAGAGTGCTATTCTTACTATTAGCAAGGAATGCTTTGCGTGGTATCAGGATGACAGTAGAGGGTAACTTAGTCTATTTCATTCCATCAGAATGCATTATGTGAAAATTGACCAAGTTGTGTAGGGAAATAGAAAATGTATGGGCCCAACTGGTGATCTCTACGGAAGGTGGAAAATTGCCTCTTTGAAATGGAGACGACTATTTATTATTTAACTACAAAATAAAAACTTATGCAACTACAGCTGTAATTATAGCTGTATTTATAACAAACATAAACTACAAAATTTCATTTAACCTTTGGCCATTCCTAAGGCCAAAAATGCTTTACAAGAACACTACTCCCTTCTCTTCTTGCATACAGACATAAATGGTAAAGAACATGGATTAATAAATGAAAAAGAAACTAATAAATAGAAATGTGATATGTTCCAGAGGTTAAGAGAAGGGGAAGGATGTAAAATTTCTGAAAAAGAGTAGTCTGATTTTGTGGACTAGAATAATGAACACATGGAAAAGAGAAAAAGTAGCTTGAAGTATGAATGTAAGGACGAAAGTATGAATTGTTGCCATTCAGGTTGTTGTGAATATGTGTAAAATAATAATAATAATAATAATAATAATAATAATAATAATAATAGTAGTAGTAGTAGTAGTAGTAGTAGTAGTAGTAGTAGTAGTAGTAGTAGTCTGGTGATAATTCTGTGTTATGTTCTAGTAAATGACAAAATAAAAAAAATCAAGGCTGAGTTTAGAAAAAATATTGTCTGTGTTGAACTACATAAATATATTATTAATCAAGCCTTCTTTTTTTCCCCAATTTCTCCTATGGTTTGTTGTTTTAAATGACACTCTGAATATGAATCTTCAATACTCAATGGACCTTTTGCCTAAAGCCATCTGCTTTCTAAGTGTAACTGAATCCATTCTTAAATATTAAATTCTATCCATGCAACATTGATCAGTACTAAATGATTAAATGACAAAATTGGCCATTTGGAATATAAGCAGATATTCTTTGATCTTGAAGCTTTTTTTTTGCAATGATACTCCCATTCACTGCAAAACACTGAACTTCATGTTTAAACAGCCAGTTTTTAATTTAAAACGTGTGATGCAATCATTGTCATTCTTCATCAAAACCCAATTCTTTCTTGTTTCCTGCAGTTTTTGTTTGGAATGATACAGTATGATGCTGAATTTCTGGGCATCAGTTTGAATTAGGAGGTGTTATGGAACTTAAACTAGAAAGGTGAAACCAAGCTAAAATTTTCAAAGAACAATATGTTAATATAAGAAAAATAGCATTATTCTCACTTGACAATGGAGAGAATTCTTGGAAAACAATTATGAATGCTCAACAAGTATGCTGACAGAAACTCAGCCAATTTTGAATTGAATAAAGACAATCCACTCAACATTACCTATAATATATAACAATTATGTTCAGAATAATAGAGAGTTCTACTAGCATTGAAGTTATATCTTATATATAGATGTTATTCCTATTTTAGAATGGATTTTGAGTATTGCAGTAGCATTATAGTGTCTGGGCTATTAACATTAATATGCTTGTTTAGTTTCATTTTTGGTCCCATTTCTTCTAAATGTTGATCAAACATTGGATAAAAGATGATATAGTCATAGAGATGAAGACATAGATAGTCAAAGAGATGACCTTGGAGAAAATTTGAAGAAATAGTTACAAAAACAAAAGCATATTTTATGCCTAGAAAAACAGAGAAAGCATGAAAAAGACCGTGATGTTGGTTTCACCCTATTTCACTGGGTTATAAGAGGGAGAAAAGGAAAAACACAGACATTCAAGATTCCATTACTGTATCCTGTATCAATAAAATACAGTTCCAGTAAAACTTGTACAATCTATTTCTTTACCTGGCCTACACAGAAGATTTGATAAGGAAGAAGAAGAAAAAACGCTACATCAGGAGTGTCCAACCTTGATAACTTTAAGACTTGTGAATTCTCAACTCCCAGAATTCTCCAGCTAGCCAAACTACAAAAATAAACTATCCAACACATAGTATCAGGGTGCCAAAACAGAATCTATAATGGATCCTTTGGTGATTTCATGGCTGTGTGACAAGTGAAGCAAAAAAAAAAAAAATTGCATCAGTAACCAAGATGAATCATTTATGATATTTTAGATTTTATATATCATATTTTGTACTTTTAGCTCTTGTATGATTATCGAAATGTGATGTGAATCTGCCATACGATAAATAATAATATAAGACACCCAATATTTAAGGGGGGATGCAGATCTCTTATGGAATTATCTCCATGGATAAGTATCACTCCTACCAATGCTCTACATACTTGGACAGTTCTGCTCAAAAGGGAGGCTTTACAGGTTAGGCACAGACTTTCATTCAACTGTGGATTTTGCTAAATAAGCAGCTGGAGTTCACAAAGACATTAAAATTCACAAGTCTTACAGTTGTAAAGATTGAATACCCCTGATGATGTAGAGTTTTGTTTTTCTACATTTGAAATCATGTGCTATTTGCTTTGATATGTTATGGTGCTTTCCAGGTTATGGACTTTCTGATGAGCTGTATTCCCTTCCTTTATAATGGATATTGGATATTCTTTGTTAATGTGTAGTGTACACACTATGCACCACCGAAGTCTCCATAGATTGTCTCCATCCGCACTCATGCTTCAGATTACAGGAGAATTAATTTCTAGGAAGCTATGCCTGTCATGACCAAGACGTGATATAAAAGGTAGTCTGAGAAACAGTAGAAGCTCAGTGTTCAATACTTATGCTAAATAATTCAAGATCGCTAATGGGAATCTGATCATGGTGGATGAAATGCCAGCTGTGGGCACTAACAGCTGACATTTAGCAGCTCAATAGGCTTGAAAACAACAGTGGAGTAAGAGGTGAAAAAAAGTCTTTAAAAGACTGACATGTTTCCTTCCTTTTTCTTTCTTTTGTTGTACTGGAATTGAGTTACTGTTCCCCAACTGTCTGGCTTCATTTCTATGGCTTAGTGGAGGAAGGAAGAAAGGAGAAGGAAATAAAGAAACTGATATTTCTAGACCATCTAAAAGGAAGAAATAAGATCAAGACAAGTTGATCTCTAGCTTAGCTAGGTGTGCAATTTTTTGGCATGAGATCTTGTCTTCCTAGAACCAGCTAAAGTACTTTGGAGGCTGGATCAGCTTTAAAATCCTTTTAGAACAGCCAATGCAAATTCTCATTTGTTTATGTGTGTGTGTGTTCAATCGTGCAAAGTCTGTTTCATCAGTGCAGACAGTGGCCTAGACATTTCTCCTTCTTAGAATGATCTAAGAAATATGAATATTAGGACTGTGAAAATCCAATTAAAGAGGCGCTTTGGGAAGATGCAATGTAAATACTCATATTTAGTGGAAATAAGTGTCTGAAAAAAATATGCAGCAGCTTTAGCAATTCTACAAAAGGTGTGTTATACATACTCATGACTCAGACCAATGCTATTATCTGTTATACAGGAAGCATGTTTGTGAAAAGGAGATCTGGAGGATAGTATGTTGGTGATTACAATAACACGATTGTATCCTTTCCTCTTTTATGGGAATCATAATAAATATTAAAAACTGTAAGGCTTCAATGGCGTCATCACAATTGCCATCTTGACTTTTTAACACACGGTGGTCACTCTTTGCAGCAATGACTGCTTAGTTTTCTAAGTGACATTAGGAATAGCTGCTTATATGATATCAGCACCAAGTCCAGGCTACGAAGTCTTATACTTTCAACTTGATGTTTATTTTAATTTATAACCATATTTTTATTTTGCTTAGTATAAGAGCATGTAGCGTGTAGGTTTATAATGAAGATATTTTACTGAGAAAAGAGAAATTGGCATAGGTATAGGACAGGGGTGTTAAATTCAATTTCATTGAAGGCTGCATAAGGGTTGCATTTGACTTTGGGGGGGGCGGGATGGGTGTGGCCAGGGGGGGCATGGCTGGCTCGATGTCACTTGTGTGATCAAATGCCACTTTTGCTAGTAGTTTATTTTGGTAGCACTCCGCCAGAAAAAACAGAGCTTGGGAGGGCTGCACGAGCTCATTTTTTGCTGGCAGAGGGCTGCAGGAGGCTGTCATAGCCAAAAACGGAGCCCGGGAAGACCGCGCCCAGCCTCTTGACTCCATTTTCACTGGCAGAGGCACTGTGACCTAATCCTTCATTGTTTCCAGGGTGGCTCCTAGGCCTGATCTAAGCAATCTGTGGGCCAGATTTGGCCCATGGGTCTTGAGTTTGACACCCTTGAAATAAATATAAGGATAGTCGGAAAAGATGAGAAGCCTTAAAAGATAGTTTGTTTTTTTAGTTGCTGGTAAATAAATATGATTGGCTGTTGTGTATATATTCTCAGTAATGTAGAATTTGGCTAACATTACTGAGCTGAACCAATGTAGATTTTACCCAACATTAGATGGTGCTGTTCTAGAATGAAATGCATACATGAGGAATTGATTTTGAGGATAATGATGCTATATCAGCTGGGCTACTAGCTGATTTGACTTAGTTTTTAAAAATCCCTTCCTTTTTTCTTTCTTTCCTTCTTTCTTCTTTCCCTCCTTCCTTCTTTCCTTCCTTCCTCCTTTTCTTTCTGTTGGGATTCACAGCTTTTGTCTCTGGAGGGATAAAGTACACATAGCAACGCCTTTTTCTCTGCTGATTCTTTTCACATAATATGAGTGGAATCTGACAGCACAACACACACACCTGTATGAGATGAAAGCAAGAGAAGAAGTTGAAGTGTTGGGAGAATTTACTTACCCAGTTAAAAAAAAATAGAGATAATTTGTCCAAGGTTTGTGTTAGAATTTTTTTGTCTCAAGTGTAGATGTTAAACGTTTCACTATCAATATTTTCTGATGCGGAAGAGCTGCGTATTAGAATTCTTCAAAAATTTGGCAGTGGTGGAAGATTTAATAATACATACTTTGGATTAAATTCAGAATTTGGAAATTCTGCAGTTTCTGTAAATTGTCTTTTGCTGAGAAAGCTACTGTTAGTTGCAGAAGGCAAAAGCATGCTTTTCCACTTCTGCCATTTGTCCTACTAACTTGAATGTCCTATTTTAAAATATGCAGAAAGAAGAAACAAATGAACTATTTTTTTCTTCTTATGTATACACCCTCCTATTGTTTTCTTCTTCTGAAGCAACACTTTGCAGAGTAAAGAAAAGTAAAAGAATAGGAAATGAAAGACATGAAATAAGGAAAACAAAAGAAAACAACTGAATCTAGCATATATAAACACCATTCTCTATACCTCCTCAAACCATTTTGTTCTTAAAAAACTATCCTTGCTCTTCTTCATCCTTATATGTTTCTTCTCAAGTTGTTTGTTTGTGTTTTTATCTTCCCAGCATTGTTGGTGTGTGCCAGTTCATTACCTCCTGTTCTACATTGGCTAGCAAAGTACTTTTTAATAGCATAATATAACTACATATGCATGCTTGTAGTAAAACCAGGTGAGATTGCATTTAAAGCATCCTGCCCCAAATATGGTCAAACTGATTGGTGATTGCCAGGAATGCTGCATGTGGTATGTGTAATGTGACAGGATTATGCTATATTTTTGTATTCGGGAAGCAATTTTGTAATATTTTCAGAGAAATGGATGACATTGACATGATGAAAATAGCGCCCCCAGCAAAAGTGAATATGAAAACACAAATGATTCACTGACATCAACGCAGGAAACACTACTTTCTACTATAGAAAGTCAGCACCCCCCCCCCCCCAGAAGAATGAAATATTTTGGGAAATATTAAAAAGACAGAGTATTATATTTTCCTAAGGGAGAAATATATTATTTTTTAAAGACAGGAGCAGACTCAGTTTTTCTTAATAGCTCCCAGCAGATATTTTGTCCCATTAAGAAAGATTGGGCCAGCCTCAGTGGTGGGATTAAAAAAAAATTACTACCAGTTCTGTAGGCATGGCTTGGTGGACGTGGCTTGGTGGGCGTAGCAGGGGAAAGATACTGTAAAATCTCCATTCCCAATCCATTCCTGGGGGAAGATTACTGCAAAATCCTATTTCCTCCCCACCCCACCAACCTGCTTTCCAGCTTCTCCTGTGCAGGGCAACAAAAGAAGACCCAGCCGATCAGCTGCGACTCGAGAGGCAGAGAATAGATGGGGCGGAGTCAGTCAGAGGTGGTATTTGCCGGTTCTCTGAACTATTCAAAATTTCCACTACCTGTTCTCCAGAACTGGTCAGAACCTGCTGACCAGCTTATTCAGAAACTAGTCCCAATTTCCTTGTCCCAAGTAGAAACTAAGGAGGCCAGCTTTTAGAAATGCAGATTTGGTAATCCATCCAGAAAGACTGGGTCAAGACAGAAACTCAGATAAGCAACAAACAAAAGGTTGACATAATTATCTCAGTCAAGCACCTAGGATTTGCATTTCTTCTTTTACCTATAGAGCCAGCTATGACCCCTACATAACCCCTACATGGCCCCATCGGAATGTGACAACAGCCAATAGAATACATGTTCTTGCACAAGAGCAGGAAGCTCAAGTGCAAAGGCCAAAAGAAGGTAAAAACCCACCACTCTCAACTCCATTTTGTTAGTTGCACCAGAACCATAAATGCTGGTGGTCCTATTCATCAATAAACCATCTTTCCAATCAGCCTCCATGTTTTCAGTGTCTTTTTCCCAGTTTGGAACTGAACTAGATGGATATTTCTTCCCACACTACCATTGTACAGACTTTATTTGCCTATGTTCTATTTTCAGAAATTTACACTATTGCTTCTTTTAAAAGTTACAAACATGTTGCAGACCTGGAACCCATTTACATGGGAGTTGAAATCACAGATAAGCATTTACTTGGCAGTCCTGGGAATCAGGGCTGTTAATTCTGCTAATGTTATTTCACAAAGTTCTTCTAATGACAGACTTCGCTTGGCAATTAGAAACAGGATATGAGTGAACCAGCTCTGAATCTCTCCTTGAAGTCTCCAGGAACATATCTATCAGGTATAGCTGAAGATTTCTCCAGCTAAAAGAACTGCAAAGAATCTAAGTGCTGAGTTTGCCAACAAATCACGGAAGACATTTGAGAAGCTATGTGAGATTTCAGTGTGATAAAAAGACCACTTAAAAATATGGCAGTATACTTAGGATCATTATCCTGAGACAACATTAATAGCAGTTTATTTTAAATATAAAATAAGGGAGATCTTGTATGAACATTATTTTTATTATAGAGTTACAGTAACAGAATATTGCACATCTAAAAGCACCTCTCCCCTCCTGTCTTTATCTATATGAGCACTAGAGAAGTTCACGTTTGAGATAGTTTAATAACAATTATATTTATGCTTAAGATTTTAAAAATCTGATTCTTTTATCTTGATTGTGGCTGCTCCTCCAATTCATCAAGGTTATTCTTCTTTAACTTGAATTTTGCTAAGAACAAAATTTTGTCTTAAAAAAAGACAATAAACCAGATAGTTAGCTTATCAACTCTGAAAGAGATAAGAGGAAAGAAATATTATTTATATTTCAGATGATAGTAGACGTTTTGACAACAGAAAAGGTAACAAATTTTTAGAAATATTCTAAATTGTATTGTAGAAAGAGACAAAACTTAGAATAGATGGAAAATATTTAATTATTTAAATAGAATTCAGCACACAAAATTCAAAGAACAAAAGGAAATTTTCAATATGCCCAATACTGTAGAAGAAATGAAAAAATACAAAACCTGAAACTGAAAGGACTAGACAGATTCTTTGCAATATTGTCAGTGTTTTTAGGAAAAAAGAAAAACCACTTGTGAACATAGTCTGTAAAAGACCCAAGGTACACTTAAAATTTTTACAAGCCTCAAAACAATGAGGTGGACTAGCAGCATCAAATTTTTACTTTCATTATCATGTTGTTCAAGTTGGATAACAGATAAGTTATAACATCTTAAGGCTATATATTGCTTCTATGTAGAAGGAGTAGGACTTCCAGAGAGCTTGTGCAAATATTTGTTACAACTGTTTTTTTTAAAAAAAAAACTCTCTAAAATCTATAAGGGTTCATTCAATAAAATATGGGATAAACATAGAAAAAGGATCAGTCCGGATCTTTGTCTTGCTATTAAATATTCATTTTCATGAAAGGGAAATTTGATCAGTGGAGGGATGATTTGTATAGATTGCAAGACTTAATTATTAATAAGGCAAGAGTGAAATCTTCAAGGGTCTCTCTTCTGAAAGACCAGAATCATTTCACTGGATTCAGTATCTACTGATAATAATGTAGTCCAAAAGAAATTAGAAAAACAAGGTAGAATACTAACAAATCTGACTGAATTTGAAAAACTGCTTACACCAAAGTTAGATAATTGGTTGGAGCTTATCGATAAACTGCTTGGTGAAGTATAATTCAGAGAGTCATCAAGTCAAAGACAATTTGATTGATTGTATGCAGAATTTAAGTAGAACAATCTGTATGAAACAATAAGAATATCAATAAAAAAAACCATCAAATGTCCACTTAATATTACTTGCTGCAAAAATTGATATATTTTACTGATTGGAAACTTCCACGTTGACTGCCAAAATAGGCAATTCATTCTCTATTTTTTTTTTTTTTTGATATTCAATAATCAGTTGGATTCCTTTTGTTTTATTGTTTTTATTTTTGCTGGCACTGTTGCAAAGCACACTAATTCGGGAAAATAATTTATAATAAAATGAAACTAATTTTAAAGGTGGGGTTTTTTTTTCTTCCAGTCTATTTATGCAACCAATGTATAAAGATGGTCTATTTATTCATTACAAAATCTTATATTCCCATAAAATACACTGGATTGGTTTTTTTATAGCTACTAGAATTTTATATGTTCTCACTGAATATTACAACAAGAAAAATGGCAAAGTAAATTATAGGAATATGTTTTCACGTCAAAATTAACTTTATATCAAAAAAAGTAAATCTGATATAAAATGTAATGCAATGGGGGTAATCTTTTTTTTTGGGGGGGGGGGAATTATAATGTTGTAAATAGGTTTGTACCACACCAAAGGTTTGATTTCTCCTTAAGATAAGATTGTAATTTTATTATCATTTGCTAAATTTGCCAAGCTTTTTAGACAGAAATAATTGCAATTTCTTTGCTTAAGTTTATAATTCATAATTTCAACTATATGGCTGAAGTTGTTAATTATTGTATACCAATATCAATATTTAACTAATTTTAATAGTGACATGAAATTTTAAATTGATATATGAGGTTGGCCAGATCAAGAAACAGAATCTGAAAAAATGAGTAGAACTTTATTGATATAAACTATAGTAACCCATTCTTGAAAGCTTGGCAGTGTTTCCCTCTCTCCCTATTATATCCAAAAGTTTCAGTTTTTTTCTGTTTTCTTCTTTTCCTGTACTTAAATCATGTTTTTCTAACTGCTATGATATAGTTTCTTCCAAGGTCATCTCTTTGGTTTTCTATACGATAAGATATTTCAACATGCTGCTTTTATATTTATGTGTTTTTGGGCAAAAAAACTTAATTTAATTTAAACTGTTTATAAAAATCTCAATTTAATATTTTTTCTGGGTTGTCTTTATTCTGTTCTTGTTTTTTTATTATTACTATTCCTATTATTTTTGTATTATTTTTCCCTATTCTTATTTAGTTCCATATAACTATGTACTTAAGTACAAAATGTTGCTTTGCAAAAGATAAATCCTTGCAGGAGAAGAGCTTGTTAAAGAACAATGTACGTCATGATCAGTATTGATTGAGAATAGATGTGGTCCATTATAGCAAGAAAGCTTGAATCATGATCAGAAACCTGAACAATGACAAAGAAAGCTGGAGCAGCATTACAACATGGCAGTTAGCTAAGTAATGCAGCAATTGATCCCAAGCGGCAGTCCTCCAAACAAATTACACAAAAAGAAAATGGAATTACAGGGATATCAAGAGAATGAGTGCTTTAAAGACCCTTCTATAATTGTGGAGCTCAAAAATGCCACTGAATGAATAAAACCTGGCAAAACCTGTTTCAGTGAACACTTGAACAACAACTCAGATAATCAGTGTTGGAAGGGACCTTGCAGGTCATCTAATCCAACCCCCCACCCAAGCGGGAGACCCTACACCATTTCTGACAAATGGCAGTCCAATCTCTTCTTGAAAGTCTCAAGTGATGACGCTCCCACAACTTGATTGATTGTTCTCATTGTCAGAAAGTTTCTCCTTATTTCCAGGTTAAATTTCTCCTTGTTCAGTTTCCATCCATTATTCCTTGTCTGGCTTACAGGTGCTTTGGAAAATAATTTGACCCCTTCCTCTCTGTGGCAGCCCCTCAAATATTGGAAGACTGCTATCATGTCTCCCCTGGTCCTCTTCACTAGACTAGCCATGCCCAGTTCCTGTAACTGTTCTTAATATGTTTTAGTCTCTAGTCCCCTAATCATCCTGGTTGTTCTACAACTAAAATAGGGCATCAGGAAATGGCTTTTAAAACTATTCAATCAATGTATAAAGATGATCAGACTTATAAGACATGGAGAAAAGAGAGAGAGCATTGCTGATTTTGAACAAAAATCTTAAGATCCAAAGAATCCTAGGCCAATCTCCTGCTGATGATTTTTGACTATATTTTATAAATGACTTATAATGTATGAGTTGAATTTTAACCCTCCAAAAATCAATACTGTATGGGCCAAATATTGAACTCCAGCCCTGAATTTGATTAGAGAACTAACCAAATCAAGGCACAGTGTTTGCTGAATTCTCAACATAGCATGATATGATTAACTACAGATATTGATAAATAATCAAATGACTCAAAATGATGTCTAGCTTTAGCTTAGAGGCAAACACAACTGATGACACATTTAACTAAATATTTACAAGGAAATGTATTCATTTTTAATATTTAGTTATGCATAATTGATTCACCCACTCAACAAAAGATCATTTAGTAGTAGAAAGATTACAAAGAAACCAAACTGCAGAATTAAAAAAAAACCCATAATCTCGTATCATGCTTCTACAAACTTTGATCAATACATGTAAGATTAAGATCAGTCGCTTTCACTGAACAATCAAGACACAAATGAAATTGGCAAGGGACATGGTTTAAATACAGTACAATCCTAAGGGAATGACCCTGGGTCATACTCCATCATTTAAAACAGGAAAATTAAGAAAACGGATCAAAGCATAATCCAAAAACTAGGCACATCTAGCAACCATTGAGAAACTATGCCTTGGTCTTCTATACATGCAATATAACAGGCCAAGTATGGAATATTCCAGGGCAAACATATTTACCCATTGTTGAACAATAGCTGCCAAAATATCACAGGCTTATTTTTCAGTCCACTATAACAAATAAATTACAAGTTGTCTTCAACCACAATTGGAATAGGAACTTCTGCCACTAAATGATACAGTTGTTAAGTGAGTCGTCATGTGATCACACCTGATATTCAGTGATGGGATTAAAATATTTTTATTCCTGGTTCTGTGGGCATGGCTTGGTGGGCATGCTGTGGCTTGGTGGGTGTGGCTTGGTGGGTGTGGCAGAGGAAGGATACTGTCAAATTCCCACCCCACTCCAGGGGGAAGTTTACTGCAAAATCCCCATTCCCTTCCCACTCCTGACTGAAGATTTCTGCAAAATCCCATTCCCTTCCCACCCCACTAACCTGTTTTCCAGCTCTGTTCTCCTGTGCAGGGCAACAAAAGAAGACCCAGCCGATCAGCTGGGACTCGAGAGGCAGAGAATAGATGGGGGTGGGGCCAGTCAGAGGTGGTGTTTGCTGGTTCTCCGAACTACTCAAAATTTCTGCTACTGGTTCTCCAGAACTGGTCAGAACCTGCTGAATACCATCTCTGCTAATATATATATATATATTTATATATATATATATATATATATATATTTAAGCAAATACAACTTTCTGGTGAGTTTGCTTGTCGGATGTTGGTTAGGAAATTTGTGAATGACAATCACATGACCCCATGGTACTGCAACTCTCATACCAATGATGGTATGTTCAAGTGAAAGTTGTAATCATTCTTTTCAGTACTGTCAATAATTTTTGAATGGTCACTAAATGAATTATAATAAGGCACAGTAGTTAAAATGCAGTATTAGCAATAGCAATAGCACTTAAACTTATATACCACTTCATAATGCTTTACAGTCCTCTCTAAGCAGTATACAGAATCAGCATATTGCCCCCAACAATCTGGGTCCTCATTTTACCCACCTCAGAAGGATGGAAGGTTGAGTCAACCTTGAGCCATTCAGGATTGAACTCTTGGCTGTGGGCAGAGTTAGTCTGCAATACTGCTTTCTAACCACTGTGTCTCCATGGCATGGAGTTTTATCCTGACGTGGTTCAAGGCTGACTCAGCCTTTCATCGTTCCAAAGTCAATAAAACAAGGACACAGATTATTGGAAGCAATATTGTAGAAAGTTAGCAGAAGAATGAAATGCTTTGAGAAATATTTCAAAAGGCAGAATATTATATTTCCCCAACAACAACAACCAAAAGAAATCTTAAAGGAAACAGACACTCAGAGCCACAGTTCCCTGCCCTCAAGCAGATATTAAGCTGAGGCCAGTTTTTAGAAATACAGATTTGATAATCCATTCAAGACAGGATATTTTGAACAAAGGTAGACTGGTAGGATTAGCCCTCATTCAAGATCCAAACCAGGACAAAGCTATTAAGACACAATAGGAATTGCCCACAGAACACAAGCCTCTTCATTACATCATTACCCTCCAAGTTTCAACCAAACTTGACTTCAAGACAAGCAAAGCCCCATGGGAGTCTGACAGCAACTAATATAATACATGCCCTTGCCACAGGAACAGGAAGCTCAAGATCAAAGCCCAGGGAGGGTATAAATACCTCTCACTCTCCACTCCATGTCCTCAGTTGCCCAGGACCTAAAACCCATGTGATCCTGTCCATCATTAAACCATCTTTCCAATCAGCCTCCATGTTTCCAGTGTCTTTCTCCCCACCTTGGAACTGAACCCAGATGGATATTTCTTCCAACAATATGTAAATAATGCTTCTACATTGTAAACAACCCAGAGTGTGCTCTAACGTGCTATGGGGTGGTATTAGCCAAAATGCTATTGTTATCTATATATGTGCATATCTATATGCTGTAATAGTTTCTTGAGGCTTCCAAGCTGCAGTCAATAACTTTATTGCAACAAATATATGGATCAAATATATTACATGGAAATATGATTAGATGAATGGGTATTAAAAGACTTAGAACTGAAATAAATTTATTGCTTTTAATTTGCAAAGGACTTTGATCCATTCTTTTCTATGGTATCATCCAGATATGATCAGGTTCTATAAGTTTCAGCCAGTATAACCAGTAGGAAGAGATCATCTAAGTTACACCATGATATGGAAAGCCATATTAGATGGGACTTTTAAATAGTTTTATAAAAGAAATAAGCCTGGTTTAATTTAGGGAAAAAGAAAGAAGAAGTCCTGCCAAGGTAATTAAAAGTATTACTGAAAACATATAAAGGGTCATTAGAAATATGTGCTGTTCTGTCTGTTACTTTTTCTACCCCCTCTCTTCCAAAAGAGTAAAAGTTAAATTTAGAATAAAAGTTTATTTATTAAAACACTTCTTCAATAGATATAGAAAATAAAATAAAATAATATCACAGGTCAAAGATGTTAACCATGCAAGTAAATGATAAACTCTATACGAGGTGTCTCCAATACCCGATCTGCAGACTGGCACTGGTCCATGCCCCACCAGGAACCAGACAAGCAAGTGAAGCCACTTCTGTGCATGCATGGGATCCAGGCAGCATGCAAAACTGTACCCTTCCTGGTCCACAGAGAAACCACCCTCCATGGAATCAGTCAAAACGTTGGGGGCTGCTGCTCTATATTATGTTCAGAGGTAGTATTCAGCTGGTTTGTACCAGTTCTGGCTTACCGGTAGTGGAAATTTTGAGTAGTTTGGAGAACCAACAAATACTACCTCTGGCTGGCCCCGCCCACCTGCTCTCCCCTATCCTGTCTGATATTCCCTTGTTTTTTTAGCTCAGTTGATTCGCGCAGCAGAGCAGATTGCCGTGCCTCAGCTGAGCTAAAAAACAGCTCACCTCACCAGTGCTGACAGAGGGTGGTTTTTGATTGCTGTGCGCATGAAACATGCTCTCATAGAACCGGTAGGAAAAAATTTGGAATCCCACCACTGATTATGTTAGAAACAGGTGTGGAAGTCAAGGGGAAGGGTGATATTGAAAGGTAAACATAAAAGGAATTCATTTCTGCTTCTTTTTAGCAAATAATGCAGAACTGATTAGGCCTGTGCCAAAACCTGTCTTCAGAGTAACCACAATTTTCTCTTCTTTTGTTTTTCTTTGTTCTATTATTCTCAAAGTATCCAATCATTTCTTTCCAACTTCTGTTTTCAAGTTTCTTCAGTTTTGGATTTGCTAGCAGTAGTATTAATTTTGATTACATGAACATATTCCCATCATTCTGAAATTGTCCGATTTCCTACATTTCCCAGTCTGGGATGGGTGGAGGGTACCATGGGAAGAATTTCCTACTGCTGTCTCTCTTCGAGAGGTATGGGAGCTGTTGGACAGAGGATTGTAGAAGGAATATCCTTTGTGTCCCTTGGAATTGAAGAGCAACAATCCACAAAAACAATATTTCCAAATCTTTCTTGTCTTTGAAATGCTATTTCAACAAAGATATTTTTTTCTGAGCAATAGACTAAACAGAATCTTTTTTTTGTTAACAATTTGGGTTTTCAGCTGACTTTGAGGGAGCTCACCCCTTTCTTAGTTTGTTATTACTGTACACTTATCAGCCTCTTTTGAAAATCAATTGTCCAATTGCATACTCCACTACTGTAGTATTTTTGTGAATGGACTCCTCCCCTTACTATTACAATGATCACATGAGTTGACCATTTGCTTAGACACAATAGGACTAAAACATCTTAACGAGCTGTTTAAAGAAGATGGAGTAAGCTCCCCCCTCCCTGCTTCATCTCCTTAGCTTGGGCTGAGATTCCCTGGTGGAGTAAAGCTTAGAAATTGATTGGATGCTGCTTACAGTCTCTGAAGTTTTTAAACCCTGAGGTGTTAACTCTTACATTTCCCTGCCATAAACTCTAGGAAAACCAACACCCCACCCCCACCCCCCAAAAAAGGGTGATATTCCTGACTAGGAAAGTTTTTGCCATTTCTCTTTTCCTGTTTTTTTTTTTTTGGTCAGATTGTGCTGGGAGAATCTAACCCTTGAGTGACCTGCTTTTAATGAGCTTCTCAATCAGTGCCGTGAGTGAATTGTGCTTTCCCCTCCCTTTCTTTCCTCTTTCCCTCCCTCCCTTCCTCCCTCCCTCTCACACACACTACACTTGCTCATTCACAGCCTGCTTTATCCATAGTCAAAGGAAAGATCAGTTTCTCTGCCTTGAGTAGCACAGTCGTGGTGAGAACATTCAAAGAGAAGAAAGTGAACTGCGAGGAAGTGGGACAGAGGAACGGGTTGGAAACGCAGGGAGTGCAGAGGAGTCTATAGTTTTTAGAGAGGGGGAAGGAAAACCAGAAGACCCCTTGCTTTTCCTGAGCAAAGGTGAAGCCAGCTCTGACAACTCATCACTTGATCTGAAGACCATTTAACAGAGGCAGGAGGTTTTGCAACTCAAAGTAAGTTTTTTGCTTAACTTGTTTCTGACTGTAGGTGTAATACAGTGAACCACCCACCCCACATAATTTCACATAAAAATGCAACTTGAGGGAAAGGCAGTGAGTCAAAGGAAGCTAAATACTTCCTAAGGTCGTATCTCCGTTCATCTCTTTCCATGGCTGAAGAAAGTTGATGAAGCAGATAAGACCTGGGAGACTTCAGAATATGTGTTTTTGTGGGGAACAAGGATGACATGTCTTCTTTTTGTGAGGATGGGTCCACCATCCCCTTCATAATTTCAAAGTGCTGAGTTCAAATAATATGAGCATCATTCACCAACTCAGAAGGGATCTTCCTGGTGACACCTTCTTTCTGTTGTCCTTACTGAGGGAATCGTAAGAAGTAAAATAGATGGAGTTGTATGATTGTTTAACTCCTTCTTAAAGGATTCAAGAGACAATTTAAAAGTAGAAAAGAGGACCCAAATCCCCTCAGGATTGCCTCTTGAACCCCACTGGGAAGGGATAGGGGAGTTGGTAATGATATGGAAGAGCCTGATTTTAACCATCCCTTCTTTCAAGAGTGAATGTCCTTCAATCAACACTAAACTGACGGCAGAGCTTTGCCTACTCCCCCCCCCCCCTCAAGTACCAGCTAGTGTTAGTCATCTTTGCTTCAGCTTCACTGGATTTATAAGATGACAGGAACATGGCTACAGATTACTAGGGCCAAAATGACTTTTTTCTAGCATGAAAAGTCTGCAAATACACATTGTTCTGCTTCTTTGACTCTACTTTGGTGGATTTAATTAAATCTAGATTATTATTTTTTTGCAAGAAGGTTTATTTGGTGTCATCCTTTTCTTTATGGTGATAGTGACCAACAATTTAATGTAACAGAAAATTATGCTTTCTAAACATTTTTTAAAGAAAGGTGTCAAGCTTACTTGAAAGGACTTAAAGTAGCCTGCATGATGCTTATATTGTAATTTAGATGGATATTCCTCTTCCCATAATCTTGCTTTTATTTTTAAAAACTTTTTAACAGCTGTGATATTGTTGGTTGTACACTGTCCATAGTCATGTTCAGTGAGGCGGGTGACCATATAAATTTGTTAAACGAATAATATATGTTTATATATGTTTGCCATTTGCTATGGAACTGCAAATGGTATAGAGGAATAATGGCAGAGTACAGAGTTTCAATATGGTTGCTGTATCATGTGCTTTCAGACAATATCTTGGAGTTTTGTGATATGGAAAAGTCTTTAAAGTTCCATCTTTAATTGTTAACAAGTTAGTAGGAAACTTCATGTCACTATATCTCTGTCCATCCTTTTCCTGTTTTAGGAAATGGAACTTTTGTTTTGATTCCATGATTTCAATACAGAATAGGATGAAACGAGAGACTGGGGAACAGAAGTACAACATAACTTCTCGGTCTCCATTGCTTGCATCAAAGGCAAGGTTGAGTTCCATGGATTCCAATTTGTCAGTTCCAATTTGTGTGATGGAGCTATCTCATGTTTGTCAAGAAAATTGATGTCAGAAATGATGAGTAATGATGGCTGGACAGTGAGTTGAATGCTTAAATATAAAACCTGTGTTAAAATTAAAAATTAATTTCATGGCATTAATGACAGCTAAAATGAATTATTGCTCACAATGATCAGATACCTGTGGGTTGAATAACAGATGTGGATTCGACATTCTGGCTGGAAATGCAGGTGTCCTAGCTTCAAATGGTCTGCACCAAACTTCAGATCAGTTTGGAATCCATTTAAAACTGTATTTGTGGGACAGTTTGTTTACCATTCTTCATTCCTGGCCTGCAACGTCTTTAAAATTACACAGTTAGATTCCTTCCTTCCTTCCTTCCTTCCTTCCCTTTATTTAATGAACTGCAAATTCATGAAGAAAATATAAATTAAAAATCTGATCTGACTTTCAATCACAATTAGAGTTGATCTATTTTATAAAGGTATGGAATTGGTATCTCTTCACTATTTTACTTAAACATGAACCTGCATGTATCTGCCTTTAATATCCTTTTACAAGATATGGTTTCCCTGAAAGAATGTCTGAAGGCTCATCCCTGCAAGGCCAGTGAAACATTGTGAACAGCAAACCAGTTCACCAAATTGCTCAGAAACTTAACAACCGGTTCTCTCAAAGTGGTGCAAACTAGCTGAATCCCACCACTGGAACAGGGCCAGGGGGAATGTCTTTGCTTTCTCTTCTCTGCTTCATCTTATCCTGCCTTTTTGAGCTCAGTTGATAAACAATAAAATGACATGTGACAAAAAATATACCTTCTCATTTGCATACTTCTATAAGTCTCATGGAATATAGTACTAAAATCCAGAGATTTCATCTCTTTGCTTTTAATTAAATTTTAATCAAAGATCGAGGGAATAAACATGGTTTGTCAGCTGGCCAGAGATTTAAAGTTTATTATTATAAAAGATGTAAATCACTGTTTCATTTGGAGAGAGAACACTCCTTTCTCATGTGCTAGGATAGCCTCAAATAGACATTTGTTTTTCTCCCTTTTCATCAAAAAGTGAAATATGCTTAATAATAAAGACAGAAAAATCATTTGGCATGGTGTTTTACAATGTAGTGAAAGTGTTTAAAAGTTTATGTACCACAAGTTCATCGTTTTTATTTAGATTGAGGGGGGAATTCGGTCAGGCTTCAGGCCTTGATAGACAATAGAAACAACATTGGTCACCCTTTTAGATAATCTGAGGTAGGAATGGGATGGTCCATCCTTGCTTTTCTTGACCTCTCAGCAGCTTTTGATACTCTTTACCATGGAATCCTTTTGGCCTGACTTAGGGAGCTGAGAGTGGGAGGCACAGTTTTATGCTGGTTCATGTCCTTCCTCTGAAGGTGATTCCAAACAGTGTTAATAGGAGTGAGAAGTCCAGCCCACAATCTCTTTGGGTCACATAGAACCCAATGCTTGCTCCATTCTTATTTAACATCCACAAGAAACGAATGAGTGAGATCATCCATCGCCAAGGGTTGAGGTATCATCAATATGTTGATGATACATAGTTATACATTACGTCCTGGGTGAACTAAGTAATACTTCGGATGTTCTTCCATGGTGTCAGGAGATTTTGGGAGTTTGAATTAGTGATGAGATACTATTTTTGTTACTACTGGTTCTGTGAGCATGGCTTGGTGGGGGAAGGATACTGCAAAATCCCATTCCCTCCCCACCCCAGTAACCTGCTTTCCAGCTCTGTTCTCCTGTGCAGGGCAACAAAAGAAGACCCAGCAGATCAGCTGGGACTCGGGAGGTAGAGAATAGATAGGGAGGGGCCAGTCAGAGGTGGTATTTGCTAGTTCTCCGAACTACTCAAAATTTCCACTACCGGTTCTTCAGAACTGGTCAGAACCTGCTAAATACCACCACTGGTGTGAATGAAGAACAACAGCAGGCTTCAGCTGATTTTGGGTAAGACAGAATGGTTGTGAATGGGGGTGGGGACTCATCTGTACCTGGATTTTTATCAACTCTGATGGGGTTGCACAAGTCTCAGACAGAACTGATGAGTTATCTGGAAGTCCTTCTGGATTCACAAACTCCTGCTTGAAGATCACTTGGTAATCATGCCTAGGAGGGTCTTTTGTCAAATGCGTTGTACATCATTATAGCCCTTCCTGATTGGGAGGCTCTTTTCTTAGTCACTCACATGCAGTTCATCTACTGCTCGAACTATTACAACTATTGCAACTGTACCCATAGCTGTTCTGAGGCTGAGATGGCCAGTCTCTTAAATCTGGAAGCTTTAGCCGGTACAGAAGGTGGCTGCATGAGCAATTTTGGACACCCCAAAATTTATATATGTAAAACCTCTGCTATGGAAGATGCATTGGATGCTGGTCTGCTTGTGGGTCAACTCAAGATGTTGATTATTACTTTACCCAGCATGCATTCCAGGTAAGCTGTGGAATTGTCTTCTCATTACATTGGCACATCCCACCCAATCAGGCAGAAAGGGCATATTGTGGAGTCTGTCAGTTAAATAATTTTAACTGGTGGAATGCAGGAAGAGAGTATTCTCTGCCATTGCTCCTGCTGTTTGGAAGATCTTTCCTTCAGAGGTGAGCTGGGTCCTCACCCTCCTGGCCTTTCAGAAGAATGTAAAAATCTGGCTCTACTGACTTGCCCAGGGCCCCCAGAGGAGCATGCAACTTGGGACTGGTAACCTTGAAGACCCTTTCCACTACTTTTATCTTTTAACTTATTCCATCCCTATTTTATCAGCCTCTTTTTACTGAGATATGGTAAATACAGGTCGAGATTTTAACTTGGTTTTGATGTTTTAAACCAGGGCTGTCAAACTCGCGGACTGCAGCCTGGATGCATCACGCGCTGGCCACGCCCATGCCCAGTTTAGCAAAGGGGACAAAAAGTCACGATATGTCACGTGACACCACTGTGACGATGCAAGTTCGACACCGCTGTTTTAAACTGTTCACTGCCCATAGCTGCTCTGTGACAGAGATGGTCAGTCTCTATATTTGACAAATAAATAAAAAGATATATTAACATATGTAAACTAGGAAGACCATAGCAGTGGGGATAAAGTCAGAAGTCCTGAGGTTTTGTTTCAGTTGAGAATATCTGATAGAAGATTAAGACAATATCTATGGTCTAATAAGTAGTTTTTTGGGAGTGGAATATAACAAAAATTCAAGTCATCACAATGGAAATGTTTCTAAGACTGTTTTTTTCCCATCCCCATCAAATCCATAATGTTCTGAATAGTAGGAAGATCAAAATCTACTAGCATTTACCATTTACCCAAGACATATCTGACTTATAGGTAGTCCTTGACATACAACCGTTCATTTATCAATGGTTCAAAGTTATGATGGCTTCGGAAAAAGAGCTTTAGGACCTGTACTCACACTTACAGTGCATACTGCCACTGTTATGTGATCACTATTTGGGCACTTGGCAATTGTCTCAAATTTACCACTGGTTGCAGCATCCTATGGTCATGTGATTGTGATCTGCAACTTTTGTTGCTAGTTTTTGGCAAAAAAAAAATTCACTGCAGGAGCTGGATTTGCTTAATGACCATGTGATTTACTTAAAAACCACAAAATTCACTGAACCACAATGATTCACTTCACAATGACCAGAAAAATGATAATACAATCAGGCCCAGTCACATGATGACTCCATTTACAATCGCGCTGAACTTAAAACCAACATCCTGGTCCCAAATGGGGTCATAGGTCAAGATCTATCTGTACTTTTGAAAATGAATGAAATGGTTGGAACATTTGGGAGTTTTTTTTTTTTCCTTTTTCATATTTTCTCTATCCTCAAATGAGAATTTACAATTTAAAGCACAGTAGATGTCAGATAGACAATTGGGAGGTGAGAGAAGACTCTTTGTAGATGTTTTGCTTGTTTTACAGCATTTCCTAAAATAACGTGGAGATCATGCATCTCATTCTCCAGTTCCACAAATGTTCAAAACACACACACACACACACACCTCTGCTAGAGTAGAATTCGTCCCTTCAAACTGAGCAAGAAGAAGCAACCTAGAACTTAGGAGAAATGGAAGTAGAACGACTTGCCTCCAGAAGTTGTGAATGCTCCAACATTGGAAGTTTTAAAGAAGAAATTAACAACCATTCATCTCAGGCTTTCTGCCTGAGCATGGGGCTGGATCTTCAAGGTCCCTTCCAACTCTGCTATTTTGTTATTCAATAAAAATATCTCTACCTAGATTTACATATATATTTGATAAAATAAAAATGGTATCAGTATTCTTATGAATATGCATGTGTTTTGCCTTTCCCTCCCCAACATAGGCATGTAGTGTATATTTCTTTAGTTCAAATCTCTGAGATAAAAAATGCCTTTTGCTCCTGCTTTCATTTCTAGCTGGGTCTACACAGTTTTCTTTCCTTTGCCAGTCATAGAAGGAGTGAAAAGTAGGCAGTGAATCTCACCCAGGAGATTATTTCTGAAGGCTAATAGGATAATGGATCAGGTTCCACGATTTCAGCTAAGCGTGGATTTGATGAAACAGCAGAGTACCCCATTTAGTTATTGGCTAATAGCATTACTTGGAAATTATGACAAATCAATATGGATAAATATTACAAAAGTATAAGGAAGCTGGGTGAAATGGAAAGGAAGTATTGAGTTTCTGCCTGGATCGTGTGGATGGAGAAGAGAAGGAAGGGCAAAAGAAGGCCAATCACTTGCATTTCTGCGCAGAGTCCAGAAACAATGGCAGAGTTAAGAAATACCCCAATCACAGAACAAGTGATTAGCATCAAAATCTCTCATCTGCTGAGAATGTTAACCTTGAAATATCCTTTGCTTGATCTGGGTAGAATTCTTTTTTTCCTTCCTTTTATAAACTGTTATCAAGTAGTTAAGTAATTGTTTATAAATCATTTGCTTCATAGCATTAAAAATAAAATAAAATTAAAGGGTATTTTAATGTAATGGGTTAGGAACACGGTAAGGAAGAAGCATCCTTTTGATATATTAATAGAAAATACTCTGTTTTTATTACTGGTTTTCTGAACCACATATTCCTACACAAATATTATTTCTGATCCTTAGCAAATCAGCCATGGGTTATTAATGTTGAGTGTATGAATTAAATAAATTTTCCGTGCATTAACAACATCATCTTTGCCAACAGTGCTAAAAGATGCAGAATTATGATAGGAGGTGCTGAATTCTTTATGGATCTGACCACAGATTTATTCTGTGTTATCCACAGTATTTTACACTTTCTACGTGGTGTTTTCTGAATTTTGGCTCAGAAAGATATCAGAATTCATGTTTGTGTGGAGTGAACAAATGTAAAAATGAAAAATACCAGACATACACATTCTGCTGGAAACATAAGGAAGATGGTGCCTCAAAAGTAGCTTGATTTCATGAATTTATTTCAGTTATGAGAGACGTGTTTGACTAATGAAATTGTAATCTGTTTGGACTGGAGTGTAAATCATAACTGCAAATATCATAGCTGTTCACAAATATTTGACCTGTGGAGGGAGACAAGTTTTAAACTGATAGCCCACAAATGCACAATTTCAAAATATATAAGGCTATCACGAAGTCATGAATGAATGCTCTATAGCATCAAAAAAAAAATTCACCAGCGGCAATAGCAGGTACCTTATAAATTAGTATTATTCATACTTTTCTGTTCTTGTTAAAGAAAACAGCTGAGATCTCTGTCTTATTTTAAGTGATTTGATACATAGGAAACTATATTATTTGTCATAGTCATTGTTTTTTATGTATTCTTGTTCTGCTATTCTACCAATTTGCAATTTAATAATTTTGATCTAGAGTTTAAACACTTTGTAAAAAAAAAATTTCTTTCCAGTAATGTCACATTTTTGCTCATGTTATCTATAAGGTCAAAATGAACTCAGCAACTGGTGTTTTCACAGAGACAACAATGTCATTTTTCTTGGCAACACATGAAGCAATTTACCGTTTACCCTGGAATGTTATTTTGATTTCTCAGTCTAGCTCATAGCTCTTTCATTCATTCATTTATTCATTCATTTTATTTATTAAATTTATATGCCTCCCATCTCCCCAATAAGGTGATTCTCAAATGTTATCCTTTCCTTGAGTGTTATCCCATACAAGTCTTAACTCCATCTGACTCTGTTTAGCTTCTTTTGAGATTAGTGATGGATAAGCCAAAATTGTCTTATTGTTGTTGTTTTATTTATAGGCAGGTGATTATCCAGGGTGGAATCTAATGCAACTTGTGAGTGCAGTGTATCATTTGTTAATGTTACAAAAGGCCCTATACAATTGTCCTCTGCAAAATTGCATAATGAAATTGCGGAGATAATGTCACCAAATTTCTCCTCCAGAGAGAGAAGAATAGAAGTTCTCTGATTTCTTGTATAATGGCCACAGTATTCAGCCTAGCATAGATTCTCTTTCATTGCAAGCGACTGTAGCAAGAACTGCTTGGCATCCCAGCTTTTGCTTTGATTTTGCTTTCTTGATAATGGCTGAAAATCTGAAGTCTTTGTGTATGTCAGTGTGTGTGTGTGTGTGTGAGTGAGAGAGAGAGAGAAAGAGAGAGAGAGAGATGGAGACAGAGAGGGAGGGAGAGAGACAGAGAGACAGAGAGAAAGAGACAGAGAGAGAGAGAGACAGAGAGAAAGAGAGACAGAGAGACAGAGAGAGAGAAAGAGAGAAGGTCACAGAGAGAGGGACACACACACACAGAGAGAAATAGAGACAGAGACAGAGAAGAGAACGAGATAGAGAGAGAAAGAGAAAGAGATGGAGGGAGAGAGAGAGAGAGTGGTTAAGTAATACAGTAAGAAAAGTCTACAGATTGAATTTCTTTTTTTAGAGGGCAGTGAAAAAAACACTATTTTCCAGAAAAGTGTATTCTAAGAAATGTATATTCAGCTGTCAAAATACGTTTCTTGGATGAGATTCAGTTTAAGCCTCTTTCTTACCTTTCAAGAAAAGTACACAGCAGTCAGTGTGTAGCTGAATATGAAACCAGGTCACATACTTTCTCTTGGGACTTCCCAGCCTCGCTTTGCTCTGACCCAGATCTTTTGTGTAATTGCCTTTGATCTTATCGTCCTTGCTCACAGGGAACAGAGGATTTAAAAGCTTGCTCACAGTCATTCACCTTTCTGGCTTTCTCCTAGACACCCTACTATATATAAGTATGGCATATTTTCACTATTTTATCTCCTGTTCTGTAGGTGAACGTTTCCTGTATTTTAAAAATATTTTATAAAATGTTCCATTTTACATTTGGAGGATCATTAGTAGGCCACATATGCATTCGATACTTTCACACACTCCTTTATCATTAGCATTTTCAGGACTCTTCGGTTCAGTACATGGAAAAGGACCCAGTTGAATTAATTGAATTAAAAGGGCATGAGATAAATGGCTAATAGTTTAAAATAATTTTTTTAGAAGCAGTTGAAGAGCAGTATTAAAACAACCTAGTTTGAGAGTAAATGATCCTTGATTGCCCTTATATGGTATACAATGTAGTCATTAAGGCATCTGTGGCAATGTTTTTTTTTTTTTTTAACTTTAGTGAATTTTAGATGTGTGGACTCTGACTCTCAAATGGGTGACTGGGTAATTCTGGGAGTTGGGAGTCCACACATCTTAAAGTTGCTTAAAGATGGACCTCCCCAGAATTATTTGCTACCCATTTCTGAGTTCCAACACTTGCACTCTCCCTGTGATCAATTTTGGGTACTTGTCAATCAGCTCCTATATATGATCATTTGCAGCATCCCACAGTGATGTTACTGTCATTTTCACCATTTTTATTTTGCTATTTGCCTATATTTATGTCCAGTTTCCAGCGAACAGCACTCATTGGGGAAGACAGGTTTGTTTAACAATCACAGTGTTAGTTTAATGAATGCCACAAAACATTGGGTGCATTCATGTGGTGATCTGCATAACAACTACAATGACTTATAACCATAATTCCTGGGTTAATGATGGCCATAAACTATGGATTATATACTACATTAGGATTAATACTTCACATTCAAAGCCAAGGGTATGCAACTGGTATCCCTTAGCTGTCCTCTGTTGCAAACAGGTGTTGTTAGCAGGAATTCCCCGATGGCTCTGAAGTACCATTTTAGCAAATAGCTGTGTATGTACACATTCCTACTATGTTTTTATATATACACATTCCTACTATGTGTCTGTTGAGAGAGAAAGTCCACTGAATTCAATTATGGTTCCTTTTTCCTCAGTATGGAGGAGAGGCAAATATATCTGAAATAAGAGCCATCTGACATGGCATCACCAGAGCCGTGGTGGTACAGTGGTGAGAATGCAGTATTGCAGGCTAACTCTGCCATCTGCCAGCAGTTCAATCATGACTGGCTCAAGGTGGACTTGGCCTTCCATCCTTCCAAAGTCAGTGAAATGAGGACCCAGATTGTTGGGGGCAGTATACTGACTTTGTAAACTGCTTAGAGCACAGGTGTCAAACTAAATTGTGTCACGTGATGTATTGTGATGTATTGTGATTTTTTTTTTGCCTTTGAGGAGCTTCGGTGGGCGTGGCCTGCATATGACACATCCAGCCCATGGGCTGCCAATTTGACAGGCCTGGCTTAGAGAGAACTGTAAAACACTAGGAAGGTGTATATAGGTCTAAGTGCTATCACTATTGCTAGCTCTCCTGCCTCATTTTGGTCTGAAACTGATATTTTCCCTCCTGTTTACCTTGGAGTGCTGAAAACATATGGAGAACCCAGTGAGCTAATTGCTGCTTTCTCAAGTGACCAATGAATGCCTGTAAAATATGCTGTGCAGTCTGCTATTACTAGCCCAACAAAAATGCCCTTCACTTTCATTACAAATAAAATGCAATACAGGCAACTTGTTATTTATCAGCCACAATTGGGAATGGCAATTTGGTTGTTAAGTAAAGTGGTTGCTAAGTGTTGCTAAATGAGACCACAATTGTGTTTATGACTTTACTTTAGTTTTCCTTTGCTTTACTGATCTGCAAAAATCATCAATGCAAGGAATGTTCAAAGAGTTAACTTTTCATCACTGTTGTAATTTCAAATGGTCACTAAATGAGGACTGCTTGTAAATCCTGCCATCACTTTTCTTTATATTTTCAACACATGTAGTCTGGTTGTGAAAAAAAGGAAAGGAAAAGGAAAATCTGGATATTGGTAATGGGTTGAAGCTGCTTTACTGTCAAGCCCTCCTTGTTCCACCTGTATTAAGAATCTCATTGGGAGTTCTACAAGTAGAGTGATATTACAACATCCATTTGAAACCAGCTGCTTGCCCAATATTTTAATCAATATACAGATTGAAGTAGTCCTAAATAACTAAATAAAAATAATTTTTAGTTTGCAGAAACTACAACTCACTGTAGTAGCTCTTCTGCACTGTTCTGGGCTACTGAAATAACTAAAATATTATTACTGGCCCTTGCACAAATGGAGAGAGAAAAAAACCCCAGAACCATACAAATAGGCTGTTATTTGGCATACCTCTTTCTCTCCTGACCAAGATAAGGAAAAATCAACATAATTCTGATCACTTTCACCCCTGGTCACAATTCAGCTTTCCCTTTAAAGGACCTGGTAAAGTCCCAAAGATGCTTTTCAAAACACAAATGGGCTTTCTTTGTTTTTTGTTCCTCTTTGAAAGCATTTCATTTCTCATCCAAAAATCTTCTTCGGTTCCTGAGAAATTGTGGGAGGTTTGGGACTATATTCAGTGTGGATACAGATTGAGCACTCTGTCTGCAGAACTTCACTGGTGCAATGCAGTGCCTTCAGAAATCGTGGGCACTCCATCACTGGAGGTTTTTAAGAAGAGACTGGACAATCACTTACTTTAAATAGTATAGGTTCTCCTGCTGGAGCAGGAGGCTGGACTAGAAGACCTCCAAGGTCCCTTCCAACTCTATTCTATTCTAATTCTAACTGAATCAGCTCACTGACTGATCTCACCAAATAACAAGTCACATAAATCCAGAACCACTTTTTTAATTGAGACACCATCACCAAGTGCCCAGAGAAAACAAAACAAAATAAAACCTTTCCACTCAATAGTACTTACTTCTCACTGATAAAACCATAGGACATCCTATAAATGGATCTGATGAATTAGAAGCTACTTTTAAACCTGGTTTTATTGGGGCACCACTTAATAGTGATGGATAAGGGTGGTATCCTTTAGTTTTGGAGATGTGACAGCTGTAAGCAGCATTTCAATTTTACAACTTCCCCTTCACTTTCCAAACAAAGAAAACCAGTTGCAACCTTTAATATTTGCCTACATTATGGATGAAGAAGAAATTTGCCATGGATTTCTACTGGAGTAGATTTACAGATTTTATTAAAAAGGGGCCCTTCCTGGCACTGAATAGACTGCAAACATTCCTTTTGCCAAAATAATGGACAAAATCCAATTTATTTGTTCAGATTCAGTTGAAAAAGAATGGGAAGGAAGGGTGGTTACATCTGGAAAAGAAAGAAAGAAAGAAAGAAAAAGAAAGAAAGAAAGAAAGAAAGAAAGAAAGAAAAGAAAGAAAGAAAGAAAGAAAGAAAGAAAGAAAGAAAGAAAGAAAGAAAGAAAGAAAGAAAGAAAGAAAGAAAAAGAAACAAAGAAAGAAAGAAAACTTATATTGAGAAAATTATTCATCTTCTGTATGACACTATGAGTGTTCTGTCTTGCTCCCAATCTACCATACACGGTCAATTTCTCCAGATTCATTCCCCATGTGTTAGTGGGAAATTGCAAAGAAAATAGACATAAATAATTTAAAAACATAGTTTTAAAGAAGGGATTAACTGTCCTGCAAATGATTACAATAAAATGGAAATTTTTACTGATCTGTGAATCCCTAATCTGAACCAGAGCATTAAAAATGCCAATATTGTTGCCGCAGCTAAGAATAAAGATTTCCATTACTACATCCAACTAATGTTAAAAATGCACAGAAAATGGCATCACTTTAAATACGTTCGTTTTTCAAACTTTACTCTGCTGTACACATTTAACCTAAGGGGCAAACATGTACGTGTCACAAAATGACTGTGCAATTGTTGAAATATCACAATGTTCAGAGAAGTGGAAAATGAGGTTATTAAAGTTTCAGGAAAAATTTCAGAAAAATACAGATAAGTCACCATGTGGTAGATTCCCTTGTGTTTATTCTGGATTGTGTCTGGAGATTGGCTACATGTGGGATTCATAGTTGCCATTTGTAATTGTCTGCAAACTGGGAAAATCACAGCTGTGGTTGTGGCATCTGCTATACTGGCTTTGAGCTATTCTTTGTCAGGCCAAACAAACAAGAATGAAAATTCTCCAGAACTCTGTATGCTGGTCATGTGCACCATGTAATGATTGTCCCCTGTTATGATATTTGTTTCTGTCTGGTGCTGCCAGACATTTCAAACTGTCTTTGCTGCTTGTTGCAATCAACATTTTTAATCTGCAAGGGTGCTTTTGCAAAATGAATAAATACACACACGACCTGGATGGGTTTCTTTTTTTCTTTTTGCAGCTTTATTTGTTCTGCCTTGGTATTTACTTCAACAGTTGTCAAAGTTTGTAGTACTGTGACTCCCTAAAATGATGAATGAACTTATGAATTCTTCTTCTCCCAAATAGGATAATTATGTTATTGGAGTTAAGCCTGGCTAAGAAATTAATGTATTCCTTTGAGTGATTAAATTTCAATCAATATTATTGCAGAGAAGCCCCAAAATTGTGGCACCAGCTGGTGCAGATAAAGCAAAACGAAAGTCCTAAACAGCTTCTTTGAAAATATTGTTTCCCCCTCTCAAACATTATGACTTTCTGGTTGGTCTTGATCCAATTTGAGAACTCCTTCATTACAAAGTATACCTAACCTGGCAATGGAATTAAACCATTTTCTGGATCTGCACAATCTTCAGTATTTAATCCATAGATATAAAATTAATCCAGTTTAGAATTTATCAAACTGAGCATGTGATATAAAGGCAACTGCTAGGTTTGTAACTACTACAGTATATATGCTATGTGAGTGAAACCAGCAAGTAAAGCAAGCACCAACTAAGACAGTGATGTTCTATTGTTGAAAAATTGTTCTTCAGAGGCCAACTTTCCTTTGTTGGGTAACAACGGCCTATTTTAAAATATGAAAGATAAACTCCTGTACAAAACATTTCTCTTTATCCAGAAACATGATGGTAGAATGAATAAGCATCCCATCTGTTCAGGTCATAATCAATATTATCTTTTCCAATCTCTCAGCTTTCAAAAAAAAAAATCATCATGTTTCCAATATTCTCCTAAAATACTCAGGAAACTTTGGGCTTTCCTGTAAGTTTCTTTCAGTATAGAAAGAGAGCTGATGAGAGATGAAGGTTAATAGGGAACTTTAAATTACATTAATGTACATTAATGAAACTACGCAGGGCCAATTGAAAATAATTCCTATAGTTCTCAGCAGTAAAGAAACATATTTTCTTATTTTTTGAAAGAGCATATTTGTTTGGGAAGGACAAAACTGAAAAAAAAAAAGACTAGACATGAACATTTCAGATTATATATTTACTTTTGCATTTAATTTGCTTATCCTATAATGAAGCTGTAATTTTTCAAATCATCTGTACAGCACATTTATGAGCAAAAGACCATAGCTCAGTCAGTAAATGTTTGGCATACTAAAAACCCATGTCCCTTTCTCACCACAAAGAGATGGAGAAATAGCTGCCTGGATTCTAGAAAGGGCATTGGAGCAATGGTTAGTTGAGCCAATACACTGATTCAGAATTTCAATGTTTCCTGTTAACTTTGTACATATCAATACATTCAAATTATGACAAGCAAAGAATCTTCTGGAAAGTGTTTTGAAAAAATAAGTCACAATGATTATATTTCTCACTTTATATAATTACACACACACACACACACACACAGAGAGAGAGAGAGAGAGGAGAGAGAGAGAGAGAAATCAGTATTTTTCCTTCTTTTCTTATTTGAGTGTTTCATGCCTCTCACTGTACAATGGCTTTCTTTGCTCTGGATGACTACATTATTGGTCTACCAAAGGATTTTACAGTTCAGACAAACAAGCTAACAGTAAACAGCAATCCAACCAAGGAACCACCAAAAACTAACTGATAAAAAAAGACCAAATTCCAGCATTGATAGTATTACTAGCTGGGTAGTGAAATGTCTACTAAAACAACAGCAGCAGTAGCAGAAACAACAACAACAAAGCTTCTCCTTGTTTCACTGGGATATAAGAGGGAGGGAAATAAACTACAGTTAGGCTATTAAGATTCTGTTATTTAGCCTCTCTCAATGAATTATAATTCTAGTCTTCCTATGGAGTCTTTTTCCTGATTTGGTCTATTTTTTAAGAGCTGAAGCACACTGCTATAGAGCTATTCTCGTGGAATCTTAGTTTTCATCTTGTGTCTAATCATTATTTTAGTTATATAGCATGTGCATGTGTGTGTATATCTATATGTGTGTAGTATGTATGTATATGTATATTTTATTACTGATATTTTGAAAATATCTATCTATCTACCATCTATATCTATACCATCTATATAACATCTGTCTGTCTGTCTGTCTGTCTGTCTGTCTGTCTGTCTGTCTGTCTGTCTATCTATCTATCTATCTATCTATCTATCTATCTATCTATCTATCTATCTATCTATCTATCTATATATCTATATCACATTTATATACCGCCATTCTCCCGAAGGACTCAGGGCTGTGTACAGCCAACTATAACACACTACACTATACAAAAGTTAAAAGAAAATTAAATATATTCAGGCTGCTACTAAAAATTTATACCCAACCCCAATAAATTACAATATAAAACCCAAATTTTAAAACCCCAATATCTAAAAGTTCCACTTTAAAACTCCCATTTAAAATCAGTCCAGGCCGGCCTGCTCAAAGAGCCAAGTTTTCAACGCACGTCTAAATGCTCTCAGGTCAGTGGTCTTCCATAGCTCAGGAGGCAACCCATTCCAGAGGGTGGGTGCCCCCACAGAGAAGGCCCTATTCCTCGGGGTCACCAGGCGGCACATAGATGCCATTGGGACCTGAGGGAGGCCCTCCCTGTGGGAGCACACCGATCGGTGGGAGACTACCGGCAGAACGCCGTCTTGCAAATAGCCTGGCCCAATGCCATGGATCACTTTAAAGTCAAAACCAGAACCTTAAAGTGAACCTGGAAGGCCACCGGCAACCAATGCAGCTCGCGCAGGAGAGGCGTCACATGGGAGTTTCTTGACGCCCCCATAACCACCCGTGCGGCCGCATTTTGCACCAGTTGAAGCCTCCGGGTGCTCCCTGCAGGGAGCTCCATGTAGAGGGCGTTACAATAGTCCAGGCGGGAGGTGACGAGGGCATGAGTGACCGTGCGTAAGGCGTCCCGATCCAGAAAGGTCCGCAACTGGGAATCAGGCGAACCTGATAAAAAGCCCCCCTGGAGACGGCTGTAATGTGATCTTCTAAAGACAGCCGTGCATCCAGGAGGATGCCTAGATTGTGAGCCCTCTCTGTGGGGGTTAAGATCTCTCCCCCAATAGCCAGGGATGGGGTCAGCTGACTATATCGGGCCGCCGGAAACCACAGCCACTCAGTTTTCGAAGGGTTGAGTTGAAGCCTGTTTCCACCCATCCAAATCCGCACGGCCTCCAGGCACCGGGACATAACCTCCATAGCATCGTTGGGGTGGTTTGGGGTGGAGATGTAAAGCTGAGTATCATAATCATATCTATCTATCTATCTATCTATCTATCTATCTATCTATCTATCTATCTATCTATCTATCTATCTATCTATCTATCTATCTATCTATATATCATCACCAGATATCATCACCAGTAATTAGCAGGTTGGTGGCTTTTTAAAACCGAAGAGATGTGTCAGCTGTGGAAGAGAAAAATATTATTACTGATAATATGAAAGCAGGAACCAAAAATGACTTGTAATTTGTAAAGGACTACACAAGTGTTTAAAATAGTGCTAGCTTGGAATCATATTCTTTCTTAGTATGCACTTTTTTACACCTTGGGTTCAAAGTACTACTACAACAACAACAACCACAATCTGCATTGCTTTCAGAGTAATAATTTCAATTTCAGAGTAATAATCCTATAAAGTTCTGAAAGAGGCCCACCGAGTATGAATCTTCACCCAATTAAATTCTCTATCCATTAAACTTTATTCATAATGCGTCTTAAACTTTGCCATCTGTGCATTAAGCCTCACAACCTACCTTCATTTTTTAAAAAAGCTATCAGGATATGGGGGAAAAAAACCTTGGTGCATTCATCTATTTTAGCATAAAGAACTCTTGCCCTTACTACCGGAAAGCTTCAAAGGTGTCCTGATTCGCTCCTGATAGCCTTGGCTACCTGACTGAGTTGTTTGTTTTGGATAGCTGTTTTCCCAAAGGTCACAACCGTAGCCTTATTTGGTGTCTGAGCTCTCTCATTTTCATTAACAGCTTGGCTGGGTGCATCTGAGTCGGCAGTGGGAATTACATCAAGGTGAGCAAAACAAAGCAGCAACAAAGGAACAATAACAAAAACCCTCATGGTTTAGTCTCTCATCTCCAGAACACTAAATGTACATTAATCATTGTTCATGTTTGTTTGTTTTTTAAATTTAGATCCCCTTTGGCCCTTCCTTGCTACTTTTCGTCCTTTGCCGCTGAGGGCAATTAGTGGGAAACAGGGAACTCTTATTCTCCCTTCCTAGAGAAAGAAGAGGAGGTTGAATTTAGAAAATTGCTCTAATCTGATTTACATGCAGGTAGTCCTTTAGTGACTGTTCAAAGTTAAAATGGCATCGAAAAGAGTGACTTATGACCATTTCCCCCACTTATGACCATTGCAGTTTCCCTATGGTCATGTGATCAAAATTCGGACGCTTGGCAACTGGTTCACATTTATGACGATTGCAGTACCCCGGGATCATATGATAACCTTTTGCGACCTTCTGACAAGCAAATTCAATGGGGAAATCAGATTCACTTAACAACCGTGTTACTAACTTAACAACTGCAATGATTCACTTAACAACTGGGGCAAGAAAGGTAGTTGAATGAGGCAAAACTCATTTAAATAAATGTCTCACTTAGCAACAGAAATTTCAGGCTCAATTATGGTAGTAAGTCCAGGACTTCCTGTATTTTGTTGAATTTTCTTCTTTGGAGTTCTCCAGAGACTGAAGGGCAGACATCTTTCTTTACAAAGCTCTTTCTGATTGTAGGAGGGGTGGTCAAGAAATCAAATGGGTGTTGGAAAATGCCATTAATATAGAACAGAGAGCTAAGTACTCAGTTCTATAGCGCTTTATCTTCTCAATTGTCTATTACTTTTCCCCAAGGGAAGACTTCAGAATTCTTGATATAATTCCTTTCAGAGTTAGTAGGCCTGTTTATGGGAATCACAATTCTATGTGGGCTAGCCACCCCAGTTACTACTTCATTCCCTTCCATCCCCTGAATTGGTTGAACTGGTTCCATATGTGTAGTGATATACCTATATCCTGATGACTTGGAGCCTGGAGGCCAAAACATATGAAGAACAGTTGCAGGAATTGAGTATGTCTACTCTACTAAAAAGAAAAACCAGGAATGACACGATAGCAGTGTTCCAATAGCAGTATTCCAATATTTGAGGGGCTGTTTTATTTTCCAAAGCACCAGAAGGCAAGACAAGAAACAACAGATGGAAACTAATCAAGGAGAGAAGCAACCTAGAACTAAAGAAGAAAATTACTGATACTAAGAACAATCAAACAGTGGAACAGCTTGCCTTCAGAAGTTGTGGGTGCTCCAACATTGGAGGCTTTTAAGAGACTGGACAATCATTTATCTGAAATGGTTTGAGACGGGGATTGGAATTGAAGGTCCCTTATAACTCTGATGTACTATGTTCTATATTCTCGCTGACTGCCTTTTTTAAAAAAAACATCTTAGCATATTGAGTCAGAAAAGAGTAACATTACTTACCATAGTACAATTGCTCCTCACCATGGAGCGTTCCTAGAGTATTGCATTTAATTTTTTTTACTTCATCAACTGTTAGCCCTACATGGTGGATCAGTTCAGAAAACTGACTCCACTAGAAGATTAGAGCTATATGATGAATAGAGGCTCTAGTAGCAGGTTGTAAGAATGATTATAATTGTAAGAACGATTATGTGGTGCTCCCAACATTCTTATAATCCAGGAAATTGGAGAGTCTCTTTCAAATTATCTTGTTTCTCAGAACTTAAGCCCTCTTTGTTTATGCAACAGTTCTTGATTATTTCATTCAAAGTTATCTTCCTGACTCTCTGCATCTGATGGAATGCAGGACAGTAATGGTCACGGTTTCTTTTTAACATTCTAAATCATAGTTTTTGGAGTTGCATGATAAATGGAATATTTGCTGGGCAGCCTGCTGCCACCAAACTTGGTTTAGCACAATTAGAGGTTGATCCCATTTTGCATGGGAGGAATTTATTTATTTATTTATTTAACTTTTATATTGCCCCCTCTCCCAAATAGGGACTCGGGGCGGTATAGGATGTGATTCATTCTTATGACATTTGGTATTGTTGGATGTCTGAGGTCAAATTGGAGGCCTCCATACCACAGTTACTTTTCATGTCAATGCATTTCCCAGTTTGGTCAAAAATAATCTGGAAAAGAGCCATATCACAGAGCTATCCAGGCTTAAACAATTTTAGTTTTCACGAAGCTGAGCATTATGATTGCTTATTTTTAATTGGAGATGCTAGGAGTCAAATCCTGATAGCAAAGTTTCTTTTCTACTACTGATCTTTAGCTTATACAGATCGGCCCAATTTCTTCTTATAAATTAGCCATAGAGCTCAAGCTTTTCTGGTGCAAAGTTTATTTTGCCTACTAACCAGTTTATTGGGAGTATTTGTCAAATGAGTGATGTGCCTTGGCTTTAGCACAAGCCTGCCCTTTGGCTCTCCCCCCCTGGCATGTGTGAGATCAATCAGAAATCAAGTGTAAATAAGCATGCCCCAGGCAGGAGAAGAAGCCGAGTCAGGTTCAACTCTGGCAGTCGCCATGCACTCTTTCAGTTGGCTGGCAACTGTGGGAGGATAAGGAGAGTGCCTGCAGTGCTCACCCCTCACCTGGAGCAGCCTGGCGAGTTGATGTGATGGAGTTTGAGGACATCAGATCAATAAAGGAGAATATTTGTAGCTCAGGGTTGAAATGAGAAGTCCTTGGTTCTCTCTGAGCTTGGTTGTTTTCTTGCAGATGTTTTATTACCCAAGATAGGTAACGTTAACATCATAGTGCCAGTAAGGAGTAAAGTTTGCTCTCTGTTTATTTTCTAGTGGTTTGTCCTGTCATTGTGGGTTCATTTCATCATTGTTCTTGATGAAGCAAACAATATCCCATCAAGGAATTGCCAAACAAGCTAATAGTAAATGGCCCCAAAAACCCTGCAAGACCACTCCCAACAACTCTCACTTTTTCCAAGGTTGTTGTAACTAAACAATTGTTAAATGAACAATCATAAATTAAGGTACCTGTGTGTGTTTGTTTACATTTAAGCAGTGTACAAGCAGTGTTTACAGGAGAATATCAAATGGTTCTATACTTTCTCACATGTCTCAACTTCAGGTTAAGCTTTTTCTCCTTTGCAAAAACAGTTGTAGCAAACAGAGATTTTTTTTGTTTCTCGACAGTCTCTTTGTGCTCTGATTGTACCCTGGTAGTATAGCAGGTCCACCAATTCTGTCCTGACAGTTCCTTTTTTTTTTGGATGCTGTTAAAGAATTCCTTATGGCTTGTCAGCCTTCATTTACCTCTTTAGTCTTCACATTTGCTCCTAGGCCTCCTTTAAATCTCCAATTTACATTCTTCTTGCCAAAGTTGCTCCTTTTCATTAACATCACTTGAGTTGAATATCCAATTTCATTTCATAAGGTGACTTTTTCTGCCTGCATAAGTTTTGATACTTGTTTATACCAAAGATTTGATTTTAAGAGGCTGTCTGGTTACAAGGTATGTGCAGCTTTCATGACTGAGTTGGGCAGCTGTTTGAAAATCTCCATAGAAAGTTTAATCAAGGAGTCCTTTCTTTAAGCATAAAGCTAGGATATGCTTCTTGAGAGTCTTCAGCAGTGCTGCAAGGAGTATCCCCAAACCACGCAAGTCAAAATGGATTTTTAAGACAGAAAATCCTAGAAAATCTTAATGACTGACAATAAAAAAATACAATACAAACAACTGCTGTAGTGGCTATGTACCAGTGCCAAGTGGAAGAATCAATCCTGTTTTAAGATATATCTCTTTGCAAAGTGTCATTTGAATGAGCTACTGCAAACCACTTGCGTGGAGGTATTACTTCTAATGATCCATTTGTTTACAGCAGGGGTGTCAAACTCACATCATTGTGGTGGTGTCACTTGACGTATCTGAACTTTTTCTCCCTTTGCTAAACTGGGCATGGGCGTGGCCAGTGCATGATGCATCTGGCCTGTGGTCACAAGTTTTACAACCCTGGTTTACAGCCTTGAAGTAGAAATGTACTTTTCAAATATTGTTCATGATCTTGGTTGGTATAAGTCAGAGGTGGTATTCAGCAGGTTCTGACAGGTTCTGGAGAACCGGTAGTGGAAATTTTGAGTAGTTCGGAGAACCGGCAAATACCACCTCTGACTGGAGATTTTACAGTATCCTTCCCCTGCCATGCTCACCAAGCCACGCCCACAGAACTGGTAGTGAAAAAAATTGAATTCCACCACTGGTATAAGTTACATATTTTTTATGATTGTGGAAACTTCACCTGCACATCTTAACTTGGGTGAGTATATTGTGAATTAAATATTCAAAATATGCAGGCCAAATTAAAGAGAAAGAATGATAATAGGAAAAAGAAACTGGTATTATCTAAACAGAAAATACTCTCCATTGGACAGCTGGTAATTATAGATCAATAAATATAAAAAAACAGGCACTAGAATATAAATGGTAGTGATTTAGATACATTATGTGAATTTAAACAGATCTTTAGGAAGTGACAGTTGGATATAAATGGATGAAACTGCATATGTTCCAAAATTTGAGAGTATCACATTACTGGTGTAACTCTGTCTCAGGAACTGATAATGATGTCTGGCATATGCAACAACATACAAGAGATTTTTGATTGATTGACGGATTGATTGATTGATTAAATGCCATCAAGTTGTTGACTCTTACCACATAGATAGATTCTCTCTGTAATGATCTGCCCTTAACTTAGTCTTTCGGGTCTCCCAATGGTGCCCTGATTTGATCTGACTTTTTATTGCTGTAGCATTATCAGTGTCCAAGATAAATAATCATTCTGGGGTGTTTATGGCATTTTCCCCCAGTCTGACAGTTAGGGCATATAAAAGAGGCAGGAGAAATTAGGGACAACTATCGATCAGTGTGTTAACTATTTTAAGCGACAGAAAAGAACATTCTGTCTGTCTACTTTGTTCATGACATGTATGATTTTATGTATTTCTTTAATCTCCTTCAGTCACTTTCCCCCCACTCTAAAGAATCCTAAACATTTTAGCCTTTCTTTTGTTGGAAGAAATATCCATCTGGTTCAGTTCCAAGTCAGGAGAAAGACACTGGAAACATGGAGGCTGATTGGAAAGATGGTTTAATGATGAAGCAGAACCACCAAGCACATGGTTTTCTGGTGCAGCTGAACACATGGAGTTGAAAGAGAGAGGGTTTTTTATACCTTCTCTTGGGCTTTGCACTTGAGCTTCCTGTTCCTGTGCAAGAACATGTATTCTATAGACTATTATCAGATTCCTATGGGGTCATTTTTGTCTGAATTCCCAGGCATAGTTGAGGTTTGCTGGGTGATGCAATGTCCTTAGGAGATTGTGCCATGTGGTGAGTTCTGCTGATAGATGCGTTAATCCTATTATGTCCTGGAGGGTCATGTCTTAATCCCATCACCCTGGAGCTGGAGGTCTTTTGTTTTGTAGATTGGCTGGCCCAGTCTTTCCTAATGGGCGCCAAATATCTGCTGGCGGCAGGGAGCTGCTTTCTGTCTTTAAAACATGTTTCTTCTTTTATCATCCAGGGAAATATAATATTTTGGCTTTTTAAATACTTTCCAAAATATTTCATTCTTTTAGGAGAGGGGTAGGTAGCTTCCCACACTTTGTAAGGGAGGTGTATGACACACATATCCTTTGGCACTTTTCCCAGCTATATTTTATTTCATATATAAAACCATACATAGAATTCAAGATGTGTATGTAGGGTAAATTGACATATACTGTTGTCAAGTTTTTTTTCCTGGCCCCTTTCTTACTGATCCCTAGCATAATTTTCCCTTTCCACAGCTGCTGTATACCGAGTTGAAATCTTCACTGGACTATCCAGTCTGGCCCAACCTTTTATCCTGAATAGTTGCGGCTCAGACCTCATCAGTATATGTGGAAGTTGGGAATGTGTGTGCCTCATTACACGTAATTTTACCCTCATTTACATACAGAGCATCAATGTTTATCTACATTAAAGATTAAAAGATCCACAATTTTTTTCAAGATCTCTGAATTTCAGGGACGTATGGGAGATAGTAGCTGATCCATCAATGAAGTCATTTCTGATAGTATTGTTTGCATTTAAAAAAATCCTTGTGTGAATTTATCTTATGTAGTATTGTATGTAATATCTTACCCATGTTCAATGCAGTTATTTATCTTATGATACTTGGGATGATATCTACATATTGAATGGAGTTGTCTCCCCAAATCTTGTTTCTCTATTTTCATTTAATTTTATTCTAGCTTTATTGATGAAATGCCAGCCTATCTTAATTTTTTGTTCTCTTATATGTTACACGTATAACGTATTAACCCCATTTTTTGTTCTCTTATATGTTACACGTATAACATATAAGAGATATGCTACTAATACATTAACAGCTTTTCTATACAAAGAAATGTATCGTTAGTGAATTCATATTGGCCACCTCTTGAAAGGAGTGCAGGAGTTACAAGTGTGAATTAGCATACGTCTACCAGTGGTCTTCCATCTGTTGGACAAAATAACTAGGATTTTCTCAAAGTTGGATGCTGGCTTTGTTGCAGATCCAGAGGTGGAGTCTTACTTTGTTACCTGGGAAGAATTTGAACCTGTTGAACCTGAGGAAGTAGAGAGAGTTCTTACAACTGTGAGTTCAGCCACCTGCTCTTTAGATGTGTGCCCCTCCTGGCTTCCTGTAAGTGGCCTGCAGATGTCATGTGAATGAGTCCTAGCAAAAGTTAATTCTTTGAATGAGGGAGGTATTCATCTCTGAAGGAGGCTTTGGTTCACCCCCATCATTGAACTCTTTGATACTAGACAATATCCGTCCAGGATCCAACCTTCCTTTCAGAGGTATGTTTGTTTGTTTGTTTGTTTATCAATTGCTTACAAGATAATAGGTATAAATAAAACATAGTTATGAATACATGGATACATATAAGAAAAATAAAATATAAAAGAAACAATACGACAGGGATGGTAGGCACGTTGGTGCGCTTATGCATGCCCCCTACAGACTTCTTAGGAAAGGGGTGAGGTCAATAGTAGACAGTCTAAGGTTAAAGTTTTTGGGGTTTGGGGAAGAAACCACAGAGTCAGGTAGAGTATTCCAGACATTGACTCTGTTGCTGAAGTTGTATTTCCTGCAATCAAGTTTGGTGCGATTAACCTTGAGTTTGTATCTATTGTTTGCTCTTGTGTTGTTATGGTTGAAGCTGAAGTATTCATTGACAGGTAGGACTTTGCAATGTATGATTTTATATACTATACTTAGATCGGACCGAAGGTGGTGTAGTTCTAGGTTTTCAAGGTCTAGAATTTCGAGTCTGGTGGCATAAGATATTCTGCAAGGAGTAGAGGAGTAAAGAACTCTTCTTGTAAAATATATCTGGACTTTCTCAACTGTGTTAATATCAGATACATAATGTGGGTTCCAGACAGATGAGCTGTATTCGAGTATTGGTCTAGCAAATGTTTTGTATGCTCTAGTTAGTAATGTGATATTACCAGAGAAAAAGCTACATAGGATTAGGTTAATAACTCTTAGCTTTTTTGGCTATGTAGTTACAGTGGGCTCTAGCACTTAGGTCATTTGAGATGAGTACTCCAAGATCCTTGACAGAGTTTGGGTCATCAACAAGGTCTTGACTATTCAGCCTGTATTTTATTTTCTGATTTTTTTTTTGCCAATATGTAGGACAGAGCATTTATTTGTTGAGATTTGAAGTTGCCATTTGTTTGACCATTCTGATACACAGTCAAGGTCTTTTTGAAGGGTAGCAGTATTGTCTATGGTGATTTTTGATCAAGAAGGTGGTGTGGAACTGCTTCAGAGAACCCAGGGAGAAACTGATTATTTGGATCCTTTTCAGTCTGATTTCAGATCTTGATAAGGAACAAAAACAGCACTGGTTGCACTTTTCAGTGGTTTCTGATGGTGGTGTTTTATCCATCCATACCTTATTGATCTCTTGGTTTCAATACCATTGAACCTGGAATCCTTCTGGATTAACTCAGAGAACTATGGTAGGTGCCACCATTTTGTGCTGGTTCTTCAGGGTCAATTCCAGTTAATGGTGATTGGGGAGGAGAGATCCTGCCCTTGGCCGCACGTATGTGAGGTGCTGCAGGGGTTAGTGCTCTCTTCTCTTCCACGTTTGTGCAAAATGCAGTGGGACAAGCAATTATGTGTATCCTGATAGAGCTCATACTATACCTCTGCTGTGCAATTTATATTGGTTACTGGTTTGTTCCTGGATCCAATTGTTACTGGTGTTGACCCTTACAGTCCTATGTGGTATGGGACCAAGAGACACTATCTCTTCCCAGATCTAGTAGAATGGGCATGCTATGGATTCTGCCTAGAGAGCTACATTTGGCTGGGCCTAGGCAGAAGGCCTTTTCTGTTGTGGGACGCCTATTATAAAATCTTCTCTTCCCAGAGATGCGGTCAACGACTTAATTTCAAAGGTCCCTCAAGAACTGGCTATACCAGCAAAGGATGGGTACATTTGGGAGATGACTCCATTATTATTGCTAGCTCTCTGTTTATTATTTTTATTTTCTTGTTTAGTTTTGCTTTTATAGCTCTTTATTTTTTTAATAATGATTTAATGATTTAAGCAATAGTTGTTTTGTATTTATTGTTTTATTGGATAGTTGTAGCTACCCAGAAACTTTTGCAAGATGGGCAGGCATATAAATTTGATCAATCAATAAATAAATAAACCGTTTTCCCCAATATGATCTAGTTCTCTATCTTCTATCTCTTTTACTAAGTTCCTTATTTTATTATTGAATTATAATATATTATTGCTTTATTCCATATTTCTTGAGAATAAACTAGGTGGATCAGAAAGGAGTAGGAGATTTAAAGTAGAAGAAATTTGGAAAGAGGCCAGATCTTCATTTCTACTCAGTCTTTCCTGAAATGTTTTGAGTGCTCCAAATGCTCATTTAGGTTTATTATAAAATAACCCTCTTATGCAAACATTCTGAGATATTGGAAAATAAACTAAAACATCAGGGAAATTAAAGGATTGCTGTTGGTATTATTGGGGGAAAAAGCCCTCAGTTTTGACTGTCTTATTTTATCTTATTTCCTCATTACTGTGTTTTCTTCTCAGATCATATAACTTCCTGCATGAAGTAATCTTTTCATCTTTCCCTCTGTTTCTTTCTCCTTTCCTTTCTCTTATGGCTTGTTCTTCCAGTAGAATTTTTTAACTGGGTCTCTTACTCTGTGATGAATGAGTTTCATTCATCTTTCTCTCTGGGGTTTTGTGAAAAGCTTTAGACTTCATTTGCTCCCATTTTTTTTAGCCCGCTATTCATTTCCATGGCAACAGGAAAAGAAGGGGGTGGCAGAGTGGGTGGCAATGTGGCCAGAGGTCAAGAGTGGCCACTTTATGAATTAAACTTTGAATTCCATTAGAGATGGCACAATGTAACCTAGAGTAACTCTCTTTAAAAAAGTAGCTGTCCGAAGAATCAAACTAAGATGGAGTGAGGAGAGGAAGAGTAGAAACAGATCAATGAGAAGGTACGCAAGTCCTCACTGTCTCTGTCAGGATTACGTTTAGTGACTTAATAGAAGGGTGATTCATTGTAGAATCATATGCCATATTTCAGCAATCTCCTCCTCCTCAAAACAGCAACGAACTGTTCTTTTGCCATTCCACAAACTAATCTTACTCCTGCGGTTGATAATCAGTACAAAGCCAGGGCTCCAACTTCGCATACGTAGAAGCCCTTGCCTATTTCCGCCCCACTAAACTGAAGATGAGTAACCTAACAAAACCAAACTGGATAAATTTGCCCATGCTTGAATAGAAAAACTTGCTTTTCAGTTGTGGATTCTTTTTTTTTTAAGCCGGTCTCTTTCTCAAACACCAGCCCTTTTCACTGGCACAGTGACCTATTTTCCTCACTGCAGAAGAACTATTCTCTCATTCACCAGCATCTCTCCCTCTCAGGGATAAAGAGGAAATATCTCTGACTTAACTGTTCTCTTTCTTCATTTAAAAAGTGTGATAGTTGTTCATGTGTCTCAGACTGCATTTAAAAAAAAAAAATCTCATTCTAATGGAGAAACTAAAGTCTCCTAATTTACATTCCATCCTCATTTCAGGCATGGTAGAACAGTGTTTATAGAACAGAATATGTGTAGTTCAGGGTTGAACCATTGTCTCCTTGGTGCTCTCTGACCTTGATAGTTTTCTTGCAGATGTCTCCTTACCAACCTGGGTAACAACAATGGATGCTAGAAGGGAGTGGGAGTTTGCTTCTAATGAAATAGCTATCATGCCATTCTTTAACTATGAGAACAGAGGGTCCTTTGGAGCAATATTCACCTTGATAAGCACTAGAAACAGAAGTAGAAGATGGACAACTGCATCCTTTCTTTAGAAAGAAGATTTTTGCATTATGGCAATATAAAACAAATCTCTTTTTAAAAAAAAAACATTTCTTGAATGTGGAATTATTCTCTCCAGCTTTTAGAAGATGATTACAAGTTTTTAATATTCCAAATTATGGTTTTATTCATGGGTGCTTTGATTAGCTGGCTCATCAATTAGAATTCATATAGGTAATCAACTCATACTTTGTTTTATGCGTGCTTAGAATGATTCATTATGTGACGATGATGCATGGTTTACCTTCCTAGCCCTTCATGCAATGGCTAGACTGAGCCTGTATAACTTTGGTATTTCTGTGCAGTCTTTATGAGCACAGAACAGTACAAGTTAGAGGTGAGGATTTTTAAAAGGATCCAGAGTTCTTTAACTCTCCCAGTTTTAACCATCTGCTTTGACAGCACCTATCTATTTTGCTTAGCATGGATGTTGACTATGTTTTTCCTTAATCCCATTGTAGTTGGAAGTCATGGCATCTTCTGGTTGGAGGTGGTTCCTTATGATGGAATTGAAAGAGGTCTGCAAAAAGCAGGACATTGTATTGGAAAAAGAAACATGGGAGAACAATGTATTGTGATGTGGATGTAACAAAAAATATTGATTTATGATGCACAGTTCAAGTTCAAGTGGCAAGCTGCAAAAAAAAAGGTTGTTTGTTGGATATATTTCATAGCTGAACATTTCCCAGAAGCTCTTCTATATTAAACAACAACAACAGTATAAAAGATTTTTTTTTTAGATAATCTTTCAACTAATCTATAAATATTTAAAATGGTTTTAGAGAGAGTATATAAAAGTGAATGGGTTGAGTTATGGAACCTATCCAATCGATATTAAGTTGGAGTCTGGCTATTTGAATGTGATAAGAATAATGCATGATGGAAATAAGGCATTATGAGGATAAATGCCATTTTAAACAAAAGGGAGTAAGACAACCATGTGCAGTGATTATTTAATGCATTGATGGATAAATATATAAGGAATTTACGGTAACAATTGAAATGTATCATTTGTATGCATATATTGAAGATATATGTGTTTAACCTGATTGGTAAATATGTACATACTTCCTTATACAGATGACAGCATGTTGTTGGCCAAGAACTTTAATAATTTTCAATGACTGTTATATTTAATGATGCCACAGGGAGTGTGCACCTGAGGATTAATGTATCAACGTCCAAGGTAATTGTGTTTGACAAGGCAAATGGAGTGAATGATTGCAAGTTATAAATAAATGGAGAAAAAATGGAGCAGGTAGATGAATTTGTATATCTTGGTAGAATGTTTGCTGAAATGGATGGAGAATGGATGGAGAAAACTTAAGATCTGCAAATGCTGATAGTAAAATAGTTGATGGCGTGAGGTCTGTTGTAGAAATGAATGAATTTCAAAAGCTATGAAGATGGCTATGCATAAGAGCGTGCTTTTGCCCACTGTGCTATGTGAAAGCCAAGGATGGGTTGAGAAAACATAAAAGTAAATGAAAATGCATTGAGATTGGCTACTTAAGAAATGCATGTGGTTAAAAAAATAAGGCCAAGATCAAGAATGAATGGCTTTTAAGAAACAGGGATGAAATACAAATGTGAGTTACCAGGAGGAAATAAATAAATTAAAGTTGTTTGGTCAGAGAGAGAGAGAAAAAAAATCAATGAGAATTGAATTGCAAAGCAAGTTTATGCAGGATGAGCTTGTGCAAGGATTGAGAGGAAAGGGAAGGCTGAGAAAGTTAATAAAAGGCTCCAAAAGAGGCAAGAATTTTATAAAATTATCTTTGAATCAATGTATGGAAGTGGTGGAAGCAAAGATGCTTTACAACATGGGTGTCAAACTGGTGGCCTGTGGGCCAGTCATGCATACCCACCGCAGCTCCACGAATGGGAAAAATGTTGCAAAACATCACATGATAACAAGCAATGTGGTGCTCCGAGTTTGACACCTGTGCTTTACAAGATAGAAAGTTATGGAGAAATATAGTGAATGGTGTGAATATCAATTAGACTTAACTATAATTTCTTCCTATTCCTATTTGATATTAATTTTTAAAAAGAAATTGATTACTATTGATAGATTTTATAATAATTTCTTACTTGGTTTCCATGCTTTGTGTACAGTAGTTATTTTGAAATGGGAATAATGTGACGGTCAGGTGTACGTATATGTAGAAAAGAGATATAGAGCAAGAGTGTCAAATTCAATTTCATTGAGGGCTGCATCAGGGCTGTGGTTGACTTCGGGGGGGGGGGGCAGGTGGGTGTGGCTGACTGAGTGGGTGTAGCCAATTGCGTGGGCATGGCCAGCTTGATGTCACTCCCCAAATTGCTGGCATAGTTTCTCTTCACACTGGGTAGACCGGGCTGAAGCCACGCTGGCCTGATGTTTCCTCTTCGCGCTGGATAGACCAGGCAGAAGCAACATGGGCTGGCTCCTTACATTTTTCAGGATGGCCCTGTGGGCTGGATCCAACCACATCGCCAACTCAATCCAACCCACAGGCCTTGAGTTTGACACCCTTGATATAGAGGCTAAAAGCACAGGATGCTGCCAGAATCCAGAAACTGGGTTTTATCTCACAAGATCATTAGTCTATGTCTCACTTCTGCCTGCAGCTGAAGTGGAGAATACCAATTCATAAAGGCAACCAATTCATGCTTCATTTCTGCATGTTTAAAATGTGATGATTCGCTATATCAAGATTGAGAATGGGGGATGATGCACATTCTTCACTTCTTGCCCTTCATGCAGTGACTAAATTTCCTTTTTATGAGTCTGTGGTCCCTGTTTTTGATAGAGTCAGGGAGACTGGATAGAACTGAGCATTTACTTGCTGGATACCCTTCCTAACACCTACATAGAGTTCACAGAAAATATTTTTTCTTTGCGCCCTAGCGAAGAGAAACATCTGCTGCTATCTAGGATTGAACTCTCAACTGTCTGAGTGGGAGGTGAGCATCTTTACCAGTAGGCCACCATACCGCTCTCATGCAGCGACTAAACTGAACCTATATAATTGCAGTTTTTCTATGCAGTGTTGGCGAGCACAGAGCAGATCAAATCCCAAACATGTATAACAGGATCCAGAGTTAGAACATGTTCTTGAGATAGTCCACATGATTCTGCAGAGCAGCTCCTCATGAGTAGGAATGGCTGTTTCACAGTTTGTCTACGAGTTGAATGGCTGGGAGAATCTCTATCCTTTGACACAAACACATACAGTTAACCTCTTTGGTGGCCTTTCTAGGATAGAAACAAATATCTTTTAATGTCTTTTCTGCTTTAATGTTTTATGCTATAAGCCATTCAGAGTTGTTGGGTACAACATGGGTGACAAATAAATTTTCTAAATAAATGAATGAATATAAGAAATATCTACTGAACAAGATTAATTGCATCAAACATTTGTCCTTGTTTTGGTCCTTATCCCTGTATGTTAACAAATTAAGCCCTTTTCTTCTCTTTCTATTAAATAAATTGTTGGCTTTCAAAAGAGGGCCAAACACAATAGATTTACATTCCTCAGCACAAAGCTGTATGAATGTCCATGGTACCAATCCTTGAAGATTTTGTTTGGATATTTCCAAGCAAATCAACTTGAGCGGCCCTTTTTGAATTAGTGCGCAGATCGAATTGCAATTAGCGTTCCTCAATATGGTGTAATGCTGTAATTTCAACCTCAGGGAACCCCAGCTACAATTTAGTGAGTTGCAGCTCCAAAATCAACACACTTGAAAGATGCTCTGTTGGACAGGTTGTATCAGATTTTGCATGGCTCAAAATGTTGTTCTTAGCTTAAACAAATAAACAAATATATGCATTGGAATGTTACCTACATTGAAATAATGAGTGCAAATGAAGGCAGAAAAGGAAGAGAAGAAATATGTTACAGATATAAATCAATGAAATACATCTATAATATATAGTTCATGTTTTGAGGCACATGTTTTGCGTTGCCTAAAATCTAGGACTCAATCTCTGGACAGTTCACTTGCAGGTTTTTTTTTTTTTTTACAGATTTCTGATATTCTTTTCTTTCATTATAAAAAAGCATTCAAGACAGTGGACAGTGTAAAATGTTATAATAAACAAATCAAAACTAAGTAAAACTTTTTTAAAAAAGAGAGAGCAATAGGACAGATAATAAAACAAGCAGAGCCAGCATTTTAAATTAGACTAATAAAAATGCATTGATGATAGATCCTTGGTACTCTCTGAGTTGCTTTCTTGCAGCTGTTTCATTACCCAAACTAATCATGGTCTCATCATTTGATGCCATAGCCATTTTCACATCCCTAAACCAGTGGTGGGATTCAATTTTTTTACTACAGATTCTGTGGGCGTGGTTTGGTGGGTGTGGCAAGGGAAGGATACTGTAAAATCTCCAGTCAGAGGTGGTATTTGCCGGTTCTCTGAATACTCGAAATTTCCACTACTGGTTCTCCAGAACTGATCAGAACCTGCTGAATGCCACCTCTGCCCTAGACCCAGAATTAGCCAAAGAATCCATTACAATACTGTTCCACAGCCTAGCCAGCCTAGCCAAATATACCAAGATTGAAACACCCAGAAACATGGATCTTAGTAACCTCTGCCTAACCACGTATTTTCAGATTGATAGACAAACCTATCAACAAATGGAACCACTGCTTTCAAGACTCATAGCAGAAGTTGTATTGCAACAACAGGAACACTCTCATGCATGCAACTCAACACTTTCAACATAATAAAAAAAGACCAACTAGAGAACACCCAACACCATCAATATAAAAAAAAAAAATTAAACATTTTATAGATGTATGGCAACTAGAAGATATGGTGAACAATGAAAATAGGTTGCTAATATAATGAAAAATATAGAATAGTAATTGAGTGACATTTGAATAAACTAGAAATATACCTATAAAGTATTAATATAGAAGCAGTTCAATCTTTTAATTATTATTCATTCTAGCCATATAAACTGTCTATTACTCTTTCTTCTCAGTTTTAATTCAGCATATTTCAGTACAATAATATTTATATAATATACCTAAATTCTTAATATTCTGTTATTTCAATGCCTTAGAATAATGACTATAGATAAATGGATATTTATCAATATTAATTACAATTTCAGATACAGTAGAACCTCAGGTTGTGAATGCTTCTGTTTGCAACCAAATCGGGTGACGACCAGAATTTTTGCTTCTGTTTTGCTTCTGGTTGTGAACAGATCATTGGGTGGTGACCAAGCAAACCCAAAAATTGTTGCGGCGATTTTGCCTGCCACAGCGATTTCCCCTTTAGCACCATTTCTTTTTTGGGTTTTTTTGGTCCACGCATGCACAGGTGGTTGTGCTTCCGATCATGACCAATTGGGGTTGCTACCGTAATCCTGGTACGGATTACGGTTGCGATCTGAGTTTCCACTGTATTAATGTTACAAGCATTATGAATATTTAACCTTTTTTAAAAATTAAATATAATAGAAACAGGACCATTGTCCTTCCATGTTCCCACCTGCAATCATACAGTAAATGTTCCTATTATCTTTTGTGCCCATAATGTTGTTTTCAATTCATCCTGAAATGAGGTCATCCTTAGCTATTATTTGTTGACACACACACATGAACATCAACACAAAGATGTATTATACACAATATACACAGTGACATACATACACACATACTGTATATATTCACAGATATATTAAAAATAGAATCTAAAATTTGGCATTACATAAAACAATTTAACAAATAAATGGATAAATAGTAAAACAGTTAAAACTTAAACTAATTGATATACATTAAAAAGCTTTGTTTGCACAGCCATTTTTGACTATTTGACTGCCGCCACTGTAATTTTAAGATGTTTATCTGTGAGCAAAATTTTAACCTACACCGGTTATGTCTTTTCCCTTAAGTTGGTACCATCCAACGATTACCACAAGCTGAATAAAATCTGTTCTATTTTGCCATGGATTTTTAATCAAAAAATTAGGTGACCAACAATTGGTTTAATGTACCTCTTGGCTTTTTTAGATTGGTACAGACAGTCAATCCTTTCCCATTTCTGATCATTTTTTTTAAAGTTCAATTGTCTTTTTAAAGAACTGTTTATGATGGCAGGCTAGCAACCTTTCAAATTTGCACAAAAGTGATGCAGTTTGGAATACATGTATCTTTGCTAACTCTGTTCTAGTCGCAAATAGCTTTGTGCCATAAATATATCTATGAGCACATATTGTCATTTTGGTAGAAATGACATATGGTGACAACTGATAAATTTAACAAGTGGCTTGGAAGAAATGCACAACTATGCTAGACTGCTCAACTGGCAGGGCCATTAGGCCCTTGTTTGGTTAGGCCAAGATTGAAGTAGTATAGCAATAAAAACCACTTGATCTGTATCTCTGCTTCCTTATGAGGGAATCTGGTTTGCATTTATTGCCTGTATAAAAAGATCATGTAGAAAAAAATCCTGAATAGAATTGCTGATTGAGACTCGGCTAATGGTTATGCCTGTGAGGTTTTTATAAACTTATTCATTGCCAATTATAACTGAACAAAAGAAGATCTCAGGAACATGACAACTTTATAAAGACTTCATAATGAAGAGAGAGGACAACAAAGCTGAAAGATCAGCCTATCACTTGCCTGCATGTGACAGAACTATTAGGCTATGAGTCAGAACATGGATAATAGAGGACAGAAAAGGATTGGCCAGAGGGGCTGTTCATTTCAGGGTCATGTAAAAGGGGTGGAAAAGCACTATTACTCAGCAATTGGGAAAAGTCATGCAAGTATTTTTGAAATTCCAGGTTTGAGATGATATGTCTCCTTGGGCTTTTTACATTCTGAGACCAATGGCAAATAGAAGGAACATGACAGCTTAGGTTTTTTTCTCCTTCCCAGTTTCTATTTCAATCCAATCTCCCTTTGAATTCCCCGGAGAATATAATCAATCAATTTTTCTGATTCTATGAGGTCAGATACTCATAGAAACTTGCTCTGAGATTTGGAAGGAAAGCTTCAATGCTTTTAATTTGCTCGTCATCTTTGGATGATGTGATTAGCAGCTGGGACTAATTGCTTGGAGGAATGCTTTTCCTCTTGTTTGCCCCAACTTTGGTTTCAAGAGAAGCAGTTCTGAACTTCTTATGAAGGAGAGGTAGAAGGAACAATGATATGGTGGATAGGATTTGAATTAAGAAGTAGGCCTTACACTGCCTTGGATTATTTCATTATCCAGTGAAGTAATGATGGCACAGTGGTTAAGTACAGTATTGCAGGCAAACTCTGTCCACAGTCTGGAGTTCGATCCTTATGAGGTTCAAGGATGACTCAGCCTTCCATCCTTCCAAGGTTGGTAAAATCAGGACCCAGATTTCTGGGAGCAACATGCAAATAATGCTGACATTATAAACTGCCAGAGAGTTCTGTAGTGCACTATGGGGTAGTATATAAGTCTAAATTGCTATTTCTTCTACCCATGAAATAGACTTTGGAAGTGGGTTTTAACTTTCCCATTTGATATAATAGCAGCATAGTGTCTCCTTCCACTTGAGTCTTGTTGCCAACTTGAAAGGAAACTTGCATCTCCTTTAGTTATTCTGTCTCTTCTTTTCCCTCACTTCCCCATTTCCCAAACTTTCTCTTTCTTTCTCTTCCATTACTTTCATTCCCCATTCAATCATCCCCTTTTAAAATTTCTCTGCTCCTGATGTTCATGTATCTATTAATCTTTGCATGCCTTTTTATCTTTCTTCTGAGGGACTCCCTTCCTAAACTCCACTTCCTTCTTCTGTTTTCTTTCTAGTTAAATTTCTTTTGCCACAATCCCACCTCCACCTCCCAGCCTCTTAGCCAGGGGTGGGATTCAACTGGTGTTACTATCAGTTGATGATTACATTTTGTGGAAAGAAGCCAAAGAAAAGAAACAAAAATTGCCTTTTTAACATTACACTGATGGTACTTTTATAGCATGCTGTGTGTAATAATGGCAGAATTTAATTAAATGAACACATGAGTGAAAAGTAATCATAACACCATTTATTTTTAGACAGCAGCAATCATCCACCAAGAGACATACAGACACTTTAATGTGTGAGGTACAGAAGAGAATATAGCATTCAATGCAAAAGCGAAATAAGTCTAGAAACGGAGTAAATTTAATGCATAGGTTTAAACAGAGTTGGCTAATGTGAGTAAAAGAAAGAGAGACAAAAATAGAATATATAAAAAATAAATAAGCTACAACTGAAAACTAACATAATTAAAGTTTCATTTTCTAAATAAATGTTAGAAACAGACAGAAGAAAACGAATATAGAAGCTAGAAACAAATAGAAGCAAATCTTATCTATAGTTCAGTATTACAGTATTTCTTCTACTTAATGCAACTAACCCCAAATGTACAATTTTAATCTGCATCTATGGTGACCAAATTGAGAAATTGATAGGACTCCTATACATCTTACATCAGGGGTGTCCAACTTTGGCAACTTTAAGACTTGTGGAGTTCAACTCCCAGAATTCCCAAACCAGTATGGGGAATTCTGGATGTTTAAGTCCACAAGACTTAAAGTTGCCAAGGTTAGATACCCTTGCCTTTCATAGAAAAGATGATTTCAACAGGGTACTTTTACATGAAATACTATTTTACAGAAAACACCATTTTCTATAATGTTTTTAAGGGTGCTAGAATTCTGCTTTTTGGTCTTACCCTCTGGTCTAAAGTATCAGGCCTTTAGTGATAGGCCTAGGATGAATGACTTGCACTAAGCTACCTCAGATGTTTTGTGAGGATAATATGGAACAATCTTTGTCCATGGTTGGATCTCCTCTATGGAAAGATGAGATGGTACTTCAATTGGTTTAGATGTCTGCTTTAGTACAAGTAATGAAATCACATGGATTTAGGCACCTGCAACCACAAAGAAAGCATATTCTCTAAGTGAGTTTCCCTAAATTCAAAAGGACTTATTCTTTAGTCAATATCATTTAAATAAAGAATTTCAGCCTCAACTCATGCTTTTAACATTATTTTCTTATGTAAGCTATTCAGTGGTGGGATTCAAATTTTTTTACTACCGGTTCTGTGGGCGTGGCTTGGTGGGCATGGCAGGGGAAGGATACTGCAAAATCTCCATTCCCATCCCACTCCTGGGGGAAGGACTGCAAAATCCCATTCCCTCCATACCCCACTAACCTGCTTTCTAGCTACATTCTCCTGTGCAGGGCAACAAAAGAAGACCCAGCTGATCAGCTGGGATTTGGGAGGCAGAGAATAGATGTGGATGGGTCCAGTCAGGGGTTAAATTTGCTGATTCTCTGAACTACTCAAAATTTCCACTACCGGTTCTGCAGAATTCAGAACCTGCTGAATACCACCTCTGAAGCTATTGAAACTGTAGGTTGAGTATCTCAGAAGCCAACAAGTCACAACATAATGAGCTGAGGTTAAACTAACCAAGTTTAGTAATATTGTGCGACTGAAATCATTCAAACTTTAACTGGTCTGGTTAGTCATGTGAAACAAATTTAGCTTGGTACGTGGATTAAATCATTATGTTAAGACAATCTGATTAATTTGGTTATGTGAAGACAATTGTTTAGGATTGATTAACTATGGTTTAATATTTAAAAGAGTTCTGGACACAATCAGTAAGAATAGATGCCCTTCTTCAAACATAACAATAAATAAAAGCATTGTTTGCTTTTTGGCATAGTATAAACATATCTTTATGTCTTATTATTTAAAAACTGAACTACTATGCTCAATTAAAAGTCCTTACACAACCTTAAATCTATTGGGCAGTGGGTTCTGAGCTGAAGGCATGCTCTCTTGATCTTATGAGTGCGTGAATAATAAAATCAGAGAAGTACAGATAATTAAACATGCCAAAAACTAAAATGTAGAGCTTTAAGAATAACCAAGAGCATGGCATTTTGAAGTTAGTTAAAGAATGCTAATAAGCACTCTTAGATACTGGATCTTCCATTGCAGCTTAGCTACTTTATGCTTTCTGGTATCCTTGAAAGGAAAAATGAAATATATACTCGGCTGTGAGCTTCCTGGAACACAGATGGAATAAAAATGAATTGAAGCACGTGCTTCTTCTATGCCAGTGAAGGAACAATGACACTTCTTTAATCTCTGTTAATAATATCTTTCTTCATAAAATGTTTTACTACTTTATGTTTTTACCTACATACCATAATTTGTTTGCACATCCATACTACTGACTCCTAAAAGTCACATTATTTTATGATAGTTATTTTAATTTGTTCAATGCAATTCATAGAACAGTATTAAAAACAATTCAAAGTAATAAACACATAAAATGCTCTTTAAAATGAGTTTTCAGGCCTTTTATTATGCCAAAGAGGGAACATATTCCCCATTGTAGAAGACACTTGACCTGAAATCACTGTTAGATTATCTTAGGGAGCAGGAAGTGTTCATTTAGAAGAAACTGATGTTTTATTTTTTAAAACCAATTTAAGCATTATAGGTGATACAGCATAATGGAACAACATTGGAGGGGGCGGAATTTAATGAGTCTCTTTTTTTCAGCAATGGTAATAATTGGTTAATTAAAAAAAAGATTTGTTCATTTAATTAATTAATATTCACTCCCAGTCTCAAAGGATTTCTAAGAGTGGCTGAATTACCAGATTCTTGTTTCCTTGGCTTTAACCCATTATGCAGCAGCAATAAAACTAACCACAATAAAAATGGTTGCAAATGTGTATGAGGGATCCAACCATAATGTTGCTGTATATACACATACATAATCCAAATAGATGACTGGATGCCTTTCTATTGTTTTCAAATTTCCTGACCTTCATTATTCTATTCCGTATGCACACTTTTTAGCAGCAGGTAGAAGCACCTGGTTGCCTAGTCTGATCTTAATATTATTGGACCTAGTCGAATTTAGATGAGAGACCACCATAAAGTCTCTGGACTGTGGATCAGAATATCCCAGAAGAAGACAGTAGCACACTACTTCTACACTGCTATCTAGAAAACTATATGAAGATGTCCATGGAATAACTAAGAATCAAACTTGAAGGAACTTTTACCCTATATGTTGATTGTTAACCAGGAATGAAAGGTTGAAGCTAGTGCTGTGAGGTTCCCTAATTATCAGATCAAAGCATTAAAGATGTTTACTAATCGAAATGATACAAAATGATGAAATGTATTGTGATCCACGCTCCCCACTTTGTATTGCTTACAAGGTCATTATGGATAAAGTTTCCACTGCCTCTTTATCACGTCCCTGTCTACATGCCAAAGATACTGTAGTATGTGGCAAATAAGGAACAGATATGGTGCCTCAAGCCCAAGGAAAGAATAGCCAAAACATCTGTGCATTTCAAAGGGACTTAGTATCTCAATTCTCCTCAGTGGAATTACAGGTACAATGAGAACCATACAGTGGGGTACCTCAAGGTTCTGTCTTGGGCACAGTGCTCTTCAACATCTTCATAAATGATCTAGATGAGGGGATTGAAGGGGCACTCATCAAATTTGCAAGTGTAGCAAGCTAGTAGGTATTGCTAACACCTTGGAAGATAGACTCAAGATTCAGAAGTATCTTGACAGATTTGAGCATTAGGCCCTAGCCAACAAGATGCAATTCAGTGGTGGGAAAAGTAAGGTTCTACACTTAGGCAGGAAAACCAAACACACAAATTCAGAATAGGAAATATCTGGCTCAACAGTAGTATTAGGTGGACCATCACTTAAGTATGAACCAGCAGTAAAAAAAGCCAATACAGTCCTATCAACAAAGATAATATAAGATAAGACAATATCAACAAAGATAAAGCAATAAGATCATGAGACATGATAGTACTGCTCTATACTGCACTAGTAAGGCCACACTTGGAATACTGCTTCCGGTTCTAGTCACCATAATACAAAAAAAAGACCCTAGAAAGTGTGCAGAGAAGAGCAACAAAGATAAAGGGTTTAGAGGCTAATTTATACATTGAAGCTCTAAGGGAACTAACAGCCTAACAAATAGAAAGGTTGGGGGATGATAGATGGAAGATGATAGCCATCTTCCAATACTTGAAGGACTCTCATGAGGAAGAGGGGATTGATTTGTTTTCCACTTAAGGACAGATTTGAAACAATGTGTAGACAATAGTCACATGGAGATCCAACCTGGAGCTGGGTAGAAAATTCCTGACGATGAGAGAAATTAGTTAATGGAACAGCTTGCCTCCTGGAGTTGTGGTTACTCCATTGCTGGAGGTTTTCAAGAAAACTTTGGGCAACCATTTGTCCAATATGAAATAAGGAGTCCTGCCTTAGGCAGGGGGTTGGACTAGAAGACCTTCAAGGCCCCTTCCAGCCATTTGATTTTATTACATACATCCATACGCACATATTCACAGCTCAAATTTTCTGTTTCCTCCTACTCCCTGAACTGTTTTGTAAGCATGATTTTCTCAATCTTCACCATAAAACTACTCATGTAACCTGCTTATATCTGTTGGGAATAGGTAAAGAGAATGAGAAATAGGGACTGTTATCATACTCCTGGCAGGAAGCCTTGATACAGAATGTGTGAATAGCTACAAACATAAGTACTTGTTAAAGAAAAAGTGGCTTTTGAGGAGGTGGGACAGCAAAATATGGCAAGGGGAAATAGAATTACTTTTCCCCACCAGCATGACTTTATCTTCCCCCCTTTCAAATAGGCTTACCAGCTATAAATGTTCAAAGGAAAGCTTTGAAACAAGGTTCTTTTATTCCTGTCAATCATCACTAGAACTTTTGAAAGGAAGAGTACACAATGGTATGAAAAGATGGAAACAAATTACAAACTTTTTCAAAATAACTCAACCTCTGTCTGCATTCTGCAGTCTTTGCTCAAAAGAATTAACATAGCAAAGGGGTCAGGCACATCACCCTTATGAAAGGGAAGGGTCCAAGGTATGGCCCATTAGAACATGAATGGCATAGAACAGGGGTCGCCAACTTTTGGACCTCAAGGGACCACCAAACTCATAATTTTAAATCCCATGGACCAGAAACCCTTGGAAAACCCCCAAAAAAGTCTGCAGGAAAATTCCCCGTCCCACCATCTCCAGCTCCGTTCTAGGGGGCGGGGGAGAGAGACTTTTGGCTTCAGGCAAGGAAAGCATCAGAAGCAGCAGAAGTCTTTCTTTCTCTCCCCCAAATTCCACCAGAAATGAATGTTTGTGAGACTTGTCGCACCAGCGCTGCCTCTTGGAGCAGGATGCCTTGCAGGGTCCCAAAGACTCATTTCTGGTGGAGTTTGGGGGAGAGAAAGAAATACTTTTATTTATTTATTTATTTATTTATTTATTTATTTATTTATTTATTTATTTATTTATTTATTTATTTATTTATTTATTTATTTATTTATTTATTTATTTAATAATTTTATATACCGCCCTTCTCCCGAAGGACTCAGAGCAGTGAACAGCCAACTAAAATATATATAAATTACAAATATAAATACAATTAAAAAAGAATTAAATTATGGGCTGCCAATTAAAAATTTAAACCCCCGATTAAAATAAGCTAAAACTTTCATACCCCAACCAATCAAATCTAAAACCCCTTATTTAAAATCCCATTTGAAGTCAGCTCAGGCCGGCCTGCTCAAAGAGCCAGGTTTTCAGGTCACGTCTGAACGCCCTCAAGTCAGTGGTTGTTCGTAGCCCCAGGGGCAGCCCGTTCCAAAGGGCGGGTGCCCCCACAGAGAAGACCCTATTCCTCAGGGTCACCAGGCGGCACATAGCTGCCATTGGGACCCAAAGGAGACCTTCTCTGTGGGAGCGCACCGGTCAGCGGGAGACTACTGGCAGAATGCGGTCTTGTAAGTATCCTGGTCCGATGCCATGGAGAGCTTTAAAGGCCAAAACCAATACTTTAAAGCGAACCTGGAAGGCCACCGGCAACCAATGCAGCTCGCGCAGGATACGCATCACATGGGAGTATCTCGACGCCCCCATAACCACCCACGCGGCTGCATTTTGTACCAGTTGGAGCCTCCGGGTGCTCCCCGCAGGGAGCCCCATGTAGACGGCATTACAGTAGTCCAGGCGGGAGGTGACCAGGGCATGGGTGACCGTGCGTAAGGCGTCCCGATCAAGAAAGGGCTGCATCTGACGTATCAGGTGAACCTGATAAAAAGCCCCCCTGGAGACGGCCGTGATGTGATCTTCCAAAGACAACCGTACATCCAGGAGGACACCAAGATTGCGAGCCCTTTCTGTGGGGGTCAAGATCTCATCCCCAATAGCCAGCGACGGAGTCAGTTGACTATATCGGGCCACCGGAAACCACAGCCACTCAGTCTTGGAAGGGTTGAGTCAAAGCCTGTTCTCGCCCATCCAGTTCCGCACAGCCTCCAGGCAACGGGCCATGACCTCCACAGCATCGTTGGGGTGGTTTGGGGTGGAGATGTAAAGCTGAGTGTCATCAGCATAGAGATGACATTTCACCCCAAAACCACGGATGATCTCTCCCAGCGGCTTCACATAAATGTTGAACAGAAGAGGGGAGAGGACCGACCCCTGAGGCACCTCACAAATGAGGGGCCTAGGGGTGGACCTCTCCCCCCCGTCAACACAAATTGCGAGCGGTCCGAGAGAAAGGAGGAGAACCACCGCAAAACGGTGCCCCCAATTCCTAACCCCTCCAACTGCCGCAATAGGATACTATGGTCGATAGTATCAAAAGCCGCTGATAGATCTAATAGGACCAGGACAGAGGAATAACCCCTGTCACGGGCCCTCCAGAGATCATCAACCAACGCAACCAATGCTGTTTCAGTACTGTACCCGGGCCTGAAGCCCGATTGGAACGGATCTAAGTAGAATGCTTCCTCCAGGTACTGAGGGAGCTGACGCGCCATCACACTCTCAACAACCTTCGCCAAAAAGGGAAGGTTGGAGACAGGACGATAGTTATTTAAAAGAGCCGGATCCAGAGAAGGCTTCTTGAGGAGGGGTCGCACCACCGCTGTTTTCTCCAGGGGATTGTCAACGAAGCGTTGACAATCCCCTGGAGCCAGCCTCATGTCACCCCCCTGGAGGTAGAAACCAACCAGGAAGGGCACGGGTCCAGTAAACATGTGATGGCATTCAGCCTCCCCAGTAATCTGTCCACACCCTCGGTGGTCACAGGATTGAACTCCTCCCAGATAACCATCTCAAGACTTGCCCCAGACACCTCCCCTGGGACCACCCAACTGGAGTCCAGCCCATCCCGAATCTGAGCGATTTTATCGTGCAGAAATCGGGAAAACTCTTCTGCCCTACCCTGCAAGAGGTCCTCCCGTGCTCTCGGCTCAAGCAGAGAGTGGGTTACTCTAAACAGAGTGGCAGGCCGATTTTCTGCCAATGCAATAAGGGCGGAGAAATGCAAACATTTCGCCGCCTCCATCGCCACTAGGTAGGTCCTAATATAGGACCTCACCTGTGTCCGGTCAGACTCGGCACGACTGGTCCTCCAGATGCCCTCCAGACGTCTTTTCCAGCACTTCATCCCCCTCAGCTCCTCCATGAACCATGGAGCCAAATGGGATCTGTGCCGAGTCAGAGGTCACAAAGGCACAACTCGGTCCAGAGCCTCAGCGGCCAACCTATCCCAGGTGGCCACCAAGTCTGTGGTCGAGTTATGAGGCAGAGTTTCAGGGAATGGCCCAAGCTCCATCTGGAACCGTTCAGGATCCATCAGGCGTCTGGGGCGGAACCATCTCCTCAGTTCTGCCTCCCTGCGATGGGGGGTGGCAGCACAGAAGTCAAGTCTAAGAAGAGAATGATCAGACCATGACAAGGGCTTTATAACTAGATCCCCAGAACGATCATTCAACCACTGACCAGAGGCAAAAATCAAGTCCAGTGTGTGTGTCCCCGTGTGAGTGGGGCCAGAAACTAATTGGGTCAGATCCATGGCCATCATGGAAGCCAGGAACTCCCAAGCCATCCCAGAGGTTTCCCCGAGTGAAGGCAGGTTGAAATCACCCATGACTAAAAGCCTGGGGGTCTCAACTGCCAGCCCGGCTATCACCTCGAGGAGCCCAGGCAGGGCCAATGACATGTGGCAGGGAGCCAGGTACATTATCAAAAGGCCCATCTAAACCCCCTGCCCCCACTTCACAAAGAGAGACTCACAACCAGCCGTCTGAGGAACAGTGGCTTCCCTAGGACAAAAAACTTATCTAATAATCGCTACCACCCCTTCCCTGAGACCTTGGTCGATAGAATGCTTGGAAACCTGGTGGGCACATTTCCACCAGAGGAACACCACCCTCTCAGCCCAACCAGGTTTCGGTGACACCAGCCAGGTCCACGCCCTCCTCCTGAATAAGGTCGTAAATCAGGAGGGGCTTATTAACAATGGACCTGGCATTGCACAACATCAACCGGGTACTCAGGGCCTGAGACTCTGCACAACCAGGCCTGCCAGATAGGTCGGGAGGGTCGGAGCGCACTACCACTTGGAGACAGCGGGTACACGATCCCCTAACCTGATATGGCCCTCTACCCCCATCATACCTGCCCCTCCCACTTATGGTGCCGATAGAATCCACCCCCTGTTGTCCAAATTCTGATCGCCTCCACAACTCACAACCCTCTGGGCCCTCCCAGACATGCACTCCAGCCTGGCTGACTCCAAACCCCCCGGGTTATCCCCCAAACCCGGTCTGGGTATCCTCCCCAATAACTCCCCATCCCCCAACCCTCTTCTAGTCACCCTCCCCAACCCCAACAAAACTCTAAATAAAAATTTAAAAAGTTTAAAACCCCCCCTACAACTCCTTTTCTGATGGCCATGCCACCTCTCCGGATCCCAGGAACCGACCTTGAGGTAAGTTGTCGATAGACCAGAGGGCCACTTCAGGGAGTGCGGGACCCTCCCCAGAGCCCATAAATCCACCAAAGAATAGCTAATTGGTCTTTTAGCCACCATCACCGCTGGATCAAGGACCACTGTCTTCATGCTGTGAGCCAACCTCGGACCAGACCCCCACGGACTCTGCCGTCGTCGGGGTCGCACAGCCACCGTTGGCGACATCATCGGGGCTGCCGTCTCCGTCCCTGGGGCCATCTTCGTCAAGACCACCGGCGTTGTTCGGGCAGGCGAGCACCGCAGTTGCCACTGCCATTGGCGCCCTTGATGCCGTCGTCCGCTCCGCTGTCCACGTCACCTCCGAAGCTGCAAAGGGCTCCCAGTCAACGCAGACGCTGTCCCCATGGCTGCCGGTGGTGCCGCCATGCCAGAGGGGCTGACCCTCCATGATAAGGCGGCCACCACCTACCACAGCCGCGGAGACCAGAACAAGATTGTCCAAGTCCTTGGAGCAGCAGATGGAGGTAGGACAGTTGGAAGCAAAGCACGAGGCTGCAACAGAACTATCAGCCACATGGTGACCCACTGCGGGGCACCCATGGTAGCCGCGGCGGCAGCAACGCCGCCACCACCCGCGGCCGCATCGGCGCCGCCCACTGCCGTGGCCATCGCAACACCCTCCACCGCAGCTGAGATGGTTAAAAACTGGCAGTCCATACCCAGATCGCCAGGGTCACTAACATCCACGGAGCCATCCCAGAAGGAGTGATGGGCCGTAACCAGACCATTGTCCACAAGGCCCTTGTCCAGAAGGTGAGCGTGGCAATCGCGGTGCTCACAGAAAACCTGCTGGCGTCAGTGCCGTCTCCGTCCCCCGCAGCCACCGCAGCGCCGCCCACCACCACTGGCCACCACAGCACCACCCCCAGCCATGGTAGAGCCAGCTGGAATGGGGTCCGGGTTCGCGGCAGGGCCTCCAGCCGCAAAACGACCGTGACGAGGCCTCCACCCCTCCATGGCCGCCGCGACACCGCTCGCTGTCACCGTCCACGGTAGCCACAGCGGCCGCAACAGGACAACCTCCGAGGCAGCCGGCATCAAGGCAGGGGACCTCTGAAGAGCCCCGACCATGGGGCAGTCCCAGGAATTCTGGCAGCCACGGCAGCCGCAGCCGCAGCCACTACGAGACCGCCACCGTCACCCAAGGGAACCACCCGGGCAGCCCAGGCGACCTCCTGGCGGCTCGTCCATCGCCCCGGACGTCCCCAAACCCCTCGGTACCCCTACCATACATGGGGGCCGAGGGGGGAGGCAGGCTCAGCTGGAAGTAGGCAGCGCTTGGCGGAGCTCCCCACAAACGGAGCTTCCGGTCGCCATCTTTGTTTCCTCAGAACTTTTGCTGCTTTCCTTGCATGCAGCCAAAAGCAAAAGAAGAAAGAAGCAACTTGGTGGCCAGGCGAGTTGTGTGGGGCGAGTGGGGCAAGTTCTCCCCTTCCGCCCTTTTCCCCCTCCCCTCACTGACTCATGTTGTTCGCAATGCAAGTGACGCAAGCCTTTTGTTCCCACGGGCCATGTGGGCGGCACAGCCTTGTGTTCTCTCACAGCCTGGATTAATTGCTTTGAGGAGGTGCTTTGGGGGTGACGTTTCTCTGCGGACCACCAACATTTTCTCGTGGACCACCAGTGGTCCCTGGCCCTCTGGTTGGTGACCACTGGCATAGAAGAAATTGAAAAGCCCATATACAAAGTAGATTTTTCTCCAGTTCCCTCTAAACCAGTCACTTGTCTTACACCAATTCACATTTTTTAAAGATATTTTTTAATACTGGTCAGAAATAAATTTGAAATGGTGGACTAACAAATGAAATAAAGTTACAGGCATTCAACATGCAAATAAACAACAGAGAAATCAAGATAATTCTAAAACCATATGAAGATTAAGTACTACTTCTTAAAATTGGGTTTCATTCATTCCTTCGTATTATTTGCTCCCTTTCAAATTGCAAAGGTGGTATTATACTAGAAAGTTAACATTTGCCATGACAATTAAGAGAAGCCATAGAAATAAACTAATATTGGATTATATCTTCTGCTATATTAGATTATATTACTGGTATGTGTGTCAATATTTACATAATGGATAATTACAGGTAGAAACATCCAGGGATAGTTCATTTGAAAAATACTAATTATTCAAAGGTCATTTACTGGAAAATATATATAACATAAGAAAAGCCTTCCTTGATGAAACCAAAAGCAAATTTTGTCCAGCATTTTGTTTTTCAGCCATATGGCCTCTGGGATGTTCACTCAAGCAGGAAGGGAGAGCTATCTCCTTCTTACTCTATTCCCTTGCAACTAGTATTTGGAGGGAAAATATATATATATATATATATACTTCAAATGCGCTATTTAAGTAGTAACTGAACAATATATATTTTTGAGAATTGAAGGAATGATCTAAAAATTATGCTTGACAAAACTGAAAGAAATAGAAGGTAGGGAAGAGAGCAGATGATATAAATGGACAAGGACAAAGATTATTAGAACTTCCTTGGACAAGCTAGAAATTATTATCAAAGACATGGATTTATTGGTGGGGAAAATTTCTTGAAGCCTGAATGGATACAGTCACCAGAAGTCAAATTCAACACAACCTCATCTTTATATTAAGTTTGAAAATAAAAAGGGCACACTGAAGAAGTGACTGGTTTTATCTGTGATTAAATTAATGGTAGTAATGTCCTCCATTTATGGAGTTCTGCAGAAAGACACAACATTTGTTTGAAAATTGCAACCTTTGCCGTATAAATTTTCTGAAGGAGGAAATAGGGTGGAATACATCCAAGTCACTGACTCTTTTAATCATGACAGACATAGACTTCAATGGGGGGCTTTTATATCACAATATTTTAATGATATTTTCCCCACAATGAATGGGAATGGCCAAACTAATTACCAAATGCCATTACAATGTGCTAATTCCTTTCAAATGAACATAGAATTATATTAGGAGATTTTTAGGGATCACCTCCAAATCAAAATATTTGACATTCATGAGAGTTAAACATTGTACAGTTTAGGAAACTTCCCAAGATTTTTTTTTAAATGTACAAAATCCAAGGTGTACCCAGGAAATATCACTTAACCTTTCCATAAGTTGTATTACAAACTTACATTTAGCAAAGAGTTCCCTCTTTCTATTCAGCTTTAGGCTTGTGAAAAACTAAGTTAATATGTTATTTGGCTCTGTCCTTCCCTGCCTCTATCTGTCTAAGCCAGTGGTTCTCAACCTTCCTAATGCCGTGACACTTTAACACAGTTCCTCATGTTGTGGTGACCCCCAACCATTATTTTCATTGCTACTTCATATCTGTAATTTTGCTACTGCGGCCTGCAGGGGAGGCGGGAGCCCTGGGATTGGAGTCCCCCATGACATAGTCTCGGCACTGGAGTCGGATGGGGAGTGGCCCAAGGGAAGCCCTGGAATACCCGTCCTGTCCAGTGCTGCTCCCCCTCCATGCAGGAGAAAGGCTTCGGCCCCCCATGGGCGATCCCAGCATAGGCTGAGGGGCTCCGGCTGCAGGGGAGTTGGACTCTGGCCCGAGTTGTGAGGAAAGGCCCAAGGGGAGACCTGGAGGTGCCCTGTGGGCCCTTCCATGCCACCCTTTGGCCTCTGTTGCCACTTCCCACAGGGTTTCCCTCCTTTCTCCGTTATGCCCCTGCAAACCAGGTTTCTTCTGCCTCTTCCAGGGGACCTGACGCCTTTTGGCCCCAAGGCCAGGTCAGGCTGCCTCCGGCCCCCTGGGCAGACGCTCGAGTGGGGACTGCAACGGGGAGGGAGGCTGAGTTGCCCACGCTCACTGTGGCCGAAGCTGGCCAGGAGGAACAGCTGGGCTGGGCCCGAATAGAGGAAACCACCTGCCTCGCTCCAGCCCCAGTGCCTCTTCTGCCATGGGACTTGCTGTGCCCCTTTGCCCACCCAGGTGAAATTTCTCCAACCACATGGATGCCTCTCCAGAGACGGAATATTTGCTCTGGTGCCGCTTGCCTGCCAGGCCCTTCCCAGAGCCCCCGACAGTGAGCCTTGGAGGAGCAGGTGCTGGAAAGGAGGTGCCTGTCCCTGGTGGCCCCGCTACCCTGCTCTTCTTGCCCCCACCAGGCTTCATGGCTGGGAGTGTTGGACAACCTGCCCCAGGCTGTCTCCCTCTGCTGCCGTCAAGAGAAGGGTGGCAGGGACTGTCTTTCTCCCACAGAAAGCCCCCTCCCCTCCTCAGGCTCCTTCCTCACCTGGCCTAGAAGGGCAGCTTGATGGCGTCTCCAGCCAGCCCCCCCAGTGCCACCACCGATGCCGCCTCCCGATTACAGGTGAAGCGGGAGCATCTGGGCAGCAGGAGGTGGCTGCAGCCTCTGAGCTTGGTCTCTCAGTGCCCGCACGTTGCTCTCAGACTGTGGCAGAAGCAGGTGGGCCACCCCTGGCCAGACACGTGTAAGGCCAGGTCAGAGCAGCAGGCAAGCTTCCCCAATGGCCAAGCCACCCTTGGCTCAAGCGGCCCCACTCACTTCTCCTTGCCAGCTGCTGTTGAGCCTCCGCCCAAGGTGGGACGCCTGAGAGCAGAGCCAGCTGAGGGAGCCAACTGCCACCCAGGAGCACTTCACTCGGCTGGCCATGAAAGTTGCGTGCCTACTTATGGTTGGGCTGCACATGGACACTCACCTTCCAGCAGGGGACAATGAAAGTAGAACATGCCAGGCCGACAGATAGAGGCAGTGTCTTGGTTCCTGAGACCATCGGAAATATGTGTTTTCCGATGGTCTTAGGTGACCTCAGTGAAAGGGTCATCCAACCCCCAAAGGAGTCGCGACCCTCAGGTTAAGAACCCCTGGTCTAAGTTGATACGTAATTTGCTTCTATCTCCCTGCCTCTGTCTATATAGTAAACTGCCCAGAGAATGCTGTAAAGCACTATGGGAGGCACATAAGCCTAAATGCTACTGCTATGCTATGCACTGAGCCACAGTGGCGCAGTGGTTAGAGTGCAGTACTACAGGCTACTTCTGCTGCCTGCTGGCTGCCTGCAATTTGGCAGTTCAAATTTCACCAGGCTCAAGGTTGACTCAGCCTTCCATCCTCCCGAGGTGGATAAAATGAGGACTCAAAATTGTTGGGAGTAATATGCTGACTCTGTAAACTGCTTAGAGAAGGCTGTAAAGCACTGTAAAGTGATATATAAGTTTAAGTACTATTGCTATTGCCACCGTTCCTAGCCATTCCATTTATCCAAGTGCTCTCCCAGAGAACAGGATAGGAAGCCCAACCAATTTTATCCTGAGGTTGCTGTTGAACAATACTGAAATTGGAGGGAAAGTATTATTTGATCACTTATGTGGCTAAGAATATTTTAAGACTGGGCATGAGATGAGTGAAATGTCATGGAGACATAGCAGAAAACAGATGGTGCTGGAAGAGGTTTTGTGCTTCAATTATCTGTAAGTGGAGACATGGCCAAAAAAATATCTTCAAGTGTCAAGTTCTTCACTTACAGAAACAATAGGGAAGATTAAGTAATCCTCAACTTATCCTGACTGGAGAGGCATGAAAATGTCATCAAATTCAAAGCCCCAGAGTTACGGGATCTTTTTTTCTGTCTTTTAGTTTAAAGGACTTTAATTCCAAAATCTCAGCATCCATTCTCTTCATTTGCCTCTGATACATTTATTATTTATTATTTCTGCAAATGTCATCCCATACTGTTGAAACTGTTAAAATATAAGTCTGTTTGTAGTTCATCCATGTTACTCTTTGGGAGGGTCTTGCTTTGAGACTAAAGTAGACAGATCATCATTTGATTTGATGCATAGCATATGCTTCATTGTTGAATCAATTTATACATATTTTGAGCAACATTTAGAAACAAGGTTCAATTACACACCCAATACAGTTTTCACTACTTTTGCAGCCATTTCATAATAATATATGAATGCATAAACAATAATGAACTTAGAGCAGCTGATGTCGCAATCATGAGACCTATGAATAAAAACCATGATTGCATTGATCAAATCTATCACATTCCAGTAGAGGACTGTGATGCATTGGTGCTGGCATGGAGAAAGACCTTCACACAATTAATCCCAAATATTACTGATAAGAAGTGGCAACTGCTAAACCACAACAGTATGTTTTAATTACAATCAAACACGTTCACTTTTGTGGATGGAATCCAAGAACTAGAATTTTGTCACTGAACAAAGAACGACAAAGCACCTGTGACTTTTAGCCTGAGCTTCCTGAGAAAACAGGACATTTTCCATCTGCTATTTACAATGATACTATTTATATATACATTTAATAACATTTTGTCATAATAAAAATACTTTATTAAATTCATATGCTGCCCAGAGTTGCTGGGAGTTGACTAGAATAAAATTTTTATTTTTTTTATTTTTTATTTTTTTTATTTATTGAATTTCTATACCGCCCCCTCTCCCAAAAAGGGACTCGGGGCGGTGCACAGCTTACTAAAAACAGACAATATATACAATTAAAAACAGATTAAACAATTAAATCAAGGCCGAAATACAATTTAAATATAAAAAATATAAAACTAATAGATTTAAAATTTATTTATTTTTTTAAAATTTAAAAACCTAGTTAATTAAAACCCCAAAAAAACGTTACTGGGCCAGGCGGCCTGTTGAAAGAACAGGGTCTTTACTGTGCGCCGGAAGGTCTGAATGTCGGTAATGGCCCGTATCTCCAGGGGCAAATCATTCCACAGGGAGGGGGCCCCCACAGAGAAGGCCCGCACCCTCGGGGCCGCCAACCGGCAATGATCAGGCGACGGAATCCCGAGGAGGCCAACCCTGTGGGAGCGCACTGGGCGGTGGGAGGCTGTTGATGGCAGCAGGCGGTCCCGTAAGTACCCAGGTCCCAAGCCATGGAGCGCTTTGAAAATGATCAATACCTCCTTGAATCGGATCCGAAAGGCCACAGGAAGCCAATGCAGCCTGTGGAGAAGCGGTGTTACATGGGAGCTCCGAGGGGCTCCCAACATCACCTGCGTGGCCGCATTCTGGACCAACTGCAACCTCCGGACACTCTTCAAGGGGAGCCCCATGTAGAGAGCGTTGCAATAGTCCAAGTGGGAGATGACAAGGGCGGAAGTGACTGTGCGAAGTGCGTCCAGATCCAGAAAGGGCCGCAACTGGTAAATCAGACGAATCTGACAAAAGGCCCCCCTGGCGACGGCCGTAATGTGATCTTCTAAAGACAGCCGTACGTCCAGGAGGACACCTAGATTGCGGGCCCTTTCCATGCGGGTCAAAATTTCTCCCCCCACGGCCAATGACGGGATAAGCTGGTTGTATCTGGGCGCAGGAAACCACAGCCACTCGGTTTTGGTCAGGTTGAGACGAAACCTGTTAAGACCCATCCAACTCCGCACAGCCTCCAGGCACTGGGTCATCACTTCGAGGGCTTCGTTGGGGTGGCCCGGGGTAGAGATGTACAGCTGAGTGTCATCAGTGTACTGATGGAACTCTACCCCGAAACCACGGATGATCTCACCCAGCGACTTCACATAAATGTTGAACAGCAGGGGCGAGAGCACAGACCCCTGAGGCACCCCACATAATAGAGGCCTCGGGGTCGACCTCTGCCCCCCTGTCAATACAAATTGCAAACGGTCAGAGAGGAAGGAGGAGAACCACTGTAAAATGGTGCCTCCCACTCCCAACCCCCCCAACCGTTGCAATAGGATACTGTGGTCGACAGTATCAAAAGCTGCTGAGAGATCTAACAGGACCAGGTGATTATCATGATTGGTTACACAGTCAACCAGATATTTAGAGTGGATTTGGCAGTTTTATTGACCTATCAAGTCCTTCCTAAGGACCCGGAATAGGTAGATGTTGTTTTATGGTGTTAAATGTATCCTTCAGGATGTGCGTTCTTCCAGTAAAACATCTTAATTCATTCAATTTTTCACTATTTTCCCTTGCTGATGGTAAAGGAGGCACATTTGTTTTGCCCAACTTCATTGCAATATCTTGCCTGTATATAGGAACAGTCCTGAACTCAGATGGTAGTTTTCCATACAGTTTCAGAGATAGGAGATGATGGAGGAGATAGGATAATCTGGCAAATGTTTTTGATATTTAATAAGAATGGCCTAACTTGTTCAATATTGTTTACAGAAGAGTCAGTGACAACTAGTTATAGAGGTTATGAGTCTTCCTCTCTTAATAATAATTTCTCCCAGTCTATCACCATTGACCAGCCACTGTGTCTTTCACTGTGCCATTGAACTTTGCACAAAGCTTAGAGACTTGTGCCAGTCTCTAACCAACATTGAACCACAGTACTGGAAATGCTCAATGTCCAATGGTAACTCTAAAGATTGCTCCAATTATCACATAATTGCTCTCATCAGATCAGCAAGGTTCTGCTTAAAATTACACAACCATGTCCAGCAGCAATCATCAAAAGGGAATTACCAAATGTTCAATCCAGTTTCCAAAGGGTACGTGGCACTTGTGACAATATTGCAAATTTGCACTGGATCATGGGGAAAAAAAATCAAAATATTATTTACATGTGCTTCATCAATTACAAGAAAGCCTTTGATTATGTTCATCATAAGAAGCTATGGAGAGCCCTACAATACTTGGGAGTACCAGCACATCAAGTTGGTACTGTACACAGATCAGGAAGCCACTGTGTGAACATCATATGGAGACACCAATTGGTTTAACATAGAGAAAGGAGTAGCAAAAGAACCAGTTTGCATGAAAAAGACATGAATTGACTAGAATACTGTTTTTCAAACTTGCAACTTTTAAGATATGTGGACTTCAACTCCCAGAATTTCCTAGTCAGTCACTATTCCTCTCAGTACACATTTGAATATGGATATTTAATTTTTAGTATTGTTTTTATATGGATGTATGTGCTAACATCTACTTACAAGACGTGTGTTTTTGTTTCTTTGCAATCTGGCATGCTTTTTTTGTTTTAATACTTTTTAATATATTGTTTCAAAGCTTTTATAAGATAAGGAAAAGATATAAGAAATTCATCAAGCTGTGATCTTAACTAGATTACTGGAGAGTTTGCAAAAATGCAAACTCTTTTTAGATGGCACCAGGATGGTCTCAAAACTTGCTGGGAAGAAGAAACAAGGAAATAATACCGCAGTTGGTCCACCATTTTTGGAAATATATAATTTAGCTGTTCAAGTCAAAGTCTTTTCTCTTCTTACTGATATACAAATCCCTGGGTGGGTGGAAAAATAGAATAGAGGATGACTAGGCAGTCTTTATATTAACACAGCTGGAAATAATTTAAAATGTTTTATTAGGTTTAAAAAAAGTCAATCACAGCCAAAACATTTCCACAAAACTTCTTTCCAATTCTCTGCTACTGAGTCTTTTAACTGCAGAAAGAAAAGCAGAATTTTAAACCTCCAGGCAAGAGATTAATACTCTGCTGCTTATTTATGGTTACTCCTCATCTCTGTCATTTCTGATCTCATTTACAATTAGAAGACCCCAAACTAGATCTTAGCTTCTGAATTATTTTAATTAGAGCTAGTAAATTAATCCTGAAAATACTTTAAAATAGCTTCCAGAGAAGAAGAAATGATGGATCTGAGTGCATCTTTAAAAAGTATCATATTTGTGGTTTACAATTACGTTGACTATGTTTACTTCATCAGCTGTATCTAAAAAAGTGGGTGCAATCCATGAAAGTGTGTGTAATAGTATGTGGGAATGATCTTGGGAGATTGGACAAAAAGATGGTGCCTAGGAATGGTCAGATAAGAAGAAGCATAGCCCACAGCTACATAATGGGTAGAGCAAGAGACTCAGGAGGGACCGCCCCCTAAGTTACTGGGCTATAAAGGTGGTAGGGGAGAATTATATTTCCAGATTTGCAAGGTTCTGTCAATGTAGCTTTGCAAACAAAGCAGAATTAGCTTATCTGGTCCTGTTTTCTGCCTGGTCCACCTAGTAAGGCTGAGATTGTGTTAATTTTTAAGACTTGATTAAAACACAGGACGTGGAAGGCTTCACCAAACCTGTGGACAGATATATCAAGTTCACACGGGAAAATGTTAAAGAAAACAATATACCTAATGTGTATTGTGCTGTACACATTAGGGAAGACCAAAGCATTAACATTGATGTTTACAGACACCCTCCCACAAACACAGATCAGTATTTACATTTTGATTCTCACCACTCACTGGAGCACAAAATGGGAGTGATCACAATCCTACACCACCAGACTGAAGGTTTGCTTACAAGCAAAGAGGGAAAAGAAAAAGAATTAAAACACATGAAGGAAGCCCTCAGAATTTGTACTATCCCAACTGGGCCTTCATCAAATTCAGAAAAATGCCTATCAGGATCTCCTCCATAACAGACAAAGAAGAGAATAACAAATGAAACAATGGGGTTATTCCAGGGGTGGGATTCTTACCTATTCGCTAGAACAGGTTGTTAACATTGTAAGCAGTTGTTAGAAGAAATTACTGGCCTAATCCTGTAAGGAAGGCAGGAAGGAAACATTCTGGTGTTGCTTACAGAAACTGCCTCTCCATTAACTCTTATTACATTCTTGGCAGGACTAGTCTTCCTGTCTCTGGAACTTCTCTGGAATCTTTTTTTCCTCCTTTGCTGGTACTTTGTTTGTGTGGAGTGACCATTCAAAGTTACAATGGCACTGGAAAAAGTGACTTATGATGATTTTTCACATTTACGACTGTTGCAGCATCCCCACAGTCATGAGAGGCCAGGCAAGGAGATGCATGCCTCAATGTGAGTGATGTTGAGTTGGCCATGCCCAGCCAATAACATGACCACCAAACCATGTCCACTCAGTCACATGACCACCAAGCCATGCCCACCACCTAAGCCACACCCACAGAACCATTTGTTAAAAAATTTGAATCCCACCCCTGGGTTATTCCATATGTTCTCAGGAGGATTTTCAACCAACACAACATACATACAAACTTTAAGTACTTTAAGAATACACTAAGGCAGAAGTTTGTCCACCCCAAGAATAAAACACCCAGACACAATCTGAGCAATGTGATGTATGCAGTATAATGCAGTGAGACATGTATAGATCTGTACATTGGCGAAACAAAACAACCACTTTACAAATTCATGGCACAACATTGGAGAATAAACTCATCAAGACCAGATTCAGTAAGCCATTTGCATTTGAAAGACCAAGGTCACTCTTTTGAAGACAGCAAAGTCCACATTCTGGATAGTGAGGACCATTGGTTTGAAAAAGGGGTCAATGAGGCCATCTCTGTTAAAATTGAACAGCTCTCTGTCAACAGAAGGGGAGGGATGAAACACCACCGATCTCCTATTTACAACGAAGTCCTTTCAGCAGTTCCCAAAAAGTTCCACTCTGGTTTATGTGACCTGAGGGCCAGTGGTGGGATTCAAATATTTTTACTATCGGTTCTGTGGGCATGACTTGGTGGGCATGGCAGAGGAAGGATCAGGGGTGGGATTCAACCGATGTTACTACCGTTTCAGTGACTATGTTTTGTGCGTGCATGTAAAAAAAAATCAGCTGTGCCATCCGGACAGCTGAAAAGTGCTGTGCGCAGGTGAGCAGCATTTGAAAAGCCTCCTTTTTCCTGCTTTTTCAACCTCAGCTGTGCCATGCAAAGCAGCTGAGGTTGAAAAAGCAGGAAATAAAGGACAGGTAAGAGCCTGGGCAGGCAGGTGGGCCAAACAGCAGCAAATACAGAACCGGTTCAGTGTCTGCTGCTCTTTAGAGCTACTGGTTCTGTACAACTGGGCAGAACCGGTAGCATCCCACCCCTGGGAAGGATACTGTAAAATCTCATCAGAGGTGGTATATGCCGGTTCTCAGAACTACTCAAAATTTCTGCTACCGGTTCTCCAGAACTGGTCAGAACCTGCTGAATACCACCTCTGCTGAGGGCACAGATAAACCTCCTAGGGGCCTCAACAACTTCCAGAGAGCTAATAACAAAGTGCTAACAGTCAAATGACTGCAAGGAAATATAAATCTTTCCATTGCCCAGCATTCAATCAGAACTGAGGATGCTTCTTGGATGAGAAGAAAAACTTCTTCAAGAAAAATATAAAGAAAGTCCGGTTGCCTTTTGAAAAAGCACCTTTGGGAAAACTGTGACTTGTATGAGTGAGAATCTCAATAATAATACTAATACTAATACTACTAATAATAAATATTTATTTATATATCGCTCCTCTCCCAAAAGACTCAGAGCGGTGCACAGCCGTACAATTAAAACAATAAATATGTGAAAAATTAAAACTAAATTAAACTAAAACCCTGGCTGTAGACAATTAAAACCCTTCCCTAAAACCCTAAAATTTAATAAAAGTAAAACACCCAAATCTAAAATCAGCCCAAGCCGGCCTGGTCAAAAAGCCAGGTTTTCAAGGCACGCCTTGAAACGTGGCCGTACGTAACTCCGGGGGCAGCCCATTCCAGAGGGCAGACGCCCCCACAGAGAAGGCCCTATTCCTCGGGGTCACCAGCTGGCACATAGATGCCGACGAGACCCACAGGAGACCCTCCCTGTGGGAGCGCACCAGACGGTGAGAGGAAAATAAACTTGATCTATAACTTTTCTCTCATGCGAAGATTCTTCAGATTGAAGATAACACATATAAGCTGATAGGCTGAAAAACTGAAGCTTTCTGGTTTAATATAAACTAGTTATATATCCTCTTACCTTGGTATTTGGCTTTATAATTCTCACTGCCATCCCCTAAGAAGCCTCCCCATGCCCAGTGTATGAGAGACATAGGGCTACCCCTGTTTTACTTTTTGGCAATTTAAAAGGGGTAAACAAGAGAAATTAATTCTCTAGTGCCATCTTCTGGACATATAGTATTAAGATATGGGGCTAAGAGCCCATATCTCCTTGGCAGATAGATCAATATCATAAGAGATTAATAGCACCAAACATTATTAAAGGAAAATAAAAATGAAAGGAGAGAATATAGCAATACATTTTAGGTTTAAACAATAAGCAAAATATTCACTTATAATAGAGATAAAATATAGAGTTTTCTGCAATGGAAATCAGAGCTTAAAGGGTTCTGGCAGAGAAAAATATAAAGGAAAACAACAAACAAAAAATCTCTGGCAGACCACAAGATGATGCTAATCTGCTCTTATTTAGCATGAAGAGAAGCTGCTTTAGAAAGAAGCTTGTTCCTAATTTTCTCTCATTCAACAGAGAAGATTGCTTAAAATTTAAGCTTAAGTTTTGTTCAAGGACAAAGAAGATAACTGGTTTCTTTGTGGCTGTAGTACATAAAGGCATACATACAGGAAAGAATGTTTTTATTCAAAACAGTTATAAAATACTGTTTTTTAACAATATGATGTCTGTTTATACTAAAAGCTATAAAGCAAAATAATTTATCAGGATTTTCATATCAGTGCTGAAAAATATTGTATCTTATGCTAATTATAACCAAAGTGAATCTAAAACACATTCATGAAATAGAAATATAAAGCAGGAAACAACATTATCCTAAAAAAATCTACTTTTACTTAGATAGGACAAAACTGGTTCTACTCATTATGCAAGCAATAGTGATAGCCCTATCACATTACATTGCATCATATTTATGATATCGGTTTCTGGACAGTTATCCAGATATAATGTGCAAATATTTATACTACAGACTCTCAAATTTATATTTTTGCATTGGAAACATGTGAAAGCTAGTCTGCATGGATTTTCTGCATGTAGAAAATCCTCCTCTCTACCAGGAGCAGTGTATCTGAATAGGTTTATTTCTGCAATAGCAATAGCACTTAGACTTTTGTACTGTTTCACAGTGTTTTACAGCCCTCTCTAAGCAGTTTACAGAGTCAGCATATTGCACCCAACAATCTGGGTCCTTATTTAACCAATCTTGGAAGGATGGAAGGCTCAGTCAACCTTGAGCTGCTCAGCATCAAACTCTTGGAATGAGCAGTGAGTTAGCCCTGCTGTACTGCATTCTAACCACTGTGCTATCATGGCTCTTAGGATGCATTGTTATAGAAGGTACAGTTCAAGACTAATTCAAGGGTCTGCAATAATTTTAGTTCACTAGGCATATTTGGAATTGTGTGTGTGTGTGTGTGTGTGTGTGTGTGTATCTTCACAGTATGACTGTCATGAGGGTTAGTGACACAGTTTTGGTCTACAACAGGAGTGTCAAACTCCTGGCCTGTGGCCGGATGCATCACGTGCTGGCCATACCCATGCCCGTTTTAGCAAAGGGGAGAAAAAGTCATGTGACACTGCCATGATGACACAAGTTTGACTGCCCCGGTCTACAAGAAACAAGTTGGTAATGCTGGTTCCTGCCAATTTTTTTCTGTCATGTGATGTTCTCCACCACCTAAGGTTACCACTGGCCATTTTTCTAAGCAAGTAGTAAATATTCTTCCAAATCAAATACTGGGCTGCAACCACTGTCATTTTAATTTTCTGTGAATACCTCCAGAACCTATGTAAAACCCAGTTAGGCTTTTATAAATAAGGAAGATGTTAAAAATTGGTTTTCACTTTATAAATTTCTGACTTCATAGTTAATTTATTTTACTTAAATAAATAAAAGAAAAGGAAGTAGGGTATAGAACTGAGTAGTTACCAAAGAGGGTGTTTACAGCAGCAAGATCTAATGGACAGCTCTAAAGAGATGGTTTGCTTGAAGGAAGATCAGATAAACACTTGCATGATTACAAGGCAACATTTCTTTCCACTTTTAAAAGCAAAACCAAATAATCATATTGCTTTGCTTCAAGGCCAAGTCCAGCATTTACAAATCATGGATGAAGCCACAAGACAATGCAAAGCACTGTACTGAAAAGAATTGCATGTCTCCATGGCTCAAAAAGTCTCATTAAATCAGGTCAGTCTGCATAGGATTAGTGAATAGAACTGAATATGCTTTGAAAATAATTCAAAAAGTATGCTTTAAAACAGGGTTCTCCAGCGTTGGCAACTTTAAGACTTGTGGACTTCAACGCCAAGAGTTCCTCAGCCAAAGGAACTCTGGGAGTTGAAGTCCACAAATCTTAAAGTTGCCAACGCTGGAGAGCACTGTTTTAAAATGTTTAGGAGCAGGAGTACAGCACCTGATAAAAGTGACTGAAGTAGAGGTGGTATTCAGCAGGTTCTGACCAGTTCTGGAGAACCGGTAGCGGAAATTTTGAGTAGTTCAGAGAACCAGCAAATACCACCTCTGACTGGCGATTTTACAGTATCCTTCCCCTGCCATGCCCACCAAGCCACGCCCACAGAACCGGTAGTAACAAAATTTGAATCCCACCACTGGACTGAAGCCACAATTTGAAAAAAGATTATGTTGCTTTAATTAGTTGATTTATTAAAGCAATTGTGTCTTTCAAATGATATGTAAAAGCAGCCTTGCGTGTTTTTAGGCTTATACAGATGCCTTCTGCCCCTCCCCCCAATTTATAACTGCTAAAAACTGTTGGTGTATTTCCCATGCCTTTTGAAGCAACTCTTTTGAGTCAATTTTGAAGCATTCACAGACCTACTAGTGAGCATAATCAGTTTTATAAAACCGCAAAGGAGCTTCTGTTTCTTGAATGAATGAAGTGGAGATTGCTGTGGTATAATTTTGAAAAGGCAGACTTGCAATTTTGAATGAGCAATTGAGCAATTTTTTAAAATAATTCAGTAGGAGATAATGTTAAAAAGTAAAATTTAGAAAAGATTTCTTAGGACTGTCATTGAGAGATGTGATTGACATTTTTGCAGGGGTGAAGAACCATGTGATCATAAGCCTTCATGATTCCACACTTGTGGTTTCCAAAACCCTGTAGGATTTTAGCAGTCAAAAAAATCTGGCACTCTTGACTCTTTTTTCACTATATTTTTTTCAGGGCTAGAATAGATATGTGAAATCTTTGCTAGTCTTAAAGAGTTTTGTATTTTTTTTTAAAGCCCCTAATCCCCAGGAAGTCTGAAAATTTCAGGTTCCTCCCCCCCACCCCTCCACATATCACTATATTGATAAGCCATGGTGGCACAGTGGTTAGAGTGCGGTACTGCAGGCTACTTCTGCTAACTGCTGGCTGCCAGCAATTTGGCAGTTCTAATCTCACCAGGCTCAAGGTTGACTCAGCCTTCCATCCTTCTGAGGTCAGTAAAATGGGGACCCAAATTGTTGGGGGCAATATGCTGACTCTGTAGACCACTTAGAGAGGGCTGTAAAGCACTGTAAAATGATATTTAAGTCTAAGCTATTGCTATGTGATGTCATTTCCACTCTTTAAGAGGTCCCAAAATGACCAAATCCTGGATATAAAGAGATTGCTTCCCTCATCCACGCATACCATAAACCATACCTCTTGACATCATTCTTTATCTTGTACAAGGAATTTCTTTTACAGATGCCTCTCCTTACTGTTTTCTTTGAAAAGACCAAAAGTCAGAAAAAAAGAAAACAATTACACCAGGAAACTGCTTTAAAAGCCATTTCCAGACCTCTGTCATTACAGAAAACAAGACTGCCTTTGTTTTAGATGAATTAGTTTTCTTTTTTCATTTATTTATCACACCACCACTATTCCCATGCCCCCTACCTCACATACTCTGAGAAGTTTTCTGATACATTATATATATGGAAAAAGAAGCAATTTCCAGGATGAATGGAAATAGTTTACTTTGTTCAGAAATATTAATAAAGAACAGAGGTGAGAGGTTATTAGCAATCAGATTGAATAGCGTTCCAAAAATATGGTGTATTTCAAGAGCTGAAAGTATGTAAGAAGCATAATGAGCAAATCAAATCAAGAATAGGGTTCAGAGCCTCTGGGTATAAATCAGGAAATGTAGAAGATGGAAATAATAGAATAGAAGCCTTTTTATATCATGCAAATTAAATTTAAGATGCAATACTAAGATTTAATCATATACCTGCTTGCCATTGTAACTCACTGCAACTGGGGCTGCCCTTGACAATTATCAGGAGATTTCAACTGATACAGAAAAGGATGAGGCTTTGATGTTTCAAGGTGTTGATCAAGCTGCTGGTTTTATCCTGGGTTATCTGTAGGGCCATCTATAGATAAGTAGAATCTGCCCAGTCAAGATATCATCATCTTCTTTTAACGATTCCATAATCCCTTGCAAGGTGGAGGCTGGGCAACTTAACGGAGTTGAGTGTTTGTTGGCTGGATGCCCTTCCTGTCACCAATGTGGAGTTATATTCAGCATATATATTTTCAATGTGCCCAGAGAGAAAAAAATCTACCTCTACCTAGGATTGAACTGACAGCCTCCTGATTTGTGAGGTGAGAGCTTCTACCTCTAGGCCACCACACCACACATCTGCCCAGTCAAGATATGCAGGTAGAAAATGTGTCCTGAATGGAGCTTTGGAAGCAAACAATATAATTTTAAAAAGCAATATAATAGTGGTAATGACTTAGATTTTCAAGAAGCCAAATCAAGAGCTTGTTTAGAAAAGCATTTGAGAACCAAAGAGTTGAAGGAAATGGGTGTTATCTGAGATGAGCGATTGGAGGTTATTTAAAAGAATTGTTGCACTAATTATGTACTTTGTAATTTAAAGTTAATTTTTATTGTATTTATAATTTTAATAATTTTGTCATGTTATTGTATTCATACGATGTCACTATATGTTAAAGGATTTGTAAGCCATGTTTAAATGATTGAGGCAGGATAGAAGTCCTAATATAAATACAAACAAATAAATAAAATAATTCTCATATCGAATGACCTAAGTGCCAGAGCTCACTGTAACAATATCGCAAAAAAGGCTTTAAGAGTTGTAAATCTGATTTTACACAGCTTCTCCTCTGGTAATACTGATTTGCAAACTAAGGCATACACAACTTTTGCTAGACCAATACTTGAATACAGCTCATCTGTCTGGAATCCGCACTGTATATCGGACATTAATACAATTGAGAGAGTCCAGAAGTATTTTACAAGAAGAGTACTACACACCTCTGTTCGCAACAGAACACCCTATATCACCAGGCTTGAGATTCTAGGCTTAGACAACCTTGAAGTACACCAGTTAAGATTGGACTTAAGCACAGTACATAAAATCACATGTTACAATTACCAGTTAATGAATATTTCAGCTTTAACCACAACAACACAAGAGAGTACACAACAGATATAAACTTAATGTAAACCACTCCAAATTTGATTGCAGGAAGTATGATTTCAGCAACAGAGAGGTCAATGTCTGGAACTCACTAACTCATTCTGTTGTCACCTGCTCAAACCCCCAGTCCTTTACCCTCAAACTAACCTCTATCGACCTCACCCCATTCCTAAGAGGTCTGTAAGGGGCGTTCATAAATGTACAATTGTGCTTACCATCCCTGTCCTTTTGTCACCAATTATTAGTTCCTATTAATATTAAATAAATACAAACAAATAGATAAAATACAGTACTGATAGGATTTGCTTCAGAAGGATTGCAGAATTTGAATCCAAATCTTCTCTATAGCTACTGTCTTGGCACATACCTCACTATCTGAACAAGGACAAATGTCTTCAAATGAAAGTGGAAAGGGGAAGCAAATGGACCTCTGTAGATGTTGTCTGTTGGCCTTCATCATACAATGGTGCCTTGATATTCAACTGCTTTGAAACTCATTGAACTTGGTACTCAACTCATTTTGATGCAAAAGTTTTGTCCCACTACTCATCATTTGTTTGGTACTCAATGGACGAGTTAGAACATGTCAATGTCAGCTGCCTTGTGACTCACTACATTATTCCTTATGGGAAAAAAATTGTTTGGTGCAATAGAACCTCTGGTCACAATCATACTTTATTCCACAACTTTGGTCGCAACCTAATACCATTGGTTATTTAGTCTGATTTACTTTATAGGGCTGACATCAGTTATTTTCTTGGACTGGGCTCAAGTCCTCCTTATCTGACTGTTGTCTTGGTAGTGATTCTTTCTTTTGTCCTTCAATGCCATTTCCTCTGCCCTCTCACAATTATAATTGTAACTCTTTTCAAAAGTTACATGAGTATGTGGGATGAGTGAATATGGAAGTCTGGGCTGAAACAAAGAGTATCTACTCACTAATAGAAGGCACCAGCACTGACTTATAGAAAAACATTTTTTCATGATCAAGAAGACAACAGCATCCATAGAGTTTTAGATTAGGGTGAAATTATGTATCTAAAATTTGACAATTTTTTAAAAAGGTAATCACCTATCAAAATGAGTAATTTTCTTTATATAAATAGGGTAGCAAAACCTTGAGGTTTTAAAATTTTGAAAGGGGAGAAAGTAAAACTGACAAATCTATTGAAGAGATAAATTGATTTGTAGGTTTAGCTTTTGAAAGCCTGGAATTTAATAGAATCATAGAAACATAGAATCAAAGAGTCATCATAGGACTGGAATAGATTTTGGAAGTCTTCTAGAATCTAGACCAACCATCTGCCTAGGGCAGGGGACCTTATTATATGCTGGACAAATGGCTGTCCAATCTTTTATTGGGCCTCCGGTGATGGAGCACCCACAAAACTAGGAGACAAGCTGAATCATTGGTTAATTTCTCTTGGAAAAATTTTCCTTAGATCCAGGTAGGATCTCTCTATCATGACCTTCCACTTGTTGAAGTTTAATCCTTCATTCAACTGTATTTAATGTACTGAATTATAAAACTCAATATTTTTCTTAGACTACTCATCGTTAGTAGCCAACACTGTAATTGTTACAGCGTCAATGCCTCTCTTTTTCATGCCTTCCTTATCAATTGCAATGTCATTGTATGGTTTACAAATCCCATAGTTTCCAGCCAACATACCCATTGGCCATGTAGCAGTGGTGGGATTCAAAAATTTTTACTACCGGTTCTGTGGGCATGCCTTGATGGGCATGGCGTGGTTTGGTGGGCGTGGCAGGGGAAGGATACTCATTCCCTCCCCACTCCTGGGGGAAGGTTACTGCAAAATCCCCATTCCCTCCCCATCCCACTAACCTGCTTTCCAGCTCCGTTCTCCTGTGCAGAACAACAAAAGAAGACCCAGCCGATCAGCTGGAACTTGGGAGGCAGAGAATAGATAGGGGCGGAGCCGGTTGTTTGCCGGTTCTCTGAACTACTCAAAATTTCCTCTAACAGTTCTCCAGAACTGGTCAGAACCTGCTGAACACCCTTTCTGCCATGTAGGCTGGGAATTCTGGGAGTCGTAAAACTGGAAGGCATCAGGTAGATAAAAGTCGAATAGCTCTAAACTGACCACTTCATACTTTCTGATCAGGGGCTTTGGTCCTGACCCCCTTATACAGACAGTGTTCCACACAAGAAAGAGACTGGGCAGCCACTCTTTGAAGGCGAGGTTCTTGGTATAAAGGAGTTGGACCATAAACCTACTGATTTTTTCCCCAGCTGTATAACTCACTTCCCACAAGCTTCCTGAGTCTATCTAACAGGTCTGTTGTGAAGGCAAGATGAGGTTTATTTATTGCATTTCTTTAAAATATTTCTCACATTTACAATATCAGCTATGTAGTTCTACAAACCCAAATGTATCAGTCTCTTCTGAGGTAAAATAAGACTCATCTTTAAAAGGCCTTTTGAAATGCTTTTGACTTTGCTTTCAAACTAGCGCATGAACTCAATTAAGTCAGAATATTTCTGCTTTTTTACAACATGCTAATTTTCTCTCTTTCTTAAAAAAAATCCCTATGAGAAATCAATGGTGAAATGAACCATGACATCTCAGTAATGTTTCTCTTTCGTGCTCCTCTGGAGAAAAAACTTGTTCCACTGCATTTGTCTGAAGCGGATGCTTTCCTTCTCATTACATCTCATGCTTTTATGGCTCTAGTTATGGAACTCCTATTAACTGTTGTTTCTTCCCATTTATTTTATGAACTTCGCTTGTACTTTTGAGCAGTTTTGAATCCCTTTTCCTTTTTTTCTGGATCCCTGTTTGAAGGAAATTGTACTTCTTCCTCTTTGATGGTGGACAAAGTTACCATAACTTTCCCCACAACTCAAAGCTGTCTTGAATTGAGTTAGGGCCAGAAGTGGTATTCATCAGGTTCTGACCAGTTCTCAAGAACCGATAGTGGAAATTTTGAGTAATTCAGAGAACCAGCAAATACCTCCTCTGACTGGAGATTTTACAGTATCCTTCCCCTGCCATGCCCACCAAGCCATGCCCACCAAGCCATGCCCACAGAACCGGTAGTAAAAAAAATTGAATCCCACTACTGGTTAGGGCATCTTGATCTTTCTAGCAGAAAGCTTTCTACCCATTGAAACCAAGGTGAACCCAGTTGTAATTCCCAGAATTATGTGCCCACATGGAGTGAATGTAAAAGGATGGCAAAAGGGTGACAGATTGAAGATGGATCAGGAAGAGGATTTATAAGATAATGGACAGGAATGATAGGAGTACATGGAGCAAGGAGCAAGAAGACTGTATTGGAGGAAACGGCAAGGGAGAAAAGAATTGTAATTGTAATACTTTATATATATTTTATATCATCATATTCTTTATAGTTTGGAGTGGTGCAGTGGCCTAGAGGTGGAGCTCTTGCCTCACAATCAGGAGGCTGTGAGTTTGATCCTAGGTAGCGGCAGCTATTTCTCTCTCTGGGCACAATGAATAAATATCAGCTGCGAACTCTGTATTGGTGACAGGAAGGACATCCAGTAAACACTCAGCTCCATTCAATTGCTCTGACTCCACCCTGATGCAAGGGATTACGGGGGTCATTAAAAGACAAGTAAATATATCATATACTTTATAACTTCAATCAGTCTTGTACTGTTGCTGACCCCATTTCTTCCAGAATAGGACAACTCAACAACGCTTAATCTAAAAGTCATCCTGAGAGTAAAATAGAGATACCTAAATTTAATCAATAAATAAATGATTTATTTTGGAATGAAATGAATCGTGGTTTTAAAGAATTAAGAACTGAATCAATTGATGGGAAGGGGCTGTGAAAATGGGCAGGAAACCAAAGGAGACCTCCTATTCAAGATTGTTTCCACTACACCATACTCACCTTTTTATAAGTATTGAAAAATGCTTAATTGGTTGGCAATATGAGATGATGTTCTAAATCTCTCAGCATTTCGATCCCGCTTTAATATAAAGTATCTTTGTCCAGTTGTTGGGGGATCCCCACAACTCCAGTCAGTGCCCATAAGTCATAATTTAAATTTTCCACAAATTATTCTACAGGTCACCTCAACTTTAACACATTATTTGGCTCAGTATTTGTAAACAGCAATGGATCATGCCCAATATTTCCTAGTTGAACCACAGACAACTACAATGATATAATACATATCGATTTTACAGAAGACAATGTTGAAAAAGCATTACGCAATCTAAAACTATCTTTATCTATTGGACTAGACAGAGTTTGTGCCTACTTAAAAAAGCTATCCACTGCAATAGCAGAACCTCTAAGCATAATCTTTGAAAAATCTTTCAGGACCAGCTCCTTGCCAAAACTATGGTCACAAGCCACAGTAATTCCCATCTTCAAAAAGGGAGACCCCAGCCTAGTTGAAAATTACTGACCTATCTCTTTATGCTGCGTCATCTGTAAAGTCATGAAATCAATTATTAACCAATCCATTATCCTCCATTTAGAGACAAACAACCTACTCTCTAACAAACAGTTTGGCTTCAGAAGGAAACTGTCCTGTAATCTGCAACTCTTGCACTGTAAAAACATATGAACTACACAACTGGATCAGGGCAAAGCAATTGACGCAATTTACATAGACTTCTGTAAAGTTTTTGATTCAGTGGTACATGACAAACTACTCCTAAAATTAAGATCTTATGGTATCTCTGGATACCTGCATAAGTGGATAGAAGCATTCCTATCAAACAGGCAACTAATGGTCAAAATTGGGAGTGTCCTATCAAATCTTGTACCTGTCAACATTGGTGTCCCCCAAGGCAGTGTTCTAGGACCAACTCTCTTCATACTCTATATTAATGACCTATGTGATTATATTAAGAGCAACTGCATTCTTTTCACTGATGATGTAAAGCTATTCAATACCACTGACAATGCTGCTACCCTTCAAAAAGACCTCGACTATGTGTCAGAATGGTCAAACAAATGGCAACTTCAGATCTCAACAAGTAAATGCTCTGTCTTGCATATTGGCAAAAAAAATCAAAAAATAAAATACTAGCTGAATAGTCAAGACCTTGTTGATGACACAAACTTTATCAAGGACCTTAGAGTACTCATCTCAAATGATCTAACTACTAGAGCTGTAAGTACATAGTCAAAAAAGCATTAAGAGTTGTTAACCTAATTCTGCACAGCTTTTTAGTAATATCACTTTACTAACTAGAGCATATGAAACATTTGCTAGACCAATACTTGAATACAGCTCATCAGTCTGGAATCCGCATTACATATCTGATATTAATACAATTGAGAAAGTCCAGAAATATTTTACGAGAAGAGTCCTCCACTCCTCTACTCATAGCAGAATACCTTATGCCACCAGACTTGAAATTTTAGACCTAGACAACCTAGAACTACGCCGCCTTCGGTTTGATCTAAATATAGTACATAAAATTATATATTACAATGTCTTATCTATCAATGAATACTTCAGCTTTAACCAAAACAATACAAGAACACAAAATAGATATAAACTAAAGATAAACCGCACCAAATTTGATTGCAGGAAATATGACTTCAGCAACAGAGTAATCAATGTCTGGAATACTCTACCTGACTCTGTGGTTTCTTCCCCAAACCCCAAAATCTTCAACATTAGACTGTCTACTATTGACCTCACCCCTTTCCTAAGAGGTCTGTAGGGGGTGTGCATAAGCGCACAAAAATGTGCCTACCGTTCCTGTCCTATTGTTTCTTCTTTTTCTTATTCGTATCCATTTCATTTATAACCATGTTTATACTTATACCTGTTATCTAATAATTGTTTGACAAAATAAATTAAATAAATAAATAAATGAACTTATGACCACAATGGAGCCCCAGATTTATGCTGCTAAGTGAGAAATTTGTTAAGTGAATTTTGCCCCACTTTAAAGACATTTCTTGCCACAGTTGTTAAGTGAATCACTGCAGTTATTAAGTTAGTCACATGGTTGTTAAGTGAATCTGTCTTCCTCATTGACTTCGCTTATCGGGAGTTCGCAAAAGGGGATCATGTGAACCCAAGGACATTACAACCATCATAAATGTGAGTCAGTTGTCAAGCATCCAAAGTGTTAAATTTATAATTACCGACAAAGGAATAAAGGGTGTCCTTGTTGGTAAATATAAATTTAACACAAAATAGTTTGTCGTGAAAGTGACTGCCAGCAAAGGCTCCTGGACTGGGGCTGAAAGGCAAAAGGGAAGCAGTATGCTCCTTCCCATATTTGGGTATACCAGGTTGACTTGAGAAAAAAAAAAAAACACTCAATCATCCAAAGCAGTGGTGGGATTCAATTTTTTTTTTTACTACCAGTTCTCTGAGCGTGGCTTGATGGACGTGAAGTGGCTTGGTGGGCGTGACGGGTGAAGTATGCTATAAAATCTCCATTCGCTCCCCACTCCTGGGGAAAGGTTACTGCAAAATCCCATTCCCTCCCCACCCCACTAACCTGCTTTCCAGTTTCATTCTCCTGTGCAGGACAACAAAAGAAGACCCAGCCAATCAGCTGGGACTCAGGAGGCAGAGAATAGATGGGGGCAGGGTCATTCAAAGGTGTGTATTTGCCAGTTTTCTGAACTATTCAAAAATTCCTCTACCAGTTCTCCAGAACTGGTCAGAACCTGCTGAATACCACCTCTGATCCAAAGGTAAATCATGTGACCACGGGATGCTGCAACGGTCATAAGTGTGAAAAATGGTCATGTCACTTTTTTCAGTGCCTTTGTAACTTCGAATGGCCACTAACTGAACTGTTGTAAGTCGAGGGCTACCTGTATTTGGGTAGCATTATGGAAACTTTTCAGAAGCAGCCACTAAGAGAGGCTAGAATATTATTGTCACGTGAAAGGGAAGCAGTATGTTTCTCCCCATATTTGGTTAGACGAGGTTGATTTGATAGAAAAAATGGTCTCCTAGTGTTGCTTCAACAAGCAGAAACCTCACTGGCTTGATACCATCAAAACCGATGCAAAGATGAACATTTAACAACTGAAAGAAGCTGTGCTTGACAGGGGAGCATGGAGGGAGCACTTGCTTATAAAGTTGCTAAGCATCGGACACAACCTGCATAGAGGGGAACTCAAATGGCTGTAAGTTCCTGAATTGCTTCATTCTCACAGTCTTTCCTCTCATCCTGTATGTTTGATCATTTGATGAATGTACTCGGAAGGGGATTCTTATCTCACTTCGGGATATTTCATTCATCTTATAAAAAATTATTTAGTCTAGTGCTTCCCTCCCCTTCATTTCTGCACATACTTTATTCTTTTTGTAAATTGCCTTAGGAGTAAGATTAAAGAGTAGCATTAAAATATGGATAAATGATTTTTGCCCCAGGGAATGGGGAATAGTATATCCTCACCCACATAAAGTTCCTACATTCAGTATTCTCCCATGCATTTTTAATGCACTCCTGAAGTGTTAGAAAAATATAGATCACCAGGGCTATCAGTTGATTAAAAAAAACTTAACTAGTAGTTCCTATTATTTTTAAATAAATGAAGTAAAAATGGCAGAAATAAATGGATGGATAAAATATTCCAAAGAGTCTGAGCAATTCTCTAACAACGCATTTTAGATATTTCTGTTATTGTGAATGGGGAAACTATGCTTTTCTTTTCTTTTTAATATGAAGCCTGACATTTATGACTCATGGACATATTTATACTGAGAGTAATCAATAGAATAATTCATCCAAACAATGAATCTGCTAAGCATTGCAGAATATTGATGAGATATGTGAAGATATGTGATCTACTTATTTTTCCTATGGCCTGATTCTAACCAAGGTGAGAATTACTGACTTAAAGCCTATTTAAACTTAACTCCAGACATGCATACAATTCCCAAGTCTCCTCCTATTTTATTTGTTGAGTTTTCAAATGTAGAATCAAGAATTAATCTTCCTTTCTTCCTTCCTTTTCTTCCTCCCCCCACCTTTTATAATGGCAGCTGCTTTATTTTAGTAATCTCATCTCTGGAAAATAATACATGACATTTCTGAATCAGTTACATCTACTTAACCTTCATAGAGTATGTGTGCTTTTATGGCAAAATTTGGGAAATTAGTAATCAATGAAATTTTCTTTTTCTTTCTTTCTTTCTTTCTTTCTTTCTTTCTTTCTTTCTTTCTTTCTTTCTTTCTTTCTTTCTTTCTTTCTTTCTTTCTTTCTTTCTTTCTTTCTTTCTTTCTTTCTTTCTTTCTTTCTTTCTTTCCTTCCTTCCATCCATCCATCCATCCATCCATCCATCCATCCATCCATCTATCCATAAGTTGAAAACTCTACTATTATTGCTATCCTTGTTGTTACCTGACTTGTTTATTTATTCATTTATTTTTTCAGACTTATTTATTTATTTATTCATTTATTTTTTCAGACTTCTATTCAGTAAAACACTAGACGGCAAACAAAAAATAACAATAATAATAATTAAAAATATATACAGCACACATATACAAACAGGTTAGGAGCCACACTATACTATGCATCCATGCCAGAGTTGCCAAACTAATAGGCTAGGTCCAATAACTAGGGAAGAGACTGATCATAATCTTCTGAAAGTAGGATTGGGGTTCTCCATACTTCTGTAGGGAAGTTGTTCCACAACACAGACAACATGATAGAGAAGGGATATTTCTTGGGAACAATGACAGTGAAAATTTTGTGCTGAATTGTGGATCTATAGCATGTCTACTCTACCAGAACTGTAAAATGGCAGAAACTATTGGGAAAAGGTCATCCTGAAAATGCACACACCCCCAATAATTTGAGTTAACCTGTTTGAAAGGCCATTTGTGCTAACGTAATTCTATGTTGTATGTTTGTCTATGGAGATTCCCAGTCATCCAGGTCATGGTTGTTCAAAAGATTATTTTTTCAAGATGCAATTGGAGTTTCTTGTTTTTTTTCCTTGAAGACATTTTACTTCTGATCCAAGAAGCTTCTTCAGTTCTGAACTGAAGAAGCCTCTTGGATGAGAAGCTAAACATCTTCAAGGAAAAGAAACAAGAAAGCCCAGCTGCCTCTTTAAAAAAGCACTTTTGGGACATGTATGTTTGGATTTACTGTCATGTTATTACTTTTTGGGTACTCAAGATGGATAGGGATGAAGTCATTCTTGCTTTGCAGACATGTTTTATTTGTCATGCCATTCTTCTTGGCTTTCCAAAGTTTGAGGAATGAAAAAAAGAAGACATCATGAAGTTCACAGGAGCAATCTGAGGTCATCCACCAGAGTCAAATAAAGCATGCATTAGAAACAATTTGCACTAAAAATCATATATTTGGAAAAGGAATGGTAAAAAAAGCTGAGAAGACTGTTAAAGTATGTAGCAGAAATTCAAATCCAGAAAACACACAGATGACTGATTCAGCAGGATCATTAACTTTTTTATAAGCATAATAATATGAGTAAAGTTTACAATACCATTTGTAGATTCTTTCAACGTGACATAAGCAAAAACACAAGCAGCAGTTGCAATTCCTACCAAAGCACACAGAGCCCAAACCACACCCAGGCTGTCTGGTCTGTTGCTATGCTTACTCACTTGCTGACTTTGTTAACCATGTCTCTGCCAGTTCATGAATATACTCTGACAAAGACTATGTATCAAAAGCTTATATCACTTGAGTTAGTCACAGTTTTAAAAATATACTCTAATTTTGTTTAGAAAAAAATAGAAAGCAATACAACGAAAATTGTTTGGAAAAAAAATACATGCAAATGTGTGTGTATTAGGCAGTCATGAATGTGAACCAATTGAAATATGATCCAAAAATAGTAATGGTAGACAAGTACTATATTAAATATGAGTCTGAGGGAGTCTAAACAGTGCTGTACATAACCATCATTTATAGACACAATACTAAAATATTAATATTTTCAGGATTTTTTAGTCCATTTTTAATCATCTAATAACTTTTATGTCAAGCAGCTATGTATCATTTCCAAATATTAAAATACATTCTTCACTGTGGAAGTTGCGTATGCTTTGGTCTCTGCAGTAGAGGGTTTCCCTTCTCAGTAGTATGCATCAATAGCAATTATGTGGCTTTTTCACAAGATGGCTACCAGCAGGAGACTCTTAAGAGTGCCAAATGACATTTTCAAACACATTTCATGGTGAGAATTGCATCTTCCCTTGTCAGATTAGAGGCGGAATCTTTTAACTTTCTTTTCAACGTGAATTTAAAGCCTGCCTTCATGAAAACTGTGAGGGTTGCCTGAAGATGGGACGTGAAAGATTGTTTCCCTCAAGATCAGTCTCACTAAAGTGTAAAATCTACCTTCACTTTTCCAGTAGCAGCAGGGCAAATATCCTGAAAGAGACAGTGAAGAGCTATATTACTAGTCTAAGATTGTCTTCTTAGACAATCTTTTCTTCTTTAGTCTAAACATTTTTTTCTACTGGTAGTCATGATTACATTTGCCATATCACAACTTAATTGGAAAGTCCACCTTATTTATGTAGAATAGACTGTAATACAACATTTCAACTGCTAACCAAGATAGTTGTTAAGTGAATTTTGCCCTATTTTACGACCTTTCTTGCCACACATGTTAAATGGATGACTGAAGTTGTTAAGTTAGAAACAGGGTGAATCTGGCTTTGCCATGGACTTTGCTTGTCAAAAGGTTGCAAAAGGTGATCACATGACTTTGGGACACAGCAACCATCATAAGTATGAACCAATTGCCAAGCGTCTGAATTTTGATCACATGATCATGGGAAGGCTGCAAAGGTCATAACTTTGAAAAATGGTCATAAGTCACATTTTTTCAGTGCTGTTGTAACTTTGAACAATCACTAAACAAACGATTGTAAGTCGGGGACTACCTGGATTGAATTAGTGTGTTTGCATCCCTTCATGTCACTTTTTGATTCCTACGGGTGATTGTCTTTGCAATTTTCCTGGCAATGTTTTGGAAGTAGTTTATGATTGCCCACTTCCTGGGACATTAACTAGGGCATCTGTTCGGACCCTGACAAGAGGATGTGACTAGTTCAAGATTACCCAGGTGGTTTTGTGCCTAAGGCAGGACTAGAACTCCCAATCTCCCAATTTCTATCCTGATCAGAGGTGGGATTCAGCAACTTTTGACCAGTTCTAGAGAACTGATAGTAGAAATTATGAGTAGTTCAGAGAACCGGCAAATGCCACTTCTGATTGGCCCTGCTCCCATCTATTCTCTGCCTCCCAAGTCCCAGCTGATCATCTGGGTCTTCTTTTGTTGCCCTGCACAGGAGAACAGAGCTGGAAAGCAGATTAGTGGGGTGGGGAGAGAATGGAGATTTTGCAGTAATCTTCCCCTGTCCTGCCTATCAAGCCACAACCACCAAGCCAGGCCATACACACCAAGCCACGCCCAGAGAACCAATAGTAAAAATTTATGAATCCCACCACTGATCCTGATGCCTAAACTAATACACCAAACAGGGCAATCAGAATTTTATTATGCCTGGTTTCAGAGCAGCTTGAGCTTTGATTCATTTATTTTGGTAATGTGACTGCCTATCTGAGAAGTAATCAGAAAGAGATCGTTTTAACAGTCAAGTGATAAAGGCAGAGCTTTTCAGCAGAAAACTACTCTGACAAATATATAGATGAGACCTTTATAGCATTTTTAAAATGATAATAGGTTCCTAAGACTTACCATGTGGGATCCAAAGGTTAAGTACAGAACAGTGTAGGGTGAGTCTCAACAAGAATTCCTTGAACAGTTAAAGAGATATGGCATATGATGGGATGAACAATGCATGATCATCAATTCATGGCCATGATACATTCTCATCTGAGGAAGCTTGAATAGAATAGCTTCATGTTCAATGCTTCAGATAGTTTATGAGTCCTACCACATGGGAATCGTAATCTGTGTTCTTGCTAATCCTACCCCCCATGGCTTGCGTGGCATTAGCCAAGTTATGATTTGTTCCAAATGCAGATAATTTAGTTCTTGGCTGCTCTCTGAAAATAAGTTTGTTTGTTTTCTGTATACTTCAGGGAAGAGAAAGTCCTTTTGTTGTGCTGTTATGCCTTCCCTACCAGGTCTCTGATTCCTACAGTTAAACTCCAATCCTTCCAAAGATGAGATATTGCTGGTTTAGGAAGAGATCCTACTACTGTGATAACTGGTTTGCAGTCAAATTTGGTAGGACAACATAAAAAGGCAGATTGATTTTAAAGCAACCTGGGTATATTTTGTAAATCTAGCAGATGCTGAGTTGGAAGATCAAATAATTTGCCCTAGTTAACTCACTGATGTGAATCTTGATTCATTATTCTTGGAATGAGGGCAATATACACATTCAAATTAAATCAGATAAATGGAGAAACTTATATAAACCCACTGAATGTAAAAAAAAAAACCCTTTGAAATAATTTAAATACATTTCAATACATTTTCCCCACCAAATCAGCCTTACTTTCCAATTACAAATATGTTGTTTGATGTCATTTTACTTTTAGGTTATTCTTAGTTTGTAACCTACTCAATTTTATTGACATCTGCTTTCATTTTCTTGTTAATGTTTTTGCTCAGGTCTCAGAGGAGCCCACTTAGCTTGCCTATTCAAATTTGTTACTGCCACAAACAAAACAAAACACCTCCCTTCCTTTGGTAATTTTTAACGTTTGCAAACCTCTTCATAATTTTTGGATGCCACAGTGAATATTTTATTTATATTATTATATATTTTATATATATTATTTATATTATTTGTATCCCACCTGTATCATTTTACAAATAACTCAACATATCCAATACCCCTTTCTCCTCCTCTTTTCCTCACAACAACAACCCTATGAAAAAGAGTGACTGGCCCAAAGTCACCCAGCCATTTTGTGAGTTACTTGCTAATTATTGTTCTGACAATATCAGCATATGCGATGCAAATATAAAAGCATGCATTTATACAAATTTTACTGAATACTCAGTCTTTTCTAATGCTTCGCTGCCCTTACTCTTCTCATCTTTTGTTGATATCATTACCCTACACATACTTGACATTAAAATGTACTGGATCCTATGGGATTACATGCTGCTACATGTTTATAACATTGCATTGGATGTTTGATGTTTGAGATAACAGTGTGATCCCTCTGGGTAGGGGACTCAGTTGCCATATTTGGCAAGATGATGTCATAGACACTCCTAACAACAACTGTGTAGTTTATCTGATTGAAAACAAGGACAGTGAAGACTGAGAATCTCTACAGACACCTAAGGGCAGTGAAGACTAAACCAAAGTAAATAATGCAGAGAATTCATAGAGAAAAGAAGAGAGGAATCTAGTATTAAATACTCTTAAGTTTGGTATTTAGGTTTGGGAGCAAGGGAAATTGGTTGATAAGCAAACTGAGTGTGCTAATTTAGCACTTACACCGATGTGAAAATATATTCTGTGGAATGTTTATTATGTTACATACTCAACAGAAACTAAAGCGATAGCACAACATTGTTAACAAATAACGTTATAGGTGCAGATAAGTTCCAAGCCAAAAATTATGGTTGAGTAGTAAGTTATCTGTTGAATATCATGATTGCTAATGAAGACAACCTTTGCCTTTCCATATGGCTGGGGGGTTCTTGTCTTAATGAGATGTTGTTACTAATGTGCATTAGATTCCTTTGATCCATTCTCAGTGCATTCTGGGTGCCAAAGATGGTTCTTTTTATCACTTCAGAGCTGTCCTTACCTATTTACTGATATCTGATGTTAATTTTATTTTTTCTCCCTCATTAATTTCCAGAATGCAGAAACAGCAAGAACAGTGTCAGATATTTGCAGTTCTTATCTTCACATTTATTTTCCTGCTGGCAGCTGTGAGCACTACCGAGGCTGGCAAAAAAGAAAAAATAGGTAAGCGCAAATAATTATAGACACTTAGAGAGGTGGAGGTATGCTGTAATTTCTGCTTCCATCTCTGGTTTACTGATGGTTGGTATTGAAGTGATCTGTTTCAGCTAAGTGAAAAAAATACTGCACAATTTTGGACTTAAGTCTCCTTTGTTAAATACATATCACTGGTATCTTTAATAGAGATGAGTGGGGCTTCAAAGCAGGGAGCCAGGTCTTTAGTTTTTATGGAAAGCATCCTCTTGGAGCAAAACCACACAATGGCTCTTTGTGTTACTTCACTTCTATCGATTACAATTGTGGAATCTACTTCTACAGGATGAGAATGAATTGGCTTCTCTTCCATGCTTTTTCAGCCTGACCATGAGGCTACCATCCCATGAAACAAGGCATGGAAGCTGAATGCATCAGCTGTCCCCCCTATAGCTGAACCAGTCTAATCAGAGATTGCAAAATCCAAAATATTTAATTCAAGAATAGGTACCAAATTTTGTGAGATATCAGATGATTGCCTGAACTCTCAACAGATTTCGGGAGTTCTTTCAGAATACAGAATAACAAAGTTGGAAGAGGTCATAGAGGTCTTCTAATGATAATCCAACCCTCTGCTCAAGCAGGAAATACTATATGATTCCAGACAAATGGCTGCTGAATCTTTTCCTAGAGTACTGCATTCAGTTTTGGTCACCACATTATAAAAAAGATGTTGAGACTCTATAAAAAGTACAGAGAAGAGCAACCAGGATGATTAGGGGACTGGAGGCTAAAGCATACAATGAACGGTTGCAGGAACTGGGCTTAGCTAGTCTAGTAAAGAGAAGGACCAGGGGAGATACGATAGTGGTCTTCCGATATTTGAGGGGCTGCCACAGAGAGGAAAGGGGTCAAGTTATTTTCTAAAACACACGAAGGCCAGACAAGGAATAATGGATGGAAACTGAACAAGGAGAGATTTAACCTAGAAATAAGGAGAAACTTTCTGACAGTGAGAATAATCAACCAAATGAACAGAAGTTGCCTTCGGAAGTTGTGGAAGCGCCATCACTTGAGACTTTCAAGAAGTGATTGGACTGCCATTTGTCAGAAATGGTGTAAGGTCTCCCGCTTGGGCGGGGGGTTGGACTAGATGACCTATAAGGTCCCTTCCAACTCTGATTATCTGTTATTATTATCTGTTATTTTCTTAAAAGCCTCCAGTGATGGATCATCCACAACTTATGGAGGCAAACTGTTCCACTGGTTAATTGTTCTCACTGTGAGGACATTTCTCCTAAGTTCTAAGTTGGAGCTCTCCTTGATAGATTTTCACCTGTTACATCTTGTCCTGTCCTCAGGTGCTTGGGAGAACAGGTTTACTCCATCTTCTCTGTGACAGTCCCTCAGATATTGTAAGCTTATCCATAACAATGCTGAATCTCAATAGATGGCATACTTTCACATTCCTTGTGCCTCTGTTTTAATTTGGGGGTTTTTGTGGGTGAAAAAGTGCCCGTAGAAGTCACACTGCCAACTCCAGTATAATTAATGGGGTGTGTAACCTCATACTATTCCTGCAGTTGTAGGAGGAGTGGACACATTCCGTTTTTTGACATTGTGACTCACACTGATAGCTATTTTAACTGCAACAATAGTAACACTGATAATTTAGAGAAAAAGACAAAGTAAAATAAATTTACATGCAGAGTTTATGTATAACCAGAATAAGTAGGTGACTTTCAATGCTATTAGCCATCCAGTTTACTGTTGCTCATAATAAAAGCCCAATTAAGTCTAAAGAGGAAAACCAACACAATTAGATTCCATATCAAGAACTCAGAAACATTAAAAAAAAATCATATGGAATGTACACGCCAAACAGATTTACAGTTTTTATCCACTATTGATACATACTGTATCTACTGTGGGTTGTCCACTATGGGGTTGTCTACCTCTGTTATAGGATGCTTAAAATTGGTCTTTTAATCAAAATGTCACACAAAAGATAGAATAGCTTCTATCTTTTGATTTAGTGAAGACAGCAAAGATGCCTCTAAGAATAGTTAAATGTTATATATAGAATACACTCCAAAATGAGAAGATGTATAATTTTCTCATCTGTGATATTAGTTGCTGACACTCTGGAATCCCTTTTAAAATACTTCTTTTATAAACTAAGGCAGCTTCAGTGTAAAAAAAAGAATGTGCCAAATGCTAACCACGAGATGAAACAGGCAAGGAGAAATGTGACTGCGATTAGTAAAGAAAACCAGGATATGTAATGTTTAAATCACATTTTTCTTAAACACCATCTGCAAAAGTTGATTAGCCCATTCTGTCCTTACATTATCTTACATTAAAATAATGCTGCTGGATTTTAATTTGTTGAAAATTGGCAGCAGCAGAGTGGATCTACTGCATGGCTCTCTGAGAGCACTGATTGTATTAATTTATTCAGGCATGATCAATCAGTAGTCCCCAGATGCTGTTCAGGTTGCTAAATATTGAAAATCAGCAATAAATGAAGAATGATAGGTTCCTCACTTGTAATCAAGCAGGACATTTTAATCATCTAATTGTAGATCATAGAATATATGGTTTGGGAGAGACACTGAGGATCATCAGATCCAGAGGTGGTATTCAGCAGGCTCTGACCAATTCTGGAGAACCAGTAGTGGAAACTTTGAGTAGTCGGAGAACCGGCAAATACCACCTCTGACTGGCCCCGCCCCCATCTATTATTTGCCTCCCACTGGGTCCCAGCTGATCAGCTGGGTCTTCTTTTGTTGCCCTGCACAGAAGAATGGAGCTGGAAAGCTGGTTAGTGGGGTGGGGAGGGAATGGGGATTTTACAGTATTCTTCCCCTGCCATGCCCACCAAGCCATACTATGCCCACCAATCCATGGCCACAGAACTGGTAGTAAAAATTTTTGAATCTCACCACTGATCAGATCCAATCCTCTGCCCAATGCAGGGACCCACTAATAAATCCTCTTTAACAAATGATAACGGCGGGGGGGGGGGGGGGGGGGGGGGCGTGTATCATAAAATACAACTTCAGCAACAGAGTGGTCAATGCTTGGAATTCTCCACCCAACTCTGTTGTTACAGCCTCAAACTCTCACAGCTTCAGTCTCAAACCCTATTCTTAAGAGGTCCTTAAAGGGGGTGTGCATAAGCGCACCTGCATGCCTACCGTCCCTGTTTTACTGTCTCCATTTCAGAGGTGGTATTCAACCAGTTCTCACTTATTCTGGTGAACCGGTAGTGGTATGTGGCATGGGTCGCCGAACTGGTGGTGATCTCTGGCTAGCCACGCCCCCAACCTGGTCGTCCGGTCGCTCACTTGCCCTGATCGCTCTCCTAGTTTTCCGTTTCCCACGTCCTCTTTCTCCCCGAGGGTGGTGAGGAAGAAAGGCATGGACGCTGCAAGTATCGCTTTCCCTGTGTGAGTTAAAGTGCCTGGAATGAGACGGAGTGCAGGCTGACAGAGAAGATGGGGGTGAATCGAGCCTTGGAGCACTTTTGCAAAATAAAAGTAATGCATTTTGGAAGCAGGTCCTTTAAAAACGTCTCAAAGGATTCCCCATGGACCCTGCAAGTATTGCTTTTCCCATGTGAGTTAAAAGTGCCTGGAATGAGAGAGAGTGCAGGCTGACAGAGGGAGTGGGGGAATCCACTCCAGCCTTGGAGAAATTTAAAGGAGCTGCTTCAAAATGCATGTCTGTTAAGCTACAAAAGTCCTCCATGTGTGTGTGTGTGTGTATGAGAGAGAGAGAGAGAGAGAGAGAGAGAGAGAGAGAGAGAGAGAAAGAAAGAAAGAAAGAAAGAAAGAAAGAAAGAAAGAAAGAAAGAAAGAAAGAAAGAAAGAAAGAAAGAAAGAAAGAAAGAAAGAAAGAAAGAGAGGGAGAGGGAGAGAAAGAAAGAAAAAAAAATAGGGAGAGAGAGAGAGAAAACTCTGTTTTTAATTGTTCCATTATTTATCATGTGTTAATATTTTACACTGTCCCTACACCTAGAGTGATTTTTCTGCCTTTCTTTTGCCCAGGGCTACCACATATTTTTCAGGGTTTACATGCATTCAATGTCAATAGTCCAGAGCATCAAATACACATGTGTTTAACAAGAATTGAAAAGGACTTTGGAGGTCTTCTAGTCCAACCCCCAGTTCAGGCAAGAAAATTGAGGATGCCAAACTCTGAGTAGAGATCCTGGGAAAGGTGTCAGAATAACAGAATAACACTTAGAAGGGACCTTGGGGTGAACCCCATACCATTTCAGAGAAATGGCTGTCCAGTCTTTTCTTAAAAGCTTCTAATGATTGAATAGCCAGAATTTCTGGAGACAAGCAGTTCCACTGGTTAATTGTTCTCACTGTCATGAAGTTTCTCCTTAATTTTAGGTTGCTTCTCTCTGTTCAGTTTCCATCATTGCCTCTTGTTTGCATTCTGCTTCTTTGGAAAATACATGGTCCCCCTTTCTTTGTGGCAGCCCCTTAAAAGCCTGTTGCCTATCACACTCTTGGGTAAAGCATGTGAGCCATTTCCTCCTTTCAGTGGTCCCTGAAAGTACATCTATAGTATGCAGATAATAAAGTCAAAAAAAGTGAACAACACTTTTACAGAACTATAGACAAGTTGAGGATGGGTGACAAGGAATGGCTGGGAGGGGAGGGACCAGGTGAGGCACCCCTTGATGTGAGTGAGATCGAGATGGCCATGCCCACCCAGTCACATGACCACCAAGCACATCCACAGTCACATGACCAAGCCACACCCACCCAGCCACACGACCACCCAGTCACACCCACCCTGTCACATGACCACCAAGTCACGCCCACCAAATAAGCCACACCCACAGAACCAGTAGTAAAAAATTTTCAATCCCACCACTGCCCCATTTATCTGTATTTACTTCCTTTTGTCATGTTTATGTTCATACTTATACTTGTTATCTTGTACATATTTGACAACAAATAAAATAAATAAATAAAATAATGTTTCCCAACTTTGGCAAATTTGAAATGGAATGTTTGGATTTCAACTCCCAGAAATTCCCCTCTACCCTACCAGCAAAACAAACAACTCTATCACATGAGAAATGTTATTGCGGGCAGCTTTTGTTTTATTTGAAGATTTTTCTTTATGACCAACCAAACCTACTACCTTGTAATTGAAACCCATTGTATCTCATGCTGGAATAACTCCAAACAATTCTGCTCCATCTCTTACAAGACAGTCTTTCAGATATTTAGAGACAGCTATCATTTTCTTTCTGCATTTTGTCTTCCCAGAATAAATATACCCAACACTTCCCACAAGTTAAATGGCTTTGTGCCATAGAAAACAAACTGATGTACTATTAAAAAAATACTTTTCAGGTATTTTTTATTGTTATTTATTACTACAAATTCTATGCTTCTCCATTTCTTGTGACCTTGACTGGCTTATAATATTAATAGCAGAATTTTTTTTTAAAAAAAAATAATACATTTATAACTAACCAATTCAATGGCCCTTCGTTTGGGATGACATTTTTTTCATCCTCAAATTAAGAGTCATATTTTTACAGATTTCAGAAAGTAAAAATGTGACAATTTCCTCTGCTCAGTCATGTCCGTTTCTTTGGGGTGATACTCCTCACCATTTCCTAACTGAGGGAACCAACATTGTCTTAAGATGCTTTTGTGTTGGTGTAGCCAGCATAATTATAAGTTGAAGCGCATGGAACATTATTACTTTCCCATCAAAGTAGTACATACTTATCTACTTGCCTTTGCTTGCCTTTGAACTTCAGGAGCTGGGACATGGGACAAGTAATTGTTAGTTTTAGGTTGCTTCTCTCTGTTCAGTTTCCATCATTGCTTCTTGTTTGCATTCTGCTTCTTTGGAAAATACATTGTCCCCCTTTCTTTGTGGCAGCCCCTTAAAAGCCTGTTGCCTATCACACTCTTGGGTAAAGCATGTGAGCCATTTCCTCCTTTCAATGGTCCCTGAAAGTACATTGTTTGGTGCTCAGGTCTCGAACTGCTGTCCTTTTGGTCGACAGCCTAGAATCTTAACTGAAGGGGATGGCCTAAATACTGGAGGACAATTCCTAAAGAGGTTGACCATACTGCAAAGGCTGTAGTTGAAGATCTCTGATAATGATATTTCCACTCTGGGGAGAAGAGACCCTCAGCAAGTCCTCTCTTCCATATTTTACTCAGCAGGCAAAGTCAACATGAAATAGTCATGAAAATATCCAGATCTTGAATAACACATAACCTTAAAAGTAACTGCCAGTCACTTCAATTATATCTGGAAGCTAACTGACAGACCATGCAATTCCTGTAGAATTAGTGCTACAAGGATAAGCCTAAATGTATCTATAACTAACCAGTTTGCTGAACACTATAAAAAGGTGAAGCTTCAAGCATATGAAGATTTTAATTCATTTATGCACACACTCAGATAGGTACCCATTGTTCTTCACTAGCTTTTTTTTTAGTTTCAGAAAAGATATTCAAAAGTGTGATAGATCTCTAGTATGGAATGCCAAGGGTTCGACTTAGTTTGACTTGTAAAACCCAAATCCAAATTGGTTAAAATGAATGGTGCAACTCCTACCATTTTAGCCTTTAGTCTTCCTGAGACTTGGATAGAGTAAAGGGAGCACTCGTTGGGTCCTGCTAGAAATTGATTGAAGAAACAGGTTTTTAGTTTTTGTTTTCAGGTTTGTTTTTAGGATTTTACCATTTAATAGTTTGCGGTTTTACTATTGGCATGAACCTCCCAAAATTGTGTTTTAAGATGGACAATCATACAAATCTTTTAAATTTATGCATTCTGTTATTCTTCTCTAGTAGCCATCATATGATCTTGGTTAGGCAATGAAATCTAGTTGATTGGATTCTATTATTGTATGCAGGAGTGGGTTGTTGGGGGTTTGCAAAGAGGTTTGGAAGAACCTCTAGCTAACATTCTGCACAGTTCAGAGAACCCTCAAATCCCACTCCTGACTGGCCCTGCCCACACCTCCCCTCCCCTCCCCTCCCCTCCCAGGAGTCCCCATGCAGCCAGTTTTGGATGCAGATAAGTGCAGGGTCCATGTGGAGGCTTGGAGAGGGCGAAAAACGGGCTATCGAAAGTTCAGGAAGGCCTGAAACAGGCCCATTTCTGGCTTCCAGAGAGCCTCCAGAGCCTGGAGAGGCCATTTTCGCCCTTCTGGAGGCTTGAGAAAAGCCTCTGGAGCCAGGGGAGGGTAAAAATGCCCCCCCATTGTGGCTCAGGAGGCCGACTAGGCCACGCCCATCCAGCCACTGGTCAGAGAACCCCTTGCTAAAATTTTTGAAGCCCATCCCTGACTGCATCTGGTCTGACTTCATGGCTGCTTGCCTATTCATTAATTCATTTTTTTTCCTTCATAAGTGCTGGATGACACACTGATGAAAGTATCTATATTTACTTATTATAGGATGCATTGGAAAGTATATAAAGATCTTATATAAGGGTCTGATAACAGACTATTTCTATTTTCCACTGGCTCCATAGGCATGTAGCTCCCAAAATAACCAAACATAACTCCTGGTGTGAGAAGGTCACCCATCTTTCTAGGAATAGCCAATAACTAGGCATCAGTATTTTCTAGGAAGAACCAAAACCAGGTGCTAGTATAGCAGAGAATCTGGATGCACAGGCATTTATTTTGTGCTTGCTTTGTTCACAGTTCTATTACAAATATTACCTCTTTTGTTGAGCAAGCTCTTCCATGCTATCCCCTCCCCCCATGGGACAGATTCAACAGACATAACATTGTCAAGTACTTTGTGCTTTGTTTTAGAACATCGAGAAGCCATTAACTTTTTTACTTTTTTGATAAAGAATCTAGGGACTTGCCAAAGTGACAAGATGCTGATGGTGTGTTTCACTGTAAGTGGCAATGGAGGAATTAAGTGCAGTAGAATTTGACAGCCTGGGCTCATTGGTTTATGACAAGGAAGACATGTACAGCACTGCACCTGGAATAAGTGTCTGACTCAGTAAAGTTTTTAGAAAGGTCAAAACTTGACATGGTGGGAGGACCTGCTCTGTATAAAAGAGCCACAGAGTTTTATAATAAGTTAATTGAAGCCATTTCAGGAGCTCCCTGTGGCATTAATAAATAATTTGACAGCAGTTACATTATGTCCCTATAGATCAGATGTGTCTCAGACATATAAAAGATATACGGTAGTAATTAGCATTTAAAGCAATTATATAAATTGTTTGCAAACCTGGCCAATTAAAGTTACAGATTGAGTGAAATAATTATTTATCTGTTTTATGTTTCTCTTGGAGGTTCTCACCTTCTCTTTATAGAAGCACACATTTTGCATATTTAGAAAAGGTATAAAAAGGGCAATCCAAGACTGATGGATGACTTTCTAACATCCTGTTTTATGATTCCATACAAGGTAAAAGCAGAATTCTGAGTTCCTTTCTTTTGCATTTTTGGAGCAATGGGGTTAAATAGTCATGATGAAGGACTTAAAGTAAGCTTTGCATATGTTTAAGAAAAGTGGTTCACAACATATTGCACAGAACCTCAAACTCCTGGAAATCATCCATTTTCAGTTAGAACATCTGTAAAAATGTGTCAGCCTTTTGAAATAGTACATACAAGAAACCAAAATCATGAGAACAACACTACCTTTATTGTAAGGCTATAGGATCAGAATCTTGGAAGTCTTAAAGCATTGGCCCACTCTCTTGCCCTTATTTTCCAAACAACTGGGGAGAGTCCTTTCTGAAATGCTTTCTCCATCCCCATTCCTCCTGGAGGCTGAGATATCTTTTGTCAGACTATTGTCTAGCCTAAGGGTCACCAACCATGGCCACTTTAAGCCTGGAGGACTTCAACTCCCAGAATTCCCCACCCAGCTTTGAGAGTTGAAGTCCTCCAAGCTTAAAGTGGCCAAGGTTGGAGACCCCTGGCCTAGGCTGCAGCTCTTTCTTCAGTCTCCCAAAGTTATTCTCAGAGTCCATTACAGAAACAACTCTTGATTTTCAAATCTGGGCACCAAAATTTATTTATTTGTTTGTTTGTTTTGTTCATTCATTCATTCATTCATTCATTCATTCATTCATTCATTCATTCATTCATTCATTCATTCATATTTCATACTTCTTAAACACCCATCTCCCCTGGAGTGGCTTCTGGGCTGGTTTAATAAAATTAAACATTAAAATTGGGATAATATTTAAAATTATATAACAACATTGTCTCTGTCAGGATTCCAGCAGTTACCGCAATTAAATCATGAGTCTGAAGCCAAACTTCCAAAACTTCAAAAGGATTTATTGGGAGTTAACATGTCCAGCACTGCCTGGGTATAGCTGACTCTGAGACATCTAAATCATTGTCATCTTGATCCTGGTTTTTTCCCACCCCCTGGGTGTATCATAATTCATATTCTCCAATGAGACACATCTATAGCCAAGACTCATCAATCATGTTCTCTAGTTAGATATTTGCACGGCAGAAAATTCAGTCACCTAGTCACTATCTTTGAAAAACTATTTATGGAATGCACTTTTGATTTCCAAGCTGGCGTACTGCTTTTTCGAACCCCTTTCCCCCTCCCTTTCTGTTGGCAACTCTAAAAAGACCATAGAAATATTTTATGAGTTGATATTCTCCTGCTTTTTCCTTATGACTCTTTTCAGAGAAGAAGATGAAAAAATCAGATTGTGGAGAATGGCAATGGAGTGTCTGTGTGCCTACAAGTGGAGATTGTGGCCTTGGGACCCGTGAGGGCACTCGAAGTGGCATTGATTGTAAGCAGACAATGAAGACCCAAAGATGTAAGATTCCCTGCAACTGGAAGAAGCAATTTGGAGGTAATGCCCATGGGATTTTGATTAATCATTATTAGAGACTAATCTATTATTATTTTTAAAAAACTTGCAATTTGGGGAAAAAAATCCCCTTTAATAAGCCAAAATTAAAAAAATTAATATTTAATAGAAGCATTAAAACACAACCAACATTAAGGCATCTATTTATTTAGATTACTTTAACCTGTCTTTTTCAATGTTGAAACATATTAGAACAGCATCATCCAGAATTCCAGTCAACGGCCTGGAAAGACAGAAAGGCAGGAAAACAGGAAGACAGGAGGAAAGAAAGAAAAAGAGAGAGAAAGAGAAAGAAGCAGGAAGACAGAGAAACAGAAAGAGAGGAAGACGAAGAAACAGAAAGGGAGGAAGACAGAAATGGAAAGAGAAGACAGGAGGAGACAAAGAAAGAAAGAGAGAGAGAGAAAGAAAGACAGGAAGACAGAGAGGCAAGAAAGAAAGAAAAACAAGCAACAAAAAAAAGGCAGCAAGAAAGAAATCAACAACCAAGCAAAAACAAAAGAAAGACTGAAAAAAAGAACGAAAGAAGGAAAGATAGTCAGAAAAAAGAAATTTCCAGCAGGCAGATAGGTAGATAATTCAGTCTCACATTCATATTAAAAACTTCTTATTCTGTTTAATGAGTTTGATAGTAGTGAATGATTGATCCAAACATTTAGCACAAGGGTCTTCAAACTTGGCAAGTTTAAGACCTGTGGATTTCAACTCCCAGAATTCCTGAGCTAACATGACTGGAGGAGGAATTCTGGGAGCTGAAGTCCACAAGTTTTAAAGCTGTCAAGTTTGAAGACCTCTGATAGCATGTGGTATATTCAATCAGGCAGGGAAATATATTTGGCAAACTTTCATTCCTCTCTTCAAGTTACCAAGAAAGATGAATGAAAAGAAAGGAAAGGAAAGGAAAACTTATTTGGAGTATTTTATGGTGTGTGTGTGGTATAAAGGTAGTCCCCAAGTAATGACCACAATTAAGCCCAAAATTTCTCTTGCTAAGCAAGATATTATTAAGGGAATTTTGCCTTATTTTATGACCTTTCTTGCCACAGTTATTAAGTGAACCATTGCAGTTGTTAAGTTATTGGCATGGTTTTAAGATAAATGTGGCTTCCCTATTGACTTTGCTTGTCAGAAGATTAGAATAGAATAGAATAGAATAGAATAGAATAGAATAGAATAGAATAGAATAACAGAGTTGGAAGGGATCTTGGAGGTCTTCTAGTCCAATCCCCTGATTAGGCAGGAAACCCTACAACACTTCAGATTCTAATCTCTTCTTAAAAACTTCCAGTGTTGGAGCATTCACAACTTCTGGAGGCAAGTTGTTCCTCTGATTAATTGTTCTGTCAGGAAATTTCTCCTTAGTTCTAGGTTGCTTCTCTCCTTGATTAGTTTCCACCCATTGCTTCTTGTCCTGCCCTCAAGTGCTTTGGAGAATAGCTTGACTCTTCAGTCAAGCTATTCAATCAAGCAAGATAAGTTGCAAAAGGTGAACACATGACCCTGGGACACTGCAACCATCATAAAAACATGTCAGTTGTCAAGCATCCAAATTCTGATCACATGACCACCGGGATGCTGCAATAGCCATAAATGTGGAAAATGGTTATAACTCACTTTTTTCAATGTCATAACTTCAATCCCTAAACAAATGTTGTAAGTCAAGAACTACCTATAAAGGCATAGAGATAAACTCGCTTCTGAACCTCTAGCACTTATGTATTGCCCCAAATGGCTAACAACATGTTTATTAAAGCATAGAAAAAATAGTTTTTGCAGTTTTCAATACAAGAAAGAAAAATTTGATCCAGAACTTATTGGCACCAGTTGAATAATATTGCTCAGCTCAATTGCATGTCTCTTCCTCTTGTAGCCATCTGGGCTTGAAGAATTTCTGCTTTGCCTCTTCCAGCCCAAGAATTTTGATTTTTGTTCTTCATACTCTTCCATGTGGGAACAATCTTCGGCATATCTGGCAAGATGGGGAAGTGTATTTTACTCCTCTGGATGTACACTTGCTCTAATTATGCCACACACCCATCTCTGTAAGTTACAAGGACAGTTTGTATGAGCTTCCTCCATAGTCTTGGTCTGAAGATCACGATATGACCTGTATTTTGTGCAGAATTTTAATTGGCACCCCATGAAGGTGGCTGAAAAATGTGGGAATTGGAATGGTGATGCTACCCCATGCATTTTTTGCCTCAGTGAAATAAATTGATAAAAGTAAAAGGTAAAGGTTTCCCCTGTCCAGTTGTGTCTGATTCTAAGGGGCGATGCTAATCTCCTTTTCTTAGCCCAGGAAGTCAGCATTGTTCAAAAATATGACTATATATTGAAGTGCCAAGAATGCTATTACCTTCCCACCCAAGTGGTACCTATTTATCTACTTGCATTTGCATGCTTTAAAACTGCTAGGTAGGCAGGAGCCTGGGGCAGGTAACAGGTGTTCACACTGTCACGTGGCATTTGGGTCTTGAACCCAGACTGTCAGCTTTCCAAGCTTGGCATCCTTAATCCCTGATCCATTGTGCCCCCAAAATAAATTGATGCAAAGCATTATTCTAAATCAAGAGTAAAAACAAGAATACTTGTAGTTAAGGTAAAATATCAGATAAAATATCTCCCTAAAGAAGATCACCAGAGAAGGTACCAAAGTAATCTCCCAAGTCAAGGAGTTCCACTGTTTAATGTGGACACCACCATTTCCACACTTTGGAGCTGCAATCCCTGCCTTTTCTAAATGGCAAAATAACACTTGAGAGTTGATGGGGGTGAGAAAACATGATTAAAATCTTGGTCTGGGGAAATCCTGAATAAAATAAAGCTGGAAGGGACCTTGGAAGTCTTCTAGTCCAGCGCCTGACTCAAGCAGGAGAACTTATACCATTTCAGAGAAGTGATTGCCTGGTTTCTTCTTAAAAACCTCCAGTGTCGAAGCACCCACGATTTCTGGAGGCAAATTGTTCCACTAGTTAATTATCCTTACTGTTAGGAAATCTCTTCTCCATTCCAGGTTGCTTTTCTCTTTGATTAGTTTCCAACCATTGTTTCTTGTCCTGTCCTCTGGACAATTATCTGAAATTTTTGCAGAATAGTGAAAAGTTTCCACTGGATCTGTCAGAGTGGCTGAAATTACAGCTACCTATCACAGGGAATTCTGAGGAAGATGATGTCTTGTTCTGTAATGAATGGATAAATTATGTCATCAGTGCATAGCTAATTCATAGAGATCATATAAATAGACCTTGTCCAGGATGATTCATTTTGAGACTGGCCTTTCACTTCTTCCAGTGGTGCATTCATTTCCTCTGTAATTGGATTATTCCACCTTGCTACTGGTCAATCTCTTCTTCTTTCTTCCACCAATTCCAGGCTTACATTTGTTCCTTACAATCTGAATAACAGCTGATCATCCATACATAAAATATAAATTTACACAGCTCCTCAGCATTCTATGGACTATGCAGGGATCAGGCTGAATTCTAACCCAAGGGACCAGGATTTCTCACACATCTTGCATTGCAGTGAAAATGAAAGAACTTTTTGGTGACGGAGGATTTGTAGAGTATCCCTAACATCACAAGTTTCACTGAAATTCAAAGGTGAAAGGATTATAGTGTCAAAGTGATAATAGATTCCATGTTTTTTAATACATAGAGGACAATTTACACAGTGATTTACAGCCAAATTTTTATTCTTATTATTCCATCATCTGCAATGGGGAACCTTGGATTTGATTCTGTTATAAAATATGTCCTTTCCACCTTCTTGTTCAACAGTCTTGGGGCTTTCCCTTTTGATCTTTCCTCCCATTCATCTATCCATAGCACAAACATGCCATAGCAGCATTTTCTCCGGCCTCATTCTCAAGGTACTACTCATTTTCAATCCATGAATGAGTCAGATTGAAGGTGTCTTTAGATATATCAATGTTAAAGTAGTAACTTCCCCATTATTTGAACACCATCCAAGGTTGGCCTCAAGGCATGTAGCGTATGTTAGATTTTTTTAAAATCCATAACCTTGGAAGAAAAACAAATGACTAGTGATAGAGTGGCAGGATAAAGTTAGAAAACAGAGAACAGAGAAACTTTGCCATCACAATATTACCAGGCAGATCCAATTACAGCACAATTGAAAGTTCTACTCTATTATAGAAATCTTCAAGATGGGTGGTCAGTTTTTCGCTTCCTACCTTGTTTTCTTGGCCCTATCCCTTTCAACTTTTTGTATTTACAGTTCTGTCATAGTGAATCCATTTCATCACCTAATGAAAGGATATGTTCCCAAAAAGTTACCTAGTCTTGAAGGTGCTACCAATGACCAAGACTTTGTAGAGAAGAAGGAGTTGAATAATTCATACGGCAGGGGCATTTGGGTGGGTGGGGTTGGGTTAATTCTATAAGGATGAATTAATCTTTATAATTCCCCTTTTAATTCTATTCCCCAGAAGATTATTTGACTGGTATCAGACTTTGTTATCAGTTGAAGTGAATAAATGTAGGATGAGCTCTTTCCCAATTCTTCAGCAGAGTCAAAAAAGTTAATAGATGTATACCTGGATTTGATCATTTCCACAAACTTCATCAATGGTGTCTCTGAGATGGGGGAATTGTCAACAATATCAACATGGTGGCCAGAACTTTGTAGCTGAAACCTTTCCCCATAGATACACAAAGAAGGACAGGGCCTTCATCACATGGGTGTGGCTACTCTTTTTTCTGACAACCCACCCCTACCACTGATTCTTTACTTTATTTAGTTGTGTGTGTTTAAATGGTTATCCCCCACACTCTCTCATAGTTTATTATTCACTTCTTTTTCCTGGATTTTTCTAATTCTCACTATTTCTTTGTTTTCCCCTTTGACTTTGTTTTTCTCTATCCTACCTTTTTGTTCTTTACAATTGAAAACTAAGATTAGCTTTTCAATTTTACTTTGTTACTATATCATCATTTCTGTTGTTCCTCCTATTTGTTTTATATATATATTAGACTGGCTCAGTGGCTAAGACGCTGAGCTTGTTGATCAGAAAGGTCCGCAGTTCAGTGGTTCGGATCCCAAGCACCGTGTAATGGAGTGAGCTCCCATTACTTGTCTCAGCTTCTGCCAACCTAGCAGTTTGAAAGCATGCAAAAATGCAAGTAGAAAAATAGGAACCATTTTGATGGGAAGGTAACAGCATTCCGTGTGCCTTCAGCATTTAGTCATGCTGGCCACATGACCATGGAGACATATTTGGACAGTGCTGGCTCTTCAGCTTTATAACAGAGATGAGCACCACCCCCTAGAACTGGAAACGACTAACACGAATGTGCGAGGGGAGCCTTTACCTTTATTTTATCTGGATTCTATAATGGGATTAAGGTCCATTTCGACAGATTATGGAATTACAGAGTTGGAAGGAATCTTGGAGGTCCTTTAGTCCAACTTCTTGTTCAAGCAGAAAATTATATACCATTTGGGACAAATGGCTGTCCAATCCGTTCTGAAAAACTTCCAGTGATGGAGCACCCGTAGCTTCTGGAGGCAAGCTGTTCCACTGATTAATTGTTCTTACCGTCAGGAAAATTTCTCCTTAGTTCTATGTTGGATTCCTCCTTGATAATCTTCCATCTGTAACTTCTTGTCCTGCCCTCAGGTGTTTTGGAGAATTGGTTGATCCCCTCTTCTCTGTGGCAAACCCTCAAATACTGGAAGACTGCTATTATGTCAGCCCAATTAGATAGAATTACTCAGTTCCCATAACCATCCATCGTATGCTTTCGCCTCCAGTCCCCTTTATTGTTCTTCTCTGTACTTAGCAACTTTTTTTGTTTGGTGGTGACCAAAACTGGATGCAGATGTAGTCTTAGACTTAGAAGACTCAAAATAACTTTATTGTCACTTTAAATGTACACTAATCGGCATACATTAAAATGAAATTTTGTTGCATACAACCTTCAATATACACTACATAAACATGACAAAAATATAAAAATATAATACAAATAATATTCAATAAATTTATAAATATGCATATATCCACATACCCAAATATATTATATGCCACAGAGAAACAACACAGTCTAGTTAGGGTGTATACATGTACAAGATGAGAAAAACTAATCTTTTGAGTTTACCAGACAGATGGCATAGGGAACAAAGTTGTTACAGAATTGGGTAGACCTGCTAGAAATACTTCAAAGTATTCTAAGTGTGGTTTTACCAGTGCAGTATAAAATGATTTTGTAATAAAATTAGATAGGGAAATTTTGAAGTAATTGTACGATAACTACCAGAATACAATAAGATTAACAGAACTTCATGACAAAGGTATTTGTACATCATTCTCACATTATTTTCTCCTCCTCTCCTATTAAAAGGCATTCGCTCTATGGTAAATTTTCCTTGTGATTCTGTTACCATGCACTCAGAGAGATGTGATTGTGACATCAGTATGCAATTTGCATCCTGGTTTTGTGAGCACTCCATTTCCATCTTATTTATACATCTGTTTCTAATGAGCTGGAGCCAATACCTTTCGGGAGTGTATTTGAAAACCTGCTTAATTCATTTGTACAAATTCAATTTCGAGTCCATGATACAGTGAGAATGGAAGTGGTTTTATGGTTTCCGCCATGAAAATCTGCCTTATTACCTGCATTATTCTGAATAAAAGCTGGATAAAATATCTTTGTTATTATACCGAGTCTTGCTTTTTATCATCTGCTGATAATGAAAAAATAAGTAACACGGTCATTTATTTTTCACAGCGGAATGTAAATATCAGTTCCAAGCATGGGGAGAGTGTGATCTAAATACTGCTCTGAAGACTCGAACTGGAAATCTAAAACGAGCTTTACACAATGCAGACTGCCAGAAGACCGTCACCATTTCAAAGCCTTGTGGGAAGCTTATCAAACCAAAACCTCAAGGTAATATCTTTTTTTTTAAGAAATGATTGGGTTAGAAGCTTTCCCATCAATGCTCCTAAATGTAATCCTTTAAAATTTCCAGTTGCCAAGGAAATAGAGTTCTAGTATCCAAGATTTCTGTGCAAAGGAGAAAACTATGGAGGAAGACCCTCACAGAAACTGTTGCTGACAAAATAGACAGTTCTGGTCTAAATGGATCCATGGTTTCATCCAGGGCATCATGCTTTCACAGAAAAGTATTTGGATGGCCCAATGAATAAAGGAATTTAGAGCGTGTCCATCTGTGTATGTGTCAGAGAGAAAGAGAGAGATAGAGAAAGAGAGAGACAGACAGACAGACAGACGGAGAGGGGGAGAGAGAGAGAGAAAGAGAGAGACAGACAGACAGACAGAGACAGAGACACAGAGAGATGTTTGTATCTATTGTATCCCCTTGACTGAAGATCGGTACACACCTTCTATCTGGGATGGATGTCCTCTTCCACTGAGTGCGCAGCTTCAGGAAGGACACACATGGAGCGGTGATGGAGGAAGGGGATACCTGCCTAGTCATCCAGATCAGCCGAATCAACCCTGGTGACAGATGTTGCAGCCAGATCGCCCTCACATCCTCTTTCTTTCTTTCTTTCTTTCTTTCTTTCTTTCTTTCTTTCTTTCTTTCTTTCTTTCTTTCTTTCTTTCTTTCTTTCTTTCTTTCTTTCTTTCTTTCTTTCTATCTATCTATCTATCATCTATCTGACATATCACCTACACTTTTTGCACACTTTTCAGTTTAGTAAATAAAAACTGGTAATCATTATTAAAAAGGACAGCTGTTATTCTGTAATTTCTTATAATGTTCAACAAGAAAAAAAGCCCCAAACATTAACCATATATAGTTTTCATTCAACTGTCCTTGTTGATTTCACAATAATTTCCTGCCAAAATCCTTCATTTATTAACCTATCCATTTATCTTGATTAACATTTGAATCCAAATCTGTTTTACAAGGAATAAATTTATTTAGATTGCTGTGCTATACTTAATTTCTTCGGCACCTATTGGAATCCAGTTGGACTTTTAATAAGATAAGATGCTCCCTACACAGGAGAACTAAAGTTGATAAATATGGAACGATTTGGCCTTGTCAAAGAGAAAAGGATCTGAAAATGATATTCTAAAGCAGGACAATTGAGGAAAGTTAAAGGACACAAGTTGCTCATGGGCTGGAGATTCTTCATTGCTGTTTTACGGGGTTGGTCTAAAGTCCTCCAAGGTCCCTTCCAACTCTGTTATTCTGTTATTATTTAGTCTTCATGTACTTATGTAGGAGGAATATAAGAAGGATTTATAGTGATGAGGGTATTTCCCATATGATGGGCTGAAGTAGAAGAATGAATAATAAACCTGATCCATTGAGTGAGAGTTATATTGTTACAATAACAAAATATACTGTTATTTACAAATTCATCTAGTTAATGCTAAAAAAGGAAAAAATATTCTGTGCAACATTACTTTCAGTTTTAACTATGTACTCTCGATTCTTAGTGAAAGAAATCTTGAAAACCGTAGACTTAGACAAATAGAAAAAGTATTGCCATTATAATCTATTATACTTGGAAAACTGTACATAATATGAATCATAATATGATCATAATCATAATATGACAATCAGCTGAAAGAAGAAAAGAAAGAAGAGAAAAGTGCAGGATCAGATCTCCCACCTGCCCTTGCACTTTTCTCTTCTTTATCCTCTCAGCTGATTGGCGCTGCAGGCCTCAGCTGGTGTGGGGAACGCTGCATGCGCGGGTTAGGTGCACACACACATACACATGTGATCACCAAACCGGTAGTGGAACAGGTAGGATCCAACTGCTGCTGAGAAAGTTTTGTACTTTAACATAGGCGTATCTCTGCCAACCGAAAAAATATGCCTTTCTTCCTTAATTAATTGAGAAGTGTAATGAGCTCTGCAGCTGCAGCAGGTGGCATGTAAAGAGTGATAGTGGGAGGTGAGGTAGAGAGATGTGCTACTGTGTCTAAGACAAGGTATTGTGCGTCCTTCACAAAGGTGCACGGCTTGGTTGCTTATTTTCTGGCTCACTATTGCTGCTGTTACCTAACATGCTATACAGAGTTTAGTCAAATACCAGAGACGTCATTTGGTTTACTCAGCTGGTTACTGAGACGAAGATTAGATGGAAACTGGAGGAGGCAAGAGCTTTCCAACTTGGTATCTGCTCAAATTTTCAACCTTCGGGGAAGACATTCTATATCCAATGGTGCAGATAAGTAATTTTGAACTTTAGATTTAACGTTGCTTACATCTCATTCCTCTTTAGATGCCAAATGTCTTGTGTTTTACATTTTTTTCAAAATTCTTGAGCTAATCCTGCTGCATTTTCCCTATTTTTTTATTCTGTTAAATAAAGCCTGAGATCTCTCTCTCTGTTTTTTTTTTCCTGCTAAGATTTCCTTAAGTTGCAAATGTCTCTAGAAGGAAGAAATTGCTATTGTCCCAACTAAGCTGAGAATAAAATACATGTAATGTTCATCCATGTTCAGCTCTCCAGCTGAAATTATCAGTTGTCTCTAAAAAATTCTTTTAAGTTCTAGACAAACTTTTTTTTTATGTTTTAGAAGGAGAATAAGGTGCTCTTGTCTGGGTGAGAAGGAAAAAAGAAAGACCTCTTACTCAGTTCAGCCATGTATGGGCATAAAGGATTTTCTAGTCTGAATATTTTTTTTTGTTATTTTGACTATAGTTGTTCCTTAATAGTGCCCCCACACGATTTACATTTCCCAGAATTCCAAACTATTGACTTGTGTCTTGGATTCTATCATGATGCCTTAGTTACCAAACACCATCTAGAACAGGGCTGTCAAACTCATGGCCTGCGGGCCAGATGCATCATGTGCTGGCCACACCCCCACCCGGTGTAGTGAAGGGGAAAAAAGTCCCATTACGCTAAGTGATGTCATCGTGACGATGTGGGTTTGACACCCCTGATCTAGAATATAAGTCTAGAAAGATCCTTTGGATTTAAGGTATGTTGCAGGACCGGTTACATAGTTTTAAAGTCTCCAAAGTGTATTTGAATTAAGAGACTTCAAAAATTCCGCTTGTTTGGGTAATACATATTAGGAGAAGGATACCAAGTTCTATTCCTTTCTTTTTTGTGTGTGATTCTTGACACTCAGGGAAGATGTTCACACCTTTATACGTTGTTAAGGAATATATCCCTGGAAATGGATAATGATCACTAATAGGTTATCTCTTCTGCGGGCAACTATTTGAATTTTCAGGTACTTATTCAATGCTTCCTTTCTGGAGCAGAGCGTAGAAAGGTGAAACTTACTGGTTCCTTCCCATGTACTGTATATATAATATTACATTCATGGGGAGAATGTCTGAGTTGATATAGAATCTCATAAGATATGTGCCATAATTTATTTGTTCTTCTTTGTTTCACTTTTATATCACTTCCTCTGAGCAAGAAAATGAGAGTGAATATAAGTCGCATTTAATATATATAGCTCCTCAGTGAACTCAATAGATATTTAAATACCTATTGTGTACTTTAAATTTTACATTTAAATTCTGCTAACATAGACAAAAATAAAGAATAGTTAAGAGAATTTGTATATTTTGTGGATGTCAAGACAAGATTGAATTTCTCAGGTGATTTTTCAACCAGGCAGTATGAAGGCTTTCTCTCAGTTAGTTTTGACATAATTGTTGTGTCATGTATCTCTAGATGAAGCTCTGATAGCTCATCTTTTGTGATTGATACACCCAGTCTCTCTCCTTCTCTGCAGTTTCATACAGTGACTGATACATTCCACCTGATTTTGTGGTCATAAGAATTAATTGACTTGCTTTTCTGTTTTTCCTGTAGAATATTATTAGACAGTTGTATAGATAGGCATCTCTGCCAACTTCCTGGATCAAATTCAACCACTAGGTGTCCCTCTTCACAGTTACATTTCCCCATACCCTTGAGTATTGAGGATGTCAATGTATTATTGAGGTCTGTCACCAGGGGTTGCTGTTTGCTATTAATTCCTTCTATAAGTCTAACAGCAAAATTCCAAATATAAGAGTCCACATTTATATGTGGACGTACTTCAAGCATTTCTCTTGTAGACATTTGCTCCAAAATTTGATAGGTCACAGTGAAATGTATCGATCATATGCAGGGTCAGCTAATAGACTTTCATCCATGACGACAGTGGCCACATTCTAAAATGGAGAATATTTCTATTCCTTTTGTGACACCCAATTTATTTAATGGCCTTAAAGGGAGAAAGATTTATATAGATGTGTGTGTTTATGTATATGTCTGTGAAAGTGAGTCAGGGAAAGTAGAGAAAAAATTTCTGGAGTAGCTCAACAGGTGCAATAACAATAGCAATAAGACTTATACACCACTTCACAGTGCTTTACAGCCCTCTCTAAGTGGTTTACAGAGTCAGCCTATTGCCCCCCAACCATCTGGGTCCTCATTTTACCCACCTCGGAAGGATAGAAGGCTGAGTCAACCTTGAACCGTTGAGAATTGAACTGCTGAATTACAGCCAGCAGTCAGCAGAAGTAGCTTGCAGTACTGAATTCTAACCATTGCACCACCATGGCTCATTGGTATAATTAGCTCTTCTGAAATATAAGCCCTTTCTGGATCAGGCTAAAGGCTCAAATAGTCCAGGATTTTCTTTATAACTAGATACCAAGAGAAAGTCCACAAAAAAAGTGTAAATGCAGTAACTCCCTGCCCCATGTATGAATCAATAAGAGAATCAAGCTCTCTCTCTCGCTCTCTCGCTCTCTCTCTCTCCCTCCCTCCCTCTCTCTCTCTCTCTCTCCTCCACAGCAATACAATTTTATTAAAGGAAACAGTTAATAGAATAAAATAGAATAGAATTCTTTCTTAGCCAAGTGTGATTGGACACTCAAGGAATTTGTGCATCCAATCACATTTGTTTGTGTGTCCAATCACATACACAATATTTGTATGTCCAATCACACACAAAAGTATATGGTCATGTTGATACTACCTATTCTATCCTGATCACCTTTGTTGTATTGGGAAGAAGGAAAATTGTGTCAGGACAATTTGGAGTTCCCCAATTCACCAAGAGACACTGCCCAAGAAATGGGCCAGGCCAAAGGTTGCTTCCCCACCATATGAAAAATTGCAAAATGGCATGATAGGTCTATGAAGAGCATTCTTTTTTCATCCTTCTTCTTTTTCCACATGGGATATTGACCCCAAGATGGCTTTAGCTCAAGAAGCGAAGTGGTTTTTGAAAAGAAAAGAACACTTTCATCTTACAGTATTTGTCTCTTTCTGCATCTATAATAGCAGCTCAGATTTTTTTCCCTCTGAAATCCCTTAATGTTCAGCAAAGTCTTTCCATAGTTACAAGACAGAGCACAGAATAGGGCCAGGAAACATGGTGGATAACCATTCATTGCATGTGTTTAAGTGAAGATTAAATAGTCATCAAAATTTAGTTTGAAGTCCTGTTCTAAATGAGCATGGAATCCTTGACCAATCCCTATAAATCTGTTTTCTGAATCTTGGCTAGAGAAATTGAATTTTATTCATGTATACAGCTCAAGCATCAGTATTCCAGGCATTTAAATTGATCAAACTATGATGGCATATCATACTGACACTAAGTAAATGGAAGTACCTTTTCTTTTTTACATTTTTAATATCTACATAAATATGTTTAAGATAGATAGGTAGGTAGGTAGATAGGTAGGTAGATAGTCTTTTCAGTATCCTTTTAAAACCCTTGCAATAAAAATTGAGTTTAAACAATATAAAGTTATTGAACTAAAATGCTGAAATGCTTAAAACCTATGCTTGTTTAAAGCTCTTTCATACGAATTCTATCATAAAATGTTGGATTTTCCTCCCTTTGATTTTGTGCTCTCGGTTTCAGCTGCTTCTGTGATTATTGTACTGCTTAATCTATAATGTGGCTTATTAGATGGATGCATGAAAAGGTTAATCTTTAGCATCACTGGAGGCAAAGAAATAAGCTGTTGCTTGGAATAATTTGGTAGGGAAAGGAAGGATTTTTCTGATATTGGTAAGGGTTGCAAACAAATCATACTTAACTAAAATAGGATTAAGTAATCTGGGGTTCTGCATTTTGGGTGAACCCAAACCAACCAATGACTTAACATGTTGAATGAGCCATATGTCTATATTGTGGCTCATGGTTATTTTTTATCTGCAATAATAACATGATCTGAACTATTGTCTTTTGTTAACCTAGGTTTAGAGTTTTGTGAGTGGTGTGTCAAACTCAATTTCACTGAGGGCCACACCATGGTTGTGTTTGACCTCAGGGGGCTGAGGTCAAACACTGGGTATGGCTGGGGTGGACATGGCCAGGGAGGGCATGGCCAGGGTGGCCGTGGCCAGCTTGACATCTTTCAGCCCTCTGCCAGTGAAAATGGAACCTGGGAGGGCTGTGTGCACCATTTTTTGCTGGCAGATGGCTTCAAGAGGCCATTGCAGCTGAAAATGGAGCCCAGGAGGGCCACACGTGGCCCTTGTGAGTTCCATTTTCATTGGCAGAGGTACTATGGTTCATCCTTCACTGTTTTCAGGGTGGCTTCATGGGCCAGATCTAAGTACCCTGTGGGCTGGATCCCTCCTGTAGTTCTTGAGTTTCACACCTCTGAATTATATGAACACACTCTATACTGTATAGGAAATGTCTCCTTCACTCCTTTTTTCTACCATATTCCAGAGATCCTAGAATGCACTTTTCTCCCATCCTTATATAGGGCCAATGATTTTTGCCTCAGTATTGTAGGAATTTGGTTTTCTAAACAAATGTAATACAAGTTGTAGTCCAGCACATCTGGAAAATTCTTATTTGAAGACTGGTGTTTTCATACGTGCTTATAGTTCATGCTTAACAATGGGACCTTTCCCAAGTGTAGGAAATGGAAGCTTAAGGAATTCGTTATTTTGCCAATTCTTATCTGAGCTGACCCGATCTGAAAAATACATCTATCAGGAATTATTTATCATTATATTTATATTTTCCAAAACTTCTGACTTTCTGTTTAGTCTCAAAAATAGATTTTTAGGGCAGCCCAATCACTGGGTTGGACTTAACAGGCTGGGAAAAGCAGTGCATGCCAAATGGCATGAATAATGGTTTCCGTGAAATAGTGGATAATATTGGCAGATTTTTTTCCCCACGGTAATGCTATTTTTCTTGGGTGAAAGGGAGAAAAAGAAGAAAAATTAATCAGAACAATGGCTTTACTTGTACATTTGGCACTCAGCAGTGCTTCTCCACAGTGGGAGCACTACTTGAAGCTATTATGCTTATTGAGATATGTTTTTAAAAAGAGATAGAGGCAGAATAAGTTAATATTTATTCTAATTATTATTCCAAGTGGGTAAGAAAATTTTTCTCTTTTGTTTAATTTTTTTTCATCACTTTCATTCCATTTTTTTTTGTCCTATACAGGTAATCCTCAACTTACAACAGTTTGTTTAGTGACAATGAATAATACTGAAAAAAGTGACTTATGACCATTATTTACACGATCTTTGCAGTGTCCTCATGGCCACATGATCGCAATTCAGATGCTTGGCAACTGGTTCATATTTATAACGGTTGCAGTATCCTGGGGTCATGTGATCCCCTTTTGCGACCTTGTGACAAGCAAAGTCAGAAGCCAGGTTCACTTAACAACCATGTTACTAGCCTAACAATGGCAATGATTCACTTAACAACAGTGGCAAGAAAATTTGTAAAATGTTTCACTTAGCAACGTAAATTTTGGGCTCGATTGTGGTCATAAGTTGAGGACTACCTCTATAAGCATCTCACATAAACATAAAGAGGAGAGTGTCTCACTTGGTTAAGTTTTGTGTGGCTTGCAAATTTAGGAAACCAGAACTGCTTAGTTTTCTGGAAAAATCTTCATTGTGAATAAGATAAAGGTAAAAGTAAAAGTAATCTATTCTATTTTCCTTGCACATATGTGCTAGTCATTTCTGGCTCTAGGGGGTGATGCTAATCTCCGTTACAAAGCCAAAGAGCCAGTGCTGTCCACAGATGTCTCCGTGGTCATGTGGCTAGCATGATTAAACTCCAAAGGTACACAGAACGCTGTTACCTTCCCCCAAACGTGGTCCCTATTTTTCTACTTGCATTTTTACATGCTTTAGAACTGCTGGGTTGGCAGAAGCTGGGACAAGTAACGGGAGCTTACTCTGTTACACAATGCTTGGGATTCGAACCGCCGAACTGTCAACCTTTCTGATTGACAAGCTCAGCGTCTTAACCACTGAGTCAGAGAGTTCCTTTGTGAGCAAGATAGATGGAACAAAATATTGAAAGCCTGTCAAAATAATGTTCAGATCAATTTACAGCTGGTGTAATTATAAAACAAAGTTACTCTGCATCTACTTCTCACATTTCCCCCTCCTTTGGACTAAAGATTGTTTTCTCAATAATTGTCCAAGTCTCTCCTATTATACTCTTCTTTCATTCTTCATGTCCTGAGGGTCTGTTAGGCACATTGTTATATTCTTACAGAAGATTGGCTTAGGCAGTGTGACAAGCAATACAGCTGTTCTTTATAAAGAAGAGAGAACCATTCAATATTCTCTTCCTCTCCCTGTGTAATTTATATTAAGGATTTTGATTAAAATAGGATAATATTACAAACTAAATGATACAAAAAGGATAGAAAGAAAGAATAAGTGCAAAAAAAGGGAAAAAGTAGAAAGAGGAAAAAAGAATGTAATAAAAAGAAAACAATATATTAAAAAGTGATTTCCAACTTCATACAAAGTATTTCTTTATTCCATATCCCATCTCTTAAAGGTTAAATTCTGTCTAGTTGTGTTGACTTTAGGAGTACTGCTCATTTCCATTTCTTAACTGAGGGAACCAGCATTGTCCAAAGACACTATCATGGTCATGTGACTGGCATGACTATACACCAAAGGTGCACGGAACACTGTTATCTTCCTACCAAAGTGGTACCTATTTATCTACTCACATTTTCATGCTTTTGAACTGCTGCTGAGAAGGAGTTGGGACAAGTAATGGGAGCTCACCCCCTTGTGTGGTGCTCAGATTTCAAACTCAGGCTGCCAGCTGTCCAGCTAATAAGCTTGGTATCTTTAACCACTGAGCCATTGTGCCCCCTTCCCATCTCTTAATTATAAACAAATCCATAAAGCAACAACATTTTAATCCTAGTATCAGCAAAAAATCTGTAGAGTTGCATAAAAAAGTTTTATTTTACTTTGGATCAAATAAACCAATTTCATGTCATTATATAACAGTCTTAATCTTTAATTCAATCACATATTGTCATAGAATTTGATTTTTGTTCAATTCTTCTTTATCCCATAACACAGACTTCTTCAAGGATTTAACAAGCCTCTTTACAAAATCCATTAAGAAATTTTTCAAGATCATTCTCTTAGTTTGTCACTGCTTTTCCCTTTTAATTTTTAAAATTTAAGCTAGTTTCTTTTGTATACCCCAAGGGTTTTCAAACTTGGCATGTTTAAGACTTGTGGACTTCAACTCCCAGAATTCTTGAGTTAACATGATTGGAGGAGGAATTCTGGGAGTTGAAGTCCACAAGTGTTAAAGCTATTAAGTTTGAAGACCCCTTTTATATCCAATAAAACATCCTTTTCCAAATCATTCTCTTGACCTGTCATTTGTAGTTCTGCTTTAAGTACTTTCTCTGTTTTGTCAGACAAAATTTGCTCTCCATCATTCTCTCTTTAACATCTTTTGGAGTTCATTTATCCATAGAGGTAGTCATCATTGCTAACACTGTTGATATTGTAGCTGCTAAATTTTGGCTCAATTCTTGAAACATTTCCTTTAACATTTTTCTTATGATATGTGTATCATTTTGTAAGATCCAGTGCTAAATAACACTAAAAGCAGACTTGTATTTTTTCCTTGTTATCTGCTACACTTCTACTTAGAATCTTTAGCCCTCTCTCTTGTCCAGTTTCTACAATCATAAAGTTGCTTTTCTTTGTTGTGACTTACAATAGCCAAGGTAGTCAAACTAAATTCCCATGAGAAGGCATTTATTTTTTTATAGCTAATTCTAAAATCTTATAGTAAAAGTGAATATTTCAAATTTAGTTGGATCCTTAATCCATTTATAACTTTCTTAGATCAAAATCTTATTTAGCTTTTTGCTGTTTATTGCAAATTGTTTAAGTTCTTAACCTTATAATTATTCTTTTGTTCAGAGTTGAAGCTAAACTAACCTGATGACTTTTCAAACTTGTCGTTCTGAAGGTCTCTAATTGCTTTAGGATAGTTAATAAGCAATTTCCAAAAATGATTAGAAAGTGAACTTAATGCCCTTTCAAAGGCTCTGCTATGACTCCAAGCCAAACAGTTAATCCCTTAATGCTCAAACCTGCAGAAAACTGCTGTCCTATGGTCTCCTTGTAAAATGCAGCTGGCAAGAACACATGATCTCACATCCTTTCCTTGTCTATTCACTGGTTCTTTGATTGATGACTTGCTTTCATGGAGAAATCTTTAGTTTTCCATAACTCCTCCAGAGGTCCACAGAACATTCCAAGATTTCAAAAATTTGCTAACTCTTGTCTTCAAATAAGGCTTCCCTTTTAACTTTCCTAATCAAAATGTCTCTATCCAATCTGTTGTACAATTTAAATAAGGATTCTTTTGCTCCTTGAAACAGGTTTTTAAAAAAAAAAAATTTGTGAAGATGCTGGGATGGTTATCAAATAAAGGAATAAAGAAAAGGAAATATAACAATACAAAAACAAATCTTTCTCAGAATCAATCATTGGAAGTTTTATAAGCTATTGTTTTTTGTAAAGAATAAAAGAAGCAAGAAAAAGAATTGTAGTATGAATGTCCTGTAGTTTGATCACCAGTAATGATGTTTTGAATCCTTGCAGGTATTTTAGAGATAAAAAACCTTTATTTTTGAATTGGTTCCACTATGAATCATATCTGAGCATAACCATGATAGAGTTCCCATCATAGATATTAGTCATCAGGTGCAAGGCCAGTTATCAAAAAAAGGAATATAGAAAAGATAACATAGCAATATAAAAACAAATTTCTCAGAACCAACTACCAAAGAGTTCACATTTCTCTATTTTTATAAAGAATGAAGGAGTCAAGAAAAAGAATAAGAAATTATTCTTGCTTGCTTCCTTCAATATATTTTTGTTTGAAGAATTATTTTAAAAATTGGTTTCATCTTATTGCTTAAAGAATTATTTGAACAATAGGCAAAATTATCAATTCTTAATAGCAGATATATATTGATTTTTCAGCAATGACTCAGAAGTTACATTACGTTGTTTTTAAGTGGAGGGGTTCCAAAAAAGAACAATGTCCTCCACCATGATATATAGTAAAAAGGGGATCCATTGAAAGGCATTGTCAACTTTGAAACAGATCAGGCCTGCCGCAGCCATCTTTCCCTTTCTCAGATTGCCACACAGTGTTGGGGGGGTGAAGTCTGGAATGTCAAATCAGACAGCAACAATAGATTATTCTGTGGGAACCAAGGTCATCTCAACAGATGCTGGCCAGAGACTGGAGGGAGTTGCCAAGAAGATGACAGAACACCTAATTTGACAATGTGACCTGTGAAGGAGGGAATTATCTATTCTTTAATTATACTGAAACCACAGGAACTATTTGGAACTGGTTTTGTTTTCATTCATGCTGAAATGATGTACTCAATAAAACAGTTCTTGGAGAAAGCTGAGAGATTCGATTGGTTGGGTTCATTATTCAGAATCTTGACAAGTTGACAGGCATTTTTCCAAGTTTCTGCAAACTTTGAGTCAATTCCCCTCTTTTGCTTGGCCTGGTGAGACATGGCTGTCCAAGACATAGTGCAGGATATATCAGGTGCAAAGGATCAGGACCATTCACTGTTACAATTCAAAAAACATATTGCTCAGGGCTATATAAACACCTAATCAACTAAAGTTTAATACTAAATTGTCAACAGATAACGGGCAACAAAATTCAAAAGTGGTTGGACTTGGATCATTTGTGGGAATATAACAACTCTAAGCTGTTGACATGCTTGACTCTTCCTCCCAGCCTTCTACCTGCTCTTCTCCTACATGATAGGGATAGGCAATCCATAGTATGTGTACTACAGAAACCTTACCCAACTTTTATAGCCCTAGGATCTCATAAAAATAATATGCATTAAAATAGAATATCACAATAGTGATTAATAGAACAAAGTACAAAACATATGAAAATTTTCATTGTTCAGATGTTTTCATCTGTTGGTGAAAATACATGCGGTGCTGCCAAACTATCTAAACTTTCTACTTTAAGAAACTTAAGAAAATGTGAACTCTAAAAAGGAGGTGCATCTTCAAGAAACACCAACTGTTGTTGAAAATGACAAACATGTCACAGTCTTTTTCCCGCCCTTCTCTGATGTCAGGTCATTATATTGAGAACTTTTCTATTTATGCAGCAGGAAGATGGTGATATACCTTGCAGATATAGTGACACCATAATGTAATGATATTTTACTAGAGAAAAGAGAAAGTGGATGTGCAGATCTAGTTTGTAAGCTTGATAGGTTACATGAATATTCAAGTGGATTTCAATCCACTAATAGTTATGGGATAAGTAACTTGTAAAAAAAAAAGATGGATAATTAAGAGTAGATGGCAAGAAAAGCCCTTGAATTGCTCTCTGACCAATTAGAAGAGAATTGCAACAAGATCCAGGATGATCAATTGCAGTTTATTCAATAAACAATTCATAGCGTAACACACAATGGATCAGGTACTTCTTGATTTATATCTTTAACACCTATCAATGAAAGTTGGGGTGTTGATTAATTGTGCCTCAGGAAATTTAGTCATGTCTGATTAATGATAGAAGCAATCTATATCCTACCAACACTCTAATTCCTGTAAGTTTTACCTGGCAGAAATGATGCATCATAAAGCATCATAGTATCTCAAATGGGCTAATTTACAGAATCTGTCCAAAATCTGGAACCCATGACCCCCGCCCCCCATGGATTTTAAATTTGGCAAATTTGGTAAAACCATGTTATGACGTAAAGCATAAACCATTTTATGACATAATACCAAAATGATATAGAAATTCCCTATGCTAAAGTTTGTATCCCAGCATTTCCAGTGAAGGCAGTACAATTTTTTTTAAGATTAAAAATCTTAATTTTTAAGATTTTTAAACAACATTTTCAGGTAACATTAGAAGCTTTGTCAAGGAATTGAGGAATCTAGTAAAGAAATACCTTGAAATAATAACTAAAGAGATCATAATTTATCTAGTCTATATACTACTAAAATTCCCATTCCCATAATTTTTAACCAGATGAAATGGTGCGCCAAAAGGGTAACATTTTTTTTAACCAAGATACCTCCAATGGGTTAACTTAGAGAATGTATCCAAAATTTGGAATCCATGAGCCCCATAGAATTGAAATTTGGCAAATTTTCTTTTAACATTTTATTACATAAATTTATCATAAAAGTTTTATGACATAATCCAAGATGTTATAAAATATCTTGTATGGACAACTAATGTTTGATTGCACTATACACTTCAACATGGGCTAGTTTCAAGGCAGATGCATCTCTGAATATCTCGAATGTTTAAGAACTTTTCCAATGATGGCAGTACATTAAAAAATCTTCCGTTGTTGAAGGCATTGAAAATGTCTCTGAAATGATGACCCAATGATGGATTGTCTAGTAGTGGTTAATGTTCTGGGCTTGAACCAGTGGTGGGATTCAAATTTTTTACAACCAGTTCTGTGGGTGTGGCTTGGTGGGCGTGCCAGGGGAAAGATACTGTAAAATTTACAGTCAGAGGTGGCATTTGCCGGTTCTCAGAACTACTCAAAATTTCCATTACCAGTTCCCCAGAACTGGTCAGAACCTGCTGAATACCACCTCTGGCTTGGACCAGTGACAAGAAAATGCAAGTCCTTTTCCTCAACCATTTCTCTCTCTCAGCCTAATCTATCATATAGGATTGTTACTGTGGAAATAAAATGAAGGGAAAGGAGACATCCAAAAAAGGGGGAAAAGATATGCAGCCAATAAGCCAAAACAACCTCCAGTTCTTCCAGTGCTTGCTTCTTTATCAGTCTAGTAGAGCTTCCATATCTGGGCTGCAAAGATAGAGAAGACCTCTGTATTGGTAGCAAAGAAATCTTAACAATTTAACTCTTCATTGCCATTTAGTGATTGTTCAGATCTTTACATGCCATTGACCAATGTGGCTGCCATCTGCACAACCTCAAATATATTGTTCAAGCTTTGCAGTTCCAGTGAGAATCAGCATTCTTACATATTGTCTGTGTCAGCATCATTCAGAATGCTGAGCCATTTATTGCACCTAATGGAAAATAACAAAATCTGATTAATCCAATGAATCAAGTTGTGCAGTACATTGTTGGGAATTCTTCATTCCTTTTGCCAGGACATACAGTACTACAATGGTCTAGTTGCATCAGCAGGTTGGATCCAGGAACTGACATGTTTTATAAGAAATGCATGGAGCTTTTATGGAATCTGATACAATTCACAATTGTTTGTGTTCAAGTCAACCCAGTCCCTCTGCCTACTGAAAAAAAATAAATTGCTATGTATTTTTAATTTGATTCCCACAAAATGTTAGTTATTATGTTTCTCTCCTGGGGGACAAGCTTTCAACTGGCTTCTTCCTAAAAATTTTCATATATCATATAAAAGGGTTGACATTAAAAAGTCTACCTGTATTATTTCAGAACTATCTAATATTGTGACCACACTATTAAGAAAAAATGCTGAATATTCAGATGTGGTACCCAACTGCACTGACTTAGGTTAGCTGAAGAAAGATCTCTGATTTAATCATAGCACACTTTATCATCATTTTGCACTTTTCAATACTTACCAACAAAATTGGGTTGTTCTGGTACTGCAAATGAGTAAAGATAATATTTGGACTTCTCCAAGACATATGTGGTTATTTTTTTTAAAAAGAAAAAAAAATCTTCTAAACTAGTTTTTGCTTCATTATAAATGTCCCATATACTGTAATTTCTGCAGTTTCTCAGAAGATTTCTTCCCCTACGAAAGAAGCTTCTGCTTTATTCTCAGGGTGCTTGACATATTCCTTTTAATCTTTTTTGGTGCTTTTTAAAAAGTGTTACCAAGAGCTGCTACTGCTGACATTCTCTTTAGTTACATAACTTTCACTCACCCTGAAGTCTATCTGATGTCCATATTTCCCCATTTGAACAGAGACATAGGATGAATTTTCATGGATTTAAAGGAACTGTGAGAAATCAGGAGACTGAAGGCCACAATAAATTTCCCAATAAAAGAAGGGACATTCACATATTCTGACCGCTGCATTACTTAAAACAAAATGCAAAAAAAAAAAAAATGCATTCTACTCATAAGTATTTTATTTATTTATTTATTTATTTATTTATTTATTCCATTTATATACCGCCCTTCTCCCAAGGGACTCAGGGCGGTGAACAGCTCATCTAAAACCCCACAGAAAATACAAAAGTTAAAAAATATTAAATTTAAATCGGCTGCGTAATAAGACTAAGAAACCCCCCCCCACCCTTAAAACCCAATTTAGAATTAAAAATGGAGACCAAATTTAAAATCATTTTCTCAGCCCAGGCCGGCCTGCTCAAAGAGCCAGGTCTTCAACGCACGCCTGAAGGCCCTCAGGTCCGTGCCGGTACGAAGTTCCGGTGGCAGAATATTCCAGAGGGCGGAGGCACCCACAGAGAAGGCCCTACTCCTTGGCGCCGCCAGACGACACATAGCGGCCGACGGCACCCGGAGCAGACCCTCCCTGTGGGAACGCACCGGCCTGTTGGAGAACGTTGGCAGAATGCGGTCCTGAAGGTAACCTGGTCCCATGCCATGGGTCGCCCTAAAGGTCAAAACTAGAACCTTGAAGCGAACCCGGAGAGCCACCGGCAACCAATGCAGCTCGCGCAGGAGAGGCGTCACATGGGCGCTACGTGACGCCCCCATGATCACCCGCGCGGCTGCATTCTGCACCAACTGGAGTCTCCGGATGCTCCCCGCAGGGAGCCCCATGTAGAGGGCATTACAATAGTCCAGGCGAGAGGTGACAAGGGCCTGAGTGACCGTGCGCAAGGCGTCCCGATCCAGGAAGGGCCGCAACCGGTAGATCCGACGGATCTGATGAAACGCTCCCCTGGAGACGGCCGCGATGTGATGTTCAAGTGACAGCCGTACATCCAGGAGGACACCCAGGTTGCGAGCCCTCTCTGTGGGGGGCAGAACTTCCCCCCCAATTTAATGAATTTCTTCTTTTGAAAAAAAAAAATGAAAGCAAATGAGACTTGAGAATGAAAAAATATAGAATAAGTTGCATTGTTAATTTGGTAGATAAAGAAGCTTTTTGGTTCCATCAAGAGTTGTTGACTTTTTCCTGACAGACTTGGCAAATTATTTATTTATTTATTTGATTTGTCAATCTCTTACAAGATAATAGGTATAAGTATAAACATGAGTAAGAATAGAGGAAATGGGTATGAATAAATGGGGAAAATAGGACAGGGACAGTAGGCACGATTGTGCTCTTATGCACACCCCTTACAGACCTCTTAGGAATGGGGTGAGGTAGTTTGAGTCTCTTCTTGGCCCATTGTGTTAACTCCATGGAAGAAAACAATGAGTGAATAAACAAAAATAGGAACTTCCAAGGCAAAGACTTTGACAGCAGAGTATAAGAAGCTAAGGTTAAGGTTCCAGTCCCTTAATCCTTGGTCAAAATCCCCAGTTCTTAGTTTTCCTGATTTCATTTCATTTTTAATCCAAGATGAGTTTCAAAAATGTAAACATTGGGGTCCTCAGAATTCTATGTATGTCGCTGCTGTATATTTTAATAGCATCAAATGAAATTTATAAATACAATCTACCTTACTGAAACAGCATTAGACATAAGGGTAGAAGCTGATATTAGGCTCCATAAAAAAAAATTCTATCTACTTAAAAAAAAAAAGGAAATGTCCATCATTTCTTTATTTTTGACCAAATTAACTGACATCTATCGATACATTTTGCCATTTTATTTGGATAACATCTGCAAAATTTCAAAGCAATTGTTCTTTGTGTGGTCATTTGGGAGGAATTGTTAAAGTTTGGAAGTAGTAAAGCAAAACGTTTGTTTCCCCTTTTCCAATATTATTTGGAGGGAAAGTGGCTCTACACATATTCTGTTCTTGCATATCTTTCACATCAGTGTTTCAGATTAAGCAGGATACTGGAGAGAACAAAGTAGCTTGTCAAATTTAGTTCCATGTATGAGTTTTGTGGTTGCTTGTTTGCATTGCTGAGGATGGCTCTGGCATCCACAGGAATAGATCTGTTGCTAAATTCGGCTTCTTGTCCTGAAGTGTAATAAGCACTTTCATATAAATAACCTGTGTTCATGTATATTGGTGTGCATGAATGCATGTGTGCTTGTATATGTGAAATATGTAGATGAATAGAATAAAGTAGAAGAGAAGAGAAGAGAAGAGAAGAGAAGAGAAGAGAAGAGAAGAGTTGGAAGGGAACTTGGAGGTCTTCTAGTCCAGTCCCCTGCTCAAACAGGGGATCCTATATCATTTCAGACAAGCGACCATCCAATTTCTTCTTAAAAACCTCCAGTAATGGAGTGCCCATGATTTCTGAAGGCAAGCTGTTCCACTGCTTAATTGTCCTTACTGTTAGGAAGTTTCTCCTTAATTCTAGATTGCTTTTCTCTTTGGCCAGCAGGTTCTGACCAGTTCTAGAGAACTGGTAGCAGAAATTTTGAGTAGTTTGGAGAACCGGCAAATATCACTTCTGACTGGAGATTTTATAGTATCCTTCCCCTGCCGTGCCCAACAAGCCATGCCCACAGAACTGGTAGTGAATTCTTTTTGAATCCCACCACTATTTCCAACCATTGTTTCTAGTCCTGCCCTCTGGTGCTTTGGAAAATAATTTGACCCCCTCTTCTTTGTGGCAACCCCTCAAATACTGGAATACTGCTATCATGTTGCCCCTAATTCTTCTTTCCTTTAGACTAGAAATAGAGCATTTGTGGCAAAGGTGTAGAATGGGCTACTCACCTGCATAGTGAGCACATTCCAAACATTCCCCGGTAAAAAGGAAAAAGAAATGGTGGCAGGTAACTTAAAGTATTTGTGGGTGCAGGTATATGTTTTCAGAGAATGCAGCATCTTCTCATTTGCCTTCCACTGTTGGACTATGACTTTTTTCTCCAAGAGCTAACTGATATTTTTGAGGGGTCCTCCACCAGCTAATCCTTGAGACAAACACTTGCATACCAAACATAACTGGCTGTTGAGATAAGAAAAGCTGGGTCTGCATCATAATTGAGTTTCTCCTCTCCTCCATTTCTTCCCACACTATTAATATCCTTTAAAAAAACTGGGGAGGGAAGTATATCTGGAAAATAACATAAAACATCTGCATAGGTGATGAAATATATTGCCCATTTTTAAATCACACATTTATTTTTAACATTTCTTTGCCAGAGGGAGAAAGCAGGTGTGGAAAAGTCCCCTTCCTGCAAAAAGCAAAACCCCACTAACTTCCTCTTTTTCTATAGCTGCAAGATGAATGGTGGTTTTGGCTGCTCCTTCTTGTTCCTATTCCAACCCATTCATCAGTTTTGAGTAGGTAAAGATAAAGGTTCCCCTCACACATATGTGCTAGTTGTTTCTGGCTCTAGGGAGTGGTGCTCATCTCCATTACAATCCAAAGAGCCAGTGCTGTCCCAAGACTTCTCCGTGGTCATGTGGCCAGCATGACTAAATGGCGAAGGCGCACAGAACGCTGTTACCTTCCCACCAAAGTGGTCTCTATTTTTCTACTTGCATTTTTGAACTGCTAGGTTGGCAGAAGCTGGGACAAGTAACTGGAGCTCACTCCATTACATGGCACTAAGGTTTCGAATCAGCAAACTGCTGACCATTCTGATCAAGAAGCTCAGTGTCTTAGCCACTGAACCACCATGTCCCTAGTTTTGAGTTGACAAGTGAATAAACCAGAAGTGACAGCAAGGTCAGGGATTATCTGAAATTCAATAGCAAATCTCATAAAATCTATGGGCTTTAGAAGACAGGTGGCTATTCTTCTCCTGACTGGTTCTTTTACCTTGGCAGTACTTCCATTGTAATCTTGGGGAACAAATGCTCCAGCAAGAGGCTCTTCCAAAGTTTAGAAAAGTAAAAGAGGCTCTTCCAAAGTTTAGGTTTAGAAGCTAAATCCAAAACACTCATACCTGGAAGAAGCTATTAACTTAATGTCTCTGTGACATACAATTCTAGTTGTCCACTTTATACTCAGCTTTTAGGACTGCTGAAAGAATCCATCCATCATTCCCTACGGAACACTGCAGCGAAGAATGACAGAGTTGAAAAGGACTATTTATTTCGTCAGGTCCTAACCTGTAAAAAGTGCAGAAACCATATTAAAGTATGCCTGATAGAAGGTTCTCCAGCCATTCTTGAACACAGTCAGTGAATGGGAGATCACTGCCACTTTAAATAATTGTTACTCCTAACACTCAATGATTAGAATATGTCGCCCTGTAATTGAAATATATTATTCTACCCCCTGTATTCTAGAATACTTTCATCTTTCAAGACTCTTACCTCTTCTTTCAATGAGCTTTCTCAAACCTAACCATATGTTGTTCTGTTATGTTCTTGGTGCTCTTTAATTTTGGTTGCTTGCTTGCAAATGCTTCATTATTTAAGTAGGTAACATGATAACTAACACTGATTATATTATCTAGTTGGATAATTAAATGTCTATAAGCAAACAACCATGCTCAGAGAGCACCAAAAACTCCATAGTTCAACCCTGAGCTATAGATATTATCATCTGTTGAAAAAGCAGTTTCTTTAATCTCTTCTCGTAGTTTCCAGCCCCTTTTATCAACCTTGTTGACTTTCTTTACACCTTTCTCAGTTTTTATGAATCCTTCTGAAAGGTAGCTGGAATTGGGCATAGTATGCAAGGTAGAGTCTGGCAGAATATAACAGAATTATTATTGTCAATTATTTGGACATTCATAAAATTTGCTATTACTTTCTTGGCAGCCATTCCACACTGCTAAATTATATTTGATCAACTATGATTTCAAGATATTTTCCACACATACTATAACGAAGCTACCTCCTGCTTCAGAATTGTACATTTTTTCTATAAGAAGGAAGCTATGTTTATCACCGTTACATTTCATTTTGTAATTTTCAGACCACTTTTTTAACATGTCTAGATCAATTTTAAATTTGTTTTCATCCTCTAAGATTATTAGTTATCCCACCCAGTGTTATGCTGTTTACAAATAAACATTCCTTTCACTTCTTGACTTAAGTCATGAATGTATTCAATTTTTGTTTGTTTCTTTATTGACTTTATTGATTTAGTTATCTGCTTGATATACAATTCAGGAAGGTATAAGTTGGAGAATACTCATTGCAGAAGAAATGTCATATTAGAATGTGCCTGTTTGAGATGCTGACTGATTTTTTTCCAGTGGAGGCATATACCTGGAAAAAGCACCATTTAAACAAATTGAAATTTACCAATTTTTGTTCTGGGAAAAACTGCTATTTCAGTAACTGAAGGAAGATGGTAGGAATGGTGTGAAGATGGTACCTCATTTAGCTAGCTGCTAATATTAAAAAAGCCCTGTGAATATAGGTCCATTTTCTCTCCAAATGTTTTTGGAACTGTGCAGTCTAGAAAATCTAAAATGATTGCCACTAGCCAGTAAAGTTTTATTGTCACCTCTTCCTGTGTCATCCCTTTCCTATGGAATTGCTAACTATGAGACTTTATTTTCTTATTTGCCAAGCAACAAATTCAGGCCTCTCAGGTTTTTTGTAAAGTAGTAAGAATTTAATTGCATGTAGAGTATCAATATGAAGTATACACTCAGTTTTAATGCAGATAAATATTTATGTGTCAGTAATCAGACATTTGAAAAATCCAAGTTACTTTTTCTCTGGATTATATGTGCAGGATCTTAGTGCTAAATTGGAAGAGGTAGAAGGTGCAAATAGAGATTTTTCTTGGATACATGTGATAGTCTTGAGTACATACATTGTACAAAATAGTGTTGTCAGGATGGTGGGTGTAACTCTTGTTCCTGGGATCTAATAAATGCTCATTCTTTCCTTGCCATCCTCTGGGGTCATCTTTTTGATGATGTTTTGATCCTGTTCTTATTCTTCTTGTGTCAACAGAACCCAAGAAAAAGAAAAAAGAAGGCAAGAAGCAGGAGAAGCCGCTGGAATAGGGAAGCTATGCTGGCCATGAGAATGGGACTTCCTTGAATGTAATTGGTTAACAAGTTTCATTGACACCTAGTCCTTTTATCCAGAAGTTATTTATAGCTTAATTGTACAATAGGGAAAAATAAGCATACAAATGCACCCTCTTTTCTCTTTCTCTCTCTCTTTTTTACTCCACAGTTACAAGTTCTCCAACTTGTTGATCTTCCAATGAGTCAGACTACAACTGTCACCCATCATCTTTTTGGCTGGGCATGATGGGAGTTGTAATGCAACACACCTGGAATGATCCAAGTTGGGGAAAGTTGATATTCTAGTATTTAAAATGTATAATCTTAGTGGCATGTGTAGAAAACTTCAATAAAGGCAGCAATATCATTTAGTACATGAGTGCTGTTATATATGAGAAAGTATAGATCCATTTTAAATTCCTCTTTTACTCTGCCAAGTCCACTTTGGTTCTGCATGTTTATGACTTACATGGGACTCCCAAGGTATAGCCTACAAGAGTTCTATAATGTCATAATGGTCTGGGCAGACAGGCCTTTTTATGTATAAAGTAGACAGAACTTCCTCCACCAAGTTTTTATGTTTCGTAATAGCAAGAGTAGATTTCTATATGCAGATTGTACCAGCACTGAAATAGCTAACTTGGTTGTAACTTACAGCTTTTAATAAAACATTTTAAAACTATAGTCCATCATGATTTTTTTTAATCTCCTTCCTGAATACATTTCCCATCACAGGACAGAATTAATTCATGGTAAGCATGAAAATTCATTTCCACTACTTTTGGTTACTATTCAGCTATCAAAAAATTGAAGCAAAGTCTGCAGATCACTAAGATGGACTGATGCATCATGACTTGATGGTGTAACTCCCTGATATTATTCATTAGAAGTAGTCCTCGACATACAACAGTTCATTTAATGACTGTTCAAAGTTACAATGGCAGTGAAAACATTGACTTATGATGGTTTTTCACATGACTATTGCAACACTCCTATGGTCATATGATCAAAATTCTCTTTGCTTGGCACCTAGTTCATACTTATGATAGTTGCAGTGTCCTGGAGTCATGTGATTGACCACCTTTTGCAACTTTCTGATGACCAAAATCAATGGGGAAGCCAGATTCACTTAACATCCATATTACTAATTTAACAACTGCAGTGATTCACTTAACAATTGTGCAAGAGAGGTTGTAAAATGGGATCAAACTTACTTATCAACTGTCTTACTTAGCAACAGAAATTTTGGACTCAGTTGTGGTCCTATGTCGAGAACTACCTATAGTAGATGGTATAATAGTTGGTGATGATAATGATGAATTTAATAAAAGTTTCAGCCAACTGAAAAGCATCCTTTATTTCCCACATGATCTTGCAAATAATTGTTAGTATTTGAACTGCTACTGGAAAGTATGCATTTGATTATTTCCCTCATCCTAAAACTTCCCGCCCAAAATTTTACAAATTTTGAAAGTCTTTTTATCACTTCATTTCATGAGATAGACTATTTTTCATGAGATAAATAGGGTAAGACGAACTCTTTCTTGGAAATAAATTTCATGTGTTGACACAGACTACTCCCTGTTAAGAAAGACACAGAAAAGCTGCAATAGTTAGTAGACACCAACAGAAATAATCAAGTCATATAGGAAGGGAATTTGGATAGGAAATGAAATATACCGTTTACATATTTAACTGGAGGAAGAAATGCAAAGCAGACAGAGAGAATTCTTAAAAGTTATGAAGTTCTGCTAGAATCAAGAGGTCAAAGATTGCTTGATTGTCCCAGTAGATAAAATTAGATGTAATGGGTTTATGTTAATAGAAAAGCCAGTGATGATGGAAGATTGTGATAAGTCTCTTAGTGCTCAAATCATGGACACAAAATCCTAGAAAAGTGAACAAAAAGACACATTTGCAATTTAAATCATAGATAGTGCTCATGTCAGAAGCACTGAGGCACTTGCGGGTTGAAAGGATTAGCTGGTGACAACCCCATTGCCTGGGGGAAATGCAGTTGAGGGCTTCTTTTATGTCCCCCGCAGGAGCTGGAGCGAAGGACGGGAACTCAACCCTTCCCCATGGCAGCATTCAGGTCTCAAACGTGGCCTTACTAACCACCAGCATCCTAATCATGAGAGACAAATATTTTTCAGTAAAAATTGTCGATAAAAGACAAATATTCCCACCACATACTTTAAAGTGCAGAAAAAGAGTACAGAAGTAATAAGCAACAGAAATTAGAGGCAGAAGATAAGAAAAGAACTACTATATGCAACAAGGTTACAGCAACAATAGATTATGCTTCCTCAGGTCTTTCTGTCCTTGCAAAAACATTCTTGTTTCCATCGCATTCATATACCATTTCATACAGTGCTTTTCTTTTCTCAGTGTTTAACTAACCCCTCACCTTTACTTCTATGCATTTATTCAGCCATTCCACTCCACAAGATCAAGCCACCTTCAGTCAGATATGTTGTATCCTCCTGTGTTCTCTTAGTTTACAGACATATAGCATAACCATTTTTCTTCCTTGTTTACCATTTAGTCCTCTGTATTCTGAGTCTTCTAGACACCATAATCATCACCAGATGAGCTAAGATACTGACTTCTGCAGTTTACGACAACTTTAATCTATTAACGCTTTTACAAAAAAATATTTTTTTAGTAAGATATAGAAAGAACAAACTGGTTGATCAAGCTTAGATGTACCCAAGACACTAATTCATCATTCCTTTCCAGTGGTGAAGAAACACCAGTTAGCTTTGGTACTCCAGTCGAACTCCAGTTTTATTTTAAGCATGCTTTATTTATTTAGCATATGGCAGGAATGCAATGTCAAGATAATCTACACATGCTAGACAGGGGTCGCCAACCTTTTGGACCACAGGGACCACCAGACTCATAATTTTAAATCCCGCAGACCAGAGATCCTGGGAAAATGCAAAAAAAATTCCCCACCTCGTTTTCCTACTGATCGATCATTCTTTATTTGGGATCGCAGGATATTGTCTCCAGCTCGATTCTCAGTGGGGGAGGGGAGAGACTTTTGGCTTCATGCAAGGAAAGCAGCAGAAGCAGCAGAAGTCTCTCTTTCTATCCCCCAAACTCCATCAGAATGGTGCAGCCTCTTGGAGCAGGATGCCTTGTAGGGTCCCAAAGACTCATTTCTGGCAGAGTTTGTGGGAGAGAAAGAAATACTTTTGCTGCTTTCCTTGCGTGCAGCCAAAAGCAGAAGAAGAAAGAAGCAGCCCGGTGGCCAGGCCAGGCGCATGGGGCGAGTGGGGCAAATTCCCCCCCTGTGCCCTTTCCCCCCTCCCCTCACTACCACATGTTGTTTGCAATGTAAGCAACACATGTACCTGCAGGCCATGTGAACAACACAGTCTTGTGTTCCTGCGCAACCTGCATGAATTGCTTTGGGGGATGCTTTGGGGGTAACATTTCTCTGCAGACCACCAACATTTTCTCATGGACCACCAGTTGTCCCCGACCCACTGGTTGGTGACCACTGTGCTAGACACAATGCAGTCCTGACAGCCTAGGTTGTGAGTTTATTGTTTGGCACTTTGATAGACTGCAGGGGGCGAACGAGCTTTGCACCAATTAGCCAGTGGCACTCGAGTTGCTAAGTCTTTCAGGCTACTCCAGGTTGTTATTCAAGTTGGTACAAATAACTTCTATATCTAAGATGGAAAAAGTCCTACTTGGAATCTGTAAACAACTAGACATCTATATTAAGCATGTATTTGAATTTACAGAAAGATATTATATTTAGCTTTTTGCTTTGTGGAGCTGTGTTGGCTTCAATTCACTTAGAGATTCACCAAAAGATATAATTTGACCAGAAGACCAAAATCTGCACAAGCAATTGATTATTTCCTTTTCTATTTCTTCTCTCATGCCCTAATTATTTTGAATTACTCCTTTTCTGTGTTGCACAATGCTGCCTCTCCTAAAAGTATAAAGTGATAGATAGTTACATAGGTACATATATGTGCATGGTAGATATATAGCATGTATTTTTATAGAGAACCGGTATATATCTCTTATGTCATAAAAAAAAAAACCTACACAGCATAGATCTATCTGAAATGAAAGAACATCATAGCTATACTGTAATTCTGTACACATTTACCTGGAAGAAACTCCTAGTGAGCAAAATGACTTGAAACATTAGATGCTTGAATGTTTCCTAACAACACCCACAATCTTTCTCTCTCTTTAAACCCCCACATCCCTATTATTCCACCTTCTCTGACTTTTATTTTTTTCCCAGGAAGTTTTTTTTTAAAAGCACGCTGAAACCTTGAAACAGTTATAAGGTTGATTTAACAAAGGTATGAATTCTATGGATTGTTTATTTTTATATGTAAGCAAAGAACATGACAAGATAGCTAGTTCAAAAGCTCACCAGGAGGGAAAAACTTGTTTGTAGCCAGTGACTGCAGTTCTATTTAAAATTTTCTTCCTTAGCTGCTTAAGAGCACAGTGGGCAGTATGGTAATATTATGAAATCTAAGAAGAAGAAATATGATACTAGCAAGATTTTTAACTTATTTTATTTTGCATTGTTTTTATGGAGAGTTTAACACTTCACAAATGCATTCAACCTATTCAAGATTTATATCCTAGATACAGTACTGCATATCCCTTATTTTGATTTCCCATTGAAAAATCAGGAGGGAATTGTCCCATTATGTGACCATGGTGGATAAAAATAGAGATGGGAATTCTTACAGACCACCCTAGCTATGGGTGGTGGGGTGGGGTATCAAACAGAGGTGGTATTCAGCAGGTTCTGACCAGTTCTGGAGAACCAGTAGCGGAAATTTTGAGTAGTTTGGAGAACCGGCAAATACCAACTCTGACTGGCCCTGCCCCCATCTATTCTCTGCCTCCCAAGTCCCAGCTGATCGGCTGGGTTTTCTTTTGTTGCCCTGCATAGGAGAACAGAGCTAGAAAGCAGGTTAGTGGGGTGGGGAGGGAATGCCATGCCACGCCCACCAAGCTATGCCTACAGAACCGGTAGTAAAAAAATTTGAATCCCACCACTGGTGTCAAACTCTAATCTACAACAGTATATGATTATATCCAGGTACTAACTGGGGCATTGCTACTTTATGCAGCCAACGAGATTGAAGATCAAAAGGCACTTCCAAATTCCATTATTGTCCCAAAGGATTTATTCTTATGTTTGTGTTGCACAGTTCTGCTTACAAGGATAAACATCCCATCCTAGTTACAATCCTTTCCTAGGGACTAAGAAGTCTTTAGAGTATTGGGTGTTATGCATTGCTTTGGAGGACCAATGATTTAATGCTAAATGGGGGCAGCTTTAAAAATGGATTAACTATAAGAACAATTCATATATGAAAGACTCATTCTCTCCTGCTTTACACCAATACAGGCATTCCTTATGAGCTTCCAGTAAAAGGAAGTTCTCAATGTCACACAGTCTCTTTGTCAACCAAGTTTCTCCCTAGAAGAGGAAAGTCTATATTTGTTCATATATACTCTGGCTCCTCCCTACCTTAAGATATTTTTTGTGATCCACAATGCTGCAATGGGCTTCCTAAGAGCCAGGCTCCAAGTGGAAAATGCATTTGATAGCAACTTTTGAAGAAGAAGAAATGGAAATACATCAGTGGTGGGATTCAAAATGTTTTACTACCAGTTCTGTGGGCATGGCTTGGTGGGCATGGTGTGGCTTGGTTGGTGTGGCATGGCTTGGTGGGTATAGCAGTGGTAGGATACTGCAAAATCTCCATTCCCTCCCCACTCCACTAACCTGCTTTCCAGCTCCATTGTCCTGTGCAGGGCAACAAAAAAAGACCCAGCCGATCAGCTGGGACTCAGGAGGCAGAGAATAGATGGGGGCAGGGCCAGTCAGAGGTGATATTTGCTGGTTCTCTGAACTATTCAAAATTTCCACTACCAGTTCTCCAGAACTGCTCAGAACTTGCTGAATACCACCTCTGGAATACATGCTTGAGCAGAGATGTGACACTGTTGAAACTTTTGCAGGGAGAGGAGATTTACACTTTCCTCTTCCAATGATTCTGAAATAAGAGCCCTCTCTTTCGAAGCTGTTACTTGTTTGAGAAGCACCTGCTCACTACTGTCAATGTGAGGTTTCCTCCTTATGTGCTTAGCTGTTTTGCAGAAGTGATTTTCATCAGGATAACAGCAGGAAGCCGAAAGAAAGTTTAAATTCATTTTTCCAGTCTGGCGAGATGCAGATAATTATCACCCCCACACTTTATTTAATGCCATATCAAGTTTATCCAGAATTCAACAGGGCTTTATTTTCATTCATTGCTTATAGGAGAATCTGTGGTCCTGCGAATGCTGTTGATCTAGAGGTTACGTAAGTTCAGGGGTGGGATTCTACCAGTTCACACCTATTCGCTAGAAGCAGTTGTTAACATTCTAAGTAGTTTGGAGAACTGGCTGTTAGAAGAAATTACTGGCCTAATCCTGTAAGGAAAGCAGGAAGGAAACATTCTGGTGTTGCTTACAGAAACTGCCTCTCCGTTAACCCTTATTACATTCTTGGCAGGACTAGATTTTCTGTCTCAGGAACTTCTCTGGAGTTTTTTTCCTCTCCTTTGCTGGTACTTTGCTTGTGTGGAGTGACCATTCAAAGTTACAATGGCAGTGAAAAAAGTGACTTATGACCGTTTTTCACACTTACGACTGTTGCAGCATCCCCACAGTCATGAGAGGCCAGGCGAGGAGATGCGTGCCTCGATGTGAGTGATATTGAGTTGGCCACACCCAGCCAATAACATGGCCACCAAGCCACGCCCACCACCTAAGCCACGCCCGCAGAAGTGGTTGTTAAAAAAATTTGAATCTCACCATTACTTTATCTTCATTATAATTTTGTGAAGTGTACCAGGATCTGATGGCATTGGCCTGAGGTGAACAACATTTTCCACTATGTGTACTAACCAGTTAATGATTCTTTGCCAGCTTATCTATAGTAAATGTAAATGGATCATAAGCTTCCTGACAGACAGGAAGAAGCAGGTGAAACTAGGCAAAATCACATCAGATACCTCTACAATTAGCACAGAAACCCCCCAGGGCTGTGTGCTCTCTCCACTTCTCTTCTCACTATATACCAATGACTGCATCTCAAAATATCTATTAAAGTATTGAAGTTTGCAGATGATACAACAGTGATTGGTCTCATTCAACAATGAATCTGCATACAGACAGGAGGTTGAACAACTAGCCTTGTGGTGCAACCAGAACAATCTTGAACTAAATACACTCAAAACTGTAGAAATAGTGTAGATTTTAGGAGAAACCCTCCTATACTACCACCTCTTACAATACTAGACAACACAGTATCAACAGTAGAGACCTTCAAGTTTCTAGATTCTAACATATCTCAAGACTTAAAATGGACACCTAACATCAAAAACATCATCAAAGAACAACAAAGAATGTTTTTCTGCGCCAACTCGGAAAGCTCAAACTGTCCAAAGAGCTGCTGATTCAGTTCTACAGAAGAATGATTGAGACTGTCATCTGCATTTCTGTAACTGTCTTGTTTGGCTCTGCAACCAAACAAGACAGACACAGATTTCAACAGTTAATTAGAACTGTAGAAAAAACAATTGTTACCAACCTGCCTTCCATCGAGGACCTGTATACAGCACAGTCAAAAGGAGGACTGAAAATATCTACAGACCCCTCACATCCTGGACATAAATTGTTTCAACTTGTACCTTCAAAACGATGCTATAGGGCACTGTACATCAGAACAACTGGACACAAGGACAGGTTTTTCCCCGAAAGCCATCATTCTGCTAAACAACTATGGTAATTCCCACAACACTGTCAAACTACTTGGTAAAACTGTATTACTATTATTCTTTTCATCCTTCCTATTACCTATCTCTTCTCACTTATGACTATAACTGTGTTGCTTGTATCTTTATAATTTATATTGGTTTATTTGTTTCCTAGTATGTTTTGATGCTTATTAGTAACCTGAGAACAAAATAAAAAACTACAAATACACGTTTTCAAATAATACAGTTTTTGTTTGCAAATTTCCTCAGCGTGCAATTATTTTGCAAATCATTTCCCCTCTGTAATAGATTTTTTATATCCTTTTTATGAATATGTGCACTTTTATTAGCTTCCCTATAATATACTGTAAAACATTTATTATAGAACACATTATAAAATTTGAAAACTCCAGACTGTGAATGATAACTTAGTTGATTCATGCAGTGGCTTGATAATGCAATATTCAAATGTGAATGAAAAGAATTTCCTCCCCTTTGAAAACATCACCAAAGATTTTTCAAATAAACACCAGTCATTAGTTGAGGGGGCAGAGACAGAGCTTTTACTTACAAATGTTTGTTTAGTGACCATTTGAAGTTATAGCATCCTTGAAAAAAGTGACTTATGACCATTTTTCACACTTACAAGCATTACAGCATCCCTGTGGTCATGTGATCAAAATTCAGATGCCTGGCAACTGACTCATATTTATGACGGTTGCAGTGTCCTGGAGTCATGTGTTCAACTTTTGCAGCCTTCTGACAAGCAAAGTCAATGGAGAAGTTAGATTCACTTAACAATCGGGTTACTAATTAAACAAGTGCAGTGATTCACTTAGCAACTGTGGCAAGAAAAGTCATAAAATGGGGCAAAACTGAGCGGGGACATTTCTTCACTTAGCAACATAAATTTTGGGCTCAGTTGTGGTCATAAGTTGAGGACTAACTATATTTCCATCTTCACTTTGGACTTCTCTTTTAAAATGGCCGAAAAGGTTGTCTGTATATTCCCTTTCAGTACTGACTGAAGTGTATCGATGGATAGTAACTTGCATCATTGCCCTTTGGACACTCCCAGAATTCCATGGGTAGAAGAGATCTGAGAATTCTGGATACTGAAATCCATATACAGGGAATGTCCAAGTTGGGGACATTGGACTGCTCTTGATTGGATGCAGAAGTTTATTTCTTTACAGGCTTAAGACTGTAATGTGAAAATTGTTTTCTCTTTGCTAGTTGCACTTTTTGGCTGGGTAAATTTTTTTCTTAGCTTGATCTCCCTCCATGTCCCAGAGGCTAAAATAACCAGACTATTTCTGAAACTCAGTACTGGCAAACTCTAAGAAGATCCTATATGTCTGAGTTTCCCCCCACACACACTTTGATGTTTCCCCCCTGTTGATGCCATGTCTTCCTGCTGTCAGTTGAGATACTTGGCAGGTTTTGGGGCTGGAATGAGGCGTGCATATCAGAAATGTTTTGTCAGTGGATCGATTTGAACATGGCCAGCACACCATCACTGCTATTCATTCGCTTATCAGTCCAGTTTCCCAGTCCAGTCTTTTTATCTTATCAGTGGATAAAAAGGGGGCCTGTCTATTTTGCTCTACAAGGTGGTGGCAGGAATCATTTGGCACAGGAAGAAAAGACTTCAGAGAAGACAATGTTAAACTATCTGTCTGTCTCTCTGTCTCAGCTGTCTGCCAAGAGGTTACTTGATTAATCGTTAAAAATGCAATGTACTCAAAAACTCAAAAGCAAAGACGATAGGTTGGGTGCAGACTTAATTAGAGTACAGCAATTAAAACTTGGACATTAATTCATTGATGCTGCTGTTGTCTTCCAATAGGAGCTGCAAGGTTTTGGTAGCCAATGGCTGCATGATGTTTTCATGCCCAAAAGGTTTTAAATAAGAAAGAGAAAGAGAGAGAGAGATAATGGAAAGGCAAGCTCTGAGAACTTATTATGGATTCAATATTTTGCAGAAGACCAAGGTCAGATTCCTTATTCAAATAGCCCCACCATTTTTTTTTTTTTTGCAAATTGTTTTTCATTGCAGGAGGAAAACTGATTGTAGTCAATTTTGTATCACCATCACTATTGTCATGTTGGGCTGCTATAGACAGAAGAGGATCTGCCTTCCACATGAAAGACTGAATCCAAAAGGACTTCTGAGAATGGAACAATTTGTTCTTTCATTTGTTGTGTTTGCTTCTTTGGCTTGATCTTTACACCCCAACATTCTGAGCTGAAATTGTGTTTATAATGTTTATTGTTAGGTTTGGAATTTTTTTGGCGCCATTTGGCCTTCTGAACTAGTTCTCATAAAATTCTAGACTGTTTACCAAGAAAAGTTAATAAATGCAGAAAAGATTGATGAGGGGAAGATGGGAAACACATAACTTGTATCATAAAATAAACTCTTTTTCAACGATTTTCTTATATAAATATGCCACAGCAGGCTGTTTTATCAAAGAGAAGGTAGAATTTGACTTTGCATTCCTTGGTGAGATACCATCTCACGAAACTCCTGGATTGTTTTAAGCAATCAGGGAAATAAACACACAGAGTTGAAATACAGTAAATGCTTTGTGTCTGCTCTGAGAATGCTGCCCTCAGGAACTCCCCCCACACACAGTTACTTGAGGCTAATACAGTAGTAGTTTTTCCAAGGCCAGATTTCCTAAGAAATGTATGATTGAGATATTACCTAGTAAGAATTTTCCAAGTGTAAAAGTTTGAGGGCTTAAACTAATGAAGTTATTGTTAATATCAGGGGTGGAATTCTCCCGGTTTGGACCAGTTCGGGCGAACCCCTAGCTCCGACGATCAGCTGGTAGCAAACCAGTTTGCTCTGACAATCATGTGGATCCGGATTGTCATTCCTCAGCTGCATTACTCCTCAGTAGTAACATAGCAGGTAACTTTTTTCAGAAAGCTGTTCATGCATGATCATCGAATCAGTTGTTACACCAGCAGCATCCCACCACTGGTTAATATTGTGTCAGGATCCAATCTGGGTCAGTCACTGGAACCAGGGGTGTAGTCTTCCAAAATTTTGGACTCATGCTGGAGCCCATCTTTAGGGCAGGGGTCGCCAACCTCTTGGACCCCAGCGACCACTAAACTCATAATTTTAAATCCCATTGACTACTAATATGAATTTTGACTGATGGTGGCTGCAGGAAAAAAGTCTGCAGGAAAATTCCCCACTCCATTTTCCTACTGATCGATCATTCCTTATTTGGGATCACAGGATATTTTCTCCAGCTCCATTCTCAGGGGGTGGGAGAGGGAGAGAGACTTTTGGCTTCATGCAAGGAAAGCAGCAGAAGTCTTTCTTTCTCTCCCCCAAACAACGTCTTGGAGCAGGATGCCTTGCAGGGTCCCAAAGACTCATTTCTGGCAGAGTTTGGGGGAGAGAAAGAAAGGCTTTTGCTGCTTTTCTTGTGTGCAGCCAAAAGCAGGACAAGAAAGAAGCAGAAAGAAGCAGCTTGGTGGCCAGGCGAAGCACGTGGGGTGCGTGGGGCAAGTTCCCCCCATCCTTTCCCCCCTCCCCTCACTACTTCATGTTGTTCGCAATGTAAGCGACACAAGTCTTTTGTTCCCGCGGGTTGTGTGGGCAGCACAGCCTTGTGTTCCCACACAGTCTGGATTAATTGCTTTGGGGAATGCTTTGGAGGTGACATTTCTCTGTGGACCACCAAAATTTTCTCATGGACCACCAGTGGTCCCTGGCGATCACTGCTTTAGGGAACTTCTCTCTACACATTCTGGTAGAGAGAAGTTCCTGATGATGGGCTTCAGCACAAGCCTGAAAGCTTGAAAGACTAAACCTCTGGTCCTGCTGACTGAGCCAGATTGGATCCTGCAAATTATCCTGGGACATGTATTTTTGCCTTCATTTGTAATGTGGTCTCACTTTGTAGATAATGACTTACATGGAAAAGGTTGGGGTGAGTAATTGCTGTAGCAATCAGGACATGCCTACTAGGTTGCTTATAGAATTAAGAGGGCACCATGTGCATCCTTTCCTTAAATAGCAATAGCACTTAGATTTATATATCGCTTCACAGTGCTTTACAGCCCTCCCTAAGCATTTTACAGAATCAGCCTATTGCCCCCAACAATCTGGGTCCTCATTTTACCCACCTTGGAAGGATGGAAGGCTGAGTCAACCTTGAGTCTGGTGACATTTGAACTGCCAAATTGCATTCAGTCATTAGCCTGCAGTACTGCCCTCTAACCATTGCGTCACCAATAAAACTAGTTGTCAAATAGATGATTGAATGAACTATGAACTATGAAGATACACTTTGCTCCATAGCTCACAGGGTGATATTGGGCTAGATTCTCATGACCGTGCCATATATTTTCCATCTATTCTCATTCAAATTTGATGTAAATTTATTTATTTTAAAAACTATATCAAATATCATCAAGGGTAAACCAGACAGGTGACATGACCAGATGATCTAATTCTGTATTATTATAAGGCTACATTGACAGAATTTTGCAAGTCTAAAAATACTCATTTCATGCCACCAACTTTAACCATTTGACCAATCAGGGTGAGTCCTTTACAAGTTTATTTCTCTGACCATTAAGCCCTTGGGGGCTCCTCCTTCTTTTGCCTGATAGTTTCTTAGTCAACATTCTTCCCTTCATCCCCCAATGTCATCCATTCATTCCATTACAAAGGTAAAGAAAATGTTGCAGATATTCTCATGCTGGGCTCCAATACTGTAAAGATAAAGGTTCCCCCCGCACATACATGTTACTCGTTTCCAGCTCTAGGGGATGGTGCTCATCTCCGTTACAAAGCTGAAGAGCCAGCACTGTCTGAAGATGTCTCTGCGGTCATGTGGCCGGCATGACTAAACACTGAAGGCACACGGAACGCTGTTACCTTCCCACCAAAGTGGTCCCTATTTTTCTACTTGCATTTTTACATGCTTTCAAACTGCTAGGTTGGCAGAAGCTGGGACAAGTAGCGAGAGCTCAATCCATTATGTGGTGCTAGGGATACAAACTGCCGACCTTTCTGATCAACAAACCCAGTGTCTTAGCCACTGAGCCACTGCATCCCTTTACCAGTACTATAGAACATATATAATAATGAGGCAGCCAGTTTGAGTGGACGAGTGTCCTGTTTTTCACTGCACCATCATGTCTTTGTGATCTGCAACTTTACTGTATTTTTTTTTTACATTTCAGTTCAATTTCTAGGGAACAGAGTGGGGTGGGGAATCTCTTGCCTTTGCCTTCTCTTAAAGATGTTTGGAGAAATTGTTCACCCATCCAGGGATGGGATTCAATTTTTTTTAACAACCAATTCTGTGGGCATGGCTTAGTTGGTGGGTGTGGCTTGCTGGTCAGGTGACTGGGTGGGCATGGTGAACTCGATGTCACTCACATCAAGGGGCGCTTCTCCTCGCCTGGCCTCTCATGACAGTGGGGATGCTGCAACGATCGTGAGTGTGAAAAATGGTCATGTCACTTTTTTCAGTGTCATTTTAACTTTGAATGGTCCCCAATTTTAGACCAAAATTCAAAAAGGGTGTGTAAATTCACGTTCAAATGTCAATCTTTCTAGCTAGCCAAGAAGCCTTGCTGAATGTCCCTCATCTTGGTTCCTTGTCATTAAAAGCTTCTTTCTGGTAGCTCTGCTTCATTATTCAATTATTTCTTCAAAGAGCTAACTCCAACAGGGGAGTATTTCCTCCCAACAGCAGTGTAAAAAGCTTAAAACAACCCTTCCCCTTTAAGAAAGTACCAGCAAAGAAAAAAAACCTCCTTTGGAGACAGTAAGTCTAGGCATACTGCCAAGAATGCAAGAAGGGTGGAAAAAACAAAAGATTTCTTCCAACAACCAGTTCTCCGAACTGCTTAGAAAGTTAACAACCGGTTCTAACAAATAGGTGAGAACCTGTAGAATCCCACCCCTGCACCCATCTCTAAATAAAATAGGACAATTCCTATGTTTCCCTGAGGTTTTTTTTTCAGAAATGATGCAAAACAAGAATAAATAAAAAATAATCACAACATTTCTTGGTTACTCTGACAGGCAACCAAGGATTACCCTTCTGATCATTAGCTGAGCCAAAGAAAGATGCCAAGCACTGAAACAGACTCCATATTAAAAAAAAAAAAACATAGATCTGTGCTCTATCTGGTTGCAATTTTCTCTAGTAGGTTTTGCACATTGATTGTATTACAGAGACTTTTCTTTGCACTGCCTATTAAAAATGCTCAATTAAAAACACCCAGTTACATTTAAAAGAGGAGCCTTTGGTGAGATGGTCGGCATTCAAGTTTAATAAATAAATAAACAAATAAAATGTAAAAACTGCTGAGAAAAATGAGCTGTATTTAAATACTGATTATCCATTAGCCCAGAGGAATGTGTTGTGGCCTGTCAGCTGCTGGCTCCTCCAGCAGCCGAATCAGAGGAAGAAGAGGCATGGGAGTCAGAGTCAGCATCAAGGCAACCTGAGAGCTTTGAGGGGGAAGAGGGAATGGAGTTGTCAGAGAGAGAGAGAGAGAGAGAGAGAGAGGAGTCTGGGCCATCCATCAGCCCTCAGATGGAGAATCAACAGCCCCAGGTTTGGAGGTGGCTGATGAGGAAGAGGAAAAACAGCTGGGTCCAGTGTCTGATGTGCAGATGCACAGAAAGCAGAGGAGAGGAGAGCTGTGGAAATCCATAGACTGACCCTTGGGAAGAAAGAGCCACCACTGCTAGCGAAGCCCCACTCTTGCTCTGGGGATAAAAGCCAAGGGGTGGAGATGAATACATGTGGCAGACAACTATTGATTTTCTGGCTGGCTAGATTTGTTAGCCTGCATTGAGAGACAAACTTTTTTCCAGGGCTGCTGGCACTCCTTAATAAAGGAATCTTTGAGTTAACTTCAGAGGGTTTGTCATGTTTGGGAAGTCAGAACAGAATGTTTCAATTCGGCTGAAGGCAAAGCAGTTACAAGCCTAATTTTTGCATTGGTAGCTTGGAACTATAGGAGTATATGCAAGGTAATGTTTGTGCAATTGAATTTCTAGCATCCTCCTTACATTTCTTTAGCTCCCAAATGCTGTGTCTGACAGTAAGAAAATATGGCAGAGTAGGAGAAGACGAAGCATGGAAGGAAAGAGAGTATGGTCGGCTGAACAGAATTAATGGAAGCTGAAATGGAAAGAAATGGCTTCTATGGATCCCACTTAAAATTTCTGTGAAGATGTTTACAGAGCTTCCAAAGACAGGCTCGTGCTCATTTTTCTTCTACAGGACAAATTTTGAAGCTCTTCCACATGACTCAATTCAAATTGTCATAAGCAGAAATGAAGAAAAGAAAAGGCTTCAAGCAATTTCCCACTGTAATTCAATTAGTTTTCCCTGCATGGGTGAGTCCTGTCAAAGAAATCCCTATGGATATAAATGGACTGATGGTCCTGAAAGACACATGGGTGGCAGATGATCCTTGAAGGATGGAGGGCAATATCATCTGTAATAATAATTGGGGGGTTGCGGCTTCCCACTCCATAGCAGTTTTCTCAGGAGAGGCCTTTTAAACCAGTAGAAAAAGTTATGAAAATTGTGATCTATCTTCCTTCCTTCCTGCCCTCCTCTTTCTTTCTTTCTTTCTTTCTTTCTTTCTTTCTTTCTTTCTTTCTTTCTTTCTTTCTTTCTTTCTTTCTTTCTTTCTTTCTTTCTTTCTTTCTTTCTTTCTTTCTTTCCACCATTCTTCCTTTTCTCCTTTTCTTTCTTTCTTTCTTTCTTTCTTTCTTTCTTTCTTTCTTTCTTTCTTTCTTTCTTTCTTTCTTTCTTTCTTTCCACCATTCTTCCTTTTCTCCTTTTCTTTCTTTCTTTCTTTCTCTCTCTCTCTTTCTCTCTCTCCCTCCTTCTTCCTTCTCTCCTTCCTTCCTTCCTTCCTTCCTTCCTCCCTCCCTCCCTCTTTCTTTCTTTCTTTCTTTCTTTCTTTCTTTCTTTCTTTCTTTCTTTCTTTCTTTCTTTCTCTCTCTCTCTCTCTCTCTCTTTCTTTCTCCCTCTTTCCTTCCTTCCTTCCTTCCTTCCTTCCTTCCTTCCTTCCTTCCTTCCTTCCTTCCTTCCTTCTTTTTTCCTGCTAGCATTCTTTGGGAGGTGTTGTGAGCATTTGGAGGTAATGTTTGTATAAAGTCAATTGTTTCTATAGAAAAGTTCTATGGCTGCTTTCAGCTACGTCTCCTGGGGCAGCATATGGTAAAATAAAAATCAGAAGACCTTGCAGAAAGAGAGACAGAAAGAAAATAAAGCTGCAGGAACAGCAATTAAAACAAAGCTATAACATGTAACAGAACAGAGGAAAATGCCATAATCAAAGCATATTCACATGCTGAGTTGCTCAGCGGATTAAAAGGCCTTCACCTAATGCCAACCTGTTATTACTGATCTTTCAGGAAGTTCACTTGGGAATAGAAAACATTGATCTCAATAGGGTTTATAGCTGTACATGAAGAGAACTGCCTTTCTAGACTTTGGTTCGTCTACCCAATAAATATAACATAAGTATTTTTTCAGTAAATGGATCTATTAACATCATAATCTACAGCAAGTTGTAGCACCTAGTCCATTTTGGCTGGTCTCAAAAAAAAAAAGCTAAGAAGGATTGAATATGACTATTATTGGAATGGGAAACCACCTGAAAAAAAAAATCATGGCATTAGAATTTGGGGAAAGAAGAGATACAGATGAAGGCACATTGTCCATGTAAAAGCCAGGAATCAAGTATAGTTGTTCAAGAATTAAACTTAACTCAGAGAAGCTTTACCTTTATAAAATACTGTCAAGACCCTTTGGGATTTTAAAAAGTTATTTTTTATTTATTTTCTGTAATGGGTCATTCAAATGTGATTTTAATGTGAGATGCTTCAAAAGGAATCAGCTATTCTAAGACAACCATGATCCTCTACAACTTCAGTGACCAGATACGAAGAAAACATGGAGGCATTCCTTATTGTACTGGAAGTTTGGCATTTCTAAATCATAAAAGGGAACATGATGCTGCAGTATCAATTTTGAAACTAATTGTTTTTTTTAAAAAAAATTATTGAAAATAAGCATTAAAATATTGAATGTGGTAGTCTTCTCTGACATACATTTCAGTCTAAACAGTTTACACTAGAAAAGATCAAAAGAAATATACATTTATATACATTTAAGCTTTGTATCATTTTAAATCTTATTCATGTACCTCATTTCTATTTTGTCTTTAATTCTATTTTCAATTTTATGAGCTCCCTTTCATGTACCTCCAATAGTAAAATTTGTTCCATACTTTATAGTATTCTGATTTATCTTGTTCTTTCAATTCTAGTGTCAAACTATCTAATTCAGTGCATTATCAATCATAGCATCGTCACTTGGGATTTATTTTGCGTTTTGAAACTAATTTTAATGTAAACAAGTGATGCAGGAAAAGGGCTACTGTTAAGAGCAAATGGAGCTCTTTAGCTAATGGAGCCAATGTACATATATTTCTGAAGAGGGTGTGTGTGTACAATATGTATTCTGCAGAAAAGGTGGACTGAGGATGATTTAAAAAACAGTTTTTAAACATTAACATGTACACATTTACAATAATTTGTTTTCAAGGAGGAGGAGGAGAAGGGGAGGAGGAAAAGAAGGAGGAAAATAAGATTTGCACATGAACTATTAACTTTAATGGACAAACCACAACAGAGAAGTGGCATAGGCTTCCATAACAATAAATATGGTGATAAGAGCTGAGGAAGGCATATCTGACCCCCTAAATCTCCAAGTCTTAAAACAATGATCTATCCAGGAAAATGGTGTTCTAAATGGACCACACAAACTTCTGTACAATTAAGTGGATAATACTGAAAGACATCCAGATTCAATATTATCACTGGGAAAAGAGTGGTAGCTAAGAGCATATCTTATCAACTTAGGTTGATATACCAGCTGGCACCCAATCTGGACAAGAGCAACCTGAAGCCATTTATCTAAATCCTAATTGGATTATTAAAATGCAGAGAACACGCCATTCCTTTTTTCTCACATATTTCATTTTTTAGATCTTGGGCTTTATAGTTAAATTTTAGAATGTCTTTAATCTGAGTACGTGTATAAATGGATGGAATGGATATTTCTTGTGTTCTTGCATTTTATTTTTTTAGTCTTCTAGTCTCCAAATGTGATAGACCCAAGAAAGCAAACTGGGAGATGTCTGTATCTTTCTCAGATGTTCTGTCTAGAAAAATGCTTGTTTTGGATCAAGCTCAACAAATAATAACAAAGCAGTTGCATATTTCCTCTTCAAATCAGCTCATCCCTGAGACAGATCCTCTTCTCTGCTGTCCAGTTCTTTTGTAAACATAAGTAGAATAGTACTGTAACCAACAAAGTTCTTCTCTAAATTATTTATATCCAGCCAAATCTGGGCAAGAAGAAACCCCAACGTGCCTAGAAAACTAAGGTTTTTGCCATTCAAAATGTAGTCTCAAAAACCTCTAATTGTTGTGACCAGAAACTTCAGAATAATTGTTGAGGGTGTGCATTGTACAACTTGCAGCAAATTAGAACTAGTATAGGGGACTTGCATTAGTTTTCTTTGAATTCCTTTCTATCTTGTGCCTCCATTTTAAACTAATTTTTGAAAGCAGGCACTTATAAGAGAAATTTTATATTTGTCAGCTGGCACATAAATTATTTGTCCATATAATGTTGTTGCTCAGATGGTGCATTCTGAGAATAATGTATATCATTAAAACAACCTCAGATAAATGACTTGAATATTTAGCTGGGCACAGAGTCTGAGAATATCATCTGAACTCAATTCTTGTTGCTAATCTACCTGGAATAACAATTGGAGGCATGCCAGAGAGAGAGAGAATGAAAAGATGGATTTCCTATCAGTTGGGAACGAAAAGAATGGCACAAGTTTTCAGCATCTTGGTATGCACCACTAACACTGAACTCTTTTTAGAAAGTCTCTTTCATGAAAAAATACAGGACTGTTTCACATGAGCATCACAGAAAATAAAAAGGACTCCAGCTATCTTTTATACAATTTTGTTTCTTTACCATTTCACAATGTTATACAATAACTTTTGCAACCTCTCTACTTTCTCTTACTATTTGAAGAAATCACATTATTTGCTACCAAGTTGATATTTTCAACAGTGAAATGAATGAGACTCTAGAGTGCTTTTTGGAGCACATATGGTGGAGAACATAAGAACACAAGTAATTTTCTGTTGAAAATTAGCCCCTTAGCCCATCAAGCTATAGGTGGCCCAACCGTCTGTGCATAGAAGCCCTCTTGTTTTCCAAAGCTTGTAGTTAATGCCACATGTCATAGTAGTGAATTCCAAAACTGAAAAAATCAGGACAGACAAAAGGAATTGGGTTTTTTTTAAAAAAACCCAGTTCCTTTTGTCTGTCCTGATTTTTTCAGACTCCGTTTTTGTTGAGGGACTTCTAGTTCTAATTCCAATATCCTTGTCATTTAAACTGAGGTTTTTGTGTCTCCACGATGTCCATTTTAAGGTGCAGCAACCAGAACTGCACACAATAACCCAAATGTGGTTGCATATCGGTGCTTTTAGATTGTTTCCTAGTAACCACACAGACAAATCTTCTCCATGACACTCTGTCCCTAATCTGTCCTTCCAAGTCTCCCAATAGTGCCCTCATTAACAAGGTGGTATTCAGCAGGTTCTGACCAATTCTGGAGTAGTTCAGAGAACCGGTAGTGGAAACTTTGAGTTGTTCGGAGAACCGGTAGTGGAAATTTTGAGTAGTTCGGAGAACCACCAAATACCTCCTCTGATTGTCCCTGCCCCTGTCTATTCTCTGCCTCTTGAGTCCCAGCTGATCGGCTGGGTCTTCTTTTGTTCCCTTGCACAGGAGAACGGAGCTGGAAAGCAGGTTAGTGGGGTGGGGAGGGAATGGTGATTTTTCATTATCCTTCCCCTGCCATGCCCATTAAGCCATGCCCACCAAGCCAAGCAACATCCACCAAGCAATGCCCACAGAACTTTTGAATCCCACCACTGATTAACACCATAACTGAGTCCATAGCCTTTGCTGCTACTTGTCCTCTTCTTTTCTTTCCTTCCTAGCATAAGAGCCTTTTCCAAAGAGTGCAAATAAAAAAAGCCAGTAAATTTACTTCCTGCATTGCTTCTCCAAGCTAAAGTGTCAATAAATATTTCACAAGCCTTACTGGATGGCTCCACTGACCCATAAGATTTAAGGAAATATGTTGGAGAAAAGCCTTGCTTAATGAGGGTCTGTGAAGCTTTTAGAGGCCAAAGGCACAGCCTAGTGGCCCTTTGGAGAAGTACTGTCAGATCCTCTGATTGCTTCCTTACCTTAGTTTCTAGGACTTTGGCTAATAGCTTCACATCACTGCTTTATTTCAACTAGTTTCTTAGCATCCCACATAATTCTGATGTATGATCAGAACAGTGGTGGGATTCAATTTTTTTTACTACCAGTTCTATGGGCATGGCTTTGTGGGCATGGCAGGGGAAGGTTATTGCAAAATCCCATTCCCTCCCCACCCCACTAACCTGCTTTCCAACTCCGTTCTCCTGTGCAGGGCAACAAAAAAAGACCCAGCTGATCATCTGGGATTCAGTAGGCAGAGAATAGATGGGGGCAGGGCCAGTCAGAGGTGGTATTTGTTGGTTCTCAGAACTACTCAAAATTTCCGCTACCATTTCTCCAGAACTGGTCAGAACATGCTGAATACCACCTCTGGATCAGAAAAGGAAATGGCAACAGAGAACTTTAAGTATCCCATAATCTCTGCAAGGAAGTTAACATTTTCTCTAATTCTTAGCTCAAAATTCCAAATATTGCATATTGTTTCACTTGCAGAAGTTCACTTTTGAATTTATTTTCGAAGAAAAATCTTTGGCTATTGACACATATCAGTAGAGCTTCCTTTCCAATTTGCATCCATCAACTAGATTGATGATATTTAAAGACACTGAAAAAATATCTCCAAACAATAACATTGGTTATTGGGTGATTTACTAATGTAAGTCATAATAAAATTATTGTTATTAATTTGCACATGTAAACATATGTAATCTTGAGGAGAAATACAAATATTTTAAACATCCATATTTACCATTTCTGTCCAAGTAATATTTATACAAATGAAGCTAATTTAATGGAAACATTAACACTGTTAATAAAAGAAGACCATATGTGACTGAACTTGTCCTTCACAATAAAATTTTCAAAGTTTTTTGCTGGCCTCTTTCAATTTTTAATGTTTTGCAGTAACTAACTGCAACTATAATGGAATCAATGTATTATAATGTATCAATATAAATGTTTACATAAAATATATTTTACTTACTGTATAATAATCAATAAATACAATTTATAATGTATGATAATAATAATAATATTAACTCTCATCCAATATCTTCTTCTCTTTCCACAGTTAAACAAACAAACAGTATTTTAATATCCTTTCTGAAAATAGAGATTTAAGTTTTGTCAGTATCTAAATTAACACTGTGTTTGCAGGGGGATACAGTCAGAGGTGGTATTAAGTATGTTCTGATCAGTTCTGGAAAACTGATAGCAGAAATTTTGAGTAGTTCAGAGAACTGGCAGTAACCTTCCCCCAGGAGTGGGGAGGGAATGGAGTTTTTACAGTATCCCTCCCTTGCCACGCCCACCAAGACATGCCCACCAAGACATGCCCACCAAGACATGCCCACCAAGGCATGCTTACAGAACTGGTAGTAAAAAATTTTGAATCCCAGCACTGGATACAGTGAAACATCTGGAATACTTTTACTGGAATATATCTGTGCTAGCCATTTACAAATCTGAATGGGACTCCATTCTAATTTGTTGTCAAACTGTCCACGCTCAGCCTTCTTCTCTCCTAAGGCTCAATTGTAAAAGAGCAACAGGAACAGTGGTTCTCAACCCTTTTCTTCAGCACGGATCCCCTTGAAATATCTTTTGTGGCCACAGACCATGGCCATGGACCCTCAAGGCTTAAGATTGAAATCATCCAGTTAGTTTGAGCCTTTGCAGAACCCTGTGATGATATCATGGAAATCCAGGAATCTGCAGGCCAGAGTTTGAGAACCACCGATTTAAGCAATTGAGACTTCCTAGAAGTTTTCATAGAAGTTTCCTAAAGGTTTTATGGAATGAGCTCCCGTTATTTGTCCCAGCTTTTGTCAACCTAGCAGTTCGAAAGCATGTAAAAATGCAAGTAGAAAAATAGAGACCACTTTGGTGGGATGGTAGCAGCATTCCGTGCACCTTTGGCATTTAGTCTTGTTGGCCACATGACCATGGAGACATCTTCGGACAGCGCTGGCTCTTTGGTTTGTAACGGACATGAGCACTGCCTTCTAGAGCCAGAAACGACTATGTGCGAGGGGAATCTTTACCTTTACTTAGAAGTTTTCATAATCCTATCATTGCATTAAGTGAAGTTTTGTGAAGACAGCAGTTGTGATAAATTAGATCACCCATACTTTCAGGGCATTTGATGGTAGCCCTTAAAGTCCCATTTATTTCTGCGATCAGAGACAATTTGAAGGCTACATGTCACAAGCATCTCTCTCATTGCCTCTGGATGTATTTGGCAGGTAACTACACTTTTGATCTTTCACAGGGTGGGAGAACTCTATGAAAGCCTACATTACATAAATGTACTCTGCACACCTCCTTGAACAAAGCAAACTTCAAAGTAACCTTTTACACAAAAGGCAACATGAAAGAGCCTATTGTGCAGGTCTCCAAGACTCCCAATGATGACTTCTTTATTCTGATAAATAAAAAAAGGAACTTGAACTAGGAAAGGCGGAGAATCTAGCATTATAGATTACAAGGAGCTTTTGACACTGCGGCTCCCTTATCTCTGCCCTCAAGGCCCACTTGAATGGACCCATTCAGAAGCTAGCAGCCATGTGCTATAGCTAAACACAGCTACCTGAACAAGTTCTGTTTTGCATTGTTCAGCTGCCTCTTTCCATTAAGGTCAATATCAGTCTGTCAAACTTGTGGCTTCAGCTCACATTGTGAGCAAAAAACAAAATCCCCATTCCCCCATTTATATTTCTTTTCTGTAGAATTTGGAGCATCGAGAAAGAAAGTGGATAGGCACACAAAGATCCAAAATTGCACTTTTACATTGCAAGAACTGCTCTCTAATTGTCTTGGAGTACAATTCTGGCAGTTTGGTCCAATCCATATTTCATCTGAGTTTGATGTCCAACTTCAGAGGTATTTCAGAGATGTTTTTCGATGGCAGAACCCAACATTCATGTTTATTCACTTAGAAATATGGTTATATGAAAAGTTTCAGATGTTCCAGTAGACTATTGACTTTAGAAGGGCATGACTTGCTGCTGGGATGGCATGCTTTCCTCTAGTACAAGGGAACTAAAACGTAGGGGTATTTTAAAAGACATTACATTAGAGAGGCACTGTTTTTGAACTGGGAGAAGATAAAAAGACAATATTATTTAAAAATTCCATTATGGATATCTACTATTGAAGCTTTTTCTTATCTAATAATATATACAAAGGAACAAACAGTTAGATATGATGAGATATTGAATGAAAAGGGTGAACTTAAATCTATGCAAGCATTGGAAGAACAAGATGTAAAAATGAATTGGTTTTCATATCTGCAAATACAATCTAGATTTGATAAAGATTTTAAAACAGAAGGTATTTATGATAAGTTGAGTGATTTAGATAAAATTCTGATGGGTGCTGATGAAAAGGTAATTTAAAAACTCTATGGACATTTATGGACATTTGTTAGAATTTAAGTTGGAGGAAGAACAAGTTACAGAAACAATGATTGCTTGGGGGAAAAATTTGGATATGGGATTGATTTAGAGAAATGGCAAAAATTGTGGTCTCAAAATTATAAAATGACAATGTCAACTGCATATAAAGAAAATTTGTATAAGATGTTTTACAGGTGGCATTTCATAGCCTCCTGATTGTGAAGTGAGAACTCCACCTCAAGGCCATCATCACATCACTCTATCCAAGATCACTCATGTTTTTGTCTAATTCACATCTTAAAGATGGGTTCATCTTGGCCCAACATACAAGGGAAGAAATGGGTCTTCAGTGTTATATAAATGATCAACAAGATCAGGGCTATCCAGACATCAGAGATATATCCTTTTCTATAGGGAAGATGCTACCGCAAAGAAGATATGTCTCTGAGTCCCATCAGATGGCATTGTCTTGGAACATGCTTATACTTACTCTGTGAAAACTCGTGGGACATGCTAAAAGAATAGGAGACAGGTAGTCACACAAAAACTGAGCCCTATGCCATGAAGGCTTTGTAGGCAATAACCAGCAACTTGGATAGATTGCAGAGTTGATGGAAGCTAGAACAGCTTGCAAAACAAAGGTATAGTAGAACCTCCGGTGATGACCATAATCTGTTCCATGAATTTGGTTATCAGCTGATTTGGTCATGACCGGAAACACAAACACGTAATTAAAAATGGTGTGGAAGGAGAAATAGTTGTGGCTGTGTTTGGTCACTACCTGAGTATTTGCTTGCAATCAGAGGTAAAAAATTTTGGTTATCACCCGATTCGGTCGTGACTGGAAGCATTTGCAACTAGAGGTTCTACTGTGTTCCTTGGCATACTACAATTCAAATGATAGATTATCAAGGCATAAATAACCATGGTCTCATGATTCATGAATCAATAAAATTGGTGTACAAGATAGATATGAAGAACATCCCAACAATGGCCACTACCTGTTCCTCAAAGGAGCAAGCCTCCAGAAGGATGTCAAAACTGCAGACCAGTTTTATCTAGAGAAATACTGTCCTATCTAGAATAATGGAAAGTCACCATACCTTTTACAATCCACAGCCATTCAGTTTTGCTGAGGTTAAATCTAAGCCTGTTTTTCCCCATCCAAGCCCTAATAGACTCTTGGACACATAACGAAGGGTGTCACTTGGTCAGCTAGGGACTGAAATGGATACCTGCGTATATGACCTCACTCAGTGGTTTATGTACATTTCTATGTACTATTCCTGAGACCATCATCTGTGAACTGTCCTTAAATATCACATTTCAGTTCTTACTATGTTACAGAGCCCCTGATTATGACATCGAGCATGCAAACAAGCTAAATACACTACTAACACAGGCAGCATCCTGCCCACATGCTTTTATCTTTCTTGGTGATGTCAATCTACCTCATATTAATGGACCCTTAACAAATATACAACTGAACACATGCAACCTTCTACATGCAACCTTCTACAATGCAATAACAAATCTGGGACTAGAACAACTAATAATCAACAACACTAGACTTAACAACAGCTTCGATCTCATCTTCTGCAATAGTTTGAATTCAATTTATGGAATACAAATTAAAGAACCCTTTTCCAACAGTGACCACAACATGATTGACTTTTGTCTCAACATACGTCCACACAAAAATCATCACAATGATGGAATCCCCAATTATAACTTCAAAAAAGGCAACTATGACCTTATAAACAACGATCTCTCATCCCTTGATTGGCAATTTCTATTCTCTGGATGCAATACTGTAGAAGACCATTACAACATATTTTTACTTGAAGTCAAAAGAGTTATCAAACTATATGTACCATTAACAACTCCCAAAACCAGAAAAGACAAATTACCCAAAACAATAAGGAAGCTTCAATCCAAAAAGAAATCACTTTGGCGGAAAAACAAATCTGATCACGTTGCCAACTTCAAAAGCCGATACAAAAATTTAATTGCCACCAGATAAAAACTGAATGCACCAATTATCACATTAAACAAGAAGAAAACCTTCTACACACCAATTCCACCCATGCTTTCTACAATTTTGTAAACAACAAACTAAAAGACTCAAGGTCCATCCCACCCCTGAAAGGACCTAATGGTAAAGACTGCAACAACGATACTATTAAAGCCAACCTCTTTAACACATTCTTTGGCTCAGTATTTGTAAACAGCAATGGATCATGCCTAGTATTTCCTAGTCAAACCACAGATAATTACAGTGATCTATTACATATCGATTTTACAGAAGACAATGTTGAAAAAGCACTACGCAATCTAAAACCATCTCTATCTATTGGACCGGATGGAATATGTGCATACTTCTTAAAAAAGCTATCCACTGCCATAGCAGAACCTCTAAGCATAATCTTTGAAAAATTTTTCAGGACCAGCTCCTTGCCTAACCTATAGTCATAAGCTACGGTCATCCCCTTCTTCAAAAAGGGAGACCCCAGCCTAGTTGAAAATTATAGACCAATCTCTTTATGCTGCGTCACCTGTAAAGTCATGGAATCAATTATTAACCAATCCATCATCCTCCACTTAGAAACAAACAACTTACTCTCTAATAAACAATTTGATTTTAGGAAAAAACTATCATGCAATCTGCAACTCTTACATTGCAAAAACATATGGACTACACAACTCGATCAGGGCAAAGCAATAGATGCAATCTACATAGATTCTGTAAAGCCTTTGATTCAGTGGTACACGACAAACTATTCCTAAAACTAAAATCTTACGGTATCTCTGAACACCTGCATAACTGGATAGAAACATTCCTGTCAAACAGACAACAAAAGGTCAAAATTGGGAGCGTCCTATCAAATTCAATACCTGTCAACAGTGGTGTCCCCCAAGGCAGTGTTCTAGGACCAACTCATACTCTACATGTGTTCTAGGACCATGTGTTCTACATGTGTTCTAGGACCAACTCATACTCTACATAAATGACCTCTGTGATCATATCAAGAGCAACTGTGTTCTCTTCGCTGATGATGTAAAGCTATTCAACACCACAGACAATACTGCTACCTTTCAAAAACACCTTGACTATGTATCAGAATGGTCAAACAAATGGCAACTTCAAATCTCAACAAATAAATGCTCTGTCCTGCATATTGGCAAAAAAAATCAGAAAATAAAATACAGACTGAATAGTCAAGACCTTGTTGATGATCCAAACTCTGTCAAGGATATGGGAATACTCATCTCAAATGACCTAAGTGCTAGAGCCTACTGTAACTACATAGCCAAAAAGGCATTAAGAGTTGTTAACCTAATCTTACGTAGCTTTTTCTCTGGTAATATTACACTAATAACTAGAGCATACAAAATATTTGCTAGATCAATACTCAGATACAGCTCATCAGTCTGGAACCCAAATTACATATCTGATATTAACACAGTTGAGAAAGTCCAGAAATATTTTACGAGAAGAGTTCTTCACTCCTCTACTCGTTGCAGAATACCTTATGCCACCAGACTCGAAATTTTAGATCTAGAAAACCTAGAACTATGCCGCCTTCGGTCCAATCTAAGTATAGTATATAAAATTGCAATGTCCTACATGTCAATGAATACTTCAGCTTCAACCATAACAATACAAGAACAAACAATAGATACAAACTCAAAGTTAATCGCACCAAACTTGATTGCAGGAAATACGACTTCAGCAACAGAATGGTCAATGTCTGGAATACTCTACCTGACTCTGTGGTTTCTCCCCCAAACCCCAAAAACTTTAATCTTAGACTGTCTACTACTGACCTCACCCCTTTCCTAAGAGGTCTGTAGGGGGCATGCATAAGCGCACCAACGTGCCTACCATCCCTGTCCTATTGTTTCTTTTATATTTTATTTTTCTTATATATATCCATGAATTCATAACTATGTTTTACTTATACCTATTATCTTGTAAGCAATTGACAAATAAATTAAAAAAATGTACATGTTAAGTACAAGTCAGAAAGGACTCGAGCTTCAAGGAAACTCACAAACCAGTGGCTTCTGCCTAGACTCTTCTCTCCTGTCAACAGTTACTCAAATAGTCCCTGATAGTCTGTTGCAGAACAGAGACATATCTAATGTTGAGGCCAGTTTTGGTGACTTGAATTTCCCTTGTCATAACCTCTGTTCATCTTTCCTGCATATTTATCCTGATGTGTTATTTTCTCAACTCCGTCCTCGCATAAAACTCTCAGTCTGACAAAAGAGATGAGGCAGGCTTTCAGAAGGATCCCTTTTGGTTTCACAAAGCCTGGTTTATTTCAAAACTCTTCAACCCATTTGACAGGTTATAACAACTGAAATTCGACAGATGTGCTAAGAAATATGTCTGAAAATGTATAAATATCCAGCCACCTCACACATCAGTTTAGGACACCTTGAAACAATCCTAGAAGACTGTGAGGTATAGAATTAATTTCTTCTGAATTTTGCTGAAAGTTTCAGAAAAAAAAAGCAGGGACATAGATTCTCTCTCTTCCTCCTTCACAATTCAGGGCCCACTATTGAAAATAATTGTCTGGAGATCTAGGAGAGACCATCATTTTTCTTTTCCAAACAAACATTTCATTATCTTTAAGAAGAATAGACAGTGCACAAGTTGGAAATATTGTTTCCATTCAGCAGAACTAAATTCAGCCACATCCTCAAAACAGATTTGTGAATTAAAGAAGGGACTTACTTCAAGCAGCAAATCAAATCAAATGGTTTTGCAGCACATCAAGCTCTTTCAAAATGCTTTAAGTCTTGATGGCACTTCTATTGTTTCTGGAATTGTCACACATAATATACAACACAGCTACTTCACTTCCATACAAGAAAAATGCTGGAAGGGGAATATGGAATGTTCTTTTGGGCTTTCTTAATGAGTTTAATACATCATTGCATTTTCTGTTACAGCTCTTTTTGGAGTGATGAGGCTAATCTTGTTTTGGGCTTAATTCACATTCTCAATTTGCAAGTCAAACTAGAACCTACTCCTGGATGAAATCTTTCCTTCAATTTCTCCATAATTGTACTGAATGAGTGAACAAGATGCAAACTGAGAAGTTCTTTCCAGGAATTTGGCATGGTGTACGCACATAGGGTAGATTTTGAGCAAGTCCAAGTAATGTGGATCTTATTTCTTTTCTGACAGAGTTTCTAGCTTAACAGATTGGAAAGATGCTTTGAACACAATGTACTTTGACCTCAGGCAAATCAAGTTATTCTTGATATCCTCATGAATAAAATAGTGAAGTAAGGGCTAGATGTTACAAAATTGGCTGAGTAGCAGCACCCAGAGAGAACACAGAAATGGAGAGTAGCACTGAAGGGGGTGCCCAAGGCGATGTTCCATTTTTATTAATGAACTTGGTGAAGGGATGAAGGGGACAATAATCAAATTCCCAATGACACAAGACTAGGAGGAAAGTCCAAAAGAAAATTTTAGAAAATCCAAACAATGAGTTGAAAAGGATTAAATTTAACAGGAGAAAATTACACAGAGGGAGAGAGAAAAAGGGAAGGTCTAAGTGTAGAACTGCAGATCTTGCTTGGCAAAGGATTAACAGATGTCAAGCTAATAGCTATAGACACTAGTCTAAGTATTTATAATTTTAAAGCACAAGGTGTGACACAATTATTATTGACACGTTTTCCATGTCAACTGCTGTCTCTGGCAGTCTATGTACCAACTCATTATATTTCATTGTGTCTGTCTACTTTCTGTGACCTCTGTTAATATAGGACCTTATTAGTGAATCACAACCTGGATACAGCTGAGTCCTGCCAATGATGAGGGAGTTCATCAACTTTGCCAGGAGATCCCACATAGCCAGGGCCAGATGTAACAAACTGCTTCATCTCACAAGGACAGGTCAACAGCCCCTCTTTCAATTCCTATTCAAAACTTAGTAATGGTAGATGGGACTAACCTTGGGAAACAGGAAGTAATGGTATGTGGAATGACCTTTGAAGACAGGAGGAAGAAACACAGCCAGTAGTGGTACTCTACTGGTTTGGCCCGGTTCAGGCAAACTGGTAATAAAAAAAAAAATGCTACCGGTTTGGCCAAATTGGTATTTCTGACGATCAGCTGTGCCAAGTGATTCAGATTAGCTACAAAGCAGGAAATCATCGGATTTCTTGCTTTCTAGCTAATCTAAATCATGTGGCACAGCTGATCCTCCCCCTCGCTGTGTACTTACCTTCAAAATGTTTCTTTTTTCAGTGCCCAGGGAGGCTTCCCTGAGGCTCAATAGGCAAAAAATGGGTCGGGGGGGTACTATGGGGAAAAAAAACACATAGCCATGCCCACTCAGTCACATGCCCACCTGGCCATGCCCACCTAGCCATGCCCACAAAATTGGTAATAAAAAAAATGAATCTCACCACTGGACACAGCCTAGACTACTATCATGCCAAAGGTAACTCAGCCCACAAAAGGAAAAGGGGACTGAGAAGGATCTCATAAGGGACCCTCCCTAATTTTCTAGAAAGTAAAAGAAGGGTGAATGTTTTCAGATTTATAAGATTATATTAATGTAACCTTACAATAAAGGTAGTATTGGTACTCATGGTTTGTGCTTCTTGTCTGGACTATCCTGAAGGGCTGACAGAGTCAACCCATTCATACAATACAATACAATACAATACAATACAATACAATACAATACAATACAATACAATACAATACAATACAATACAATACAATACAATACAATACAATAATACAGTACCTCTTTTCAGGAGAAGTCAAGTTTGGAACCAAATGTGCCAAGCATTCTTCCTCCCCCACTGCCAGCCCCCCACAAAAAATGATCCAAATAAGTAAAAGATTCTCATTAATTTTAAAGATGTGTAGAGGGAATTATTCAAAACATTACCATAGTGAAACCTTTGAAGGCATCCATCTGAATGTTGGTGGCATTAATGTCTTATAAAAGGCTCATTGTCCCTGTTGCTTTTACATTATTCAGCTGAAAATGGGAGCATTTGCAGGTGTTTTGATGGGTCTGTATTATAGTGGATGAATTCATTCTGAATCAAATCTCAAAATGATGCAAATAGAATCTCAAATTGCAAACTTGAATTGCATCAGGTCTTTGTATTTTAAGTCACCTGTTCAAATTGAATCAGAACAAGCTTAGAAGAGACAACCACTTGCTTAAACGACTTTTAAAAAGGTATTGAACAAATCACAAGAGTATTTCCCCCTCACTATTCAGTGGAAGAAATTATGCTTGCTTGTCAGTTTTCTCAGCTGGTCTTTGAAAACTCGCAGATTTGCACACAAACCAACATACAGCAGAAAGCAAGTTTCAATGTGTTTAATGTCAAACAACAAACTTTCCATCTGGCAAGAATGGCATACATTCTGGTCTAGGTTAGCACTGGAATCTTCTGCCTTCCAGTGCTATTTAAAGGTATAAACACATCCACCTAAACGCTTCTATTTCCTGTACATGCCCCTAATCACCCCTTATCCCCACCATCAGGGTATAGCTAATATGTCCATGGTTTCCTTCTCTGTATCCTATCCTTCGCCTATGACTCCTACCTCATCGCAGGTGAATTAGATAGTCAAACTCCCCCCCCCCCATCCAACAACCATGTAAACCTTCTTCATTTTCCTCAGTTCAGCACAATCACCAATCTAGCCTCCAACGCCAATGAGCCGTCAACTCAGGACAGGGGTTTTCCGGATTCCCCCTCATATTACCCACGACTGAGGATCCCCTCAAACATCTTGCTCCTCTAATGTTGCCTGTGACACAGTTAAACAATCCCAGAAGTAGATATTGGCAGGCTGCAGCAGCTCTTACAAACGTGCTGATGGGCTCAGTTTATTCACCATCTCTAACGGAGCCTGACAACAAAGTTGGTTGGTTATTATTGGAGATGAGATGCTGAACTGGATGAACTTTAATTCTATTCAACAATGCACTTTGTCAATTTAGTCTTGATGGCACTATTGTACATAAACTCCTCAATCTGCCATAGTCTGACTCAAAAAATAAAATAATTAATCAAAACTTCTGGGAGGAAAGATTCTCTTATTCATCAAATTCAATATTTGATTTGATTCAATTTGGTTGGAGCAATATAGAAATCATTGGCCACACTACCACCCACCATCCATCCAAGTTTATTGAAACCTGGCACTCCACAAGCCATTCCATCAACAGACACATTGACTTATAATCACTCTATGAATCCCTCAGAATTCAAATCAACTACACAGCCAACCAGTGATTGCACCAACCCTCAACCAACCTACAAAACCTCCCCCAAGCCAGCACTTCACCTCCCAATGATCCTCACTTGACCACATGAAGCCCTTATAAGCAGAAGAATGCCAACACTGACATCCGCTAAATTTTGCTGAAGATGTTGGTAAAAAACATTCAGAAACCAGCCCACAAACTCAGAGGACAAACTCCATCCTCATATCCCTTCATATCCCTCATATCATGCAATATCATTGGTCAGCAAAGGGATAGTCAGTAGTTTGCTTGTGCATAACTGCAGAGTAGACTTGCCTTAGCCTATAACAGGAGTGTCAAACTCACAGCCCAAGGGCCAGATGTACCACGTGCTGGCCCCGGTTTAGCAAAGAGGGAAAAATCCTGATATATCATGTGACGCCACCGTGATGACACGAGTTTGACACCCTGGCCTATAACTTCCAGGATATTGCAGAAAACTGGTGTCAGGCTCTACTAGATGTATATTCTCCTAAATATACCTAAATTCAGAAAAAGCAGGTTTGAATGGTAGTTATGACTTCATTTACTTCATCCTCCTCTCTCGTGCATACCTTGTGTATGAGAATAACTTTTATGATGCTCTGTAATATATAAAAAAGCTGAAGCACATGGATTTATAGCCAAAAAAGGAGATTGGGGTTCTGTTTTAATATTTCAGCTTGTTCTTTTATTGATATCATTTGATTGCAATCTTTGTTCAAAGCAATTTTTGCCTAAATACGCACCTGCAAGAAAATAAAACATGTTTAAAAGGATCTCATAAATCTTCCTGGAACTGCATAGAAAGGTATGGGCTCCTTTATAGCTTATTTAAAAAAATCAAGATTTTTTTACAAATCTCTCTTGTCCTCAAAGCAGAAGATAAATAATCAGGAAAAAAAAAGATTTACACTGGTTAGGGTAGTATAATTCAATCCTAATTTCTCAAATCTCTGTATAGTTTATGTAACCAAATTGCCTGCACACTATTTAAACAAGTCTAGAAGACATTTTGCACATAAAAGAAATCTAGAAGAAATCAGATATATTATGCATTTGTTTATTTTCAGAATACAGGAGTAGGAAGGAAGGAAGGAAGGAAGGAAGGAAGGAAGGAAGGAAGGAAGGAAGGAAGGAAGGAAGGAAATATTTCCCCAAAATCTTTTCAAACAGATGTGGAAGAAGATATTTTAAAAAGTATGAAGAAAGTAAAATGAATAAATTCATCCATTCAAGCAGAAGGCTGATTACTTTGCTCTTACAAATCCCATTTCCAGTCTCGGTGTGTTTAATTTCATTTTTTTTAAAACAAGTTTGTGGTGTAAATTATAACTGCCATTTCTTCATCACACCAAAGATACATAGAATCCTCTAGGGAGAGAATGATTGCACCTCTCATATGTCTCTTACCATAAGAATTTTGCAAATGGAGTTCTTGAAAAACTGCAGACTTGCACAATAGTAAAACCTATTAAACCTATTTAAAACAACTTGCAATTTGCCTAATAAAGATCTTAACAGAATCTTAACAGAATCTATATTTTAACAGAAATACAGAGTTGGAAGGGACCTTGGGGGTCTTCTATTCCAACCCCCCTGCAGGAAACCTTACAATACAAATACAATATACAATACAAAGAAGCTTCTCTTCTGGAAATATCAAATTGCTAACTAGAGCATACAAAACTTTTGCCAGACCAATACTCGAATACAGCTCATCAGTCTGGAATCCACACTGCATATCAGTAATTAATACAATCAAGTGAGTCCAAAAGTATTTCACGAGAAGAATACTACACTCCTCTGCTCACAACAGAATACCCTATATGACCTTGAGATTTTGGGTTTGGACAACCTTGAACTACGCCGCCTATGGTTAGACTTAAGCATAGCACACAAAATTATCTGCTACGATGTCCTACCAGTCAATGACTACTTCAGCTTCAACTGCAACAATACAAGAGCACACAACAGATACAAACTCAATGTTAACCGCTCCAAACTTGACTGCAGAAAGTACGACTTCAGCAACAGAGTGGTCAATGCTGGAATGCACTTCCTGACTCTGTTGTTACATCCTCTAACCCCCACTCCTTTACCCTTAAACTATCCACTATTGACCTCACCCCATTCCTAAGAGGTCTGTAAGGGGCATGCATAAGTGCACCATTGTGCCTCCCGTCCCTGTCCTATTGTCCCCATTTATTCGTACCTATTTCCTGTGTTCTTACTCATGTTTATACTTATATCTATTATCTTATAAGCGATTGACAAATCAAATAAAAAAAATAAAAAATAAAATAAAATTTCAAACTAATGGCTGTCCATTCTTTTCTTAAAAATCTCCAGTGATGGAGCACCCACAATATGCCTTAGACCTTTTGACTTATTAAAGAAAAGCTTAAGTTTTTATTTACTTATGTACTAAATAAGTTTTTAGATTTTTTTTCCTCCCTCACTGAAGCAGTTTACAAAACTGTAGAATCAGCCTAAAGAAAATGAGAGACAAAGATGAAATAGTAAATTCATTCAGGAAGAAACAACAAGGGGAATAGGGGTTGGAGAAAGCGAATACTTGTATTAAAACTTGAGTCTCATCTTGAAACAGCAACGTCAGGCATGGTTAGCTTTTGGATGAGAGACCTCTAGAAAATCTCAGTGCTGTAGTCTTGATGGGAATTTGAAGAAACACCTCAGAGGAAGGTAATTGGAAATAACTTCTGTATTGTTGCCAAGGAAATCTTCCCAGCACCTTTTTCTTCTGTGGGCTGAAACATGGATGCTCTCTCTCTCTCTCTTTCTCTCCCCTCCCTCTCCCCCCTCTCCCCCCCCTCTGTCTCTCTTTCTCTCTCTCTCCTCTCTTTCTCCCTCCTCTCTCCCCCTCTCTGCCCTCTCTTTCCCTCCTTCCCTCTCTCTTTCTCTCTCTCCTCTCTTTCCCTCTCTCTCCCCCTCTCTCCCCTCTCTCTCTCCCTCCCTCTCTCCTCTCTTTCTCTCCCCTCTCTCTCCCCCGTCTCCCCCTCTCTCCCTCTTTCTCTCTTTCTCCCCCCTCTCTCTCCTCTCTTTCTTCTCCTCTCTCTCTCTCCCTTCTCCCTCCCTCCCTCCCCCTCCCTCCATCTCCCCTCTCTGTCCTCCTCTGTCTCCCTCCCTACCTCCCCCCTCTCTCCCCCCTCTCCCTCCCTCCCTCTCTCCCTCCCCCTTCTCTCTCCCTCCCTCCCTCCATCTCTCTCTCCCCCTTCTCCCCTCTCTGTCCTCCTCTGTCTCCCTCCCTACCTCTCCCTCTCTCCCCTCCCCTCCCCCTCCCTCCCTCCCCCCTCTCTCTCCACTTCACACACTCAAGGCAATACCCAGTGTTAAAAATGGAAGACTTTCAGGAGTAGTAAATGTGAAAGGGATGTAGGAGTCCTGATGGGTCACCATTTAAATATGAATCAGCAGTGTGCTGCAACTGCCAAAAAAGTCTGTTCTAGGCTACATCAGTAGAAGGATAGCATCAAGATCATGGGTAGTGAGTGATAGTATCAGTTTATACTGCCTTGATTAGTCCAATTGTCTTTTGAAAAAGCATCTTTCAGACAATCATGACCTGGATGATTGAGAATCTCCATAGACAGAGAGTCAGTTCCATTTTTACAGGCTTATTTTAGTTGGTCTCTTCCCTTAAATGCAGCAACCTACCTTTTCATAAGCTCAACTGTCTAAAGATAAACACTGTAATAGGTCAGGCTTCGGACTAACCCAGCTTATAGATAGTCTAGGTTTGGTCATACTAAATGCCTTTGCTAGAGCAGACTTAAATGGGAACTAACCTTCTGGAACTGCTTCATGTACTTATATTCATCTAATAACTTATTTATATGTAGGGAATCCAGATTACTATCCAGATTACAATTTCCCATTATTCTGCCATCTGAATCATAAAGTTCCTGTCTCTCTCTGATGCCACAACAGAAAGATTCATTTGGAATAACAGTCTTAAAGAGTAACAAAAACTTGTCCACATTGTTAAATTTAGAGCCCTCCCCCCATGTCTTTAACTCATCTCCCAGATTTGTTTAGCAGACTGTTCTGAACAGATATTATCACATTATTAGTCTACTATTCATATTATCCAGGCTTCATTTATGTAGAGTTTCTTCAAAAGCCTCCTTCATATGAGATTCAAATCTTATTTTGACATAGATTGCCAAAAAAGGCCCTTCTTATTACAATATATATTTTTTGATCTGACAACTCATTGTGTTCCTTTCAATCACTAAGAGAGCATAAGAAGTTTTATAAAGCAGTTATGGAATCTAAGAAAGAACAAGAAGTGAGAGAGTATATGGGGAGATTAATTGCAGCACCTAAGTTTAAGAACCCTGTTTATTTCTGGCATCTAGTTAACTGCTCATCTACAGAGCTGGAAAGCAGGTTAGTGGGGTGGGGAGGGAATGGGATTTTACAGTAATCTTCCCCCAGGAGTGGGGATGGAATGGGGATTTTACAGTATCCTTTCCCTGCCATGCCCACCAAGCTACACCCACCAAGCCATGCCACGCCTTCCAAGCCATGCCCACAGAACCAGTAGTAAAAAAATTTGAATCCCACCACTGGGTCCCATTTGTCAAATAACTGCAGATATTTTGGAGAGTTACTTTCAGAACATTTTTGCACACAGAAATATTAAACAATACACTTTTGGTTCCCTACCCAAAGGTCACTTCTCCTAAATGCCCTCCTGTGCATAGCCAAGGCTAAGGATCTCATTATTCAATTGAAAATGGAGATTATTTTATCATTCCAGAGTTGCTAAAAGAAAATCAAGATTGGTGGGCCCTAGTGCAGGATGTTATTTTTTACTTATATTAATAGCAATAGCACCTAGACTTGTATAATATTTTACAGTGCTTTTTACAGCCCTCTCTAAGTGGTTTACAGAATCAGCATATTGCCCTCAACAATTTGGGGTCCTCATTTTACCCATCTCAGAAGGATGGAAAGCTGAGTCAACCTGGTGAGATTTGAACTGCCAAATTCTAGGCAGCTGGCAGTCAGCAGACATAGCCTGCACTACTGCACTCTAACCACTGCACCACTATGACTCAGTAGAGTCACACTCTAAAAAAAACCCTGTAACTACATAGCCAAAAAGGTATTAAGAATTGTTAACCTAATCCTATGTAGCTTTTTCTCTGGTAATATCACACCACTAACTAGAGCATACAAAACATTTGCTAGACCAATATTTGAATACAGCTCATCAGTCTGGAACCCGCATTATGTATCTGATATTAATACAGTTGAGAAGGTCCAGAAATATTTCACAAGAAGAGTTCTCCACTCTTCTACTTGTTACAGAATACCTTATGTCACCAGACTTGAAATTCTAGACCTAGAAAACCTAGAACTATGCCACTTTGGTCCGATCTAAGTATAGTATATAAAATTATACATTGCAATGTCCTACCTGTCAATGAATACTTCAGCTTCGACCATAACAATACAAGAGCACACAATAGATACAAACTCAAGATAAATCGTGCCAAACTTGATTGCAGGAAATATGACTTCAGCAACGGAGTGGTCAATGTCTGGAATACTCTACCTGACTCTGTGGTTTCTTCCCAAACCCCAAAAACTTTAACCTTAGACTGTCTACTATTGACCTCACCCCTTTCCTAAGAGATCTGTAGGGAGTGTGCATAACACATCAATGTGCCTACCGTCCCTGTCCTATTGTTTCTTTTTATTTTTCTTATATGTATCCATTTCATGTATTCATAACTATGTTTATACTTATACCTGTTATTTTATAATCTCTTGACAAAATAAATAAATAAAAATAGCACAATATGTTTTCCATCTGAGTGGAATGAGGCCATAAATATCATCCCTCTCTATAAGAATACAGGAAATAGATTTAACCCTGCCATCTATACAGCCATTGGCTTCCTCAATACAGTATGCAAACTATGTGCAAAGTATCTTTGTTTAAAACTATTGAGTTGGATCCAAAGTGAAAATATTCTTGCTAAAGACCAAGTGGAATTTAGAGGAGACTGTTCAATCTTAGACTGCTGTCTGGTCTTGTACAATTTAGCTGAAAAATACATCTCACTGCCCAAAGGCACCTTTTTGCAAGCCTTTGTAGATTTCAATTCAGCTTTTGATCTGATTTCAATGGAGACGCTATGGCAAAAACTTCAGGAATCCTCAATGGATAAAAGATTGCTCGCCCTTATCCAGACTCTGTATTCTAACACCTTGCTGAAAGTCAGATGTTCCCCTTGGGGGCACCTTTCTAGAGCTTTTTTTCTATATTCTAGCCTCCTTACTTTTTAACTTGCGCATCTGTTCAATAATTCAGGCTCCCACATCTTCTAATCACCACTTCCAATGGTAGCAGGACGTGCACTTCCAGGCTTGGGCAAATGATTTCTTAATTGTGTCTGACTCTCAGGTGGGAATGAGAAAGGCATTTGCTTCCTTTAGCCTAAAATAACACCTTGTAGTAAATTATATAAAAAGTAAAGTACTAGTGTTTGTATGACACAATAGCTTTTTATTATATAAATGGCAAATTAATGGGACCTGAATAGAGCATTCTGGGGTGCTGTCCCAGGCTTCCTTATCTTGGAGTGCACATTTCTTTCTTTGGACAAGTGTGGGCCAACATAGCTCCACAGCTGTCTTACCATTCTTCTGTTTGAAGGGGGCACTTTTTATTCCTGCATCTTCCAAGACGTTTCTTGCTAAAGTAATCTCTTAAACTTCTTTATGATTTTCACCTTTTTACAAAGTTTAATATCCTGGAAGCTGTCCAGTCCAAATTTATAACAGCGATACTTGCAGCTTCGAGATGCACCGTGAATAGTATTTTATGGTTAAAGGATGTTTAAGTTGAGTGCCAGAGCCTGCTTATATATATATGTTTTGGCCAACATATATATATTAGTTTTGGCCAACAAAAACCAGTGGTGGGATGCTGCTGGTGTAACAACCGGTTTGGTGATCGTGCATGTGAGTATTTCCAGAAAAAACTTAGCTGCTATGTTGAGGAGTAACACAGCGTTTTGCCATCTTATATGGTGGCAGAAAGTCCCCCCAGTACACCTTTACTCTGTTGTTTCAACATAGCTCCCATTGAATTCACAACCATGTCGGAGAAAAACTACCTGTCTCAGCATGAGTGCTTTGCACAGGTAGTTTATTTACCCTGAAGCAAAAATAAATATCAATATAAGAACCACTATTAGTATAACAAACATAAATTAGTCAAATCCTACGTCTGGCTCTTCCTTGGAGTAGCACAATTAATATTAGTAGAGAAAAGACATTTGGACCATGTTTGACTCTTGACAAACCCTTGCAAAACCAGCCTGGCATTCTTTATGTATATTGATGGCATGGATTCAGTTGCTTCATTAATACCTTACTAATATTGCTGGTTTACTGCTGAGGATGTGTGTTTTCTTTCCCTCCCCAGTAGAATCTTAACAAACACATTTTGATTTTCTTGCAAGGTTTTCAGGCATTCATCAGAGTAATAGACTAATCAATATCCATTCTTTTTGTAATTATTAATATTAATTACCCAATTTGTTGGCTAATGGGGTGAGAACATAGAGAAAGCAATTTCAAAACTGTCTTGCTGGATGTTCAGTTTCATTTTTGCAACATGTTGCTTCCACAGGTTGCAGGAAACTCTGACTACAAAGAGGAGTTCGATCCAAAGAGTTATCAATACTGAATATTAAGAAAAACTTTCTAAATCTGATTTGGGAGTGGGGGAAGGAGTAATGGCATTCCCTCACTATGCTGTCTTTAATTCATTTTAAAGATAGAAGAATGAATGACACATTTTTTTTAAAAAAAAAGCCTTGCATTTTAACTACTTTTTTAGAAGTCATTTTTGCCATTACTAGCACTAGGGTGGGAATGAAATTTCTATGAAATGTCAAATTCCACTCATATGTCATAAATAACAGGGTCAAAATGAAGAAACATCTGAATCAAGGTCATTGTGTCAGTGCTGTTTTCTCTTTTTCTTAAATTCTGAGATCTGAATTTTGTACTTGTTGGTTTGAATTCAGCTCTTCACCCGTTCATTGTGGATTGACCATAGATGGGAAGTAGGGGAAGGTAAATAGCTAAGGTAGATAGTATAAATAGAATAGAATAAATAGAATAATAATAGAGATGGAAGGGACCTTGGAGGTCCTCCCTTTTCAGGCAGGACATCCTATACCATTTCAAACAAATGGTTGGCAATCTCTTCTTAAAAATTTTCAGTGTTGGAGAATTCACAGCTTTTAGAGGTAAGTTGTTCCACTGGTTAATTGTCTGGAAATTTCTTCTTAGTTCTAGGTTGCTTCTCTCCTTGATTAGTTTCCATCCATTACTTCTTGTCCTGCCTTCAGATGCTTTGGGGAATAGCTTGACTCCCTCTTCTTTGTGGCAATCCCTGAGATATCAGAACACTGCTATCATGTCAATCCTAGTCCTTCTTTTCATTAAACTAGACATTCCTAATTCCAGCAACCATTCTTTATATGTTTTAGTCTCCAGTTCTGTTGTGAGTTCTGTATTCCTTCCTTCTCTGCTGATTCTTTTCTGTCTCAAATGGCTTCCTTCTGTCTTTCTTCCTAGGCATGCGTGCATGGAGCACGTAATCTTTGACTCATTTTCTGGTAATATACAGTTGGCTAGGTGTGAGATTTGCCTGTATCCATCATCTATTTCCTATAAAAACGTTTTTCTTTTAAAACAATGGAGTGTGCTTCAACAATAATTGCCTATATCCGTGTCTTGCTGTCAGGAATATTTATACTCACACACGGAATGCTTCCACTTGCAATAGAAATGTTAGTGTTTTCACACTGCCAGCTTCAAATTTAGTTTTTATATTACTAAAAAAGGAGCTTTTGGCTGTTAATGGGAGAAAATGACAAATCTTCTAAGAAAAATAAGGCAAAAAAGTAAAAAAAAAATTACAGTCCTTACAGAAGGGCTATATATATGAACACTTTTTGGGGTTTCTTATAGATTTTTGGCTGCTAAGCACAAAAATAACCTAATTTAACTTAGCCCACATTGTTTTGTAGAAATCTTGTTTTTGTACAATGTATATCTTCAATATCTGTTGACTATGCTGCACATATGAAAGAAACATGCAAAACATGGAATTCGGTTTTTTTGTTTTTATTTTTTTTTCTATATAATAATTCTTCAATTAAACAGTGTGTCATCTGGGTACAAATACCTTTGTAAAATGATAATCAAAATTTACAACAATATTCATTACATTAGCTTTAATTCTATAATATTAAACTGATGATTAAATGATAATATTCAACATAATAATCATAGTACTGTATTTGCTTCTCTCTCCTAACATATCTTCTTTATTTCACTAATCTTTTTTTTTTGTTTCCCTGTTTCTAACTTCCATTTTTGTTATCTAACCATTGATAAAATAAGCCCCAAAAATGTGGAATTGTTATTGAAGCACAGCCAATACACCAAATACAACAGGAATATATGTGCATATTACATATGCAAATGGGACAGCCATGCAAGAAAGTCACATGATATTAAAAAGAAATGGCCACCCTGAAAGAATTTGTTTCCGGGACAAAAGAAGTGGCATATGAACCACTTAAAAAAATATTTGTTGACTCAACAAATATATTTTTGCCTCCGTTTCACATGAAACTTAGACTGATGAAAAATGTTGTGATCAACAAGGAAGCTGAGATAGATGTTTCCAAGAATAACTAATGTCAAGATTAAGGAAGGCATTTTTTTTTTGTCTGAAATAATATAGGGTATCCTGCTTTTTTTAAATTCCAAAAAGTTTTTTCATTTTTAATCTTTTACATCTCTTTTAGTGAACAGTGTGGTTACAAGTTTTTATATTTCCATACAAACATGACCATAATTACATATCTATCTCACATATTCAGTTTCTTATCATATCATTGCAATTTCCATTTTCTATAAATTTTCAAAAGTATTCTTATGTTTTTTACTTTTATTTTATCCAATTTTAATTCATATAACTTATTCTATTTTTCTTTAATTATACTCTTATCTTCTTTATACAATATCTTAAAATTCTTTATTTCTTATTCTATATCTACAGAACATCAAGCTAGATTCAGTTGGTTGACAAACTTTTTAACAGCATACAAGACCATGAAGTGCAACATGTCACTGAAGATTCATTTTCTGTATTCACACTTGGACTTCTTTCACAAAAAGTTAGGGAATGCAGTCAAGGATAAACGTGTGAAATGTTGTACCAGGATATTGCCATAATGGAAAAATGGTTAGGGCAATTGGAATCCATCAATGATAGCTGACTTTTCCTGGACACTACAGTCAGATGTATTGAACACTTGAGTACAAGCAAAAATCTGCATCAAAATACTTCTGGCTTTGTTCAACTCATCCAGTATGTCTGAATCATTATGTGATTATACACATTATAGCCATTTTTAAAAAAAAAATATTTATATACTGCCTTTATTATTTTTACAAATAACTCCAGTTGATGAACATATTCAACACACCCTTCACTTCAGGGGTGGGATTCAAATTTTTTTACTACCGATCCTATGGGCATGGCTAGGTGGGTATGGCCAGGTGGTCATGTGACTGGGTGGGCATGGCTATGTGGTGTTTTTTCCTCCCTTTCATAGCACCCACCCCACGCCCCATTTTTTGCCTATCGGGCCTCAAGGAAGCCTCCTGGTGAGGTAAGTACAACAGCGAGGCGGGATCAGCTGTTCCGCACGATTTAGATTAGCTAGAAAGCAAGAAATCCAATGATTTCTGTTTTCTAGCTAATCTAAATCACGCAGCACAGCTGATCATCAGAAACACCAGTTTGGCTGAACCAGTAGCATTTTTTACTGCTGGTTTTCTTGAACTGGCCCGAACTGGTAGAATACCACCACTGCTCTACTTCCTATTTTCCCTATTACAACAACTCTGTGAGGTGAGTTGGACTGAGAGAACAAGAGAGAGCTGGCTTACATGACTAAGGTGGGACTTGAACTAATTTGCTTTCTAGCCTGATGCTTTAATCACTAAACCAAACTTTCATTAAAAGTTAATTTCAGATTTCTCAAGAAAGTCATTCTGAAATTATGTTTGTGCTTAATTTTAAGGGGTGTGTCATAATTGTCAAAAGATTTTCAGGAAGCAAAACTTTTGAAAACAAATTGTTGTTCGGTGATAGCAATCCCACAAGGCAGGCTTAAATAATTCTGTTGCTTGAAGGTTAAGATGGCATATCTTCTTTATTCTGTGTTCAGAAACTAATTTGGCTCTTTTCTAGATGCATATTTATTAATTAGATTTATATCTTGCTTTTAATTCAGGAGCTCAAAGTGCTGTACATAGTGCTCCTTCTTCCTATTTCCCCACCACAATAGCAATTCTGACAGGGAAGTTGGACTGAATGAGATTGACTGACCAGAATCACCTACTGGGCTTTTATGGCTAAGAGGAGGCCTAGAATTTGGCCCAACCTCTTAATTATGTTTGTACATTGGCTTTCATGCTAGAGCTTTGGAAGAATTTGATGGGGTAATTCAATCTGATGGTCATTCATTTCAGTCACTCTAGAGAAAAGTATCGTGAATGAAGTGTCAACAGGAATTCAGGAAGACCAGTAAGGGGGCATGCTGCTGCCCTTCTACAATGAGTACTTGAGGTAATGATCTCACTCCCCCAATGGTAGAACCATATTTATGTGTAGTCATTTATTGGGATTCATCCCTGAAAAGTGATTCAAAGCTCTGTGTGTCAGTATAATATTGTACTAGTTCTACAACCTTGGGAAAGATCTGGTCCAAAGAAAACTTTTCAAGCATGTTTTGAATTTTAATACCTTTGGGTATTTTTTTCAAACAGGAAGAGGCAATATCTACCTTCCTTTGTTTTGTAGCTATGTCCCTTGAGATATTCCCATTTGACATTGTATACTAACTGAATAACTTTGCATTTTTGACTTTCCTTCACTGAAACCTCAACAGCTTTGTCCCAGGAAGAAGCATAATAATGTCCAGGTGCTCAGCTTTTGTTTTGTTTTGTTTTTGCTTGATCTTAGTTCATGGTTTAATCTTTGTATCATTTACGAATTGCAACAAGCCAAGAGGAGAATTTATATCACAGAGTAAAGTGAGAGGAGAAAAAACCATCAGATAAGGAAAAAATAAGAACAATGTAGGATTCTCCAAGGCCAATATTGTGCATGTGTGTGTGCGCACGCACACGTGTGTGCATGTGCATGTGGAATAATTTCCCAACCTTGGTTTGGCAGATTAGTTTAGCAAATTAATTAATTATATTTTTATCTTGCCATAATTTCACAATTCTGTTAGCAGCTGGCCTGATATGGTGATTATAATCATCCGTAAATTTAAAGCAGGGATGGCATTCAAATTATTTAACAACCGGTTCTGTGGGTGTGGCTAAGTTGGTGGGCATGGCTTGGTGGTCATGTTATTGGCTGGGCGTGGCCAACTCAATATCACTCACATCGAGGCATGCACCTCCTCGCCTAGCCTCTCATGACTGTGGGGATGCTGCAACAGTCATAAGTGTGAAAAATGGTCATAAGTCACTTTTTTCAGTTCCATTATAACTTTGAATGGTCACTCCACACAAGCAAAGTACCAGCAAAGGAGGGGGAAAAAAACTACAGAGAAGTTCCAGAGACAGGAAGTCTAATCCTGCCAAGAATGTATTAAGGGTTAACGGAGAGGCAGTTTCTGTAAGTAACACCAGAATGTTTCCTTCCTGCTTTCCTTACAGGATTAGGCCAGTAATTTCTTCTAACAATTGGTTCTCTGAATTGCTTAGAATGTTAACAACCAGTTCTAGCGAATAGGTGTGAACTGGTAGAATCCTACCCCAGTCTAAACAGAATAATTTAAAACAAATATAGATCACAAACCCAATAAAATATGTAAATAAATAATTTAAACCCATCACCTACAAATAAAACAATAAAGAATTAAAGACAGTAGAACTCACTAACTAATCAGAATGCTGCCCAAAACAGATTGGCATTTAATGCACTCCTGAAAGCCATCAAAGAAAGCACCGGCTGGAACTTTGTCAAGAAGCTGCTCCAAAGTACTAATGCTGCTTCCAAAAAGCAGTTCCTTTTAAATTTAATTCCCTTCACTTTTCAAAAGTACACACCTAAATCTTTTATAGAAAATGAACCTATAGTTGGTTATTATTATTAGCATTAGCACTTAGACTTATATACCGCTTTAAAGTGCTTTACAGCCCTCTCTAAGCAGTTTACACATATTGTCCCCAACAATTTGGGTCCACATTTTACCCCCCTCGGAAAGATAGAAGGCTGAGTCAACCTTGAGTCTGGTAAGTTTTAAACTGCCAAAATTGCAGGCAGCTGGCAGGCAGCAGAAGTAGTCTGCAGTACTGTGCTCTAACCACTGCGCCACTGTGGTTTTCAATAATTAGTTAGTTATAAAGAGATAGCGACTAATACGATTAGAATTAGTTGATCTGTAACCACCAGACAGAGTTATATTTTGAGGCACCACACCATCCTGGACAACTACAGAGATCTCATTCAAGAGGAAAGAGTATCTCAATTATACACTTTAAGATGTCTAGGCAAGCTGACTCTATCCAACTGCTTATGCTGCTCTACCAGAAAATAGTCCAAGCACAACACATCTGCAAATGGTCTATTTAGTATCTAGACTGACATTGAGCAGCCATTGATCTGGTATTTCAAAAAGAGACAACACTTCAATCCAGAATGACTCTTTAAAGGAACACTTTGATCGAGGCTTTGTCAAACACAGTCCCCTTGAAAGATCTGTATGGCCCCAGTAATTACTCTTTGAAATGGAAGTCAAGCACAGTTAACAGCATGGCAATGGAGGGAACAGGCACAAAACACATATTACTGTCAGGATATTAAGCTCACTTTTCCCTCTAATTCTGCTAACATCTTACCCTTTCCCAATTTAAATTCAGAGGAGACAACCCTGTGCAGACAGAAAGCTAATAGGGCACATGTAAAATGTCTCCTCTGAAACTTCTTTATGACATTGGATTGCAAAGCAGTTTACATAAGAGAAATCAAGCAGACTGATAATGAACTGGATCTCATAGGCCCAAGGCCTATACTATTTCAATATAGTTTTGGTACCCAAATAGATATGCATTTGAGGGCATCTACAAATAAACAGTTTGAAAGATAATTTACAGAAATTAAAATAGAATTAACCTTTACTCCATGAGAAATTACTCATTTTATCTTAGTTCACTCTGATTTCATGATGGAGAAGTGTTAATTCTGCTTCAAAATGGATTCAACCTCTCTCTTTTTTTTTTTTTTTGGATTTTTTTTAAACCCACCTTTATTATTTTTATTAATAAGTCAATGTGATACATGTATCTTAGGCTCCCATCTCCTCCTATTTTCTCTAAAACAACCTTGTGAGATGAGTTAGGCAACCCAGCAGGTTTTCACACACCTGATGTGGTATATAACTCTTAATTACTTGGTTTCTAGTCTGGTGCCTTAACCACTAAACCAAATTGGCTTTCTTATTATCTTAGCCATGCTACAATCCTGTCATTCCATTGAGAAAAAAATGCGTTGTAAAGCAAAATCTTACAGTAGAAGACCTGTTTGAAGATAATTGTAGAAATTTGCTGTTGTAAGAGGCTGCACCCAAGAGAGAGATCAAATGTGTCATCATCAATCATGAGTCCATTCATGCCCACAAGAGATCTAAGTCCAGCCCTCTGTGAATTCCTTGTCTACCACAAATTGCTTTGACTGTTAGTAGTTCAGATTCTGGTAGAGAGCTTAAGCTTACAAAAAAATTGTTATACTCATTTGAACTGCCTGGATCTCCTGATTTCCCTGGAGCTTAAATGCTGCAAAGCTTATATTACAGTATAATATCTATTAGCACGAAACTAGTTATGCTTGAGGGATGTGGTGGTTCAGTGGCTAAGACACTGAGCTTGTCAATCAGAAAGGTCGGCAGTTCGGCGGTTCGAATCCCTACCCTGCGTAATGAAGTGAACTCCTGTTACTTGTCCTAGCTTCTGCCAACCTAGTAGTTCAAAAGCATGTAAAAATGCAAGTAGAAAAATAGGGACCACTTTGGAGGGAAGATAACAGCATTCCATGTGTCTTCGGCATTTAATCATGCTGGCCACATGACCATGGAGATGTTTTCAGATAGCATTGGCTCTTCAGCTTTGTAACTGAGATGAGCACTGCCCCTAGAGCCAGAAATGACTAGCATGTATGTGTGAGGGAAACCTTTACCTTTTATCTATTAATGCCTTCCAAAGAGCAATTTTTTATTTTTTTTATTTATTATTTATTTATTATTATCTGTTACCTATTCTGTTGAATGAAAAGAGAAAGTTAAGGTATGCTTCCCATTTAATTAACATTACTTCTTCTGGACCACCAACACTGAAGAACATTACTTCTTCTGGAACACCAACACTGAAGAACATTACTTCTTCTGGAACACCAAAGTTTTATTTTAGTTCATAGCAAAGCACAGTAATGCAAAAATGAGGATATGTGTGGTGACACCATCATGTTGCGATATTGTTTTTTTTTTTAAATAAAAGTAAATATTGTGACATTATCACAACACAAATATATAAGTCATGGCATCTATGTGATGATACCTCCACACATATTTTGTTATTTATCCCCATTTACTCATTCTGTAATCAATCTAATAAAATTTGGTCCTGAACAGTAACTTTAGGCACACTATCAATATCTTGTCTTCTAGACAGCTATATTCTCTACTCGAGTGATAAGATTTGAAATGGTTGTCCCAAAGATGCTTTTTTAAGAGGCAACTGGACTTTCTGATTTTTCTTTGAAGACATTTCACTTCTCATCCAAAAAGTTTCTTCAGAAATGTCTTCAAAGAAAAACTAAAAAGTCTAGTTGCCTCATGAAAAAGCACCTTTGGGACAACCATGACCTAGATGATTGAGAATTTCCATAGACTTGAAATGATTTTATTTATTTATTATTAAAATTTATATACCGCCCTTCTCCCGAAGGACTCAGGGTGGTGCACAGCCTAAAACCACATATATATAAAAGTTAAAATAGAATAAGGGCTGTAACCGAATCTAAAATCCCAACCTTAAAATTCAATACTTAAACCCCATTAAAATTAATTTAGGATCAGCCCAGGCCGGCCTGCTCAAAGAGCCAAGTCTTCAAATCACGCCTGAACACCCTCAGGTCAGTGGTCATTCTCAACTCAGGGGGGAGCCCATTCCAGAGAGCAGGTGTCCCCACAGAGAAGGCCCTGTTCCTCGGGGTCACCAGGCGGCACATAGAGACCATCGGGACCTGAAGGAGGCCCTCTCTGTGGGAGCACAAAGGTCAGTGGGAGACTACCGGCAGAATGTGGTCTTGCAGATAGCCTGGTCCGATGCCATGTAGCACTTTAAAGGTCAAAACCAGAACCTTAAAGCGCACCCGGAAGGCCACTGGCAACCAATGCAGCTCGCGCAGGAGAGGTGTCATATGAGAGCTTTTAGACGCCCCCATAACCACCCGTGCAGCCGCATTTTGTACCAGTTGCAACCTCTGGGTGCTCCCCACGGGGAGCCCCATGTAGAGGGCATTACAATAATCCAGGTGGGAGGTGACCAGGGCATGAGTGACCGAGCGTAAAGCATCCCGATCGAGAAAGGGCCGCAACTGGCACATCAGGCAAACCTGATGAAAAGCCCCCCTGGAGATGGCTGTAATATGCTCTTCTAATGACAGCCATACATCCAGGAGGACGCCTAGATTGCGAGCCCTCTCTGTGGGGGCTAAGATCTCACCCCCAATAGTCTGCGATGGAGTCAGCTGACTATATCAGGATGCCGGAAACCACAGCCACTCAGACTTGGAAGAGTTGAGTCGAAGCCTGTTCTCACCCATCCAATTCCGCACGGCCTCCAGGCACCGGGACATAACCTCCACAGCATCGTTAGGGTGGTTTGGAGTAGAGATGTAAAGCTGAGTGTCATCCGCAAAAAGATGACACTTTACTACAAAACCACGGATGATCTCCCCCAGCAGCTTCACATAAATGTTGAACAAGAGAGGAGGAGGACCGACCCCTAAGGCACCCCACAAATGAGGGGCTTAGGGGTGGACCTCTCCCCCCTGTCAACACAAATTGCAAGCGGTCAGAGAGGAAGGAGGAGAACCACCGCAAGACGGTACCTCCAATTCCCAACCTCTCCAGCCACTGCAACAAGATACTATGGTCGATAGTATCAAAAGCCGCCGAGAGATCTAATAGGACCAGGACAGAGGAATAACCTCTGTCACGGGCCCTCCAGAGATTGTGTTTGTGATAATGCAAATAGGAATAATAGCGACAACACTCAAAATGTGCAAAATGCGTGAAGATTAGAATTCAAATTTCTCCAGCTGAAATGCTTGTGTTAGGGATTCAAAGTGGTATTTAGATTGCTTTTGTTTTCATACATTGAACTCAATAATACAAATGAAATTTTCCCTACTTTTTAGTACCTTCTTTTGAATATACTAAAATCCTATCCATGTTCATTCAGTAGCAAACTTTAATCTGTTCAGTGCAACGGATTCTCAGCTTAGCATTTATATCATGATTGCTTATCATTAATATCTTTTATCAAATGTGCTGATCATTGGATGCAACTTTTTTTCTCCTTCACACAATTTTGATGGTGCATCCATGCATTCAACTCTGGAAGTTTCCATGGAAACTCATCAAACTGTCACACCAGTTTTCCAACATGCCATCATGTCACAAAAGCTGCTATGCATAACATTATAATGTTCTTTTTTCCTGTTCAAAGCCCCAGGGATGAACAATTTGCAGAATGAAGGCATTACTAAGTAATGCCACCAAAATTAAGTTTCTATATAAAGAAATACAGAAAGCCATGTCTTGTTCTATAATGTTATTTGTAGACACAATGCAAACAATTTAGCAAATACAAGCAACTGGAATCGCACAACTCCTCACCCCATAAGAGTGGTGTAATTGCTTTTCCCAGTGCTGAGAATATGGCTCCTCCTTGTGGAGAAAGTTTTGTTTTTGAGTGAACTGGGAGTATTTATCTTTCTATTTGTGAAATAACCTCAGGTCAGGGCCAATTCAACATCGCTTTTGACCTAAGGCTCAAGACTGGTAGGGGATGGAATGAGGCAATTATCTAAGACAACAGGTATTTGGTGTCACGAAGGGGCAAGGAAATGTTACCTACTAGTTTATTATGATTATATTTTTGTTGCCAGAGATAGTACAAGGCAGGGTAAAAATATTCTGTCTGACGTGTAAAAATTAATTGCTTAAAAAGAGAAATATTCTCTTCCTCCGCCTCCTCTTCCTCCTCCCCCTCCTCCTCCTCCTCCTCCCACTCTTCTTTCTTCTTCTCCTTCTTCTTCCTTCTCTCTATCAGCAAATATATATTGGGCCACCTCTGGAAATCAGAGCTATATACTTGTAGCCCAACACTTCACTTTTATTCTTAAATTTAACATCAAAGTAGATAATTTGAAAATTTTTATATTATTTACAAGCTGGATACCTGTGCTTCACGATGAAACTATATGATCAGGCTATGCAGGAGCCAGGAGCCTTTCCTCCTTTCCCTTCCCATCCTCCTTTCCTTTCCTCTTTTCTCTTCCTTTCCTTTCCTCTTTTCCTTCTTTCCTCCTTTTCCTTCCCATCCTCCTTTCTTTTCCTTCCTCCTTTCCCTTCCCTTCGCTTCTCTTCCCTTCCCTTCCCTTCCTTTCCTTTCTCCATTCCATTCCTTTCCATCTCTCCATCTCCATCTCTCTCTTCTTCCCCCACCTCTTCGTCTACTTACCTACCTATCTATCTATTCAGCAAAAGTGTTGTAAAATACGATCCTCCAACTGTTGTTGCAAAGGTGGTTTTTTTCAGGACGCAACTGTACTTTCTAGTTTTTCTTTGAAGATGTTTTGCCTCTTATCCAAGGAGCTTCTTCAGCTCTGACTGGATGTTGGGTAATACAAATACTACAAACTTTGATGCCAAAGTAATTTTCTGTTTGGAAGTGTGGTTTGCATCCTTTTAGAGAGTCACTGAGGCAACTTGGAGGTTTGTCTGCGTCCTCTGGTCACCTGAGTGGTGCCAATGGCTGTGAAGTTACTAAGGTAATGGAATATGAGGCAACTGGCAGTTGGAACAGAGTTCTTTTCAGGTGGGGAGTGGGACTAGAACTCCTTAGCATCAGAGCGTGTTAATAATAATATAGGAAATACTAATGCTCTGATGGTCATTTTGAAAATCCTTTCTTAGTGAGCACTTAGAAGCCAAGAGGAATATACATGCCAATTTCCTTCCTAAACTAAGTGTTTGGGATGGAAAGAGAGGCTAAAATTGTATTTTATTTTATTTATTTATTTATTATTTACATTTATATGCCACCCTTCTCCGGAGACTGAAGAGTAGTCTTTTTTGCTGAAATGTTGATATTCAAAAATTTTTGTAGGGTCACTAAGGAAATGAGAATGTTTGGGTCTCCTACAAATCCCGTGTTTCCATCCCCATCCTTAAATAGAAAGGAAAAGAAATAAAATGGATCAAAGGATTCAACACTGCTTTCAAAGGTAGTCCGGTGAAACAGGAAACATACCTTGCCCCACTGTAAAAGGAATGAGATGGACATACAACTGGCTTGTGTGCTACAACATACTTTGATCTAAAACAGTATTCTTTAGACAAAGCAAATAAAAGAATGTATTACATTTATATTCCATATTGCTTCAAGAGTTTGTATGATTTTTTCCAATGCAGTGTTCCAACCAAACTCTCCATCTAAAATCAGCACTCAGAAACAAAGTCCTTCCAAGTAAGAATTTATTAGAGAAGTCATATTGGCACATCTAGGAAAACCTGAATCTAAATTCCCGCATTTTCCCCTGCAATATTAAACTCACATCCAACCCCCTTTCTAATGACCCAGAAGTCACACTCTCTAATCCACCTCCATTCTGAACTCCCGCCAAGTCCAGTCACTCCCCTCCAAACCCCAGTGACTCGACTTGAGCTCCTTTCTCACTTTAATTTCATTCCCACAGTTACCCATCCTCTCTTGTGGCAGCCCCAAATCTGATTCAAGATGGATCCAGGGCTGACATTCCAACATCTCATTCCCATTTTCTCCTTACAGAATCAACCCTGTGCTCAAAAGTATCTGATGAAAGTTGCAATAACATCACAGAGATCATGACATTAGAGTGTGAATGATATGAACTTTGCATCATGGTGATTTATGTCAAATTTCATAATTTACATAATCATGGCATGACATGACATACATAATACCCCTTGACCTCCCTGTATGTAGCATGTAAGGCAGAGGGAGGGAGTCTGGTTTAAGGTCACCCACTGAATATCATAAAGTTAAAGGTTCCCCTTGCACATACAGTGTATGCTAATCATTTCTGACTCTAGGGGGTGGTGCTCATCTCTGTTACAAAGCCAAAGAGTCAGCGGTGTCCAAAGACATCTCTGTGGTCATGTGGCCAGCATGACTAAATGCCAAAGGCACACGGACCTCTGTTACCTTCCCATCAAAATGGTCCCTATTTTTCTACTTGCATTTTTTTACGTGCTTTCGAACTGCTAGGTTGGCAGAAGCTGGGACAAGTAACGGGAGCTCACTCTGTTACACAGTGCTAGGGATTCGAACCCAAACTGCTGACCTTTCTGATCGACAAGCTCAGCATCTTAGCCACTGAGCCACCGTGCCCCTTTTATCATATCATAGATTTGATATTCATAGATTTATGAATATCGTAGATGAATATCATAGATATTTATCATATTATCTATGATATTCATAGATTTATGAACATCATAGGTGAAGATAAATGTAGTTCTCTGTCATTCTGGCCAAATGCTACAACTATTTCCCATTACTTGGTGGATAGCCTTCCTCCACCCTGTGTCCCACCACAGTTTTCATGTAATTCATTGCCCCTAGACTGCTGTTCTTGTTTGCTTGGTTTCTTCACCCCATCAAGTTCAATTTCATCACTTAAACCAGTCAATAAAACAATTCCTTTCAAGGAATGCATTAAGTTAATGTGGTACCATTGGACCCACTTAAATTTAAGTTCAGTTTTCTCCGTGACAAAATATTAGTAGTACCCAGTAGACCTAATTCATGCATTTTTATACCGGCTAGAAAATTTTAGCAGGCAAGAAAAACAGTATTTACTAGAATAGCCTCTCCAGCATGGAGAAAACCTGTTCTCCATTGTGTTTGCTCTTTGCCGTGCCATTGTGATCATTAATTTTATCTAAAGTGGCTATTAAATAACAATTGCTATGAAAGGCTTTTCCATTTAATGTTAATTGAAAATCATTGGTTACTAGTCCTAGATGCCACTTGATAGCCACAAATTGCACACAGGGATAAGGCCTGTAAAAACTTAAGGTATATTTATGTGTTTTAGGGATGACTATGCCTTTACAAAAAGATTAAGAAGTATTGGATGAGTTTCAAGTAATGTATGCTGTAGTTCCAGGAAAATAAGCTTTCTGCTATCACTGATAATTAAGCTAGACAATGGCTATTTTGAGTGAAATCAGACTTGTAATCTTTGAAATTTTTTTAGATCAAAGTATAACTTTAAAAGCTGCCTAGACTTTATAGCACAAGATCATTTCATATGTAAACCTTGGTTGGGCAATCCATAGACTGTGGGTCATATATAGCCCCCTAGCACTCCATTTGCCTCAAACACCCTATTTCTAGCTCTGCTATCACTCCATTTGCAGCTCCAGTGTCTTGAGCACTGCTAAAATTTGGCAGCAAAACAACCACTAAAATGAATTTGCATGATTTGTTTGGATTTTGGAGTGGTTAGGTGTGTAATAAAATGTGAGAATAACAATGAGAAAGAGGAGTGGGAACTGATTGATGTCAGCTATCCAAGACAGACCAGATGTTAACACCAAAGTGATAAATAGTACATTTTTATTATAGGGTTATAGTAACAGAATCTTACAACTTTGAATGTCCCCCTTCCCTCCCTGCCTTTACCCTAAAGAGATCTAGGGAGAGTCAAGTCTGAGATACTTCCTCAAATTACACTTTTGCTCCGGGCTCAGAGTTCTCTTATCTGACTGTAGCTTTCTCTGTGGCTTTTCCATCACTTCCTCCAAGTTATTCTCACAGCTCATTACAAAGTATGAGAATAGGTGTGTATTTTTCCTTAAAAGATTCCCATTTTCACAATGAAACTCTCCTTAAAAGCTTTGCAATTTCTATAAAATATCTAGTCGATATTTTGGAGGTGGAACTCTGGATTCTTTCCTTTATCCCTTTAGAGGTTGGGAGACTGACTTGCTACTGTGAAGCCGTTTATTTTCCAAAGGTAATGTACTAACTCCTGCTTATTCCAGACAGAGAGAGCTTACCTACCATTGCTCTTATTTCAGAAATAACATAAATTCCTACCAATGGCTCAATAAGGGATAACCCTTGAACATACTGTAATTGAGAAACTGCAATAATGCAAAATAAGACAACTTTTCTTTATTAATGGGGAGGCAGAAAATTGCAACAGATCTTGCCTGCCTTAAAACAACAGTATTGTCTTAAGTACAATCTGATCCAATCAGACCTGATAGCATAACTTTCTAAATGCTGAAATATCTTGAAGCCTGGTTTCCTTAAGAACTTCCACATTACCTTAAAAGAAATGTCCATGGGATGTCTCCTGTCTCTTTCAAGATGGGGCTTTTTTGATAGAAGTGCCCTGATATTTGGAAGGCTATGAATAGTACATAATATTATGCATGCAATAATTCCCAGTGAAAGAATGTATGCTTTCAATACTGCCAGTCAGTATGAAATATGGAATTAGATGGCACAAGTCAATCAAAAGAATCTCTCTACAACATTCTAGGTTTCTGCTAAAAGAGTCTATGTTAACATAAGTTCTGTTGTCATTTTAAAGCCAAGAAGGACTTTTCTATTCAGCTTTTGGGATTTTTGATGTTGACATATTTCTATTTCATTACTTTTTCTTATGGATGGTTATATGTTTTTGGTATTTATATTTAATATTTTGTGTTACACTTGTTCACAGAAAAGAGTATAGAAGTCTTACACGTAAGTAAGAAAAAACAAAAGTACATAATATAGACTGGGTGCAACTATGCTTAATAGCAGTAACTGTGAGAGGGATCTTGGAGTCTTAGTGGACAACCAGCAGTGTGCAGAGCCAATGCAATCCTAAATTGTATTAACAGAGGGATACAATCCCTCTGATCAAGCAAGGTATTAATGCCAGTCTATAAAGCCTTGGTAAGACTACACCTAGAACACTGCATTCAGTTTTGGTCACCACACTATAAAAAAGATGTTGAGACTCTAGAAAAAGTGCAGAGAAGAGCAACCAAGATGACTAGGGGACTGGAGACTAAAACATATGAAGAACAGTTACAGGAACTGGGCATGGCTAGTCTAGTGAAGAGAAGGTCCAGGGGAGACATGATAGCAATACTTGAGGGGCTGCCACAGAGAGGAAGGGATCAAGCTATTTTCCAAGGCACCTGAAGGCTATAAAAGGTATAATGGATGGAACTGATCAAGGAAAGATTCTATTTAGAAATCAGGAGAAATTTTCTGACAGTGAGAACAATCAACCAATGGAACAATTTGCCTTCAGAAGTTGTGGGAGCTCCATCATTGGAGGCTTTCAAGAAGAGATTGGGCTGCCATTTGTCAGAAATGGTGTTAGGGTCTCCTGCTTGGGGGGCGGGGTTGCACTAGATGACCTACAAGGTCCCTTCCAACTCTGTTAATCTGTTAAGTCAAATTTCAAAATATCTAGATGGGAGAATGAAAGTAGCACATATAAACCTTCAAACTGAATTGCTTATAATAAAATGTTTTGTCAATGGAATTCATGGTTTTTTATGTTTCCTTCTGCAATAGGCAGGTATGAATTATGCATCAAAATACACTTTTTAAAAATCTAACATGGGTTAAAATATAATATTCAGATACATGTTTGAACTCAGATGTGCATTATACAGTTTGAATAAGGGGAAAACCAGAAGGCAAATGTGTTCCGATCCATAGAAATGTAGAATTTCAAGAAAGGCCACTGCACCCAACCTTCTTTTCAATGCAAGAATACAAATTAAAACAACTCCAACAGATGGCTGCCTTGCCTCTGATTGGATATACCCAGTGAAGATGAAAGCCACACCTGTCTACATGATTGAATCCATTGTCCAAATGTTGCCCAACATTCAACTGAAATCTGATTTCCTGATGCTTAAAATCTTATGCTGTGTCCTACATGCTGAGACAATAGAGACTAGATTTTGAGGGTTTTGTTTTTCTATATGATACCTCTTGAGATACTTGAACAGTCAGATCAAATCCTTCCTTTATCATCCTTTCCCAAGGAAAAGCATTCAATTCTCTCCCCATAGAAATGTGTACTTGCATCCTTCTTCAAGTATGACACATAATAAAGAACTCAATGTGAAGTCTGATAGATGTAGAATATACCCACCCTCCCCCAATTTGGTCTACCTTCAACTTGTTCACCATCACCAGCAGCAGTTTTCAAAAAAGCTGGAGGACAAATTGGATAGAATAGAATAACAGAGTTAGAAGGGACCGTGGAGATCTTCTAGTCCAACCCCCTGCCTAGGCAGGAAACCCCAAACCACTTCAGACAAATGGTTATCCAACATCTTTTTAAAAACTTCTAGTGTTGGAGCATTCACACCTTCTGGAGGCAAATTGTTCCTCTGATTAATTGTTCTAACTGGCAGGAAATTCCTCCTTAGTTCTAAGTTGCTTCTCTCCTTGATTAGCTTCCACCCATTACTTCTTGTCCTGCCCTCAATGCTTTGGAGAATAGCTTGATCCCTTCTTTGTGGCAGCCCCTGAGATATTGGAACACTGCTATCATGTCTCCCCTAGCCCTTCTTTTCATTAGATTAGACATACCCAGTTCCTGCAACCATTCTTCATATGTTTTAGCCTCCAGTCCCCTAATCATCTTTGTTGCTCTTCTCTGCACTCTTTCTAGAGTCTGAACATCTTTTTTACATCATGGTGACCCAAACTGAATGCAGTATAACAAGTGTGGTCTTACCAAGGCATTATAAAGTGGTATTAACACTTCACGTGATCTTGATTCTATCCCTCTGTTTATGCAGCCTAGAACTGTGTTGGCTTTTTTTGGCAGCTGCTGCACACTGCTGGCTCATATTTAAATTGTTGTCCATTAGGACTCCGAGATCCCTCTCACAGTTACTACTATTGAGCAAGGTACTGTACCACATATACTGTACCTATGCATTTGATTTTTCTTGCCTCAATGTAGAACCTTGCTTTTTTAACCATTGAATTTCATTTTTGCCTTATTCAGAAACCATTTTTCATGGCTGAATTGCTTGGATTTACTATTCATCCAAGATAATGTCAAAAGAGTGTTTCTCAACTAAAGTATTGCTTCAAGAGGGGGCCAAGTCAGCAGTAGACCCATATTTTTTTTTAAAAAAGAAAAAAATCCACAATCTATCTAAATATTCAGATATCATCTTTATGAAACACGAACCTCAAATAGCTCTTACAAAATACTTCAGAGGAAGGTGGTGGTGGACACGGGTTTTGGATAGGTCAGGTAAATGAGTGCAAATACTCTCAACTGGATATGTAAAAAAGGCTTTGGTCAGCCCTGGAGCCCTCTTTAATGGCAGTCCTCAGGGCTGCCCCAGCGGTGGCTGGGCAAGCTGTGGGAATGGGAGAGTGAAGGTAGAGATAGTGTGGGGTGTGTAATCACAACAACATTCTTTTTCCTGGGAGTCAAGGACATTTCGCCAGCACCTGGGGAGACGTGAATGGAAGTTAACCGGAGTTGGGATAGTGACCGGATTGGACCATGTGATGTACATGGGAATGGAGGGCAAGGAACTTTGACTTTACTTTGGGTGGGGAAAATGCTGGGCTTTCAGATTCGGGTTTTCTCCAGATGTGCCAATATGACATCTCTAATAAATCTATACTTTGAGGAAGATACCTGCCTTGGAGTTTCAATTCTGTTGGGGGTGTTACTTGGAACCCTGACACCTTTACCCAATAGATAAGCAATGGAGTTTATTGCCTTCAGGTATCCACCACTTTAGATGAGTTTTAATAGAAATTAAACTAATTCATGGAAAAAGCAGACCATATATGTTGTGTTCTTAAAACTGGGGCTTATCCATGAATGTCAAAAATTGTTGGAATTCTAAGAGGCCACGTGTTATATTAGACAGGAAAAAAGGAAAGACTCAATTTTTCTCTTTAAGGGTAGATGTATTTTCTTGGACTAGAAGATCTCTATGGTCCCTTCCAACTTTTCTCTTCTCTTCTCTTCTCTTCTCTTCTCTTCTCTTCTCTTCTCTTCTCTTCTCTTCTCTTCTCTTCTCTTCTCTTCCATTCCATTCCATTTCATTTCATTTCATTTCATTCATTCACCAGGTCTACTGATATTAACTTCTAATGGATTGAGTTCAGGTTAAAAAAAAATCTACTCCTTGGCAGGGCTTACATGGACAATCATCTATCTAATAGTGTTGCAGCCTCTTTGGCTTCCCATACAACTCCCCAAGGGAAGTTCTCATATTAAGAGGTCCCCCCCTTCCATAGGGCTCCACTGTGGGGGAGTCCTGTCCTTGAGAAATTGTGGGAGAACTTCTAAAATAATTTAAAGAACTCACCCACTCAATTTCTCTTCCCATAAATTTAATGGAGCATTTTAAAAGCTATTTGCATTCGTCCTAACTCTTCAACACCTCCTATTCTCCCCTCTGTCAACCCTGAAGCTGACCTGACCAAAGCCATCTTGGAGTTTTAGTATTGTCACACTGGAGCTGAGGGATAGGGAGGGGGGGGATTTGAGATAGTTGGGACTTTGTAGCCAAAACAAAATACTTTCTCTTGGGAATCAGGACATTCTCACATCTGGTCGGAAGAAGGAGGGGGATGTCACCAGGCAACCAGACAGAGCTGTGATTGGACCATGTGACTGATTGTTTTGAGAAAGTGGAAAAACTTTTACTTTTAATTAGGTGAAAACTGTGGGAACCCTCAGAATCGGTTTTCACCAGATATGTGCCAATATGATATTTCCAATAAAGCTACTCTTTAAGGAATCCATCAGAGTTTTGCTTGCTAGGTATCTATTATTGGAACCCTGACACTCTCCTTCTTCACTTTAAATGACCATCCCTAGGCTTGTGGAACATTCATCAGAATGACTTCTGATTAGATGAGCTAAGCCAGAATGTTAACTTTGGAGTTAGAGTAGTGTATGAAGCTTCAAAGCCTGCTTTATGACTTTGCATGTTTTGTGAACTTTGCAAATGGAGGACTGTTCAGTAAGTTATGGTTAAGTGTGCCGTGACTTAATGGCCTGTGCAAAGCAGCCTGCCTCAGTGAAGAGATTTGTAGTGTGAACTTGACAGGATTATTTTTTTTGAAGGAAAGAGGAAAATACAATTTGTTTTAAAGAAGCAATTTATATCACCCCAAAATGCTTCCAGCCAACTCTGTGGGAGAAGGCACTTTCCATCCTCTTCCCTCAGCAGTGGCCAAATTGCTTCTATGCTGCTTGGCTTCATGTGCTCTGCCTAAAGCATTTTGTGGAACCCACCCAGCCTGGAAATACTTCAGCCTCCACTGGAGATTCCTCTGGGTCTTTTCCTATCTCGTAGTCTCTACAGGAAATGCTTAATCCTTAAGAGGAGCTCCAAAGCAGAGTAACTTCACTTGTAGAAATGAACAATTGTTCATTGTTTTACAAAACAGGTTTTTTTTGGGGTGGGGCAGCTACTCCCACACCATTCCTTTTTTTCCCTTTAGAAATCCATTCCTATTCACACAACAAAGAAAAAAACAAGATAGTCCAGTTGCCTCCTGAAAAAAAGCATCTTTGACCTGGATGACTGAGAATCTCTACAGACTTTTAGCTATACAATTTGGGATGGACACTCTTTGAATGGTGTGGGATAGGAATGGATTTCCAAAGAGAAAAAAATGCAGACTACAGGAACCAGAAGCATTACTCAGGTGTTCCTGAGGATCCAAATAAACCTCCAAGTGCTTCAACGACCCTCCAAAAGGATGCAAATGACCAGCTGTCTGTAAGGAATATAAATCCTTCCATTCCCCACTATCCTGTCAGAGCTGAAGAAGCTTCTTGGATGAGAAGTGAAATGTCTTCAAAAGAAAAAAACAAGACAGTCCAGTTGGCCCCGGGAAAAAGCACCTTTAGGACAATGCTTTCACTTGTTGTGTGACTCCATACAATAACAGATTTTTCCAGAATGCAAATTGCAAGGAACAGGAGGGGATATCTCACAGGTGGAGTAAGAGATGGAGCAACCCGCATTTTAGTCCTTTTCTTTGGACTCCTCCTTTCCTTTGTAGGATGAAAATACTGTATCCATTTGCCATCTAGGTCATCCCTTTTCCATCCTTTCCAGAGGCAAACACCTCACTAAACCTTCTAGCAAAGCCACACGCAGAGTTATAAAAACTGCCTGAAGCTCTTTCATCCTATGTAAGCTGAAATTGACAAAACGCATCACCCCAGGAAGCCAGCCAATACTGGCAAATAAACCATGAAGCAAAATTCTCTCAAGATAGGGAAATCTCTTAATCACAATACTGTTATCCAGCAGCAGATTCCACTCCCGAGTCCCCAATACCAGACTCTTCTCCCAAATCCCTGAAGCCAGACCCCCTCACTCAAATCCCCCATACCAGTCTCCTGGCAAAATTCCATATCTGAAGAAAACCAACCCCACAGGGCGAGAGATGACATTTTCCTCCCTAGCAGACTTCACACAACTGCAGGACAAAACAGCTCAACTGACTCATCTACACACCTCATGATCAAAGCCCACTATTACTATAAATATTATTATTCTCAGCTTTCCAATTTTGCAGCCACCTTCAAGAGAGTTAAGCTGTTGAATAAAACCACCCTCCTTTTTAAGCAGTTGGCTTGCATGTTCATTTGCAACCCGGTCATGATTGGAACTCAGAGCCTGTCAGCTACTGAACTTTTCCCATTCAACCAAAAGAATGAACTTCTGGAAACTAGATGTTTCAAAAGGAATCCTTTATTGAGGTGAGACAATTCAAGTAGGGTTTCAAAGCAGAGTCTAACAGTTCCCAGGCATGCAGTGATAGATAAGGGAAGTTAGGCCCCCTCCCCTTATCTTGATGTGTATTTTGTCAAACAAAGAACCAACATGTTAATTCCCCCTCCCCTCCTCTGGGAACAATCTTTTGAAATGTTCCCAGGAAGTATCTTCCGGAGCTGGCATTTTTATGGTCCCTTCTCCCCTTGCTGTCTCTTCCAGAGGTGATAGGTTTCTGGGGCATCTGGCTCCAATCCTTCAGTTGTATCATGTGTAGGTTACACCAATTCAATATAAGATTTAATATATTCAGATTACATCAAAAAGGATTTCTTTACCAATTTCTCTCCCCCCTTCTTCCATTGAAGAATGGCAGATACACAGATCTGACAGAACATTTTCTTCCATCTCCCTAAACCACCATCTTATTCCTACATCTCCAGAGCTTTATTGGAAAACCTCTCAAATGTTCCACTCTGTTTATAGCCTGCGAAGGAGAACAGGACAAAGAAAATTGATTTGTCCAGGAAGAAGGAAACATTTTTCAACTGTTTTTCGAGGGGGATGTTTGCCCTTACAGGGTTTACGGCTCTAGATCACAAGAGCTAGTTAGCAAGTCTGCCAGCAAGAAGCCCATAGTTTTGTTGCTAGTTGATTTAAAGTTAATTGATTTAAAAGCATATTTGTCTGACTTTTCAGTCAATGAATAGACAAATGGTTGGGGAAGAACAGCTGTCCATGTCCAGATGCATCCAGGTTAATTGTCATGGTATGAAAAGAAGAGGCAAAAATATTTCAACTCCCAGTCCGTAAAGGGTCATTTAAAAAATAAATAAAAAGACATTGTGAACAGGCTACAGTTCAGGTAAAGGAGATGCTTGGTGGATTGATCTTTCAGGAGGGATGATGAAATGGTTCTGCTTTCTGGCTGGTCTCTCTTCACTTCACTGCATCTTTTTTTTTTTTTTTGTATCATTTATCATGCCTAAATGTTGCTGCCATTCTGAGATATGACTTGAGAAGGGCAGACATGAAGGAGTACAGTACTCATGGTGATTCCTATATTAAAAAAAAAAAAAAAGCCACACACACACAAGATTTCATCTCATTTTGCTCATTTTGTTAGTGAAAAAAATATTTTTATTTTATTTTATTTGGAAGAACAAATCATTTCTAAAAAAGATTGGTTCATAACTATTTTAGTTTCCAGGTACAACATTTTCTGTTTTCAATTTCACCAAATTTGAGCCCACGGTTTTTCCAAAACAATTTTTTATCTTGAATCATGGTGGGATCGCATTACGACTACCTTTGTTGTATTTTTTTAGAAGTTCATAAATTAAGATCTTCTTTTCTCCTTTTCATTCTAAATAAAGCTTTGCTCTTTATCATAAAAAGAAAGGGGGAAAGCAAAGAGCTTCTATATTATTTCGAACTGTCTGAAATCATCTCTTTTAATTAATACTTACAGCCAAGCAGTACTCTGAGAAATGTTATGCATTTGTTCACTTCCTCTCTCTGTGCCTCTTTGTTGAATTATTCAGATATCCCAAACGAGCAAAGACACGTCCTTTTGGGAATTATTTGGCTTTTTTTTAGCATTAAGCAGACAATTCAATAACAATGCCAGTTGTCATCAAACTATCTGAAAAATCTGCTGATTCTAAATTGGTCATATATATCTCCAGAGAAGGATGCTGCAAGATTAATATGTACAAAGATTTATGTATATTCAAATTTCAGCTGGTTGATGGCCTCCCTTGGCTGGTTTTCCTTTAATTTTCCCTTTTAAGCAATCATAAAAGCTCTGTTTGTATAATGAGCACTTTGTTAATTAAGTAGCAACATTCTTCATTAGGGTTTTTTTTGTCCCCAACAGTCTTAGCTAAAGAAGAAGAAAGCTTAATTTCTCAGCATCTTGGCAGACTGGATCAGGGGTGCAGCTCCAAAATATCTTCATTTTTTTTGTCCATATAAAATATTCCACTCCAAAGGACACTGAGGGACACTTGTCCAGCCACTGTCTTTTCCTATTGTGCATGATCATCTTCCTCTACTCAGAAAAAGAAAGGTTCTGTTACTATCACTTTACAATAAAAGTACTATTGATTGGCGTGTCTCTGCTTTCCTAGCCTGATCTGAAGAACTAACACAAGAGAATGATATCCTCCCAAAGAAGGGTTTTAAGCCAAGTTAGTCTACTTATCTATTCTCATGTCCTGCCCTCCCTGTTCCCTCTAAAGCCGTGGTCCCCATCAGTGTGTGCACTGCTGCAGCTAAGGAGAATAACAATAGCAATAGCACTTAGATTTATATACTGCTTTACAGTGCTTTGTAGCCCCCTCTAAGCAGTTTACAGAGTCAGCCCCCAACAATCTGGGTCCTCATTTAACCGACTTGGAAGGATGGAAGGCTGAGAGAACCTTGAACCTGATGAGGTTAGAACTGTCAAATTACAGGCATCCAGGAGCCAGCAGAAGTAGACTGCAGTACTGCACTCTAGCCACTGTGCCACCATTATTCTTGTTTCTTGCTAAGCAAAATCTAGGACAAAGCTCCAGTGGAGGATGGGTTTGAGGGTGGGGGCTGAAATTGACCATCTGGAGTCAAATCAGGAAGTGCACAAGGAGGTTAGATCAGGACTTCCTCATGGGTGTATTATGTCTGGCTAAGGAAGCAGGAGCACAAGAAAGCCAATTATATCAAGCTATAAACTGGATTTTTAGTACATATAAACAGACCATAATATGCTTTCTTTAAAACTAGCCACAATATCAAGGCTTCAGGATGGAGTTTGGAGTAAATGATGGAAACAGCATTGTGTTGTCACAATGCAACCTGTTTCCATTATTAATATGCATATTCCAAAATGTAATGGTTGTGCTTTTATCATTTTGACAAAAGCCACCAATCCTGCATATAATCCAGCAAGATATAATTTATTCAGTAAGCCATATTTAAGTGTATTAGTACATCCTTTCTTATTATTAACTACTTGGATTTCTTTTTTCAGTTTTCAGTTGGTAACATGTTGAATTATCATCAGGACTGGTTGTTGCCTAATTCAAATAACACCCCTGCCCTCAATGCTACTTAAAAATTGTGGGTCAGATATTTTGCTTCTAAGAGCAAAATGCAACAGCTGTGTTTCTCCATTTTTGCCTGCCCTCACTGCCTTCTCCTGCAGTTCTAACAGACGGAAGAGGTATTTGTAGTGCACGCAAATCCTCTTCTATCTGTTGAAATGGCTAGTCAAGGCATCAAAGGAATACAAAGCACCACCTTGAGGCAAGGGACTTTACCTTAGCAAAGAAAATTACATCCCCTCCACAACTCCTCAAGGTAAAAGCCAAGCTGCCTCACTGCACAGCTATATTTGCAAAGCTTTTTTTAATATATATCATGGCTCTGTTTTAAGGCAGACAATCTGCTCTTTTGGATAGCTTAATCAATAGGAATTCATTGGAATCCTAGGACAGACGGTTCCCAACTGCTTGAGGTTTTAATTGACATCTTCATGAATATTAAAAGTATGAACACTTCCCCTCCCCTTGCACACACACACACAGACACACACACACACACACACACACACAAGCTGACATAGATAAAACACTAAAAATTGCCATTCTATAAAGCCTAAGTACAAGCAGAGATGATATTCAGCAGGTTTTGACCAGTTCTGGAGAACCGGTAGCAGAAATTTTGACTAGTTTGGAGAATTGGCAAATACCACCTCTGACTGGAGATTTTACAGTATCCTTCCCCTGTCACACCCATCAAGCCGTGCCCACAGAACTGGTAGTAAAAAAAAATTAATCCCACCACTGAGTACAAGGGACATGGTGGCTCAGTGGCTAAGACACTGACCTTGTCGATCAGAAAGGTCGGCAGTTCGGCAGTTCAAATCCCTAGCACCATGTAATGGAGTGAGCTCCTGTTATTTGTCCCAGCTTCTGCCAACCTAGCAGTTCGAAAGCATGTAAAAATGCAAGTAGAAAAATAGGAACCACTTTGGTGGGAAGGTAACAGAGCTCCGTGTGCCTTTGGCATTTAGTCATGCTGGCCACATGACCTCAGAGACATCTTCAGATAGCATTGGCTCTTCAACTTTGTAACAGAGATGAGCACCACCCCTTAGAGCTGGAAACAACTAGCACATATGTGTGAAGGGAACCTTTACCTTTACCTTTAAAGCCTACGTAAGACCACACCTAGGATACAGTGTTCAGTTTTGGTCACCACACTATAAAAAGATGATGAGACTCTAGAAAGAGTGCAGAGAAGAGCAACCAAGATAATTAGGGGACTGGAGTCTAAAACATACGAAGAGGGGAGACATGATAGCAGTGTTCCAATATTTGAGGGGCTGCCACAGAGAGGATGGAGTCAAGTTATTCTCCAAAGCACCTGAAGGCCAGACAAGGAATAATATATTGAAACTGAACAAGGAGAGATTCATCCTGGAAATAAGGAGACATTTTCTGACAGTGAGAACTATCACCAATGGAACAGAAGTTGCCTTCAGTAGCTGTAAGCTTTCAAGAAGAGACAGGACTGCAATTTATTGAAAATGGTGTAGGGTCTGCTGGACAGGGGGTTAGACTATATAACCTACAAGGTCCCTTCCAACTCTGTTAATCTGTAAATTATTTTTGGGAACAAGAGAGTAATATTTTACAGTTTAGTGAGGGGTCAAATAATCTTACCAGTCATGACTGGTAGTTATTTGGAGTTGGACTCATCTGCTTGCCAAAGATGAGATGAGCAATTGGGAGGCTATAGCAATAGACTTATATATCACTTTACAGTGCTTTACAGCTCTCTCTAAGTGGTTTACAGAGTCAGCATATTACCCCCAACAATTTGGGTCCTTATTTTACCAACCTCAGGAGGATGGAAGGCTGAGCTGGTGAGACTCAAACTACCAAACTGCAGGTAGCTAACAGTCAGCAGAAGTAGCCTGTTGTACTGCAATTCTAACCACTGTGCCATCACAGCTATATACTTCTATTCTCTGTTTAGAAGATTCCAGTTCCAATCCAATTGAGAGCCAATTTTGGTCTAGTGATTAAGACACCGGGCTAGAACCAAGGAGTCTGTAAGTTCTAGTCCCACCTTAGCCATGAAAGCTAGCTGGGTGACTTTGGGCCAGTCACTCTCTGAGCTGAATTCACCTCACAGGGTTGTTGTGGTGGGCAAAATAAGAGACGGGAGTTGTTGGATATCTCTGCCTGGAGATATTTGTAAAAATATTAAAAACGGGGTGCATATTAAATAAATAAATGAACAAAAATCTAATTCAAGCAGGGGCGGAAAGGACTCTGCCTGAATCTCAGAAAAGCCATTGCTGATCTACTTATGTGAGGCACTGTGTGTATTTTTCAGTACTTTAACATGGTGTCTCTTTAATAATAAAGTTTTAATCAATGCTAACATAGTGAACACTCTCTAGTGCATAAGCTAAATCACCAACTTTATAAATCCCTTGCTGTGTTTATGCAGTATATATCATATGCATATTTATGCAGTATATATCATATATGTTGCCTCAACTGATGAATTTCAACCTACAATAGACTTGGCGGAGGAGGAAACTTTCAAAAGACAAAGACAATTGAAATTGTAACACATTTCTTAATAACTGTATTAGATACTGGAACTGTTGTAGCACATTACAAAATCTTGTGACATCCACCAGTAATTACAGCCATGGTGTGAAACCTAATAAAATACATCTCTGCAACAGAGAGGGTGGGGAAGTTGGATGACACATATTCCCAGAAAGGCAAAGCTGGTGTGTTACGAAGACCCATGGCTGAAGATATGAAAAATCTCTAGATGAGCAAAATGTATTCTTGTGGATGTGCATGAACATACGTGAATGTTTCATTATGAAAACATATGCATGCCCTAATAATGAGGTAGCCTATTATCTCAGCTCACCCTATATGGGCACCATCTCTCTGTAGGGAATTTGCAGTGCAAATATAGTAAGCCACCGTTTCCCAACTTTGGTAATTTTATGATGTGTGGATTTCAACTCCCAGAATTTCCCAGCTTGTATAATTACTGTACATTAGATTAAATAACAAAAGGGACATCATATACATTCATAGTTCACAGGGATGTGGATGAGGAGGGAAAGAACACATAAAGCTGGAAATCTATGGAGATTTCTAAAGCTTTTGGCTACCATGTACCACTTTTGGTTCCCTACTATTCTCCTTTTTCTGGGAGATGTTTATTAGTTCAAACCTTCCCAAAAGGTATTCCCAACTTTATCTTGCAAGATAATTTGGTGACTTTCATATGAGAAGTAGGCAGGATGTCAGCAACCTTGTGGAAATGGCAACAGAAAATAAAATCACTTGGAAAAGATCAACAACAGCACTTGTTATCTCAGCACCCAATTGTTTATTAAACAGTGAACAAGCCATCCTAAATAAAATTTAAAGCAGACCGCCCAATCTGGTTTCTCTAGCTGAACAGGTCTTCAATTAATCAACCAATCAGAATAGAGCTGGAAGGGACCTTGGAGGTCTGGTAGTCCAATACCCTTCTCAAGCAGGAGACTATACCATTTCCATCAAATGGCTGTCCAATCTTTTCTTAAAAACATTCCAGTGATGACAACTTCTGAAGGCAAGCTGTTCCACTGGTTAATTGTTAGGAAGTTTCTCCTTAATTCCAGATTGCTTCTCTCCTTGATTAGTTTCCATCCATTACTTCATGACTTGCCTTCTCATGCTTAGGTTGACTTCCTCTTTGTGGCAGCCCCTTAATTACTGGAATACTACTAGCATGTCACTCCTAGTCCTTCTTTTCTCTAGACTAGCCATACCCAATTTCTGCAACTGTTCTTCATGTGTTTTTGTCTCCAGGCTTTTAAATCATCTTTGTTGCTCTTTCCAAAATCTCAACATCCTTTTTGTAATGTGCTGACCAAAACTGGATGAAAACCAGGTGTGGTTTTAATAAGAATTTATAAAGCAGTACTAATACTTCGTGTGATTTTGATTCTATGCTTCTGTTTATACAACCACACTGCTGGCTCATGCCAAAAAATAAAAATCCTTGGTCTTATAGTTCAAAGAGAATTCTGAGCTTGCCAGGGGTGGTTGTAGTTGAAATTCCAGCACAAATGAAGTTCATAAAGGTGGAGAAGGTGGCTTCAGGACATTCTACTGCAGCTATTTGTTCAAGCCTTAATAAAAAGAACATTCTGAATTGCTTGACTATTCCATGTCATTTGTTATATTGGACTTCTTACGTGGTAAGACTGATCATAAGATTGCAGTCTTCTGGAGGAAAGCATGTAATGGATATTTTCAGGTTGTTATTCAGGGCAAAGTGCTCCAAGGTGGTTTAGATCAAACAAATATTGGTTTAGATCCCAATATTAATCCTAGTGAGAGTCAACACATAAAGGAGCAGTGGATTTCAAAAATACAGCACATATTCATATAACCCATTTGTCCATGCTGCCTTGCAAAATGCCTACAGTCTCTGCACGGAGGTTTATTTCTCATCCCGGCTGCTCGATCAGTCCTGACTTCTTCCACTTGGGCTGCTCTAAGGCCCCTCTGTTTCTCTTCTCTTCACTTGGTTAGCCATGATCCTATCCCCAGCCAAATTCACTGAGTGCTTCTTGCAAGGGAATCTTGCCATTCTTTTTATCCACATTGGCTAAGGGTGCCAACCCATCAAAGTCCCTGATGCACTGCTCAAGAACCATTCCTTTCTTTTGCAAGATGCCAGCTGGGTGCAGTGTTGCAAGAAGAAAAGCTTTATACCTTTCACCCTTTTCCTCTTGCTCATGAGTAATCTTTTTATCAGTGGAAGAGATGGTTCCCTCCAGCTGCCTACCACAAACTGTTTTCCTTTTTTTCTTCTTCTGCCTCTTCTGCTCCTGCATTTATCTAACTGTGTGCAACTTTCTGTGCACAATCATCCTTTTACAATTTTTTATACCTTCCTCAAATTCCGCACTCCATTCTTTTTCTGTCATCTATTTATGACAAACATCTCCCTCCTCCCCAGTTCTGTCTCCAATTCTCATTTTCTTGCAGGCTTCATTGCTCTCTGCCAAGCAGCCCCTTTATTGTTCCCAACAGCTATTTTCCTATATTGTCCTGACCTTGAAAGACCTTTTTCCCTCTGTTTCTGACTCCTTCCAATTACAGACTTCGGCAACCCAATATTTCCCATTCAACTTAGTTTCCTTTGTTCGTTCAGCAAAGCTATGGTCACTTTATATCAAATTTATATTCCCCAACTCCACTATAAAGTTCTGGGTCACAAAATAGGCCACCCTGCCAAGGGTCAGACTAAAAAAAAAATAGATAGTGGGAATAGCCGGGCAGAAATAAATGAGGTAATATGAGAAAGATAATGGGTAGATAATGACTATATTTTTATTTGCAGAAAAAGTATCCAGATTCATCTTTCCCTGTATAATTCTATCATAGTTTCCTCCCCCACCCCCATTTTTATAAAGGGAACTAAACTATAAGAATATCAGAAGCTTCTCAGTGAAGTTTAGGCAAAATATGCACAGCCATTCTCTTTCAAAGATTTTTTATTCAAAGGGGAGGTCAAAGTTACCATGCAATGCTAAACATCTTGTCTTTTCAAAATTTCATGATTGTCAGAAGCTTGGAGACAAGAGATATAATAGCAGTAGGACTTTACATGCTGTAAAACCAAATACCCTCATGGCTATTTTCTAAAGAAGAAAAACCACCTGTTTACTAGGAAGTACAGATTTACAAGCAGATTATGGGAAGTTTCCTCTTAGACATATGTTTGAAACATGCTGGGAAAGTAAAAAAAAAAACATTTTCTTCTTATTTCCTTATAGGTTAGCCCACTTCTCATATCACTATTGCTCCCGGTATTCTTTCAAAATGAATCTCAAACATCTAGGTCCAGTTATATTTGGACAAAATCCTTCTTTTGGGATCCTATCCCATCAGATGCCTTTGGAAGATGCCTCATCCATAGAATGCAGCTAACATCCCTCAACTTTGTTCACTGATTGCAAAGGATAAGAGGATGCCCCATCAATAGCACGCTTTTATTGGACAAGGCAGATCATGTTTCATGTCTTGATTTCAACTGCTCCTTCCTCTTGACTGACAGTTATAAATTGATATTTTTATGAAATGGTGCCCCTGCTCCCCACCCCAAAGTAAGCACCATTAAAAAATCTAACAAAGTAGCTAAATACATAATTAACATGGTCAATATAAAAGGAAAGAAACAAACCTGAGATATCGCTTGCATGTGTAGAGTTACGTGCAAAGGCTTGATTCAAACATGCCACTGTGCATGCATCTAGATATGTTCAGGATGCACCAAGATGTGCATTAATAAAAAGAGAGAGTCCCACCTCATGAATCATAGCCCTATATCCATAATGATGAGCCTATAGCACGCATGCCAGATGGGCAATGGCTCACGTGAGCCATTGCCCCAGTTCAGCTCCAATACGTATGTGCACACACCTCCCACTGGTCAGCTGGTCTTCGGGTCTCTGCCACACATACGCGGGGGGGCAGGGTGTGTATGGGAGGCTCATGTGCGGGGGTGAGGTGTGTGCGGGGGTCATGCGGGCATGTGTGGGAGGGCCGCATTGCATTTTGGGGGTTTGGCACTCAGTCTGGAAAAGTTAACCATCACGGCCTATATTATGTCTAAGATGGGCCCTCAATAGAAAAGTGAAATAAACCTACAGTGCATTTCAATGAAAATATTTGCCATAAAGCACCACAACAAACTATTATATTGCCAATAGATTAGCAACAATAAAGATCATTAGCATCATCTATCTGTTCTTGAGCCTAACTTGGTAAGAGCTAGGATCTGAGAAAGATGCTGTATTCAATAAAAAATGAACTCAAATAAAATATATTAGTCACTCTATGACAAAGTTTAGTGTAGTTTTTAAAAAAACCAATTAGAGGTATTTACACTGAAATGATATCTTAGGGAAAGGTATATATGTGTGTGTGCATGTGTGTGTGTGTGTGTGTGTGTGCATGTGTGTGTATATATGTGTGTATTTGTGTGTGTGTATATAAATGTAGGTTTTTCTCCTATGTTTAACATAGATTGATGGGATGGAATAATTTTGTGATATAGATCACAGAGATCGTGAAATCATAGGGCTGGAAAGGATCTTGGAGGTCCTGTAGTCCAATTTTTGCCCAAGGCAGGAATCTTTATGTCATGCTGGACAAATGAATGTTCTGTCTTTTCTTGAAAACCTCTAGCAATGGAGCACCCATAACTCTGGGAAGCAAACTGTTCCATTGGTTAATTGCTCTCACTGTCAGGAAATTTCTCCTTAGTTCCAGGTAATTTCTGTTTTTCATGAGCTTCTACCCATTGGTTAATACAATCTCCAACCTTTCAACATTTAAGAGTTTCCAGGAGGTACATTAAGAATCAGTTTAGAGTGATGGTTAAGGTATTAGGGTACAAAATGGAAGACCATGAGTTCTAGTCCTGCCTTGGTTGTACTAAGCCAGTTGGGTGATCTTGGGCCAGTCATATATTCTCTCAGCACTAGGAAGAAGGCAGCAATGGCAAACTACCTTTGAAAAATCTTGCCAAGAATACTGCAAATATTAGCCTATTCTAAAGGTGATATTTAGCCAGTTCGGACCAATTCTGGCATACCGGTAGCAAAAAATTTGAGTAGTTTGGAGAACCGGCACATACCACCTCTGGCTGGCCCCAACCACCCACCCCCGCCCTATCCTGTCCTATATTCCCTTGTTTTTTAGTTCAGCTGATTCGCATGGCAGAGCAGATTGCCGCACTTCAGTTGAGCTAAAAAACAGCTCACGTCACCAGCACTGACAGAAGGTGGTTTTTTTTATTGCTGCACATGCACAGAAAGTGCTCTCTCACAGAACCAATAGGAAAAAAATCGGAATCCCATCACTGGTCTGCTCACCACCATTTGTCTTTAACAGTGACTCAAAGGTGGACACACCTCAAGGAGGTACATCAATGTACTCTGAAATATCTTTCACTCTACTGCAGTTAAGATTTAATCTCCAGAGTCTACAGTATATGTTCTGTTTGTCTAAACTATATAAATAAAGGAGAATATTTGTAGCTGAGAATATATTTGTATCGGAGGGTTGAAATGAGGGATCCTTGGTGCTCTCTGAGCTTGGTTCTTTTCTTGCAGATGTTTCATTACCCAAACCCCAACCCTCCTATCTTTTCGTAATGGCTTAAAGACATGGCTTTAGGGGCCCAGTAGAGGAACAGTGCAATGGAGGTGGTTGATTAATAACAGATCCCACTTCCCTGCCCTCCACCTCCGCCCTCCCTATGTGTTTTTGGTTTTAAAGTTATTTTAACTTTTTAGGTTTCAGCTTTTATTACATTAGGAGCCTTTGTGGCACAGTGGTTAGAGTGTAATACTGCAAACTACTTCTGCAGCCAGCTGCCTACAATTTGGCAGTTCAAATCCCACCAGGCTCAAGGTTGACTCAGCCTTCCATCCTTCCGAGGTGGGTAAAATGAGGACCCAAATTGTTGGGGGCAATATGCTGACTCTGTAAACCGCTTAGAGAGAGCTGTAAAGCACTATAAAGCGGTATATAAATCTAAGTGCTATTGCTATTATATGTAACTGTAAGCTGCCTAGAGTTACCCTTTAAGATGGGTGGTCAATAAATTTTATAAATAAACAAACTAGATAACATCATCAGTGCTGGTAACTAGCTAGAGACATCAGACTAACACTGATGGTGTTATCTAGTTTGATAATGAAATGTCTGCAAGTAAACAACCTGGGGCTTGTATAAACCAAGCTCATAGAGCACTAAGTATCCCTTATATTAAAGAAATCTATTTCCACCCCATCACAGGGGTGTCAAACTCGCATCATAGTGATATCACATGATGTATCACAACTTTTTCTCCCTTTGCTAAACTGGGCATGGGCGTGGCCAGTGTGTGACACATCTGGCCTGTGAGTTTGACAGCCCTGACCTATAGGAACTGTGGGAACCACAGTGTTATTTAGCAAAAGTCCACATTTGTGTGTGATTTTGCCAAGATATTAGAAAAACCCAGAGAAGCTTAACATCTTTGCTGTTAATTATTACTGAGCAAAAACATTAGGCACCTCTCTGAAAAGCAGAGATATTCCCAGAAGAACAGCTTTCTATGTGCAGAAGAAAACCATTTTAAAAACATTCACGCTCAAGTCGACTGATGGAAAGCAATTAAGGCTGTCTGGCTGCTCTTAAAAGCAAACAGTGGCATAATTGACATATTGTACTTTGCACATTTAGACATCAACAAAGCAATGCATACACAAACGTATATACATAACCAAGCCATTATATTTCAGTTCTTCCTTTGTGGATTCTTTTCAGAATTGGCCCAAACAATGACAAGGCTGGAGAGTAATTACCTTCTGTAGAGCTTGCCTGTTGGAGAGAGCCAGCTACAGCAAAGATTCAATTAGTATGGACTGCTAGATCTAGTCAATATTTAAAAATCCTGCTGTACTATGGAACAATTCCAGGTTGGGAAAAATTGGGTAAATAAAAATGGCAGCAAAGTCCTCTACTTAGTATTGTTTGAGATGCTGAGCTGGAATTGCGAACCAGCCAATTCCAGGATTGCAAAGACCTAAAAGCTAGCCAAATATTCCAGATTTTGACTCTGGCTCATATTCCTCCAGGCAAGGATCTAACATGGTCCACCAGGTTCTTTTTCCAGCTTTGTAGTACATTAGGAAATAAAATAAACTGATTGTGCTGAGCTTGATATCAAGACTGCTTGTTGTAGCTGCATGATAACGTCTGTTTTCAAGATTAACTAAAACTGAACACAAATAAATATACATAGCCAGTGAGAACACCTGATGCTTTTCTAAAGTCTGCTTTGTTTTTTGATTTATTTTTGTAAGGCAACCATCTTAATTTGAAACATCAATGTAATTCGGCTGCTGGAAAATACATGAAATTTTGGGTTTTGCAGAAATATAAACATTGCTTCCAAATTATTGTCATAGTTTCACTTTTCCAGAGAAGAAGCTAGAGCAGAACATGTTTTTAAAAATCTGCTTTAATGAGGTTCATCAAGAAATTATCTGCTTTGGATTTATTTATTTATTTATTTATTTAATTCAATTTATATACCGCCCTTCTCCCGAAGGACTCAGGGCGGTGCACAGCCTACTAAAACATCACATATACAAAAGTTAAAATAAAATTAAATATGGGCTGCTACCAAATCTAAAATTCCAACATTAAAACCATAATTAAAACCCCATTAAAAATCAATTTAAGATCAGCCCAGGCCGGCCTGCTCAAAGAGCCAGGTCTTCAAATCACGCCTGAACATCCTCAGGTCGGTGGTCATTCTCAACTCAGGGGGGAGCCCATTCCAGAGAGCAGGTGTCCCCACAGAGAAGGCCCTATTCCTCAGGGTCACCAGGTGGCACATAGAGGCCGTCGGGACCCAAAGGAGGCCCTCCCTGTGGGAGCGCACAGGTCGGTGGGAGATTACCGGCAGAACACGGTCTTGCAAATAGCCTGGTCCGATGCCATGGAGTGCTTTAAAGGTCAAAACCAGAACCTTAAAGCACACCCGGAAGGCCACTGGCAACCAATGCAGCTTGCGCAGGAGAGGCGTCACATGAGAGCTTCTAGACACCCCCATAACCACCCGCGCAGCCGCATTTTGTACCAGTTGCAACCTCCGGATGCTCCCCGCGGGGAGCCCCATTACAGTAATCCAGGCGGGAGGTGACTAGGGCATGAGTGACCGTGCGTAAGGCATCCCGATCGAGAAAGGGCCGCAACTGGCGCATCAGGCGAACCTGATGAAAAGCCCCCCTGGAGACGGCCGTGATATGATCTTCTAATGACAGCCATACATCCAGGAGAATGCCTAGATTGCGAGCCCTCTCTGTGGGGGGCTAAGATCTCACCCCCAATAGCCAGTGATGGAGTCAGCTGACTATATCAGGACGCCGGAAACCACAGTCTTGGAAGGGTTGAGTCGAAGCCTGTTCTCACCCATCCAATTCCACATGGCCTCCAGGCACCGGGACATAACCTCCACAGCATCGTTGGGGTGGTTTGGGGTAAGGATGTAAAGCTGAGTGTCACCCGCATAAAGATGACACTTTACCCCAAAACCACAGATGATCTCCCCCAGCGGCTTCACATAAATGTTGAACAAGAGAGAGGAGAGGACCAACCCCTGAGGCACCCCACAAATGAGGGGCCTAGGGGTGGACCTCTCCACCCCCCATCAACACAAATTGCAAGCGGTCAGAGAGGAAGGAGGAGAGCCACCGCAAGACGGTATCTCCAATTCCCAACCTCTCCAGCCGCTGCAATAAGATACTATGTTCGATAGTATCAAAAGCCGCCGAGAGATCTAATAGGACCAGGACAGAGGAATAACCTCTGTCACAGGCCCTCCAGAGATTATCAGCCAATGCAACCAATGCTGTTTCAGTACTGTGCCCAGGCCTGAAGCCCGATTGGAAGGGATCTAAATACGTCGCTTCCTCCAGGTACTGAGGGAACTGAAACGAAATAACAACAACAGCAAAAAAAGGATTTGTGTTAATCTGTTTTGACACCAATTGTTTATTCACTCTCTAGTGATGGATCTGGTGGATAATTCTGTGACATCAGCAGTTATAGTATATCAGACTGTACCCAATGACCTGTAAACTCCTGGTGAATTCATGAAAAGGGGGAAAGGTGGGTGGAGAAAAAAAGGGAGAAATATCTTTGTACAGGTAGTCCTTGACTTACAATACAATAATAAGCCTGTGGTTCTCCAGAAGTTGCTGATCTATGCAGACCAGCCAATGTGACAAATGATTAGGGATGCTAGGGGTTGTAGTTGGTAGCATCCAAGAGCTGTGGTGGCACAGTGGTTAGAATGCAGTACTGCAAGATACTTCTGCTGGCTGCTGGCTGCCAGCAGTTGGGCAGTTCGGGTATCACTGGCTCAAGGTTGACTCAGCCTTTCAGCCTTCCAACCCTCTGAGGTCAGTAAAATGAAGACCCAGATTGTTGGGGGCAATGTGCTGACACTGTAAACCGCTTAGAGATGGATGTAAGTGCTATTGCTATTGCTATCTAGACTGTGGATAAAAGTATTTGTATGACATTAGCTTACCTCATGAACTGTGTTTGCAGAACATGATAGTTTAAAATATCTATGGCTTGCTACGTTGGGTGGATTCCAGCCCATGCGGTTAGTTCAGAGTAATGTGCAAATCTAGAGAGTTAGATTATTTCAGTATGTTACTGAAGATACATAGCCAATATAGAGGAAGCTATTTTCCCTCACTGGCTAAGTATTGTTGTGGTTTTCTGTCAATTATGTAGGTATGAAGAGTACAAATCCATTGCATTCTTATTACAGAATTGGCTAGCTTGCTCCAAAGTCAGCTACCTTTCATTCCTCAGTATTGCTCAGTTTAACAGTGTTGTACCTTATGATTCTTGACTCTTGACGAATATATCTTTTCTTTTATGTATACTGAGAGTATTCGCACCAAGACAAATTCCTTGTGTGTCCAATCACACTTGATCAATAAAGAATTCTATCTATCTGTCTGTCTGCCTGCCTGCCTGCCTCCCTCCCTCCCTCCCTCCCTCCCTACCTACCTACCTACCTATCTATCTATCTAACAAATAATAACGTAGATTTCACTACATATCAGAATCTTACACGCACCAAGTTTTGTGACAGAGAGATAAAGTATAATTTTAAATGAGAACATGTATGTATGCATTTATTTTTTTATATCTCATTTTCTTATTTATATAAATTCAAAGCAGCAAACATACCTTACACTCCATCATTCTATTTTCTTCACAACAACAACAAGCCTTTGAGGTGAGTTGGGCTAAGAGTGACTGGTCTAAGGTCACCCATCTGTCTTTCATGCCTAAAATGGGACTAGAACACATAGTTTGGACTAAATTTGGACTAAGACCCAGTATATAAAATGGTTAGAATGCTGGATCAGAGTTTTAAAACTGGGTTTCAAATCCGTTAAACCATGAAACTTATTGGAAGACTTTCTATCTTTCATTGTCTCTTATCCTTATCATTTTCATAATAATACAATATCTAAGCTGAAAAATCTAGATGCCTACAAAATGAAATTAAAAAATATAGAGGACTTCTTATCATAGAGATATTTGGATGATAAAGAGGGAAGAGAAGCACCTTGAGTTTGTTGAGGAAGGGACAAGATAAATGGAATACATATATAAGGGGCTCACTGTCCACTAAAATAAAACCCAGGGATTCGAAGTGAATTAATTTTAAGGTTTCAACTGAGTTTGCTTGAGAAATTATTTTCTTTTAGATCTTTTAGTGCTAAAGATGTTTTTTTCCAAAATAATAAAAAAGGAAAGGAAAAAAACCTATATCTTACATTAATGGGTGGCAAATCATGGTTATAAGTAGATTATCATCCATATTAGGTTAAATTGTGTGCCAAAGTGTGACTGTGTGGAGAAATGATCTGCAAATTGTTAATGCATACTTTCCATAAATATGTCTTACAAAAATGGCTGGAGCATGAAGAATATGCATTTACATAATGATGTACAGGCAATGCTCGATTTACAACTGCAGTTGAGCCCAAAATTTATGTGGCTAAGTCAGACATTTGTTAAGCGAGTTTTTCCCATTTTACACTTTCTTGCCATAGTTGTTAAATTTAGTAACATGGTTGTTAAGTGAATCTGGCTTCCCCATTGACTTTCCTTGTCAGAAGGTGGCAAAAGGTGATCATGTGACCTGGGACACTGCAACCATCATGAATATAAGTCAATTGCCAAGTGTCTGAATTTTGATCATATGACCCACGGGGATGCCACAAGGGTTGTACATGTGAAAAATGGTCATAAGTTACTTTTTTCAGTGTCATTGTAACTTTGAACAAGAATAGAATAGAATAGAATAGAATAGAATAGAATAGAATAGAATAGAATAACAGAGTTGGAAGAGATCTTGAAAGTCTTCTAATCTAGCTTAGGCAGGAAATCCTATACCATTTCAGACAAATGGTTATCCAATCTCTTCTTAAAAACTTCCAGTATTGGAGCACTCACGACTTCTGGAGGCAAGTTGTTCCATTGGTTAATTGTTCTGTCAGGAAATTTCTTCTTAGTTCTAGGTTGCTTCTCTCCTTGATTAATTTCCATCCATTGCTTCTTGTCCTGCCCTTTGGTGCTGTGGAAAATATGTTGACTCCCTCTTCCTTGTGGCAGCTCCTGAGATATGAATGTTGTAAGTTGAGGGATACCTGTAGTACAGAAGTAGATACATTTCTTGTGCCAGGAATCTTGTTTTGTGAAGACTTGAAGCACCCCAGCTAAATCAGGAGAATTGGTTGGATGTTAGAACATTCTGGGATTCTAAAACTGAAGTAAACACCTCCATTCCTGTAGCTTTTGTCTCTTAACTCACATTCCCCATCAAACTAGAAGAAAAAGGGGCCACAAAATTGACCGGTTGTGATGACCATAAGATTGGTGTTGGAAACTCCAAGTAAATTTCACGTCATCCACTTTCTCTGTAACTTCTTATACAGAAAACCATATTATAGTCCTAATGTGATGACTGAAATATGTTGTAAAGCTAGAAGACCATGTACAGTTTTCACAAAAGACCTTTGGGGAGCTAATTTTGGAGCAGTCCTTTAGGAGAGGGAGGGCAAAGAGTTGCTTGATACCAGCACTCTTCTCAGTGTAGCACAGGCTATTGTAATTTTTCATTGCATTGATATGCCATGGGTTTTGCATTATTGTGCTTGATACCCTGTTTTTGGTATTGTGAAAAGGTAGCCTATTGTTCATTTCTTAGTTAATATATCCCTTACTCACAATATTGCAGAGTTCTCCAGTTTTATTTTCAGTTTGTTTTCCTTCATCTAGCCCATTTTGCAACATCCAAGATTACTGACTGTAATCTTGGTAGGAAGCAATAAAAAATGGATGTCATTAGTATGTTGACAACATCCTACTCCAAAATACCCAGTGGTTTCAGATGGATGTTAAACAGCATAAGGAACAAGAGAAAGCCTGGTAGAATATTACGGATCAACCACCTAGGTGTCAAACAGTAATCTTCCAGCATGAGTATCTCAGCATGTTATCAACAGGAAGGAAAAAATGAAAATCATTTCTTATTTAGCTCCAGTTTTTTAGACTCAATTCTCAGATTTATGCTTGGAGTCAGATTTTTTTTAAATCTTAAAAAGCACCAAAATACTTCTTTGTAAAGTCTTTATGTCTTTTAATCAACAGTTTGAGTGCGCAGGTGTCATATTTATTTTGAGCCCTTTTAGACTAGAGCTCCTTATTTTATATTGTGATTTTACAACTGGTAGTTGTACGTAATAGTACTAATTGCTGTTTTTATTCCGTGTTTACACTGTGCTTAATTAGAAGTGCATGATAACTAAATTTACTGCTACCAGTATTTTCCAGGGCATTACAATCCAGGTTGCCAAACACTGCCTTGGAGTGTACTGAGGCTTATTCTATCAAAAATAAGCACTGTGGTTTATTAAATCATTATAATTCAATTTTTGTCTAGATGGTAGCATCTGGCTGACTATGCATGGGCTTGGAAATTAAGAAGGTCAAGCCTGATTAATCTTTTGGAGACTACCAGGGAATATCAGGATGGCAGGCTAAATAGAGAAGTAAAAAAAAATTCTGGAAGAAGTCAATGGCAAAACCACAAAACCACATAATGTCAGCAAAGAAACATGATGCTGTCAATGAAAGCCAACCTTTATTAATGGCATGTATTTCCTTTAAAATTCATTTTGATGGCAAGGAAATTGTGCTTTGATCTCCACTGAAAAAAAGAAAAAAAAACTTAGCAAAATTTTCATAAGTGGGGCAAGGGGTTCTTGCAAATTTAACAACATGCTGAGCACAGGAAGATGTGAGTATTCTCTCTTTTGCTGTGTAATCATCTCCAGAACAGACAATTTCTTCAGGCTTTCATGTTTCAGCTGAAGGCCAGGAGAAGATGGTATCAAGTCCGCAGAGATTTTACAGATCAAGAAATATGGACAAAGGGGCTATAGAATGTTGAGGAAATTAAAAGAAAATTGTCACAATGATCTTGGTCATTATCAATAAAATAAGCTGAAAACCCATTTTTTGAGAATGAGATATAAAAATTGAAATCTCCATTACTAGGGAACAAAACATAGGAGATGTTAGAAGAGAGATATAAGCAGAGCCTTAATTTTTCTCATTCATCGTAGGCATTTCAAGCTGATAATTAATGTTGCTTGTATATAAGTTGTTATTGCAATATTTGGGTAAATAATTGATAGAGTAGATAGACAATGGCTAAAATGATGATGATGATGACGATGATGATGATGATGAATTGCTACAGTAAACTCGGGTTTCTGGCTTTTACAAAACCAGGGCATTGAGAAGCATAAATCGCAACAATGATAATTGACACAATTAAGTCTTTGGACTTCTTCGGATATTGCATTTTCTGTGCTAAGCCTTCAAATCTACAGATGAAAAGGGTGAAAATAAGTGTGGACAATCTTGTATGGGACAACACATGTGCATGTTCTCCTTAGATAGTAAGAATTGAGTTTGGTTTCCTTTTGGGTGCAATCTTGGGGGCCAACATGAATTTTTCACTGTTGGAAAAAAACAACACAAAAATTAAACAATTTTCAATTCCATGCATTAGTCAAGAAACAAGATCATTCTGAGATCTCATGCTTAGATGTAGGGTTCTGATCAATTTCACAAAGAACTAGTGTGGTCTAGAGATGGTTTATGGTTTAATGTTGGGAAGCAACACTTAAACTTTTAGGTCATGAAGCTTCATGGTAAAAGAACATGAGATGATAATTGCCCATATAAAAGAAATACATTTAAAGCACCAAGCTCTCTCCACAAGTAGAAATACTGGTACTTTGAGCAAAACTGTGTTAGCTCTGACCCAGAATCCCTGTGTTGAGCTTTGGCACAGAAAGGGCAGAGTTTGGTTTCTTGAGACAAAATTGTTGAATCCTGGCTCAGATTATGCTCTGCCTCCATGGAGAAAGGAAAAGCACAGTAGTTTTCTGCTCCAGATGTTCAATCTACCCACACAATTCTCTTTGTCATCATAATGCAAAGGCAGTGGGTAGGGTTACCATACATTGAAATCACAGGTTGCTAGATTTACAGGCTCTGTCATATTAGCCAGTCCAATCTGATTAGCAGTCTCTCTATGCATATCTCGTATCATTTCAGGTTAGCATTCATGAGCAGTTATATTACTGGAAAGTGACTTTTGTAGCATACTGTATTAGCTAACACAAATGCTAATGCAGATTGATAGAGAAGGGCTAATATGAGTGGGCTGTCAAGTTGCATTAGTGCTGTTAATGTCATTCCCAGCTCAAGTTTGATTTGCCATGAGTGATGAGCAACTTGTTATGTTTCACTGTTTCTTCTGTCTAATAAGGCAAATAGTGGTAAAGGGTTAATCCCATCCAACTGCCATTGGGGTTCTCTGCTTTGAAAATAAAAAGAAAAGAAAGCAATTTTGAAAGAAAGCAATTCACAAAGAGTGGAGTGTGCCCATTTCTAGAAGTCACCCACAGTGAAGAAATTTGTGAAATATGCATAATTGAGAGAAAATATGTGGAATGTGCTTCGCTAGATATATCCTGAAAAGAACCCTCTGAAGTGGATAATTGAACCAGCTTCTATTTTACCTTTTCTCAGTTCCTTTAAAGAACTTTTTCTTATACATGTAGCTATTCCAAATGTTTATCTTAGACCAGGGGTGTCCAACCTATGGTCCATGGCCCAGATACCCCACATGCTGGCCATGCCCATGCCATTTAGCAAAGGGGGGGGGGAGTCATGACACATCATGTGATGCTGCTGTAAAAATGCAAATTTGACACCCCTATCTTAGACTAATACTGATATAAGCATTTAAGATTCTAAGGAATTCATGGGCAAGATAAATATTGTGAAAATGAACATTGCTTTAATATATGCAGTTATTCTTTTATCTTTAAGCTATTTTAAGCAAATTGATAAATTAAGAACATTTCTATGGGAATTGCAGATGTTCGGATTTTTAAAAAAATCCAAATTATAATTTTCCTATAATAATGAAAGTTTTTTTTTTAAAATCAGCACCAAGCATATATTTTGACTTGTATTTGTGGTGGCCCAATGGTTAGAATGCAGTATTGCATGCAAACTCTGCCCACTGCCAGGTTGTTCGATCCTGACTAGCTCAAGTTTGACTCAGCCTTCCATCCTTTGGAAGTTGGTAAAATGAGAACCCACTTTGTTGTGGGCAATATGCTGACTCTGTAAACCTCTTAGGGAGTGCTGTAGAGCACCATGAAGTGGTATATAAGTCTAAGTACTATTGTTATTACTATTATATATGAAATCCAAGTGACTGAATGCAAAAAAAAATGATGTGTTGAGAGCTGACATCTGGACAGAGAATTGATTCCTTTTCTGTGAGATTTCAGTAGTATTTCCAGTGTTGAAGGTTGAAAGTCATATCTAAGAGGGTTAGGCTGAAATGTAATTTTCACATTTACTCTACTAAACTGGCAATCCCAATTTAAAATTTGCAGTTTTTTTAAAAGTATCATTTTTACACATTAAAGAAAATATTTTTCAATAACGTATCTTCTAAACAAATTGAAACAAAGTTGATAAAATTTTATTACTGTATTGATAAAGCTCAGTTTCCTTTTTTTATTGCTCTATACTTACAATTTCCCCAAATGTAACAATTTGGTCCCAGAGGAAAAAAATTAAACAGCAAAACATATTCTCAGTAAATCAATTTGAAAGGTAATTTTTTGGGGGGGAAATTCAGTATTTTCTTCAAACAAATATAATGCCATCTTTATTATTTGGATCTGGCAGAAGTTTCTGTTCTCTTATAATTTATTCTGAGGTTTTTTTTTTTGCCTGTTCTTGAAATGAAAACACAAACAATGAAGACTTTGGTGAGTGAACTATTCATGATATAATCTTATCTTAATTAATGTGAAATTGTGTCTCAGTGCTGGTTCCTAACTGCATGCAGAAAGTGTGTATGACTTCTATCTTCATACACATTTGCCAGGCATGAATGCAGACTGAGGATAAAAGATAAAAGCTCTCACAATACTATATCTGCTCACTGAGTCTGGCTGTGTTTTTAAAAGCCTCAGGTAATAATAAATTAGTATTACCTTTCAATGAATTTGTAAAGTGAATGTTGGCAAGTTTGGAGGAGGAGAAAGGGCTATTTTGTGCTAAAACTTGGATACATTTTTTGTCTTTTTGTTTTCTAAAAACCTGGGCAGAAGTTCAGCCTTACAATGAGCAAATTTGCATAAGATTACAGTTTTACTCCCTTTTTAAAATTTTGTTTCCTGACTATCCAGAATAGCTATGATCACAATGCTAGGGCAGATGTTACTGGCTCTGCTGTATCTATACTTTAGCTAGATCTTGCATAACAAACACAAGCTGTGTTTTGTTCCTTTTTAAACTGACTGCCTAGTTTGGTCTTCAGTTTGGTCTTTGTCTAATTCTTGAGTTGCAGCATCTGGACATCATCCTGGACATTGTATGAAAAAGTGGAGGTTTTTGATTTATTAAGCATGCAATCAAAATGACATTAAGCAAAAGTATCTATAATGCACTTTGCTTCCTTGGTGTGGAATACCCATTTTCTGTAACTCTCGTTTGTCCTTCTCCTTACCAATCCCTAATGCTCATGGCTTTGTTTTCTTTGTTGCCTGAATCTTGAGAGGTTTTTGTGTGTAAATGATTATATTGTACTCAGGGGTGGGCTGCTGGGGGTTTGCAAGGGTTTCGGGAGAACCCCTAGCTAAGATTCTGTACATTTCCCACTCCTAGCTGGCCCCACCCACACCTCTCCTCCTAGGAGTCCCCACACAGCCCATTTTGGATGCAGGTAAGTTCAGCATGTGCACAGAGGCTTAGGGAGGGCGGAAAATGGGCCTCCCGGAAGTTTGGGAATGCCAGAAATGGGCCCATTTCTGGCTTCCAGAGAGCCTCCAGAGCCCGGGGGCCCCTCTGTAGTGCAGGATACTGACTAGGCCATGCCCACCATGGCCATGCCCATCCAGCAACTGGGCAAAGAACCCTTTGCTGAAATTTTTGAAGTCCACCCCTGGTTATACTTCTCTTACTATGTTGAATCTATGAGAAAATTGCTACGTAATAATTTGGGTTCCGAAAGCTTCTTTCTTATTTTATTTGAGACCTCAAGTTAATCTTTATTTTTATGCTTCATTTCCTTTTGCATTTTTCTGCAAATATCTTCATGTAATGAGGCAGTCTGTGACCTGACTGATATATGCTTAGATAAAGGAGGACAACTGGGAAAGATCAAATGTTTTAACAAAATAAAATAAAATAATTGAACTGGGAAGTCTACTACTCTTCATTTTTGTATAAGAGAGTGTCAAGAGCCTTCAGGACACATTGCTATTAATTTGGAAGAAAGCACAGTCTGTTTTGATTTATCCCTGAAGTTCCATTCATGAACATTGAAATTATTCCAGATCTGAAATGCAACACTTGCTGCTCAGCTATTTTGCAAATTACTGCTGTTGTCACATCAGTTGAGACTATATCTCTATTGCAATTCAGTTAACAGCAACATTTGGATTGGTAATATGAAAACTGTTGTAAAAATAATCTTTACCAGGGAGAGTTTGCTTCTATAAAACCTCACAAGATGGTGGAAGAAGAAGCAGAGGTAACACATACAAAAACATGTTTATTAGTTGCTCATATATCTTGCATCTTAATGTAATGCTCAAACTAGGAATACAACTTGGTAGAAGTACACACATACATATTGCATGTAGGGTAGTTTTGGAATTTCAATTGTGTCTCCAAAATATTCTTTGCAGTTCAGCCCTGAACGAGGTCATTGATGTCGGAGCCCTGGCCTCTTGACAGGTTGCAGCTCTTCATATCTGGTGTAACATGTTGTGAAGTTGCAACTTTTGAATACAGTGGTCGTATTTCTTCCCTCCATTTTTGATGGCTGGCAACATTATGTAGATTCTCAGAGGTATTTCTCTTCATCAGTCTTTCTTGCATGAATATGCTTTAAATAATATATATATCTATACAGATTATATAAATATATAGCTATTATTTATATTATATATATATGTATATATGCATATATGTATATTACTGTGGTTTGGCTTCATGAAGTCAACCATAAATTTGTGCTTATTTTAATGAGACCAAATATATGGCATTATTAATATAGCCAGTACTTGGAAGCCTTGCTAATTATAAATCAGTTTATGGTCTTCCTTGTTGCATGTGTCCAAGCATCCTTTGCAAGTAATGAAACTTTTCACTTTTACAGCAATTTTTAATTCTGGCCTTTGTAAAAGAACAACAGGATTTTAAAAAACAAACAAACAATCTTTCTTTTTTAAAAAATCAAGGATTGCACTCTTCCTTGTACATAGTTTGAAGAGTAACCAGACATTCATATAGTTTTATTTACATTCTAACTGAAGTTCAACAATGTTAGATATATTGTACTATAACTGTACACAGGCCAAGTTATTTTTGGTCATGTTGAAACACGCTACTGGTAGATATTTACAAATGCATTAATCAGCCTCCTTAATTTGACATTAATAGATAACAGAATAAATCGCTGAAAGTCCACTGACAGTCCCTTACTATTACCATTTTATAGTTCACCATAGGATGGCTGACTTTTTGGTGTAATTGTAAAAATGAGATGGAATTATTCATGACATAGAAATATCATTTATTCTCCAAGATGTGATGGGACGATAGAAAAGAATCCACTGGCTGTCACTAGAACGTCCCCTTTGAGAAAGTGAAATTAAAAAATGACTCGTCTTTTATCCTTCCATTTCTTATTTTTATATTAGCATTTCCCAAAACATTTGTTGAAATGAAGAAAACATCAAATATGTAAGCAAATACATTTGGGATCAGGATTTGCAATGTGATTTTATATTTTGTGATATATATATATATCTTGTTTTGTGGGGAAGTCGGTGACTACATAATTTGTGCTGCCTATGAAAAAAATAGATCAGTTTGTAACAATTAACAAGATCCTTTCGACTGTACACTCAATAATGGGAAATTATGTGTTCAAACAATTCATGCTTTCATGATTATCCCAGCAAAATGAATTATATGGTTGATCAACTGTGTAGTTAGGGTGTTATTGTTTTTTTCCCAAATGCAAGGCCACTTTTGGGGAGAGATGGGGGAAGGTCACTCACTACATGATTAGGAAGACTATTCACCTGGGTTAAGTCAATAGAAAAACCATACCACAGCAGCTAATTACATTTCATCTCTGCAGTCATTCATACAAATAGGTAACATAGCAAACCTACTAGGCAGTGAAGCTTCCCAATACTGCTTCATCACTTGCATGAAATATCAAATGAGATTTATTGTAACCAAGCCAGTAGAATTACAGTGGCTTGGGTGGAAGTGTGTCAGATTATTCAAGCCTTAATTCTTACAGCAAATGTAGAGGGATGTCAGAAGTCAGGTAATCTAGAAGCTTCTTTATAAAGTAGTTTTGAGAACATTTTTCTCCTTTCTGAAAACTGCCGACGATTGCAGTAATTCTCTTCACAATTGTTTCTACTTAATAGAGCGTTGCCAGATTTTGAGGGGCAGGGATTGAGAATTTCCTCAAATTCTTTTAAATGGCAGGTCCTAAGCAATCAAGTGACCCCTGCTGCCCCCCCCAAATGCTGTAGAAAGCAAACCAATTGGTGTGGCAAAAGGAGCTCTTTGCCCAAAGAACTATTAGCAAAGGTATGTGCTGAGAAGATATAAAGACAAAATAACTGTTCCTTTGTTGAGCTTCTAGTTCTGAACTACCATTGTAGAAAGGATGTTAGAATGGGTCCAGAATCTCTAAGGGAAAGAAAGTTGGAAAAGTTGCCTAATCTGGTACTTTTTCTTTCAGTCCTAAATCCACCAAGAACCATAAGCAAATTAAAATGAAAATAGTGTCAAAATTTGGATTTGAGCAGGATTGGAAACAGACTTGTCCCTGGGAAAGCTGTTTTCTCCCTACTGTGACCATTTCTCTTAAGATTTGGTGCCTACAAAAATAGTCAGTTTGCTACCCATATAAAACTGAATACCCAGGTAGGTCATGGACAGTCTTTTACAGGATGCGCGGAAGTTCCCCAACCATCTATTTCAATCAAATTCTTATATCCAGCTGACTTAATGACCCTTCCAGCTCTATACTATAGTTCAGATATCATTTGAACAATAGGCAATTGTTTCTTAGAGGTTAATTCCAGGGGTGGGGTTCTAGCGGTTCTGTCCACCTCTGTAAACCAGTTGCTCCGAAGAGCAGCAGATATAGAACCGGTTCTATATCTACTGCTGTTTCGGCCCACCCGCCCGGGCTCTTACCTGACCTTTATTTCCTGCTTTTTCAACTGCAGCTGCTTTGCGCGGCACAGCTGCAGTTGAAAAAGCAGGAAATAAGGGCTTTTCCAACTGCTGTGCAATTGCATACAGTGCTGCTCAGCTGTCTGGGCAGCTCAGCAGGTTGTAAATTGCACTCGCGCGACTCATGTGACTCGCGCATGCACACGTGATGCTAATAGACAGAACCAGTAGTAATACCAGTTGGATCCCATCTTTGGTTAATTCTTTAGTGACACTGTGCTATTAAAAGGCCCCATCTCATGGACAAGTCGCCTGGTTTAGTCTTTCCACTAAATAACTCCCCACCAAAAAAACTGAATGTGAATATTTTATGGCAGTTGAGCCATAAAAATCATATGTGCATGACAGTGACATAAAATGATAGTATGTAAGCAGAGACTGATCATATGGGTAAAATGGTATGTTTTTTTTTCCATATACAATTAGAATTATCAGTGTAGACAGATCTTTTAATATGCCTGTTAGAAGTTGATTAGAAGTGCTTTGGTTAAATTGGGTGCCAGAAACGATGATTTCACGTATCATTGAGACATACGAATGCAGTCATCAGGAACTGGAAAGAAGGCAACTAATAATTGCAATAGAATGAATGGATATTGATGACTGGGTCTTCAGATGTTACAAAAAGTGGTGAGCCATAAGCAAGACACTTTTCCACTTTCTCTTTTTCTTGTGTTTCAATATGAAACAGATATTTGTACACAATCCTGTGAGTAAGAACCATAATACAACTCCTCACAGGAGAATTGTATTCATTCTGATGAACGAACAGACATGACATTGGAAAAATAAACTGAAGCCCCTGATTGCTGTCTCTTGAGCCCGTCCAAGGAGATATGGATTAACAATGATGTTTTATCAGCAGGACTTTGCAAATAATTACTCCTGTCACCATTTTTTACTTTGAAAAGCTTTGGTCTGATTTCACCAAATCAAGTTCCTTTCAAAATTACAAGAGCATTGTCATTCCTCTTAATTCACTGGCAACACTGCATAGAGTACAAGGGATTTCTGTCTTCTAATTTACAATATATCTTACTTAGTTACCTTGTTGCAAGATGACAGTTGATAGCCACTTTATCCTACGAGGATCTCTTGGGATCAAAAGAACAACTGGTAAGGAATTTCCCATAGATTAATATCTGATGAGAAATAACATTAGCATTCCTGAAAGCAACCCTATTGGAGGGATTAAAGTACTCTGAAATTCTGTCTTGTATAATACCAGCCCTATTGTTAAGCAGGAGATGATTACAGCAGATGGCAGGAAGTGGAGTAAATTGTTGAACTGAAGTATATGTCATCTGGTATAGTTTACAAACCCTAAATTACTTGCTATCTAAAACTGAAACAAAAGTTTTTGTAGTTAGCTTCTGCTATCTGATCTGGTTCTCTACCTCAGCATCAAAATGCCTTGGGCCATCTGACATTAAAAAAGTGGCAATGTGGGGGATAGATAGGAATAGACTAGAATAGATATCAATTGTATTTTCTTCTCTAGGCTGCAACATATAAAGGAAACTATTCATTACTGAGTAAGAAGTAGGTACACATTTAAAGATGCCTAATGTCTTATCCATATAGTTTTACTTGTTACATATAATAATAAAAAGCTCCACATAGCAGTGATTCCATATAAAACCAATATCATCTTGATGACACTATTAAATTTTGAAAGAAGACATTTTATAGCTATAGGTGATAATGTTACACTTCAGACTCAACCAGAAGCAGCAACCAGTTAGAACTAGAAAAGAGTTTGATCAATCTGCTAAATAAATGGAAATCTCAAAGACAAAAGAAAGAGTAAGAAAGAGAGAGAGAGAGAAGAGAGAGAGAAAGAAAGAAAGAAAGAAAGAAAGAAAGAAAGAAAGAAAGAAAGAAAGAAAGAAAGAAAGAAAGAAAGAAAGAAAGAAAGAAGAGGGAGGGAGGGAAGATTCACATTTACATCCTATGGAAGTATACCTCAAAATAGAAATGACATGATGTGAATGCAAAATGTCCTGTAAATCTGGGGGGAAACAGTGACACCATGAGAAATTAAATAATCCCCCATAAATTTTCAGTGATTTAATCTTTCCTTAAGGAATCATTAAGTAAACAGGAGGGATTTATTTCTGTAGTTATGTAACCCTTTCATGGTATCTTGTGCACAGTCCCAAAGACAAGAATGTAAAAAAATCAGATTTCAACAACTAGCAAAAGAGGTCCCAATCCTTCACATCATAAATGGTAAATAAAATTTCAGTATCATTGCACAATACAAAAGAATTGTTGGGGGTGGATGGGTAGGTAGCAAAATAGTGACATTTTATTAAATAAATGTTGCACTATTATGATATGCAATTACAATAACATCTACAATAACATACATTATCTACAATAATTAAAATAATAAAAAACTATTTTGGGGAAAACTGATTAAAAATGAGATCTTGGATTTGGAAGGGCTGGAGATAAACTCTTACTAATTCAAAGAATCACTAACACACCAAGGGTTAGCAAGCATTAGAAGGCTGATTCACTGAAGTCAATGTGAATTACTCCCAGGCAAGTACAATTTTAGAATATTACTATGAGAACTGAAAGAAAGTCATCACTGCATGTGAACCTTGAATAAGCTGAATTCTACAGCTGATAGAAGCAGTGGTATTTGGCAAAAAAACTTTGATAAATGTTAACAAAAGCTATATCCAAAGAGTTTAAATCCCTACTCAATCATGGGAAAGAATTTTATATTTAGGAATGAAATGGAAGAATGAATTAGTTGGGACAACTGTGTGCACTCCCTTAAATTTCTCAAAAGGAAAATGAAGTTCATAAAGATAAGTAAATAAATATATGATTGAGTGGGTTCCCAGAGTTTATATTATACAGTAAAAGGGACACCTCTAGGTTCCCTTTGTATTGCTGTTCCTAGTATTTTATTAATTTAGTATTTGCCTAACCTTGCCTTAACTCAGAAATTATGTTCTTATCTTATGCTTATGCATGGGTTTGAGCTGGGCTTAAACATACTCCTAGGAGGCAATAGCTGTAGTTTTATTCCTCTTAATGCTTCTAACCATTTTTCAATATTGCAAGATAAAGCTCCTTCTAACCTTTCTCTGAACTTGTTGACTTCAATGTAACAAGAAGACAGTCGCATAACCAATGTTCAAGTTAGATTTAAGCAGAAGTGGAAAAAATGACCTTTGAAAACTATCAGGTTTATAGATAGACAAATTGGATGAATGACTGTTGCGAACTTCTACAGAGGAAGAATAAATCCTTCAACAATTTCCTAAAGTCATGAATCCCTCTTTGGATACTGATAGTAGCACCCAAGGTTACATTATCCATTATTAGAATATTTAATGAGGACTTTATAAAGGAAATGGATGATTAAAAACTTCAGAAAAAGTTACACCCATAAAAAAGATTTTACAAAACAAAATGCCTAGGGTCCACAAGAATCATATTCTGGCTTCATAGCATCCCTACTGATAAAGTCCCATTACAGTTTTCTCCTTATATTTGTCTTTGGTGTTTAATGAAAGTATGGGAAGCTAAGAAGGTTTCAGAACCCTGGGGAGATTATACAGTATAATGGTGAAAGGAAAGAGATTCCACATACCCTTTGGCTAGCTTTAACTATTGTACTGTAGATAAGTGCAACAACATGACACCTTCCTATGAGAATCTCTCTTTTGAAAACATTTCTAAGGGAAATTCTACTTTATAAAATGTAATGGGAATTGATAGAACTTTGGATGTGGGTGAGGGAGGTACCAACTCAGGGAGCAAAATATCTATGGCAGGCTCTGTAAATCTGAAGATGGCTCATTGCTCTTGACTGTGGAAAGAAGAGTCTCATAAAAACAACACAATTTTTAAATAAATATTAATAAATAAATTATATACTTATTTAGTTATTTCCAGGCTTTCCAACATAATCAGTGTTCAAGGCAGCTAACAGTAATGAAGTAAAATAAAAGTCAGCAATTTTTAAAAGTAGAAATAATACAACATGATTATAGCACTTTAATTAAACCAACTACAGCCACCCAACTCAGCAGTTTAATCAGCTTATCAAAACCCTATCAGTTTGCCTGCTAGTGGAAGACTTGAGAAAGCAAGATTGACCTCTCTTAATAAGGAATTTCAGAAATGAATTCAGCTACCCAGATGGTTCATTCTTAAATTTCTATCAACTATCCTTCTGTTAAACCAGGAGGTTTTCAAGACTGAGCTACCTTGTAAGTAATATACATGTAGGAGATCTGAGTCCAAGTGTGAAGTTAAATGTATTATCAATCTTGAGTCTTTTCAAGCCCACAAGAGATCTAAGTCTACCCATCTTGAATTGCACTGACTCTTATCCACCATCAATATTCTTTGACCATTAATAGTTCAGATTCTTGTAGAGAGCTTAAGCTTGTAATACATCTTTATATTCATTTGAACTGCCTGTATTTCCTGATTTCTTGCAGTTGACAATATAATTTTCAAATAGCCAAGTTGCTACAAATGAATGAGAAAATAAAAAGTGTGATTCAAAGTGGTCTTTTAATCATAACACTAAGGTAGAGTGAAAGACTAAACTGATTGCCCTAAAACTAACTAACTTTCTTCTTGGTTCCAATCCAAAGAAACTTGAGTAATATATTTGTGCACCAATTCCATCTACATAGATCAGACCATGACATTTAAGGGTACCCAAATAAATATACAAGTTTAGGGCACATAGAATATGTGTGAGAAAGATGCTTACACAAGCAATAGTGAGAGGTGGGTATGGGGCGGTGGTATAAAACCATTCAAGTTTCCAATCAAAAATCCACTATAAAGAGAGAACTAACCTACTATACTCCTTTGAATGCTTAGGGCAGGGGTCTTCAAACTTGACAGCTTTAAGACTTGTGGACTTCAACTCCCAGAATTCCTCCTCCAGTCATGTTAGCTCAGGAATTCTGGGAGTTGAAGTCCACAAGTCTTAAACTTGCCAAGTTTGAAGACCCTTGGCTTAGGGGAAGAATGATAACTACTGAGTTCTTGCTTCTGAGTATATATTATACTCAGTTCAGTAGGGCTTACTTTCTAATATAATTGAGACTAAGGTCTAGAAAAATAACAAAAAAATCTTATTACACAATACTTTTTAAGGCTGTCTACAATATTGTTAAACGAAGAGGGATTACCTATACATCACCAATTAACTTTGAGAAAGTTTGAATTCTAGACACAAGTTAGCAACAAAATTTTATTCTGAAGCCCAGTTGAATCTCTGATCCACCCAGAAGAAAGATATGCCCGATTCCATATCATTCCATCACTCAGATTTCATAATTACTTCCCTATCTTGATGTGTTCTGGGTTAAAATTATCAGAATTCCCACCCATCTTAGTTAACAACCATGTTTGTTCAGATTTATGGGCCATTTATTTCCAATACTTGTGAAGGATACCATAATGAACAGAGCTATTTATATAAAACATTGCCATTTGAAGCACTAGTGGAGGATTTCAACATTAGCATTTCCATTTAATAAAACAGTAAATGTATAATTACAAAACTAGCGCTGTGTTAAGGTAAAATATTGTAGCTTTATCTACAATATGTGGATGCAACAAGAAGTCCCATTATAAAATGATACAGCTCTGTAAATTTATGTCTAATTATTGCAACCGTGCAATGAGATCCTAAGCATGTAGATGAAGAAGTGACACTCAAAAACTTCACTAGTAAACATATTTAAGATATCTCCAGTTTCCATAGATCTACCCAGGCTAACATAACATTATGAATCATCCAAAATATTAATGAGAGAATTCTTGGATATATAACCTATAACCCAGATTAGCATTAAAGAAGTTCTAAAGTGAACCCTATTCTCTCTACATTTTTGAAGTTTGTAGAGTGATTAGCTGACAAAAATTTGATGTGCTGTACTGGACTTATTGTAAGATATGGTTAGAATGGAAAATACGATCATCAGTTAAACTTAAGTCAATAAATCTTAATAAAAATTGAGTGCTTGAAGGAGAAATCATCCAGTATTACTGTTCCGCTTCTCCTATTATGCCCAATAAAATCAACTATTATGTTTTATTTTCTCTAACCTGCTCTACATGCCTCCAGTTTCATTACAATGCAAATTAGATTTATTTTTAAGGATGGGTTAGCCAATTTCTATCTGGGGTGAATGAAACAAGTAGGATTACGTTTGAGCATTCTTCCATATCTCCTCCACACAGAGAAGTGACATGTTTAAAGATCTGTCAATCTTTGGGACTTGGAAATCTTTTCTGGCATGCCATTTTCTATGGCTGCATTTAAAAGATGACATACATTTTGCTTCGGAGGATCAAAAGCCAACTGCATGTAAGCCAAATGTGCATATTCGTCCCTTTCATCCCTTTTCACATTGAGAAAATATCCCTGTTTTATCAAAGGAGAATTTGTTGAGCCTTCTGAAACACTGATTGGTGGTTCAAATGATTCTACCCAAGATGTAAGCTGAATAAAGTATGTACTGAGAAAATTTTATGTTTATGAGTTGAATTCAATCCAATGTTTTCTTGTAATATACAAACTATAACTTTGGTTTTTTTTTTTAAAAAAAATCTTGCTTTAGAAAGTTATAACACTTCTATATACTGAGAAGACTTCTGCAAATCTGGATTGCGTGCAATTGATTTGGTGGGAATATAACAACTATGGCATGGGTAATCTGAGTAAGCCCTCATGGTTTTATTATTTTCAGCATTGTTTAGACATGAGCATGAATTGCTGGTGAGTATATGGTCGCTTATCATTCTGACTCATGCGAAATTATGAAAAGGCATAGGGAGAAACCAAGTAAACGATTCTAAAATATCTTTTGAGTAAGAGGTTGTTCTAGGCAGAGATGTTATATAAGGCTCCACATGATTTTTAACTCAAACAGAATGACAAACACTATTTCTCAATGCGATCTGAATGAAAAACAAATGGGCAAAACATTGGAACAAAGTCTACTGTCACGTTAGCCATCTGGTCAAAGAATGTACAGTATGTATCTGTGAACGTCTAAATATCTGTGTCCTTAGAATTTGGTCCAATTGGATATCAAAAAGAAATAAGGCTAAAGTGGGCAACTTGCAGCCCCAAAGCTACACACAACCCCCTTCCCCTTTTTGCATTATGAGCCCCTCCAACCATGTCTGTTGAAAACTATAAATTTCTACCATTTTGAAATAGGAAACAGATGAAAACTGCCAAGTAAATCTCAAAATAAGCACATCACAGTTAAACAACACCCTGAAAACTATACCAAATTCATCATCATGTGACATGGTCATCTCACCTCCTTCTCAGCCATCCCTAATCATAGCCGAAAGTAGTTGCCAACCTTGTCCTAAATCATTTCTGCTATTGGGTCTTGGAAAGCAGACTTATGAGAAGCAGTATATGAAACAGCAACATTAGCTAGGATATTAATAGTAACAATTAGCAAAGATGGATCTTCTAATCAACATGATAATGATAGATTCAGTGGGTGGTTTCTTCACAATGTTTTCCTTTTTTCCTAATTAAAAAATTCACTGAAAAGCAAATTTCTCACTCAGTTGTGTCTATTTACCTTGTCACTTGTCTAGGAATATGGCAAGGTGTGATAACGAAAAGAGATAGTGAAACTGAGGTGCAAGAAAAAGGGGTTAGTGAAACTGAGGTGCTTGGATGAGATGAAATGTTGGTTGTAAAAGTGAACACAGCAGATACATACTGAACTGATTAACAGAAGCTCTGATCTTTTAAGAACATGGCTGCTTGCAGGTGAAAGGAAGCAAAAATTTTCACCAGGATTTCCTGTCATCCAGGATGTTCAATATATGAAATGATATTACTATTTATCTGTAATCCTTAGAAGATTCAGACAAACTATAGGCCTATGGGAAACAATCTAAATTTCCTCTGATGAAGAGATATGCATTATGGAGGCAATAGTATTGTAAACTACCTCCTAACCTTTCTCCTCCTGCAGTGATTGAAGAGCTCCAAAGCTTTGGCACAGTTGCGGGATTCTGCATTAATCCTTTACTTTGGTTTAGAAGCACGGGCCCTGGTTGCTTTCCAAAGCACTCGAATCGTCTTGAAAGTAAAACATCCCTCAAAGCTATACACAGCCTTATCATTCAAGCCTTCCTCCTCATTGCTCAATACATAAAGCAATTTTATGTAATAGCTTTGTAGCTTCAATTAGTACTTTTATGGCTAAACTTTCTGTACATTTTCTGATGGATGTGGTTAGAGAATGACTTCTGTCCCTTCCATTTTTCTAGTATTTTCCCCTTCTTCATATTTTTCAAATATAGACAGTTTACGACAAAAACATTCCATTACAAATACAGTACGGATAGAAATCCAAATATATGTGCTGTTCCAGTTTAAGTCCCAAAAGTGTTTTTTTTCAAGAAGCAATTGGACTTTCTTTGTTTTTTCTTGAAGACATTTAACTTCTCATCGAAGAAGTTTCTTCAATTTTAACCTGAAGAATTTAAGAAGTTTCTTGGATGAGAAGTGAAACATCTTCAAGGAAAAAAAAAGTCCAGGCGCCTTTTGAAAAAGCACCTTTGAGACAACCATGATCTGGATGACTGAGAATTTCTGTAGATGTTCCAGTTTAAAATATATGCAAAGAGATTTAACTGGAATAAAGAAAGAAAATATCCCAAAAGATTTGGGAAGCCTTTCTTTTAAAATAATATATCAACAACCTTGACTAGATTAGGGGTAGATTCTGGCTAGGATAACTCTTGATAATGAAGATTGATCATATTAGAACTTAACATTTTTTTCTCAGCAACATGATGCTTGGGACACCTGATTTCATGAATTTGTATTAATGACATAATAGCAAAAATGTAGTGATAGTGATGAACATATAGGACTGGCAGACTTTGATTTGAAGATTCTGTAGATTTGAACTCTTAACTGGCTAATTCTGCTTTTTTTGAAGTTATTTGTGGTCTGTTCTATGTCTACTGAAAATAGCGGAAGCTGATGGACATACAGTAAAGCCAAGAATATGCATCTAAGAGTATTCTGCAAGAATTGGTCTCTTTGGTGTTCATATCCTGTAATTAATTTCAGGCAAGACACTCTCGTTTGGTCATCTCATCTTGATTGATCACATATTTTCCCTTGTTTGGTTTTATAAAGCAGGACAGTATCCCACAAAGTGAAATCTTTCCTAACATCTCTTACATTAACCATTCAAGATATGCTATAGGTATCAGCCCTGAGTATGGAGTATGACTCATCAGATTATGTAGTTGAAGAAACAGAATCTTTGATAAACAAACAATGGAAAGGAAATACAGTTTCTAACTGAACCATGAACCTATACAATCACATTCATTGTTAATGTCTATTCAATGTACCACTGTTGCTGCAAATAGAACCTGCCCATTTTATTCTTTGGAAGAGTCACTCCATTTTCAAAAGTCATCCTCAGAAAGATCTTAAGGTCTGCTCAATGCTCTACTATTTCCATTTTTTTTCTTTTGTTTGACTGAAAAATCTGATCCAAGGAGAAAGGGTCAATTAATACAAAGATACCTTTGAAAACATCATGATGGCAATCGATCAATCAATCAATCAATCAATCAATCAACTCTAGTTTTTTACATCATGATGCTGGATTCGCATCTCAAGTTAAGCCAAAACTTTGGTAGCTAAACCACTGCCTGGATTAATGCATCATACTATTTAATAAATCATCATTTACAAACCACAATGGCCATTTTGTACAACACACTAAACCCAAACCCCAAACAAATCACAGTATGGCTCAGCATGATTTTAATCCTAGCATAACACAGAACCAGCATAATAATTCATGCCCAACAAAAATGGAGGGAATCAGGCTGGGGAAAGTTGATGTATTATATTTTAGAAGCTTGTCTGAAAACATTCTTATTATGAGGTAAAGTATATTTTCCCCCAAAGAATAATAAAACCACAAAAGAGAGGTAACGACAGGTTATCCTCAACTTACAACAATTTAGTGACCATTCAAGGTTACAATGGCACTGAAAAAAGTGACTTACGGCCGTTTTTCACACTTATGTTTCAGTATCCCCATAGCTACGTGATCAAAATTCAGATGCTTGGCAATTGGCTCATATCTATGATGATTGCATTATCCCAGGGTCATGTGATCACCTTTTGTGACCTTCTGACAAGCAAAGTCAATGGGGAAGCCAGATTCATTTAGTAATAATTCATTTAATAACTAACTTAACAACTGCAGGGCTTTATTTAACAACTGTGGCATGAAAAGTCAAAAAAATGGGGCAAAAGTCACTTAACGAACGTTTCACTTAGCAACAAAAATTTTGGGCTCAATTGTTGTTGTAAGCCGAGGACTGCCTGTTTTAATCATAAATTCCTTAAACACAAGCCTTTCCCTTTTTGCGTTTCCATGACATTGTATTAATAAATAATTCAGAAACAAAGTGACTGGAATTATTCCATGTTTTCTGTTCCAGTTTTTCTTATAGTTCCCATGAAGTATGTTAGATGTCTTTCCCCGCTCCCCTTTCTCTCAGTTTCAAATGAACAACACACAAACTGGAAAATGGCTCTGGTATATTTGATTATACCTACTCAGTTCTGCTTCCTGAAATGATTTTGTGTAGTTTTTCCTTTAGCAAAGCAAACCCACAAAAGCTTTGCTCAGAAGAATTTCTCAAGGACAGGTTGTGCCCACAGATGAAGAATGAATTCAAAAGCCCTTCTGCCATGAGAGAGCAAGGAACATTGATTTTCTCAGGGTCTTATACTCAGTTATAGCCTTCCCTCCAAATGACTCGCAGATCCAAAAGGTATTATCTTTGAAGTGCAGTTATTTTTGGAGAAGGAGCACAAAATCTCATCTTGTTGTCATGTTCTCCAACTTCTTGATTTCATACTAGAGCATAAAGTGCTATGGCATTGTTTTATAAAATCTGGAGCTCTCTTCCCCCAATTTGAAGTCCCCCCCCTGGCCCATTGTTCTGGTTTTACCTCGTGGCTCCTATGTTCTTGTAGTTACACATAAGGAGATGCTTAAAGGTTTTCTTGAAAGTAGCATTGCAGAGAGCATAGCAAGCAGGGTTGATGGTGCTATTGATATAGCATAACCAGTAACCAATTGTCCATACTGTGTTGGGAATACAAGATGAACAGAAGCTGTTGATGAGTACCATGACATTGTATGGTGTCCAAGTAATGATGAAGGCCAGCAGAATAGCCAAAATAGTCCTGGTCACTTTTTTCTCCCTGGAAGGAGGGGCCTTCTTTTTGGCAGGCTGCTTTGTCATCTTGACAATCTTACGCGCTACAATGTTCTGCTTCTCCTCTCCATTTTGGCCATCAGTGGCGACAATCTCCACGGCAGTATTAGTAGAGCCACCGTAATCTCCTTTGGGGGACTTTGTGAGTATCCGAATGCAGGTCAACTTAGAATTCTCCACTTTTGCATTAACTTGAGAGACAGAAGCTCTGGGATTCTCTGTGATTGCTTCATCCTCTTTCACATTGGAAGCACCTGCACTGACAGAGGTGGAGTCATTTGAACTCTCCTTTTCTTCTGCTGGAACACAATTCTCCATGACTGGCTCCCCAGTGGCTTTACCGTTCAGGATTTTATTGTGTTCAGTCCCATCTTCATTGGTTGGGAGGTTGTTATTATTTGGTTTCCCTATTTTACCTTGAACTAAACTTGGTGATGCTGGATCCTGGTTTTGGCCTCCCTCTTTTTTATCTTTTTTAACCCTGCTCCTACTAGCACGGGATATTTGCCAGTACAGAATGGTCATGATCACAACAGGCAGGTAGAAAGCTGCAATAGCTGTGCCAAAGGTGACAGCTGCATTGGATAGGAACTGGATATAGCATTCCTTATCGGGTACCGTCCTTTTTCCTACAATGAACTGCCAAAAGAGAATTGCAGGTGCCCATAAGATAAAAGAAAGAACCCAGGCAGCTGCAATCATCATCCCTGCTGTCTTAGTGGTCCGCCTGACTGGATAGGTCAAGGGTTTGGTCACACAAAAATACCTATCAAAACTGATTATGAGAAGATTCATGACAGAGGCATTACTGACCACATAGTCAAGAGCCAACCACAAGTCACAAACCACAGGTCCTAATGGCCAAGAGCCTATCACAGTGTAAAGTGTGTACAGGTTCATGGAAAAGACACCAATGATCAAGTCAGCACAGGCCAAGCTGAAAAGAAAGTAATTGTTGACAGTTTGTAGGTGCCTGTTGACTTTTATGGACACCATAACCAAGATGTTCCCAATGATGGTGACAAGGCTGAGGGACCCAGCCACCAGGACAATGAAGACAACCTCAACTGTTTTATAAGGACTTGGCAGGGTCATTCTGTCCTCCAAATAACTTATGTTCGTGGAATTATTCATTTCTGCATCTGTTGATTGAATGCCTGTTTAAGCCTGCAGAGGAAAAGAAAGAAAGAAAACAAAAATGTGAGACATTGTCTTTTCCTGCTTTTGGCAAATGAAGAAAATAACTACATCTCACTGGCACAGCACATGTTCTATATGCAGAAGGTCCCGGTATCTCTGGGCTTAGTCTGCAAAAGCTCTTTTCTGAAAAGTTGAAATGATGATCCAGGTCATTGCTGATACCATTCATTGATTTAATTTTGATTTAATCAAGGGCACTTTCCTGCATTGCTTAAGATGTGATGAAAAGAGTGAAAATATATACACACATAGAGAGAGAAGAAAAAGAGATATCAGACAGAACAAGATTAAAAATAGAAAACTTTCATATATATATATATATATATATATATATATATATAATTATGAAGTAATTGGAGTTCAACATTTTGATCTGGCACTTTCCTTGCAGAAATATGACAACTGGGTAATGCCAATTGAAGCAACATTTGCACAGCTTGGCCAGTCTCTGAGTAGAGCAATATCCCTGATCAATGTTTCAAAGGAAATTATCTAAATACTTCTGTGTACAAAGTAGTCATCAATTGTCAAGACCAGTATTGGGCACTTTTAAGGCAATGCAGCTGCCCTCAACTGGTTGTCTTGTATAATGCAAATACTTTTCAAACAGAGCACTGTGGACACTCTACACTACTTAGAAGTAGAGGGGCACTTCTCTGCTCAATGTTCTTTTAACCAAGAGGTCACCTTGATCAATGTTCATCAAAAGAAAATGCTCTGCCCAGTTGCACTTAGCAATAGCACTTAAACACATATACCAACCCATAGTGCTTTACAGCACTCTCTGAGGACAATCTGGCTCCTCATTTTACCAACCTTGGAAAGATGGAGGACTGAGTTAACCTTGAGCTGGTCAGATTCAACTGCTGGCTGTGGGCAAGTTTAGCCTGCAAAACTGCATTTAACCACTGTGCCATCATGGCTCCTAAGCAGAAATAGCACTGAGTATTTCTGATTATTCTTCTACAAAGTATAGCAGCCTGCCGGCTACACAAGAAAGTACCTGAAAATAACAAATTTAAACAAACTCTTATCTAACTTGTACAGTGATTATGTTATACTCTCTTTTCTGGGTTTTTTTTTTTTTGATAATTTTGTAAAAATCAACTCTTAAACAAGGTGTGCCATTCTAAAAGAGCTAGACATAATAGTACAGCTTCCCCACCCAATAGCGTTTTGAAGAAATAAATAAGGATATCTAATTCAAATGAAGGGAAGATTCAACTTTTTAATGATATATATATATATATATTAAACTCGGGTAGGCAAAGCTGTGTCTATAGGTGCCAATGTATCCACAGGCTTCACAAGGCAGCTGTCGTGCTTCCCACACCACGTAAGTGTTTGTGTATGCATTTTAATTAAAAGTAACTAAATGAGGAGCTGCTGTGCCACAAATAAAGCACCTGAATATTTACCAATATGCTTCAGGAATCTGTGTAACCAACTTAGAAGATGAAAAATGGCAGCTGGCTGCAAACAGATGTTTAATTTGAAAATGAATCCACTTGCTCCAGAAAAGAAGCAAAGATTAGACCCAGATAGGATGGAGTATTATTATTATTTTGTTAAGTAGGTATTTTTTCATAACACTTGTTTGTTAAAATTTCTCATTGGTAGCTCTTTTATTGGAGAAATATCTGTACTGTGCAAATACCAAATGGAAAAGATTACCTATCACATCTGATATAATATATGATATAATAGCTGTATGGAGTGAAAGTTCTTCAAGCCCTGCCAAATATCTTTCCCAACTCCAGCTAAGAACCATCCAGTGGTGAATACCTAGGACTAGCTAGCTTACTTACCAAGCATGCCCTCCATTACTAAAGGATAATGGGTCCCTAAGGCATTATGAATGTTAGTGTAATTAATTTCTTTCAAAGCAAGATGACTTGGATTGCTATATGTTGTAGTTCCTTGGAACATCAGTTTCTGTGATCAGTGTTTGGAAATGCACCACCTCCAAAGATTATTTCAAGAAAAAAAAAAAAAACCTGAAACACCAATACTAGTTTGATATAGTGGCCCCAAGAGAGCAGGCACTTTTGCCCTTTAATTGCATTTCATCTTTTTTTCCATTTCTTTGAGTCAATGCAATGGAACAAGCTAGCTTTGCTAGATGAATAATCAAACAACCTAGCCTTGTTTTATTGAGAAGCTGTGTTTAATAGGCTGGATACATTTATGATGATTTCAAAAGACATATTTCTGTACTATTCCAGACCTTAAGAGGTACATATGGATTCTCAAGGCTGTTCCTAGAAGGGAAATGCAGCTATGTTTTATCAGAAGCCTGCTGACTTCGGCATTTTGTGCAGCTGTTAATGCAGAAAGCCTCTTCTGCACAGAGAATTATAAGCAATTAAAATTTCTAACTGACGAGCACACGCTGCCTGAAAGTATGAATGTTTCCCTTACTTTAAAATCAGATTGCCTTACTCATCCACCTACTCCTGTCCGCACAAAATTCCTGATTCAAGCATATCAAAAGGAAAGACCCCCCCCCCCACACACACACACCTTCTATCAAAATGCAGGCAAGTGATTTTTTGGGGGTAGGGGTTGCTTATAATCCAATGGTAGACACAATAGTGTTTACAATATTCACCAAAGGAACAGGAGAAAAGAATAACCTGTAATCTTCAAGAAAATCCTATTTACAGTTTATGAACAGGATTGGTTGTTATGGAGACTAGCAGCATAATTTTTCATCCATCAGTTCATCTATCTATCTATCTATCTATCTATCTATCTATCTATCTATCTATCTATCTATCTATCTATCTATCTATCTATCTATCTATCTATCTATCTATCATCTATCTATCTATCTATCTATCTATCTATCTATCTATCTATCTATCTATCATCTATCACACTTAATACTCCACACCATGTGTGATATAGTCGCACCAAATGTGTGGCTCTCAGCCTCCCAGGAATAATTGAATATGATCTTGGGTCATTACAGTAGCCTACATAGACTAAAAGTAGTTTTATGGTCAACCAAAGATACATGTAAAAGAAAACCAGACACACACAGTCACATCATAAATGTCTCTAGCTGAATAGTAATCCAAATTTAACCAAGATATTCTATCAGGTTCCTGATGTGAAATTCATGTGAACCAGATACAAAGCCCCACTTGCCAAATAACTGGTTTCTTAATGAAATGCCTCTTGAAAACTATTGCAATGACATAAATATGAATTGCTTGAGATGGTTAATCTTTGATGTTTCTCACATAGTGTAAGTCATTATCACTCCTCAGTTGATACTGATTGACTCACTGAGCAAAAATCAGATTTTGAATTGTCCAAATTCACTCCTTATGTGAGAAAAGCTATACACAGTATGGTAGAAGTGTGGAGCGCTTAGCTTCTCTGATACCTTCATGCCTCCTAATTCTGGAACCCAACAGGAAACTTAAAATGAGAGGCAATGGGCAAAGTTTATGAATGTTGTCAAGGGAACTTCCTAAAATATTATTTTCAATTCCATAACAACTCTCAATATCTCGAGAAAGTAAGAAAAGCTAATCAACTACACAAGACTAATGATCTAGTTTTTAGGCATTCTCTAAGTGAAGTGAGAAACTATTTCAAAACTAAGTCCTGTCTAGCATATAGAACAGAATCAGGAATAAAATGGGTTGGCCCTTTTTATGGCTCCATGCTTCACTTTTCATATAAATTTACAGTCCTTGTGGAATTTGAAAATATCAGATAATCTTTGAAATACATACACACATATGTATATTTTTTCTTTTAATTTGCAGTGGGATTCATATTCCTTACAAGTATAACAGGAATAACATTTTCCAGTAAGATGTTTCTGCCAACTAATTATAGACGCCGGAACTGCAGTTAAATTGAATTTTCGCATTTAAAATATCACAACAGGATTCAGGCCGGGTATAACACATGGTGAGGCTTGCTAATCTTTGTTTTTGGGTGAACAAAGCTAACAGAGCCCAGGGTTTATCGATGACTCATGCCGTATGCCTTTCCATAAAACCTCTGTGTTCTTAAAACAGAGATTTGCAACAGCAAACACGTAACTCAAAAGTGTTATAAAGGAAGGTGGTTTCTGATTTTTTGTAAAAATGATAGTCATGATTTGGGCAACTGTGTCGATAAATAACATTTAGCCCATTAGAAAGATACTGAAAGGGATAGCAAAATCAAAACCTGACTAGCCTTGCTCAGATCTTGCTTACTGCACTGATACGTTGAACATACATGTAATGCCACAAAGAAAATGCCTTATCAAAGGCCACTCAAGAATAAGAACAAATTGCTATCAAAAGTAAACCAGACATTTTAAATAGGACTTTTCAAATTTATGTCAACAGATCATTTTCCTCTTTAGAGATGTCTCTTAGATATTCAAGAAAAGTCAACATTTTGTTAGTTTATTTTTAACAGAAAGATGTCTCATGTATATCTATACCTCCAATCAAGCTAGGATACAGGATCTCAGACATGGTGACGTGCTTATCAAAACATCAGACAAGTTGGAATGACTTATGGCCCATGAACCTGACTGGAATAAATTTGCTATGCCTGGCCAGATGACTGATAAATCTTTTCTACTCTTTTTATACAATAAAAATGGGCAACTTGTAAACTTTGTATCACATTAGGTCCTAAGATTCATATCACACAAATCTGGATTTATTTTAAAAAAGAATTAAGCAAGTAATACCACTGAAGGGGATTACAGATAGCCTTTGACTTACAACAGTTCATTTAGTGACCATTTGAAGTGACAATGGCACTGAAAAAAGTGACTTGTGACAATTTTTCAACTGTCCCACTAATCATGTGATCAAAATTCAGATGCTTGGGCAACTGGCTCATATTTATGACAGTTGGGGTGTCACCTTTTGAGACCTTCTGACAAGTAAAATCAATGACTTTAAAGTCAAACCAGATTCACTATACAACTATGGTCTAACTTAACAACTGCAGTGATTCACTATAGGAGGGTGGTAAGAAGGGACGTAAAATGGGACAAAACTCACTTAAAAATTGCTTCACTTAGCAGCAGAAATTTGGGGCTCAATTGTGGTCATGAGTTGAGGACTACCTGTATCTCACAGCCTATTTAAGAATGGGGGGAATAAAGAAAGTAGGGGGGGGAGGGAGAAAAGAGGAAAAAAAATCCTTGACCTAAATAGAAAATGCCCCCTGAATGAATCAGTGCCAGAAGGATTTATTTTGATACCTCTTCTAATATAGAGGTGCCCCTGGAAGACACTTTTTCTAGCCAGAAATCAACTTGGCTTTAGGATGAAATACTGCGAATAAAAGTGTCAGGTTTCCAAGTGATGAAATCCAGATGGTTGTGCTAGATCCAGAATTACCATGGACTTTGCCAATTTGATGCTTTCCTAAATAAAAGAAATTGTCTTGGAAGATGGACTTTGTTCTTTTTCTTTTCAAATGGATTTCATCACTTGGAAACCTGACATTATTCCGGATCTGACCCAACCTGGAATTACCCCACAATATTACAAGTTAGAAACAACCCCCAAAACTCACATTCTCCAATAGCAATAATTCAACGATGCTTGATGTCATAAATCTCCACCTCAAGGGGCCCAAGCAAGGACAGCTCATTTCTCATGGGAAGGAAGATCACCTAGCCAAAACAACTCTCTTTATCTCTACTCTCTTTATCTCTACTCCTCCCCCCCTTAGGAATGTGGCGAGCCCAAAAGCCTTCCCCCATGACTACCGAGAGAAAGTAAGGAAAAGAATATATATTAAGCCTAATTAAAATGGCTACACATATGTCAATTTCAGGCTTGACAGAAAGTTCTTTTGGTGAGCTATTGGTGAGTTTAATATGCAATATATAATGTTTTACATAGGCCATGCCTTTTACTGGGAACAATTTCAAAAATGGTTTTCCCCACACATTAACCGAAAGCTATAATTTATTTCTCCAGCTTTCTATTACCTCGGAATATAAGAAATGACATAATGATTCAAATCAAATCATATGCAGCCTTGGGGCTACAGATTTTCCCTCTCCACCATATATAAACTAGTGTATTATGTTTAGTCTGAATCAAGAGTTTTGAAGGATGTTTGGAAACAGAGAAAACAGTGTGATAGCTGTGTGATAAAGCTGTACAAGTGCAGAGGCATATTCAAGATAGAAAGTTTTGACCAAAAATCAGCTTTCCTCCTATACATTCAGTTTATACCATGAGTATGTTCATATATTTTATATTTTACATATATTTTGGGGGCGGGGGTAGGAGGTGGGGAATGCCTTTGAATCAAACTTGACTTTCTTTCAAAGTACTTCACTCCACCTAATCTTTCAGAGTCACAGGATTTCACATTAGGATATCCATTACATTTTCCAATGTAAGCCTGAGCTAGAGATGAAAAAGCTTGCTGATCCAAGATTTCTACAGGGTTTTTGCACATTTAGAGAGTTATTCATGAAAGATACTTTGACCCCGGAATAAATATGAGCCCCTCTCTGCTATTTATTGAAGTGGTTCAATTTTTCACAAGCTGGAAAAGATGAAGCCACATTTTAAGGAGTTTGCAAGGTGCTGCTTGTATCTGATTGAAAAACTTCATTCACATCAATTTTGAATCATGCACAATCCTAATGTCTATACACATTTGTTGGAAATTGTGTAGCATCCATTTTCATACCCTTTGAACTCAAAACGGGATGCTACAGAGATGTTTTTTGCACATGCATCGAAAGACTGAAGCATGATTGGTGCCATTCTATTTTTCTCTCATCATGTATCATGGTCAGCTGAATAACCCTACTCATTTGTCCAGCAAATAGAATTTCATTTATCTGACACAACAATACATGGAGAAGATAAAATTATTGCACTGTTTCCCTCTAGCTTGAGAAATTATGGCTCTTAGCTTTCTCAGGTACATTTTCACATAGTATTTGATTTATGCCTGATCAGGTATTGGAGTCCTTTAATTATAAATGAAGTGGACAGATCAAAGAAGATGTTGACTTTGTGTAAGAGCTGTGAAAAAAGCAAATTTCATGCTAGAGATTAGCAAAGGGGCTGGAAAAAAAAAAAACTGCTGGCATGAAAACACCCTTAAACAAATCTATGGTAAGTCACATCCAGAATACTGTGTACAGTTCTTGTTCTTCCATTTGAAAAAGGATGTATCAGAGCTGGGGGAAAAAGAGAATCAAAATAACAATCAGAACAATGAACTATTTTTGTAGATATAGCATCTGCTTTTGGCAAGGCTCAGAAGCATTTAATTGACATGCAGAGGTGGTATTCAGCAGGTTCTGACCAGTTCTAGAGAACCGGTAGCGGAAATTTTGAGTAGTTCAGAGAACTGGCAAATACCACCTCTGACTGGAGATTTTACAGTATCCTTCCCCTGCCATGCCCACCAAGCCACACCCACAGAACCGGTAGTCAAAAAAATTGAATCCCACCACTGTGACATGGTTAAGATGGCTTTAAGCAAATCTCACCTCAACTTGCATAACTGTAAAATTAGTCTGAAATCATGGGGTTCAACGAAAGATTCAGGGGTGTTCAGGGGTGTCAAAATCAAGTTCAGGGGTGTCAAAATCAAGGTCCACAGGGTTCTTAAATCTGACTCTCGGGGCCAGCCTGGAAATAGAAAGGACCAGCCCATGGTGCCTCTGCTAACGAAAACAGGGCACAGGGGACACATGCACCCAGGGGTGGGATTCAAATTTTTTAACAATCGGTTCTGTGGGTGTGGCTTAGCAGTCATGTGACTGGTGGACATGACTTGGCGGTCATGTTATTGGCTGAGCGTGGCCAACTCAATATCACTCACATCAAGGCACTCATCTCCTTGCCTGGCCTCTCATGACTGTGGGGATGCTGCAACAGTCGTAAGTGTGAAAAATGGTTATAAGTCACTTTTTTCAGTGCCATTGTACCTTTGAATGGTCACTCCACACAAGCAAAGTACCAGAAAAGGAGGGGAAAAAACTCCAGAGATGTTCCAGAGACAGGAAGTCTAGTCCTGCCAAGAATGTAATAAGGGTTAATGGAGAGGCAGTTTCTGTAAGCAACACCAGAATGTTTCCTTCCTGCCTTCCTTACAGGATTAGGCCAGTAATTTCTTCTAACAACTGGTTCTCTGAACTGCTTAGAATGTTAACAACTGGTTCTAGCGAATAGGTGCGAACCTGTAGAATCCCACCCCTGCGTGCACCCCCGTATGCTGTTTTGGCTGGCAAAGTGTTTCAGGAGGCCATCCAGATCAAAAACAGGCCCCATTTTGGCTGGCAAAGTGCTGCAGGAGATGTCCATCCCGTCTTCTCCCCCTCCCACACCCCGGACTGGCCCACAGAGGAGAAATAGGCTGATCCAGCCTTTGAAGAAATCCAGTTTGACACCCTGATTTAGCTAAATCTAAAGTATGAGCCTGGCATACCCTCATGTGAAAGAATATAATAGATAAACTAATAGTTTCTGTATGTAGTTAGTGATGTTCCTCCTATTCATGCAGGCTGGAAAAATTGCTAATGCTAGCAAAGGAATAACTGCACGGTTGACTCCTTTCCCTCTAAGTTCTGGTAGTGTTGGCTGTGTGGGATTGGCTGTGTGGGAAGAAAACATAATGTGTGAATGAGGCAGAAGAAAATGAGACTATGATTAAATGAACAATTTAATTTTGCAAATTTAACCACTTGTCTTTGTCAAAGCACAGTCAAAACAGAACCTGCGTTTCAGAAGATGAAAATAGCAGCTCCGTTGATTTTGTGTTTATTCTTTGCAGGAGCACACAATGTGCCTTACAATGGCTAAAGCTGCTCTTATTCAAGATGACACATCTTCTTTCACAAGGAATTTGGCAGTGCATTCCATTCCATAAATTCTCATTGATCAAATGGGTTTTTTATTATTATTATTTCTAAGTCAAAGATAAATGTATCATATTCCAGTAAATAATTCTGTGAGAAATTATTTGTAAACAAAATTTTAATTTCAATGTATTAGTTATCATTCTCTTAACTGTAAATCATATGAACTATGGATACCTACAGATCCATAGATAAGATAATGGATTTCTTACAGTAGATTATTAAACCCAATTGTATGTTTCCAGCAAACAAAAAAAAAAGTTAATATATAAAAACAGAAAATACATAGCTTCCCAGAAACATAGGCTGCCCATTGAACGTGTTTAAGAAACCCAAATTCTCTCTCTCTCTCTCTTCCTCCCTCCTATGCATTTAAAAAGTCTACACATGCATATTAAAAATCTGTATCAAAAAAACATGAATATTTGTGCATTTTCCCTGCCTTGGTTTATAGGAGATCTTATTCCTTTGCCCAGTTTTCTTTTTTAAATATATAAATATCACCAAAAATTTTAAATAGATTTCTTTTTATGCTTAACTCATTCATATTTTAGTACTTACAGTGGTTATAGTTATAAACCATGTTTTTAATACGTACATTCATTGTTTTTCTTCCTCTAACTTCTACCTTTTGTCTTTAACCACTCATAGAATCTATTCCATATCAAGTAGTATTCAGAGTCTTCTTTCTCTTTTATTTTTAAGGTTAATTTGTCCATCTCAGCACATTCTAGAATTTTCCTAATTACCTCCTCATCTTGAGGAGGTATTCTAATTTTTCCAGTATTTTGCAAAGCTAATTCTTGCTGCTGTCAATATATGTAAAATTAAATATGCAGTTCTTTTATCATAACCCTCTAGGATTATGCCCAGCAAATATACTTCTGGTTTCTGATCTATTTTCTGTTTAGTTATTTTTTCCAGCCAGCTACCTATTTTATCCCAATATTTTTTTGCTTTGGTGCAAGTCAACCACAGTACTCTGGTTTCTCTTCAGATCGTATAAATCTTTTGCCTTTTTGCCCAGTCTTCTTTAAGTGAACCAATACTGATGTTATCAAGAAGTTAGTAAGTATACAGTTCATCTTCTAGAAAAGCAGAAAAAGAAATTTAATCAAATGTATATGGGATTTATCTATATCTGTTGTATGTTTAGTCTGATACTATTGTATAAGATGCACTAATACATAGGACAGTAATGTATGTTCTTTGTTGTTTTAAATATTTTGAAAAATAAATTGTGTTCAAGGCAGACAGCGCCTTAATAGGGAAATTTATCATACTAATGTGAAATTAATCTGATCACAGAGAACCCACTTGTGACTTATTTATAAGAGCCATTTTTCTTATTTAAATGTGTGTGTGTGTGTGTGTGTTTGTGTTTATATCTGTTTTATCGGTGGATGGGTCTGTTTGTCTGTCTGTCTATCCTATATCTCCCCCTATCACCAAATCTCCTAATACGCACACATGTAACATACAGCTCATAACTACCCAAAACTATCAAACTCCCAGTAATCCAAATGTATCTCTATAATGGATCAGTAGCAACAATATTCCATGATCACAATTGATTTGGAGACACTTTCCTAGATGCTGAGATGACTCCATGGAAGAATCCCAAGTTACTGTTGGTTTTGATTCATGATTAGATTTAGAAAGATAAAATTCCCATTATAATACTATAGTTGCCTGGATTCCTTACTTAAAATGATGTGTTTAAAACAAGTGTTTTAAGCATTTTTCCAGCATACATAAACTAGAAAAATCTTCTAATTAGAATCTTCTATCGGGTAATCTGAGACCCTAGAGAAGTCTAGTTTTGCTATAAACTGCTTAGAACCTCATGATCAAAGTGGCATAGAAATATTTGTAATAAACAAGTAAATACGTTTTTGAAATTTATTGGCTAAATATCAGTAGGATAGAAGTTAAAACTTCAGGATGCACTCTGCCCTCTTCCAAAAGTATATGGTTTTAACAATTTCTTTGCCAATGAAAAGTAGATTACAATTAGAACCATTCAAGAGCTGGACTCAATTTTCTGTTGTGGGACATGCTGAAGGGTTTAGCATCCCTACGTCACCCTTCTTTGAACTTTCTTTTATTGTCTTTCTACATACTGGAACAAGTCATGTTTCAGAGGGAAAATTCTATCTAGTCCTATGGAATCAGGACTTCTCTCTTATTTGTGTTTATAGGAGAGCCTACAAACATACATGATTTATAAGAGAAGTGAGTAAATAGATGATTATGATAACCAGCCTTGCTTATTTGTCCTTCACCTTCAACAAAATTACAGATGACTTAAGAAACTCCTGTTTATTCTCTAGGTATTTCATGTAGGCGGGAGTGAGATGGTGGGGTGGTGAACTCTTTAGTAAATTAGCACAATTTATCTGGCAGTTAACTGCAATACATTTGCAGTTAATGAACTAGCCTGAAAAAGTTACAAAACAATAACATGAAACATACATTTTATTTTTACCTAATTGCCAACATTTCTAAATGACAATTCTCTATAGAGCATTGCTACAATGACCCAGAAACTCTGGAAAGATTTTCAGGTATGAAATTCAAAGAGACGAACTATATTTGATGGTTATATCCAGTCTTTGAACATAGATACTTAAGAAAATATCAAAAGGAGAATTCTGTTCTATAACAAATGCAGAATGGGTGGAAGCTTTCAAACAGTCCATTTTTTTGGTATGTGAGCCAATTGAAGACCAGGGTTTATGCTATCTCATGTTAGCTCGAGGCCTGTAAAGCTACAGAATAGGAAACTAAGTCTGAGGCTGCAACAGATGTTGTCTTGTAACTGGTAATGATGCTTTGCACTCACAAATAAAAGGCTCAAATGCTTTCTAAAGCAATACAAGACCAGGAACACGTTTAACATTCTTGCCAGTCTTGAAATCTCTGTCCTGCCACCTGGATTTAAGGGACTTCCAATGTTTATTCCCCCATGTGTACCAGAGCAATTGAACATCAGCAGGCCAGGAAAAAGAAACATTCTGATTTGTGAACATTTTCTATTGTATTGGTGGGCAGTCGTACTGGGTGGATCCAAGCCCTATTGTGACTAGTCAGAACCTGAGGGAGAGGTCAAGCATGTCAACAGTTTGAAGTCTGTCATGCCCATAAGTTATCTAAGTTCAGCCCTCCTTGAATTCCATTGAATCTTATCAACCACCAATTTGTCTTGACTGTTAGTAGTTCAGATTACTGAATAAACTTGTACTCATTTGAATAACCTTGCTTCCTGATTTCTTGCTCCTGACACCTAACAATATATCATCACAAAATGTCCAGAACCATAAAGCCTACAAACTTGAAATTTTGGCACATATGTTCCTCTTGGCTTCTAGATGGTCACTAAGAAAGGATTTTTCGAAATGACCATCAGAACATTAGTATTTTGTATATATTATTATTAACACGCTCTGATGCTAAGGAGTTCTACTCCCTCCCCACCTGAAAAGAAATCTGTTCCAAATGCAAAGCACAAGCAGAGGAGAGGAGTTTCAGTTTCAGTTTCACAGCAGCAAGCAGCTTTAGTACAGAACACTTGAGCTAAGCCACACCCAGGTTCCTTGCTCTCTCCTTCTTGCTCACACAGCAAATACTGTTTCAGTTTCCAAACAGCCCTCAACTCTCTCACATACTGACAGGATACTAGCCAGACGAATATCAATGAATGCTGGTAGGCAGAGGTACAATTTTTTTCTCTTATTTTCTTCCCCAAAAATTAAGCCCGATTATAGTTTTGTAGTGAAGGACGGATATAGAGCTAGTTATTAAATACTGTATATTATATATATTGTATTTCAAGGTCCCTGCTATGGAAGCTATAAGGGACAAAGACATGTAATTAGCAGCTTTCTGAACATTGCATCATTTGAGGGATGTTAAAAGAGGCAAACCTAATCAGGACTGTTTGCACTGTGAGCACATCCTTATTCCTTTATGACCCTGGTCCATGAACCAAGAACATCAGAACAGAACTCAGTATCAACATTGGAGCAGAAAAGAATGAGCTGACTCCTACAACATTGTCTCAACGTTCATCATAAAACATTTGATTTGAAGGAAAGTTTATTCCTTGCATAGCCCTGCATGCCTTCTAAAATATGAGCTTCAGATTTTAATGTAAGTATACTCCACTGATTTGCTGCAATATATACATGTCATGGCCTGTGACTACAATAGTAAAATTTATTACTCCCTTACATTTCTCTCCAGGCTCAGGGAGAGAGTTATTCAGCAATCAGTCTAATAACTCACCCTCAAGAGGCATCAGCATTTCATTGGTCCAAACAGTGGCTCCACATATAATTGCTGTTGCCCAGTTTACATTTGCAAATTCATTTGCAGTTTTCAATGAAAGAAAATGTCTGGGTAAATAATAAAGGACTTGATCATTATATTGTAAAGAATATTACTATTATTCACACAAGCACCAGAGGAGGAGATTGGGGATTAATGCTAAAACATTTTAATTTCTCTAATGCCATAAACCAATAATACAACAACACTTAATGCACTTGAAAGAAAAATCTTAACAGCTCAAATGGTAAAATCATACCAATTACATCTAGAGCTTTGATTTGATCCATTGTACAACTCCTGCAGGTAACTTATCATATCACTAACTGGCTAATCTATGAACAAATCTAATTTATGAGAAACTCAGTGATAAAAGTACAGTACATCATTTCCAGACTTGATATGGCAAAAATCTCTGTTTTCTTTTTTCCTAACTTCCTTGGAAACTTGGCTATGTAAACTTCTCAAGTAAATTCCCTTAAAAATAAATCATCTTGTCTTACCTCTGTGCTCACCTCTCTTTCTCACAGTGGCACTAAAGAAATAACAATGCTGACCTGCTTTGCACAGTTATGGTGAAGCAGGGGTAATGACATGCTTTGATTTCTGGAAAAGCACTACCTCAGTGCTGTGCATAATTATTACTTTTTCAATGAAGACGTGGATGAAATTATATACCATTCAGTTAAAACTGAAAAGGGGGGAAAGAACTGGAAATCCTAGTGAAAAGGAAAATCTCTAATGCTGATCAAAACTTGTCATCTTTCTTTCTTTGTTTTTGTAGCATTTTAAACTACAAAAGTAGAGGGAAGGATTCCCTTCACCATCTCCAAGAACTGGATAAATCCTGAAGCAAAAATATTCAGGAGCAAGAGATTTTTTCTTTTATCAGAATGAAACAAAGTCATCTCTTTTTAATTCCTTCAACTTTTTTTTCTTTCTAATTCCTATTTAAACAATTTGTAATTATTTGATCATGACAATCTTCTTCTTTAAATTAACCATGTCTGCTTCTACATTGGCCAGTATGGAGTACTGCTTAAGATGTTGTAGTTAGACTAGAAAGCTTCAGGTATGGCCATCCTTGATCTTGATCTTGGAGTCCCTGGGTGACATTGGGTCAGTCTCTCTATGGTTTGCTACTGGGAAGATAATTTTAGGGGGGGGGGGAATCTCACAAGTTTGTTGCCTTTAGCTCTCATGGAAAAGACAAGATACAAATCAAGTAATCTGTCCATCAATCAAACTATGTTCATGCAGAAATCAAGACACTGCATTGTGAAGCTTCTCTTTAGGGAAAGGGGAAGATATCTAAGGCTGACAGCGTAACCTAGATTTTGTCTTCACCCTCCCTCTTTGTTCCTGCAAAATTAAAATGGCAACCCAATTAAAATAGCTGAACTTGATGGATTTTATTGATGAATAACCTGTGATGAATAACCTCAAAATGTTATTGATGAATAAGAATGAATAACCTCAAAAGATTATTGATGAATAACCTCAAATCACAAACCTGTGATTTGAGCTCTTGAGTATGAAATTCAGTTTTAGCCATAAAAGGAATCGTTGTCTATGAATATAAGAATGTTATTCCCTGATTATGACAGCAAAGAGTAATAGTTTTTAGGATCTCACTACTATGAATTAGCAATGAACTGGATTTTTGTAGTACAGAGCTGGTAGCTCTATTCATGACCTCAAATCACTACAAGTATGACTAGCATTCAAGTCATTGATCCATACTCTCCTATCGTAATGACCATAAACACAACCCCTACCAAATAACCTGGGAATTCATTTTCAGATGAACAAAACAAGAGTTTTGCAGATATGTGTGAATACCATCCCTTTTGAGACTCTCAAAGAATGCTCCCAGTGAAGATGGAACCAGATTTTCTTTTTCGGCACTCAATAGATTTTGCTTTTCTTAAACTACTGTCACTCCCCTTTCCACCCCCAAAATCAGAACAAATTGTGTTTCCTGATCTTGGGGGATACTTTAAAGGGTAAAATAATCTCCTGGGATTCTAAAGAGTCTTATTTTTCTGCTTAACATCTCCTGATAAAATAGAACCTTGTATCTCACCTATTCTATATAGGTCTCTTCCTAATTGTTCCTATCCATTCTACCTGGCCCAGTGGGAAGGACATACCCCAGGTCCTACCAGTTAAGGAGTGTCAGCTGGTGGGGTCCATGAGGATAACTTTTTATGGCATGGTGGAACAATTGGTGGTGTCATGGTTAGATTAGCCTCAACCCTGCTGGCATTTCATAAAGTCCTGAAAACTTGGATAGCGCCCCATATGTATGACAGACCCATCTCCTAGTTATGCTGATGGTTGTTTTATGATGCTTGGCTGCTATATGCTTGGCTGCTATACGCTGTGCATTTCTTATATATGTTTTATTTTATATGAGGTGTTTCATTTGTTTTATTGCATATGTTATGAGATTGGCAGCTATATACATTGATTTTAAAAAAAAATAGAATAATTGAAGGCAGAAAAACCAGCCGTGTCCCAGTTGAAGGGTTGATGTCTATACATCTTAAATTTGTCAAGGTTAAGAAACACTGAATCTACTCCTAATCCAAGTCAAACCCTGGATTCTGCCTACCTGATTTAAAAGCATTCTTGTTTTTGAAGCTCACCTAATGTTTTTCCAGTGGGGTGTCATTTTTTAAGTATACAAAGGTCACTAATGAAGCACACTGTGCTCTAAAGCAGCAGCATAAGGGAAACCCTAGAATGGAAATGTAAATTTCTCATTCTGGAATTGATGAAGACAGCAGGTCTCTGCAAAACAGAACGCCAACATTACTTGCTTCTTAAGAGATGTGCAGCAGGAGAGAACTAATAGAAAAATCTCCTGTGTTCCCGGCAAAAAGATGGCTGAAACAGAGCCAACACACTAAATAAGATGCAATCAAGAGACAAGACTGTCTCTCTTCAGTATTTTGCTGGACTCGTGATCCTGCCAGCTGAGGGGCAGATTAATGCCTTTTGCGTTCATCACTAGGAGAGAACACTATCCCACAGCAGGAGCAAAATATTAAGCACCTGCTCAGAAATAGCTGACAGATGGCAAAGGCATCCATCCACAGCTGCATTTTAGAAGCCTACTTACAGCACATCATTTATCAATCAGGGAATATATCTTGAAAAATATAGAGCTCGGAGTGAAATCACGGCACTTTCATCAACTGCAGGGTAAGGTTGTTTGGCCGTTTGGTGCTATTTACGAATGGCTCTTAGAAACCCCTTAAGCATCATTTTTCCTCTGCCGACATAGCAACAGAAGAGCTTTGAAATAAAAGGGGCTGGGTGAGTTTCCAAATTCTTCCATTTAAATAAAAACCAGGGCTAGGAGGTCGATATATGTACAGGTTTGGTCCTTGGCACATTATTTTTCTGGCTATTTAGCCTTTCTAAATAGTTTTGCAAAATAATGAGTGGAAAAGTACTAAGAAAATGTGCTTTTTTAAAAATCCAGTGTTCAGAGGCAAGGAATTGGAGGCCTTAAATAATCTCAATAGAGGGTTTTTGAATACCGTCTTTTGCCAACACTCTAGTCCTAATGTAGCACCTAAAGCTGACATTCATTTCAGGGTACAAAATCTGAATGCACTGGTCCTTTTCAAATTAGGCGTTAATTACTAGGTCAAACCAGGCTACACCTAATGGGCTATACACACATTTTAAGGCTGATTTACACATAATGAGATGGCTCCAGATATAATTAACAGCTCTACTGAAATAAACAGAACAATCTTAATCCTGTCTGTAAAATCACATTAATACCCTTGGATCCAATTCATCTCCCCACCCCTTCCAAAGTTTAGCTTTCAAGCTGCTATACAGGTCATTTCTACCATTCAGAGGCTTAATGTAATTGTGTTGCTTATAAAATATCACTTGTTGAACTGATCCTCTAGAACAGGGGTATCAAACTCACGTCGTCATGACAGTGTCACGGGACTTCCCCCCCTTTCACTAAACCGGGCAGGGGTGGGGCCAGCACATGACACATCCGGCCTGCAGGCCATGAGTTTGACACCCCTGCTCTAGAAAGTCATTTCTTTTATCTGATCTAGAAATGTTTTTAAGCAACTTGCCACAACTAGGAAGCACAGAAAAAGGACACAACATGCAGCATACATATTTGTTTTCCACACAAACTAAAAATTATTACTGTAGTTTAGTTTAGCCTAACAAGGAATACCACATGAAAAATGATATGAAAAAAATTCTGAGCAATGATTAAAAAAAAACTTTTAAGGTTTTCTGTCCCATTTTGCAACTGGTGGCAAATCTGTATTGGGCATGCCTAGAGCTTTTTTTGCTGTAGGTTTTGCTCCACAGCTGCTTTTTCAAGAGTCAACTGCACTTTCTGATTTTTCTTTGAAGACATTTCGTTTTTCATCCAAGAAGCTTGTTCAGCTTTTCTTCAGAGGAAAAACCAGAAAGGCCAGTTGACTCTTGAAAAAACACCTTTGGGACAACCATGATCTGGATGACTGAGAAGCTCCATAAACATATAGTTGTTGCTATTATTCCATTATTATTATTATTATTTTGTAGAGGAAGCAACCTATTGAATTTTATGTACAGTGAACATTTCTATACCAATTTATATCATTACCCAGCCCTTGCCATCACAATATAAAGCCTGGGATTAATCATCCTAACAATAGCTGGGTTAAATCACTAGTGAGGAAGGTCTGCTCTTTTAATTATGGTTCACTCAATTTTCCAGAGCCAAACTACATGTTACATTATAAGATAATATGCAGATGCTTCTCAATTTTTTGTTTACTTAAAACTAAGAAAGAGTGCCCTGATCAAGATTATTTTGAGCACAAAAGTGGAAGTGAGGGGAAATTTAATTTCTCCCCATTTTGAACATAATGTCCTTATCTGGCCAATGTGCTTAATGCTCGATAATTAAAAAGTAGAAGCCAGCTGTTGAACTCTTACAGCGACATCCTGTCTATAGAAAAAAAAAGGACATATCATTTACACAAAGGGCATAAAATGAAAGGTAGTTTTGGCATTTTACATGTTACAGACTTTAACAGCCTAAGTTTGTTTATTCAAATTGCTGCATCAGTTTAGGTGTTTTAAAATTAGAATTCTGCATTAAACATTTTGTGTGCATTTCTGCTTCGATGCATGAACTTTTGTTTCTATTTCTTCAAACATTTCTGATATTTGAAAATTCCAAGTAGGAGCAGATTAAAAATTCTGGAACAAGAAGTTTACATCTATAAAGTTTACTGTTATTGAAGCAGTATTTCAAAGATTTATTTATTTAGCATATTTACTTAGCCATCCACCTATTGGAGCAGTATTTCAAAGTATTATTTACTTATTTAGCATATTTATATAAGCCACCCAAAATGGACCCTTTCTAATCTTTAATCCAGAAAATGTAGGCACTCTCCAGATGCACTGACTTCGATTCCTAGAATGTTGTTTTGCAATAAAATTCTGCCCAATCAGGTTGAAGAAAGTAAGTCTAACAAAGTTTACCATATCTGGGCTGCCACTAGATTGATAGAATCTACCACTAGATAGCAGCAAAGAGATAAATGCATCTCTTAACTCTTTATTACCATCTAGTGCTCACCTGGATTTCTGCAGCACAAGATATGGCAAGTGCAGTTTATTTTATCCCGACAGGTGATGTGAACCAAAGAGCAATGGAGGGAATCGAGGCATATGATGGAAGAAGGATGAAGTGGACACAGCAATATAAATCTAAGGCCTCAGTGGTCAATCTCCAATTTGACTACGGCATCTGGATCCAGCCATTGAGAAAGATTAACAATGCACATTTACTTAGAAATATATTCCCACTGTATTCAGCAGATTTTTTTCCCCCATGTTTGATAAAGAGGATTCCAGCATAAAAAAGAGATTCATAAAACGTGAGAATTTCTCTTGTCACATCTGACTGTGGAACTTTTCTAGAAGTAAAAACAGTAACACTGCTAGCATGCCTGGGTTTCTTGCTGCCTTTTGAATACTAATCGTTGATTAAGCAAATGTTTAACTTCTAAAGAACTAGAATTGTCTTTTTCTGGTTTGTTGGCATTTCCTTTTGAATAAATGCTACCAAACCAAAATAATAATAATAAAATGACAGAGAATCTGTCACATGCAATAGGTAGTTTTAAGCAATTCACAAGATATCCTTTCTTAAAATACATTAGGAGAATTCAGAAACATAAAAGAGAAAATAGGTACTGGGAAAGGCACAAGGAAAGATAAGAGGATTCGTTTAAGACAGTAGCACTGGACTAAAACCTGGATCAAAGTCTTCAAGCTATACAGTAATGTCATTGTGAGCCACATGGTATGGAGTCAAGGAAGGTATTAATTCATTTCAAGCATCCCTCTCGTCTTTCATCTTTATGAGCTGAACAGTAAAGAACTCTTTATTCGTTATCTTTGTTCAATGAAACTGTAAATAAGCAAGAGCTAAACTCTAATTGTAATAAGAAAAGCTGGTGAGAATTTAAGACATCTGTGCAGGCTTGACTTTTCCATCTTGCTTTAAACAAACAAATAAGAACCAGAATTTTCCATTTTATTTTGATAGTCAGGGACATATTCTTCCACCCAGATCTGGGTCTGTAGAAGTCATGGAGGATCTTTCTGCTTCACATACCTAAATGGGACATTAGAGTAGGAGGGGGGTCACCATTATTCTGCCATGTAAAGTTTAAATTGGATTAAATGATCCAATCTTTTAATGATGGTATGTGCGTGTGGCTCATCAATTTTGGATCCTGTTAGATGCAAGTTTGTCACTAAATTATGTCTCCATATTAACTAATTGCCCTTGCACCATTTGAACTATTTCTTGGAGAGTTAACTTCCCTTTTTACATACATGATTGAGACACAGAGAAACAGGGCCTCTCTAGCCACTCTGTCTTTGTGGCTTAGTGATCACCCTATAGTATATGGCCTTGTGAGAGAAGGGGTGAACAATAGAACAGTGAGGAATTGGACTTGTATTTGCCCTATCCATAGAGAGGCAAATCCAGTAATGCCACTGCATATTTTTCTTCTAAGGGTGAGAGAGTAGGAAGGAAAGTGATAGTTTTCAGGTTTTCTTTGCCGAGAGAACTAAAATCACGGCCACCATCTGATCAAGTCACCCTAAGACTAATGTGCTTATGGCTCTTGAAAATGACTGAACTGACTGGGACAGGGATCACTAGGTGTTGCTTGTATGAAAAAAAGAGGAAGATAGTGCTAGCAACCCCAAAGGCAGACATTAGATCTAAGATTTCAAACAGGACACTGATGGTACTGTACAATCTATCCTTGGTAACTACCAACACCTTGGCTCAACTGATTTCAAACACAAATATTTCATTTTACAAAGCCAAGCATCAGTTTCAGCATCATTATTTCCCAAGAATATTTCAGCCTCATGGAAACTGCTTGTCCATTTTTAGAACCTAAAAAATGCTAGCTAGGCCTAGCTGAGTGATTTCTTTGTGAGCAGGCCCACTGCCCAGGCCAAAACATGAACAATAAGATATAGACTGCCACAGAATACTGTGATTACTTAGGAGCATTTTGCAAAGTAACCATTTAGGAATGAGCAATTCTCCCCGTAGAAGCCAATGTATGCCTTGAAAATTCCAATTATATCCTCTCAGCTCTAAAGATTGGGAACCGTTGCCCTAGGAAATTGCTCTACACTAAGGGAAATAATGGCATCAGCCTCTAGTCTGCCAAGTATTTTTTATCACAGCTGATAGTCCATCATAAAGCTCAATATTTATTCTTGGAAACCCCTAGTTTAGGTATGTATTCTGAAGCAAAGCCAACTTCATCATTCAAGAATCATCCGCAAATTCAGAGATCAAAAATTGCATCTAAATGTTGTGAGGTAATTCTTGACTCATAAATTTACATACAAAAAATATGTCTATATTTTAAAAGGAAATGCCTGCCAACTGCATTGGCAAGAAGAAATGTGTACTAGTCATATAAATTAGAATGGGGAGAAACAGTTTTTTGTCCATTTTTAAAATTCACAGTCTAATATGGAAGCGTAAAGAGGGAGAGAATGTCATTTTAATGCACAGTTAGGCAAGCTACATTGCTCTATGCCAAGAGTATGTTATTGACAGTTACAACTCAAAATGTGTACAAAGTTGTCTCCATTACTGCAAAATACATGCCAAAATGTTGAATTAATGTCAGCAAAGAAACAATGATCTTGAGATAACAATATGCCTTGAATTGACCACTGGAAGTAGAAAACATCATAGAAAACTGTCATTTTGTGGTCACCTGGATTCTTGCAGCTAAAATGTTTGATCAGTGTACTCGTTGTGACTCAATGGGCAAAATTTGATCATATCAAACCTAATAAATGGAGTAGCCTGAAAAAAATCACATGAGCAATTTGGAAGTGCATTTGGATTCAATGTTGTGACCAACCACTCAAATAATTTGGAATTTATATTAGTTTATGCAGTGTTGCTCTTATTGTTAAATATATATGTTTTTATATTGTTATGATTACCCTATAATTACTGCAATATAACTTACAAGGAATCCCCATTTATCTTGCAATTACTTATAATGTGATTTATGCTACCTCCTTAATTAATCAATCTACTTTAGGTCTGCCGTGTATTTTGAATCAGGATTAGTGAGATATCTGTTTTAAAAACCTGAATCATAAGAATTTTAAACAACCAGTCAGAACTGCACTTCATTGAATATAAATAAAATCCTGATGGTGAGGAAAAACACTGTCACATCTCCTTCCCACGTAGATAAACCTTTCTTTGGGTGCCATTAAGAAATAAGTTTACTTTTATTCTACATAATATAGTAACCCAGTATGCTTATTGTTTCCAAACACTGCAAAATATTTTTATAAAAATGGAGGAAGAATGGAGAAAGGGGAAAGCAGAAAAAAAGACAATTTCTTTATTTTTCCTAAAAAACCAACTTTGTCAGCCCTTCTTCATCATACAGTTACTTAGCAACAGTAATTCCATCCATCCATCCATCCAGACTATAACCTTCTTTTGTAGGATCCAATCAGGTTTAGTCACCAGGAGAAGAAGCAATAGCACTTAGACTTATATATTGCTTCACAGTGCTTTACAGCTCTCTCTAAGCACTTTAGAGTCAGCATATTGCCTCCATGATTTGGGTACTCATTTTACCCACCTCAGAAGGATGAAAGGCTGAGTCAACCTTAAGCCTGGTGAGATTTGAACTGTCAAATTACAGGCAGCTGGCAATCAGCAAAAGTAGCCTGTAGTACCACACTCCAACCACTGCGCCACTGCTGCTCATAGTTTAGCCTTCCGAACTTTTGCATTCATGCTGAAGCCCATCGTCAGGGAATTTCTCTGTAGCAGAATGTGTGCTTTGGGCTATTCTATGTGTAGTATTTATATGGTGCCTGGTTGTGTGTGGCTTTTTAGTTGTTGATTGGGGTATTGATGGCTGGCTATTAAGTCACTAAATTAGCCTTTGTTTCCTTGTGTTGCCAAGCCATCGGCTCCTAAGTATTTCATAAGCTGAGGGTAAATCAGCACTCCTGTTGATTGACAAGGGGCCCATTTTCCACGCTTCAACCCCCTTCCTTAAGTTTCTCTCCTGTTGGAAGCAATGTTTTATTTATTTTTTATTTATTTTATTTTGTCAAGCGATTATAAGATAACAGGTATAAGTATAAACATAGTTAGGAATACATGAAATGGATACATATAAGAAAAAAAAAACAATAGGACAGGGATGGTAGGCACGTTGGTGCGCTTATGCATGCCTCCTACAGACCTCTTAGGAAAGGGGTGAGGTCAATAGTAGACAGTCTAAGGTTAAAGTTTTTGGGGTTTGGGGAAGAAACCACAGAGTAAAAGATGCATTGCTGCCTGGTTTCAAACCAGGGACCTTTTGTGTATTAGGCAAACATGATAACCACTACACCACAGGTTATTATTATCATGTGTTATTCCAACACATGAATTTGTTTCCTCCCACACTGGGGAGGAATAATCTCTTTTCAATTCCTATTGTGACATTTAAATGATAAACTCAAGAGTAAGTGTAATGTTATTAATAATCTTTGTTGGCTGCTCTTGAGCTTTTCCTTCCCAAAAAAGCAAAATAAAAATACTTTAGCAAGCAAATGTCAAAGAGATGTTGTCTGGGAGGTATTCATTTAATTGATTACTTACATGAATCTATTCAATATCATTCTATACCTATTTTCACTCTTCTACATTATTTGTAAGAAAGGAACTTATATTCTGTGCTTTGAAAAGTTCATGGCTGTTTACCCAAGATATATGTTCCTCAGATGTACAACTTCAAGTCCTTCTAACCTCAACATAGGTTAGGAAGATTGGAGTAACAGAGACATAATATTAGAAGAGCTATTTAGGCCAATATCCCAACACTATTTTGGATAATTGGTTACACTGTTAAGTTATTCTTGTATTTAGAAATTCTTGTATTTATTCTTGTATTTTTGGGGTAATATTCAATTGGAATCTGCTATTCTGTAACTTGAATTATTCTTGTTCCATACTTCATATTTTTTTTTAATCAAGATTAATTGTGGACAGCTTTTTTCAGTCTATCAGCTTTAAATTTTAATATCCTAACAATCCCAGAGGTTTTCAAGTTCATTATCCAAAACTGGACACAAGATTGAGGGGAATAATTACTATATGTAATACATAAACTGTACTTTTGTGGCTGCTGTCTATAATTGCATTTCCCTTTTTGCAGGCCACTAAAAATATTGACTTGCATTCAACCTGTTAATTTTTACCCAAATATCATTACTAAGTCACTTAGTCCTCATTCTATATAGATATCTGCATTTAATTGTTGCTTCTTAATCTGTTTTTAAAAATGTAACCATGTTACTTTGATACAATTGATGCTGTTGATACTAAATGCGTATGGATTTTTTTCTTTTCTATTCTCTTCCATTCTGTTTATTTGAATCACAATCAATGTATATATATATTCACTTCTTGTTATATAATCACTATTATATTTCTTCCTTTTGACATTGTAGTCGTTTCTATTTTACTATTACTATTAAAAATAATTTAATTTTTAAAAAAATTAGACCATTTCCCAAGCTAATAAGGTAGTTTATTTCTGTCTTCTACCACACTAACTAGCTATCCTTTTGTACCATTTGTTCATTTCATGAATATTTTCTCTACCATTAAAAACATATATGGAAAAACAGAGCTGTTTACTGAATTCAGTGGATAGAATTCACTGGATAAAATGTGGGTAGAATTCACATTTAACTAGTTTGCTGTTCAAAACGTCACTGGAATCTTACAACTACTGTACAGTATTTCTACATTCTACAAAATAAGTTATCTAATCAGTTATCCAGTAGCACAATTTTTCTACCATTGGACAAGCCTCCTGATTCCTTGTTTGTTCAGATTTGGGAGATTTGCAAAGACATTTGCAAAGAAGTTCAAACGTTCTACTACATCAAGGACATGATGAGAAACCCAAATAAGCAAATAGACTTTCAGCCTCCTGCTGATTGCAATGCTGTTGCTGGATGGCCAGGAGCTGAGTAACTCATACAGAAAAATGCATATTTGAGTGCTAGGATTATTAAGCAAGACACTGATGCAGGATCTTTCGGAATTTGTGAACTAATAATCTTCCTGGGCTTTTTTTAACTTAAAGAGATGTCCACCATGGTCTTTGTCTCATTTCTGACACCCACCCTGGGGGAATTTAGAGGACAAGAAGAATGACAGTCTCACAAATCTTACACCTCCACGTGGAATAAACTGCACAGTAATAACATTTCATAAAGCTGCCCAGCCAGCCAGCCAGCCAGCCAGCTTCCCTGGTGAGATGCTTTTTATTATGTTCAGTTCCAAGTGCCATTTCCCTAATGCCGCTCATGCATCTTTTACTGGGTTACAATTCAAATCTGTATTCACCTGCTCGCCCATCCCCACCCCTTGGTAAAGAGGCACGGCAGTGGGCCAGCTACTTGCAAATGAAGTGTGTCATAAAACGGCATGGGTTCCTTTGCAATTTAGTCCGTGGACAAAACTCTCCATGATTTGGAGGGGAGGGCAGGGGAAGGGGGTTTGGAAAGCAGGCAGCGGCAATAATACATCCTTCAACTGCACTGCTTTCTTAGCTCCATTTGGTGTAGTGCATTGAATTCTTTGCTAAGCATCCCTGCAGAAGGAAGGCCGGGACCCTTAGTGGCTTGTACCTTTTAGAACAAGATTCTAGGGGAGGCGAAAATTAGAAAAGCAAAGCAAAATCCCATCAAGGTATATAGTTGGCTGCAGCTTTGTTTCTCTTTAGGTCTCTTGCAAATTTATTCTTGATTGAGTGGCAAGCAAGAATAGTTTGACCTGGCACCATGATCCTCCCTCATGATTTTTGATTTAAGTTGTTTGGGATGCATCCCATCTTACCCTGAGATCTAGTCAGAGGGCTGAAGGTTTCAGGGAAGCTCTCTGATATTTTAAAAAGTGCACACAAGAATGTGTGGGATGCCATCAGGGACAAATGTTATTTTTACACTCATTTTGCATTTTCTGAATTTCTGTTTTTCTCTTCCTTTCCTAGGTTGAGCACATATGTTACCTGACCATCCTGGGAATGCTAGAATGGTGCTTCTCCTTTCAGCACTTCAGTGAAGCAATGTTGCGATGGTGAGTTTTTTCCTCCAGCTCCATTGGATTTCCAAATAATTTATAGGATCTGAACACTACAGTGGCTTAATCCTTCCAGACACAATATGAAATGTGGAGAAGGAAAAGGAACAAATAAATAGGCTTCAGATTTCATGAAAGCAGAAGAATTAAGTCAGTCACCATGAAAGTGTCTTAATTATATACTTAACCTAAGTAATATTGCTTAGTGAGGAACTCAAAGAAAAAAGCATTTCTTCTACCCAGACTTCCATCTTCTGGTGAAATGTCTTGTGACAAATTTTCTATTGTGTTTAAATGTTGACTGTGCAGATATCAGCATAAAAATGTATCCACGTACACAACTGAGGACAAAAATAGATGAGACACTGTCTTTGCAATTAAGGACTGCGTGGAAGTTTCAAAAGTAAAGCATTAAATGTTTGTCTGTGTTTGTGTAACAAAGAGACAGATTCAATCTGAAAGTCATACCGACTATGTGTACCATACAATAGCATTTTTAATAGTCTATTCATGAACTTCCTGGTGATGTATGTTCCCCAAGATATTTCCTTAGACATAGGAAATATGTCTCAAATCCTTTAGCAGGGAATCAAATTGTTCTTCGAGTGTTCAATTTTAATTTAGAGGAGGTAATAATATAGACATATAAAAATACAAATGGGATTCATGTGAAAAAGGGAGCTATGAAGAACAAAATATAATATCTGCATTGTGACAAAGAACATCTGGCATGCTCCCTCATTAGCAGTCCATAGTGAGCCCCAGCTTAAATACTGTCTGAAAGGCAAGTCTTAGACAGTAGAATGAAACACAAATTTGATAACATTACTAGAGAAAGACAATCATTGCAAAGGATTAAAAACTCCTGGGGGGGACTGTACCTCACAAGAGCAGAGACAAATGTCTATCAAAACAACCATGTGAACTTCACCAAGAAGGCTTGAAACTATCGGAAGGGAGACAGAGGCACAGTCTAATAAGAAGGTCTTTATGGGCTGCCACAAAAAAGAGGGAGTCAACCTATTCTCCAGAATACCTGAAGGCAGGACAAGAAGCAATGGATCGAAATTAAACAAGGAGTGAAGCAACCTAGAACTAAGGAGAAATTTCCTGACATAACAATTAATCAATGGATCAATTTGCTACCAGAAGGTAGGGGTGCTCCAACACTGGACATTTTTAAGAAGATATTAGAAAAATAAGTTGTCTGAAATGGTATAGAGTTTCCTGCTTGAGCAGAGGATTGGACTCAGGGGTGGGTTTCAGAAATTTTAGCAATGGGTTCTCTGCATGGTTGCTGGGTGGGCATGGTCTAGTTGGCCTCCTGCACCATGGTGGGGGGGGGGTTGCCCTCCCCGGGCTCCGGAGACTTTCCTTGAGCCTCCGGGAGGGTGAAAATGGCCTCCCCAGGTTCCAGTGGTTCTCTGGAAGCCAGAAATGGGCCCATTTCTGGCCTCTCTGAACTTCTAGGAAGCCCATTTTTTGCCTTCCGTGAACCTCTGTGCGTGCCCTGCACTTACCTGCATTCAGGTAAGTGCAGGGCTGCGTGGGGACTCCTGGGAAGGGCGGGGTGGAGCGGGGTGGGCAAGGCAGGGCCAGCCAGGAATGGGATTTGGGGATTCTCCAAACTGCACAGAATCTTAACTAGGGGCTCTTCCAAACCCCTGCAAACCCTCAGCAGCCCACCCCTGATTGGAGTAGAAGACTTCCAAGATCCCTTCCAACTCTGTTATTCTGTTGTTCTGTTACAGGATATGCTTAGAAACATGGCTACACATGACAATGTACATGGCAATAAGTAGCCTTAATGCGTGGGCAGTAGGCAGAATGGTTTTATATGTACCAAAGCCATATAGCTCTGAATAAGAGGCAGTTTAGTGTAGTGGTTAAGGTACTGGCCTAGAAACCATGAAAGTGGAATTCTAGGCCTCCCTTAGGCATGAAAATTCAGTCTCTCTCAAACTACCCTACCTCATAGGATGTTGCATTGTGGGGAAAAGAGAAGATGGGACTATTAAGAAAGATGGCCACTTTGAATTACATATAAAAAGGCAGAAAATAATAATAATCCCAAAACATTTGGAGTACCACTTGAACATCATTGGCATTGACAAAATCACCACCAATCATTTGCAAAAGGCACCTGACATCCTGTGACAATATCTTTAACCCCCATCAAACAACATCTGTCTATCTAGGTCACTGGGAAGAATTTGACAGGTGGCAAAAATGCCCAATCCAGTCTAAACAGCTGTTGACCGTGCAGCTGACAATAAATTAGATAAACAAGTGCACAAAAATAACAAGTCAGTAGACACTTCAGAAGCTTTGTGCAAAGATCAATGGCATAGTGGAAAACACAGTTGCTGTTCAATGGTGATAGACTAGGAGAGGTTAATATTGAGAGAAGAATCTTTCAAGGAGACACACTATCACCATTGCAGTTTGTCACTGCATTGATTGCTCTGTCAACAATACTGAGCAAGTCAAGTCATGGTTATCAAGCATAAAAAACACCTGCCAGGCTATCCCACGTCCTTTCCATGGACAATCTAAAGCTGTAGGAAAAACACCAACAGAAATGGAATTGCTGTTCAACACTGTCTGAATATACAGCTAAGATATTGTGCCATCCTGTAAGGGGAGAATAATGGGAACCCCCCTTCTAGCAAGTTTGGGAGGCCTGAGATGGGTTCAACATGGATGTTAATTTCCTGATGCAAGTATAAAAGGAAATTTGTAATCAGCATGCACATCTGATGAAATGGTAGCTGACAAGGACATCGTAGTTCCCTATATGCTGAAATGAGGGGTGGGGGTGAAGCTATGGAGAAAAGAGGAAGTGTATGCTTAAAGTACATGTAGAAATAACCATATTGTAACGTTGAGGTCAAAGGAATGGAAAACTGCCCCTGTTGCTAGGACAATATGGACAGATCTCAAAAGTCAGATGGTTTATGGTTTTAAAGCAAGGGTCTTCAAACTTGGCAAGTTTAAGACTTGTGGATTTCAACTCCCAGAATTCCTAAGCTAACATGATTGGAAGAGGAATTCTGGGAGCTGAAGTCCGCAAGTCTTAAAGCTGTCAAGTTTGAAGACCCCTGTTTTAAAGTATAAAAGATAAAGTTGAATAATGGGAGGTTGCCAATCAGCCACAAGCTGTCCCTTTTGCCTGCTTGTCTGATTGACCCTCACTGCAATCTGATTAATATAAGAATAGAATAGAATTCTTTATTGGCCAAGTGTGGTTGGACACATAACGAATTTGTCTTGATGCAAATACTCTCAGTATACATAAAAGAAAAGATACATTCATCAAGAATCATAAGGTACAACACTTAATGATAGTCATAGGGTACAATAAGCAATCTAATCACACTAGAAAATAGTCAATATAAATCATAAGGATACAAGCAACAAAGTTACAGTGCTTTATGTTTGTTATGCTTTAAATTCTAATAAACCGCTGAATCCTTGGGTGAGTTTTTTGTGGTGTGCTATCTGTTCAATTGTTATTAAGTGCAGCTATCTTCATAATCAGGTTTCCCCCCTGACACACCCTTAGCATCAACACAGAAAAAATAGTGAAAACAGAAGGAATCCCTATGAAAATAACATCAAGAGTCTCGATGAAAAAGATCTCTAGAAATAGTTGGGCATTTTTCAGACTGCCAACATCAAACACTCATGCAGTCATTAAGTGAACCAGGCTTCCCCATTAACTGCTTGTTAGAAGCTGTCTGGGAAGGTTGCAAAGGATCATTACGTGTTCCTGGATGCTGCAACCATCATAAATACTGTATGTGCAAATTGCTAGGCATCTAAATTTTGATTTTTGGCCATGGTGATGCTGCGACCATCATAACTGCAAGGACTGGTCATAAGTCACTTTTTTCAATACATTGTAACTACCTGGAATTGACTGGATTCAAAGTAAATAGAAGCCCTGGTAGGAAAAGAAGAAAAAATAAGAAGAATAAATCACATCATTTATCCACACAGTGATGTTGACAAGAAGCATATGTGGGGGTGAAATATTGCAAGTACATGAGACAGTTGAAAAAGAAAAAAAGGGCACTGGAAGAATATCTGAAGGACAGTGAAGAAGATGCATTGAAAATAGGACACTAACAGTGGTGGGATTCAATTTTTTTTTACTACTGGTTCTGTGGGCGTGGCTTGGTGGGTGTGGCAGGGTAAAATCTCCAGTCACAGGTGATATTTGCTGGTTCTCCGAACTACTCAAAATGTCTTCTACTGGTTCTCCAGAATTGGTCAGAACCTGCTGAATACCACCTCTGGACTTTATGAAGTATTACTGAATCCAAAGACACCTAGCCTATAAGAATGGCCAAATAAAAAATAGAAAAGAGACAGGGCATGAACAGAACATTAAAAATTTGAAAGCAAAGCAAATGACAAGACCCAGCAAAAGCTAAGAGCAGGAAAGTTGAAGAAAGAGACAGAGAGCTAATTTTGGCTGTAGAAGACCAAGCCTTAAGAACAAATGCATACAAAGCCAGAATTAAGAACAGCAACAGACAGCAAATGTCTCCTCCACAAAAAACTGAAGAAAGAGTGGGCCACTTAGTTAGCTGCTGTAAGATCTTAGACTCACTACAAATAGTGGCAAAGTGGCAACAATGATGTGTTGAAATAGCTGCAAGAAATAGCAGTTTACCTGCAAAAAAAGTTAATTTAAGACCGATCTACAAGATCTTGTCAAGCATCACGTCTACAAACAGTTAATAAAGAGATACTATTTTCAGGAGACAACATGCACTAACCTTTTCTTTTTATGACATGATGACTAGTAAGTATTCATTTGTAAGCAAAATCACAATTTAAATAGTTTAAGGGATTATTTTGCCAAAGGCAGCAGGATGGTTTCTTTTCCTAAATTTGTATTGGCTTCCATCTTGGGAGACAAACAATTAAAAAAAAATACAATAAGCTAACAATTATAAATAACATTAAATAGCAGCCAAGCAGAAACACATAATACACTTCCACTGACATTTTTATGACCCTTTAATCCCTTGTTTTAGGGTAGAGTCAGGGCAACTGAGAGGAGCTGAGCATTTACTGGCTGGATGGCCTTCCCAATGCCTATGCGGAGTTTGCAGCAGATATTTTCTCTTTGTGCCCTGATAGGGAGGGAAACATTTGATACGGCCCAGGATTGAACTCTCAACCTTTCTAGTGGGAGGTAAGCATCTTCACCTCTAGGCCACTGCACTGCTCTAGACAATTCAGCTGACAATACAGCTGAATTAATCATGAGTGTCTGTGAACAACTCCTGTTGGTCCAGGAACCAGGTTCAATTGCTACAAGTTGTACTCATATTGTGCTGGCCACAACCGTCACCTACTATTCAAGCAGAAGCCATGAGTCCAGGGTTATTAGGGCTAACTTGAGATACTTTGTTCCCCATCCAGACCTTCACCAGTCTGAAGACAGCAACAGGGCCTCCACAACATCATTTAGATGGCCCATTAAGAGACAAATCTAAGGTCCTGTGTTTGGGAATAAAAGTTAAATGGTTGCTTATTTGTTATTGTAGCTACCCATCTTTAAAAGATACAGGAATTGGATGGCTAGCGTAGCTGCAGTGCAAATGGAGGGGGGGAGGTCATTTTGTAAGTACTAGAGGGTATGACCTAACAGTGAGATGCAGCAGCTAAAACGGTTTATGCAACTTCAGGCTGCATTAACAGAAGCGTTGCAGGCAGATCTCAGGAGAAAATCATTTCATTGAACTCTGTATTGACTGAATCACAGTTACAATACTCTCTCTAGGTTCCATTTTAAAAGGGTCAAGGAGCAGATCAAGTTATTCAGAGGACAACCACCATGTTAAGACGTCTAGAGCCACATTTTATGAAGAATGTTGATAGGAATTTTAAAGTTTGACATGATTTTAAGGCTTACTGCTTTATTACGTTCATAAAAGAAATCTCTCCGTTTTTTCAGAAATGTACATAAGGTGAAATCGTGCAATTATAGCTCATAAGGGAGATTTTTAGCCATCACTCTGCTAAACAAATAATTCTCTCAACACTGTCCAACTATTTACAAAGTCTGCATTACTAATACTATTAATCTTCTCATCACTCCTTATTGCCCATTCCCTCCCACTAGTGATTGTATGACTGTAACTTAGTTGCTTGTATCCTTACGATTTATATTGACTGTTTCCTAGTATGATTTGATTGCTTATTGTACCCTATGACTATTATTAAGTGTTGTACCTGATGATTCTTGATGCTTGACGAATGTATCTTTTCTTTTATGTACAGTGAAAGCATTTGCACCAAGACAAATTCCTTTGTATGTCCAACCTCACTTGGCCAATAAAGAATTCCATCTATCATCTATATTAAAACCCACGTGTATCTAAGAAATTTGTACACAGAGTGCCTAGTATTGAAAGTTATGAAATCTGTTTAAGATATTTTTAAATGAATTTTAAAAATACTATGAAGAAGTATGAAGAGTTTTACAAAAGTAGTAATAATTCATGATTAACTTAAATGCTCTGGGATTAGGTTAATTAAAGGTCCACCTACTTTAATTCTGCCCAGATGCAAAGCTCATAGGCAGAGATTCTATACATGAGACTTGCAAAGAGAAAGCAGGATTTAATCAATACAGGTAGTCCTCAACTTACTGGCTGCATAATAATCATTCAAGATTATGATGGGCCTGGAACTGGTGCTTTGCAGCCTATTAAGCACTTCTGGCCATTGTAAAATATCATCTCTCTCTCTCTCTCTCTCTCTCTCTCTCTCTCTCTTTCTCTCTCTCACACACACACACACACACACACACACACAGAGTAATATGATTGCATTTTGGGCACTTGGCAACTGGCTCACCTTTATGATTAAGTTGTAGAATCCTGCATTCACAATTTGTGATGCTTCTTTTGCTTGTTTCCAGCATTCAGAAGAATGTTTTCCTATTTAGGATTGTGCTTAACGACCATGTTTATTCATTTAATGATTGCCACCAAAAATGTCATAAAATCAGGTCATGTGGTAACTCAATTTACAATCCTAACAACTTATAATTGCAAATCTGGTCTCAATTATAGTTGTAAACTGAGGACTACTTGTAAAAAATCCTCAGCTACAGAGTTTCACTCCTATTATTTTATGCCTTATCCTTTGGGGCAGGCCTTCACCAATGCTTTCAGGAATGGATTGTTCAAATTGATCTTCCCTGAGTAGGCTATTAATTCCTGTTTTGACAACCATGAACATGACATTATTTCCTCAAATCTGATAGTGCTGTTTGGATAAATTTATGTAGGTGGATGTTTTACCTGTTTATCAATGGCAAGCTGCTGTGTGAAGCAATAAATGGAAAATAAGTACCTTACAATTAAAGAAAATGATACTAAACCGACACACAATGTCTTTTGTATAGTACTTGCTTTATTGTGAATGCATGCCAGATTACTAGATAAGGAAATATTCTCTACTGCCAGCAAACTCTTTTCCTTTCCTTTCCTTTCCTTTCCTTTCCTTCCCTTCATACATACCCTTCATACATACACATACACAGCAGCCCGTTCTGCACTTTCCCCCCACAACATGTTTGAGTTATGCTGGAGTGAGAAGTTGACTGGTCCAAAGCCACATAGTGAACTATGGCTCGAACCCTAGTCTCTTGGTCCTATTCCAATACCTTAACCAAAACACCTCATTAGTGTCATGATCTATATACGACTATAAGAAACTGCTTTATAACATGTGAAATCATTGCAATCTTTAGCTTGGGACTGATGGCCAATCCTTTTCTCTAACTTTGAACGTATTATTCTAGTTCAACCTAAATATGCCATGGCTTAAAGCTGGGAGTTTTAATATGTGTGTTGTCACCCAAGAGTAATGGTTCCAATTTTTCTTCCTATTAAATCCCTCCTGCATGGAGCTTCCTATTTCTGCGATTTGCTGCTGCTCATTCTTTCTTTTTTTTCCTCTTTTCCTTCCTATTTTTAAATTAATTTTCTCTTTTGGTTTAGTCCCTTGCCCACATACCCAAAACATTTTGGCAATGATTGCTTTTTGATTGGTTTGCAGTAAATCATTACAGCCACAAAGAATGTCATTTAAGATAATACAGGAAACTAATTTGTAGAAAGTGATACCATTTGCTCATCAGTCCAATATTATCTATATTTCCCTGCCAAACCATGACCACATGGACCTTCTCTGCTTTAATATTTGTAGAAAGTGATACCATTTGCTCATCAGTCCAATATTATCTATATTTCCCTGCCAAACCATGACCACATGGACCTTCTCTGCTTTAATATTTGGATGAAGTCATCTGAATTCTCCTAGAAGTTACAACTGATCAGAGGCATTTTAAATATAAATATAAATATCATATTTTCTGAATTAAGTATGAATTATTAAAATCAAATCAAAATTAATTTTCATTTTAGCCCTGTCCACTTAATGGAAAGTATCCAGAGCATAACATTCAGAACAAAGTGCAACCCCTGGGTAAAAACAGCTAGATAATTGATGGTTATCAGACAATAGTTTCATAATCCAGGTTTATGAACATTAACACATCACCCAAAAATTATTGGGAATCTGAGAGATGTTTGATGCAATATAATACCTGGAAACTGAATTTGGTTATTTCTCTGAATTTCCACTAATCCAAGCATATTAGTATTTAAAATGCTGGGGAAGAAAAGAAGCAACCTCAATCAATAAAATCAAATAGTAGCATTTCCCTTCCCTTTTATGTCCCATTCCCTTACAACAGGTCCTGTTACTGAGTAACATGCTTCTGATTCCAGCTGATTTTTCTGTCTGATGATAAGAAAAATGCAGAGGATCTGAGCTGGACCTCAGATGAAGATTTTCTATTTCCAGCATCAAAGTGAGAGTCAAAATACCATTTTGCCTTTCTTTTCTGTTACAAAACTGTGAAATATATATGGATGCTGATAAGTGAATCTTATTCCATCTCTATTCACTGGAGTTAACTTAGACAAAAGCCCTATAGTTGAGCCCAGCTCCCTAGTGACAATGCACAGCTGTGTCAAGGACATACCACTGAAAGTCCCAATCCCTTACATATTGTTTCATATCTTTTCTGTTCGGTTTTCCACAACCTTGTTAAGCATTGTTATTTTTTTCCGGTTCATCATCTACTCATATCACATCCCTAAAGCATGTTGAGAGCCTGCTTGCTAATCACTGCATCAAGGGATCAGTCAATCTTTGTTTCATCCAAAATTGATTGATTGGTTCTTCTTCTGTCCATGGTTCTTAAAGGTCATTTCCACACTAACAATTTATAGTGTCTTCTGGAGTTATCCAATCATTGCTGTTCCAAAATAACAGCATCGCAGAAGGTTTTATATCATTTCAGTGATGTGCTATGGTAGTACTATGAAGATGCCATAAGTTACCAGTGCAAAAATCATCTTAGCAACCATCTCCAAATCCTTATTATGGATTTGAAAACTCCTTACAAACATTGCTAACAGTGACACTGAATCACTATTTTTTTTTTTTAAATGAATTAATCGATTTCTCTAAAGCAAATTCCATAAAAAAATATGGGTATTATTTTCAAGACAAATTTAGTATTTTTTTTTATCATCTCATAGGTTGCAAAACACATTTTTTTAAAGGTGAAAATCAAAGCAATACTGTGAACAAAATTATGGATGTTGATAACTGCTGATAGGGTTCTTTTTATTTGTTTATATTTTATTTTGTAATTCTTTCCCTTAATTAAATAAAGTTTGAATAGATCAGGGGTGTCAAAGTCAATTTCATTGAGGGCCACATCAGGGCTGTGGTTGACCTTGGGGGACCGGTGGGTGTGGCTGACTGGGTGGGCATTGCTAACTGGGTAGGTGTGGTCAGCTTGATGCCACTCCTCAAACTGCTGGCATATTTCCTCTTTGCATTGGGTAGACTGGGCCAAAGCCACACTGGCCTGATCTTTCCTCTTCTCATTGGGTAGGTCAGGACGGTCCCATGGGCCAGATCTGACCACATCATGGACCAGATCCAGCCCATGGGCCTTGAGTTTGAACCCCTGGAATAGATGAATCACATGGGTATAGTTTGCAAAAAAACTGCCTATGGCAAAATAATAGTTTTGAAAACTTTTATTTATAGCTGTAGGGGAATATATAATGGTAGGTGCTATTTTAGAAGATGCATAGAGTCAAATATAGAAAATCCTTTTAAAACTGTGTTACCTGATTAAATAAAACTTTTTTTTTTACTTGAATGAAAAGCATTCTGATCAATTAAACTCACCAGTTAAAGGTCACAAATCAGCTTATGAAAAGAGATGGATCAGAATTGGTGGTTTACCTTTTAAGTTGCCAAAATAATTCATTCTAGCATTTCAAGCTGTCAGTAGATTTCATACCTATCACAGAAGCTGGCATATTTATTGTTAACAGTGGAAATTACAAGCAAAATCACCAGGCTTGTTAAACACAGATGTCCTGCAGCGGAGTCATTTGAGAAAGTGGATAAGTGATTTATGCCATTTCATTTTTCATTAGGTAGCAAAACAACGTTTAGAAGTCAAGGCTGGATAAAATTGAGTAAAAGTGCCAGAATTGGTTGCCTGGAGAGGATAATGAACCATACTTAGTGGTTTTAAAAAATATTTAAATTTTGGGGTTTGGCCAACATACTTTTCAGATTTTATTGAGGTATGTCAAGAAATTTCTACAAGGTCTTGTATTTCTAAATATTACTCTAGTATATATTGAAACCTTAAAGCCTGTCTGGTGCAGTGTGACAGGGTAAGTTTTATTGTACAAATCTCATTTGCAGCTGTGACATTTACCTTCTGGAAGAAGTTGGAATCATGAGCAACTTCATTAAGTGACCATATGGGTCATTAAGCGGATGGAGCAAAAAAAGCTGTCTGAAGGAGGAGGGCAGGCAGGCAGGCAAGCAGCTCCCCTCCATGCAGGAAAACTCCTGCACTGAGCTGGAGGAATGGAGATCAGATCATCAAGAAGCGAGATGCTTTACTCTACTTCAATGCAGCAGTTCCTCTCCCTTCTGTGCATGGAAGGAAACACCTGTGGCAGGATGCAGAAACAGTTTAAATCTAAAGATCTGAACTTTGTATCTGCAGCCCACTGAAGGATTTCTGCCTCCCCTTCCCCACTGCATTGCAGCAGTAGCTTGCAACTTGCTCTATTGGCTTCCCCATTGGCTTTCTGGGAAAACTGGCAGAGAAGATTGCAAATGGTGATCACAGGACATTTGGCAACTGGCCATAACATGAACAGCTTGCCAAGCAATGAAATCACAATCATGTGGCTGCGGTGTGTGTATGTGTATGTGTATGTATGCACTTGTGTATGCTGTTTTGCAATGAAAGAGTGCTTAAAGCACACTTTTGGAATTATTATGATTTTGAATGGTCATTAAATGACTAGTGTGCCTTGAATGGTAGCTGTTATAAGTTATTGCCTCAGCCTAGAGCTATCAAATGGATGGTAGTAGTAATTGGAGAATTAAACTGGGACTTGGGAGACACAGATTTAATTTCCCACTCAGTCATGGCAAGGGCCTTGAGATCTTGAAGGAAAAATGGGTTATAAATTTAATGAATGCTTTTAAACTTTGTGTTGGAAAAGATTCCTAAGAACTATAGACAGCCAAGGAAACAAACAGACCATTAAACAAATCAACCCAGAATTCTTACCAGAAGCAGAAAGTCCACGCTCAATATATCTTATTTTGGACAGACTATGCAAAAACCTACTCACTAGAGAACTCCATAATGCTGGGAAAGGTGGAAAGAAAGATAAAAAAAGGACAAACCAGCAGCAAAGTGGATGGACTTATTTATAATGGAGAAGAGTGCAGAGTAGGGAGATCTGAAAGACCAATTTAAGGACCAAGCATCATAAATAAAAACTATCTATGTGGTTACTAAAGGTTGACACCAACTTGATGGCATATAACCAATCATTCAATTAATCCACCTTCCAGGACCTCATTTTAACATTAACCATAAAAGAAATCAGTAACCTTGCTCTTCCCAATGTTGTAGAACATCATTCTAATGAACTCTATCAATTATGCTAGTTGGGATTTTAGAAATGTAGAGTTCCACAGTTTGGAATTTATTAACTTCTGTCATCTAGATTTGTTGGACCACAATTTCTATAAACCAATAATGGCATCCAAGGTTCCAGTTCAAAACTAGTGTTATGCTTCTTTTCACAGGAAGGACTGTAAAACCTTCTTTGTCAAGATGGGATTTTGTTTGTGATAGCTGCCAAGTGATGCAAAGACTATCTATATGTAGTTTTACTCTGACCAATATTTGTCAGAATTTTAATAGCAGATATCTTAAATGAGACAATTCAGCTTAAGCAGCTTTCCCAGGTGAACACAGAGATCTAATCCACCTAAGAAATTTTACTAATCTGATTAAAACTGCTTTTGATTTCCCCCAATAACATTTTAGACAAAACTTAATTTACATTGTATTTCAGGGGCAGGGATGTATGGTTTTTATAGACCAACATAACTGAAAGTGTATTATATTAAGGGAAGCCACAGTAATCTGTGACCAACATATTACACTCTCAAGATCATTTCCCCTTTTTTTGCTGCTGAAACATATCTGATTAATCAGATGCCAATATGATGCAACAGCTATAAAACTAATGGCCGAGGGAAGTAGACTGTCAAAAAAGAGCCATTAAACCTATACAGCCTCCTAATTGAATTGCTAAAAATCAAATTAAGGAGGCCTAGCTGATATACTTCATCTCACTTCAACCCCTATTGTCTATGTTGTTCTTTTTTTTTTTCTTGTTTTAAAAAGTATTTTCATTTTCACATGGCAGCTCTAATCTCTGACCCCATTAACACGGTTTCTCTTGAGCAGTTATTTGCATTAGAGTGAAAATCAACTGGCTAAGGTTGATTAAAAAAAAGAAAAACAATTCCTCCTGCAGTTAACTAACTACATACAAAGCAAGGCAACAATGAAAAGAATGATAAAAGGATTTGCCAAATACACACACACACACACACACACACACACACACACACATATATATATATATACATATACATACATACATACACAACTGCCAAGCCTGGCACACAAAATTAAAAAGAACCTAATACACAAGCCTGAGGATGGCAGATGGGATTTTGCTGAAACGTCACTATAATAAAAGCACAAATATTACGTGGGAAAATACCCGAAGAAACCTAAATACCATACATATAAATACCCGCGAAAACATAAGAAAAAAAAACACACACACACATAATTTCTTTCTGGAAGCAAAGGATATTTGCCCCGCTTCTCCTCCCCTCCCCTAAAAGTCCTAACTGATTAACTGAAAAGAAATAATTTGGTGCAGTGGTTAAGGCACCAGACTAGAAACTGGGAGACCATGAGTTATAGTCCCACCTTAAGGAGTCCTGGTGGTGGAGTGGTTAGAATGCAGCATTGCAGGCTAACTCTGCCCATAGCCTGAAGTTTTATCCTGATGGGCTCAAGGTTGACTCAGCCTTTCATTTTTCCAATGTTGGTAAAATGAGGACCCAGATTATGGAAGAAATATACTCACATTGTAAACTGCCCAGAGAGTGCTATAAAACACTATGAGGTGTATATACAAATTTAAGTGTATTGCAATTGCTTAGGCATGAAACCAGTTTAGATAAGTCACTCTATCTTAGACATAGGAAGAAGGCAATGGCAAATTGCTTCTGAACACCTTGCCAAGAAACTTCTGGGACCAGACCAGATAGACAGCAGAAGTTGCAAACTGACTCAGAGTACATACATAATCATTGGATTTAAACAGAGATTAATTTAATTTGATAATTGAATTCAAGTGAAGAGAGGAAGATGACTGAGGATCACTGCTTTTTTTGTCCATTGAATCATGTCCTATTTTGGAGAATGTCCCTGTTTCCCTATCAGGTTGGCTGAAGGAAACTGGTAGAATCTCCCATTTTGAAAAGCAGTTTATAAGTTTCCAGCATCCTCTTTATTTTTAAGGATGCTCTGGCCTCCAATAAGTCTTACAGACATTCTTACAAAATGAAAATATGGATGCCTACAGTATAGTGCTTCATATTTCATGTTGTCTCTTCTACTTCAAAGAGAAGCTCCTTCTGGGTTCAGAAAGACAATAAGGAACATCCTTATTTTTAAAGGAAAAGCTTCCCTGTCCAGTCATGTCCACCTCTCATTCTTACAACTCGGCAAACTTTCTATGGCCACCATTTTGCGAGCTTGTCCTCTGTATGATGGATATATGCTAACTAGATTGGGTAATATTACACTATCTAGCTACATAATTCTCTCTCAAACACCAACACCGAGCTATGCCAACATGGTTTAGCTGGGTCGCTATTGCTGTCTGCTACCGTCATTTGTAAATCTAAGGAGTACAGTGGCTCACAAGGTTAGAATGCTGGGCTGACAATCAGCAGGCTCAAATTCGAGATCCACTGTTTTTGCGGGGTGGGGTGAGCTGACCCAGCAATTTGAAAGCAGGTGACTGTGAGTAGATAAATGGGCACCACTTTGATGGGCAACTTCACTGGGATGCAAAAACAACACCACTACCCCCAACTAGGTGTCTCCTGGGCAATGGTGAGGCATCAGCAAATTCTTTCACCATAGGAGGCACATTAGTGCTTCTGACACAGAAATATTAGTATGTGTAAATCTACCTGGGATTCATCAATGCTGGAGGGGCAAACTTCAACCCCTTCAAACTACTAACCAGTAGCCTGGTTGGAATTGTCACTGATATCAAAGCACTGAAAAAAATGTTTTTGCTTTACTAAATTCTGGACAGTTGTGTGTACAAGCAAGAATTTAATTAATTATTGCTCATGTTTGTGGATTTTCATTCTAAGTCTCATATCCTCAACATCTCTAGACTTCATACAATTGCCATCACTTTATTCAGATTATGTCACTTCATATGCAGAAGCCACAGAAATTATTTAGTATGTAGAAAGGGCAATTTTGTAATTGCTAGGTGATATATTGATTAATCTAACAGAAAATACTTTCATTAGCCAATTAGGAACTTCTAATTATGAATGTGTGTATGAAAAGGGAAAATGAACTTTTCATTATAGATAATATAGACCATCGGTTCGGCCTTCTATTAGATTGCTTTCCAAAGTTATTTCTGCCTCATTTATGATGACATTTATTTTGTGCCCTTTTTGAGAAAGTGACCGTTAAGTCTGTATCAACAAGAGGGATGTTAAGGAATTCTTCAATGCATGGTTTATTTATAGTTAACTTTGGCATTTATCGGAAACATGACTGTGATCATTAGACATGATGAGAATTTAATATGTTCTTTTCAAAGCTTAATTTCTACTTTGAGAATTATTAGGAATACTAGATTAAAGTCTTAAAACCCTGACAGTTATGTCCCATTTAGAAATGAGAAGTTTAGGGTTAAACAGTCTTAAAGACACTGTGATATTTAAGCATCAGCTATTGTCAGCACAGCTTTACTTCTCGCTCATGAATCCCTTCAGGAAATGTCTTAAAAATTAGATAGTGCAGGTAGGTGCTGCTGTGGCTAGTTTTATGATCCACCCCCGCACTATAAACACACTGCAGTGATCGATGCCGGTGGTGTGTAACTACTGCTGGATATTTAGATTACTGAAATATGTCACCGTTCCAATTACAATCTGCTGGCAGAACTTTAGATGTCATTTATTATGTTTATTATATTATATTTATTATAGGACACTGAACTCGCTAAGTATGCATGCATTACTTCTCCAGAAAAGAAGAAGACAGATTAGATAGATAGATAGATAGATAGATAGATAGATAGATAGATAGATAGATAGATAGATAGATAGATAGATAGATAGATAGATAGATAGATAGACAGACATATATACATGCAGGTCTTGGCGTGTTCGGGTCTTTTCCTGTGTAAGACCCAAACACGCCAAGACCTGCATACCTGTACCCATGAAAATCTACGAAAACATATACATATATATTTAATGTTAGAAATACAAAAGAAGTCAATAGTCATATTGGAATGTAGTCTGTTTGCTGTGTTGTTACTGTATATAATGTCTGAGAAACTTCCCAAGTGCTCAGAATTTGGACTGAATATTTTTCCTGAATAGTTTTGTCTGAATGTTATTTCCCTCCTTATATTAAAGCAGGGCTGTCAAACTTCCGGTGTCACACACTGACGTCACGCACTGGCCACACGCATGCTCAGTTTAGCAAAGAGGGGAAAAAGTCCTGATATGTCATGTGATGCTGCCGTGATTATATGAGTTTGACACCACTATATTAAAGGGACTAGGGTCTCTAGGAATCTGATATCAGTTGTAGTGAAACTGATGAAGGCAAAGACTGCCCTGGAAGCCTCATGTGGAAGGCAATTTTGATATTACAATTCCAAGATACCATTTTGGAGAAACGAAAACCAGAAGCTAATCCAGGAATAGGGTGCCCTTTTTTCACTAGTGAACTCATTTTGCATTTTGAGAGCATGTCATGGCATCCTTCCAAAATGGATGCTATGTGGAGAATGCCCAATCATAGCCCATCTATCCTTGTAGACAGATCCAGTCACAAAATAAGCATTTGCAAAGAATCAAAGTGGGGACATTCGTCTCCAATCTCCATGGGACTGTGTTGGCGCAGTGGTTAGAATGCAATATTTATTTATTTATTTATTATTTATTTATTTACATTTATATGCCGCCTTTCTCCGGAGACTCAGGGCGGCTTAGGCAAACTCTGCCCACAGTCTGAAGTTCGATCCTGATGGGGCTCAAGGTTGACTCAGCCTTCCATCCTTCCAAAGTTGGTAAAATGAGGACCCAGATTGTTGGCGGGAATATGCTGACATTTGTAAAATACCCCAGGGAGTACTGTAAAGCGCTATGAAGCAGTATATAAGTTTCAGTGCTATTACTATTGTTATTTTTAACCTCTTTCCCAGCTATACCCTTATATTCTAGGTTACGTGTAATTTTTCTGATTAAATAGGAAAATTTCCACAAAAAGCACCAGGCTGTAACCCTGTATCAAATCTGTCCATGCAGCCTGTGTAGCTTACAAGCATTCTTGGAAATTAGAATTATGCTTGCGGTTAGGGCTATATGTCAAACTTCTATTTAATTTTTTGTAATTTTTGAAGTCTTTAGAAAGTAAGTGAAATCTGGTGAGGTCAAAAGATGATAAGGCCCAAGAGAGTACAGATAGTCTTCTATTTACCACTGTAGTTGAGCCTGGAATTATTACTGTGAGTTGTTGCAGTCATAGATTGAGGCATCAAATTTGAAGTTATGATCAATTTTTACAAATTAAAAATCATTAAATAAACACTGCAGTGGTTAAGGGAACATGGCCGTTGTTAAGTGAAATACTCCCAATTGATTTTTTTGTCTGCATTATGCAAAAATGTAAATTGATCTGACTAAATTGAGCATCTATAAATCTGATATGACTTGGATGTGGACTTAGGATATCTGTCAATCTTGATTAGGTAGTTTTACCCAATTGTTTTAACTTAGCTGTAGATTTGATATATTCAAACCTGGGATCTAATACCTTTCAAGACTAACTCTTTTCTGACATTTGGGATCCCAGTTCTTAATATGGTACTTACAAATTCTACTAAAATAGGACACTTCACTGAAGTGATTTTAAAAGGCCATCATTCTTGTTCATGGAACAAATGGAATCTAAAATGAAATTCAAGTAACTCAAATGAGGGATTTATGGATAATTCTTAAATTATTGTACTCTATAGATTTTAAGCACAATATTGTTGAATTTACTTTTTCCTTTGAATAGGCTGCAGCAGTTCTGATAAAATTGTCTTTATTTTAATAAAATCTATACATATATATAAAATTTAGCATCACTCACTCTGAGCAATTTCAGTCAACATATAACAGGCCAAATATAAATAGTTCTGGATGGAAGACTCATTTAGAAAGAAATTAAAAATACAGAAAGTGATATAATTTGAAATTCAAATTATCACTTTATTCAAATTGTTTCTATTCTCATAGGGCAACCTACAAAAGGAACAAATAATATATGTTTGGGAGGTTTTCTCTCATCTCTGTTTCATTGTGAATATACGACAAAGTTCATTAGCATTCCCTCAAACATGAAGAGTTCAGTGTCCTCCAAGTTTCAATTACTTTCAAGTAACTCAGTTCATCACCTCATCAGGGCTTTAATAGAGAGTTTTAAAACTTTGTATGAGCAAGCATTGAGACTGCTGTAGCCATTCTGTCAAAAATCAAACAGGTGAAGGGAGATGGCAAGGTGATGGATATATCTATGAACCACCAGATGATCTTAGAAAGGCTATTAATTTTTCAACATCACATCAGAGACAACAAGGTGATGGAGGCGGGCAATATCAAATCATAAACTGGAGGGAACTGAGCAAATAGGCAACAAGGAGATTTGAAAAGTCATTCTGACTTCTTGTATTAGCCAGAATGACCCAAACTGCTCAGCTTTCATCATTGCATTGTAGTCTACATTTCTGATCAAAGTAAGGGGGGTGGGGAGATGATTTAATGGCTTTCTTCTGAACATCCTCTACTTATTCTGGCATGGTTTGTATATTTTAATTCCTTTTAATTATGTTATGCAATTTATTGTATTTAAATTGCATTTTGTTTATTTGCAATTATTTGTCTGCTGCCTCTTTTAACAACTCTTAGAACGCTTATAATACTATATTTAAAATATCCATAAAATTCAAATATTAAAACCATTTTTATGAAATAATCCTTTAAGTTGTATTTTTTTTAATGTGGCATACCTCCCAGAGATGGATAATACAACAGAAAGTATGACTTATAAATAAATCAAAGACACTATAGCTGTAATTATAATATATTGTAATGAACTAAGTCCACAAGGATGGATGGTTTTAAAATGATCACAGAGACTTAAAGGAGGAAAATATTTATGTCATCTGAAGAGAAATTAGAATTGGGTTCTAGGGAGGAAGTAACTGGTTACTTAAAACATTATTTTGCTTAAACTTTAGTTTTTGTTTATTTAAGGAAGTTTGACCTCTCTTCTATCCTCTTTTTATTTTTCTAGTGTTGCTTACCTTCCTTAACTTTAATGTGACATTATGTAATCACTCTTTGAAGGCTGAGTTGAAATTTGCTTCCAGTCTGAAAGCAATATCACTATTTGAACAGGATGTCCGGGTAGAAGGGAATCCATCTTCCTGACTTTAAATAGGAATATATCTCATCATCTTTATGTTTGGTTCAGATAGCTCTTTAAAAAGAGCATTGATGGTAAATTCCTGGTCCTGTTTTTCTGTGGCCCATACAGAGCTCCTCTAGAGACCTTGACCATTTTCTCCTTCCTCTCAACTCATCAGCTGGATAATGAAGAACAGACTTTTACGTTCAGGCAACAGAACAATAGCAGTCCAACTTGAACTGATATAAAAGCAGACAGGCTAAATTTATTTATTTTATTTTTTATTTTATTTACATTTATATGCCGCCTTCTCCGGAGACTCAGGGCGGCTTACAGTCTATGGAGCACCATGCTAAGTGCTCGGCAATAGCCTTCATTCTATTGTATATGCCTGCTTATTTCTAGGGCTTTTTGCCCCCCCAAGTGGCATTTTTACAAAGTCAGCTTATTGCCCCCAACAATCTTGGGTCCTCAATTTACTTACCCCGAGAGGATGGAAGGCTGAGTCAACCTTCCAACAAAACTCCCAATTCCTGTGTGTTGGAAAATAACTGAGAGTAAGTTCTAGCTTAGTTGCCTTTAACACACTCTTAGTCAGCCCCCTATATCCATATCACATCAAGCACACATCTAGCAAAAACAAATATAGCTTGTTGTTTATTTATTAAATACCTGCATCTGTGAAACAGAGTGGGATAAAAAGCAGGCAAAAGCATGGACAGAACAAGAAGCAACTATTTACATTATCTATACAGTACATCTCTAGCTATGAATCGTAAAACTGTCCAGAGCCACTGGAAACACATTGTAGGTAACTTTTATGTAGATAATGGCAACACAATAGAGAAGCAGACCAGGACACCAAGTGATTCTTTCTCTATTTTCCACAATTTTGTGGTGATATTTAACACAGAGAATCTATTCAAAGTCATTTACAACAATGCAGCAATAGATTTTTGGAGCAGCATTTCTTTGTTCTGCCACCCCCCCATCTCAATTTATTTATTTATTTATTTATTCCATTTATATACCGCCCTTCTCCCGAGGGACTCAGGGCGGTGAACAGCTCATCTAAAAACCCCACAAAGAATACAAAAGTTAAAAAATATTAAATTTCAATCGGCTGCTTGATAAAACCAACAAAACCCCACCCCCCGCCCTTAAAACCCAATTTAGAATTAAATATGGAGACCAAATTAAAACCATTATCTCAGCCCAGGCCGGCCTGCTCAAAGAGCCAGGTCTTCAACGCGCGCCTGAAGGCCCTCAGGTCCGTGCCGGTACGGAGCTCTGGTGGCAGAGTATTCCAGAGGGCGGGGGCACCCACAGAGAAGGCCCTACTCCTTGGCGCCGCCAGACGACACATAGCGGCCGACGGCACCCGGAGCAGACCCTCCCTGTGGGAACGCACCGGCCTGTTGGAGAACGCTGGCAGAATGCGGTCCTGAAGGTAACCTGGTCCCATGCCATGGGTCGCCCTAAAGGTCAAAACTAGAACCTTAAAGCGAACCCGGAGAGCCACCGGTAACCAATGCAGCTCGCGCAGGAGAGGCGAGATCATCAAACTTACATCAATAATGTAAGTTTGCGCATGTCTATATATCATGACCTCATCCACCTCTGGGCTATCATTTTGTATAAATGAAGGTGAATATACATTTTCTGGGATAATGTTGCAGGATCCAATCTGGGTAGGTCACCAGGACTAGAGATTTTGTCTTCCAAGCTTTCAGACTTGTGCTGGAGCCCATCTTTACATATGAGAGGTTCTGGGTGTGATATTTATAGTGCCTGTTGTGTGGCTTTTTAGATGTTGATTGGGGTGTGTTGATGGCTGGCTTTTAAGTCATTAGCTGTACAAGCACCTGCTAAATACAAGCACATAGTATAAGTACTTAGAAAGCAAGGGCTGGGCAGCACAAGCAAACACACCTTCTAAGGAACCTTATAAGTACTTGTATAAGTACTTGTACAAGTACTTAGAACAAGGTAAAGGCTGGGCATCAGAAGCAAACAACAGCTAATGACTTAAAAGCCAACCATCAACACACCCCAATCAGCATCTAACAGGAACTATCAATACAACACAGAGAACAGCACACCCTCTGCTAGAGAGAAGTTCCCTAAAGATGGGCTCTAGCATGAGTCCAGAAGTTTGGAAGACAAAACTTCTAGTCCTGGTGACTGACTCAGATTGGATCTTATCATTTTGTAGCCCATAAAATGTTGCAGGAGAACCAGTCTGCTCCCAGCTCCCCAGGACTGACAGCCATCAACACAGAGGTATTGCAAAATGTATTGCATAAAATGACTGCTCTAAACTGCACATAGATTCAAATGAAGAACACAGGTTAGTCACCAATACGAATTTCAGCTTCCTGGCCAACAATCTTGCAATTGTGTCATATTATGATGTAATTGTGACTCAATGTAGCCTAGTCAAGTCAAAGTAGTGGTCTTTTACCTCTTCATTTGCCATTTCCCCATGAACCTGAAATACATGTGTATCCTAAAAATATATTCAACCCAACAGCTATCATAGTCACCAGTTACTAAGGTTGTGTGATCAGCCCTAATTCAACTGAAATAATTGATTAGACTTACGCCATTTGAATTTCACAATTCACAGAGATTTAAAAATGAAACTGACCCAATTTAATGTTTGGAAGTCAGGTTGATTTGTTTTTAAAGGTTAAATAATGAAAAGGAAAGTTGGGTCAAGCAAAAAAGTCCTTCCAAATAGTTGAACAGATTCTGATGCATACAGTTTAATAATTCAACTTTACTTTCTGATTTTGTCGGGAGAGCTGATTGAGGCAGCTTTGCACTGAATTTCCAGACTGAATTTAATCTTTAAAGTCCTTTTATAAAACAAATAAAAATAAAACATATTTGGCTGAAATTAATTAATTTCTGAGAGTGAGATGGGCGGTATCTAAATTTATTTATTTATTTTTATTTAAGAAATTTTGTATGTTCACCCATTCACTCTCAGTGATTCTGACAAAAATAAAAAAGAACAATATAGATTTTATTTGATAAATAAAAACCTTTTTAAAGCCTACAAACATAATTCTTAGAATGTCCATTGTGCCATGCACCATTACTAGAGATTTCCTCCTCTTTTTTGTGTGTGTGTAAAAAAAATTATTTGGTTTTCACAAAACATAATGCAAATAAAATATCTTTTTTTGAGAATAGCATCATCCCCGGTTATCACTTCTCCATACAGACACAAACTCAATTTCATATTCATCTTTGTATTCTATTCCATATTGTATTACTATTTTAGCATTTTCTCTGAGATTTTCCCCTTCTCAGTTTTCTCAACCTTGTTTTTAATTATCTCATTCCTTTCTAAATTCAATTATATATCTTTTTCTAAGTTTCAATATCTTTCAAATCATATTTATATTTTTGTCTGTCCTGTTTCAATTTCATATTTTCTTTTCTTATTAAACAAGTTTTCCCCTGTAGTTACCGATTGGAGTATGACACCTTTGTATCTTGATTTTTGTCCATTCAAATCTTATTTAAACTTCAATTTATGCTTTTACAATTATAACATTCAATATCTAACCTCTATTTTATAACACATAACTTTTGCCAATCGAATTCTGCTTGGTACATTCTTAAAATACACACTAAGTTCTTAAAGAAAAAATATGTATATAATAATAGTATATAAATCACTTATTCTACTCCAATTCAGCTCAACCATTAATGTTAATTACAATCTTCCTTTAATATTAATTAACCTCTTTAACATTTTTTTTCAATTAAATATCATACCTCCTTAGGAACACTTATAATATTTCCATATTTTTTTTCATATTTCTTTCATATTTCTCTTCACTTAATTTTTTATAAATCATTGATAACAATTAGAATGTTCCCATCCTTTCCTAATTTCATTCTCTCATTCATTTATTTATTAACTCATTCTCTCATTTATTTATTTATTATTTATTAAGAAACATTCCATTACATTACACTAAGTATTTTATCTATCACTTTAATCACACTTGTTTCATATTTTCTAAGTTCATTTCTATTTCTAATATAACAATGCACCCTTGCAGAATCCTCTCTTTCAATTAAATTTTCACCCATTGTCTCTATGTCTTCTAAATAGGATTATACCTTTAATCCTTATATGTTTTCCCTGTATCTCTATATCCTGTTTCTGTCCTTTATAGTTTCTTTTCCTTTCCTTCTTCCCCCACTTCTTCTCCCTTCCCTTTTTGACCCCTTGTCTCTCTAATTCTAATTCTCTCTTCTGTAATCCTCTTTTCTGTTTCTTCCTAATATTGTAATTGCTTTTCAAACTATTCTTTTTTTGTTGTTTTTTCATATCTTAAATTTTTCACTCTCTTTCCCCCCTTTCCTTTTTTTTCCCTACATAGAATTACTTGATCATTAAAAATGGCTTCTTCTTTGTCCCGCCCTTCTTGTTCTGGAAGTATTTCTTGTTGTTTCTCATAGTTCAAGATCTCCATTCTAAGAATTGAAATACGAAGCAAAAAAAACCCTCTTCCTTCTTGTGCATCTTCTTTCTGTTTTTTAAGTTCCATTTTCAGTTCTTCTAAGACTGATGCTATTTTAAACACTTTTAAACAACCACCCGATTGATTTTAATCATTTAAATCCAATAACCAAAAATCCAAAAATCACCAAATGATCCAAATAATCCAAAGCTGTTTCTTCTTGCTTCTTTTTTCCACTTTCTCTTCCTGGGGTTCTATTTAACTTGTTACAAAGTTTCAGTTAGAATATATCTTTAGGAATCTTGTTAAAGTTTCACTGTTGATTCCTTTTACTTCCAGGTGGTCTCCTCCATTTTTCCAGATCCCACCCTTTTATTTTTTCCTTTTCTCTACTTTCCTTCTTTTAAAAGTTTTTAAATATCCAAAAATCTTTATTATCCCTTTGACATTTTATTTTCAGCTTAAATGCCTATGAATGTCAAAATGAATTTTTATCAATTTCTTACTTGTCTCTTAGCTGTCAATATGGGGAAGGAAAGAAAAAAAGACCAAATCTTTTCCCTTCCCTCTCTCCTTCATCGCTTCAAAAATCTTCTTTGGGAACAAGTTATTCTTTGTAATTCAAATTCCAGGGTACTTATGTTGTTGCTTTTTCAGTTCAACCTGGTCAGTCAAAACTTTCTCTTCTTATCTTCCTCCTGCACAATCTTTTCCGGTTAAGTTCTTCTTTAAGGTGGCCATTTCTGACCACCGCTGAAACCGCCTTCAGGAAAGGGAGTAATGGCCAGATGGGGAGGAGAGATGCTGGCTCTCCTCGACCCTGCTGGTGGTCTCCCCCCTCTTCACCACCTCTATGGGGTGGTTTTTGCCCTGAATCTAGCTGGCTTGGGGCACTCCAGCGGTGAGCAGGGATCGAAACCGTGCACGGTCGTGGATTTCGGTCTGTTACCGAAGAAGCTCAAACCGGAAGTCCTCCTCATTTTTTTTAAAGGTTTCCCTTGATGTTCTACAAATAGGATGGAGAGTTTGAGTGGACTGAAACTTATTGGACAGAATTATCTGTCAGCTTAATGTACCTCATGGTTTTGTTCTAAAGGAAATTTTTGAGGAAGGTAGCCTCTCCAGACCAAGGTGAATTTCTTGAAGAAAAGAACACAAGTTCTGATGAATGTTTACAGGGGGGTGGAAGGGAAAGGGGGATGTGTTGAGACACAGATGTGTTGTTGAAATAAGGAGTGGAAAACAGCCAGTTCCAAAATGCTTTGCTGAAATTCCTAACCAGAACAAAGGGTTCTTTCTACCTTGAACAATCCGTTCCAAATGCAGAATTTTAACTGCAGGATTAATAATTAGGGTAATAATAAACTCTATGAATTATTGAAATTTATAGAGTCATTTACTATCAGTCAAGCCAACTTTATGAGGCTGATGTCAAGTTTAATTTAGGCAGCAGAGAGCCAAAGCAGATTCCACAGTTTAGATTGAGAAAGGGATAGATGAAAAAGAAAATCTAATAAATTCAGGTTACTAGAATCGGCTTATAATATCCAAATGTTTGAGTTAAGATGCCATTGCCCAAATAACTCTTAAGAAAATAATAGGGTATCACTATGATGTTCTGTGTAGTCTCTTGCAACTTTAAAGTATAATAAGCTATTTTTTTCCAAGCTGCTAATAAAGAACTGTCTAAAGTGTTTCTTAACCACTAAACCAGGGGTGTCAAACTTGTGTCATCATGGCATTGTCATGTGACTATCACAACATTTTCCCCCTTTACTAAACTGGGCATAGGCATGGACAGCACATGACTGCAGGCTGCGAGTTTGACAGTCTTGCACTAAATCTCAAGAGGTGTGGACTTCATCTCACAGAATTCCCCAGCCAGTATGACATTTCCAAAGAAACGAGATAGTAATCTGGCTTCATACTAATATCCAAACTCCAGAACATAAGTTATTTTTCATTACTACATCCAGAACTCATTGATGAACTTTCTTCTAGGTTTACTGTTACTTATTAAGGTTTATTAAAAAGGGCAAGCAGACTGGGCAAAAGTTTAGCTTTAATCAAAAACTGAAAATTGCTATCCAAGCTTGGTCCTCCATTCTGGAAAGTGTAGTCTCCAGGCCAAGCCTGCATATATAACTAAGAAAGTGAATATTGCTCTTAAAAAATTGTTTTGAGCTGATTTCAGCCAAGGGCAGAGATTTTTGTTGTTGTTAGTTGAGTCCAACAACCTATCGCCACCCCATGGACAACATTCCTCCAGGCCTTTCTGTCCTCTACCATCTTCTGGAGTCCATTTAAGCTCATGCCTACTGCTTCAGTGACTCCATCCAGCCATCTCATTCTCTGTCGTCCCTTCTTCTATCTAACGGAACTCCAAACATGACTGGAAATAATTTGATAGAAAAAGAACTTATGTTGATTTGGGGTGTTAGATCAGGGCTGTCAAACTCCTGGCTGACAGGCCAGATGTGTAATGTGTGACCAGGCCCACATTAATGACGTTGCTGTGATGATGAGAGTTTGACACCCCTGTGTTAGAACCTCAGGATTGTTGTAGTACATCTCTGTGTGGCCAATTTAAGTCTTCCTCTTGCCTGAGTCTCACATCTTACATTAAGTTACATCTAGACATTTTAAGTATCTCACCTGTTCAATATTAGTATTCTGAGTTTGTCAGTTGGTTAATTAAGAATCCTCTTAGCAAGTACCATACTGTTTTCTCATACAGTACATAAACTGGAGTGAACTGTCTAAACAATAGTGGCCATTAATTAGGCCATGATTTGGATAAGGACTCAAAGAATAAAACAGAATAGTAGTCCAAAGAGAAGTGTTCTAGAGCAAAGGGAAGAATTTCCAAGGACAAGAGAAATCAGTTAAATGGTAATATGTGGAAATATTTTTCTAGCACCTGGTGCAGACATTGAAGGCACATAGGACCCAGCTTGTTTCCTTGAACTAATTCTAGAAAGAAGTAGGATTCTGTTTCCCAGTAAGATTTTACAATAAACTCAATGTCTTCAGTGTGTACAATAATCCACCTTTGAACTTATACTCTCACTTTACCTGTACTTTCTAAAATTTAAGAGAGAATCATCTTATCCTGAGTATTCAGGCATAAATCCTAAATTTTATAATTACATTATCTGAATCCAGGATCAGATAAAAAAACAGATAGAAAATCCAGATTTCCCCAGCTTTAACTCAGTCTTCAAAACTTTTTTTCCTGTTTGTCCTCCTCTTTGAATAAAGACATATTGTGGAAAAACATAATGGCTTTTTAAATATTCCATTAAATCACATATATACGAGTCCTCAGAACAAGCTTTAGAGCTAGTTTCATAGCTATTGCAATATTTAAACTCAAGTTCACTGCATAAAAATTTGATTACTAGGTAGCTCAAATAGTTCCTAGTAATAATAAATTCTCCTTTGTTGTCTTAGAATTCCATATATTTCTTGCAAAATCAATGTATAATATCTTTGGGGCATTTTAGCACAGAACAGGAATAATATCTTCAATAGGTCTATGCATTAACATTATTACCACTTCTAAATAAATAAAAAAAATCACAGTATGATACTTTGCTCCCTTCCTTTTTCAAGTTAACAAGGATATAGCAAATAATATTTCTAATCTAGGCAGACAATTCAATTAAAATCTTTTCTCCTTGATAAATGTACATGTGATTAAGGCTCATTGAAAAAGTTATCCTTCAGTCTACACTGAAAGAGACATTGACTGCTTATTGATGAGAAGAAAAGGCAGCATAGCTAATAAATGTATTCATTCTTCCTTACTAAAGAGATCAAAAAAGAAGAATAGGAGTAGGAAGGGGGGGAAGGCTTAGAATCAAAATATCAGAGCTCTAGAAGGAAATCTAGCAGTCTAGATTTCATCTTCAAGTTGCTCTTCATCTTTAAGTTAATTGAACAATTCTGCAGTTTTCCTTTGGGGATTCTCTGTACTCTCTACTGGATTTTGTAAAGTTTTCTGATGAATAATTGCATTAATTTCAATTTTATCACCCCAAAATTAATTCAGTCCTGTATTCTAAGGAAAACTGAATTTGCAAAACTAAATGGGAGTATTATTATTTTTTAAATGTCCACGCTGCCAAGAGTGTAAGAAAAATGAATTTAATTTGACCCAACACACTTCCAGTGAACCACCGATCAAAGCAAGCATTCACACCACTGGGTTTTCCTGGCAAAAATATAGCTTGATGTTTATTTTTTAAAACACCAGAAAACATCCAAATAGTTCATTGGCAAAATGGTTAGAAGGGAGGGAGCACAAAAGGGTGCAAAAGCACAGAAAGAGAGAGGTATGATTTGAAATTAACCTCATCCTTGACATTCTTCCAGAAGTCCTTTAAAAAACAATGTCTCAGCAGACCTGGTGATTTCAAGTCAACTGATGAGTTGGTTACATCATTTTAACTTCATTTTTCACCACATCTTGTTCTTAATAATATTGCTGATATCTTCTAATTGTAGTTTTTTACATTTATATTTTATGTTTGTTTTTACTGTAAGCTGTCTAAGGTTCCTTTATGCAAAAGTGATGCATGCATACATTCATATGTACATACATACATACATACATACATGACAGGCAAGAATTGACATTACCAGTCTGTATTATCTATATACATCTATTTATATATTAATTTCAGTGCAGAGGTAAAGAGGCTGGTCTAGAAATCTGGAAAGTATAAATTCTAGGCCTGCCTTATTCATGGAAACCTACTGGTCCTGCTCTCTTAGTCCAATCCACCTCACAAGATTGTGATTGTGGGGAAACCAGCAGACAGGAGTATTTAGTATGTTTTAGTATATGAAAGCAGCATATAGGTACCCAACCCCATTGGTGAAATGTGCACCTGTCTTTCTTCCTGTCTTCCTTCCTTCTCCCCTCCCCCTCTTCCAATTGACAACAGTTCTACCCATTTTCCCTTCTAGCCCAAGTGTGACAAAGAAAATTAAAACAGGTTTTTCTTTTCCTGCCTCACTAATCCACCAGTGGCTATGCCAGATGAAAAGTGTCAAATTCAAGGGTTGAAAGACACATACCAAAGATCTATCAATGGAAAATATATGTCCTCAAAGACCTAAAAAGAGTGATTGGAGCTCTGCTTTCCTAGCATGGACTGTCAAAGGCATATAAGCAGGGAGAACCACTCATCAGGGATTGTAGTAACCACTATCTGGATAGAATGCCCGATGCCTACTGATGCAAGAACTGAAGAATGGAATAAAATCAGGACAACAATTTCTTGAGCCAGTTTCAGCAGGAAAACAAGCTGAAGGTTGCCATATAGAAAAGCTTGTAGTAAGCAAAAGATTTCAGATCCAAAGATCATGACCAAATCTAAGAAATCAGATAGGGGAAAGTAAAGAAGGGGCTAAGGAGCACACAGATTCTGTAGACAAGCATGGGATCTGTCCTGGTATGACTCTTACATTTTAAGTCAGAATATTTGTATTCTAAAGGCATCTCTGAATCTTTTCACAACCAAACAGCAACAAAAGTTTCAAATCCTTTCCCTTAATGATATCTCTTGGGGACTTATCTTAAGCTAAGAGGAAATTAGAACTATAGTAATTTTTTTAAAAGTGCTCCCTAAACCCTGGGCATCAGCCTATTTGGCACTGAACCAGGCAAGTGTGGGCTGGCCTGGCATGCACGCATGCACAGCTCAACTTGCGCATGTTGAGCTATACACACACACAGATGCATGCCAGCTTGCTGCTTGCACAACCTGAGCTGCACATGCGCATGTGGGCCAACCTGCTGGTTCCCCTCTCCCCACCATCCCCCCTTGGTAGCTCCCCCTGAGCCACCAAGCCATGAAGGTTGGAGACCGCTAGTCTAAAAATCAAAATTGAACAGTAATAATTTCAGCGTTCAATTAGCAAATACACTGAAACTATTTTAGCCCAGTACAATATGACTATACCCTCTCCTCATTTAGTGACTGCATTCCATTCCAATGAGTTGGTCATTAAGTGAAATGGTCACTAAGTTAATATATTACTGGGGATTTCTGGAAAGAAATGGCAGACTGAAAACAGCATTTCTAGAAGTGTAGCTGATTTCTGTGATAGAACAAAAGCCACGGTATAGACTGGCTCTTTGTAATTCCTCTCTGGACAAGGAGAAAACTTGAAATTGCAGACAGGCGGTCCATAAAGTTAATTCTTTGGGGGAGGCTACGCAAGAGAGAGATCGCTGGAGCTCTGGGTATTCTAAGTCATAGTCTGAGGGAGAAATCAGAGCACTGACTTGATTTGTTTTATGTGCCATTAACTCTATGTCAGTTCTTAAGAAGCAAACACACAAATCTTCTCAATTGTGAAATCAAAATGTAATATTCTATTCAGGACAACTAGTATGATTTAATTGCTTATTGTACCCTATGACTATTATTAAGTGTTGTACCTTATGATTCTTGACTCTTGACGAATGTATCTTTTCTTTTATGTACACTGAGAGCATTTGCACCAAGACAAATTCCCTGTGTGTCCAATCACACTTGGCCAATAAAGAATTCTATTCTATTCTAGCAAGTTTATTAAGTCTGGCAAAGGGTCCTGAAATCACAATTTCATCTGTCAGTTTTGCTTTCTCCACCACTGGCACATCTTTAAACTATGGATTCTTACCATAGTTTATAAGACCATTTGCAAATCTTCCTAAGCTCTTCAAAGAACAAGGCAAGCAAAATTCTCAGCAAGACACACCAGCCCAATTTAAGCAGCACAATCATTCTCAGCATGAAGCACATGATGTTGTACCTACCTGCCACGTAGCTGTAAAGTTGATGAGCCCGTGGGAGGGGTGGAGAGGGAGAAAAGACAAGAAGCAAAAATCCCTAATGCTGCACCACATACTGGGCTGGGTACAGTGGAATTCCAAAATTGGATTTTTAAACACAAAGCATTCACAGTGATCACTTTGTCCCCGCACACCTTCTTCACCTTGACTCCTTGTGAGTAATAAAGAATTATGAATACAGGTTAAATTCACATAAAAATGAAATGAATGAAATCCTTACACTAGTCTCCCACACAGTCATGATCATACCTAACCTACTGATATATACATAGGCTGGAAACAACTACTGAGTCATTTATTTATTTATTAATTCAATGTATATACCGCCCCCTCTCCCAATCGGGACTCGGGGCGGTGTACAGCCGGATAAAAACCACATACAGAGATATACAATATTAAAAAGGAATTAAACTGAATTAAATTAATGGCTAAAATGCTAATAAAACTAAAAGATATATATTAAAAAGTAAAACCCAATTAAAACTCCACCAGTAAAAACCTAGGCCAGACCCCCTTGATGAAACAGATGGGTTTTTAGCACGCGCCGGAAGGTCTGGAGGTCATCCCCTACTTGCATAGGTAGCCCTCGAGTTATGATCACAATTGAGCCCAAAATTTTATGTTGTTAAGTGAAACCTTTGCTAAGTGAGTTTTGCCCCATTTTACGACTTTTCCTGCCATGACTGTTAGGTGAATCGTTGCAGTTGTTAAGCTGCTAACACGGTTTTGTTAAATAAATCTGGCTTCCCCACTGACGTTGTTCGTCAGAAATTCACAAAAGCTGATCACATGAGCTCTGAACACTGCAACTGTCCTAAATCTGAACCAATTGCCAAGCCTCCAAATTTTTATCACGTGACCAAGGATTGTACATGTAAAAAGTGATCATTGTTGTAACTTTGAACTAAATGAACTGTTGTAAGTCAAGGACTAGCTACACTATTTCTGTTATGCCTCCACTTGGAGCTGCCCCTAAAAAATATCTGGGAGCTACAGTTGGTGCAAAATGAGGTAGCCTGGGCAATGTTTGGCATATTCCAAAATACTTGGATGAACCCCACTGGGTTGGGATGCTCTCCTGGTTACCAGCTTGCTTCCAGGTGCCATTCAAAGTGCTGGTGGTCACTTACTTGGTCTAGACCAGGTTATCCCTGGGACTATCTAACCTTGTAGTCATTTGCCTGTGTGATTATATTGGATAGAGTCAACTGCCTCTAGGTTGTGTCCATATGAGAACACATCTAGATGGAGAAGGGGTCATTTTCAGTCACTACCTTCATGTCTGGAATTCCCTCCCTGCTGAGTTACAGTTTCTTCCTTCAATTCTGAGTTCCAGGACAGCAATTAAGGTCTGGTTAATTCCTTCAAGCTCAGGAGGAAGGCATGCTGTGATTAAAATTCAGATTTGGGCTGCTGCATGTTTTGACATCTCCACCTTCTTGTGTAATTTTGGAACTCTACTTGTGTGTAGATTATATATTTGGTGGTGGTGGGCTATTGGCATAGTGGAAGATTTTTTTTTTAACTAGCCAGAGGCTTTAGAAATAAGCCAGCTGGAGTCATATCCAAGATGTGACTCTAGCATTCTCCAAAAGAAACACGAGACAAGCATACTTTTGATAGGGCATGCTTTATATTAGGTTGAATTAAAAAATGTATATATTGTTGTATTGTAAGATAAAACACATGGAGATGATTACTGCATTATATTAAGGATAGGAATGAATGTTGAAAATGTGAATCAGTATGTCAACTAAAACAAGTGTTAGGTAGAAGTTAAGGAGATGGACTGAGGTTCAAGCACATCTTTTGATGACTTTGGGACCATCATGCCTTTTGCTTATTCCTTCGCATGTGTGTGTGCATGCGTGTATATGTGCCTTCTATTCATTCTTGACTCTTGGCAATTGCAGTTTTCTTAGCACCATTTTTGGAAGTAGTTTGACCTTATCTATTTTCCGGGCTGGGATACCTAAAGTCACCCATTTGACTTCATGCTTAAGGCAAGGCTAAAACTCAATTTTTCCTGGTTTCTCGCCCCATGCCTTTAACTACTACACCAAACTGGCCCTTAGAAGCTGAAAAAAGTAATCTAAGGGAAAACAGCTACAAACAGCTATAATGAGCCCTTAGAGGAAATACAGGATAATAGTGTAATACATAAATACATACTTGGTATTTACACTTAGCTTTGGATGGTGTTCCTGAAAATATATAAATAAGGTGACCAATTTTTTTTACAATGAAAAGGAGGACACAAATAAATTGAAGAAAAAAACCAAAGCCACTTGCACACGGCGCACTCTCTCAAAACAATTCTCCTGTGTAGACACATGCATCTCATAATTGCATCTCACCGCACTGTACCGAGTCTTGACGAATCGTCATGTCAAATATAAATATATCATATCACACACAATGGATCGGATCAAATACAGAGATTTACAGATTAGTCTTCAAATATCAAAAAGGAGGACATGTAGGGAACACTTTCCAAGGGAGGACAGAACTTACAAAAGGAGGACTATCCTCCCTAAAGGAGGATGGTTGGTCACCTTAATATAAAGCAATGGATGAAGAAAATGACTAGATGTGTTACAGAAAAGAGTCCCACAAATTGTGTTGGTGAAACTGAAGCTTAGAAAGGAATCTTATATGAGAGTGATTGCTTGCAAAATATGAACAATTTAAAATAAAAAAGCTTGACTAGACTGAAAAGAGTGGAAAAATGACAAACAGAAGAAATGGAAATGGTTACCTTTGATCAATTCAACTAAATCTTGATATTGTGATTTTTAAAGGCTTGCAACTGATTCCCTTAAATCAGGACATGAGAATAAATGGACGCCTGGATGATCCAGCTGTGTTTTTATGTCTTTAATCTATCCCCCCCAAAATGACTCACTCAGATGGCATAACTTAATTTCACTGGTCTTGCAAGAACTGAGATGATGTATGGTAAGTGCAATAAACAAATACCAAACAAAAGAATCATGTTGGCATTGGATCCTTTGTTGCAATTTACTGAATGCAATTTATATCCAGCAAGTGCATTTTGTACTATCATAAACAGATTATTTTGATGTGCACTACCACTTAGAAATGGTTAATGGCTTCAGGGAATGCACAGTAGCTGTTAATCCATTATGCAATTGCTATGCAGGTATTTCGGTCCCAGGTTTTGTTTACAGATAAGGCAAGAAGTCCTTTCTTCTTAAAATTGTTTGCTTACAGTTGGAAATTTTTATCATGCAACCCTCCTATCTCCTTTGTGAAATCTTATTTCCCTGCTTGTTCCTCTGTCTTTTCTAAATAACTCACAATACTTTTTCTTCATTAACATTAGCGGTCATCTAACTTGATATGTCCTCTTCTATTCCCAATCCACCCTGCCCACCATCATTTCTAAATCATTGCATAATTACTGAGAACTGCAAAATGTTATGCTAGACAGTAGCAAATGGAAAGCCAAATAGCACACACACACACACACACAAATCAGGGAAGAATTGCTCTCGTAATAATTATAGCTGGCAAAGTTACTAACTTTAAAGTACTATAGGAACTTTCATTTCATTTTCTGATCAGCCATAAGTGCAACTTCTAATTTCTTTTGGAATGCAGTAAAGAAGACCGAGGTAGTTTTTAATTGAATTGGTGAATGGAGATAATCTCCCCTCCTCTCTCATAGATGTAGGCACATCCATCTTTATTATTCATTTCAAAGATGTTTTAAATCAAAATATACCAAGAAGTTCCCAATTTTAAAACAGGATACAAAAAAGGCAAAGGATATCTAATATTGCCAGGATATGTGGGATTGGAGTGCCTTCTAAATTTTCATAAAAAGTGAATCTCTTTTCAATTGCATGGGAAACTTGATCTAAATGTTTATTCAGTTCACCTTTCAGTAAGGCAATGCATTCATAAATGCCACAATTAAAAACAATTCCATTTGTGAAATTCGTACACCAGAGGAAAATTATCAAAAACAAGGGGCCTAAGAGCACTGGTAGCCCTTAATTGGGATATTTATTTTTGCAGAGTGGTGGAGTGCCATAAAAGGATCTGATTGCCAGCTATGCTACAGAAAAGCATTTGTTGTAAGGAAAGAAAAGTAATTGCATATCATACCATAATACCATAGCCAAGCTAATGATGCTATATGCAGAGACATTCATTTTTATATCTCATGGAAATGTGAGGAGAAAGGGAAGGTCCTTGAAGGAATCACTAAGGGCAAAATAAGAGTTGGACGAAGGAGCCAAAGGGACATGTCCAATTATCAAACGTGGCAATATGAGAGCCATTCCCCATTTTCCCTGATGAAAGCATCTGAAAAGGATATAGCTGTAAGTGCATATCAAATAAAAATAGTAAATTCAAAATGAAACCCAATTCCCACTAGACACATTTTTTTTGAAAGAAACGAATACTGAAAAAAATGTGTGAAGTATATATGTCCAAGCTCTATTCTACTTTCTCACTTTTTATATTTTATATTGATTATTTTTAAATATATATATATGTTTAGTGTACATACATACATACATATTTATATACATACTATGTGTGTATGTATGTGTGTGTGTACATATATATATAGTATATATATTGTATACAAGTATATACTCATTCCCCTGTCTCAGCTGATCTGGGGGAGAACCAGTAGCCTAATGGCAATTACAACTGCTTCACATATAATACTTCCCTGTTTCGAATCCCAGTAAGGGTATGGCTAGCTGACGAGAGCTAAGTAGCTCGAAATAGATCTATACTAGTCTTCCTTGTTTAATTATTTATCAGCTCAAAAACCTAACACACATATAAACAAAAGACAACGAAACAAATAGCTTTCTGTCTGGATAGTCTCTGGTGATGAGCTGAAAGACAGAAAAGGACAGCAGTATGCTTCCTCCCTTAATTGGGGCTTACCAGGATGTTATAACACAAGTATATACTCATTCCCCTGTCTCAGCTGATCTGGAGGAGAACCAGTAGCCTAATGGCAATTACAACTGGCCTAGGGCTAATTTGGTTTTAATGGGTTTTAATCTTTTATACTCTTGATTGAATTTTATTTGGAGCCATTATATTTAATCTTTTAATTGTTTTTTAAATATTGTATTTATATCATTTTTTAACTTTGGTTGTGCACCTGAATCCCGGTAGGAAGAGGGGCAGTATAGAAAATTAATAAAATAAATAAACATATAATACTTTCCTGGTTCAAATCCCAGTAAGGGTATGACTAACTGACAAGAGCTAAATAGCTCGAAATAGATCTATACTAGTCTCCCTTGTTTAATTATTTATCAGCTCAAAAACCTAACACACACACACACACATATATATATACACACACTGTATGTATGTATGTATGTGTATATATATATATGTGTGTGTGTGTGTTGTTTGTATACACATATACATATATAAATTTAGTGGGCCAGAATCTGAGATGACAGAGTAGTTTCAATGTCACTTTTTGATATTTTAATTTTGGTGAACATATAGCATTAATAGAATAATAGAGTTGGAAGGGATTTTGGAGGTCTTCTAATTCAACCTCCCTATAACATTCCAAACAAATGGTTATCCAATCTCTTCTTTAAAACCTCCAGTGTTGGAGCATCCACAACTTCTGGAGGTAAGTCATTCCACTGATTAATTGTTCTAACGGTCATTAAATTCCTCCTTAGTTCTAAGTTAGTTGGTTTCCATCCATTGCTTTTTGTCCTGCCTTCAGGTGCTTTGGAAATAGATTGACCCTCTTTTCTTTGTGGCAGTCCCTTGGATATTGGAAGACTACTATCATGTCAGCCCTAGTCCTTCTTTTCATTAAATAAATAGCAGATGATGAGTGTTCTCCCTGCAGCCATCTCTTTTTATCTCTCCTTCCAGTTTGATCCTATGAAAGTAAAGCTTTGTGTCAGAAATGCAACATGAAGAAACCAGCTCAGGACAGAATTCTATTTTTCAATTGATTTAAGTTGGTTTAAGTTTTAGGTTGTGGTTGAAGCTTTAAAGTTAGTTGACACATACTTGCTCAGTTATTTGAAAAAGGAAATCAAGATCAAGATATTTGGAAAACATAGTTAAGCATTTTCCATTTCTGGTGTTCTCTACTCTGGGGTGGGGGGGGTTAAAACATTGTGAGCAATGGTTATTATCCAATAACCTAGTGTTTTATATTTAGACATATCTGAATCTAACAGCCCCAAGTCAACAGCACTGAATCTTGATTTTTATACATACACACTTCTATACACTTGATTTTTAAAACAATATTATCTGCCACCTTAAATTTGAACAAATATACAGTGCACTCTGAGGCCTACATGACCAGTTTGCAAAGACCAACCAACCACCAGAGGGCAGCAAAGAGAAATTAAAGAATTTTCTTTGCTGCCTTCTACTGGTTATTTGTATTTTGTAATCCAGACATGGTAGCTCTTAACACTAAAGGTTTGAGAAATCACCTGGAAAGCATTAGATTGCAGATAATCTAATACAAGCTTCAGTAAGCCTTTATGCTTCCATATCAAAGGAGCTCTGGTTTGTTTGTCATTACCTTCAGTTTCCAATCCTTGGTTGTTGCTCGGTATATTTGAAATTCAGACAGAAAACTTTTGTAAAGTAGCAGGGGATGGGTGGGTGAGTCAGCCATTCATGTCATGGGTATATAATCAGTTAATGCTATTGCCATAGAGATGTCCCTTCCTTCTTGTTTTCCTTTGTTCTTTATCTTGATAGATATGAACACTTTTAAATATAGTAATGGGACATGGCTGTCCATCATTTCTATTTTCCAGGAAGGATAATGATAGAAGCATAAAATGGAAAATAAAGATGATGTTTGGGCTTGTTTTGGCTTTGTCCATTTTCCAGTTGTTGAACCAAAATATTTTTTGTAAATGTAAACAAACAGGGTGGAGAGAGCTTGGCAGGTGCCCCAGTGAGAATCCTTGATTTCCATGCATGAAGGGAATACCTGACAAAATACTTTGGCATCTCGAAATTTAAACTGATCTAAAAAAAATAAAAGATTGGGAACAATTGAAAGAAAGATCTGCCTACGTTCCCTGGGATGATATTCACTTTAAACATCATTAAAGTCACTGTAAAATGAATTGATATGATTCCCACAGCACATTAGCCCAATGTATTGAATACTAGCTTTGAGCTTATTGCAAAACCAATTTCATTTCGGAGGTTTAAAGCTCAAGTTAAACTGCGAGTTCAGAGGTTATAATGGCTTGTCTCTTTGCGAAGCTTTCTGCACAATGGAGTGTTTATTGTGGCTTTTTAGAATGCTATCATAATACACATAAAAAGAAGAAACTGAAATTTAAGAGTATTGTCATGTTTACCGGAAAGGAAGGAAGAAGCTCGGTCTATTTTGACAGGAGCAGTTTGCTAACAGTGTTGTAAAAGCAATCCAAGTACCAGTCATGAATGAAACATCACAACTTCCAATTACTTGAGCAAGAACAAAAATTGTGCTTTTCTTTATATTTCATTTTAGTCACCTGAGTCAGTGTTTATAACACTAGCTAATCTGCACCTGAGATTTTGCCTTTCTAAGAAACCAATGGAATTTGTATTAAACCTTTAATGGCAATATTACAATTGTCTTCAGTTTCTATGTATGAGAAATGATACAGTATTATATTCAGAGAACACAAAGCAAATTTAAAACTGTCCCTGAAAGGAAAGAATGGAGGAGGTCATTTCTAAAATGATAACAGTGAAGATCTTGAGGGCAGTGAAATTCATTGATTGCTGATTGTACCCTATGACTATCATTAAGTGTTGTACATTATGATTCTTGACTCTTAACGAATGCATTTTTTCTTTTATGTATAGTGAGAGTATTTACACCAAGACAAATTCCTTGTGTATCCAATCACACTTGGCCAATAAAGAATTCTATTCTATTCTATTCTATTCTCAGTACTGGAAAGGGACATTTAGGCTATTTAGTCTGATATTCTGCTGAGTACAGGATACAAATAAAGGTATTACTAATGTCTACCTGTCCAGATTCCCCTTGAATGTTCTCACTGAAAGAAAGCTTATGACCTTCTTATTCCCACTGTTGTAATGTTTTTACCGTAAAAGAGGGTTTTTAATAAGATGCTCCAGACAGTGGTGGGCTTCAACCAGTTTAACAACTGGTTCTGTGAGTGCGTGCACGCGCATGCACAACATTCAAATTAGAGCAATTTGAAGCTCAAATGCTTACCTTCTAGGACAGCCCTCAGTTGAGGCGCAGAAATCAGCTATGTCACGTGAATCAACTGAGAAAGAAAGAAAGAAAGAAAGAAAGAAAGAAAGAAAGAAAGAAAGAAAGAAAGAAAGAAAGAAAGAAAGAAAGAAAGAAAGAAAGAAAGAAAGAAAGAAAGAAAGAAAGAAAGAAGGAAGGAAGGAAGGAAGGAAGGAAGGAAGGAAGGAAGGAAGAAAGAAAGAAAGAAAGAAAGAAAGAAAGAAAGAAAGAAAGAAAGAAAGAAAGAAAGAAAGAAAGAAAGAAAGAAAGAAAGAAAGAAAGAAAGAAAGAACAGGATAGGGCGGGTGTGCATGGGTGGGGCCAGCTGATGTTGGGAACTACCGGTTCGCTAGAACCAGTCCAAACCAGCAGTATCTCACCACTGGCCCAGACCTCCACCCAATCCTTAATGTAAATGTTACATGATGGATGAACCCAGAACCAGGTTCTATGATGCCTATTTAATAGTTCCCTTCCATTTGGTAAGAGTATGATTTTATCTGAACAGCCAGATAAAGATTTTGGGCAAACCATGTTTAAATATAGTAATTACTGCACTATTTCCAAGATGTTTATAGTGATGACATTGTGATTTGTTGAAAAAATTACCAGGTATAAACATCAGATGGAATGGTCTGTATTTTCTAAACTCTCTTTTCCTCTTTTTAGAAACAATATTGTTCTCTCTAATCACCTGGCACTTCATTTGTCTTCAGGATTTCTCAGAGATAATTGATAGAAATCAGCCAGACAATCACCGTGTTCTTTCAGTACTCTGTGATACTGGTGTTGAGTTTATTCAGTGAAAAAGTATTCCTTGATTATGTTTCAATCAAGTTCAAATTGGTAGCGTCATCTTGCACTTCCCAGTCAGTAGGTAAAAAGGAGATTTTCTTCTTAGAGAACATTGAAGCAAAATAGGTATTAAATTGTTGTATCTTTCCCCTGATACTTGTTTTTTTTTTGCTGAGCAGTTTATTTTTTTATCCCTTTCAGTCAAATATGTTTGAAGTCCTTTCCTGTTGTTTATCTATTTTATTATTTGCTTATTAATTAAATTTATTTCCTGCCCATCTCATTTTGAAATGACTCCGGGTGACTTACACCATAAAAACATTAAAATCATCAAAAATAAATATTCCTAATCCAATAAAATGACAATACAATTAAAAATCATTATCACAAGATAGAGAAGGAAGGACATGGGGGGAAGGAGGGGATTAGCTGTTAATTAATCAATCACCTCCAGGGTGATTGATTCTCATTGGGCTCATGGCGTTTGTCCCCAAGCCATTTGACAGAGGTGTTAAGGCTCTTAGGAAAAATCAGAAGAGTGAGAGTCAATCTTGTCTCAAGGGGTAAGATACTCTAAGGGGCAAGAGCCACTGCAAGGAAGGCTCTTCTGGGGCAGGCCAGTTTCCTTAGGGTTATTTAGAACAACTTTCTCTAAATCAAATATAGTAGCAATAACAATAGCACTTAGACTTATATACTGCTTCATAGTATTTTATACCCCACTCTAAGCTGTTTACAGAGTCAGCATATTGCCCCCAACAATCTGGGTTCTCATTTTTCTCACCTCGGAAGAATGGAAGGCTGAGTCAACCTTGAACCGGTCAGAATTGAACTGCTGGCAGTCAGCAGAATTAGCCTGAAATACAGCATTCAAACCACTGTGTACCCCCTCCCTCGGCTCTAACTCTAGTAGCTAGAGTTGTTTGATGTGAATACAGGAAATCATCTTTAATTTAAATATTTAACACATATATGTAATGTGAAAATGATAAGACTGAAAACAGTTTGCAGTTGTGGATGAGAAATGTACACTTTTAGAGTTAACTCTGAACTGTTTATAGTTATCTTTTGGATAAATTTAGAATGTCCTGTATACAGGAAACAAAAAAATTCCATGAAAATTAGGGTAGGGTGGTTAAGAGAGGCCTGTTTTTAATTTTAGGTATTCTCCTTATGCCAAAAGTCCTCCCCAGAATATCCCCATAAATCTTCTATTGGAAATTTCCGATTGACATTGGAAATCAATCTTCCTTCTCCTCTCTTCCTCTAGTTGCTTCCAAAGCCAAGTTTTATACAAGGAGAAAAGGAAAGAAAGCAGTTTCTAACAGGGTACAGTTATCTTTAAACTGGGCCAGAAAATAAATTGGTTATCCTACCCCAATGTCTAAGACTCTGTTGTATCATTAGACTTGACAATGTTTCATGGGGTTTTCTTGGCAATTTCCTGCCTGCTTAGAAACCTTAATTCTTTGTAAAATGTTCTATCTTCTCTGTTTGGATAAATCTCACTTGATTTTGTCTTGAAGAAAATGAACAAAGGGAACTGCAGATCTTTAATCCACACTAACCAGGGAGAATCCTTCTAGGAGAATCAAAATGCTAGAAATATAGTCCTATTTTTCTCCTTCTACTCATCCATGCTCATGTAATAAATTGAAATCCCTCTCTGAGTACATATTCCTTTTCCCCACCAAACTAATATGTGGGAGCTCTAAAGGAATTCCTTTAAGAACTTCAGTTGAAGTTTTTTTAAAGGGGTGAAAGACTTACAAGTGCAATAAATAAAAAAGATGTCATAGACTCAACTACTTTGATAAGGTAGTTGATTGTTCATTGTAGGTTTACAATAAGATGGCTGAAAAATTGGCATATTTGTTCTCTCACTTTCAAACTACCAGTGACATTTATGTCTACTTTTGATGTAAGGGGATTTGAGGTGCTTACAGGAAAAATCAATTAGAAAATGACAACCTGTGAATGATACATAGAAGCAGAAGTGATTCCTTTTTCTCCCACACTTGTCATGAAGGTGTCCAAGACAATAGATATATGGTCTCAGAAGACAAGGGGTTACCAAATGATACACAACACAAACTGTGAGGGCTTAGATGCTAGCTAGACATTTGTGTTGCAAAATCAAGAAAGTTTTCTTCCATTTCGCCCACCACTGCAATTGTCTGATGCAATGATGAATTTTTCTGGCTTGGGCACTTGGCAGTTTAGCTGGGTTATTAACGATATCTGTCCTTCCAGGGCTGCATTACATTAATAGCTCTTCTGCCACTAAATTGGTGCTGCCACTACTGCTTCCTTTCATATCTTCTTATAAAAATGATATCAAGCTTTAGCAGGATGTGTCACTTTCAAGGAAAACAAACATTAATTACTTTAGTGGACTGAGCTGAAACAATAAAACAAAATGTCCAAGATGGTTTTCCTTTTTTTAAAAAAAGGGATAAGCTGAAGCAACCAAGAAAATGTACCTATCTGTCTTAGGTTTTCATACCAATCCATCACATCATAGAAAGTCCCTCACTGACCTCAATATCTCAACTGGTTCTTCTCTGAAAATAATTGAAAAAGTACAATGAAGACAAAAATCTCAACTACTGTATGTTTATCTAAACACAGAGATTTCTAAAATGGATCTAGTCCCTTGGAAGACTACCATTCAACCATTTTTCTGATTATTCTTGTAAATGTATCCCATACTTACATTTTAACACAATTAATATGATTCTTACCAAGAACATTTTAACTCTTTAAACTTTTTACCTTCTGCTAAGGACATACCTAGTTTTCTTTAAAAGAAATGTCAAGAGCTACATTTTTGTTTACAGGTTGTTATATTGGACCTATGTTTTTACATTGCAATGCATTATATTACATTTATTATCTGCTAATCAAAATGTCTCAATCAAAAATCATAGGTTGCATAAATAGATCCTTTTTTATGATGGAGGGAGAGAAAGAAAAATCTGGCAAAGGTAAATAATCACAAAATGATTTGTACTGTCTGCCAACTAATGACAGTATATGGCACACTATAAAGTTCATTCCTGCTATGTTAATAGTATTTCATATGCCCAACACTTGTTGATTCTATAATTACATCCATGTAGTTTAATCAGCTTTCACTTTTTCATATTTCCCCTGGGATAGCCAGATTACGAAGGCTCTACATTTATCCACTGCACTGTTCCATCTAAATTTGGCTGAACTAATGTCTAATGGGCCTGGTTGCTTAAGAACAGCCACTGAAGTATTCTTTAAGCAGGAGTTATGTGATAATATTTAGTTATTGAGAGCCATGGAGGACTATGGTTAGAATGCAGTATTGAAGGCTAACTTACTGTTCATTGCCAGGAATTCGATTCTGACCAGCTCAATGTTGATTCAACCTTCCATCCTTTTGAGGTTAGTAAAATGAGGACTCACATTGTTGGGGGCAATATGCTGAATCTGTAAACCATTTAGAGGGGCTGTAAACCACTATGAAGTGATATATAAGTCTAAGTGCTATTGCTATTGCATTTAACACTGAATTTTCATGGACTTATAGTAGATAGAGTTTTTGAAAGAAAAAAGAGGTTAATTATAGAATCTTGGAAACTAGATGTGTGTAACTTATTTATCAGTGAGTACATTAAGGCAGGGTCTTTATATTGCCCAATGGGGTGTTGGACTAGATGACCTATAAGGTTCCTTCCAACTCTGTTAATCTGTTAATCAAGCCCTTGATCTTCTTTCTGAGTCCTGATTTAACAGAGAGGATGATAATCAGGGATGGAACACAATAGGGTTAACTACCGGTTCGGGATTTACGAGGTTCGGTGATTGATGATGTGCTTCCCTGCGCGCCTGTAAATCGCCATTAGCACGCTGCGTGCAGAGAAGCAGCCTTTGAAACAGCCCTCTTTTCCTGCTTTTTTAACTACAGCTGTGCCTTGTTCGGCAGCTGAAGTTGAAAAATCAGTAAATAAAGATCAGGTAAGAGCCCGTGTGGGTGGGTGGGCAAAAACATCAGCAGACATAGAAGCGGTTCTATGTCTGCTGCTCTTCAGAGCTATCGGTTCTACAGAGGTGGACAGAACCGGTACAATCAACTGTTGGATCCCACAAACAATTTCCAATTTGCTATGTTATGCTGAAAAACATAAAAACTTGTGAAGTCTGATTATAAGTAAAAGGATACGATCAATTGCATGAAAATGGACACAAGGTTTGTAGGATAGTGGAGTTTTTTGTCTGTTTAGTAGTCTCAACAGTAAAATGGAGTAAATACTGTGAAAAGGCTTTCAGTGTCTCAGAATCAAGTGTGTTGACACGAATGGGCCGATACAATGTCTGTCAGTGTGAGTTTTCCAGTTATTCCACCCTGTTCATAAATAATAGAGCCCCCCCTACCTGTCCATTCTTTGAATGGACTTCCAGCTGTGTGGCTGAAAATGGCACTCTCTACTTTTCCCCCTTTGTTTGTCACACAAACAATCAAGGCCCCGTGATTAAATTTTAGCTAGCAATTGTGCTGATGGGTCCTGCGTCAGAATAATACTCAGCTCATTCTTTTGGAGAGTATAATAGCTCTGCATTGCTAACAATAGTAAAAAAATGAGTTTGGTCAGTAAATGGAGTGGAAATCTCTCAAGGGCACACAGATACTGTGAAGCACAAAAGGGCCTCTCTCTCTTTTTTAAAACAAAGATCCATAAATGTCATCAAATTGCTTTTTATATGTTTTGATTCTGAAAGTTGCTCATAAGCTCAACATTCGGAGACAAGGACAATTGTCAAACGTCCTTTATTAAGAAACAATAAGTTCCTGCTCACAACCAGGAAAGCAAGCTTCTCATGGATTCAGAATAGACTTGGTTCATTGAAAGAAGAAAAAAAGAGGTTAGATATTAAACATCGTAGAAATTAAATTTGTGTAGCTTGGCCCTCACTTAATCAGTGACAATGTTAAGGTGGATTCTCTCTATTGTCTTTGATCTTGTTTCTAACCAATTATTGGTTTAATGGGGATGATGTTAATTGATTATTTGATTGATTATCACAAAAATGTTCATCTGCTATTATTCTGCAGATGTTTTTAAATGTTCCCTTTTCTTCTCAGGCTCAGAAAATTCAATTACAAACATCTACACTTTAGATTACTTAAAACTTCTTGATTCAAAAGTGTAAAGCTGCTGTCTGTGGAGATTCTCAGTCATCCAGTTCATAATTGTCTCAAAACTGCTTTTTCAAAAGGCAACTGGACTGCTTTTTTTCCTTAAGGAAGAAGAAAATCGCTGCAACATTCTGGATCTATTACATACCGTATCACCAAATATCACCATACATTACTTGGAACCCTAATCAACTGAGGCAATAAAGTAATTCCATAAATAAACGAATAAGCAAGGCATTAATCATTTAGACCTGCTGCTAAAATGGCAAGCAAGTTAAATTAAATCTTGTTCCCTGCATTTCACTGTTACTTAAAAAATAAAATCCTGTGTCTGCTTTTGTTCCTCTTGTTACTTCTTGGAGAAGTAACTCGATTATACCGTACTGTAAGGTCATTTGATACTGCAATGTGGGGGGGGGGGGGGGGGGGGGGGGAGAAAAGGAAAGCTCTTCTGGCTATTTCAAAAATAATAATAAAAAATAAAATAGAATAAATAATGAAATAAAATAATATAATAACATAACATAAAATTATAATACAAAACAACTTTCCCTACCTCAACCCATGTGGATTTTTAACTTTCATGAAGTACTGGGAGTACTGCTTGCTGTTTGTTTGTTTTTTACTTCAGCTATTAACCAGCTTTTCCTGCCATTTTTATAAGTAAATAAACCCTTGTTAAGGAGGGCTTAAAACAGATTATAGGCTTTGTGACCTTAATAACTTCCTATGCTCATTTGCTCAAAACTCACACACTTTTTAGAGTTCATGAAAAAAAAAACCCTACTAAATTTAAGTAATGTAATTGGGAAGAAGAGGAAATAACAATTCCCTGTGCCTCAAGTTCTCACTTTTTTTTAAACAAAGCAGCTATGGAAGAAGAATCCACTCAAAGATCTTTTTTCATTCATATCTACCTCCTGGTAAGCTGGAAAATAATGGTGGATTCAGGGCCCCTGCAAGTGCATTCAGATTTTTATCAAGTTTTGGAAGTTGACATGAGGAAATATTTTTATTTTCTGCAAGCGTAAGAGCTGGTTGTTCTCCTGAGCCCCTTTGGTTTGGAGTTGGAGGAATTGGAGGGTGGAGATTTCTACATTCAGTTCAGAAAAAGAATCAAAATAGAACTGGAAGGGATCTTGGAGGTCTTCTAGTCCACCCCACCGCTCAAGCAGGGGATCCTATACCATTTCAGACAAATGATTCTCCAATCTCTTTTTAAAAATCTCCAGTGATGGAGCATCCACTTTTTTCCTTGTTATACCTTGTTTCTTTTCATTTTTTAAAAAATCTTCAAACCACTTAACATTACTATGAAGTCGGACAGCCGCAGCATCAAAGCTGATGTAACAAAGTAAGAGAGGAAGAAGAGAAGGAGAAGAAAAACAACAAGTCATAAACTATTATCATTCCAGGAGAAATAATGCTAATTTGGTGAACGTTAGGATATTGAATTTCGTAGTTGGAAGAGCAAAGTGTACAATAGGCCAGAACAAACAGTTGATTAGTTGATTATAGTTGATTAGTTAGAGAGTGCTGACTCATGCATGATGCAATCTACATTATGATTGGTTGTATAATCAGATTGTACAAACTGATTGGTAAGTACAAAGGGGGAGTTTCCCCTTTTCCCCTCCTTTTTTCTTCTCTGTGTTCTGTATATTGTTTAACTTGTCTCATGATATTCCTGTGTTCCTGGCTATCTTGCATTTTTCTTTCTGCATGATGACAAAGACTGCTATCAGTTTGAATGTTAAAAACTAAATCTAAATATATCATCCATCCATCCATCCATCCATCCACCCATCCATCCATCTATCTACCAGTTTGTGTTAGTATCTCCGACTTCATCTGGACAGCTGCTGCGCAATTCCTCAAAAGTGAATTTCCTTAAAAATGAAAGGATGACCCCTTAGTATTTATTCACTCTTTCTCCCAAATGCTATATTAACAGAATTCCACCAGGGAGCAAAAGAAGCAGAAAACAAAAGTTAGATGATGTATATTGAAGATACGCAACAGTAAGGATTATTTGCTCAATGACCAACAAAACTGAGAATATGAACTGCAATTGATTCAAGCACAGTCCTCGACTGAATTGACAGAAAGATAGAGTGAAGACTGAATGTCATGCCTGAAATACTGCATCAGTTTTGGGACACCACATTTTGGGAAGAGCATTGTCATATTGGACAGGGGAGAGCAATGAAAATAACAAGGGATGTGAAAAGAAAAACTTACAAGAAATGGTTGGCAATATTTAGTCCAGAGAGAAGACAGGATAAAAACATGATGGCTATCTTCAAATATCTGAATGGCTGTCATGCAGAAAATGGGAAAGAATTATTTCGAGTTTTCCAGAAGACATGACAAGGAACAACGGATTTAAATTACAAAGAAAGACATTACTGGGAATAATTTAGAGTTATATAACAGGTTTCCTTGGAAGTCCCGGATCTCTTTTGCTGAGGTATATAAGCAAGGGCTAGAAGATGATCTGCTGTGTATGCTGTAATAATGGATTTCTGCACTAGGCAGGGCATTAGACTAAATAATCCTTGCAGTCATTTGCAACCTTCACATTCTATGTGTTTGTGAAAATAAAAATGCTGGACAATGCTTCCCAAACTGAGCACACCAAGACATTTAAAGTTCCAGTTGTAGCACTCTGAAATCACAGTACTCCAAAACACGGGTATACCAACAAATTCTAAAGTTCTACTGTCTGCAAATGATTATAATGGCAGTAGGATGGAACAGTTTGCTTCTTTCTCTTTTCTCCCTGCATTCAGTAGAAAGGAATACATTTAGACCACATGACCCAATAACCTTTCAGAACACAAAATGCCTCAAACCTCTTACAGGTAGTTCTAGACTGATGACCACAATTTAGCATTTATGTTGCCAAGGGAGAAGTATATTAAGTGAGTTTTGGCCCATTTTATGACTTTTCGTACCACATTTGTTAAACGAATCACTGCAGTGGTTAAATTAGTAACAGATTTGTTAAGCCAACCTGGCTTCCCCATTGACTTTGCATGCAGAGACATTTGTGTGGGTACGCGAGCCCCAGCCAAACTTACCTGCACTGCACATGTGCGTGCCTCCCAGATGATTTTCAGGCCCATTTGAGACCATTTTCGCCCTCCCAGAGGCTCGAGGGAAGCCTCTACAGCCTTGGGAGGCCAAAAAACAGGCCTTTTGGAAATACAGAAAGTGCCAAAATGGGCCCATTTTCAGCCTCCCGAGGCTGCAGAGGCTTCCCACGAGCCTCTGGGAGGGCAAAAACAGCCTCAAACAGGCCAAAAATCAGCTGGGAGGCACGCGCATGTGCCTCCCGGGGGGGGGGTGTGGAGATGTTGTATAGGGTGCATTGCATTGTGGGTGCCGGCATGCATGCACACGCTTTTGACACACCACAACAAAAAGGTTCGCCATCACTGTTCTAGGTTGTGCAAAGATCCCTAATGCCAAATATTGTGAGAAATTTCCTTCCCTGGATATGGTATTTTCGTAATGCTATTCCTTTTGCACAAAACAGGTTTTCTTCTCTCTATATTTACTGAAAAGTTTGCTGAGCTCCCGTGGCCTTTAAATGGTAGCATATTGAAAGGTGAAACTTGATTAATCAGTTAAAGCACATACTGTTCATATCACAACTCAACAAGCACCAGCTGTGAAAAAGTACCACACCAACTGAGATCCATATGCTGCAAAATTCCATAAATAATGATCATTTTAATAGCTTGCTTTCAAAACCTGTGTGTGTGTTAATATGCAGACAGAAGGGAACTATGGGTACATCTCATCTCATTCAAGTGTACCAGTTGATGACCAAGGCAAATCTAAACAAAACACAATGAAACAGACAATGTAAATGAGTGTAAATAAAATGGCTAGCCTGACATCCAGATGGTTGGGTTTTGCGAAGAAAAGTACCAACACCTAAAAGTGAAAGTAAAACAGCACTTGGCTTCTATGAATTTAATTGTGCAATGGAAATTTTCAACATGTTCAGCATCTGACATAAGAAAAGCTGAAGCTATAAAACATCCATCTTTTACACAAGTATCAAAGACACAGAAACAATGGGAAAATGTGTACCTTGGTACTCTATGTTTCAACCACAGCTGAGCAGGCGTTCACATGTGCCGAGAACAACAACAAAAAACTTTCTTTAAATCTAATAAAAATGTACCATGTGAAAAATGTGATACACTTCTGAATCTTGTCTGTATCAAAGACATGACACACATCTATATCTTGTCAGGTTGAAATACTAAAGGATTACTCCCAATGCACAGATTGTATGAACTTGGATGAATCAATGGGATTGAAGTGACACTCCAACCACAGAATGTCCTCCTCCCATCACTCTCCAAAATCTATTTTTAAAACACTACTCTAAATCACAGAACACCTTGTGGAAGCATACTTACATAAAATCATTCTTCCAGATATCTAAAATCTACTAGAGTTTGGGCGGTGGTACTGAATGATGACTTTTTTGCACCAGGTCGTCATGCAATAGTGAGCAATAGCAGTATAAAGCAAGCTCAGAGAGCACCAAGGATCCCTCATTTCAACCCTGATCTACAAATATTGTCCTTTATTAGTGAACAACTCCCAGGGCAAGAAGAAGTTTCCAAGGGATGCTTCAGGCTTCTACCAACACACCGTGTAACAAGCATGTTACACCCTTACTTTCATTTCTAAGAAATTGAAAGGTATATAGATAGTCCTTGTCTTACAAAAGCTCATTGTGTAACCATTCAAAGTTATAACGGCACTGAAAAAGGTGACATGACCATTTTTCACAGTTACGGCTTTTGCCTATCCCCATGATCATGTGATCAAAATTCAGATGCTTGGTAACTGGTTCATATTTATGACAGTTGCAGTGTCCCAAGGTCTTGTGATCACCTTTTGTGACCTTCTGATAAGCAAAGTCAATGGGGAAAACCAGATTCACTTAACAACCGGGATTCTAATTTATCAGCTGCAGTGATTCACTTAACAACTGTGTCAAGAAAGATAGTAAAATGGGGTAAAAATCAGTTAACACATGTCTCACTTAACAACATAACTCTTGGGCTCAATTGTGATCATAATCTGAGGACTACCTGTAGTGCTTTTTAACAGCTTATTAAAAAAATCTTCAACTTCAGATTTAAAAGAATTTAAGCTTTCAGATCAAATTATAAACTATTAAAATACAATAAATGATAATGTAAGCTGAACTGAGGGGAAGCATTATATGATGTTTATACTTTCAGAATAACTATTCAATAGAACCATCATTAATATGGAAAAGCTGTCTGGAATTGATAAAAATTGTAATCCAAAATGTCTCACGAATTGGTAGCAATACTAATTTGTTTTCATTTTTTTTTTTAAGTGAACAAATTTATTCTGAAAATCCTGGATTAATATACATATTATCATACATTTTCCTTTCAACATTAGTAGTTCTCTAAATTCACAATACAATTGTCTTGCCTGTAAAATACACCAAATTCCAAATTTACTTTGTGTACATTTTTTAATGTAAAAATGGGGTTTAACATAAAAAGGAAGATCAATGGTAAAATATAATGGGTCAAAAATGTAAAATGCTCTTTGAAAAAAGGGTCAAGACTTATTGGATTCCCATCAACACAAGGTGGAATTCATGATACACTAAACATAAATAATTGTTTATAAGCCATCATGGTGAAGTTTATCCTACCTGCTAATTTAAAAGCAATATGGCTTAGTACAATGAATCTGTTTATTTCAAAACGACTATTTGTAAAATGAGGGGGATATACCTGGCATATCGTTGTGGAAGAAAATTCCATCTTTCTTATATGAGTGTGCAACAATGCAAATAGAAAAGGATGGAATTTGTCTCATATCACAAAACACAATTCATTATTTTGCCATCCTAGTGGTTAGGATGTATGTCCATCCACAACTGTATCAGAGGTGGCATTCAGCAGGTTCTGACCAGTTCTAGAGAACTGGTAGTGGAAATTTTGAGTAGTTCAGAGAATGGTCAAATTCTACTCTGACTGGCCCTGCCCCCTCATCTATTCTCTGCCTCCCGAGTCCCAATTGGGTCTTCTTTTGTTGCCCTGCACAGGAGAATGGAGCTGGAAAGCAGGTTAGTGGGGTGGGGAGGGAATGGGATTTTGCAATAACTTTCCCCTAGGAGTGGGGATGGAATGGAGATTTTGCAGCATCCATCCCCTGCCACACCCACCAAGCCATGCCCACAGAACCAGTAGTAAAATATTTTGAATCTCACAATTGAACTGTATCCTATAGATCCCTGAATAGATCCAAATACTTTTAAAAGCAATATCACCTGACATGTGAGAATCTGGAGTAGCAATGAGATCACCTGCTTTTAAGGTGCCTAAGGTAGACAGATCTTGTCTCGGTAACCATTTCACCTCTGCGTAGTTATTAGTCAAAGCTTACAAAGATTTCGGACAACTTGATATATTGCTTTAGCTTATGGCAATGCAGAAATATAACAAGCCACCGAGCCTCAAGCAACAAAAATGAACTTTCTTTCCACTTAAATCATAAATTTTAAGAAACATTCAATTACATGAGATTCATGAAGTCAGGAATCTTTGCTAGATGTGGAATAAACTATGTCTTTCATTATATCTGCCTGACATTTTACTGTAGATAATATACTGAGTTACTTTCATCCACATCCAGACACATATATGCACATACTTACATACAAGCTCTCTTTTTGAGAGGCAGGTTGAAAAACTTCTATGGAGAACAGAATATCCCCAATCTGGAGGAAAATCCTTTAATGTAAATTTCCAAACTAGAGAAACATTCACTAACTGCAAATGGGATGGTAAACTTCAGGGAAGCATGTTCGTGCTTCCATTCCAAAATCCCAGTTTACTATTCTTGGTATTATTTCTTATCTATATGAACCTTTCTCATAATTTATTTTTTGTGCAAATAAAGCCCTAATGGTACCAGAAGGCAGAGTGACAAGGAATGGTGATTGGACTGTCACATGCCAAGCTAAGCTTAAAGGATTTTTAACTACAATAACTTGATTTTCATGTGTATGTTTTATTTCATGTTTACATTTTATTTATTCATTCCATAACTGTTAACTTTAGTAAGGGTTTGAATTTTGTTTTTCCTTCTTAAACCTCCTACCTAACCTACTAAAGGCAGCTTTCCCTAAACTGGTACTATTTACATATTTTCTGATTGTAATACCATCAATACAGCTCACTTCCTGTACGCTAGTGTTTTTCAACCTTGGTAATCTTAAGGTATGTGGACTTCAACTTTCAGAATTCCCCAGCTAGCCCACACATCTTAAAATTATCAAGATTGAGAAATGCTGCTCTAGGAAATAACAGTTTTACATTTGCTGGAAATTACAAGCACTTAAGTCTGAAAACTCAAAAAGGCATCAGTCAGAAATTCACTAATTTGCCCAAACTGTTTGCTCCAACATTCTCCCTTTGGACAGCCTTGTGCCATAAAATTAGAAGAACAGAATAACACAGGAGGAAAAAAAATGCTTTCTATCAGAGATCATTGACTATCTTTGAACATCAGCAAATGTTCAGCATCAATGTTGTATGAGGTGACAACTTTTCCAATAAAGCATACGCCTTTGTAATTTTTATTTTATTTTTGGTGAAAGATCAATTGCTTTAGCATGAAAACATCAGTGCAACAATACACTAACAGCACATTCCGGCCTGGCGCACACATTAGCAACCCTCTATGCGGTTAGCATCATTCTCTTTTTCCCAATCATTACAGACAATTTCAAAAGCTAAAAAGAAACAAATGACCAGTCAGCTGTTCATCCTGAACAGATTGCCATTGCACACAGAATATTACTTACAAAACATTGAGCCAACAGTGATGTAATTCTAAGTAGCCAAACACTCCTGTATAACAAACATGATGAAATATAAGCATCTATTCCCTGCAAGTCAAAGATTTTTTTCCCATTTATCCTAGCTATCAGGCCCATTTTTCATTTCTCCCAAGAGAAAATAAATGTTTGGGAAAGAAGCATTGCAAGGCACTGGAGAGAAATCCATTATTTCTAATGGCAAGCTGGTGCAAGGCTGATTCTATCTGAACACATGAATATGTGGGCCTTTCCTCATTTGAACTTAATCAAGGCAAAAACATGCCCGTCTTTTTTCATCTGTGTCCTCATGGCATTGTCTTCATTTTATTTCCATCGCATGAATGAGAAAATATTGCATTTGGTGTTAAAGTAATATTTCCCTCCTTATTCTGATACCACCTAAAGTAGTCTCAAGATGTATAAAACACGCTAGAATCTATCGCCTATTACCCTGCAGTGAAATCATATGACTGCAATAATAGAGGCAACATATAAAAATAGTATAAGCAATGGGAACCACATTGCATGGTATAGTTTTCTACCAATTGAAGGACTTCACTTTGCTCTTTGCAACCTTCCCACCTTCAATAGGAACCTGTCTACATATTGCTTAATATGTGCAAAGATGAAGAACTAGCATTTCCAAACCTTCTATGTTCAACTGGAGCTGACTGTCTCTTCTAAAAGGGGAAAGTCTTGTTCAAACTGATTTTTGAAAAACTTTCTCGTCTAGCCTATAGCCATGGGATTTCCTATTGGGCTCCTGTCCAATTATTAATCAGATTCTGCTTAGTTTTTTTGAGATCAGCTAAGGACTTCTAGATACTGTCACCTGCTGGAGTAACGGTTAATTAAACCAACTGTACCCAACTTGGTGTAATATTTAACTGTGCTGGGCATTGGTTAATAATAATAATAACAACAACAACAACAACAACAACAACAACAACAATAATAATAATAATAATAATAATAATAATGAGTAATTTAAAAAGTTCATTCCAATTTTATCTTCTCATACAATTCTCTTCTCTCTAATCAGGGCAATGTCCCAGGGACCACAATTTCAAACATAGGTGAAATTCAGTTATAGAGCCCTCCATCCAAACCCAATGAATCTGACACTCCTTTCAATTTAAGAATGTGTGGTTGAGAAAAAGACAGAATGAAGCTCAGTGTTAGAGTTTATATTATGCCTACCACATTTCACTATCTCCCCAAATTCCTCAACATTTATGTATGTTTAAATTAAGGCTCCATGAATCTTCTGTTCAGAAATTCAGTTTAAATGCAAATAATTAGCCTCTCCAAAGTCAGAACATATGATTTTGGAGAATCAAATAATTTCAAATAGAATCTGAAACTTAAATCAAAGCATTAAACAGACTTATTTTTTCCAAATCATCTTAACTAGCTGAATCAGAGTAATGGCCCAAAATGACTAGATTGGTTCAAATTTATAGATTCCTGGGTTAAATTCAAGTCTGTGATATTCCTTCCCATACATCTCAAAAGTAAATGAAAGGCTAATTATCTAGGGAAGGAGTGGATAGAAAGGAACAGTATGATTAAAATCCCGAACAGAAAGATGTCACAGTGCAATGTTGTTTTTCAAATTCCATCTGAAATTCTCTGATTCTTCAGTGATGCATAATATGTGTTTGTTAGAGTTGTATGGTCATTTTTGTTACAATTAGATAGATAGCTCAGAATTCATCAAAAGCTCCATACATCCATTGATATTTATGAATAGAATACACAACGATTTTAATTCTGCATTTTAATTCTCACATATACTCTGATGTACGAGCTGCAATGAAATGTCTTACATTCTGCATTTGGCAGCAGTAGAAAATGGCTTTATTAATGTAAAGTATCTTTAAATTTAGTTGAAAATATTATTTTTTGGGATATTATTTTTTTCATTTAGAAATTTTAAATAACTCTTGTATTTGAAGACAACAAGGCTACTTTGTATATATATTTTACCTTAAAAAACCCAAAATAAAAGATAAATGTGCATTATAGATAACAAATGCATAATTTAAAACATGAGAGTCTAAAGATTCAGACCTCTTAGCTATCTTTTGATTGCTTTGGATCTGGCAAGTTTCAAATAATGAATCTTATAAAAAATTAATTGTCCCTATATATTCTGCATCAAATACCATGAAGTACCATTTTGACTGCATGTTGCAAATGGTCCAATATTAAATTTTAAAGTGTATCAAGTATTAAAAGTTGTCAAATATTATATCCAATAATACTGTGGACATTTTCATGAGTAACCATAAGATGTATGCATTTTTAGAAGGCTGATGACAAAATCAAATGTTGTTGTAGGTGTATTAGAACATCTCCCAAATTCTCAATAATGTGTTGAATTATAGTTATCTTCACAGAAGGTGATTTTAAAAAGCTGTACTGTTATACCTGAATGTCAGTCAAATAATAAGTGATCACATCGACCATATAAAGCTGCCAGATATGTCTTCAAATCATAGTGATTTTTTCTGACCAACATTTACAGTGAACTTCATTCCAGCTCAAAATTTGCTTTTTTCAGCAAATTTTCATTGCAGTTTTAGACTTTTTTAAAAATAAGATTCATTTTCTGTTGTTTCAATGCTATCATTCTCTAAACCATTGCTTCTAACACCCTCATGGTTAATAAGCATATTTTTTCTGAGAAATTTTTTTATACATTTTTATAAATTTTATAATTATATTAAAATTTGAATCTTGCATTTGCCTGATTTCATCCCAGGTGCCTTAGGCAACAAAACTAGGTAGGATGCTATCACAGCAAACTGTACATCTAAATAGTTGATGACCATTCATATGTAATGTTGAATCATCAAAATATAGATTAAGAAAAAAGAAAATGAAGCTGAAAAGATACAACTAATAAAACTAGCTGTGGTGATAGCATTGAAATGACATGGTTTTTCACTTTTTTTTGCTGCATCAATTATGCCAGCAATGAAAGAAATATATAAAACTACAGTGCATTCAGAAGGTCTTTGTATCCAAATATTAAATCCAATACTGTGTGGCATTTCATACTATTAAGAACTACTATACTTGAAGTCCATGATGGGAAAATAATATTCAGAAGGCTTAAAATATACACTAAATTATTTACAAATCTGTATGAAGATTGTAATGAGATTCCCCAAAATTCAGTTCTGCCCTTTCTCAAAATTCAGTAATATTGGCAATGATATCAAAGCGTCATCATATTTTGGGTTGGGTTTAGAATCACCTGAGGCAGGGGATAAGAATGTTGTAGCAAAGACTTTATTTATAACTCACAGAGTTCCCACAAATGGGGCAAATTTGTAACACTGAAATAATTTTCCCCCATCAGAGAGAGTTTTAAAAAGAAAAAAAAATGATATTTTAAGCCAGAGCATTCTCATAAACCCCCAAATCAAGCTAATTTGCCCTTTTAGGGAGTTGTTGGGCAACATGGATTTCTTAAGTTTATAAAGGGTTAAGTAAATTATAATATTCTTTAAAAGACCAATTTCTATACTAAAGACTGGAAAGGAGAAAAGGCAAAAAGGAGGCATTATATCTCTGAAAGTCTTACACTAATTGTTACCTTTAAACCCTCTTAAATTTAAAAACAAAAATGGGGGAAATAAAGGCCTTTGCCCATTCTGGTGATATAATATAATATAATGTTCAATTCTAACATCACATGTGACAGTTTTTACACACATATTTTTTTCTGCCAATAGTAATATTCTATGGTGATTTTTTAAAGGGAATATTTCACTGCTTCAATCTTACATGGTCCATATGCACACAATTCCCCTCAATGAAAGCTATTGCACAATATTATGATTAGAAGAAAATTCATATGTGGTGGTGAATGTCTTTGTCCTTCTCTTGATCTGTCTGTCTTCCAGTTAAAAGAACTTGACTGGTTTTGCTGAAGAAAGTTTGAAGACTTGTTTTACTCCTTCCCAACTGGCTGACTCTCCACAATATGGACAGGTACCATATAATCCCACAATCTTCAGTGGAAGGTAGAAAAACTACCAGGTGTTTAGCAGGTGTAGACGGTTCAATTTGTTCCTGCTGCTTGTGAACAGCTCAACAGCATGGAGTCCTCCAGGTTGGTGTTTCTCTATAATCTTGACCCACCTGGAGATCCATGGTGTCGAATCATGAACATATCACACCAGTGTTGTCTCCATGGGAAGATGAAACTTCTGAGCGTCGCTTCATTCCCAGGAAATGAAGTTGGAGCAACTACAGCATGGCTCCCAATCCTTTTTAATCTAACCTGCCTATCATACAAAGGCCATGATCTTTAAGACAATTGCATGAAGGAAACCTATGGAACTAAATGGGAATTACTTCAGATTAACTGTAGATAACTAGGTTGGGGAAAAAATCCAACCAACCAAGGCTTTCACAAAGCAGGATTCAGCATGGAAGTGTAGAGTACACCAGCTATTTAAAGCATAAAATGCTGATACTCATAGAAGAAAAAGCAAAAATGTTCCAGGTGAGCAGGTAATTTTTTAAAAAAGCAATTTAAGATCATATATTGTATTTGGTATATTTTTAGCTTTCAATATCCTTTTACATGTTTCTTTCTGCTGACTGAGGTCATATTTATGCAAATTTGTAATATCGTGGACTTTGAATTTGGACCTCTTACTTTTCTTTCACCCTGCAATATTTCAATTTTTATGTTTTTTTATATAGGAATTCTCCTACTCCCATGCTGAGCCTGTATAAGCATGACATGACTATTCCCAACATTTTATGGCCTGCTCATTGTAACCTTGCAGTAAAAGAGATACATATTACCTGAAACAACAGGAACAACAGCAGAGTTGGCAACAATCCCAGGGGTAGATGCAATCTTTGATATTTTGCAACAATAAAACAGTGTGATACTAAAGTATCAGGATGGTATGATCCTTTGTGTTTATTTCTAAAAAGGTGGATAATAATAAAAATCAAATAACCTCTGCTTATCCTCATCTTTGGAAGGAAGAACTCAATAGGTGGATAAAATGCTAAATCCAGTCTAACCATCTGGCCGATGATGCAACTAACCATAATAATACAGGTAATCCTCAGTTAATGACTGTGATTGGAGTTTCCATCACTAAATGATGTGATTGTAAAAAGGATGTCATGGGACTGCGTGATATAATGGGACTGCTTAATGATGAGGGATTCCTTTAAGGACAGCAACCAGAAGTGTTCTAGCAATTCTAGTTGGTGTCATTAAATGAATCCCACACCATTAAACACAACTTCATTTGATTGCCATTTGTGCCTCCTGTCAGCTTCTCCATTGATTTTGATTTTCAGAAATCAGGAATGAATGTTGTAAATGGAGATCACAGTAATTGCAAGACACTATCGCAATGTCATAATTATGAGCAGGTTGCCAAGTGCCCAGATGCAGTCATATGATTGTGAGGGAGGCTAAGAAAACCAGAATGTTGTGGATCAAAGTCTTTAGTGCCACTTGTTCAGCACTGTTGTAAGTTTAAATGGTGACTGAATGATTGGCCATTACATGAGGACATCGTGAGCTGTTCCCTGATACCACTAGATGACATTGCTAGGCAGTGCTGCCTTAGAAGGTGAGGAAAATTCTCAGGGATGAGAATCACATCCCAGTCAGCACTTCTTCACTCTCCTACTATCGGGTAGGAGATATAGAAACATATCCAGGCACACCAAAAGGCTAAAGAACAGTTTCTACCCGTGGACTGTCAAACTTTTGAATGGAAAATAACTTCATGTCAACATAGTATGATAGACTTGCGGGCTAGCATGTTGTGCAACAAGGTCACTTAGTGTAATAAGATTGGGACTGGGCTAGGAACTTCTGTCCTCACTGTGAGTTGTGTTTTGGGGGGGTGCATGAACGGAGGCTCAGCCAATCTCATTGTACACATGTTGTACTCTGACAATAAAGATAATAATAGTTTGTTGGAGTCCTTGGAATTTGTTTCTGAACTTACTTTACTATTATCAACAAGTAATGGGTATAGTTATTGTTCCTTTCATTCAACATCTCTCAACCATTCTTCAGGAATGATGCAAGAGAAGTGGGAAAAAATTCCCAAATGAAATTCTCAACTAAAGCTTTGGAGGCTGCAGACAACAGGGGGACTAAGAAAATGCAGGAATTTCTCATCTTATGCAAGAGGATTTCACTAGAATGTTCTTCTTTTTAGGGGGGGCGGAAATCAAAAGCAATTTATCTTAACTTCAAACCAAAGGAGAAGATGGAGGCACTGGAGACATTCTCATCAAAGCACTAGCTTAATAAGTGAAATCCTGGTTATCTCTTGACCTAAAATCTCTAGGAGCAGTGAGTAAAGTGGACATATACTTTACAGCTGAAGTTTAGCTTGTGAACATAATGAGCCATAAAAGGGACAAAGTGAGATTTTACAAGGAAGCATTAAGGAGACCATGATTGAGCTGAATGCCCTTCACTTTGCGGATCATTCATATGATTAAAGAAGCTGTTAGATTAGAATAGCAAGTATCAATATGTACCACACATTTTTATTCAGTGTGGAAGATTTTCTGGAAACAACAACAACAACAATATTGAAGTAATGTGGTATAAACTGTGCTTAAGACTGCTCAGTTGAAATAGTACAATAAAATAATCTCAGCTGATGTTTCTGGTCTGAGAACCTAGATGAAAGGTATTCTGGAAGGACACTCACCTTGGAGAAATATATTTACCCAATGGAACTACTGTCTTAACCTTCAGGACACAGTACAAAATGTCTTATTTGAAGCAAATAGCCTCAAGAAGAGAATTGCATTTAATTAACTAGAAATAACCCCGAGAACAAAAACTCACCAGAACTGCCTTTCTTGGGGGCAAGCCTTTTTCCTTGCTTCCCTCTTGCTCAAGGATTAAACAGTAGCAATTTGCTCCTTAATCCACACATTAAATGAATGTCACTGCACTTTAGAGGAAGACCAATGATGCCTAACACAAAATACTAAAAATATTTTCTTTCCTAAGGGAAACTCTGCTCCTCTAGTGGGTATTTTTAGACATTTTCTTTCCCTGTGCTGCATCATTGCTTATAGTCTGGGAGGCTCTATAAATTGTCTGAAATGAAATATATATATATATGATGGTATCATCACCTATCTTGCAGTAGAGATGAGAGCTTGGGCCATAAAGAAGGCAGCCCAGATGTAGAACAAAGCAGAAAGGATGCTGGATTTGTTCTCTTCATATGTTATATATAAATGAATTATCCTTCTAGCAACATAAGAAAAAAGGGGTTCAGTGATTCAGCCCCTTCAAAATGCAACTAGCTTTACCAAGAGAAAGTGAATATTTTTTATAGATTTCCAAATTAATTATACAGATTCCAAATATAGCTTCAGGTGAAATTAAACGGGTAGCAGTCTTGACATAAGCCTGCATTTTCTACAAATCTGTTTCTTACAAGGGGAAATGTAATGTGTTGAGAATCACCTCAGCAACATCTGATTGATCTTGGAAGATAAACAGGGTTTGACCTGGTTAGAATTTGATTGAGGGACTATCAAGCAATTCCTGCTGACTGGGAAGTTGAAAAAAAAAAAATCTCTGAAGTTAGAAGTGGCAAACTACTTCCCTACTGCTATCAAGAAATCCACCTGAATGTGTCATCAAATGCTGAGCTCAACTCAAGGACATCCTTAGCTTTTAAACTGTCTATGAAAAATAGTGGCTAGCACTTCCACCTATTGCTGTGACCTGGTATGTTGCTTTTTCCTCAAAATGGCTCATAAAGAGTGGTGTAAATATCAGAAACATAATTTATAAATATTATTGGAGAAGATAAACTATAATTATGTATAGTTCAATGCAGCTGTTCCTTTTGTCCTTTTGTTCCAAATGCCATTCAAGTTGGAACAAAGCAGGTTATGTTCTCTCCTAATGTTGCACCTCTGGGGCAAATGACAAAAAGTGCCTTGATCCTTGACTCTTTCATGACTTTGTCTTATCATTAATCATTGAGTTGGTCATGGCTGTCAAACTCACAGCCCACCAGCTGGATGGGACATGCTCTGGCCACGCCCATACTCGGTTTAGTGAAGTGGAAAAAAGTCACGATACGTCAAGTGGCAACACTGTGATGACGCAAGTTTAACACCCCTGATCTAGGTGAGGTGAGGTGCACATTTTTTTCCCATCAACCGCTGGCAATGAAGTCACAAGAAGCAATGAAGTCAACATACTTGTCTTCCCTTAAAGGTTAATTTTTTAAATTCAGGTTTGAAATGAGGGCTCCTTGGTGCTCTCTGAGCTTGGTTGTTTTCTTGTAGATGTTTCATTACCCAAACTAGGTAATATCATCATGCTGTGCATTATCAGTATGTGCTGTGCAGCACTAATGATATTACCTAATTTGGGTAATGAAAAATCTGCAAGAAAGCAACCAAGCTCAAAGACACCTCATATTTGTCCTCTTTTTCATTTTTTTAGAAGCTCTGTGCAAAGCACCCATTGATAAACATATCACTGTGAACTGATACACATTCCAGTAGCAAATGCAAATGGAATCTCAAAATCAATACTAATAGCAATAGCACTTAGACTTATATAGTCATGTCTCCTGATTGATGGCAAAATCCCAGAATCAATTGCAAATTTACCACAGATACCCTAGATCAGGGGTGTCAAACTGGTAGCCTATGGGCCGGATGCATCATGCACAGGCCACGCCCACCCCAACTCCACAAATGGGAAAAATGTCATGAAATATCACATGACAGCAACGTGACATGGCGAGTGTGACACCTGTGCTCTAGACTGAATCTAAGGCTCTATAATGAAGGTTTATCTCCCCTCTCTCTCTATTTTCCAATTTCTTCAGGTAAAGAGGCATATAAAATGTGCTAAAAAGCTGCAAGATTGCATGCATAGCAATAGCACTTAGATTTATATACCGCTTTACAGTGCTTTAGCCCTTTCTAAGCAGTTTACAGGGTCAGCATATTGTCCCCAACAATCTGGGTCCTCATTTTATCCACCTTGGAAGGATGGAAGGCTGAGTCAACCTTGAGCCTGGTGAGATTCGAATTGCCAAATTGCAGGCAGCCAGCAGTCAGCAGAAGTAGCCTGCAGTACTGCACTCTAACCACTGCGCCACTGCAGCTCATAATTTATTAGTAAGCATCATTGTGTTCTGACATTTCTAGTGGTCTTTTAAAACTTGTTTATTAATAAGATTTTATTATTGAGGAAAAAGTGACCAGCAAAAACCTCAAATGAATCAAATTCAGTGAAGTTCAGCAGCTTCACTGAAATAAAGCTTAGCGGAGCCCCTAAGTCTTCTCTACCGATGTAACTGGGAATAGCTGAGAGATCAAATGGATCTTTACAGCACTTTATAAACTGTCACCAAACTTTTCTTCAGCTAAATTTTGTGTGATAAAATTAGGGATGCCATAATCTTCCATAATTCCCAAATCCTTTAGGACAGTCTCTTGACTGTTCAGAACCTTCAAAGTTCCTTGAAACCAAACTATTGACATATGAGGCTATTGCACAATATGATATAAACTAGATATGTGTTAGAGCATATGAGTAGCACCTTGGAAGCCCCAAGACTCAATTATCTAGGGATCATGGGCTAATTTAATACAAAGCAGTTTCCTGAATTTCACCAGTAATTAATTTGATTTTTGGATTACTACTGGAGAAATAGTTTAGTTATTTAGTTCTATGTTATTCTCCATCAAAATATGCATGTTATCATAAAGATATCTAGCATGAATATTTGACAATTAAATAATTAAAGCTCCATTATTCATTACGTGTGGTATTTTCTTCATTTTCCTGAAGCTTTTTGTTTGATGAGGGAAATCAGATCCATTTTTGTGTCAGAAAAGAGATGATGTCTCTTGAAGAAGTAGGTTGATATTCTTTAAGAGTAGTTCTCCCTAAACTGCTATCCTCCAGATATTATGGGCTTTGACTTCCATCAAGACCAAGCGAAATGGTTAATAAATAGAGGTAATAAAATTATAATCCAAAATGTTTGGAAGGAACCAATCTAGAAAAAGCCGTTCTACTATTAGGTAGATAGAGAAGAAAATATCTTATTCTTTGAAAGCCAAATTAGAAAGACTTCTTTTATTGGCTTTCCAAATTTGGGCCAAGTATTTAGTATTTATTTGATTTGTCAATCACTTACAAGATACAGGTATAAGAATAAATATAGTTTTGAATACATGAGATAGATACTTATAAGAAAAATAAAAAGAAACAATAGGACAGGGACGTAGGCACGTTTGGTGCGCTTATGTACACCCCCTACAGGCCTCTTAGGAAGGGGCTGAGGTCAATAGTAGACAGTCTAAGGTTAAAGTTTTTGGGGTTTGGGGAAGTCCTCAGGAGATACTAATCAAGACTCTTTAAAAAAAAATGAACCAAGATGAAGTTGAACCATCCTTCAATATAGGCAATAGGACAGCATTCAATATGATATTTGAAGGCAGCAAAGTACAGTATCCTGGCATACTCAAGTTTGTTCTTCAATCATATGCTGTCAATTCCCTCACCTAGTATTTGCAATATGATTCAGCTACCTAATGGTAAAGCCAGCCCTAAACATTTTGGACAAAGATTCAGATCACTAATTTAAAAACACCACGTGGGTCAACCCAACATATATTATAGTACCTCAGAAAAGAATGCTGCATGCCACCTAGTTATTCGTCATCCTAAGAAATTCACTAAATTTAGACTTGAAGGAAGAAAAATATATCTTCAAGTCAAACACAATCATCAACCAGATGTTGTCCTCAATTTAAAGATGACCTGCATACCAAGTAAGAAAATCCTGGATTTGAAAAAGAAAAAAGATTTTATTTTTAAGGAGATTTAAGAACTGCCACATTAAAACTGATAAATGATCTGCCTCGCTTGACATTCAGTGAGATGAACAAACTGATCAGGAAGAGAAAAATCGATCCTCTGCCATAAACACCAATCTCTTCCCTAAGAGGTATTTACTTCCAAGTCATTGTCCTAATATGATAGAGCTATTTTGAAAAGTGTCCAATGAACAGTTGTTTAATGAACAGTGACAAGAGTGGCCAAAATGGACTGGTGGGAGAAATGAAGAATAAGTAATAAAGCACTGTCTAATCCATCACCTCAATTGCTCCTAAAGTGAGTAGCTTTGAAAATTTTCCATCAGGCAATGGTCACTTCTGAATAAATGTATGAGATCACAGCAAAACAAAAAATTATGGGCTTTATTCCAATTCCAAAACTCACACAGTATTTGCAAGAAAATATTGACTTTCTGCAAAAGCATGTTTGGAAGGAGACTTATTCCCATAAGAGAGCAATTGGATGTCGGTGTTGTAAGAATCAAATTTAGCTCCTTTCTGTCCTTTTATTTCTTTTTGACTTCCTGATCTCCTCTCACGGAGCTGTAATGAATGTGATTTCAAATGCACTGACAACAATTCCCAAGAAATAACATTCTCACAAAGGAAAGATAATTTCTGTTGTATTTGGGTGCTCTCACTTAGACATTATCACAGTAACAGCATATTAATCAGCATACATCAACATAGATATCATGTACAAAATCTCCTGCTTTAATGGCATAGCAAAGGAAAAACAAACACCAGCAAAAAGAAAATGATCTTCCAGCTGGAATAGAAAAAATATACTTTGTGATCTCTCATTCAGTTTCTGTTAAATTCCAAGAGCTTAGATGGAATTGCCGGTCTTACTGTGCTGAAAATGATGACACTTTTTAATTGCTTAATATTGTATGCCACCCAGAGTCATTTCAACAACTTTACAAATTAATTTTGTAAATTAAATTAAAGACACAGGTTCAAACAATAGCAATTCATACAATAACTATGGGATGACATTTTTTTAACTGTATTGACAATTCAACATTCATTGGCAAATAAATACATGCTTGGAGGATTCAATTTTAGGAACACATATTTTAATTGACATTTTAGAATAAAATATTCCTTTTTTAAAGAAAAAGTAGATTTTTTTTCATCTTTGTTTATTTCACAGAATGTTAAATCTTTTCCTACAAAATCTATAAATTATGAACAACAGTAGGTAAATTATATCAAAACTAGTTCACTATCAAATTCCAATATCTCTTTGGCCTCTAGTTTTAATTCATCTTTTGTGGCATCCAAACTATTTTGACTAAAAAAACTAGATAAAGTTTCAATACCACTAGAGCAGGGGTGTCAAACTCGTGTCATCATGGCATCGTCACATGACATATTGTGACTTTTTTTTCCCTTTGCTAAACTGGGTGTGGACATGGCCAGCGAGTAATGCATACGGCCTGTGGTGCATGAGTTTGACATCCCTGTACTAGAATATAATGAAAAATGTTACAAAGTATTCAAAATTCAGGAACATGTATGAGAGTAACTAAACACAAGAGCATGGTTCTTAATCATTAGCGTTTTGCTACTATTATATCTTCCAATTTTTTTAAGCAATTCCTCTTATTGCATATTGAATACAGACATTTAAAATGCAAAAAAAGAAAAATAGAAAGCATAACAGTATTGTTCATTATGACCAACAAATATAGAGATGTATTCTTGATAGCATTTTTAATTGTTTCCCCCATGTTTTCTAACAATAACTGCTTGGCACCTTTTTGTCAAATTTCTTATCACCAAGATAAGATTGAGAAAAGAAAAAAGGATAACAAAATGTGATTTGGATTTGGCTTCAAGTTTAACATGGAATTAATTCACACTGAATTTGATATCACTTACTACAAAATAGAATTATATGCTTAATCTGGCTGAAGGAACTACGAGATTGTACATTATTATATATTAGTAGAATTCTACATTTAAAGTAGAAGATTTTAAATACATTTGCTTTAGCATCTAAGCCCAGGTCTTTGCAATACCAAAAAAACCAAAACCACAATCCTAATCATGGCTAGACATAGGTTGCTGCAATCAGAAGAAACATTTTGATATCTTCTATCGGACCTTCTCTCCCAATCACATGGCTTTACTATAATCTTCAAATTCATAAAATAACCTGAACTACATCTTCACATACTTCATGTAAATGGAAGGCATAAAATCTAGCTGATGTCCCCTTTTAAACAACAACAACACTCTTTCAGGGAGAAATGCCACTGCAGCATATGTTTTATTAGATTATATAATATCTTAGCTGGGTTCAATTTTTCTGCTGACAGCATGCTATTTGTACTCCTAACCTGTAGATCCACTGTCAATGTTATATATGGTTCATTGGGAACAAACTGTGGTTCTGATCTTTTAACCTGTAATTTAAATCTAGTTTGACTGATTATGCCTGTCTAACAGAAAACATTCATATAATGTACTTAAAACATATCTAACTATATTAATCCGATTGCCTGCTTGCCAGTTCTCACACAATCATACCAAAGCAGCCTGATACCAGACCTATTTGTTACCAAAACAAGGGAGAGGTGAAAATTATCCTTTTCACCGAAAGGAGAATAGTATCTAGTTTAGTACACTATATGAGCTAGAGGAAGAGGTACAAAGATTTGAATCAATTTTATTATAAATAAGACTTGTACGTTCTACATAACAGTTGTTGGATTCTTCGTAAGAGCAATATCAGGTTTTTCTATAATAAATCTGCTTATAGGAGCTTTTGTGGCCTTGTATGAGCATTGTTGCTTTTTCTTGTGTAGTCACTCAAAAGAAGTGAGATGCCTGGGTTTATATAGACCATACAGGCTGGCTTTGTATAACACAACAAGCCATTGATTTACATTTCTATATAGTATAATGCTTATAACTTTAATTATGCTCATTTGCCTTATGAATTGATGAAACAGATGAAATCCTTTCTTGTGGTTTGATAATATTACAAATATTACAAATAATACATATGAGCTTTTAACTTCAGAAAAGCCACAATAATCAGGGAGAAAATAAATCAATGGCCAGGTAATTAAAGACTGTCAAAAGTCCAGCTTGTTTTCGTTAAATAATATCAAATGATATGGAAAAAATACTTTTTTCACAGAAAAATATTTAATTTCTAGATTAATTTTGGGACGAAATTGCAACTTTGTGAAGTTATCAATTTTCTAGGCAACTAGGGTATCTGCAGCCTTCTTACATATGTTACATCTTGTTTCCTTTTAGAAATGTATATATTTGATACAAATCTATATAGCTAAAAGGTATGATGTATATGTTACATCTTGTTTCCTTTTAGAAATGTATATATCTGATACAAACCTACATAGCTAAAAGGTATGATGTGTTTTGAATGGGAGCAATCAATATCTATAAAATATTTACTTGAAAGTTGATAGATTCTGATGGCTCATTCTACTTCACATTCAAGATACGGGGAACTGATATAGAGCGAAAGAATAAACTTTGAAAAATTGGACTATCATGAGCATTAGAGAGAGAAAACTGCATTTTTGTAGTTGGGACAATTGAAAAATCATATTTAACATATCTGTCTGGACATCTGTTTTCCTACTGTATGCCATCTGTATATTTATAAATATGTCGCCAGGAGTATAGTGCTCACATTTCATATGCAGCCCTTTTCACCCCTCAACGATACATCTACAATTATATTCCTCTCCATTTGCTATAGAAACCTCTGATTTTTTCAATCTTTAACCCTTAAGAACCCACTGCTATTTTGGTCCACTGCTTTTAGAGCTTGTTTTCTGAAAAACATTTATAGTCCAGGTATGACATTCAAGGGATTTTAAGTGTGTTACTGCACAGTGAGAAATCCACGCAGCAGTTGTGCTTATTCTTTCCTTCAGTCATAGTTTGAGATGATTCCTAAAAGATACAAATGTTTCTTTAGTGACAACAGACAATAAGAGACAAAATGTGCTCCGCCATACAAGAGGCAGCAGGTGGCACAGTTCATATTAAAAGAAGTGGGAAGTGTAATCTAGTTGGCTGCTTTCTCACTTCATAAATTCAAAATATATTGTTCAAAGCACAGCTGGCTGAAATTCTCAGCAATACCGAACCTCAGGATAAGAGTTATTTCTGAAGCTGGCACCATCATTAGCAGACTCCAAATCAATGAAGAGATACAGACTCTCCCACCTTCAAAAAAACCAAGCACCCTCAGTGAGGAAAAACAGGCAAGAGTTTTGCTTATCATAAACTACATACAGGTGGAATTCTTATCGTATTACTTCAGTCTTCCTTATAATGCATGTAATTAGATTAATTTCCCTTGGATTAACTGCAAAGAGGGAAGTTTGACATTTAGACAATGCATTTTTCCCCTTTAATATGGTTGGACAGTCCTATGCTATAATAAATTGACATAGGAAAACAGCAGTGAAAGAAAATAGTAGTTGTTTGCAGACACTGGTATGAAACTTCTATCCAGGAATATCTTAGATTATTCGGACACTTCCAGGTAGGGTATTTTGGAACTGTCAGATATGCTGACTGAACTGCTGGTTAAGTGAGTCCTGTGTTTAGTCTTATTGATCGCTGCCAGCACAAATAGACTAGTTGGAGACCATGTTGGCATGTACTTCCTATGCGCCCAATAGCCATATTGGGCAGCTTTCTCTTTCTGTGACATTAATAGCAATAGCAATAGCATTTAGATTTATATACCACTTTACAGGGCTTTACAGCCCTCTCTACATGGTTTACAGAGTCAGACTATTGCTCCCAACAACCTGGGTCCTCATGGTACCAACCTTGGAAGGATGGAAGGCTGAGTCAACCTTGAGCTGGTCAGGATCGAACCATTGGCAGTCAGTAGAATTAACCTGCAATATTACATTCTTACCATTATGCCACCATGGCTCTTACACACAATTAATACATACAAACATCACATGTTTATTTGTGTATCTCTCTCTCTTGCTTTTTTAAAAAAATAGCACATCTTCTCACCCCTGCACTGAAATATCACTGACCACTCCAGCCCAAATGGCTATCAGCCTTGGTGACAGAAGATGAGTCAATGATAACTTCATTTATTTATTTTCTACATAGTTTTAAAGAATCCCTGACTGATTTATTTATTTATTTATTAGTTTTATATACAGCCCCTCTCCCTACAGGGACTCAGGGCAGTGTATAGACGAAATTAAACCCGGCTGATGTACTCTTTAAATACCTCATAACTGAGTATGGCTTTATACAATAAAAATACAGAATAATAAAATAATGAAACAGAGGATACATATCCAGAAAAATCATATGGAACCGAACAAACTTTTGTGGTACTCATCAGCCATCCTGTATGAAAGTCTGGGAAATCAATCAAGTTTCCAGTACTTTTTAGAGCATTATCAGGGTGAGAACCATACAGTTCCCCGTGGAGGGGATAAAATTCCAGAGGGTGAGCATTGTGACAGAGTAAAGAACAGCTTAAGGATAGGATGACTGTAGGGCAGCTGAAAATATTAATCTCTATGCAGTAGTCTTAATCAGTCATTTTTACAAACCAAACAAACCAGGTTCATAATGCGCAAATATTTTACATATCATCAACTATAATTTTTCCAGTGTGCCCTCTAGATGAGAATATTCTTATTTATCTTTGTGATTTAAATTCCTAAGGCCACCCACTCATCGACAACTCTAGGAAGCTTACAAGAATTAAACACACACACACAAACAATTTATTAAAATACCTAACCAAAGATGGTTATGCCTGAGGAAGAAAAGCTCTTAATTGTAAATATAAATATCTATGACAGCGATGCATGCCTCATCCGAACCTAGGGCCTGGGGAAAGAGCCAAGCATTCTTTTTCTCTCCATTTTTCATAAGAATTTTATGAATGTTTACAGTCACAAAGATAAAAATTAATATAAGTTACAAATTAAATTAATATAAGTTACAAAGATAAAATCTAATAGGAACTATGGGATGTTTCCAAGGGTCTCTTGATGGACAGCAAGGTTGGGACTATCTGTATTCCAGGATAATTGCAGCTGCCACAACAGAGAACAATAAGTCCAAGGTCCTATACCTTGGCACTGCTTATTAGATAGGAACCTAAGAAAGCCAACTTGATATCTACAGATATCAGATTTGAGGCTTGGGTTGTATAAACAGATCTTATCAAAGCTAGTAGCCTTCACCAGTTAAACAGCCAGAGAGGATACAAAACAGGGCCCTCCATTTTGATCAAACCACTTTATCTCAAAAAGCCCTTCCTTGAAGCTTAGCAGTGTGATCTGAGACTATTTAATATTTTTATATATCTAGATTCCTATGTTCTTGGAGTTTTTCTTCCTATATCCACTGTCTGTGATCTCAAAACCTTTCTCTTAATAATTCTCCAATTTAGAAGTTGTGAACAGTCTGTGATTATAGTAGAAACTCCCAACATCCCAATAATCCTAGCCAGTAATGGCATCTATAATATCTGGGGGGCCAGGCATACAGAATCCTATCCTTGTTCTACATGCAATCTGAAACAGAAGAGAACATCATATGTTATCTTCTTCACTGTAGAAAATCAGAGACATGAGCCTGAAGAGAATATGCAGGGACTGCTAATCCTAAAAATGAGGACTGAAATATTCCTTAAGTCTGGGAAAACAAGAGAATATATTCAGAAGACACTCTGGCAGATCCTCCCTGATTCACTGGGAGATGAGAGGGAGGAGATGATCTTATTTTGAACTAGAAAATAGACATGCTATATTGATTGATTGCTGAATGAGATATGGGCATCTGCCTTTCACTAAGTCATAGCATTGATTCATCTAATGCTGATTTGTCTAAATCAGCCTTTGGCAAGTTGGTATTTTCAGATGTAGTAAGATTCAAAGTTCGAGAATTCTTAACCAATTTGAGCTTTGCTTATACTGGCTCTGGGATTTGCAAACCTAACAGAGGATCAGGATTGGAAAAAAAAACAACTATTCTTGTTTCAAGACTTTCTGGAAGAGATGTTTCTCTGAAGGTGACAGAGACTGAGCCTGGGACTTTCTGCACCCAAAGTATACATTTATTTGTTCCAAGGAACCTGCCTTTTAATTCCAGGAATAGAAGTGTACAAATCTTCGTAAGGAGGTTTTGCTTCAGCAGGTATCCAAGCACAGTGCCACCGCACAAGAGAACTGCAAATAGTATCCCATTTATAACCACTGAAATTACTGCTTTGTTTTACTCCTCTTAACAATACTGGCCTCTGGGTGTGAGCAGAGAATTACCATGGTGTGCACACCATAGCACTGAGTGAAACAAGCTACACAAAAGGGTAGTACCTTCATGTAGATGTTGTAACTTGTAGTGAAATTAACAGGCATTCATCCTTGATGCACCATCTGTAAATGTGCAGCATCCCATTCTGATAGTTTACTTGGCAGGTAGACCACCATTATAATCCCTTCATTATTCCTTTTATTCTAGGAGCACATGCTTTAGTGTCTTTCTGAGTTGTGACAAGAGGTATATAATCATTAAAAAAAAAAGCCTCCTTGAGCTATCAAAGTAGAATAATTTGTGAAGGAAATGGATGCAATCCTCTCATGACAACAAGTCCTTCTAACAACTGCTAACTGAAGGGGTGAATGCCCATTTGACCTCAATATCTACCATGGAATAGACAGCTTGCTCATAAAAATCTGAAGCCCATTTTTTTGTTTCCATCTGTTCTTCACCCTCAATGCCAAATCACTTGTGCAGCATAACAAAGTAATCTGATTCAAGCAATGCTCAAAACACTGTGGTTCTGCATTATTTATTAGATTTATATCCTGATTTTCATTTTAAGAACTCAAGGCAAACTGAATGGTGTCTTTCCTTTTCCTGACAATAAAAGTCTTGTGGAATAGGCTGAGGTGAAAGGGAAAAAAACTGGCCTGAAGTCCAGAGGTGGTATTCAGCCAGTTCTGGAGAACCGATAGCAGAAATTTTGGTAGTTTGCAGAACTGATAAATACCACTTCTGGGTGGCCCCGCCCCCATCTATTCGCTGCCTCACAAGCTGATCGGAGTCCCAGCTGATCGGCTGGGTCTTCTTTTGTTGTCCTGCACATAAGAACAGGGCTGGAAAGCAGGTTAGTGGGTAGGGAGGGAATGGGGATTTTACAGTATTCATCCCCTGTCATGCCCACTAAGCCATGTCCACCAAGCTACACCATGTCCACCAAGCCATGCCCACAGAACCAGTAGTAAAAAAATTTTGAATACCACCACTACTGAAATCATATCATAAAATATTCTGTCTTTTTAAATCTTTGGATGATTAAGAAATGTTATATATATTTATATATTTTATTTATTTATTTTTTTATTTATTTGATCTGTCAATCTCTTACAAGATAATAGGTATAAGTATATACATAGTTATGGATACATGAAATGGGTATATATAAGAAAAATAAAAGAAACAATAGGACAGGGATGGTAGGCACGTTGGTGCGCTTATGTACAGACCTCTTAGGAAAGGGGTGAAGTCAATAGTAGGTAGTCTAAGGTTAAAGTTTTTGGGGTTTGGGGAAGAAACCACAATGTTTCTTACAATGGCAATGGAGATTCTCAATCATCCAGGTCATGGTTGTCCCAAAGGTGCTTTTTCAGGAGGTAACTGGACTTTCTGGTTTTTCTTTGAAGACATTATAAATCCTTTGAGTATAAATCCTTCCATTCCCCACCATCCAGTCAGAGTTGAAGAAACTTCTTGAATGAGAAGTGAAATGTTTTCAAAGAAAAACCAGAAAGTCCAGTTGCCTCTTGAAAAAAGCACCTGTGATGATTCAGGGTGGGATACAAAATAAAGACAGTCACAAAAAACAGGTAAAGCCCCTTTTATTCCTTCACTTTGTTTCCAAGCTCCAAGCTTTGCTTTTTTGACTGAAGACAAAAAACTCCCACACGAGCAGTTACAAGGAGGAAATGCCATTTAAATTATACAGAGTAAAAAACAACACAAATCAGGCAAGATAAGGGCTGGAAGATGTCCACAGATATCAGAACATACACTGGGAAGGAGGCCAAACTCAGAGAGGAACAATAAACTAGAGATATTTCAGCACTTTGTTTCCAGCACAGGCCCGTACGCATGTCCGTCCTCTTATCCAGTTGTCACAGCTGCAGTCCATAAAGAGGATCAATGCTCTCTCCTCCCCCATAGAACATGTCTCTCCCTTATCCTCTCTTCCCTGCATGCCCTAGAGGAGAGGAGATGGGCCTGGGTCCTCCTCTGACTGCCCAACCGGCCTCTGCCTTTCCCTAGCGTCCACAACCTCTGGAGCCAAACTTCCACTCCCTGTCGCCTGTTTCTCTTCTCCCTCAGAGTCAGTCTCCACCAGAGAGAACCTTTGGACTTCTTATAAGGAGTAATACTAAGTACTCAAAGACTGGATTTGCATGTCATATTTAAACATGGTCTCTCTTTTTCAATCAACAAACAAACAAACAAACCACAGCTGAATAGATCAGCAGGACAGTTTTTATAAACCATAGTGATTATCTTTACATCTTAGCATAGTAAATGTAAAAATAGTAAAAAAAATCATCTTTATCACATTGTAGGTGGTACTACCAAAACACTGCAAATGCTCAAAAGATCTAAGTTATATATATCTCTTTGTGTGCATATGTGGGTATATGTATTTAATTGTATATGCTTAAAAAGCGAGTGTTCCCGTTTTTCACTATTTACGAAGTCTGCAGAACTGCCACTTCAGAGAAAAAATCAACATAAACAAATTCCGAGCATTTGTTGCTGCAGTTGTAATTGAAGATGCAGCAGTTGGGGAATTGTTGAGAAATTTAATCTAACATGTTCAGCTTTACTATGTAATTACCTTCCCCAAACTATGTTAAAAACCTAAGCAATCAAAAGAGATTATTGTCTTAAGTATATGTTTATGAACCTAAATTGTAATACAATCAAAGAGAAGTACTTCTGTGCAAATGTGCTCTTTATCTTTTTAAAATATTTCTGCAAACCTCCAGAAAAACAGTTTCACAGAGTTCATACATTTGTTAATTTGCATGCCCTCATCCACATTTTATGAAAGAGATTTTCTTTCTATTTTGTTAAAACAAGTGCTAAAACTAATTCATGTGGTATTTGCTTCTATCAGAGGCTGATTAAAGAAACTTTGCTTCAAGCATCGTTGTCAAAAATAAAGTTGATTGTTTACTTATAAAGGAGCGAATGTTTTCAATGAGCCAAGAAAGGATGCCAAGTAGTAGTTTTGCATAGCAAATAAGAACAAGGGCAGATCAGAGGTGATTTCTTTTGCCAATTTGACTGTGTTATGTCTACATTAAGCATAAGATCACAAAATGTCAGAACCTAAAATTGGCATTGCAGCCAGAAAGGTTTAGTTTGTGTCCCATGAGAATAGAATGTGCAGCTTAGCACATTTGACAGGACATCCTACAAAGAATTTCAAGAAGAAGTCAAGAGATTCCTAAAAAAGCAAAAAAAAAAAAAAAAACCAAGTTAAGTGAAAAGAGAAATATAAAAATAAAATCTGTATAAGCATTCTTAAGCATAATCTGCAGTGAGCACTGTATATGCTCTGGGACAAAAAAATAAAGACAACCCAGCTGAAACATATTTCCAAAAGCTGTACCTCACCAAGTACCACAAGGATGTGTTATTCTACTAGATCACTGCATTGCAGAGATTTCAGTGCAATGAAAAACAACAGCAAGAACTTCAATATGGTCCAAATGATCCAAGAGACTGTGAATATTTTCCAAAATATTGCATAGACCATTCGTAATCCATTCTCTCATAATTTACTTCCTGCCTTGATGTACTGACTCTTCCCTTCAAATATCAAGCAGCTACACCAGAAAAGAAAATGTAGTACAGATAATTTTTGGCATCTCAAGATAGGGCTTAGGGGGGAAAATCCACTTAATTTTATGGACACATACTGCCCATCTGTAAGGAAAGTATTTTGGAGGTGATCAACATTGTATTTGTTTAACCATGGCTCATTGACCATGACACTCCTTGATTTTGGGATTCATGTATCACACTAAGAAATAAACTATGCTCTACAATGGCTACACACTAAGCCAATGGTTCTCAAACTTTTCTTCACCATGGACCTCCTTTAAATTCATAGCCCATGGCCACAGACCACTAAGACTTAACTCAAGAATTAAATCATAACATTTCTTCAAGATTTCATTGACCCCCTGTGATAACATTGCAGCCCCCAGAGTTCCAAGGGTATCAGATTGAGAACTAAACTAAACAACATAAAGGCTTAGCACACTGTATGAACCTAGTTAGCTTCAGACAGCTTCTAGCTCAGAGGTGGTATTCAGCAGATTCTGACCAGTTCTGAAGAACCAGCAGCGGAAATTTTGAGTAGTTCGGAGAACTGGCAAATACCACATCTGACTGGCCCCGCCCCATTTATTCTCTGCCTCCTGAGTCCCAGTTGATCGGCTGGGTCTTCTTTTGTTGCCCTACACAGGAGAACGGAGCTGGAAAGCATGTCAGTTGGAGTGGGATGGGAATGTAGATTTTACAGTATCCTTCCCCTGCCATGCCCACCAAGCCACGCCATGCCCACCAAGCCATGCCCACAGAGCCAGTAGTAAAATTTTTGAATCCCAACACTGTTCTAGCTGATGACTAAAAAGTGTCTTTCACAGGCTTTATGAGTAGAAAGTGCTCTTTCACAGGCTTTAGTGACTATGTTTAATATTTAGTGTTTAATTAAAACACTCACACTTTGCTTTGGAAGTTTGAATGTAGCCGAAAGGAATGATAAGCATCAGGTATGAAAGAAATAGCTTTGTATAGGCATAAGAAAGATTAGCTGTCAAATATATTGTTTACATTTGGGATAACCAGTGCAATGTATTGGGTAATGCATTGTTGGGATGTCAGAACTCATGAAACAGTATAGTATCATATGCTTATTATACCTGTAGATCATAGTGTTCCCTGTGTGATTGCTTAATATTATCTTCCATCTCACAATTACTTTCCGAAAGCACAATGTAAGAATGCCTTTTCATCCATAATAAAAACCAGACAATTCTGGCTTTCAGAATTGCACATCACTGAGGGAAAGACAGATGGGAAGGAAAAAGAAATAGGACATCTCATTCATGTGAAGGAGGCTATGATGGGAACGGGCTATTCAAATGTGCCCAGATAGCACAGTTCCCCGGCTATTTTTCACACAGCAGTAGGTTTCTGTCTCCCCCTCACAAAAAGTAGTATTGCCAATATGATATGATCTAATTCACACTTCTCAGATGAGAATGTAGTCATCCATACATCAACATTTCTGCATCATGTTAAAATGGGCAAACTGGAATAGAACAGATTTGTTTAATATGCTCATGTGAAAGTGATATGACTAAATATAGACGGGTTCAGCCATTCTTAATTTATGTATCATTTGGCTGTCAATTTAAACTTTCTCTGAGAATTTTATAGCTTCAGTATAAATTGGTATTGTGAATAGGGATAGCAATCGTAGAAAGCTCTACTGAGAAGATCAGTAGACAAGGAACTGTGGTGGCAAAGTGATTAGAATGCAATACAGCAGGCTAATTCAGCTCATTGCCAGGAGTTGGATCCTCATCGGGTCAAGGTTGACTCAACCTTCCCTCCTTCCAAGGTCTGTTAAACGAGGACCCATTTTATCATTTGTTGTTGAGGGCACCATGCTGACTCTGTAAACTGCTTAGAGAGTGTTGTAAAGCACTATGAAGTAGTATGTAAGTCTAAGTGCTATTGCTATCATTCCTCTGAGTTTAATAGGACATACCAGCTTAAAGGCCTAAGAGATTGTCCCTTAACTCAGTGCCCAGTGGTTCTATTTAACTGAGATAGTTTAACGGCCTATGAAACAGTAATTTCCTTTTTAGAGAATCACTTTAGATTATAGCTGGGATAATGGCTTCTAGACAAACCAATGATGAACTATTTTTGGACAGCTGTATAAGGAGAAAGAGCAATAATAAGATGCCAAAGGACAAAACTTTGTTAATCACTTATTGACTGGAATCTTCTAAGCCTTTGATAGGAGGCTAGGGGTGACCTACTAAAAGAGTATCCAAGATAAAAATCTAATTTGGTTTTATTAATGTTTATATTTAATTGAAAGTTAATATCATGTATTCAATATTTTCTCCCTTCAAATTAGAGTTTGATCCCAAATTTTAATAATTACAATCATTATTAATCCAATCAACCAATATTAAATTATTTACTGATTAAATAATAATCAAATTATTAAAGCTGCAATGATTTTTAATTTTTAGTAATAATTGTCTATATGTTTATGACTGTTTTTAAAATGATTGCTATTATATTGTGGTTTTATTTTAGCTTTACACCACTAGAGTCACTTTCTATAAGATGGGTGATTATATCAATTTGACAAATAGATAAATAAACTTTTAGTGATAATTGCATATGGCTCTGAGGTGATATTCTTCTGCCTAAATTAATCTGTATATTTAAGTCTTATTGTTATTGTTCTAAGGCTGTGTTTCTTAACCTGAGCAAATTTAAGATGTGTGAACTTCAACTCCCAGAACTCCCCATCAAGCAGGGAGTTGAAGTCCATACATCCTAAAGCTACCAAGACTGAGAAACACTGTGTTAAAGAACAGCAAAAGATTGCTGCCCAATAATTAGCATTTCAAAAAGATCCTTCTTCTATTGCACTTAACATGAAAAAAAGACATAGTTGAAGCTACATGGGTGACATCAATTTGCCAACTTTTGTGAGATACTAACACCATAATTCCATAAATTACAGATTTAGACAGGGTGGGCAACTATGGCCTCTTTCTGGGAGTTGAAATCCACAGGTTATAAAAGGATCACAGTAGCCCACAGTGAGAAGAGGTAAACAAATATTTCACAACACAGTATTATACGTATCTTCTTAGAATTAAGTTCCTCTGAATTCAACTTAATAAATGCCAACAGGATTGCAGATTTTACAATATAACGCATATCATGCCTATAGGTTGTATCAAAAATAACATCCTAAGAAAATACAAACTGAAATACAACTTAAAATTCACCCGACATCAAAACAAATCACTTCTAAAACTAAAACATATGCTGATTTTCAATAGTACTTTTGTTCTAATTCTCAAATAGAGCTGCCTTTTGGATGGAGATAATGTCAAGAAAGAAAGAAAAATTTCTGAGAGGAATTCATACTTATTCCCTTTTATTTTATGGAAAATAAAAAGTATACCCTTAGATAAAAGCCACAATAATTTAGTGGGGGGAAATGTAAATTTTTCAGAGAAGGGCTTTAGCTCATTCTTCCTCTTTTGTTTCTTTTTTTAAACACCTAAGAATTCAGAACAATTCAGCTAACCTGAATATACAGTATTTTTTCTATTGCCCATATACAGCTAATGGCACCAGGGTGACTTAGAACAGTCTTTCTCAAACTTGGCAGCTTTAAGATGGGTGAATTTCAGTTCCAGAGTTCCCCAGCCTAAAAGAACCCCTTCTGATTAGACTACAGAGTTGATAAGAAGAATGCAGGAGCTCCCAGTTGAGTCAAGATTTAGGGAAGAGAAAACTGCCCTACAAGATGTAGGCAGAGAATACATTTAAATGCTATACAAACTTCATGACAGATGTTAAAGCAACCTATTCTCAACATCTTGTTACAAACACTCACATTTCATGAAGTTGAACCTATGGGATTAGTGTTTAAGGTATGTTGCTAGCTCATATGATAGTGCTTAGAACTGGAAATGATTGCTGATTCTCTTTATAAGAAAACTAATAATAACACTTAGGGGAAAGGGAGATATACATTCCCAGAAGCCCCAGAAAAGTGGAGCATGAAGTCTACATTTGGATTACAAATAGCTGGCAAATGTTGAGTTGAAGAGATTAATGAATGAAGAGGCACCAAGAGATTAATAGCAATGAATTGTTAATTATAACACAGATAGTATTGGGATGACTATTTTATAACATGGTAATGATTCCCAGACTATGCTTTCCAAATGTATTAGGATCACAACTCCAAAATTCTAAGGCTGGAAGTAATATTGCGTGAAGAATTCATGAGGGTTGTTTTATTTAAATTTATATTTGTGTTTGTACGTACAATGAGTTTCAGTATATCAGTGATTGCATATTGTATATCAGTGATTGCATGACCTCTGTAGATACCATTCATTAAATAAATAAATGAGGATTTTGCCTATCAGAAACCTGAATAGCTATAAAGCAAAATCAGAAGTCATGTGAATCTTTAGGTGAGTAAAATGTAAATAAACTAGCCTGAGCTCTCAGGGAAAAACACAGGACATTAATGCAAAAAGGAACAAAATGGTGTTTGCGTCATATTGTACATGACAGAGTATTCTTGTTTTGAAAATTAAAATCTAGAAGCCTTATTTGAATCTTCTAGTAGCATAACAAATAACTTGATATATTTCACAAGTGATATCATAGTATAGCATCCCAGAGCAACCCTTTTCCTTGCCACTGCTTCCCTATTTATTTTGTATTTTGTATTACTTTGTAACTCAATAAAAAACGTTAACTGGAAGCTTTCACCCACTTTGATCCTGCTCTGTGATAGGAAGATGGGAAGTAATTTCCCTTCTACTATTTCTTTTTTTTTTAAAAAAAATCCCGGTATTAATTATGAACAATATGTTTTCAACAACCTATCATTATTATGTTCTCAGTAACCTAGTATTAATAATGGATGATATGAGAGCCACTAAAGGTGTTTTAATAGTTGGAAGGCATAATTAATTGCTTCGAAATGCACGTTATGACTGCCTGGCCTTGAAAGCTTCACTTTTTACCATACTTTTGGTCCTTTCCCTTGTATGTTCTACATTTTTAGAAGAGGTGCAATGGCTTAGTGGCTTAATAATGCTGGAGAGGTCTGTACTCCAATGGTTCAAGTCCTAGCACTATGTGGAGTAGTGCACTCCCTTCACTTGTTTCAGCTTCTGCAAGTAGATAAATAAGTACCACTTTGCTGAGAAAGATGGCAGTGCTCAGACTCCTGTCAGTGCTGGACCTAGATGTGACATGGTGTGGTGAGAGAAGGCCCCAGTTGATGCTGCAGAATGCTATTCATCTTTCTGGTGTGGTGATAGTTCGCCCTCTTGGTTCACAAGGGATAAACACGCAAGCGTGAACTAAATGGACTAGCATACTTAGCAGCCAAATAACTACTTTATACTAACTCTGTAGTGTCCTAGCTAATTGTAACATCACCATATGCTAAATAAATAAATCTACCTTTTTAGATTGTGAGCTGCAAGATAGGACCTTCCTTTTCCAATTGACATGAGCTGTTTCAGAAACAATTATTGTCCAAAATCCCTGTTCCACCCTAGTCAATCCTTCTCTTTGCAGGTGGCCTGTTTCATGTCCAACTCTATCTTTCCTTACTGTTTTAATTTCAGTCAACAGAAGGCAGAACAAATGTGGTTTGGAACATTTTTTAAATCAAAGATGCTTGCACAGAAAAGGCCAATAAAAGTCAAAATGACACAGGCTCAACAAAGTTAATTTCCAGAATGCACATTAACCAGAAAAAAAAAAAACAGAGTAATGAAGATTATATGTCTGGGGATATAAAACTGTGATATTTTTATGCATATAGATATGCATAGGCATATGTGTCTACCCACACATATGCCTATATATGCATTATACCCAAAACACAACTTGAAGCCATAAATGTTTCTTTTCTATTTTTGGCATCAGCTGAAAGGGAAAAAATGTAGACTATTGTTTGAGGATAAAAGGAATTATTCTCAAAAATCAAGCTTCTTAATACTGGGAATATAAGTAGTTCTCAACACCATAACAATTGGACCAAATCCTCAGTCATTGAGTGAAACAATCTTTAAACAAAATCTCACCTCACTGTTTCACTCAACAATCACAGTTCCAGCATTCCCAGTTGCAGCCATTAAGCAATTTCATGGGTTGTTAAACAAATGGAATCTCAGGTAAGGACCACAGGTAATATAGGGGGTTTGGGAGGCCCTAAGAGACATAGTCTGTGTGTAAATATAATATCTTTCAGTTCAGGAACTGAAAATCCTCCCACAACTTCTGAAGGTAAGCTGTTCCACTGATTATTTGTTCACAGTGTCAGGAAATTTCTCCTTAATTCTACATTTCTCCTTAATTCTATCAAAGCTCTCTTTGATAAGTTTCAATCCATTGCTTCTTGTCCTACTTTCAAGTGCTTTTCCTTGTGACAACCACTTAGATATTGGTAGACATATCATGTCGCCCCTGCCCTCTTCACTAGACTAGACATACCCAGTTCCTGCAATTATTCTTCATATTTTTTGCCCCCAGTTCCCTAATCAACTTTGCACTTTCTAGCATAAGTCAAACTGGCTGGCTTTCAATTATATTCAGCTATTGAATCCTTAATTCAGATGTTTATGAAATACCATTTGGATACTCACTGCACCATGATTACCCCAAAATGATTAACCATGATCATTATTACGATCACAAGTAAGTAACTTTCATGGATTAGTTTACAAGGATTCTGAGGCATGCAATTAAAAGGTAAGATGGCAAAGCCATTTCCAGTAGTTACTATAAACTGGGAAAATGTGTTAGTTGGTTTCTTTTGCTCCTAAACGATCTTCTTTATTAGTGATTTCATTCATCTGCAACAGAATAAAAAAGGAGGAGGAACTGATGCTTTCCTCTTTCTCTTGGCCTGGCCTGGCTAAGATTAAACTGTCATCTGATTTATTTCAGTTGCTAGCATATAATGTATTATGCCTAATTCTTAATGGACATACTAGGACGTATATTTGCTTATTGCAATTTTTCTCCTTCTCACCTTTTCACATATTAGCTATTATTAAAAATGAGGAAATTTGGCAAAGAGGAAGAGAACACATGAACAAAATCAATTTACATAATGTCAGATCAGCCTCTGCTTACATCTGCCTTCTTTTATAATGGCTATCATTGGAGTTGAATTTTAGTGTCTAGAGATGGGAAATACAAATACGGATCCTGTTTTGTTCATTTGATAAACTTTGTTAATGTTGAATTCTCCCAGTTCTGTCTCACCTGATATTGAAACTGGAGGATCTTTTCCAGAGACAAAATACACAGAAACCCATCCTGTTATAAATGAATTAGGTGCCTTCTGGGAAGATAGCAAAAGGCCAGGAAAACAAATTGAAAAAGAAATGGTAAAGTTTCTAGGTTTGCAACCTGAAGAAAATCAACAGTATAGAAAGGCTGTTTTGTTTTGATAAATGAAAATGTCATCGTAGATAGAGTTTTTGGATAAAGAGAGAGAAGAAGCAAACAAAATTTACTTAGTGCTATGTGAGAATCTCTCTATACATTTATATTGTATGTATATACCAGGTGTCTTAAGAATGGTTCAGAGTAATAATTCCCATGTTAAGTTCTATCCTATCTAATTCCAGGTTGCTCCTTCCATATTTAACATTTTTTTGTAATTTTAAAATACTTCTATGACTTTAAATGTAGGCATGATGCATACAACATGAAAGAGAAGAAGAAGACAACCAGCAGCAAGATGGTTGGAGTCAGTTACAGTGATGATGGAGACATCATCGGAAGACATCAGATTAAGGAGAAAACCATCACCATGGAGAAAACTTATTTATGTAGTCATTAAGTGTTGAAAACAACTGGATGGCACATAATCAGCGATGGGATTCTCCCGGTTTGAACCAGTTCAGGAGAACCCCTTGTTCCACTGATCAGCTGGCTCCGAACCGGTTCGCATGTGGACCTGCCCGCCTGCCCCTGCTCTTTTCTTGTGCTTTATTTCCTGGTTTTAGAGCACATCTGATTTGCTTAGCAGAGCAGTTTGCCATGCATCAGCTGTTTTCTTCACAAGGGCTGCAGTAGAAGGTAAGTATTAAGGCTTTTTTGAATAAGGAGCACACGTGCGGAATGCGTGTTTGGCATGCGAGTGTGCATTTGGCACACGAATTGCGCACTCACCGAACCAATTGTTACACTGGTTGAATCACACTCCTGCACATAATGGGAAATACCTATGGTACAAGAAAGGGACATAGGAATCCAACTGCAATAGAGACTAAAGGACAAAAGGTCAAAAGACTTGAAACTTATGGTTGGAAAAATGCAATCTTTATTAACAGCTAATATTCAGGAACCAAAAGTTTTTAAAAAATAACTTTTCATTGTTTCTCTTATAGGGTACAATTTACAGCTAGGTAACACCTAACCATCATGAGACCTCAGCTATTTTTAAAAAAATGGTCTAGCTCTTCTCAGTTCCTTGGGCAAAGAGATGCTTAAGTATTTTCAATCAAATAATAAGATACTTTTTATTTATATGTATGAACTATTATAGGCAAAGAAAGCTAAAGAAATGGAGATGAATTTTCTATGTCTGAGTCACACACTGTATTATCAGTGCAAGAGCAGCAGGGATCAGAAAACAGTTATGACTTCTGTTCCTATTGCCTGAGCTAGTTTCAAGACAGGGTCTTGCAGGGAGAAGCTAACCCTTAGGATATTCAGAGGAATATAAAAAAGTGTCTTTCAGAACAAAGGCTAGAATATTTAAGCCAACAGCATAGTTGCCCATGCAATTTGAAATGGAATTTTCTTTATAATAATAGTTACAGGTCAGTCATTACAAAGTGGCAAAAAAAAGACACTAGTAAGCTGAGAACAAGAGACAGTGCAAGTTTTATATGCATATAAGCATTTAAAAATTATTGCTATGGAGATAGCTAAAATGATCTCACTGTAACTACGCTGTTTGCATATGCAGTCTGTTGCCCTCCATTAGCCACCTGGATAGGTTACTCGATCATTATTTAAGTAGTTCTGCTTTCAGTTTTTCCCCCCATTAACCAAACTTGCCTAGAGCAATGGAGACAATTTTCAGCCCTAGATATATTCAGAATTGACATTGAATCTAAGATGCCTCCTTTAAGAAAACTCCTTCAAGAGATATCTGCCCCTAGCACTTAGAAAAAAAGAGATTGAGAGAAAAAGCGAGAAGAATGAGGAAAGGGAATGTTAGAAAAATGGGATGGCTGAAATTGGTGACCTCATTCATTTTCGCTTCAGCTTCTGTCCATCTCTTCTCAACCACATGCCAAACTGGCTTGCAATATGGTGCCATGAACATTATCCCTATGAGTATGGAATTCCAGATTGAAGGAGAGGATGGTAAGAGACAATCAGTGCTTAACCCAGAGGTGATATTCAGCAGGTTCTGACCAGTTCTGGAGAACTGGTAGAGGAAATTTTGAGTAGTTCGGAGAATCAGCAAATACCACCTCTGACTGGCCCTGCCCCCATCTATTCTCTGCCTCCCAAGTCCCAGCTGATCATCTGGGTCTTCTTTTGTTGCCCCGCACAGGATAATGAAGCTAGAAAGCAGGTTAGTGGGGTGGGGAGGGAATGGGATTTTGCAGTATCGGTGTGGAAATGGGGATTTTATAGTATTCCTCCCCTGCCACACCCACCAAGCCACGCCATGCCCACCAAGCCATGCCCACAGAACCGGTAGTAAAAAAATTTGAATCCCACTACTGGCTTAACCTGCACCTAGAAAACTCTTGTTGTTTGTATACAACCAAAACTTTGAGAAGTGGAACAACCCTTCAGCAGAAAAAAAAAAAGTGTAATCTATCAAATCCTGAGCAACTTTTGTTTTGTTTCTTAATGAAAGGTATAAATAAAGTGTGGGTTAGGCAGGAAAGAAGAAAAAATTGCTTTTATTCTGAGCCCAAAACCTCTGCTAGCCATCACTCTGCAAAATAAAAAGTGTGTGTGACAGGCAATAACCTGTTTCAGCAGACTTTTTAATGAAGCTGAGATCATTCTTCAGATCTCCCATTTTTCTTCTGCTTCCAATCTGTAGTAGATCTTCCCACACACACACATACACACATGCCCATGTTGAGCTCCTCAAATTATTTGTATATTTTAGAGAGGAAGGAGAAGGAATTGAGCTCTGATTCAATCACATTGCAAGGACAGCAATGAAAGATAAATCACAATCTACTAAGCAGTTATGAGTGTGAGTGCAGGGGTCTACACTATTTGGAAGGGAAGGTGAGAGAGAAAACAATAAGCAGATGGAATTCTTTTCAGGCACAGAAAAAGTAAATACTAGCATATTGATCTCAATATACAGTTGTTTTTAGAATCCCCATTTTCAGTCTATGGTTATTTATGTATTTAGTGTATGGCATCAGTCTGTAGCAGGGGTGTCAAACTCGCGTCATCACGGTCACGTGAATATTGTGATTTTTTTTTACCCCTTCGCTAAAGAGGGCAGGGTGGAGTCAGCACGTGACGCATCCATCCTGCAGGCCGTGAGTTTGACACCCTTGGCCTATAGTATATGTGCATTTCTAAATCTTATAATGAAGGTATTTAGGTTACAAAGGGTTAGAGTTAGGGTTAGGGTTACAACTACAACTGAGCCCAAAATTTCTGTTGCTAAGTGAAACATTCGTTAAGTGAATTTTCTGGCCTTTCTGGCCACAAGAAAGACAATGTCCAACAGCATGGTGGACAGTCTCAATTAAAGTAGAGATGGTACATTGTTAAGTGAATCACTGCAGTTGTTAAGTGAGTAACAGTGGTTAAGTGAATCTGGCTTCCCCACTGACTTTGCTTACAAGAAGGTTGCAAAAATTGATCACATGATCCCAGGACATTGGAACCATCATGAATATGAATCAGTTGCCAAACATTTGAATTTTGACCATGTGACCACGGGGATGCCGAAATGGTCGTAAGTGTGAAAAATGGTCATAAATCATTTTTTCAGTGCTGGTCTAACTTTGCCTGGTCAGTAAATGAACTGCTGTAGGTCGAGAACGACCTGTATCAGTTTGTGAAATCTCAGGTCATGGGAAATGTCCAATCAAGTTTTTAGTAATTAGATCATTGAGTTGAAATAATACACTACACTAAAACTGAGAAAATTGAGCTCTAGATGGCTTTGCCGCGCTAGATTTAATAATATGTTAAAAGGATTGAGCTAGTTCTATATTAAAATTTGATGGATATAATTTTAATTTCTACAAATGTCACTCATTATTCATTATTCTTTTTTCCTCCCAGATTTTATTACCACTGTTATGTTTTTGATTGTACTTCGTTTTATTTTCTAGTTGTGTTATACATTCAGTATACAAGTGTGCATGTCTGTGTAAATTAGAAACAGGTTTTTCCCTCCGTTCCATGACTTTTTGCTCATCCCTGTAAATTAGGATGTTTCACCTGCGATTTATGATTGCAGTCAAAATCCCTGCCATTGATTTTCTGAATCCCTTTTAAAACCTCGGAGTTAATGACCACCACTGTATCTTTTAGTAGTGAGTTTCACAGGTGAATTATTACACATTTAATAATTATTCAATAATTAATTATACCTTCAAGCATTCCACAAAGGGCTCTCTCATGTCCATTCTGATAAACAGCCTTTACCACAGAGGACAGGCAGACTTTTCTCTGGTGAAGTAGTAAAATGAAAGGCAGAAAATGTCTAACACTAATGGTGGGTTGTACGTACTATTCACTGGAGCATATTTAGATAGTGACTGGATAATCTCCAAAGCTCCTTCCATTTTGCTTCTGTGAACTCTTGATCAATTCTACAATTTTTCAAATGCCAATAAACCACTCAGAAGTGCTTCAGATCACATTGTGCTTATAAGATTCATGTGTGCTTATATAAAAATGGCCCTTCACAATGATAAGCCAGCGAAACTAATGCTTCAGATGGGGCAATATCAATATCCATAACAACGTTATTCTGACATGATTTTCTTTAAAAAACAAACAAACCACACAATCCTGTTCCCCAACAAAGGGAAAGCAGCAATCTAGTTCCCATTAGGAAATAATCATGCAAAGCCCTCACGTAAATTATTCCCATTACCAAAAATTGCTTTCTTTTGTTTTTAATGGCAAATGTCTGCTTGCGACTCAGAGATATATCTACACCCTCAGAATTCACCAATATTCTCAGAAACATCATCATGCAAGCTGATATCCTCTTATTTACTTACAGGGATACCCCCCCACACACCAAAAATAAACGATAAGGATCAGATATTATTTATCAAACTCATATGGCCACCCATTTCACAAGAAGTGACTCTGGATAGCATACAAGAAAAATATAAAAATGTCAAAACAACAACAACAACTGCAGTCATTATTAGCGTGTTTAAAAAGCATAAGCCGCACAAGAGATTAGGCTAGCAAGAAGTCATCTCAAGATCTCACCGATCCTCTGAGACCCCCAAACCTGATGTCATAACCAGATCTTAAAGGACTCGCAGAATATCAGAAGAGATGGAGCTGACCTCACTTCAATGGGACACTGTTCCATAGCAAATTCAACACTTTCTGATAATTATTTCCCTGAACAGAACTTATTTTAGTTTCTTTCCTGAACATATCAGTGATCTAAACTCCTAAAATATACTTTGGGCCAGCCCAAATACTTAGTTAGGAAGTGTTCTGTTAGCTACCCTAAAATAATCCTGTGAGGATATTGAAACAATTGGGTTTATGACTGAAATTCTGTTTTGTTCTGCTTTGGAGAAACATCCCAGCAATTGAAAACATCAACCTGGGAAATGAAGACCCCAGAAATGTCCAAGTTAATTAGATGGTAATTCTATAAAGGTGGATATAGAGGAAAGCAAATCAATTTTATCTTACTTTTTGTTCCAAACACCTGGGCCATCACAGACAAAGCAGTATGTGCTGGGATTCTTTAAACAACCGAAATGTGGTCAGGAAAAGCTATCACCATGACTTATTTTGGTCCAGCAAAACAACATCTATTTTATTCTACTAAAAGTATTATGTAGCACCTTCAAAACATTAAAAAAAGATATAATGCCACCACTGACTATTTTTCCCCAAAAGGCTGAAGCAATATGGTGTTTTATAAAATGTACAAATGTCAGTATTCCTTTAAATATTATAAATCTACAAATGATATAGCCAAAAGTTACAACCCATATAAATGTGTGAATGTTCAGATCTTAAACAAAATGACGGAACATTTCCTAAACAGTACAGTAGAGCACAGGCAGGATTTCGAAGAGGCAGAGGAACTAGAAGCCAAATTACCAATATATGCTGGATCATGGAGAAAGCTAGGGAGTTCCAAAAAAGCATCTACTTCTGCTTCATTGACTATGCTAAAGCCTTTGATTGTGTTGATCGCAACAAATTTTGGCAAGTTCTTAAAGAGATGGGAGTATCAGACCATCTTATTTCTCTTTTGAGAAACATATATGTGGGTCAAGAAGCGACAGTGAGAACTGGACACAGAACCACTGATAGGTTCAAAATTGAGAAAGGAGTCTGGCAAGGCTGTATACTGTTGCCCTTCCTATTTAACTTATATGCAGAGCACATCATGAGAAAGACAGGGCTAGATGAATCAAAAAATGAAATTAAGATTGCTGGGAGAAATATCAACAACCTTATATGCAGATGATACCACTCTAAGGGCAGAAAGTGAAGAGGAACTAAAGAGCCTCTTGATGTGGGTGAAGAAAGAGAGTGCTAAAGTTGGCTTGAAACTTAACATTAAGAAAACTCAGATCATGGCATCCAGCCCTCTCAATTCCTTGAAAATAGATGGGGAAGAAATGGAGGTAGTGACAGATTTTATTTTCCTGGGCTCCAAGATCACCGCAGATGGGGACTGGAGCCAAGAAATTAAAAGACACTTTCTCCTGAGAAGGAAAACTATGGCAAATCTAGACAGCACACTAAAAAGCAGAGACATCACCCTGCCAACAAAAGTGTGTATAGTCAAGGCTATGGTTCACAGTTGCAATGTATAGCTATGAAAGTTGGACCATAAGAAAGGCTGAGTGCCAAAGAATTGAGGCCTTTGAACTTTGGTGCTGGAGAAGACTGCCTGTGAGTCTCTTGGACTGCAAGGCAATCAAACCAGTCAGTTCTAGAAGAGATCAACCCTGACAGCTCTTTAGAAGGCCAAATCCTGAAGGTGAAACTCAAATATTTTGGCCACCTACTGAGAAGGAAGGACTCATTGGAGAAGAGCCTAATTCTGGGAAAGATTGAGGACAATAGAATAAGGGAACGACAGAGAATGAAGTGGCTGGATGGAGTCCAGAAAGCAGAGACATCACCCTGCCAACAAAAGTGTGCATAGTCAAGGCTATGGTTTCCCCAGTTGCAATGTATGGCTATGAAAGTTGGACCGTAATAAAGGCTGAATGCCAAAGAATTGAGGCCTTTGAACTATGGTGCTGGAGAAGACTCCTGTGAGTCTTAGACTGCAAGGCAATCAAACCGGTCAGTCTTAGAAGAGATCAACCCTGACTGCTCTTTCAAAGGCTAAATCCTGAAGGTGAAACTCAAATATTTTGGCCACCTACTAAGAAGGAAGGACTCACTGAAGAAGAGCATAATTCTGGAAAAGATTGAGGGTAATAGAAGAAGGGAACGACAGAGAATGAGGTGGCTGGATGGAGTCACTGAAGCAGTTGGGGTGAGCTTAAATGGACTCCAGAAGGTGGTAGAGGACAGGAAGGCCTGGAGGAACATTGTCCATGGAGTTGTGATGGGTCGGACATGACTTCACAACTAACAACAACAACAAATATCTAGCTGCTATCTTTAGATGCTCAGATCTTAAAGAAAATGACGGAACATCTCTTGAACCCCACTGAGAAAAGAGCCTGTCTTTACCCACTAATATGGAACAACCATACAAGCAATAGATAAATTGCAGGTCCTGAGAAATGGTCTCATAAAGTTAGTTGTGATTCAATAATATTGAAGTATTGAAGCCCAGAAAGCTAGCAATGCATTGCAAGAGAATGTTTTTTCCAAACAGCTAAGACGCAAGAGTCCCAGTTTTTAAACTATCTCATGCTTCTTGTAATTTCTTTCATCTAAAAGACTTAAATTTGAACTAAACCTGTATGCATTTCTTACATCTGACATGTGAAGAAACCCCCAGACACTTGGTCCTACTTTGTGAAGAAGCCAAGATGTACCAATAAATTCATAATCTGAAGCTAACCTGCCAATTTGCAATGTGCTTTTTATTTTTTATTTTTTCTATTGTCCTCCTGTATCAAAATGAGTAGGTCAGGGGGAAATGGAAAGAACATTTTTGAATTTTACATATATATATTCATATATGCAAGTCTCATAACCCCCCAAAAAATCATGATCTATTTGCTAGAAAAGCAAGGTAAGCACTGAACAAAGAATAAAGCTCCAAGCTATGAATAATAGTTTAATAAACTGGCTGTGAGAAGCCACTTCTGTTCTGAACTGGATAATACATTCGCTACTAAAGCTGTAGGATAGACTAAAGAAAAAAAGTAGTGATTTCAGTAAACAATTCAATATCCTTTGCTAATTGCTTAAGAGATGCTTTGACTCCAATATTTTCCACAGCACAGAAGTGTTTTTGCAGTGTCAATCTTTTAAATACCCCCTCTTTTTACTTTGCTTTCCTTCTTTGTTAAAGTACAGGAGTATCAGTACCTTCTGATTTCTGAGATCCTTCAAAAAAGGCTAGAGGAAGATCAAATGATGATTAAGTAGTCAACCCAGTAGATATAAATAATACTGGCAAGGTGATTGAAACCATCTCCCTACTTACATTTTTACCCAGCAGAATCCTGCCTGGACATCACTAAACTTTTCCATAATATTACAGTTGTTCATGGGTGCACTACAAGTAGTCCTCATTTAACAACTGCAACTGGGACTGGCAACTTGGTCATTAAGTGAACACAAGTGAAAAAAAATCACAGGATTGCTAGTGTAACTAGGATTTTACTTCAGCTTTCCTTTGCTTTACAGCAGGGGTGTCGAACTCGCAATGACACATTGTCGTCACATGACATATTTCAACTTCCCCTCTTCACTAAAACTGGGGTAGGCATGGCCAGTGCATGATACATCTGGCCCATGGACAGTGAATTTGACATCCCTTCTTTACAGCATCAGAAGGACACAGCCCCAATGGCCAGAGGGGATGAATCCAAATAGTGGGGAAGATTTCCAGTACTGATTCCTGAGGAAGCCAGATATAAGAGCAAATCTTATAGTGCTTTTTCCCTACCACCCCACTCTTGGGAATGCACTGGGATTCATAACAAGGGATTCATATTTGTATTTATCTTCATTGAAGAGGAAGGGAATACAAGAGAATAAGCAAGAATACAATGAGGAATACACATCAAAAGGATGTACTAGGACCAGCAGTTTTCCTAGCTCATTCATGGCTTCCAGCTACTTAGGAAGAATACTAAAGCCTTTAATATGAAACTGATTAAGGTCTTGTCAGTGTCAGGTAGCAGCAAGAACCAGCAAAGAGTTATAGTGGAGGAATTAAGGTCACAGAGTTGAGCTTGGATTAGCACTTTTTAGGGAAAAGTGCCGAGGGGAAAAAAAAAAAAAAAAGCTCAGGAAAGGATCTCTTGTAAGGGGAAGGAGAAAAATGGGATGCATGCAAACTGACAGCAGTTGCAAACATGTGACTGAAGGAAACACTGCAAAGTGTTTTAAATGGGGGGAATCGCGCATCCATGCACAGATGTGCAGCGCGCAAGGGGGAATCATCAGGGGTGGGATTTTACCAGTTCGCACTTATTTGCTTGAACCTATTGTTAACATTCTAAGCAGTTCGGAGAACCAGTTGTTAGAAGAAATTACTGGCCTAATCCTGTAAGGAAGGCAGGAAAGAAACATTCTGGTGTTGCTTACAGAAACTGCCTCTCCATTAACTCTTATTACATTCTTGGCAGGACTAGACTTCCTGTCTCAGGAACTTCTCTGGAGTTTTTTTCCCCTCCTTTGCTGCTACTTTGCTTGTGTGGAGTGACCATTCAAAGTGACAATGGCACTGAAAAAAGTGACTTATGACCATTTTTCACGCTTACGACTGTTGCAGCATCCCCACAGTCATGAAAGGCCAGGCGAGGAGATGCATGCCTCGATGTGAGTGATATTGAGTTGGCCACACCCAGCCAGTCACATGACCACCTAAGCCACGCCCACAGAACAGGTTGTTAAAAATTTGAATCCCACCACTGGGAATCATGTGTGCGTGCGCAGATAGTTGAGGGGGAATCATGCACGCATGCGCAGGCATGCGGCACAGGAGGGAGGTTGCGCGCACATGCAGAGGGGGTGTGGGGGGCCCCAGCACGCATTGCCTTCTGGGTGCTGGCACATGAGCATGTGCAAGCGAGTGCGCGCGCAATTATCGGCACAGGAGCTGAAAAAATTTAGCCACCACTGGTATATAACTAAGGGTCTCTCAGCATCTTGTCCCTTCTTTTCCTTCACCCAACATCTTGAAACATGTGATCGTCCTTCCTTCTTTGGAACTCCAAGCCATGTGGTTCTGTCCACCATTAAACTATCTTTCCAAACAGCCTCCAGGCTTCCAATGTCTTTTTCCCTGCTTGGAACTGAACCCAGAAGGATATTTCTTTCAACAATAACAAATGCCACCAACATAGATCAGGAGAATACCACCTGGCAGTGACTTGGATCTGACACAATTTGAGACAGGCCTTGGGTTATGCTGCCACTGTCTTATGACACTTCAGAAATGGGTGGACTGCATTTTAAGTCACGCAGAAAAATGTTGTTAATCACTAACTGGTAGCAGCAAGGTTAGGATGTGGGAACTTTAATCATCTTTAAAAAAAAATACCTCAGTGACTTTGATTTCTTTCTGCCTTGTCTCTTTATACTGGATGGATGGCCATTAAAGCAGTAGGGATTGTAAAACAGACAAAATGTACAGCTCTCAAACTATGTTCAGGCACCTGTATTTGTGTACACATTACAATATAATGGAGCCTCATCTGATATTCCAGAGGATCATTGGATGAGAAAGAATATGAAATAACCCATCCTGTGTTGTTTCACCATTTTGAATTAGGTACCTCAAGAACTGGAAAATAAATACAGTATGCATGGCAGAGACACTGAAGTGAAATAGGACTTTTAGAAACAAAGCAGGCATCATTAATTTTTACCGTGGTGAAACAAACATATGGAGCTGTCAGAGATTGGAAAGCCACATTAAAAATAAATTTGTCACAATAATTACCTCTCCAAAGAACCTAACATTATTATTTTGCACCTACATCCAGCCATGTTTTTAAGAAGAGGAAATTGCCAGAGGCTCCTAATGTGGACGGTGGGAGGGCATCCAAAATCGGATCCACTTTTGAAATGCCCAAATGAATTTTTCAAGTCAATAAAACCACCAAGTTAAAATATAATTCCCAAGCTCTTTTTCTGCCACAAAATGAAAAAAAAAAAAAATGAAGGGGGAGGAGGGAAAGTTAGATTGACATTGAAATAAACTTTCTGCTCCTAGCTCTTAAAAAGACATTGATTACAAGTGAGTAACTTGCAGGTGAGTAATGCACCATCCGTAAATTATGGCTGATGAAAGGCAACAAGGCAGAAGACAGACCAAGAACATTGGCTTGTGTGACAATGCATGCTTTCTAAACCAGACAGACCATCAAACTGGACCAACAAAAGAACTTGGCTTGTTTATCACTGTCTGCCACAGCTTTGCCTTGGCACTTCAAATCCTGTCTGAACACAGGCAAGCTTCTGGCACATTGTGTCGGTGTGTGCAGGAGCAAAGAATTAAATTAAAGAGGAGAGTTTCTCCTGAAGGCAAGTCCATGTGCTCTGCGCAGTAAGTTTGCTCAGCATTGCATGATCAAACAACAGCAATAGTGCTGCAGTGCGGAGTCGGTACTCTTTTAATAGCACAGAAACTCTTGTTTTTCAGCAAACAAATCCCAAACAACTAAAAGGGCAGCCTATGGGAAGAGAAAGAAAGGCTATCAAAATAAGTTATTCCCATCTTTGTTGTAGCTGTTCCTTTTATTTATTCTTCATCTTCAAAACCAAGCCCTTCTCCTACAACCTTTCCCCTCTTTCTCGGGCTCTAAGAAGTAATATGACACAAAGAAAGAAAACAGTGTCTCTCCTGGGATAAGGTGGTTTTTCAAAGCCAGGAGAAGAAAGACACCTGGGATCTCCCATGTGTTCACTGTGAACCCGCAGAATGACCTAATGACCAAAGAAAAGCAGCAATAATTCAGGAAATCAGGATTGCATTTGATCTTTATTCATCTCATCTCACTTGCCTTTGGAGAGTTGGATACAGTGATCTTCTCCTCTTCTACAGATACAATCACTGGCATCTTTCTAAACGGACTTGAGGAATGAAGGCCACACATCTCTTCTGCATCGTGGCACCATCGGTTCTCCTGAAGCATTCATCTGTAGCACAGAAAACACATAACTGTGTATGTGTGTGTATGTATTCGAGAAGCTGCAACAATTGTTTGAAGAAATGGAGATTCTGGCTCAATCCACTGGCCCAATAACAAGCGTGCAGTTGCTGTGCAATAATTGTATTCAATAGGAGGTTGACCGAAGATAGATGGAGATATTGGATTTTGCACTTTTTAAATTTCTGTATTGGTTGTGATGGGGTGAAATGGCTCAGCAGTTGGAAAGCCCAATAGCCAGGGTTCGAAACCCAAGTGCCGCATAACAAGGTGACCTCCTCCTGTTATTTGCCCCAATTCCTGCAGTTCGAACGTATGCAAATAGATTAATAGGTACCATTTTGATGGGAAGGTAACAGCGTTCTGTGCACCTTTGATATATAGCTATGCTGGCCACATGACCATTGAAATTGTTTTCAGAAAATGCTAGCTCCCACGGCTGAGAAACAGAGATAAGCCCTGAGCCCTAGAGTCGGACATAACTGAGAAGGAAATCTTTACCTCTATTAGTTGAGACACCAACTAAGATGTCCGTAAAACAAATAGCCTCTGAATCTACAGGTTGAGGGAAGGGAATAATCCCAATCAGCTTTCTGGGTCACTGGCCTTCATACCACAACTTCTGTCTTTTTCAGTTCCTACAACAGAGTTCAGTTCCAGGTCAGCTTTATGGTGCTTAAACTCTTTTTTCTTAACTCCTTTCCCCAGAACTATTTCTGACCATAGAGTGATACAGTTCCTTGCTATTTTGATGGAGTAATGGATTGTAAAAGCTCTAAAATAGAATTAACATATTTGGGGGGCTAAAACAATCCTTCTCCAAATCAGAAATTTATCATTTGGAAAATCCTGGGGTTCCCCCTTCCCCCACTTTACCTAATACCCCTGCTTACTATGATCCCCAGGAGTTCAAGCCCAAAACGCTTCAATCAAAATCAGAACAATCCGTTTCAAATTTGGAAGGTGGCATTTTGAACGCACAATGTTTCAACTTTAACATCTTTATCTGTTTGTCCAAGTCATTAATGAAAATGTTGGAGCAGAAAGTCCAGGTCTGGTATCAGTGATACCTAGTCAATACTAGAAGCACATTATTGGTGAGATGGGTGGCATATAAATTTAATTAATTGATAAATACCTCCCCTTTAATATGATGAGGAATCAAGACAGCCAGGCATCTGCTCAATTACTAGATTCTCCAGTCCATCCTGACATGGTTTACTTACCAAAAATGTCATGGAATACTTTGTAAAATACTTTTCTAAAATCAAACTACAACCAACAACAAAGATGATTAGGGGACTGGAGAGTAAAACATATAAAGAACTGTTGCTGGAATTGGGTATGTCTAGTCTAATGAAAAGAAGGACTAGGGGAGACATGATAGCAATGTTCCAATATCTCAGGGGCTGCCACAAAGAAGAGGGAGTCATGCTATTCTCCAAAGCACCTGAAGGCAGGACAAGAAGCAATGGGTGGAAACTAATCAAAGAGAGAAGCAACCTAGAACTAAGAAGAAATTTCCTGACAGTTAGAACAATTAATCAGTGGAAAGACTTGCCTCCAGAAGCTGTAAATGCTCCAACACTGGAAGTTTTTAAGAAGAGATTGGATAACCATTTGTCTGAAGTGGTGTAGGATTTCCTGCCTAGGCAGGGGGTTGGACTAGAAGACCTCCAAGGTCCTTTCCAACTCTGTTACTCTATTCTATTCTGTTCTAATTGCCACATCCACTAAAAAGGCTGGCTAGTCAGAACATGAGATAAAATTAATCTCCAGTTGTGATGTCTTTTTCCTTGTGTTCAATCATGTCTGATTCTAAGAGGCTGCTTAGTGAAGTCCCTGTGGTTTTCTTGGCAAGTTTTTTTTTTCCAGAAGTGATTTGGCATTGCTTTTTTCCTAGGACCAAAAAAAGTGACCCATCCAAGCTCAGCAAATTATGTTTCTTCCCAGGTGGGACTAGTACTCATGGTCTCTCAGTTTCTGGCCTAATACCTTAACCACCGGCTCTATTACATTGTTTTAAGGAGCTTAAAGATCAATCTCTTTATGTTCTTCTCTAGAACTTTCTCAGGCATTGGTATTAGACTGGATTCTCCTTTTTATTTCTCAACATAAGGAAAAGATTTGCTTTCCATTAATGGTCTGGCATTTCAACAGCCCTCAAAGTCGTCGTTTGGCCAGCTGCAGTAACCTAGATGTAATTAATCTGGCCCTGAAGATTTTTGTGTTATCGTTTTCTGCCAAGAAGGTTGGCAACATTTAATGCTAAACTCAGTTCAGGATCTAGTACTGGCTGAATCTCAATGGGGACTTTGAGTCCCCCTGCACACCACCCAAAAATATTTCTATATTAAATTTGTTTGGGTGGAAGAAAGCCCTCCTGTCGGCATAACCTTTTCTCCTTTCTTAAAAGTGAAAGAAGAAAAGATATTTTTTTTAAAAAAGCCAATTAAGAAAATAATTAAGTTTATAATATTCAATGTGGAAAGCTTGGAGAACACCCAGTCTGTTTCCTTAACAGGATAACCTTAGTAAAATTACTGAAATTTGAAGAAGTAAAATTTATACTAGAAAATAACAATAGCCCTTAGACTTATATACTACTTCATAGTGCTTCCTGCCCTCTCTAAGCAGTTTACAGAGTCAGCATATTTCTCTCAACAATTTAGGTCTTCATTTTACTGACCTTGGAAGGTTGAAAAGTTGAGTCAACTTTTAGCCGGTCAGAATCGAACTGCTGGCAGTTGGTAGAATTAGCCTGCAACACTGCATTCTAAGCACTGCACCACCATGGTTCAGTGCCAAAAGCCAAATTTTCAGCACAATTGAATATTCATCCTAGTTCATCTTAATTGGCTTTGACAGGAGTGTGTGGCAGATAAATATTATAAATAAATACATAGATAATATGCATGAATCAAGCCAAAGATGTTCACTCCTTTCCCTGAAGGTAAGTAGTTAACCTTTGCCAGCCACAAAAGTAGCATCTATAAGTATATAATCCATTCCTCTCAGAAAGGTCTGGAAAAGTTATGTCATTTTTCACTGTCGAGATCAGTAATTTGTCCAAGTCAAATATAAATACACAATGCATAGATAGACATTTCAGATAATAAATTATTCGGTTTGAACATCCTTTCCTAATTCTCAGTATTTCAGCTGCTTGATTTAACAACAACAACAAAAAAAAAACTGACTAGCTTTCTGCCCATCATGTTATTTCTAAAAAGTACAGGATGTTTCTATTCTACTAGAATTCTACACAGAATTTTTATCACCGAGCTGTAAAAGACTTCACTGAAGTGTAAAATTCGATAAAGGTTTACTAATAGGATATTTGGTCCTAGTAAAATATTTGTAATCCTGGACTATCTTCTATTTAAAGCAATTGAAGACGAAGCAGACATATGAGACATTAGTGGTGGCCATAGTTTTTACCTCTTTGATTAAAAAATGGTTCAATAATTATCAGTATTTGGATTAGAACTTTCAACAGTTATATATGGTACCAGGACAGAGGTGAGTACAGCAGGGTGGCACGAAATTCACCTGGGCAGCCTGGGCGTGGGAAAAGTTAGTTATTTAGGGAAAGATAGCACAAGGGCAAATGGGTGAGCCCAGCCAGAGATCACAGCAAGGGGTTCGCCCGAATTTCGTTGACCATCCAGCAGCCCACCAATGTACCAGGAACAAAAATTAATCAGTTGACTATACTAAACCAACATTTTTTATTTTGCTCCTCTAACTGCATTGAACAGTAGCTTTCCAACAAGATAACTGGATAATAGAGGAAAGTAAATTGGAAGATACATGCGTGCGCAAAATGTAAAATCACTGAGCCAGTAGTTACACGGGTCGGATCCCACCCCTGAATGGCCCCTCCCACAGGGAATAAAGAGGAGGAAAGGGGAGTGTGTTTGCAGGAGACAATTAGTTCATTTAATTAGTGTGAAGATTTGTTCATGACTCTCAGAAATTCCTTGCCAAGTATTTTCTTGTACAGTGTTGCGCTTGGAAGCTATCGGCTTGGCAACTCTCCAAGCCTGATAAAGTCTGTGGTTGTAATTCACCCTTAAAAGACTGTTTGCTGGGACTTTGCTGGATGTGAATGATAGGAATTCACATTAACCTAATAAAAAGGGGTTTTGTCAGGACAAGGAGTCTGTTTCATGATTTTTGTGAAGCCTAGGTCAGAACTCTTCAAGAAGTAGCACTAGCACATGAAAACATAGGCACCATTAAAAATAAAGGTAAAATTTCACAATAAATCAATGAATTACCCATGAATGGTGCCTTGGATTAAAAGATGGATGGGATAAGAGCGATTGAGTTTACAATTAATCCAGACAGGAATTTTACAGATAGGCAGAAAGCTCACTCAAGTTTCATGATTGCATAGTGGGAACCATTCCCCCTACACTGCCCCAGAATTTCAGATGCAGCTGTCAGAAAAAGTATTCTTGTACAGTTGAATGCCATTTAAGACATTTCTTAAGTTTATCTAATATCTCAATCATCTTGTCCAAATGATACGTAGATGTAAGAATTAGAAGCTTCAATTGGTGCAAAATTTAAATATATTTTGCTGTAGGCATCGATGAAATAAATAAATAAAACGAGATAAATAAATAAAACAAGACTAACTAACACTTATTGTATTATTTGTACTGATTGCTAATTGTTATTTGGAGCCAATTCAACTATGGAGGAAGATCTAAATTACCTGGAATCTGGCTTTGTCAGAGATCACAGTCTCAATACAGCTACCTGATAATTAACATTAGAGACAAAACCTTTTCAAGACACCACACATAGGATGATGGACCATTTGCAGGACATCTGAGAAAGGGCTTCCTTTGTGTTGCTGCTAAACAGTAGACCACTTTCCTTTGGGAACTGTGATTAGTCTCCAATTGCTCTACTTTAGGAAACAGTCTGCTTTCAATTTAGATTCTTTTTAATTAGAATGTTAAAATGCGGTTTTAAAATACCTTTTAGTAGTTTTTAAATGCTACTTTAATGAGTATTATTGTTTTAAATGTTTTGTTGTGGAAATGTTGTTATATGTATTTGAATTCCTATATACCATTTTGATTATTATCAGAAAAGCAATATTTTTTAAAAAATATTTTAAATAAAAGTAGTACATGCTTACCATTTGGCTGTAAAGAGAATGATGATGAAAGAGAAGAAATAAAGAGTTATTCTAACTGAGAGGTCTCCAAACTTGGCAACTTTAAGACTAGTGGACTTCAACTCCCAGCTATGCTGGTTGGAGAATTCTGGGAATTGAAGTCCACAAGTCTTAAAGTAGCCAAGTTTGGGGACCCCTGTTCTAATTCATCCATCTCCAATTCAGTTGAATATACAAGAAATAAAATAATTAAAGAGATACTTAGTGTTTCTTACATGCAAGAGCCGTAATAGCACAGTGGTTAGAATGCAGTATTACAGGCTAATTCACTGTTCACTGCCAAGAATTCAATCCTGACAGGCTCAAAGTTGAGTCAGCTTTCCATCCATCCAAAGTTGGTAAAATGAGGACCCAGATTGTTTGGGGGCAACATGCTGACTCTGTAAACCACTTAGAGAGGGCTGTAAAGCACTATGAAGCTGTCTATAAGTCTAAGCACTATTGCCATATATAGGAAAAGATGCCAATTTAATTTATCTTCACCTCTGACATTTTGAGACTTTTAAATAATTTCCATCCAATTTTTGAGAAAAATAATCAAAATCATGGGTTTCATGGGTTGTATGATGCACACAATTATACAAGCAAATACTCCTAAAAATGATGTTGGGTGATATCATACCAATGTTGGTGGAGGATTTTTGCATGTTCAGTGTAAATTCTTGATAATATCAAGCAGAAAAATACAGCAATGAACTTGTGTCAGCGTCTAAATATTTATATGGAGAATTTGGAGTGCGGAATGGGTGTCGCATCAGTATCCTAATGCATTAATCATGGAAACAAGGCTGGGTGAATTTGGAAGTTTAAACTCCAAGACACAACTTTTGAAAGTCTCCTCAATTATGGATGAATTTCACAGCTTTGCCCCTTGCTTAGAAACTTGGCAGTAGACATTTCAATAGAAGTGTCCAATGTCCAGAATATCCATTGAACTACAAGTTCAGGTAATCAGATTAAGCCACTTGGAAATTTCTCAGAGATTTTAGACCAACTAGAGTTTTTCTAGCACTGGAGATTATTTATTTATTAAACCTGTTTGCTTATTTAGAGATTTTGTCACAGCAACAAGTAGCTAGAACTCTCTTATACCTAGTTCAGGTGTCGAGCACATGCTTAAAGGGAAAGGTACCAGATTTATTTCTCAGTATTTCTAGGCAAGGTTAGGATTAAAAAAAAACACCTTTTCTGAAACTCTGGAAAGCCACTGCTAATAAAAAAAAACTGATGACACTGAGCTAAGGAGACCAATAGTTTCATTTTCTATAAGGCAGCTTTCTGAATTAGCAAAATTCTTTTGTAATAGATTTGACATTCTGCAAAAGGGATTGGTTATACTCTTTCAAATGTCCTTGCTGGAGTTTATATTCTTACACTTCTGCAAAGGCTCTGAAGCTGCAGACTAGTCTTTTGACAAGGTAAAGACCCAGAGGGAAGTCCAAAGGACTGGAAATAATATGCCAGAACATTCTCTTCCAAGTGTCCATTTCACTGAGATCCTGTGAATTTTGACAAGAGCAAAGCAATTCTCCATGGGGATAGGAGGAAACAGATTTTTAAATTCCTTCTCTGCCCTACCAACTACAAAACAGATTTCAATTATAATATATATATATATATATATATATATATATATAGAGAGAGAGAGAGAGAGAGAGAGAGAGAGAGAGAGACAGAGAGAGAGAGACAGAGAGAGACAGAGACAGAGAGAGAGAGAGACAGACAGAGAGAGAGAGACAGAGACAGAGACAGAGACAGAGACAGAGGGAGGGAGGGAGGGAGGGAGGGAGAGAGATAGATTCCACAAAATTGGAATAGGAGGGAGCCTGAAGTGTTATTTTATTTAAAGGAGAATTTAAAGAATAAAATTGCAGTTTTAGTTAGCCTTAGCAGCATAGCCAGAAAGGTACATAACCATCCACTTTCATCAAAACTAGCAGTGTGCTTACACACATGCATACACACACAAAATAAAAAATGGATGCAAGAATTGGTTAATTTCATGTGTGACCTTAATGCAATTCCTGCTTGCCAAAGATATGAAATCAAGCCCCAATCTATTTTCTAGAGATTGTTTCAAACCTACATTTGGTTGCCTGTTAATACCCTTGTGGTAATGAAATAGATAAAATTATGGGCATCCTTGCTTAAGGAATTTCTTTGTTCATGTCAAAAAAATTTTTAAAGGTCTTCTAAGTCTATTCCTAATAGGCAAATTACTTGAAAAACAGCAAATATTCACCACAATAAGAACTAATAAGAACCTTTATATATCTTGCTGAATTATTATGGCTGGTTGCACAATCAACCAGATATTTAGACTGGATTTGGCATTTTTGTCCACCTACAGCAGGGCTGTCAAACTCACGGCCCGTGGGGTGGATATGTCATGTGCTGGCCATGCCCATGCCCAGTTTAGCGAAGGGGGAAAAAGTCATGATATGTCACATGATGCCACCCAGATGATGTAAGTTTGACACCCCTGACCTACAGAATCTTTCCCAAGTACTCAAGGATGTTCTGGTTTAGTAATATTAAATTTATTGTTATAGGATGCAAGCTATTCCAAGTGAAGCTACCTTTTGCAAAATGACCGGTGATGATTATAATCATTATTAACCCACTTTAATAATGTGTAAAAACATTAAAGGCAAAGGTTATAGTTACTGGTGTTGCCTCTCTATACTTCCTCCTCCCCTTCAACCAGTCCCATGGGAGGAGGAGAAACGATGACTTACAAGTGTCTGTGTAGCTAGGAAGAATAATCACAAGTGAGGACTCCGGTTTATTTTCTTGCCACCAAGGCTCAAATTCCAACCCTCAGCTGACAGTGTCAGGTTAAATTTAGCACACAGATTGACAGAGGCCTCCCCTTTAATGTCATTCTGACAGTTTTCGCCTGCACTGAATGCATCATTAGAGCCATAAAAGTGAATGTCCGGATAACAAAAGAGGCCTCTGGGATAAAGCCAGGGAATTGCAACGTAGCAGAAGTAGAAATACACACAGACATACAGACACAATACTCCTTCATTTGGTTGAAAGCTAAATTAGTGACTTTCTAAAACAGAAAGGAGAACAGTAACAGTTTTAAAAAAAATTCCACAAGTATCCTGCAAACTTCTATCAGCCCTCTGTAGCACTTTTTATCTACGTAGCCATATTGAGCAGATCCTCTATGGACTTCCATTTAAAGTGGCTTCAGACTAGATCTTATGTGTAAGATCTGGAGGCTAAAACATGTAAGGAATGGTATGTCTAGTTTAATGAGAAAGAGGACTAAGGAGTGACATTGTAGCAGTGTTCCAATATCTAAAGGGTTTGCCACAAAGAAGAGGGTGTCAACCTATTCTCCAAAGCATCTGAAGACAGAACAAGAAGCAATATATGGAAACTAATCAAGGAGAGAACCAGGCTGGAACTAAGGAGAAATTTTCTGATAGTTAGAACAATTAATCAGTGGAACGACTTGCTTCCAGAAGTTGTAGATGCTCCAACCCTGGAAGTTTTTAAGAAGAGATTTGGACAGTCATTTGTCTGAAGTACTACAGGGTTTCCTGCCTGAGAAGGACTAGAAAACCTCCAATGTTCCTTCTGTGTGTGTGTGTGTGTGTATGTGTATGTTTATGTATGTATATGTGTCCCTATCTCTAAGTGATGTTGCAATTTACCCTTCATAGTTCTCATTTCCATCAACTACTATTTACCCCATTTAGATAAACTACTGTTGTTGTTTTGTAATCACTCTGTTTCTCTTTAGCTGAAATGCAGAAACATCTACTCGTTTTGAGGCCAACAGGCCCCACTTGAGGCAGCGGTATCATGGGAGCCAGTCCTCAGAGGTTATATTTTACTTAGTTTCTTGTTAGGCTCTTGAGAAACAACAAAATGCCCCATTTCCCACAGTCATCTAATGTATCACCTTAGAACTTCCAGGGCTGCTAACACCAGAAAGATGATTAAGAAATTGTAACAATGAACGAGAGATTATTTGCATTATTACCTCGAGCAGTGGCCGTGACAGGGACATTTGTATCCTTCCCCCTTCTTTTAAAAATACACTTACTGATAGCTGCTGAGGTGTCAAGGAGAAGCTGATAGAAATCAGAGAAACCAAATAAGCAGGCTTGTCACAAGCACTAGTTAGAATAGCCAAGAATTTGGAAGGAATTTAGAAATGAAGTGGTAGAGACCGATAGGAAATCTGTGTTGTCTCTGGTGTGGTGTTGGTTACAGAGATCCCTAGGGATCATGTACAGGAAAGAGGCTGGAATATTCATCATTATGGCTCCCCTGGGGAGACCTTGAACAAAACGTGGCAGTGGAAAAGAAACAGATAAATTACTAAAAATCCTGTCCTGGTTTATTTTCCACTTTAATTGGCTGGTATTTTCTGCACTGTCTAATATTTTTCTAACTATATTTTCATCTGTGGGTTAGGGTTAGGCCCAATGCCTCTTTTCATGAATGGAAGATGTTTTAGCCATTCAGCATGCAGAGAAGAGCTTAGGAGAAGAAACACAACAGAGGATCATGTAAAGATAAACTTGAGGCTCTTCATTATTAAGGTCCTTAGACTTGTATTCATTGTCAAACAGTAATGGCACAACAGCGCATAAGGCAGTAATGCCCCTTTCTATTTCAGCAATTCAGCAATGCCTTTTTCAAGGCAATTGCTAGGCCTTGGTCCAGTTCTCATTGCATTCCAAAGAAAAGAGCAGAAAATTAATTGACCTAAAGCTATCAGTGACTGGTAGTCATAATAGAAATATACAGCCTCCAATATTGTCTCAATTATCAGTCATTTTCATATACAGTAATAACTGTGAGCTTCTTTCTAGGTTTATCTTGTCCAGAGGGTCTCTTATTTTATTAAATGGGCATGTTCTCATGAAGAACAAGCACGTTCTTCTCAGTTATGATCTAGCCAAAATCAACAGCAAAAAAAATAGGATGTACTTCTGCTTCATGGACAGGAGAAATGTATCCAAATTTTGTCTTTTGCCTTAAAAGACTCTGTCCTCTGCATGATGTTCTCAATCTGGTGCACTACCCAGATAAATTAGATCTTCGTTCTGTGTATCGCAAGCTAGCGTGTCTAATACTTGGAAGTGTATTCATCTTCAGTACACCACACTGATGCAAACCCACTCTTTATGACATTTTAAATAATGCCTTGGTTTCTACATTTATCATTATATGCTTGCAAACTAAAGAAAAGGGATAAAAGTATTATTGGGTGATGAACATAGTGATGCATTGAGATGAGTGAGAGCTCATTTTGCAAAGTCTGAATATTTCTGATTGTTAAAAAAGCAAGACAGATCCTGAAACTTACTTGTGTATTTCAGAGAGTTGCTTCAGACTTCCAACAGCTATGGATCAAGCCCACACGTTGTTCTTATTTTTATATTTGAAAATCAAAACATAAATCTGCTTAGCCATTTTGCAGAACCTCTTGTGTACAACAATATTTGCAAAGCATTCCAAAGAGGATGGTAATAAATGCATTTAATGCATTCCCTTTAGTTCATTCTTCCTGCTTTTAAAAGACGGGAATCAGTTAGTGGTGACAGCTAAAAGATTTGCTAGAGGTGTGCCAAAGTTTTGTAATGTCTGAATGGAGTCTAACAAGTGTCAGACACTTGAGAGCATCAGTACAAGATAGCAAGTAAAATACCAGCTGTTGCGATTAAAGGCTCCAAAGATAAGTCAACTAGTCAGCCAGCTTGGAATGTTTTCTACACATTTTCCATGAAAAGGCAGTGTTAAATTCTTTGAACCTCTACCTAGCAGTAGAATAACCAAAAAGTCTGGTTGCACTTATATTTTTTACCAATATGATCAAAAAATAATTGAGAAAAATATTTACACAACTTTCACAATCCATTTGTTCTAGTGCATATACATTTTTTCACTTGAACACATATTTTTCTCTTCCCTAATATAGAGTTCTTCCAGAATTCCTGATCATTGGTCAAGCAAGACAAGTCTAGTGGAATTTATAATCCATGCCAATGGGGTAAGCATGACAGAGAAGGTTGCTGTGCATACATTCTTGAGTCATGTCTCACTGCTAGATCAAGAGTCTCCTATTTATCATATCACTTTTCAATCCTTAATAAGGTATTTTCTTCTGCCTCCTCATTGTTTTCATCACTGTTCTTTACTACTGTAGGGATCTTTTCTTGCGCAACGATCGCATTTGCCTGATCCACTCCATGCAATCAGAATATCTATTTGGAATAAGAATTCCCCTCTTTATTTAGGATTTTCCTCTGCCTTGCCCTTTTCCAAGCCTAATTTCTTGTATCTTCCTCTCCCTCCCTCTCTCTCCTCTTTCATTTTGCCTGGTTCAACTCCTGTTAAACTCTGGATCAACTCCTGTTAAACTCTGGATCATCACCGACTGAATGTTTTTTGAAATTCATCTTTATTAAGGTTTTATTTTATTATGTAAAATACAAAGAAGAGAAGAAAAAATAGGAAATTAAGGGGAGGAAAGGGAACAGAGAAACTGGGGTGTGAGATACAGGGAGAAAGAGAAAAAAGAAAGAAAGGGGGCATTGACTTCCAACTCTTCTTAACACAGTACAAGAGAAACACACTCCAACCTCAACTTTTTGCTTTTACACATTAATATATAACTAGCCATTCTATAACACCAAATCTTTCTAATCAACAAAACCAAAGTCAAAAGTTTCATTTTTTTTCTTCATGAAAAAAAATCATCAGCTGAATTTAGTAAACATACAAATGCACTCACTACAACTGGTGGGCACAACTTGAAAATTCAGAGTAACAAGACCTTGGAAACAAAACCCTAAAGTCTAACCTCCTGAGGACTCTCTAACAGTGATTACTAAATTGTAATTTGGATTGTATTAAGATAAAAAACAATCACGAAGAATCTGTATTTAAATCATGTCATGCTAATCTGATTTTTCACCTACTTCTCACTTCTCCAGACTGTGACTTGTGACACCTAATTCAAAGGCCAAATGAGTCCTTTGTAAAATGGTAAATTTGGCAATTGGCCTTTTGAGCAAAAATACCAAACAGCAGCCATCTCACTTTAAACAGTCACATTTTTCTACTGTCATTTAGCAAGGAGGAAAAAAATTCCAAGGAAAGCAAACTAATAGAACACATAAACATGGACTTTCACAAGAATTAAAGTTGGGCAGAAGTAGCCTCTTGATAATCTCCATTCTAGATGTCCCCATGAAAAAGGGGTGGGAGATTTCATTATATTTATAAATAAAAGTAATTATTCATTTCCTAGTATTGAGCAACAGCATAAAATAGCTTCTCTTTTGTGAAGAGAAATTTTGCTTCATTTCTACTACCATTGTAGACACAACCATATTAGTAGTCCTGTTGCATTCTACATTCAGATTTCAGAAAGTGGTTCAAAGACATTGTAAAGTGGTCTTTTGTTTCAAGGTAGAGGCAAAAAAAATAAATAAAAGAAGAATAGACACTTAAAAAATACTTTTCTGGGACATTTCAACTTACCTCTATTAAAACAATGCTTCAGTCCTTCTTTGTTTTTATTCTATTTATAGAAAATATTTATAGAAGGCATGAATGTAGGGGGCAAAGGCTTAGTGATGTGTTAAAGACCCAGTTTTCCACATCTCCCATTACAGATTTCTATGGCAACAGCACACACTGAGAAAAAGATAGAATATTGCATATATAGGTCGCAGTATCAATGACAATTAAGACACACTGGTGATCTGAGTGACATAGCAATGTTTGGGATTAATTCACCAGCATGAAAGGACCTTCATTTGTTGGTATAAGAGACAAATTTGGGAGGAAACTTGTAGATCAAATGTACAGTAGGAACAGTCATGTAAGAATGATTAATTATAGTTAGATGATAGTAAGGAAAGAAGCTTTAAACATTATTGCTATCAGTCTTACTGGATATGTGCACCATATTTTATGCAAAAATAATACAGTTCACAAAATTAGAGGAGGAGGAGGAGGATTTACATCATCATCAATCTAGAATCTTATCTCTTCATTCACATAGCCCTTAAGTCCATGTTAACCTGTGAGTCTATGTTGATCTCTATGTTTTTCATCTATTATACTGTAAAGCCCAGTGTGTGCTCATAAGCATTCCATACAGTTTCCTGCCATCTCTTGTTGCTCTCACTATTTCCTTGAGTGCACAATTGTCTGAGGTTTGCTTCTGAGTTATAGCCAAAAGTATATCGGGACAACACTGACAAGGCATGTGGTTATTTGCAAGAGTAGGCTATTTATGGTCCTGGGTTTCATGAACATCCAAACTTCCTTTTTAGATCTCCAGAACATCTCCTACCTTTACTGCTTAAAATCAGGAACAAGGCTTGGTCTATCTGGAAGTGTGAAATGCATAACTGTAGCAGAACGGGCTTAATAGGATTTTAAAAATATCTCCCCCTCAAATAAATAAAAGATTCCCATCACATCTCCTTACGTGAGGCATTTGATCTTTTTTAAAAAGTTCAACTTAGCCCCAAGCCAGAAAAATTGTCCTATTCTGTTTTATAGGAAATGTAAGTGTCATTCTTTACTAATCAAACTTTACTTGCAATCACATAACTGCTTCAAATAATTACCAAGATATATTTCAACCAGAATAAAGTCCTGTGGTATATGCTCTCTCTCTCTCTCTCTCTCTCTGTGTGTGTGTACAGATAGATAGATGGATGAATGGATGGATGGATGGGGAGGGAAGACAGGGAATGGGAAGGGAACTTTCATGTGTCCTGCACATTCACAAATAGGGCAGAAAATGAATACAAAACATCTCTTTGTTGCAGCCAAGATTGCTGGGGGAATTCCAAATTAAATTTTTACATTGATTTATTAAAATGAGATACATCAACTATTTTACATAATTTCAGCATTTAACTATACTATAGTTTTATTAAGTTTGTTTATTTTATATTTTGAAATATGTCCTTCCTTGCCTCAAAACCTCAATAAAACAAACTTGCTTAATAGAAACATGATACTTTCAGTGCAAAATGTGTGAATGCAGTTGACTCCAGAAAGTTGAGTCAACTGTGGATTTATAGGTTTCCTAGATGCATTTGGGTGGATCACTGCGTTAAAGGAAATGCTGGCTAGTTGAATCTAGATCTGATCCAACAAGATTATTTCTAGCTGGCGTCTTTATTTGTGGCTGATTATCAGAACAGTCGCATTTCTTGCAGATGTTTTTATTGTACAATCCCCTAAACAGGAGGCATAGTTTGACAGGGTGTCAAACTTGTAGCCCACAGGCCGGATGCGTCACTCACTGGCCACCCCCACCCCCATTTTAGCGAAAGGTGAAAAAATTGTGATACGTCACGTGATGACATTGTGACACTGCGAATTTGACACCCCTGACCTAGAGGAGTTCACCACTATTCCTGCTCCCTCCTCTGCCTTAAAAGTATTTTCAACAAAGGCTAAATAGATAAATAAATGGAAGTAAATGCACCTTCCCAAAATGATAGGTAAGCCATTCACAAATAAAGAAAAAAGGGACTTATATTTCACATTCAGTAAGTTAGTATTTTTCAGAGCAAAAATTAAAGGAAGTGATATTAATTCTAAAAAAGAAACCCAGTTAACAAAACCAAAATATGCTTAAGAGTAAATCCTAAAAACCTACTGAGTAGATTCATAGATTAAGCCTTGGTAAGCTTGTATCCCATCTCTTACGCCAGGAATTTTGGTTTATATGACTAGGTCAGGTTTACATATAAACTCAAGCCAGAGCTAAACAAATTATATTATGGTTTCAAGTGCATCTTATAAACCACTGTTTTTCATACTTGGCAACTTTAAGACGTGTGGAGTTCAACCTTCCGAATTCTCCCAAAAATATGAAAAACGCTGCTATAAATCTATTATTGGGTAGATACAGTTTCTTTGTGTTCTAAGTGGAGTGGATGGGGGTAGTAAGAAATGGCATGGATTAGAAGAAAAAGCTGCATCTTGTCTATAATTGATTCTCAAACAAATACTTCCCAACATTAGTAACTAGGGAGATATATTGGAATGAATTTCTACATTTTTTTCAGTTTCATGGTGGCACAGTGGTTAGAGTGCAGTACTGCAGGCTACTTCCGTTGACAGCTGGCTGCCTACAATTTGGCAGATCGAATCTCACCAGGCTCAATGTTGACTCAGCCTTCCATCCTTCCGAAGTGGGTAAAATGAGGACCCAGATTGTTGAGGGCAATAGGCCAACTCTGTAAAACTCTTAGAGAGGGCTGTAAAGCACTGCAAAGTGGCATATAAGTCTAAATGCTATTGCTGTTCAAAAGGTCTCAGGTCCTCACAAACCAATGCACATGCTCAAAAGAATCATAAGGAATCAAGAATTAGCTGTAAAACCAAGTTCTGGTATAGATTGGTGAACTGATATGGGACTAGATCAGAGGTGGTATTCAGCAGGTTCTGACCAGTTCTGGAGAACCGGTAGCAGAAACTTTGAGTAGTTCGGAGAACCAGCAAATACCACCTCTGACTGGCCTCGCCCCCATCTATTCTCCCAAGACTCAGCTGATCGGCTGGGTCTTCTTTTGTTGCCCTGCACAGGAGAACAGAGTTAGTGGGATGTGGGAGGGAATAGGATTTTGCAGTAACCTTCCCCTGCCATGCCCACCAAGTCATGCCCTCCAAGCCATGCCCTCCAAGCCACACCCACAAATCAGTAGTAAAAAAAATTGAATCCCATCACTGGATTAGATTATTTCAAACACCTCAAAAGACCTCCGACTGAGAATGATTCTATTAGGCAGCATGGAAAAGTTATCCCACTGGGATGTGGTGAGTAGAGGCAATGTTATATAATATTTATTTATGGGCATTGGAACATCCTTGAAGGATCAGCCTAACTGTCTGTTCCATGCAAGTAGCCCTCACATCCACAAATGGGACCAGCAACTCCTTCACCAAACAGCAGTGGTTATGTGAAGTGTGACAGGACCCGACTGCCTTATGATTTCAATTCTGGCTGCACTTGTTAATCAAATCACTCATGGCCAGTAAACCCAATGTTTGTGACTTCCTGCTGACTTCTTCATTGACTTTGCTTGTCAGAAACTGGCTGGGACGCTCACAAAGGGTAATCGCAAGACCACAGGACAATGTGACCTTCATAAAAGTGCACGGATTGCCAAGTGCCGGAATCACAACCACCTGACTACAGAGATGCTGCAACTTTGAGGACAAGTCATAAATCTCCTTTTTCAGCACCATGATAACTTTGAAAAGTCCTTGAACAAGGGGTTAGTAAGTGAGGATTACCTGTACACATTTTATTAAAAGGGGATCGGTATTTTATGCATAAAGATAAACACTTTAGAGACAGTATAAGTCATTAAAAGCATCAAATCTTGTGTACCATACACATATACATATACATACACTACATATACATACACACACACATATACGTGTGTGTATATATGTATATATATTCATATACACACATACACACACACACATGTATATAGGTAGGTAGGTAGATAAATATGTGTGTGTATATATATATATATACACACACACACAGTATATATACAGAAGTTCATTTTTAATGTTCATAGGTTAGGCCTCACAGTAAAAAATGACCAAAAAAATCTTATCTTAATCATTGTATCTGATTGACAGATTTCAACAGGTTTCTATAACATCAAGCTTAACTTCCCTATTCTGATGCATTGGGAATTAAATCTGGAAGACAAGATGTGGCCACAAATCAATCAAATATACAAATCAAACATATCAAGGGCTGGTAGAATTGATTTTCCCTAGTTCTGTCATCCATTCCCGCCTTGTCTCCATTAGAGGAAATGCAATCCTATTTGTTAATCTTTTGTTCCCAAAACACATCAACACACATCTCAAATTTAAAAAGATTGGACTAAAGAAATATGTAGAGAAATTAGGAATATTATTCAGATTTCCTAGAAGAAAATAAGGAATGGAATAGAATAGAACGGAATGGAACGGAACAGAATGGAATGGAATGAAACAGAACAGAATAGAATTTTTAATTGGTCAAGTGTGATTGGACACACAAGAAATTTGTCTCCGGTGCAGAAGTTCTCACAAAGCAATGAAATGAAATGAATCATCTTTGGAAAACTAAAAAATGGAAAGAAACATACTTCATCTCCTATGCCAAGCACAATTTCTTAACTCAGTTGAATTTACTTGAATACAAATGTGCTTATTGCTACAATCATATGATGTCAACTTTTGACAGGTCCAAATGATTATTGTGGAACTTATTCCCAAGTAAAACCTATATAGGTTTGCAGCTTTATATTCTAAAATTAGAGATAACAGAGCCTTATTTTGCCCTATATTGTAGATTAAGCCAGCTGCAAATGATTAAGTCAATCAGGTTTTTTTAAAAAAATAAAATATGGCCTTCATAAATCAGGCAGCATATATTTTTACATTTTTTTTAAACAGAGCACTTCTAAATCTTATTGTTGGCAAGCAACATCTTACAGGAAGCAATCTCTTCTCTTGTTTTCATGCACAAATCTTCCTTCATAAATTGAAATCTGTGTCACATATGCATGTAGTCTAAATAATTCTAAAACAATTCTTGTTTTATAATTATTTCTTATTTACACGTAAGCATTGGTTAAATTAACCACTGGTTTATAACACATAGGACTCGCTGATTAATTTTTTTAAATACACACAAATGAGCAGTATGTATGTTTATTTCTATATGCTTATTTTTATATACACATACATAGGAGTAATAAAGACAGACAGACAGATGATTTTTTGAGTTTATGTATCAGACACACAGTCAAAATTCCCAAGACCATTAGTGACATCCAAAGTCTTGCTATGGCTTCCAAAGATAGAGTTGTTGCCGAATTATCATTTTCAAAATTCAAAGAAAATTATTGCATGCATAATTGGAGATCAATCACATGATCTATGTCTAGTTTTAATTAAATATAAATGTAAATGTAATTCTGTTCATATCATAGCCTCAGCTACCATGTTTTAGCCTGCCAAAGCCACATTCACTCTTCATTCCAGGAAAAGATGGATACCTTAGTTTTAATATGTAACGTTTGAACAATTCGTTGACTTCTTCATGCTCTTCAATTTTGGCTTGCTTTCCTGCAGCCATTTCATTAGCAGACTAGATAACGTCATCCGTGCATGGGAGACTTGAGTTTGCTGGCAGTAAACACATACTGATGATGTTACTTTGCATGACAATGAAATATCAGCAGGAAAACAATCCAGTTCAAAAAATATCAAGAACTCAACAGTTTAAACTATATATTCTATACCTAGAGTACTGCTTCCAGTTTTGGTCACCACACTGTAAAAAAGATCTTGACACTCTAGAAAGTGTGCAGAAAAAAGCAACCAGGATGATTAGGGACTGGAGGCTAAAACATATGATGGTTGCAGGAACTGGGCATAGTTAGTCTAGTGAAGAGAAGGATCAGGGGAGACATGATAGCAATGTTCTAATATTTGAGGAGCTCTCATAGAGAGGAGGGGGTCAAGCTATTTCCCAAAGCACCTGAAGGCCAGACAAGGAATAATGGATAGAAACTGAACAAGAAGAGATTCAATTTGGAATAAGGAGAAATTTTCTGACAGTGAGAACAATCAACCAATGAAAAATGGTATAGAGTCTGCTTGGATGAGGGATTGGATTAGATACCTTCCAACTCTGTGTTAATCTGTATCTGATCCTTCTCTAGGACTGGGACAATTTAGGTTTATTTATCATAAACAAACATTCAAAATCTCATCTCGGTAAGCTACACAGCACTTTTGTACAGAAAGTCAAGATTCCCAACGTAAAGAAAGGAGAAAAAGAACTAAAGCTAAGAGTTCTAATGACTGAGTTTATTAATGCAATATAGTTTGAATTAAAGATTTCCTGGATCAGGCCACAAGTCACATTTTTAGCTATTGCACTCTAGACACTAATTTATTTTGGATATTTATAATATGTCTTCTCTGCCAAATGGCACTTGGAGCAGCAGACAGCATTAAAATATTAAAAATACATAAACAGCCCTAGAAGCGAAAAGAGCCAGCTAGTTCTAAAGCAACTGCAAATATATCAGCGGCAGCTGGAAAGCCCAGCCACAATCCTGCGTCATCCCAAGAGACTTTTTTTCCCCACCTGCTGATGGGAAAAAACAAAGAGGAAGCCAAGCAATTTTCACTAAGACATACATGGTGTAAAATGGAGTCAACTGCTGATAAAACCCCAAATGTTTTCTTCTGGCTCTCTTGAGCAAGGAGCAGCATCCATAGAAGAACTAAACACAAACCCACAGTTATGCAGGAAATAGATGGGAAAATGTACCTTTTGAATCAATGGACACAATTTTAATGACTAGGGGAGTATTTTTTGGCTGAAAAGGAAAGAGGTAAATACAAATATGGGTAGACCTTTTTTGTAGGCATATGGTATTATTATTGTTATTGTTATCATTATTATTAATCTTCCACTGTGTTATGTCTACTTTAAGGTTTGCACTGAATCTTTAGAAAGTTTCTTGCTGAAAAATGGATTGGCAGGTTCTGCAACACCTTGCTGTTTTTGTCAGAATGACAAAACCAACTTGAGACTAACATACCACCAATTCTAGCCCTTTTGCACAGGTTTACATCCCATGGAACTTGGAAAAAGGACTTACATCAAAATACCAGGAACTGGAAAGGTAAAATATTTCTATGATCTGAAGAGAAACCGCTACACTGCTTTCACACACAGATTGCCGCTACACTGCTTTCACACACAGAGAGACAACCCAGCTTGACTATCCCACCGCCATCAAGTTTTAGAATTATGACAACAATCATCAATATAGGAGCCATAGGTTGCCCATCCCAGTTCTAAAATATACAAGTAGGAGTTGGCATCATTAAATGTCTGCTCTTGTGAAAAACCCACTGCCTTATTTTGGAAATATGATTTCTATTGCTCCTTCCCCTTATTGTTCCTGCTCTTTCAATTATCTTATCCAAGTAAACAACTTTTATAGTACATTCTGGTCCCAGAAGGAAAAGCAAAACAAACGGGTGAATGCAGCAAGGATGGAATGAGGTTAGCTGGAGACCATCTTGTCCAAGAATCTCCCCAAACCCGGAACTAATTCTGTAGCACACTTTAATAACTTGGATGTACATTCGCAGTAAGTTACTGTACACCTTTAGTAATTTTCTATAAAGAATGGCTTAATAGTTTTGCAAAAAAAAATGAACATTTAAATTCAAAATGTTTCTGCCAAGTGTCCTAGAATCATTTTCTTGGGACTTTTACAAATTGTAGCTTCAATTTGGATAAAGAATTAGGAGTGCAAAAAGTCAAGGTTCAGGATTGAACAGAGGTGTCATTGTAACTGAGGAGCTACAGCTCAAGCTAGACATCAGAAAGAGCAGAAGCTGTGACAACCATGATGGAAGGTTAGATTGAGATATACGGTGACAAAGACTATGAGACACATAGATTAATAGCTGAACAAATAAGTATCTGAGTTCCTCTATTGCTTTCTTTAACATCAAGCAAATGCCTCTATGTCAGCAGGAAAGCATTGAATCTACCAGTGTAACACCAAGAAACAATAAGGAACATGTTTAGCATTCCTGAGATTTGCAGAAACATTCTTATGAAAAATAGGGATAAGGAAACTTCATTGGCAAATCATTCCAATCTCAACATGCAACAGCAGATATGGAATTAGGGGAGGAAAAACACAGAAAACTGGAAGACTGGGGGTAACTTGAGTGGCTGTCTGGAATCTTATGTAAACAGAGCTGTTATAATTGTTGAGATTTTCCTAAAGATAGCTGAAAAGGGGGGGAAAAAGGCTTATAGAGTTATTGGCCATTATTTGACTATAGAACCAACCTGGTATATCTTGGATTGCATTTCTTGAATTTACGATCATGATGACTTTTGCTGACTCAAAATTATAGATTCATCGTTCATTATGTCTGCAGACTTCCAAACTGGGGGATGACTTGTTGTAGACTGAATTAGTATTTTCTACTTGCTAGAATTAGTAAATTATTTTCATGAATGCTGTCTTATTTCTATATCTTTCATACTCTGCATCTAAACTCTGGTTATGCAATGACCTTGTCTTGTCTTGAAAAAGCTAACCAGACCTGGTTAATATTTGGAATGGACACCAATAAGAAATTCTAGGATTGGAGATTAATCTGAGAACATTCTCAGATCCTCCTGGAGTTTACTTAATTTGGAGATGTTCTTTATCAAGAAGATGGATCCATGATTTTTTTTTCAAAGTTCTATAAAGTCATGAGCAAATCCCTTGCTTTTCTAAAAGGGGACTTATTCTTTGTAATAATTTGCACCCAGATGCAAGATTGTTAACAGCTGTTTGCATACTCACTTAGAAAGATTATGAACATGCATTAGTTTATGGATGCAAAGTCTAGCCAACATGCTCATTTATATCTGCTTTCTATCATACCAACTTTCCAGCACTTGCAGGAACAATATTGGGGGCAGTTTGAAGCCTTCCCAATGAAAAAAAAAACATTATTATGTACAGATTATTATCTTAAGATGGGGCAAGTTTTAGAAAACAAAGGAAAACAAGCAGAGAAGAAACAAGCAAAAAACATTCACCATACAGCAGATGAACCTTGGAAGATATGAGAGGGAATGTAAACCAACTTTCTTCACCTACAAAGTTCTCCTCTATCTTGAGAACTCACTTTCTTCAGCATGGTAGCTTCCAAAATACATTGTTTCACTATAGCGGGATGCTGATTAATTAGGCTTCAAATGAGTGCATCTCTGATTTACTGCAAGCTCATACCCCATTACGCAAAGAAAATGTGTGGGAGTTCCAAGCAGTATTTAATTTGAAGGTAACCCCCACCAAAATCCTAGAAGCATCTTAATGGGAATCAGCCTTCCTGATGATTAACAATGGATAAATAAAACTTGTTTGCTAAGTTGAAGTGTTTTCTTTTTTATTACTATTATTATTTAAGGAATCAGCCACTCCTTCCTCCAACACAGAGAACAGAGGGATCCTTTGGCATTTGGAAAAAGACGCTCCCCCCAAAAAACCACCACAAAAATAAACTAAAGGTTTTGTTATTGTTGTTGCCACTGCTGTTGCTGCTGATTGGTTGGTTGATTTTGTCTTTACAGATTTGAATATTTTTTCTGACAGAAATTTCCTGGGACATGAAATGTTGACCACTGTTCGGGGCAGGAGAGTAAAGAATTTCGTAGAGCTACTTAAAAGAATGGTGAGAGCAGAAGAACAGCAGCCATAGAAGTTGAGAACTACCTTGGGAACCCTTCAAGAATCTTCCATAAGCTGTAGTGAGACGAAGGGAGGACATAAAGCTGGATTGCACCCACTCAGTTCATTTGTCTCAGATTTTCCATTTGTATGAAGTCTACAAAGCCTTTTTAGCTGAACAGGATCTTTCCCGACACAACAGAATAAATAACAAAAATGAGGGCTAAAAACCAAGTATGAAAGAATAGATAAGGAACCATAAACCAAGTTGTGAGGAAATATTTGGCCACAAATGTCAGTGCCTTTCACTATTACCTGCCGCTTGAGCTGCATAAGATTGTCTGAGGAATCTAAATGCAGAAGCTGACAAGCTCTCCTTTATTAATCTGTAAATTGTGTCAGAAATATTTTTTTTTAACCAGATCAAATTATTCTTCAGTTTAGTTAGTTTGTCAACTATCTAGCAGCAACTTGTATATCTTCTGCTGGAAGCCTTTGACAGAGCCCTTGATCCTCATTAGATGCTCTAGATGCTAGGACTTGAACCTTGAACTGCATGGAAACACAGTATGGCCTCTGTCCTGAGATACGGTCCATCTCTATTATTATCATCAGTTAAATGCTGGAATATTTTGTGTGACCTCTTCATTCCAATCTGTCTGCTACAAAGGACAGATCAGTTGTGCAGCTTAAAGATATAGTCTTTCACTGTCTCTCCTTCTCTCACACGCACATATACACACACTCTCTTAACTGTTGAAAGCAAGACACAAGCTCACCTTCCAGTTTTTTCTCTCCATTCTATTGCTATGCAGACTTGCTGACCAATTTGCTGGTAAACAGTACACTGGTTTTAAATTCTCACTTGAATTAGTTTTAACTTTTCCCAAATCTCCCTTAAGATAATGGTAAAAAGGACAAAAACTATTTTCATCAAAAGTAGCCCTACTTCTCCGTGATCTGTTAAAAGAGACAACATTGGAAATTGAGGTTTTTATCAGTTTTCTTTACGTAATCTCAATGTTATGTATGTGGTAGAATCAAATTATACCCTGGGCTCAAAAGTTTCTCTTAATTCCTTCTTTTAAATAAAGAAAAAGGAAAATTTATCTGGCTACCCAGCATAACAAATAACTTAGCACCCAATATCTGCAAGAATTCAGAAATATATATAGTTTCCTTATCATCCGAGTGAAATCTGAAGTTAAACCAAGTGAAATTTGGAACATGTCATATTGCTCTAATGAGCTGCTTAATCCTACACCTCTTTTCTCCTGCTATACATTCAATGATATGTCCTAAAATGACTCTTCTTCACTGACTGAAAGACTGCGGGTCTTAATCATTGGCACCTTTGCTCTCAAGTAGCTACTGGGAGGTTTGTAAGCAACTCACATCTGAAGATAACCCACACTCTTTGCTTCCTATAGATTTCATTGAGGAAGCTTTGATGTACAATTTCTATGTAAACAATCAGTACTAAAAACTGCAGGGGGGATGAAATTAGGATAGTGAGGTCAAGTAAGAAGAATAACACATTCCTGAATTCATAGGACTTAAAAATCTCAGTCATGTTCTTAGATGGGAATGATTCATCAAGAAAGAAAAGGAAGGAAGGAAGGAAGGAAGGAAGGAAGGAAGGAAGGAAGGAAGGAAGGAAGGAAGGAAGGAAGGAAGGAAGGAAGGAAGGAAGGAAGGAAGGAAGGAAGGAAGGAAGGAAGGAAGGAAGGAAGGAAAGACAACTATGCAATAACAGTCTGTTTTGTACTTGTATGGAAATCCACAAGAACTCTCAACTAAGCTAGAAAGTTGGAAAGAACATCCTGGAAGAGTAAACCACTCCTATATTGTAGCAAGAAAACAATCTGGATCATGCCCTCACCAGAATTAAGCCCAGCTCAAGAGTAATTTACCACTACAACTAAGTATCAACTATATTTTCCATTTCTTAATTGCAATTTCCTTTGCTGCTGCTGCTTTTTTGCAACAGTTAACAGATGCAATTCAATAACTTTCTCAACCTACTATGAAGATTTCTTTGTTCCTTTACTAATTTTATACTTTTAAGGTAAGAAATGTGGGATGACACCACCTGTTAATTTTCCCCATATCTAATTAGATGCCAACAATTAATTACATGTTACAACATTCCAACATGGATTGATAGGAATTAAAATGCAATCCATGTGTAATGATGGCACACTTAAGATTTAAGTGTGTGCAAGTGCTGGACATCACAATGAGCTCCATTTCCATGATCCACCAACCATACTCATCACTAAGTATTATCCATACATGCAGGAACAAGATCATTTATGTAGTAGCCTAGATCTCGTTGCCCTTTGCAATCACACATTGTTGGATTCCTTCTCTCCTTGCACAAGTTATCTTCTCTTTATCTCCACTGCTGCTTTTTTTTTTAATCCTCCAGTTTGATGTTTTCTTCATAGGGAAATTCAACAGGAAATATTTTTTAAAAGTTATTATAAACAGAAAGACTATAAAATGAGCAGGACAACATAAATAAAGCAACCCTATCATTTAGAAAACATGGCTGTCAATTTATTTTTTTAAAGAAAATGTGTATAACTGTACACCCTCAATCTTACATTAGATTCTGCTTACCCAGTGTGAATATATGAACTTCCAAAATTATTTCAGAATGTGCCCCATCAGATGTCCTACAAATTCCATCATCCAGAGCTGATGGATCCAGAGAGCACAAGGTTGCAGTCACCGTTCTTCTCCATTCTTGTTTGTCAGAACACATCTAGAATATTGCGCCTAGTTCTGGATTCTTGTTTACCAGATCACATCTAAAATATTGCATCCAGTTCTTGATTCTTGTTCATCAGCTCCCCATCTAGAATACTGCAGCCAGTTCTGGATTTTTGTTTATCAGACCAGATCTAGAATACTGCGTTCAGTTCTGGATTCTTGTTATCAAACCGCATCTCGAATACTGTGCCTAGTTCTGGATTCTTGTTTATCAGACTAGAATACTGTGTTCAGTTCTGGATTCTTGTTTATCAGACCACATCTAGAATACTGTGTCCAGTTTTGGACACGGCATTTTAAGAAGGATGCTGAAAACTGGAATTCATCATCTTCTCAAGAGAAGACCAGCCAAGATAAGAAAAGGGTCTAGAATCAAACATGGGGGACAAATGGAGATATTGGGAATATTTATTCTGAAAAAGATGAGGAGGACATATGATATCTGCCTTCTAGTATAAGAAGTGTCATCATGCAGAGATTAGGATTACCAACAATTTCTGTTTTGTTCAACAATTGAAAAGATGTTTTGTGGGGTGATAGATACCCTTTCACTGAACTGTTTAAATAAAAGCAAGATAGCAACCTGTTTGAGATGTGGATTCCTGCATTGACACCTAAATGATCTCCAAGTTTACTTCTAAATCCTTCATTCTAAGTTTCTATAAGGATGTGATATCCTTTACCAGGAGATAATTTTTCAAGAAAGAAGGAATCTTTTCCACTCCTGCTGTTTTTTGTAAATCTTACAAATTTTGCATGTTATAACTCTGGTGATTGACTATAGGAATTTTAAAACTAAATGCTTGTTCTTCCCACTATATTGTACTATCCAGAAGAACACCAAATTCTGCACCTTGTGGTCAAAATGAAGTTCTTTTAAAATTGCAGTCTTAAACTGGATCTGTTTGAAAGCAAATCTCACTCAAATGCATTTATCTCCAAGCATGTGTATATGGGGTTTAGATATTATTATTGTTAGTATTAGTATTCCATATAATCAGGATTGAGTTTTGTACTTTTCTGGCAATTTGTGCGCCAACCTTTCCTACATTACCATTTTAGGCCCTAATCTTTCTATTCCTCCTTCCTTGGATGTGTGCGTCATCTGTTTTTTTTAAAATGAGTACTGTCTTTGTTGTTGTTGTTTTAATTCTGACAAAGTGAACTCTAATGCACAAAGTACATGCTACAATAAATCTTTAAGTTTTTAAACTGCTGCAAGAACCCTCTTTCTCCCAGCCTATTTTCATTAAGGGTAATTTCAAGAAGTCTCAAAACTGCCAGTAGAAAGGGAGGAGAGAGACCCACAGGTTTTTCACAACATGTTCCTGTTTCAGTCCTATAATTGAAACAGGAGATTATATGCAAAGTCAATCTTCTGGTCCTCGTGAATTTGAAAACAGAAAGGCACCTTCTCTCTCCACCACCCCCACCCCCCCCAAAAAAAAACCCTTTACAAAAATCTCCAACCATCCAATGAAATATAACTACCAGATTATGGCAAAGAGAAAATCAAGAGCAAGAAGAATTTCCTACCTGTAATCTTGTTCCCAAAAGTTTCATTTTCCTTTCCTCCTGCACACTTTTTCTGATTTTTTTTTTTTTTTGGAGGGGCAAACTGTGGGTCCAGAGGACTTGGAAACCAAGACTGTCGAATAAGGAAAGCAAACTGCCCAGGAGTCAGAATCCAGCAGTAAGCTCAGTATCTTGATCTTCCATATCTTTCCAAAAGAAGAGGAGGGAGGGAGGGGAAAAAAAGGAAGGAGGAATGGGATAAAAAAGGCACATTAGTTCACGAGGAAGATGAAGATGGGAAGAGTAAACCCAAGCTACTATCTTGGGTGCCTTGACTCAGAGTAAATGTAAGAGTACATTTCTGAAGAAATTTGATCCATCGCTAAAAACCTGATTCTCAGCCCGATTCTCTTCAGTAGAAGAGGAAAAAGGGAGGGGAAAAAAAAAAAACCTAATCCTCACCAACCAACACCTTTCTAGGAAATTTGCATCCCTGTTTTACCCGGGATTTATCCTCTCGCTGGAGCCTTAAGCAAGAACCCGTTTCGCCCGCGAACTGGCGGCGTCCTCGCCGATTCGCTTCGAAGCCTTTCGCCTCGCCTCGCCTCGCCTCGCCCGCGGACAGAGCCCGACCGATTGGTTCGCTTAAAGGGCACCTAAACCCGGGACAAAACCCGGGGCCAAGAAGTCCCTGGTGCCCTTGCTGGGTGCTTTTCTCTCCTGAAATCTCTCTCTCCCTCTCTCGCTCGCGCGCACAGACTGGCATTTCTCCCCCTTCCGTACCGTTCTTGCTCCGAATTAAGAGTCAGAAGAGCCCAACCTCCCCATTCCAAACAGATCTGGCCAGGGAAGGCTTAGATTAGAACATTCAAGCAAACCAGCCAAAACATCAAGAGGCATCTCAGGTAGCAAAAGCATCTTGAACCAAGAGCGAAATAAACCCTGCGCGCCCTTCCAACCAAAGTTCCCCACCAAAAGAAGCCACGTTTCCAACCACCTTCGTGGGAGAGCGAGCGCCCAGGAGGTGAGTGGGTCGAGAGGATCTCCTTCTTTGCATGGGAGTTTGATTTGCAGGGCAGCGTGGCGGTGGCGGCGGCGGCGGCAACTCTACTGGCTGGCTCTGCTCCGCCACCGTTTCCACCGCGCGCCCGTCGCGGCGTTTGCAGAGGCTTGTAGAAAAGGGGTGGAGAAGGCGCACAGGGGAGCGCGGGCGAGCTTTGCCATTTTCTTTCCCTCGGACTGGATTAGCCGCTTCTCCTCCAATGGCAATGTCCGGAGCTGCTGATTGGAAGCCCTCCCCATTAAAAGAAAAAAGATGTTCTCTAAGAGCCGCAAATCCCAGGGTTGTTGTTTTTTGGGTGTGGGGGAGAGAGAGAGAGGCAAAACAGGCAGGGCTGCAATGCTGGACCCATTGACCTGGGACCACTTGAATGCAATGTGGGCAAAATTTACTTTTGGAAACAAAAGGCCATCTGCAAATCTGGCTGTGCCATTTATATTGCTGGATGACAATGCCCAGGAAGTTATATTTCATGTGGAATTAAAGCAGCAAAAGGGCTGTAGTGCACAATTTTCAGAACTCTCATTTAAAAAAATAAAACACACACACACACATTGCAAAACACTCCATTGCCAATAATTACAACCTGCTTTGTCAATGCCTCCCAACAGAGCTATCATTCTGATCCAACAAACACTGTAAAATAACAGAACACTTCTGAGTGCAGATGTTGTCTAAAGAGTGGAGTCTTCAATGCCCCAAAGATTCCATCTGGATATCTAAATAGGACCAGAAACACCACAGGTAACTAGACCACAAGCAACTAACAAGAGATCATTTAAACTGCAGGAAAATGATTGGGATGGTAAGATCTATACAGTCTACCTAAGGTGGTTGTGGGCTCTCTGTCTCTCCAGGTTTTTTTTTTAGAAAAGGCTAGACAGCCACCATGCATGTTTAATCTGTTTAATTGCAGAGGGTTGGATGAGAAGTTCCTTCTAGTGGCTTCCAACTCTACAATTCTATGATTCTGTGGCTCACGTACAGCTGATACCCAACACTGGAAAAGTCCATACTGAAGACCTAAAGTATTGACTGTTGCATCTTATTTCAGAGCAGCTTTGCATTTAGACTCTGTTTTGGTTTTATGAAACATACTTAAAAATTAATAACTAGTAACGAACTGCATCTCAAGTTCTAAACAAAAGTTGCCTAAAACTGGTTGAAAATTTTCAGATGTCTCTAATGGCATTAAACAGGGTGCAAAGATCTTCTTTATCTAACAGTGTATCTGTGAATATATCTGTGGCTGTATCTCTGAAGGCAGTGTGGGGTAGTGGTTAAGGCATTAGATTAGATACCAAGAGACCAGGAGTTCTAGTCCCACTTTAGGCGTAAAAATAGCTGGATGATCTTGGCTGGATGACTTTCTCTAAGCTTAGAAATGAGACAGTGGCAAAAATGGAAAAATCTTGCCAAGGAATTGTCTAGGCAGTTTCCAAGAATTGGACACAATTGAAAAAAATATGTGAATAAACCACAATTAACTAATTTCATATAGTATACTGCATCATTAGTATAAGTATATTAGTATAATCCATGATTTATTTATTTATTATTTGTTCAACTTACATGCTGCCCATCTTGCCTGGAGACACTAGGTGACTTACAATCAATCATGGCTGGATTCAAATAGCACACTACCAGATCATTCTACTAATTACCCATCAGCTATAAATTGAACTACCAAATCATTCTACTAATTGCCCATCACCTATAAATTGAATGTAGTGGATATAATACTATCCAGGCTTCCTTTCTTCTTTTTCCATAAACCCTTTCCCAATGACCACCCACTATTTTTCACCAGTAAACAACTTGGGCCATCTTGACCCATTTTCAAGTTAGGAAAAACGTGATTACTTTCTAAAGTGATTTCGCTCTGAGCTTCTGTGAAAATCCCCTTCCCTTTTCCAGGTGAAAAGGCAATAAAAATCTAAATGAAGAGTGATTTGTCTGCTGGAATATTTGACTCAAATGACCAAATGCAAAAAGGAAGAGAGTTCCTTCACTCTCAGTAATTGTAGAGAAATGAAAACTTGAAGGCCATTTTGTTATGGGATGCCTTTCCAACATGATAGTGAAAGATCTCATCTTCTATTTCAGCTTTGAGAACTTGCCAAGATGTTGTCCACCTTTGACATGGACTGAGAACTAAGATGATCTGATCTGATTCAATCTGATCCAGCAAAGCTGCATGAACAAATAGTTGACTCTTTTAGCCATAGCAAGCCAAATGCTATTCTCCTCCCCCCTTCAGTCCATTGCCAAGAGTTTTGTTTTATTTCAAACAATTTATTATACTGAACTATTCACAAAGCTTTGGCATCCTGGCAAAAAGACAGGAGCAAGGAAATCCATTCTGGTGAATAACAGTTCATTCTCCTTGGGTGTAAACTATTCCTTTTTAATTAATAGTCATTACAAGGAAAGGAGCATTACTTGACTTGAGGGAATGTGTTAGTGGTTCATCAGAGCATGAGCTAGATATATAAACATAAAATATTTATGGATAGTTTTTTTAAAATGGTATGTTTGAAATACAACTAGTTTCCAAAAGTTTATTTTATGGAGTTAACATTGTTGAAAGTTTTTCTTTTGAAGGCCTAGCAGTGCTTAATTGCTGAAAATTAACAACACCATTTCCTACTATTTTATTTATTATTATTTATTTAGTTTAGTTTTTAGTTTTTGCAGAGACAAACACATGAAAACTGTAGTAAAAGCCTTAAAATAAACATATCTAAGTTTAAAACTTCTCAAAGAAGGAGGGAAAACCCAAACTCAGTCCCATCCATATTTTAGAGATTAGAGATTAACAGAGTTGGAAGGGACCTTGTAGGTCATCTAGTCCAATCCCTGCCCAAACAGAGTAGAGGATGGCTTATATTCATGTACTTAAGAAAAAAATCCATTTTGCACAATCAAGATTCAAATGGATAAGACTACATAAACACTCATCTGATATATTTGAAGAAACATAATGGACAGGTACTTCATGACAGTTGAGATTACTCAAACTGTTCGGCAAATTCAGTTAGTATGGGTTGGTTTATGATCCAATGGCATCTTTATGTTTTACTTGATTAATAAATTAACTAATTTCTTGTGTTCAGAAGTTAACTAAACTAACCAAGCTGAGAATGTTGTATAAATGTAACTACTAACTCTTTATCTGACATGCATAAGAATATTACGTGAACTAGAAGAAATCAGTTAATTAAGTAAATGATGAATCATTTACTTTGTTATACGGCTATATGGTTTACTACACCATAGTAAACCATATTTTCTTTTAATTATACTACTACAATATAGTTGTATACTTCTACAATACTACTATAATATACTACAATGCAGTTCAAATCGAAAAATCACATTATGGCAAAGACCATTGAGATTTTTGGCTTGGTATTGTCTACACTCTGCAGCATACATATGGCTCCTGAAAGTCCTCAAAAGTATGGCTGATATCCCAGCATTCTTGGTGCAACCATTTCTGGAGAATCAGAGATTGCCCAAGGACAAACAGAAAAGCAACCAGTATTTACCATTATGATTAAAATAATGAATTATGCTATGAAAACCAAGACAACTTTGTGATAAGAAATAAAGATGTGCAATGTTTCAGATTTTGGAATGCAAAAAGGCAAACATGGCACCAATTTCTGAATATTTCACATCTTTTCCTGGGCTTACTATATGTGCAAAAGGAACCTATGGGGCTGCAGAAAAAGATGCAGCTGCTTTAAAGAGTTATAAACAGATGTTGCATCTATGTTCTTGCTTGCTCCAATACATCTTTTGGGAATCAAAAAGCACTAGAGTTCAATTAAAAGCACTTTCTTGGGAATCAGCATTTTTCAGTTCTGTTGCATAAATGTGCATTTTCACAGTTTTCAGATAGTTTCTAGTAAAACCAACAAACCAGCCAGGAATAACAAACAAAGGAACAATGACCCCGAAAAGCCAATTTTTCAAAGCTGAACTGCCCAAACCTATTCTGCACTTAATGAAATAATTTTCCAGAATTCCAGCCATGAGTTTCTCCAGCTCTAAATAGATTTTTAAACATTCTTTAGTTAGTATATTTATGAATCATACCCTCTGCTAACCAGGCAACCAGGAATAATTTTAAATAGAATTACAATACGTGCAAAATAAAATGCACATATCAACAACAAACAAAAGACTAAAAACAAGGGATGGCAATGAGGTAGCCCAAGGGTCCTCAAACTTGGCAAGTTTAAGACTTGTAGATTTCAACTCCCCGAATTCTTGAGCTAACATGACTGGAGGAGGGATTCTGGGAGTTGAAGTCCCCAAGTCTTAAAGCTGTCAAGTTTGAAGACCCCTGGGGTAGCCTGACTATATAGGCTACCCCTAAGCAATTACCTAAGGCAAGGTGTCAAACTCATGGCCAGCGGGCCAGATGTGTCACATGCTGGCCCTACCCACCAAAGTGGGGAAAATCCCTCTACATCACATGAGACCTCTGTGACAATGCAAGTTTGACACCCTGGCCTAAGGTATCCCGATCAATAAGGTGGCCCATTTTGAGAAAGAAAAAAAAATAAATTTAAAAATGCTTATAGAGATTTATCTAGAGCAATGTTTCTCAACCTTGGCAATTTTAAGATATATGGCCTTCAAGTTTCAAAATTTCCCAGCTAGCCAGCTGAGGAATTCTGGGAGCTGAAAGCCACACATCTTAAAACAGTCAAAGTTGAGAAACACTGACCTAGAGCAATAATTCCTAGTTGCTAATCTGGCATCATTGCAGGATTACAGCGAATATAGAGAAATTAGTGTCAGAGACCAACTCAAGATGGCATCATTGCTATTAAACTTGGATGATACAGAACTTCTTTAGTGCTCCATGAACATACTCATGAGATGAGCAATGTAACATGTCTTAGGGCAGGGGTGTCAAACTCGCAGCCCACGGGCTGGATGTGTCACGTGCTGGCCCCACCCTGGCCCAGTTTAGCCAAGGGGGAAAAAGTCCAGATATGTCACATGACACCGCTGTGACAACAAGAGTTTAAAACCTCTGCCTTAGGGTGCTGCCTTCAAGAAAGCCCTTTGTTTCCAGGAAGGTGGAGCAAATAATATGGTCTCCCATTCTCAATGCAAATTCCATATAGCTTGTTAGGGAAAGCAGCAATCACAGTTTGGTGCTATGATTTCAGAGATGAAGTTTTAAAATATAATGGACCCAACTTAGCTTTAATACTGAGGAGCAATCTTTATTCAGGCATCCGAAGTTGCAGAAGGCATGAAACAGAGCTAAGGGGCGTGTGCGATAGTTATGGTGTTGGATTAGGACAGTGGGTGGTGTTATAGTCTACTTCTGCCATGGAGACCCAATAGGGACATTAGTCAAGTCACACTTTTCAATCCAGATTATTTTACAAGGGTTGCGGACAGAGGTGGCATTCGGCAGGTTCTAACCAGTTCTGGAGAACTGGTAGTGGAAATTTTGAGTAGTTCAGAGAACCAGCAAATACCACCTCTGATTGGGCCCACCCCCATCTATTCTCTGCCTCCCGAGTCCCAGATGATCAGCTGGGTTTTCTTTTGTTGCCTTGCACAGGAGAACAGAGCTGAAAAGCAGGTTAGTGGTGTGGGGAGGGAATGAAGATTTTGCAGTAGCCTTCCCCTGCCATGCCCACTAAGCCACGCCCACCAAGCCAAGCCACGCCCACCAAGCCATGCCCATAGAACCGGTAGTAATTTTTTTTTAATCCCACCACTGATTTTGGAGTGTGGAGAAGGGTGGACAGAATGATATGCACTCTACTTTGAGATATCTGAAGCCAAATTTAATAATACCGAAATACAATGGAAATAGTTTAAGGTTGTTTTTTTCGTCTGAATTTTCTAAAGAATAATTTTGGTTTGGTTTTGCTTTTGCTAATGGGAGTAGCAACAGCTTGGCCGTTGCTTTTCTTGTTTTATAATGTCCTAAATCTAAATTGGATTCAAACACAGTATGATTCATTTAGCCATGGATGGTCAGATAAATCGTAGCCAAATGCGAAAGTCCACCATGTTAAGGCAAATGTTTTGGTAGATAAAACCTAATGATTGAGTTCATACAGAGTCTTAAACAAAAGCTATTAAACCACATTATGGCTATTATCTGATCCAGGTCTTAAAAAAACACTTATACTGGTAAGGTGATTGTCGGATGCTCTGCAGGGAACCGCCCTGCACCGACCAGACATGGGAGAAATCCTTTTTTTTTTAATGTTCTGATCTGTGAAAAGAAGGAAACAGATTTTGCCTCAGCAGATGGTGGGTGGATTTGTGCATTGTGCACAATATGCTAAGCTGTTTGATTTAGTTAACTAAAGTTTATTGGATAAATCATCATGGGCTGGATTTGCACAACACAGGAACACAAACCAAACAAATCACATTCTGGCTTTCTGCAAATTATGAGCCCAGCCAGAGTGGGAAATAGAAATGTACTTGAGAGGGGTTCCCCAGATGCCAGCAAGTAGGATTCTGGGTTTAGTTTTGCCAGTGATGGAGCTAAAAGAAAAGAAAAGATTGTGTGTTTTTCTTTGTTTCCAAGTGGATTTTTGAAAACAGTGACTGCTACTGTTCCCCGTGGGCTCTGTGAATGAGAGCAGACCAAAGGTCTACAAGCTTGGCAATTTTGAGACTTGTGGACTTCAGCTCCCAGAATTTCCCAGCCAGCCATGCAAGGCTGGGGAATTTTGGGAGTTGAAGTCCACAAGTCTCAAAATTGCCAAGCTTGGAGATTCCTGGAGTAGACAAAGATACCTTGAATTTTCCTGTTTCAATCAACCCACTGCCCCAGCCTCTAGCCCTGGTCCAAACTCAAGCCCTGTGGGCCAGATTTGGTCTGTAAGGTGCTTAGATCTGACCCATGAGGCTGCCCTGGAAACCACAAAGGACCGGATGATGGTGCCTCTGCCAGCGAAAATGGAGCTTGGGAGGGCCTCCTGCGAGCCTCCTGGGCTCTGTTGTCAGCCTCCTGCAACCCGTTGCCAGTGAAAGAAGAACTTGGGTCCATTTTCGCTGGCGGAGGGCTAGCAAAAAAAAAAACTAAAAAGAAAACAAGGAAAAACGTTTCTCCTTTTGCATTTGAGTATGCAAGAAGGGACAGGGAAGGGAAAAAAGAGAAAAAGGAAAGAAAAAGAAGGAAAGATGGGAAGAGAGCAAGGAAGGAAAAATAAGGAAAAAGGGGAAGGAAGAAGAAAGGAGAAGGAAGAGAGAAGGAAGGAAGAAAGGAAGGAAGGAAGGAAGGAAGGAAGGAGATTATAAGAAGGAGAGGGAGGGACGGTCTCAGAGAAGTCCTGCCTTAGCACTTGGTCACCACAGGTGCCCCTGAGACAAGTGACATCCAGCTGGCCACGCCCACCCTGGCCATGCCCACTCCACACACACATCCTCCGAGGTCAAGCACAACCTTGATGCGGACCTCAATGAAATCGAGTTTCCCTAGTGTCTTGTGAAACTTTTTGGCAAGGTCATTGCTAAGTTTGACACAATGTCATGGTGGAAAAACCATTGACACAATCCCTTGTCTTAGGAAGCACCTTGATTCCTCTAGCATCAATTAACCCTCACAAATCAAGAGTTTTCGACCACAAGGCAGGTGACGAGGCCTGCTCTGCACCACTGGGCCTTTCTGCCTTTGGCCTTGAGGCACAGATGGCTGTGCACCATGTTTTCTTTAATATACAGGTCGTCCTCATCTTACAACAGTACATTTAGTGACCGTTCGAAGTTACAACGGCACTGAAAAAAGTGACTTATGACCATTTTTCACACTTACAACCATTGCAGCATTCCCCATGGTCATGTGATCAAAATTCAAATGCTTGGCAAGTGACTCATACTTATGACGGTTGCAGTGTCCTGGGATCATGTAGTCACCTTTTGTAACCAGCAGAATCAATGGGGAAGCCAGATTAATTTAACAACAGTGCTATTAACTTAACAATGATAGTGATCCACTTAATAACTGTGGCAGGAAAGGTCATAAAATGGGCCAAAATTCCCTTAGCAAATGTCAACATAACAAAAGCGACATAAATTGTGAGCTCGATTGTGGTCATAGATTGAGGACTACCTGTACAAATCTGGGAGCAGGGGAGACAACAAGAAATCCGACAGCATTTAGAGACTATAGTTCTGAGCATTTCTAAAATCCATAACATTAAATGTGATTTTCTGCTTAGTAAATCTTCAGACGATTGCATCAGCATTACAGGACTATGTTTTGTAGCCTGCATTCCACCATTTCATGCTGGCTGGGATAGTTAGACATTAGAATCCCTTCATCCAGAAATGAAAGATGCTAGATTGAAGCAAGCAATGTATGTCTTAGAAATAGGTGTATATTTCTCTAGAAGCAAGTCCTTCTGTTTCTACTGGATCTTAAGAGAGATCTTAAGAGAGATCACAGAGTGATCTCTGCAAACTTAAACCTTTCTGTGCAACAAGATACACCCCTGCACAATTAACTAGATTGAAATCTAGTAGAGGAGATTTTTGTTTTGATGTTGCACAGCCCTTTTCATGATGTTTTGGAACAAGCTGACCGACACTAGTTGTGTTTGGAACAAGTAGTCTTCTCATTGTCATATATTTTTGCCAGGTACTTAGAGCAGTTTTCCCTTCTAAGTATTTCTGCTCTGGCGGTTACTTACTGTAGAGTCAAATTTGAAACTATTTAGAAGTAAGACCTCTGTAATATAGAAGGTGAAGCATTCGATCTATTGTATTAGTCCAGCATTTGCTGCACTTACAGGAGACGGGCAAGTATGTTACTTTGCTATGAAATCTGTTAGGGTACCTAAATGTAAAAATAATAGAGCAGAGGAGAGCAGAGCAGAGCAGAGCAGAGCAGAGCAGAACAGAACAGAACAGAACAGAACAGAACAGAACAGAACAGAACAGAACAGAACAGAGTAGAATAGAGTAGAGTAGAGTAGAGTAGAGTAGAGTGGAGTAGAGTAGAATAGGAAGAGACCTTGAGGACCTCTAGTCCAGCGCCCTGCTTAGGCAGGAAACACTATAACATTTCAGACAAATGGTTGTCCAATCTCTTCTTAAAAACTTTCAGGGTTGGAACATCCACAACTTCTGCAGGCCAGTTGTTCCACTGATGAATTGTTCTAACTATCAGGAAATTTCTCCTTAGTTCTAGGTTGCTTCTCTCCTTGATTGCTTCTCATCATACCCTCAGGTGGTTTGGAGAATTGCCTGACTCTCTCTACTTTGTGGCAACCCCTGAGATATCAGAATAAAAGATAGGGAGTTTGTGTCTTTCCTAGCTGTGTCCTTTCCCAAATACGTTGGAAATCACAATGGATGATTGCCTAGAACTATCTTTTTTTTTAAGAATATAATTCTTTATTGATCAAGTGTGATTGGACACACAAGGAATTAGTCTTGGTGCAAATGCTCTCAATATACATAAAAGAAAAGATACATTTGTCAAGAGTCAAGTATCATAAGGTACAAAACTTAATAATAGTCATAGGGTACAATAAGCAATCAAATCATACTAGGAAATAAAAATAAAAATTGTTAGGATACAAGCAACAAGGTTACAGTCATACAGTCATAACTGGGAGGAGATGGGTAAAAGGAAGGATGGGAGGATTAATAGTAATAATAATAGCAATACAGACTTAGTAAATAGTTTGACAGTGTTGAGGGAATTATTTGATGGCATTCAGGAAAAAAACTGTCCTTGTGTTGTTCTGGTGTGCACTGCTCTATAGCATCGTTTTGAAGAGTTGTATAGAAAAAAATCCTTCTAACCATTGATGATGCATACCCTACTGGGTCTGGTTATTCTAAAATTCAGCACCAAATCCACAAGAATCTGTAAATCTCAAAGACTGGCCTGAACAAGTTGCTAACAGATCTCCACTCATTTGTCAAGTTTTATTAATTGCAGAAAGAGCTAAGCTTTTGCAGATGCCATCTTTTGATCCTCGGAGTACGAGTGGGAGTACAAATCTGCTAACCACATATATATTCTTCCTATATCTAACCCACCTGGATTAGACATTACCAGCTTTTTAAGGGTCCTTCTGCTCTGTGCCTATAATAAGAACTTGTTCAACAGTGTTTATCTTAGATAATCCTCAACCATATGCCAAGACTGGTTATTTTCAGGAAATCAAAGCCCTACTAAACACACAAGTTTGAACCAGACTTTGGTCTTAATTAACAATGGGTAACCATCTCTTGTTAATTCAGCTAAACTTTTCTGTTGATCCCAGATATTGGGCAGGCATTTTACAAACATTTCATTTGCTCTACATTATTATACCCAAGGTGTTGTTGTTTTTAATGTCAAAAGTATTCCATGATTTGCAGTATCTTAAGCCATTTATTGAGAAAAGAAAGAATTTTTCAGAAAAATTTTCATCTACTACAGCAGGGGTTGGCAACCTGCAGCTCTGGAACTGCATGTGGCTCTTTCATTCCTCTGCTGGGGCTCCCTATTGCCAGTCGGCTCCACAATTGATAGGGCTTTTGGTTAGGACAGGTAGAGGAAAAAGGATGCTGCGCTAGGAGGAGACTCTATGGTGGGGGAACCACCATAGAGTCTGGTCAACTCCAGAATTGAACAAAGGCCTTCTAGTTAAGACCTTTGTGGCTCTTTGAGTGTTTAAGGTTGCTAACCCTGTACTACAGTATACCAAGGTAAACAAGGCGACTTGTTAGGTAATGATGGTGATGAGAAGTTACAATAATCTTATAGGCCCAATACTTTCTTTGAGGCTTGATGGGTACTAAATTTCACACCTTGGTTTAATGGAAACAATTTTTAAAAGCAGCCTTTTAAAGAAGCTGCTGAGAAGCTGAGCAAGTAAAGGATCAGCACTGTAAAATATCAGGAGGATCGACTCACAGGTAACATTAATTCATGGAGAAGATAATTATTATCCAAGCCCTTTGGGGGCCATTGTTATCATCATTGGTATAATAGCATAGCACCATTCATCGCTGGGCTTCAGGGAATATCCAAAAGGTTCAGATAATTGAATGCTAAGATGAATAAGGGTTGGTCAGGAGGGGAAGCTGCTCACTTTGCAGATATATTAGCTCAAGCACGGGCAGTTTGTTATGATACATAAAAAGCAAACCAAAACACTGCATTCTCAAAGGGAAGGATGGTGTGGTGCCAATGGGAGTTTGATCTTCAGAATGATGTAAAGCCCATAGGTGCAGCTTATGAATGTTGTTCCATCTAACTCTGAAGCTGTATGCAGAATGAAAGCAAACTCCTGGCCCTGAAGTTTATCACTGGAATCTCAGATGCAGAAAATGAAAATGCTTGTATAAGCATCAGATTTAACAGATTAACAGAATTGGAAGGAACCTTGTAGGTCAGGGCTGTTAAAGGCCGGATGTGTTATGCTGGCCATACCCACACCCAGTTTATCAAAGGGGAAGAAAGTCCTGATACACCATGTGACACCGCTGTGATGATGTGAATTTGACACCTGTTGTAGGTCACCTAGCCCAACCCCATGCCCAAGCAGGAGATCCTACACCATTTCTGACAAATGGCAGTCCAATCTCTTCTTGAAAGTCTCAAGTGATGGCGCTCCCACAACTTCCGAATGCAGCTTCAGTTCCATTGGTTGATTATTCTCACTGCCAGAAAATTTCTCCTTATTTCTAGGTTGAATCTCTCCTTGATCAATTTTCATCCATTATTCCTTGTCTGGCCTTCAGGTGTCTTGGAAAATAGCTTGATCCCTTCTTCTCTGTGGCAGCCCCTCAAATATTGGAACACTGCTATCATGTCTCCCCTGGTCCTTTTCTTCACTAGACCAGCCATGCCCAGTTCCTGTAACTGTTTTTCATATGTTGTAGTCTCCAGACCCCTAATCATTCTGGTTGTTCTTCTCTGCACTTTTTTCCTAGAGTCTCAATCTCTTTTTTAAAGTGTGACCCAAAACTAGATCATTTGAGGAAATGTCTGAAAAACTCCAAGCGAGGGTAGTTTCTGCAGTGTTTCTGTGTATCTACTCTTTTATGGAAATGTCTTCGACTGTAGCAACCTCAGCCACAGAAATGCTTGAAAGTTCCTTGCCCAGCCCCAAAAGGCACCATTCAAAGCATCTGATGGCTCATCCATACCGCAGTTAAATTGAGTTTAACAGACTCTTCCTTTGACTGGGGATTCTTTTGTGTGCAATTTCATTCAAATCAACCAAGGAGCTTGAAGATACGATGCCTAAGCGAAATTCTAAGCAAACAACAGTTCAGCAGTTTGCAGGAGTCTTTGTTGTAACAAACAGGCATTCAAAAAAAATAAATAAATGAATAAATCCCAAATGAAAATCCCTCCCAAAGTGTAACCAGATTAATTGTATTATTAGTAGAAATATTTCAGGATGAACAGGAATCTTTTTCAACTTTCTGTAGCGTTTTGATGGCAAGGGGGAGCAGATCAGAGGGGGAAAGGAAAAGAGGCAGATGAAAACATGCGTTGCAACTTGCCACAGGGACACTATTAAAAGCAGCCACCCCATAGTGAATCATCCCTGCCTATGCTATGATCTGTAGGAGTTATTCAGAAAGTCTTCTTCCAGGGATTGGCTGGGAATTGGAAAGAGGTAAGAAAAGTGAGTTGCTGAGCTGTCCTTGGTGGGATTGTATAGCTCATTTGTAAAGCCTATGCTTTCCACCTCCAGTGACTGCATTTATTATTTTCAGAAACAAAATAATACTTTTGTCCAAGGTCCTGGAGAGCCCAGAGTACTTTAGCCAATATTTATATGAAAGGGCACATATATTACTCCATGCCGTTTGTGCTGAGCATTGTTTTTATGCTTCATAAACAATGGTTAATGGCTTAGTGATTCTGCAAACATAGCCAAATTTGTTTATTTATTAAACAAGCCATGGAAAATCCAACCAATCTCTCCCCAGATATCTTTCCAAAAGATCCCAAACAAGCCATTCCTGACTCACTGGATGGATTTCTTTCCATCTGCCACTGAGCTGGAACTGCTGTTTATAGATGACTAATTTGATATAGGCAGAATTTCTGAGTTCCCTTATATTAGGAAGCCTAATTCCAAGGAGAAGAAGGGGGAAAAAAAACAATGTCTTTAATCTTGCTGAAATTTGGTATATCTTTCATAGAATCTCCCCCACTCCCAATCCTTTATTTTGCAAGTCCAGCTCTGTTTAATGAGATTCTAGTCTTAATTAAAAAGAAGCCATACATAGCCATGAAGCTTGGCTCTTCTATAAAGTTAGTGAATATGGGAAGCTTGTACTTGACATCTTCCAGAGACAATGCAATTAAACAATACTGGGATTGGCAGACCAGGCAGCTTCATCTACTCTTAAATGTGCCAAGAATTGCAGCTTTGGGGAAACACTGCACTCATCACTTGTGAGAAATACTCATTAGGAATGAGCAGTGCTTGCTGACTTTCTTCCAGCCTTAGAAGTGGCACAGATCTGTGTGAACTGAGATTGTAGAAATTTATAACTACAAATATAGGTGAGAGGGTTAAATGAAGTAATGAGATGTATATAGCTGGGGTCTGCTATAAAATTAAAATATAAGTATTCATGAAACATGAGGCAACTAAGATCTTCAGAATTCAGAAAATTGCTTCGAGGACATTTGAATCGCTGCAAAACTTTTGAAAACCAACCCTTCCTCTGAATGTCCAGAGCTCTTGACTGTAATAGCTCAAAACAACTATTAAGGCTACTTAACCAGAACAAAAGCCTGGTTCCTTTGGAGAGAGAGACACACACACACAAAAAGATTTAATAGAGTTTCTTTAGGGAGTTTAACTGTGGAATGACAGTTTCCATCTCTCTTCCCTCAAGTGATGCTCCATCTGTCCTTCCCAAACAAATTCTCTCAAGTTCTGCATAAAACTTTGATGATAGGTTTACAGGGAATGAGGAGGGATGAGAAAAAAAAATAACTGGGAGAATCTATTCTGAAAATAACTTATTAAATTTCCTAGTGGTTCTTGTTCCAAAAGTCTTACTTCTAAGTAACATCCAGGACAAGAGGCAACTGTCACTATTGGCTTTTACTTGTTGGCTGCACTTAACATCCAAGTCCTTCTTGTTTCTATTCTTTAAACAGATTAACAGAGTTGGAAGGGGCTTTGTAGGTCATCTAATCCAACCCTCCCTATCATTCCTTCAGTGCCAGTCTTAGGCTTTCCTGCTCATTCCAAAACTGACTTCAAAGTTTGTAAAAAAAAAAAAAAAAAAAGCCATATAAGTGAATAAGAATAATTTGGTTCTTGCATTTTGCTTCACTGTTAAGTAAAAAGGCAAATTTCATGCACAGGGACCTGAGGTGAAATGTCACTGAGAATGGGAAGACTTCGTTTCAGAGTATATGCTTGCAGGAGCAGCAAAATCTCCTCACCCCAGTATTTTACTCTAAATCCTAAACTCCTCCCAGTCCCTGCAGTGGTCATTTCTGTCCTCTGTCCTGTTCTGACCCTGGATTTGGAAACTATCTACTGCTTGAGCAGGAAGCACCATCAGATGAGAAGGAGAACCTACAGGTTCAAAGACCCTATAACAGACTTCAAGGGTGGTTGAAGGCTGGCCAGAACGGATGCTGCAAAACGTGGAGCAAAGTTCAGGGTATGAACGCTTGTGTGAACGGCCCAGCCCAGACAGTAGAGACAAGAGAGTGGGGGGGTGTTATTGAAAAGCAACAGTTCAACCCGAGTTAAAACGCCAGTCTCAGATTCCCTACCTTAAAAGGAGAACGGCGTAGAATTAGCTCGCTGCGTACAGAAGAGGCAATCGAGGCAGACTCAGAAGTGAATCGCTGTGAAGGGGCTTTGAATTGTCACTATAGGACAGCAGTCGGCGATGAAGAATCACCCCCACTTTCAACCCCCGTCTTTGTTCAGTGGAGATCTCCGAACGACCCCTGCCCCCGCCAAAAGCGGGCTGGCAGAGGCTATCCTAAAGCGTTAGTCCCCGAATCACTCCCTGTGCAAAGCTTCTCGCTCTCGCTCTCCACCCCCACTTTGCTAGCTGCTGCTCCCGAGACCCCGTCTCCCCTAGCCCAGCCTATTAGGAATAATCCCAATAGGACTTTTGGGGTGAAATTGACGCGACAAGGCAATTCAAAAGGAGGAGGAGAACGCCAAGTGCGGGGACACTGGCGAGATGGCGGGGGGAGGAGGTGGAAGAAAAGGGAGGGGGGAGTTCTGGCTTTATTTGGAAAGCGTTTTACAAACAGACGCAAACCAACTAACTAATCAACCAACTGACAAACCCTTAGCTTCGCATCTAGACCCCAATTTCAACCTTCGGAATGAATCTGGAGAGAATTTTGTTTTCTTTTCTCGTTCTTTCTCCGGTGTCCAGTAAGTTGCATTCGGCGAGAGGGCAGTTTTATTATCACCGAATTCTTACCCTACGCAACACTTACTCAGGAGTAATAATATCCACGGTTAACGTGGAACTTACTCCCGAAGAAGCCTACGGAGGGCTGGGTTTCTAGCTCTAATCTCACAACTGCTGCCTTTTAAGAACCGAACCTGAACTAATAAACCTTGTTTATCTTCCTCGCAGAGGGCGCGCACGCGCGCGCGCCCCCGACACAGACTTGCTCAGCGACAGATTCTCCTCAACCAAGATTCGATTTGGATCCGTTATTAACGAGGCTACATGTGTGCACTGTGTATAGCGAAGGGCGCCATAGAGACAAAGTGGGAAAAATAGGATGAAGTCAAAAGTAAAGTTGCCCTCCGTAGCCAATGAGGCCGAACTGCGCCTTTGTGCTACCTAAGAGATTACGGCCGGCTGCCTCTTGGTGCGAGAGATATTTCACGACAAGAGCACCGCGGGAGCTTAAATGAACGAGTTGCATCCCCGGAGACTGACCCCGAGACCCTTTTGCCAGTAACTGAAGAGTATATATAGATACCCCGAGGCTGAGCGATATCAGTCCTCTTGGTTAAACAGAAATTGCTCATTGATTTACTGGAAGGCGGGCTGAAAGGTTTCCTAAGAGGCGGTGACCTCGCCAGAATCCGCAGTGGATGTACATACAGCTGGAAGAATAGAAAAATGGGTGGGTTGCCAAGAAATACATTCACGACGGATATTTGCAGGCTTCTGATGTAGTACTTTCCCCTGGTAGTTATAGTTCAAAAGATATCCGAATAAAAAAGGGGGAAAGCAACCATTTAAGTGCTGGATTTACTGAGTAGATTAATGAGAGTGCAGAAACATGAGCGTATTGCTTAGTTAGGGGAATTATCGACCTGAAGATTCTGTCCTATAGAGAAGGTATCAGAGCAGATCCTGGGGGGGGGGGGACGGGAGGGGGGACGGGACGGGACGGGAGTGGGGGGGACGGGACTAATCCTCGTTCCGCCCCTCCAACCTAGCGATCTTGCTCACTGTTAGGTTTCAGAACTCTGGACAGCTCCATTCTTCCCATACTTTGCTGCTAGGCGGCGAAGGGAGAAAATTTGATGACAGAGACCGAAATATTCTCATCGTACACTGTCGAAATATTTCATGTTACTATTTATGAGGATAAACGGCCATTGATTTTTTGTCTGACTGGCTTCGAGGTAAATACGGGCTTACTTGCTTCCTAGCTTCAACAAACTTACCTATTCTTTCTTCCTCCGAACTCTCTTGGAAAACAAATTAATTTACCAATGCTTTAATTACCTCAAGGAAATCTTCAAGTACTTGAAAGGCATGTTCGATGTAACTTAATACCCACCTCTGTTATACCTTCATAAATGTAGCCTGCTATATCAGAAGCAGAAACAGCAGAAGAAACAGAGGTGGCAGAGGAGGAGGAAGAAGAAGAAACTGTAGCTCCAATATTATTATAAAGTGAAGATTCAAAGTTGCTGCCTGAGATTATTTTAAAAAAAAGATGCAATTTGAGCTTTCAACTCAAAGTTCAAGCCGAATAGCTATGTCATAGTTCAGAACTTTCCATTCCACTTTCAATTACCAGCCAAACAATACCTATGTTTGCTCCTTCTCGGACTGCTCAGTGATTTTCCCCTCTTATCTCTTAATTTCCTCCTACTAGTTTTGAATTTCTGCATATCTTGCCGTTCCTCTTGAGTGGGCAATGCCTTTTTAAAAAGTTATTTTTTTTTAAATCTCTCCTTAATTACTTTTAAATAACTCAAGGCAGGAAACATTCCTTCTCATATTATCTCCAGAACAACAACAATCCTGTAAAGTAGGTTAGACTGAGAGATGTGCCTGGCTCAAAATCACTCAGCCAATTTTCATTTTGCCTATAAAGAAGATATAGTAAAGGATAGGTTTGCTGTGAGCGATTATGAGAACTGAAAACAAAGCAGCTACTATTTATGACTCCTTGACGTTAAATCTGTTTGGATGAAAATGAGGTTGTTATTGTTTATTATTATTAGAAAATGCAGTGGGGGTTGCAGTCAGATATATTAGGAGAACCGTGAACTCATCCAGATCAAAGTTCAGAATGCTGCTCCAAGATGCCATTTTGAGATGTATTAGAGGAACTGATGCATTCTGCAGACTAATATACTATTTTCCCCAAGTCTATTGTGCTAAGTTTTCTCTCATTTAAAGCACTGGGCTTCATGGAACATTAGTCAGCAGAAACCTAACTCCCAACTCCAAACTGAAGCTTAATCTAATACATGTAGCATATTAAAGTTGTAGCAGCATTGAGAATCACTGAATTGAAAGGGCCGTTTAGACCATTAAGCCCAACTTCCTTGCCTAGTGCAGAAATTAAAATTAAAATTGACCAATGTCTACTTTATCACACCCAGTGTAGGGGAGTCTTTTGCCTCTCTGGATAATTGGCTATGGCTAACTGTTCTTAGTCTTAGGAACTTCTTCCTAGTATTAAATCAGAAGCTATTTTCTTTAAATTAAAGCTATTAATCTGTGTCCTGCACTTTGGAATTAAAAAGAAGCCATCCTTTGATGTTCTATTCTTTCAGATATTTGGGAAGACCAATTGTATTTTCCCTTGAGACTTCTCAAAGATAAACATTCAATATTTCTTCTAAGGGTTAGTTTCTCCTCTCTTGCTCATTCTTCTTGCCTTTATCTGTATTTTTTCCAGTACATCTGAATTCATCTTAAAGCAAAATACCCACCTTTTGCCAAATGCTTTGTTGAAATCAAAATAATATATCTACAGCATTTCTATAACCAGTCAAGGAAGTTGCCTGATCAGAAACCGAGCAAGCATTAATTGGGTTAAAAAAATCCATCCAGATTTCTATGCATTGTTTTCAAGATGTTTACAGATCAGTCACTACATGATTAGGTCAGACAGACTGGCATCCTACTTCAAAAATAATGACAACATATTCCCTCCTTCAGACATCTGGCACTTTGCCCATTCTCCAGAATTTTGTAATGAAATGCATAAACATTTGGACAATTTATCAGCAAGTTTCCTAATACTCCAGCATAGAATTACTCTGGCCCAGAAGAATATTACACTAATAACTAGAGCATACAAAACATTTGCTAGTCCAATACTCGAATACAGCTCATCAGTCTGGAACCCACATTGCGTATCTGATATTAACACAGTTGAGAAAGTCCAGAAATATTTCACAAGAAGAGTTCTCCACTCCTCTACTCATTGCAGAAAACCTTGTGCCACCAGACTTGAAATTCTAGACCTAGAAAATCTAGAACTACACCACCTTCGGTCCGATCTAAGTATAGTATATAAAATCATACATTGCAATGTCCTACCTGTCAATGAATACTTCAGCTTCAACCATAACAACACAAGATCAAACAATAGATACAAACTCAAGGTTTAGTCCTCTAATCTCTTGGTTTTGCCTAATTTGTGCTAAAAGAGTCTCTTCTGCCAATATATACAGTAGGGGAACTAGAGGGCAGCCTTGTCTTACTCCCTTGTTTATCTTTATGGTACCTGTATTTTCCCCATTTATTAATATTTTTGCAGTTTGCATGTTATAAATTGTCTTAATGAATCCTATAAAGTTTTCACCAAATTTCATGCCTATCAATTGTTTAATAAGAAAGTTCCAATTCAGATTGTCAAATGCCTTCTGGGCATCTAGAAATATCAATGCCATTATCTTAGTTGAGCATACTTCATAATATTCTAATATATCCATAATGGTTCTTGTATTTGTTTTTATTTGCCTATGGGGAAGGAAGCCATTCTGATCAGTGTGGATAATTCTACTTAATAGTCCCTTTAATCTTTCTGCCAATATTGTGGCCATTATTTTATATTCTACATTTAAGAGTGATATTGGTCTATAATTTTGAATTTTTTGTGGGTCTGATTGTTCTTTGTAAATAAGAGTAATATATGCTTCCATCCATGATTTAGGGATGTTGGCATTCTCCAAGGCTTCATTATACAAATCCACTAGTATTTCCTCTGTTATTCTTGGAATTCCTTACAGAATTCCAAAGGGATTCCATCTGGGCCAGAGGTCTTATTTACTTTTTGTGTTCCGATTGCTTTCCTAATTTCTTCTATAGATATTTTATTATTCAAATTTTATTTCTCTTCATCAGTAATTTCGGGCAAATTCTTTTCATTCAAGTATTGATCAATAGATTCTTCTAGTATTTCTTCCTGTTTATACAATTTCATAAAAAACTTCTTAGCAATTCCTTTCTTTTCTTGGGTCTGCGTGCATAGTTTCCCTTCCTGATCTTGGAGAGCTACTATCATTCTCTTTTCTTGTTCTTTTTTAATTTTATGGGCTAACCACCTCCCCAGATTATTTGCATTTTCAAAATAATTTTGTTTTGCTAATTTAATTTTTCGGGCCAGATCTTCCTGTACATTTAAATATATGTTATGTTTTATCTAGATCAATTTCTTTCTTAAAGTTTGAGTTGTTCGGGTCCTGTTGTCAACTTGTTTCCAAATTTTTCAATTTCTCCCTCCATCCATTTTGTTGCTGTCTTTTTTCTTTTTAATATTGTAAACAATAGCTAAACCTCTCACATAGGCTTTGGTCATATCCCAAAGGTTCTGCAGGGAGGTATGTTCTCTTTTATTTATTTCAAAAAATACGTTCAATTCTTTCTTGATCATTTCAATATATTCTACCATCTCTTAGTATGGTATTAAGTGTCCATCTTCCAATTTTTCTCTTTCCCTTCCATTTAATTTGAATAGGATTGTGGTCAGTCCATAGGTTTGGCAAAATCTCAATCCTTTCAATATTCTCCATTAACCCATGGTCCATCCATATCTGATCTATTCTGGACCAAGAGTGGTATTCTGGACCAAGGTATATTGTTTTTTATTTGGGTTTAATTCTTGCCATACGTCTTTCTCCTTTCTTTTTTTTTTGAATGTTCTATAACCTTTATCTTTATCTGGGACTGCATTATAGTACCCTACAATGCATACATTGGCATATTCAAATTCTATTTTATGGTGAAGTCTATTGTAGAAGTCTTTTTGGTTTGAGATACAAACTCAAGGTTAATCGCACCAAACTTGATTTCAGGAAATATGACTTCAGCAACAGAGTGGTCAATGTCTGGAGTACGCTACCTGACTCTGTGGTTTCTTCCCCAAACCCCAAAAATTGGCTGTCTACTATTGACCTCACTCCTTTCCTAAGAGGTCTGTAGGGGGCATGCATAAGCGCACCAATGTTCCTACTGTCCCTGTCCTATTGTTTCTTTTATTTTTTATTTTTCTTATATGTATCCATGTATTCATAACTATGTTTTTACTTATACCTATTATCTTGTAAGCAATTGACAAAAATAAATAAATAAAAAATAAATAATAAAAAAATAAATTAAATAGGGATTCCCATGGTTCTTTTGCTCTCATGCTATAATCCTATGCTTTGTCTTTGCTGTCTTATCTTTTGAGAAGCCTAAGCCACATAGAAGGGGGTTTAATATAAGTAACAGGATTATGCATGCATCAAACTTTTTTTTTTTGAAGAAGTGCTTTGGATTTTTCAGGAATACAAATACAAGAACTTCTCTATTCACTTCTCTATTCAAATTTTACAATTTGAAATGGCTGAAAGGAGTAAATCAGACTCCCAAATATAAAAAGATAATATATAAAACAAATTAAATAAGCTTATATTCCAAAATGCTTCTTTGTTGATGTCACAAATCAGAATGTGTATTCTTGGGTGGGAAAAAAAAAACAGGTTACCTCAAAAGCTGACTCATGCTGAATTCTTCTATACTAACAAACTCATTCCTACTGTAAGAAGAATGTCATCCAAATAAGTTGATTGAATATGATGTCTTTACTAGTCAACATTTATTGCACTACTATATAAAGATGGTTTTCCATATAAAGATGGTTTTTATCTTCCTCAAGTGGGTAGAACCTTGTGATCTGCCCCCAGCCACCTTGTGCAGCTTTAATAAATCTAACTCAATGCAGATCAAATGGTCTCCACTCATAAACTGGCTCTGGGGTGTCAATATTTATCCCTTCAAAAGATTTAAGAATCTAAAAAAATAAAACTTTTAAGAGTTATTGCATTAAAGTTTTATGCCACTCCAGCAAATAATTCTGAGCAGCTCATAAAAGCTATGTAGCAATCATACAAAAGGAAGATAAGAATATACATTCACAATTCAACAAGAATAACAAAACAAGAATAAGCACCTTCTCCAGATGGTCCTCAATTAATTTTAAAGAGTTGATTCTACTCCTATCAGAATTTGCAGAAGGTTGGTTTTTTTTTTTTTAAAAAAAAAAAGCTTTAATGAGTACCAAAGATTCGCTGAACTCTCATGAGAATTCAAGTAGTGCTTCAAAATTATTTTTAAAGCATGCCTAGCCCAAACAAAGAGCATATTGCCATTGCAAACAATACGATGGTGTGAACAAAGGAAAATGGTAAAAAGGAATACTGTTGCTGAAGGTTTTTCCTTACTTAAATATAATAAATAATGAGTCTCGTGAAAGAAAAATGGAGCATACTCTGCAGAAATAGTTTCAATCAGCCTCATAATTCCATGATTGCTTTGCATAGGCTTAGGGTACTATTTCACTCCTCTAGAAAGTGGAGTCCTTAGTCCACAGTCATACAGCAGCTTTAGTGAGCTCTGCATGACACAGGTTGGCCATCAGACTGATGGAACTTGTGCAAAGAGCCGTGGTTAGAATACTTCAGGCTACTTCTGCTGACTGCCAGCTGACTGCAATTTGGCAGATCAAATCTCACCAGGCTCAAGATTGACTCAGCCTTTCATCTTTCCGAGGTAGGTAAAATGAGGACCAGATTGTTGGGGGCAATATGCTGACTCTCTAAACCGCTTAGAGAGGGCTGTAAAAGCACTGAAACAATATATAAGCCTAAGTGCTATTGCTATTAGATCTAGCAATGCTATTAGAGCAGGCCATGGTATTCTGCAAAGAGGGATTTTGTGCCATGGACTTGATATTATTCACCTGTTTCAGCACTTTGCTCCAAAAATGTGCTTTGCTCAACACTTTGTAAAGCATGCCTTAAATTTTTTACAGAGTTCTATTGTGCATTCCTCTTCTAGAGAGGCCTGAATTTAGTGATATATTAGAGTTATATTAAATATATTAGATAGCCGATTCAGCATAGTGATTAAGTCACCAGGTTACAAATTAGGAAATTCTGAGTTCTAATCTGCCATAAGCATGAAAGTCAATTGGGTGACATTGGGAAAGTCTTTGCCATCCCACAGGGTGGTTGCTGTGGAGAAAATAGGAGAAGGAAGTTATGTTGGATACATTCACCACTTTACTTATATATACTTATAAATTATTGGTGTGGCACCAATTATAGAGAAGATGAAAGAAGGCCGACTCTGCTATATGGACATGTCCAGAGAGCAGCACCTTCTACCATGGCCAAGACTGCCTACCAACTAGAAGTCAATGGCTGGCGACCTCACAGGCATCCAAAACAGAGATGTCAAGATGCCATCAACAAAGATATGCAAGCTGCAGGCTTGCATCCCGGAGACGCAGCTGACCATACAAAGTGGCATTCAATGATCTGTAAAGCAGACCCTGAATCTGTGGGAATATTAGGAAGAAGAAGAGTTATTTATAAAGTAATGAAGAAGGAATAAAATATATAATAAACAAACTTTTTAGTTTTGTAAGCCTGACAGCAGAAGTGGAACACTATGGATTAAGACCCTCAAGTCATCTGAGTTCTCTATTTTTATTCCATTTGGTAGCACATATACTGTCATTCTTGCTTTTAAAAGGCAGAAAGTTTCCTCACATTTTGAGACTGGAAAGACATGAAAACTGAGGGGAAAAGACCAAAAGAGGTTGAACAAAACTTGGAATAACTCCCAACAATTCACCCCACACACTCTTGTGTAGCCTGATGTTGGCAGATGAGATTCTGCTGAAAGTCGCTACAACTTTAAAAGCACAACTATAATGACGTGGGGAAATACCCACTCACCATCTTCAGGCTGATGCTTTCGGCTTTGTGCTTGTGTGAGCAAAGTGTGATCGGACCTGCCATCTCCCAATATATACTGGTGGAGAGGTTGGCTGTGTTGTCATTTCTTGATTGATTGATGGAGTTGATGTTTGCAGATTGGCTGGCTTTTTCGTAAGAACATGTGTGGCTGAGGTATTGGCTGTGTGTCTATCAGGCAACACCCAATACCTCAGCCACACATATTCTTACGAAAAAGCCAGCCAATCTGCAACCATCAACTCCATCAACCAATCAAGAAATGACAACAGAGCCAACCTCCCCACCAGTATATATAGGGAGACGGCAGCTCTGATCATGCACAAGCACAAAGCTGAAAGCACCAGCCTGAAGATGGCAAGTGGAACCTTGTCGAAACGTTGCCAAGATACTCTCAATCTTACATGGGAAAAGACCCGAACACGCCAAGACCTGCATACCTGTATCCATGAAAATCTATGAAAATATATATGTATGTATGTATGTGTATATATATATATATATAAATAATCATTGTTAATCATTTATTTGACTATAACTATTATTCCATCATTTTATGCGAGATATTCAATATTTTAGATTAATTTATATTATAACATTCCTCATCATAAATCCATCCAATAATAATACATCGTTATGTTGTATTCTCTATAATTCTATTATCCTTATATTATAAAATTATCTAAAATATTTCATTTCCATATTTTTTTATCTAACCATTGATAAAATAAATCCCATACCTTGTAATATTGCTTGTCTTCATGTTCTCTAATTTCAAATATCAATTTACTCATTTCAACACATTCTATTATTTTCTTAATAATTTCTTCCTGCATTGGTATTTTCTCATTTTTCCAATTTTTAGCAAATACAATTCTAGCTGCTGTTAACACATTTACAATCAAGAATTTCAATTCTCTACTGTATACTTCCGGTAAAATAACCAATAAAAATATCTCTGGTTTAAAGTCTATATGTTTCTATGTCATTTTTTCCAACCACGTGTGGATTTTATTCCAGTATCTTTTAGCCTCTGCACACGTCCACCACATATGGTAGTATGAACCCAGTATCTGATGACATTTCCAACACTTTTCCAATTTATTCTTGAACATTCTTGCTATTCTTGTCGGGGGTAAGTGCCACCTGTAAAACATCTTACACAAATTTTCTTTGTATGCTGTTGATATTGTCATTTTATAATTTTGAGACCACAATTTTTGCCATTTCTCTAAATCAATCCCATATCCAACATTTTTCCCCCAAGCAATCATTGTTCCTTTAACTTGCTCTTCTTCTAGCTTAGCCTCTGAAAAGTATCTGTGTAATTTTTTAATCACCTTTTCATCAGTACCTGTCAAAATTTTATCTAAGTCAATCAATTTATCATAGAAACCTTCTATTTAAAAATCTTTATCGTATCTAGAATGTATTTGCGCATATGAAAACCAATTCATCCATATATCTTGTTCTTCTAGTTCTTGCATAGATTTAAGTTCACCCATTTCGTTCAATGTCATGTCACTTTTTGAAGTGCTATTGTAACTTCAGTCACCAAGTGAACTGTTGTAAGTCAAGGACTATCTGTAATAGCAACCAATCTTAAATTAACTGCTGCATGAGACCATATTCTCCCCCACCAAAAAAGAGAGATATTTTTTTCTTAGATAGGCCCTTCTTAAAGATACAATATAAAAGACCTGGCTTTTCTATTTGCATGTGAGCTCCTTTGTATTTGCACACATGATCCCCATAAGCTGTTTAATTTAGTCTTGGAAAGTGAAGACAACTTCCAGATAAAGCTTGGAGGGTCGGGGGAGAAATACAGTTGAATAACTTCTGATATATATCTGGTATATATATGGGCTCTTATCACCTTGAATAAAATAAATTGAACAGATGAATGTATGTGGCAAAGGTATAAGGGTTGAGAGGTCGTTTTATGCTTTCCAGGTATCGCTTTTATTTGCTTTGTTAATTGCAGTGCTAATGCTACATGTTCTGCATTCTAAATAATTAATCTTGTTGCCTGAATCTAAGTTATCTATGTCTTGGAGAACCATAAGACCATTTGTACTTGCTGACTTTAGAGTCAAAAGCAAAGTCTGCAGCAGAGGTGGTATTCAGCAGGTTCTGACCAGTTCTGGAGAACCAGTAGCAGAAATTTTGAGTAGTTCAGAGAACCGGCAAATACCACCTCTGACTGGCCCCGCCCCCATCTATTCTCTGCCTCCCGAGTTCCAGCTGATCGGCTGCGTCTTCTTTTGTTGTCCTGCACAAGAGAACGGAGCTGGAAAGCAGGTTAGTGGAGTAGGAAGGGAATGGGGATTTTACAGTAAGCATCCCCCAGGAGTGGGGAGGGAATGGAGATTTTGCAGTATCCTTCCCCTGCCATGCCCACAAACCCATGCCCACAGAACCGGTAGTAAAAAAAATGAATCCCACCAGTGGTCTCCAGAGTTCTCTAGGGAAAAAAAGCATTTTTATTTGCTCTGTATGGATTAATCAGATGTGACTAACTTAACTATGTGTTTTTAATGAAAGTAAATACAGACAGGCACTGACTTACAGACACAATGAGCCCAAAATTTATCTTGATGTGCAACATTTATTAAATTTATTTATTTATTTATTTATTTATTTATTTATTTATTTATTTATTTATTTATTTTTTGTATTTCTATACCGCTCCCTTTCCCAAAAAGGGACTCGGGGAGGTGTACAGACTAAACATATAAAATAGATATAGTTAAACAGAATTTAAAATCAAAATTAAATAAATATATGAATTGAGTCCCATCAGATAAAAATTAAAACCCTTATTAAAATTAAAAATTTAAAAACCCCAAAGACCCTTACTTGGCCAGGCTGGCCTGTTTAAAAAATAAGGTCTTAACTGCGCCCCGGAAGGTTAGGATGTCTGACATGACTCATATCTCCGGGGGGAGATCATTCCAAAGGGAGGGGGCTCCCACAGAGAAAGCACATAACCTCGGGGCCGCCAGCCGACAACGATCAGGTGGCGGTACCCCAAGTAGGGCGACCCTGTGGGAGCGTATTGGGTGGCGGGAGGTTGTTGGTGGCAGCAGGCGGTCCCGTAAGTATCCAGGTCCCGAGCCATGGAGCACTTTAAATACTATCAGTACCACCTTGAATCGAATCCGGAAGGCTACAGGAAGCCAGTGCAGTCCGCGGAGAAGTGGTGTTATGTGGGCGTCCCGAGGGGCGCCCACGATCATCTGCGCGGCTGCATTCTGAACTAACTGCAACCTCCGGAGACTCTTCAAGGGGAGCCCCATGTAGAGAGCATTGCAATAATCCAAGCGGGAGATGACGAGGGCGGAAGTGACTGTGCGAAGTGCGTCCAGATCCAGAAAGGGCCGCAATTGGTAGATCAGACGAATCTTATAAAAAGCCATCCTGGCGACGGCTGCAATATGTTCTTCCAAAGACAGCTGCACATCCAGGAGGACACCCAAATTGCACGCCCTTTCCACAGGGGTCAATACCTCTCCCCCCACGGTCAGCGAAGGAACAAGCTGGCTGTATCTGGGAGCAGGAAACCACAGCCACTCGGTTTTGGTCGGGTTGAGACGAAGCCTGTTACGACCCATCCAACCCCGCACGGCCTCCAGGCAACGGGTCATCACTTCAATGGCTTCGTTGGGGTGGCCTGGGGTGGAGATGTACAACTGAGTATCATCAGCGTACTGATGGAACTCCACCCCAAAGCCACGGATGATCTCACCCAGCGGCTTCACATAAATGTTGAACAACAGGGGCGAGAGTACCGACCCCTGAGGCACCCCATAAAGGAGGGGTCTTGGAGTCGATCTCTGTCCCCCTGCCAACACAAATTGCGAACGGTCGGAGAGGAAGGAGGAGAACCACCGCAACACGGTGCCTCCAACCCCCAACCCCTCCAATCGCTGCAACAAGATATTGTGGATGACAGTATCAAAAGCCGCTGATAGATCTAACAGGACCAGGATAGAGGAACAACCTCTGTCCCGCGCCCTCCAGAGATCATCCATCAACACGACCAACGCCATCTCCGTGCTGTGCCCGGGCCTGAAGCCCGATTGGAGGGGGTCGAGATAACTCGCTTCATCCAGGTACTGCGGGAGCTGATGTACCACCACAGTCTCTACAACCTTCGCAACAAAGCGAAGGTTGGAGACAGGACGATAATTTGATAACAATGCTGGGTCCAGGGACGGTTTCTTGAGGAGAGGTCGTACCACCGCCTTCTTCAAGGCGGCGGGTAAAAACCCCTCTCTCAAGGAAGCGTTTATAATACCCTGGAACCAGGCTCGTATCACCTCCCGAGTGGCCAAGACCAGCCAGGAGGGACATGGGTCTAACAAACAGGTGGTAGCATTCAGTCCCCTTAGTATTCTGTCCACGTCATCCACAGTAACAGGATCGAACTCAACCCAGTTGACCTCACCGATATCCATCCCCGCCCTCCTGCCCGGAGATGCCCAGTTGGAGTCCAGCTCATCCTGAATCTGAGCGATTTTGTCCTGCAGAAACTTAGAAAACTCCTCAGCTCGTCCCTGCAAGGGATCTTCCCGCGCCTCCACCTCCAAGAGGGAGCGGGTCACCTTAAACAGGGCGGCTGGGCGGTTTTCTGTGGACGCAATAAGGGTGGAGAGGTAGGTCCTCCTCGCCATCCTTATCGCCACTAAATACGTCTTAATATAAGAACGTAATAGTGTTCGGTCAGACTCAGAGCGGCTGGCCTTCCAACTACTCTCTAGGCGTCTTTTCCGACGCTTCATCTCCCTTAGCTCCTCAGAAAACCAAGGAGCCAATTGGGATCGGCGCTGGGTCAGAGGCCGCAAGGACACGATCCGGTCAAGGGCCTCAGCAGCCACCCTATCCCAGGTGGCAACCAAGCCCTCAACCGAGTCGTGTGTGTGAGCTTCGGGAAATGGCCCAAGCTCCATCAGGAACCTATCTGGGTCCATCAGGCGCCTGGGGCGGTACCATTTTAATGGCCCCGCCTCCCTGCGGTCGGGTGGTGCGGAACGGAAGTCGAGCCTTAGGAGCAAGTGATCCGACCATGACAGGAGTTCTATAGCTATATCCCCTACACCCAGATCACTCTGCCACTGATCAGAGACAAAAACTAAATCCAGGGTGTGACCTCCCACGTGAGTAGGGTCCCGAATTAACTGGGTCAGGCCCATGGCTGTCATGGAAGCCATGAACTCCTGAGCAATCCCTGAGGCACCGCCGGCAGAGGGCAGGTTGAAATCCCCCATGACCATGAGCCTGGGGGTTCCAACCGCTATGCCAGCTATAACCTCAAGGAGCTCAAGCAGGGCAGATGATGCATAGCAGGGAGCCAGGTATGCGATCAACAAGCCCATCTGTACCTTGGGACCGAACTTCACGAAAAGAGATTCACATCCTGGTCGTCTGAGAGACAGTGGATTCCCTCGGACAGAGATCTTCCTTAATAACCATCGCAACACCCCCATCCCTCCCCTGGGCCCTCGGCTGATGAAAGACCCGAAACCCGGCCGGGCACATTTCCACAAGAGGGACTCCCCCCTCTGGGCCCAGCCAGGTCTCGGTAATACCCACCAGGTCCACTCCCCCCTCACAAATCAAATCATGAATGAGGGGGGCTTTATTCATGACGGACCTGGCGTTACGTAACATCAGCCGAAGGCCCAGGGCCCAATCGCTCAAACCACCTGGGGAACGGGATGTAACAAGGGGGCCGGAGCGCGTCACAGCAGACAGATAGTTATAAATGAGTTTCCGCTCCATTTTATGACTTTTCTTGCCACAGTGAATCGCTGCAGTTATTAAGTTAGTCACATGGTTGTTAAGTGAATTTGGCTTCCCCATTGACTTTGCTTGTCAGAAGGTCATAAAAAGGCAACTATCATAAATGTGTCAGTTGTCAAGCATTCAAGTCTAAATCACATGACCAAGGGCAGGCTGTAATAGTCATAAAAGTGAATAATGATTATGCATCTTTTTTTTCAGTGCCATTATAACTTGGAATAGTCACTAAATGAACAGTTGTAAGTCAAGAATTGCCTGGGCCAAGTTTCTAGGCGGGGATCTCACCCCACAGAACACAGGTCTCCAAACTTGGGAACTTTAAGACTTGTGGACTTGAACTCCCGGAATTCTCCAGCCATTGCTGGAGAATTCTGCGAGTTGAAGTCCACAAGTCTTAAAGTTCCCAAGTTTGGAGACCCCTGCCATAGAACAACCCCTTAGATGCTAACTATAAAAGCTTTGCAGGAACATTTATTTTTTTCCTGCAGATTTCCATATACATGTTAATCCCATTTTGTACTCTTTATGAAGGTTTTGTAGTCTTTATGAACTTGGGGCTTGTCAGAAGCTTTCTTTATAAATATGTTTTTCTTTAATGTTAATCAGAAATTGAAGGAACTGCCCTCACTGAAGCCTTGGTTAAAATAAATAAAATTTGGGAATTTAATTCAAGCTGAGGAACAAATGAATTAAATTGAAAGATCTGCAATAAAATATGTATAATGCAATGGGATGGAAAAAAATTTCTGGAAAATTCCCACTGGCAAAACATCAAAGGCATGGGGTATACTTCTTCCTATACTATCTATATTCTCAGGGGGATATCCATGGAGAGAATTATTATTCTCTATTCACAATAATGTAAAGTTACAACTGCCAGTTCTTTAGCTGGTGTTGGCTTTCACACACACTGAGTTCTTCGTAAGAACTTAGGACCGTAATGTAAGTCACCACATTATAAAAAAGATGTTGAGACTCTAGAAAAAATACAGAGAAGAGTAACCAGGATGATTAGGGGACTGGAAACTAAGACATATGAAGAGCGGTTATAGGAACTGGGCATGGCTAATCTAGTGAAGAGAAGAACCAGGGGAGACATGATAGCAGTCTTCCAATATTTGAGGGGCCACCACAGAGAGGAGGGTGTCAATCTATTTTCTAAAGCTCCTGTAGGCTAGACAAGGAATAATGAATGGAAACTGAACAAGGAGAGATTTAATCTGGAAATAAGGAGAAACTTTTTAACAGTGAGAACAATCAACCAATGGAACAGCTTGCCCTTGGAAGTTGTGGGAGCATCATCACTTGAGACTTTCAAGAAGAGATTGGACTGCCATTTGTCAGAAATGGTGTAGGGTCTCCCGCTTGGTCAGGGGGTTGGATTAGATGACCTACAAGGTCCCTTCCAACTCTGATTATCTGTTATCTGTAAGTAACAGTGTAGTATATGGTGGTGCAGGCTGTTAATCATCTAGCACTGTTAATCATCTAGCACTTAGTGCAAGCTGCCTACAATTAGTGCAGGCTCGAATCCCACCAGGCTCAAGGTTGACTCAGCCTTCCATCCTCTCGGGGTAGGTAAATTGAGGACCCAAGATTGTTGGGGGCAATAAGCTGACTTTGTAAAATGCCGCTTTGGGGGGGGGGGGCAAAAGCCCTAGTAATAAGCAGGCATATACAATGGAATGAAGGCTATTGCCGAGCACTTAGCATGGTGCTCCATAGACTGTAAGCCGTCCCGAGTCTCCGGAGAAGGGCGGCATATAAATGCAAATAAAAATAAAATAAAAAATAAAATAAATAAATATGTGTGGAATCCAAGTAATGTGGACTTTTGCAATTGACAGATAGAAATTTTACCAATGTGTAGGTCTTCTAAATGCTGTCCAAGGTTTTTTGATATGACTGATAGCTAATGGGACCGCCATTGTTGGTTTATGCTATAACTGTTCCCTTTCAATTATTTCAAATTTGTGACGTGCCCAACTCCAATGACCAATATAAATTCTGATGGTCAGAGAGGTAACAGAATGCTGGGTAAGGTCATGTGAAAATGATTACTTAGTTACCTTGCTTTATCAAGCCACTTCTTAATTAGGGAAAAAAAACATTTTTAATCATCTTAATATACAATCCACTTGCATTTAAAAAAAAATATCTGCAAAGAGGAGCCATAAATGTGAGGTGGGCAACCATATAAATTAAAGACATATTAAAACAAGAAGCTGAAGAGGAGAAAGGGTTTAAGTTTCCTTCATAAGAGCTGTGGTGATGCAGTGGTTAGAGTGCAGTACTGCAAACTACTTCTGCTGACTGCCGGCTGACTGCAATTTGGCAGATCGAATCTCACCAGGCTCAAGGTTGGTTCAGCCTTCCATCCTTCCGAGATGAGTAAAATAAGGACCCAAATTGTTAGGGGGCAATATGCTGACTCTCTAAGCCACTTAGAGAGGGCTGTAAAAGCACCCTGAAGCGGTACATGAGTCTAACGCTATTGCTATCTACACCCAGTATACTTACACAGATATAAGACAAAATGCAAAGAGTAGCTGCACATTATAAAATGATGTATCAAAGAGTTTATACTGTGGCTTCATAAAAGGTTTGAAAAGTCGAAGTCAATAGCTCCCAAGAGTTTCTAGATAGTTTTATCCAGCTGATAGAATAAGGAGCTCAGCAGTTTTTCCCAATTCTCCTGTCGGTTCCTCTGGCCTATGTTTTAATGTCTTCATTTGAGTAGGCCTCTGAAAGGCTATGCATTCCAGTGGTGGGATTCAATTTTTTTTTACTACCGGTTCTGTGGGTGTGGTTTGTGGGGTGTGGTAGGGGAAGGATACTGTAATATCTCCAGTCAGAGGTGGTATTTGCTGGTTCTCTCCAAACTACACAAAATTTCCGCTACCAGTTCTCCAGAACTAGTCAGAACCTGCTGAATACCACCTCTGCTGCATTCACTTTCAATAAAACCTGACTCCAGAACCAATGCAGATTGCTTAAACATGATGAGCTTTCTCCAAGACTAAGCAAGGCATGCCCTGAAGTGATCTGAAATGAATTAGACTGCACTCAAATTTGGTTTCCATTCAAAGATACAATAGCATTTTAAGTGAAGAAGTTGAAATTACTGCCATGATAGGAAAGCAAGATCTTCAGGTTGGAGCTCTTCACACACACACACACACACACACACAAACACACACACATTTAGAAGTTGAGGAAGTGGGGTGGTTGTATACACACCACCTGCCACACACTGATAGCACCAGCAGCCCATACGGCTGCCAGCCCGAGTCTGCTTGCTCGCAGCCTGCAATGGAGCAGGAGGCTGACCTCCATCTCTCTGCCTTGCCTCATGGCTATGGCACCAATGCATCGCTTGGCCTCCTGCTCCATTGTGGTCATGAGCAACAGAAGAAGCGAGTGGCCATGTAAGGTCCTGCTGAACGGGGTTGCTGGAACCACCGTTGTGAGGTGAGGCAGGTGTCGGGACATGGTTGGCCTGGCTGTGGGGCCCTGAGGTAAACTGATGTGGGGCAGCTCCACCCCATGCCTCACGGCAGTGGCATGGGCATGCTGTGTGGCCTCCTACCCCACTGCAAGCAAGCAGAAGTAGGCCTCCTATATATGGAAAATGATAAGACACTCCCTGAAAATAAGTCCTTGTGGTTATTTTGGGGTCCAAAAGAAAATAAGACCTGGTCTTATGAATATTACATATAAGCCTAAACAGTTTTCCAACTTGAGTCAACAACATAACACAAAAGAGTCCTTACAAGGGACACTAAAAAGAATTGGAGATATAATAAGATGTTTTACACAAATAATTATGAATGAGGTGATTGAATGATTAATTGCAGGTGTTTTTATTGTTCAGCTCAGAACTGACTGCTGGCAGCTTAAACAAGGATCGGTGATCTGTTTTGATTGATGACATATTGATGCAGATCACTTTGAGAACCCGTTGCTGAGATAACTAGAAGAGTGTGAAGAATGCTGGCTCTGGGAACATTGGCCCAAGGCAACTGAGGTTAATAAATCTGTTTGCATGGATAAAACATGCATTATCACCTACCTCTTAACCATAATGATTCATTAGGCTGGTAATAACTTTAAAAATATAAAATGAATATGATAGAATTTCAGGTACATCAACTGTTAAAACACCCAGCTATAAAATTTAGTAGAGAAGCAGCAGCAGCAACAAACCATATTAAAAGCTAAAGAATTAAAAACAAAACAATTCCACTGGTTTCTTCCTGAAAAATTTAGAACAGTTATTGGATTTATATGATGGTTTTTCATCTCTTGGTAACAACAAGGCAAAATACCAATAAATTTTTTAAAGAAAAATCAGTGCTAATAAAAACATATCCCAAGATGCATAAATCAATAAGAAAATAATAAATAGCAATAGCACTTAGACTTATATTCCACTTCACAGTGCTTTACAGCCCTCTCTAAGCAGTTTACAACGTCAGCATACTGTCCCCAACAATCTGGGTCCTCATTTTTCTGACTTTTTCTGAAAAATGGAAGGTTGAGTTAACATTTGAGCCAGTCAGAATCAAACTGCTGGCAATCAACAGAATTAACCTGCAATATTGCATTCTAATCTAAGATTTTTATTGCATCACTAGATAATTCTTGTGGATATCTGTAAACCTTTCGATCTTGCAAAATTCCAAAGAACTTAAAGGTGCTGTCCTTTATTCCTCTGCAACACAGAATTGTTCTTATAAATCCTGGCAAACAGCAGGCTTTAAATCAAACCTTTTACCTTGAAGTTATTGCCCAGAATCTCAGTTTTGAATAAGAAATATAGATTTGTCGTTGTTCAACTTAAAAAAAACGGAGTCAGAAACGTCTATGAATCAGATGATGTAAATTCTTTCATTAGGAAACAAAAGTACCCTCGCCCAATCTTGCTGCAATATTCATCTGACTGGTATCTAACTATTCCATACATTATTTTCTTTTACCAATTTCCTTCAGAATCATGTCGTGTAATTTTGGAAGTTAAAAAAATGTTGCCAGTCTCTTTAAGAAAGTCCTTTCATTCTTTGTGAAATAATGCAGTTGATATATTGCTAGAGGGGAACTGTGAATTCAGGAAGAATTTGGAAGAAGTTTTGTCAAGTCATGAAGGAACAGTTGCTTATAACTTATGCCTGATGGGTTAGTCGCATCAGCAATATGCTTTTAATGCCACCCAATTATGCCAAATTGCAAGGAAAGAGGAGGAGATGGGAAGAAGTGGCTTGAAACATTCATGTTTCCAGAGAGATTTCAGATCTGGTCTTCCTGAAAAAGAATAGACTAGAATTTCCAGCAAATGAGCAAAATTATTAGTTCCCTCCAGGACACTTTAGAATTCTATAATAATCACAGCCAAGAAAAGAACTTTATGAAAAATGTAGGAAATGCTGTTTGCAAAAGAAATGGATTTGGGCTCAGAAAATCATTAGCATTTAGGGTTTTCACCACATTCTATATGCATTATGTAATCATATTCTGCATTAGAATGTATGTGCATCTGCATATATTTTTATGATATGGGATACACAGTTTATCATGTGCTACAATGTCTTTCAAACGTAGCATCTCTTTTCATTTCAGGTTAAGCTGATGCTATCTTGCCTTTTTCTCCATTTGGAGAATGGCAGCAAGAGTTTTCTGCATGTTGAGTTAATGTGCCTAAATTATGTACTGTAATGACATTTTTCTCGACTACCAAATGGTATCACACAAACTCCAGTTCTGTGAGCTTAGTTCTGATTTTATTCAATGGTTTTGAATTTCGGGTAAAAGCCTAGTTCTACTGAGTTTAACTCAGGCATCCTAATGCATATGAATTTCCCTTTCATTCTGACATATTCTTTAGATAGATTTACCCATTAATTATTCCAAAAGATAGTTAGAAAACTTTCATTTCTTTTACTTCTGGCATATTGTAAGAATGTCTTGTATTCATTAAAACTGTGACAAACATTTTAAATATCCTCTATACAGTGGTGGGATTCTACCAGTTTGCACCTATTCTCTAGAACCGGTTGTTAACATTCTAAGCAGTTCGGAGAACCGGTTGTTAGAAGAAATTACTGGCCTAATCCTGTAAGGAAGGCAGGAAGGAAACATTCTGGTGTTGCTTACAGAAACTGCCTCACCCTTAATACGTTCTTGGCAGGACTAGACTTCCTGTCTCAGGAACTTCTCTGGAATTTTTTCCCCCCTTCTTTGCTGGTATTTTGCTTGTGTGGAGTGATCATTCAAAAGTACAATGGCACTGAAAAAAGTGACTTATGACCATTTTTCACAGTTACAACTGTTGCCACATCCCCACAGTCATGAGAAGCCAGGGGAGGAGATGCGTGCCATGATGTGTGTGATATTGAGTTGGCCACACCCAGCCAATAACATGACCACCAAGCCACGCCCACCACCTAAGCCACACCCACAGAACCAGTTGTTAAAAATTTGAATCCCACCCTTGCCTCTATATCTATTCTTATTTATTAGATTTATATATTTGCCTTTCCTCCCTAACACCCCATACCACAACTTTTGTTCTTGTACAGCAATTTTGTGCAATTGGTTAGAATAGAATGGTGGTTTATCCAGTGGTTTATCCATTTGTTGTCCACTGAGCTTCCACACTTTGGACCTGACCCTTTCCTGTTATGGCCCGCCGGCGGCTGGCGGAGCTGGCAGCAGAGTCGGACAGTGAGGAGGTTAGGGAGGAACCTGGGCCAGTCCTGGAGGCTGAGGAAGTCTAGGATGAGGGCTCTGTGTCAGAGGCAGAGATGGGGCCAGGGCAGTCATCAGCTGCCTTTGGGCTCTGACAGCAATGAGGCAGGGGAGTAGCTGGAACCAGTTCCAAGCCTGCGCATGCCAAAAGGAAGGAACAATTATGAACTCGGGGTCGATGTCCGAGTAAGGCCACAGGTGGATGATGAATGGCCCCTCCCATAAGGATTAAAAGAGGAGCAAAAGGGAGGGGAGGGGGCTTTTGCAGGAAACAATTCATTTGTTCGTTCATTCCATCACTGTGAAGATCAGTCTGTGCATCCTAGAGACTCTGTGCTAAGCCCTTCCTTGTCAACACTGCATTTGGAAATATTTACTGGGCAGCTTTCCAAGATAGATAAGGTTTGAGCTCCTAATTATACTCTTGAAAGACTGTTTGCCAGGCTGTTGGCTGAATGTGAATGCAAGAAATTCACATTTGTTTAATAAACAGTGTTTAGTCGGGACAAAGAGTCTGCTTAGTGCTTTTTTGTGGAAGCCAAGGACAAAGCATTTTCATACCATCTAGGTCCCTTGTTCTCATTTTTTTAAAAACTTAAGACTATTTCTTGCTTTATCAAGTCTAAATAGAACTTTATTTCAGCACCAGACTAGAAGCCAGGAGATGGAGTGTTCAAGTCCTACCATAGCCATGAAAACCAGTTGAGTGGCCTTGGATCAGATCACTCTCTCCCAGCACAACTTACCTCACAAGGTTGTTGTACAGAAAATAGGAATAGGAAGCAATATTATCTATATTTGCTGCCTTGAGTTATTTATAAAAAAAATAATAAAGGCAGGGCAAAATATCTAAAAAAATATGGGTTTTTACTCATTGTATACTTACCTTGAATGAAGACTAATGTAAGAAATGAATTGAATACAAGCCTCTGTTATTCAATCTGCTTTCAAGTACTTCATGTAGGTGTGATGACCCAGGGCATGGCACAAAAATAACAAAGGCACAAAAATAGGTAAATTCCCTTTAATACCTCCAACTAGGTCCCCAATGTCCAGTTAACCTCAGCTGGAGAGCAAACTCTTCCAAAAACAGTCTACAAAGGGAAGGAATGCTGTACGAACCCAAAGTACAGATACATTAGAAATAAAAAAGCCAACACAAACCATGCTGAAGCAATTAACACGACAGGCCAGGATAATAAATTGCAGACTTCCAAAAGATAACAAAGCACAAAGTTTTGATTGGGAGGCCACCAAAACCCAGATAAGCCTTGACAAAGATAATGCTTGCTTTGCTTCCAGCAAGGTGCTGTGTGCAAATGCCCTTCTTATACCATGTTCTCCCAGCTGCAAGTAATGAAAGGGAACAGGGCCTTTTTCTGTCCCATAAGCCATGTTGCTCCCTTCTCTGTTCTTCCCTGCATGCTTAGGATGAAGAGGAGGTGGCCCTGGGTCTTCCTCTGAATATCTAGCTGGACTGTGCCCTTCCCCCGTTTCTTCCACAGCCACCAGAGCCACAGTCCCACTTCCTGTCAGCTCCTCAATCTCCCCCTCAGAATCAGATTCCAACAAGGGCATGACAGTAGGGCTCCAAATTCCTTAGACTTCATTTAGTTTTAGAAGTCTGTTCCTAAGCATGTGATACAGTGTGAGATCTTAGCACAGGGACAGGTGAACAACAGCCCACATGCAGCATGAATGTTCCCTTCACTAAAATATTAGACCAATCCTCCAGAGGTTCAGTTTATTTACCAGAAAAATCCAGCAGCATAAAAACTGAATAGCAACCTATCTATCTAACCATATCTGCTAGGATTAAGATCAGAAAGCAGCAACTGACAAATGAAACTAATATATATCTAGAATGGATCTGGCTGAACTTTATGGAAAGCTAAATTTGGAAACATTTCGGAACAGATTCCATTTCTTAAATACAAAATGACATATGTGTCTATTTTGGTGTACGGTGGTTTAGAACAGCTTGTCTTCAATTTCAGGTAAATTAAAACAGCTTGTGTTCAGTTTCAGGTAAAATCATAAAAATAAGGACAAAAGGTACCAAAAGCATACCCAAGAGTATTATCTCTAACTTATGGTAGCAGTTGGCTGGCCAAAGGCAAAAAATTTAATTTGTTGCTTTGCTTAATTTATATGCTTAATAACCCTGAAAAGAGTCCCACTAGATTCTCTGCCATTGTTTATTCGGTAAGATATTTTTGGATGCAAAGATACAAATCAGAAAGGCAGAGTATGCCTATTAATGCAAATAGGCAGACAGGAAATAAGAAAGAAGCTTGCAGCTATGTGAATCTTCTTTAATCCCTGCTCCTGTAAACCAACCAAACCAAATAATTTATTTATTCATCATATTTATATGGCCAACCCACTACACATGATCTAGCACATCATTTTAGCCAAGGGTCTTCAAACTTGGCAAGTTTAAGACTTGTGGACTTCAACTCCAAGAATTCCTGAGTTAACATGACTGGAGAAGGAATTCTGGGAGGTGAAGTCCACAAATCTTAAAGCTGTCGAGTTTGAAGATCCCTGGCTTTAGGCTCTGTAGTTGCAATATGCCCCAACCTTACCATGAGAAACCATTTCAGTCCCATCAGCTTCTCACATACTTTACTGGCCACACACAAGTTGCTCAACCATTAACACAAAGATGGACTGTATTGGCTTAGTTTTAATTACTCCCAGGTTCCTCTCAATTCATACCAGAAAAAAATAAGAGTAATGAATCACTGCTATTTATATATTATCTATTACAACAAGAAGAAGAGTTAACTTAAATTTAGATCAGTTTTGGTGGCAAGAGATAATCAAAAAATGACAGACATTCAGCCATTAACTATCTGGAATCTGCTTTTCCCAAGATTTCAACAGAGTTCAGGATAAATCTGAAGTAGATATTTTTTTAAACTCAGGTAGTCCCAGAATCTTTCCTCATTTAACCTTTCCTCTCTTAAACTTACTGATGAAAGAGGAGTGTCAGAAAATCAATATGGTAGCTGAGATTTGAGATTGTAACTGCAGGGTTCTGGAATCCAGGAACATTGGGAACATGGAACTGTTTTCCATGGTTCACAATAACTTGGGGGGAGAGCCGTGGGGAGCAGTGTAAGTACTTTCAGTGACACCCAAGACTGAAATGATAGACTACAGAATCTACAGGAAAGTTTCTGATCTGTGGCAAAAGAAATTATCAGAAGTAGGAGAAATTGAATCAACAAAAAAATTTGGAATTAATTTGGTTGTTTGCTAGTTAGTTCTGACACTCATTTTAATTGGAACTATATAGAAGAGGATTTGGGGGGGAGGGTAAGATTTCCACCTAATTCAAACCTCATTGTTTTCTCCCCAATCTATATATTTGAAAAGAGAAGTTTTGCAATTAAAGAAGATTAGGCCCAAAGTTATAGAAACACTTTATAATTCCGAAACCTTTCCTTCTGCAGTTAATCTAATGGGAGAAGGAAGGTACAATATCATATTTCATAATTACTTACGATATCCTTTCCCAAGCTGTAATTTAAAACAGTTCAGCACAAATCTGTACTTTGGTTTTTTGAGATTCTATAGTGATTGAGACAAAGTTACATTTTACAAAAGAATACGCTAAATTTACAGGATTTCAAATGCAGTGTTTCAAGTTGGAATTTCCATTCTAATCATATGGGGCAAAATAATCTAGCAAAAGATAATTCAGCCATTTTGAAAATGACCTTTTAGAAATGATCAGTACCTCATTCCATTGCAAGTTGTGATTTTTCCCCCCATATCATTATTTGGTTCATTAAAAAAAGGAAGAAGTTAGAAATGTTTGTAAATTTTACTACAAATGCAAACACCATGCAAATTATTCTGATTTATAATAATCAGAATTATTATCAGATTATTATTCTGATTTCCAAAAACTTCAGTTATGGGATAATTCATTTTTACAGGGAAATGAACATTGTATTTTATTCATCCTATGTGCAAAAACTTACCAAATATACCCATCCAAAGTAAGGAACAATTGCTGAGATTTAACATTCAACCTGAAGTGTCAACTGATTAAATTTATCCAACAATAGATAGATGAGGGAAGGTTTGTTTATTTTTCCCCTCATCGCTTTTCAGTCCCATCTGGATTTCTCTCCTTAGCTTCAGGGTTCTCCAATAACAAGGAAGTCATCTTAAAAAGTTACAAATATCAACATCTTTTCTTTCCCCAAAAAACCTCAGGACAAGTATTTACTAATTAATATTTTTATTGAGATTAAACACAGAATCTAGCAAGCTGGTATGCTTCAACCTACTCTTCAGATAAGGCAGCAAAACAAGAGAGAGAGAGAGAGAAGGGAAAAGAGAAAGCAAGTAAGATGTTAACTACAGCATCCTGACTTCCTCATTCAAACCCATTAGTTCTCACTTTCCAGATAACAGCACAGTACAGAATTTTCATTAAAGACCATCTTCTACCAAAACAAACAAAAAACAAATAAACAAACTCCTCTTTTACTCCAGCAAGAGCATTTTAACAGATTGCTAAGGGTTTGTAATGCCTCTGTTCAAAGGCTTCTACTAGGCAAACAACCAATCATGCAGACAAGTGGCTGAAAACCTAATATTTCCATTAGCTGCCAAGAAAACTGATAATCCAGTTCCAATGGTCATCCACATCTTCAAAAATGGAGAGCCCAGCCTAGTTGAAAATTACAGACCAATCTCTTTATGCTGCATCACCTGTAAAGTCATGGAATCAATTATTAACCAATCCATTATCCTCCACTTAGAGACAAACAACCTACTCTCTAATAAACAATTTGGTTTCAGAAAAAAACTATCCTGTAATCTGCAACTCTTACACTACAAAAACATATGGACTACACAACTCAATCAGGCTAAAACAATAGATGCAATCTACATTGACTTCTGTAAAGCCTTTGATTCAGTGGTACACGACAAACTACTGCTAAAACTAAAATCTTATGGTATTTCTGGACACCTGCATAACTGGATTCCTGTCAAACAGACAACAAATGGTCAAGATTGAAAGCGTCCTATCAAATTCTGTACCTGTCAACAGTGGTGTCTTGGACCTATTCTCTTCATACTCTACATAAATGACCTCTGTGATCATATTAAGAGCAACTGCGTTCTCTTTGCTGATGATGTAAAGCTATTCAACACCACAGAAAATACTGCTACCCTTCAAAAAGACCTCAATTATGTATCAGAATGTCAAACAAATGGCAACTTCAAATCTCAAGAAATAAATGCTCTGTCTTACATATTGGCAAAAAAATAAATAAATCAGAAAATAAAATACAAGCTGAATAGTCAAGACCTTGTTGATAATCCAAATTCTGTCAACGACCTTGGAGTACTCATCTCTAATGGTCTAAGTGCTAGAGCCCACTGTAACTACATAGCCAAAAAGGCATTAAGAGTTGTTAACCTAATCCTACATAGCTTTTTCTCTGGTAATATCATGCTACTAACTAGAGCATATAAAACATTTGCTAGACCAATACTTGAATACAGTTTATCAGTCTGGAACCCACATTACGTATCTGATATTAACACAGTAGAGAAAGTCCAGAAATATTTTACAAGAAGAGTTCTCCACTCCTCTACTCATTGCAGAATACTTTATGCCATCAGACTTGAAATTTTAGACCTAGAAAACCTAGAACTATGCTGCCTTCAGTCCGATCTAAATATAGTACATAAAATCATACATTGCAATGTCCTACCTGACAATGAACACTTCAGCTTCAACCATAACAATACAAGAGCACACAATAGATACAAACTTGTCGCGTTGTCGCGGTTTGCTCGTTGTCCTTAGGTTCTCTGATCAGCCTGTAGAGCCCCCGCAGGGGTGAAATTTAGAGGGACCCTCGCGAGGGTGAGTACTTAAGTACTAGAATCAATAATTGACACAGACACCATAGTTTCTCAAGGTGAGAGAGCACGTTGTGCCCGGGGTAGATGAAGAAATCCCCCGATTGCAACGCACCACCCTCTTTTATTTTGCAGTTTTATCAGGGCGGGGGGAGCGAGACATATGTGAAGAGGAGCAAGGAAGTATAATTCTAATGGCGCCATGGCAGGATGCGACCACTGTTGTGTGCTAAGATAGAGTGATTATCTATTAACAAGATTTTTGTAGTCAGCTAGTTTCTGTAACTATTTGCCTACGTGTCGTGCCAAGCTGAGTTTATCATGCAATTCCTAACTTGAGAAGGTCATTCTTAGGGCCTTAGGTCAAGAGGACTCTCGAGGTTTACTACAAGTCCTCTTTTCTTTGTTTTAAGGTGCCGCGATATCCGATTCAAAATATAAGCCTTTCTCCTTTGGAGTATCATAGTGCTTGGATAAGGACATACCCTCCGGGACATCCCGATCCGATTGCACAACCTCGTTCAAGGGCAGGTTATCAGTGTCGTCATCGGAACATAAGTGCAAAAGCGGAGCTTTGCACTCCTCAGTTGGAATCGCCATATATACATGATTTTGCATTAAGAGATTAAGTTGCGCAGCAGCTTTAGCTTCGGCAATAGCATTTAAACTACGTTTGATCATTGAAATAAAGATAGGTAATAAACAGGATAGCAAAAAACATCCTATAGCAATTTTTAACTTGCAATGATTTAGCAATAGTCTCTGCAAGGTGTACAAAGGTGTTGCGCACCTCATGTGGTACGGTCAGGTGAGTCAATTTTGCCAATTCCGAATAAACAGAATGAAATAAGGAGTGTCTGGTTAAGTCGATGGAAATTTTGCTTACTATTATTTTGATGGCTACTGAAGGGTTGGTTCCTGTCCCATCAATACCCAAGCCATAGTCATTGTCAGTACCTTTCCATATTTGGAAGGAAAGCCAATTTTCCGGTACTGGAAACGTGAGATTGATGGGATTGCACTGATGTTGCATACAGTTGGGATCGGGAACTCTAAGACGGGTGATATAGAGTTTTTTAAGGTTATCCCTCTTGGGTATGGTGTCGGGTCGCACTGTGAGCCCTCTGGATTGAAAGTCCACACATTTCCATTCATTGCAGTAGGTGCCTTTGCCACAGGGGTCGTGTTGATTTGAAGTTCTGGCACAGATGTACTTTTCGTTGCTGGAATATGTCCGTCGCCAGACAAGTGAGCCACATTCGTTTGTGCCATAGTCCATGGCTTCGCAGGCATCAAAAGTGACCGATTGGGATACCTTCGGATTATAAAAGTCATGATTGACCAGTGTCTTTTTCGATGAGCCGGCTCCGACAGTGATGAGGATGTTGTAGCGATGAGTGGGGCCTGTGGGGTCATAACAGGTTTGTTTGTTGTTATCTTCACAAATACTATACGTCGTGCTATTCCACACACAGGTGTGCGTGGATGGTTTGGTGCAAATAAAATGAGTGTGATATATTAATGTAGTTCTGACGGTCAGCCCCTGTTGAGTTTTTTGCAAGCAGGGGGTGCAATGTTTGGCATCTTGGGAGGTGAGTGCATTTCGTGTCCTCCGTTGGGGGGGGATAAACTTTTGTCGTAGGGATAATGTCAGCCGAGAAGAAGTGGCAAAGCCTCGTACCATTTTTGTAATTTCACATTGGTATAGACCAAAGTCTGAGAGGGTCAGATCAGTTACTGAAAGATGAGTTGCTCTAAAATGATAATTGATGGTATATTTGGGTGAGTCTTGTAGATATATGGTATTGTTGAAAAACCAGTGCCAGATGATTCCCTTTTTCTTGATTGAAGATCTCTGGTAACAGGAGAGGGCCTGAGAGCGAAGATGCAGTGCTCCCTCATTGTTGTAACGGTGCGTGTGAATCAAGGAGTTGAATTTAGGATGTGGAGAGGACTCGAGAAGCTGTCTACGAATTCGTTGTCCGCGGAGCGGTGACCAGGAACCAGGATAGCGGTCAGGGAGATGGGAGCCAGGTGCATCCCATAGGCAGCTGGTGGTATCACAGGGAGGTTGGCAGCAGGAGAAGTGGCGCACCAGGGTATGGGAAAAAGATTGAGGAGAAGATTGAGACAAAAGGAGCCAAGAAAGAAACATAGAGGGTAGTGGGGGGCGAGTTACAGAGAAAATGGAAAAGAGATAAACTGTATGATTGAAGGATTGATGGGAAGCAAGAAAGCCTAAGCAGGAATAAGGTCCCACCGTATTCGCAGTGACATAGACATGTAGGTAGACCCGACAGGGTTGGTAGCCATACAGAAGAGAAACGTGAGGTGAGGGACGCAAGGCACGGCCTTGATGTTGAAAGGCATAATTACAGGTGGAAAGAGAGATGTCTTTAAAGGTAAAGGTAACGCGTGTGAACGGAGGGGCGAAGATAACAGCAGGATCAGCCCGAAACTGAGAAAAGACAGGAGATATCAGAATCAGAAGGGCTAGGAGAGGAACACTTGTCCTTAGCCTCCCCATGATAAGGTCGAACACAGCGCGCAGGCACCCAAAGAACACGATCAGGAAGTTGAACAGCAGCGTATCCTTTGCCCCAAGTGATCAGTTGCACAGGTCCCTTCCACTTCGGATCTGGAAGTTGCCTGAAATAAACAAGAGGTCTGGAGGTAGGGACAGGAGGTGTGGTAAAGTGACGAGAAGCAGCCGTAGAAGAAGGAGAGCCAGTAAGATTCAGAAAGTTCAAGGTATATAAACATACATTTAACACATTCTGTAACGCTGGGAGGTTTGGGGGGCGTACGCCTTTTTTCCCCATGTATCGATCAAGGGCCGTTTTGAGTGTTAAATTTGCTCTTTCCACAATAGCTTGGCCTTGGCTATTAAATGGAATTCCAAATTTGTGTACAATGGACCAATGATGACAGAACTCCGAGAAAGAGGAGCTCGTGTATGCAGGACCATTGTCTGTTTTTAAAATTTTTGGACATCCCAGTGTTACAAAGGTCCGAATGCAATGATTGATAGTGTTTTTAGTAGTCTCCCCCCTTTGCAGTGTGGCCATGATGAACCCAGAGTAAGTGTCTACAGACACGTGAATATACTTCCAGGGCGCAAAGGATGGATACTGAGTAACGTCCATTTGCCATGTGTCACAGGCCTCGGTGCCTCTAGGATTTACTCCTTCTGGGACACTTCGTGCCTGCAGACTACATGTAGGACATTGTTGAACAATTGCCGCGGCTTCTTGATGAGTAATTCCAAATTGTCTCACCAGAGCCTTTCTATTTTGATGAAAATAAGCATGACTTTCTCCTGCTGTTAAGGTGTTATTCTGCAGGATTGGTAACAAATGCAACTTGCAGGCCTCATCTGCCATGTGATTGCCTTCTGAAAGAAATCCGGGCAGATGCTGATGGCTTCTGATGTGAGCCACAAACAGAGATTCCTTCCTTTCCTTCAATAGGTCTTGTAACTGTAAAAAAAGCGTCATTAAAGGAGAAGGGGTTGCAGGAGAAATGTATTATATTCATCAAATATATTCAAGGCCAATTGTGCCACATACAGACTATCAGATATTACATTAATTGGCTGGTTGGGAAAAAGTGTGAGTGCCATATTGAAGGCAGACAGTTCAGCCTGTTGAGCAGAAGGTTGTGGTGTGGTAAGTTTTTTATGCCATTGATTGTCAGTTTGCCACACACAAGCCCCGATGGTTTTAGAACCATCAGTGAATACAGTAAGACAATCTTTCACTGGTTGTTGTACTAAAGGAGTCTCTAGAGTGAGCGGAATTGTTTTCAGCACTTGTATGCGTGGGTCTGGTGGTAGATGGCAAGAGACATTCCCTTGCCACCCTTCCAACGCATCTTGTAACGCATCAGAATTTTGGAAGAGTGGTTCCCATTGTGTTAGTCTGCAGGGAGTGTAAAGCGTGCAGATGTCCACACCCATCAAGGCTCTAGCTCTTTTCCTCCCCCGTTCTATAAGAAGAGCCATTTGTGCAGCTCTTGTGATGATTGATGCTTTTGGGGTATGAGGAAGGTGAATCCACTCTAAAATGTGTAGCTTCTTTGAAGTCGAGATTTGAACGATGATTGCTGTAAGGAGTGTGGGTGTGGGAAGAAGCGCCAGTGAGAGTGCATGATTGTGTAATGAGCGGTCCACCCAATGGGTATGCAAGGCGCTGTTGATTTCTTTAAGAGCATTAAGCTGTTGCTCATTCAGCCAAATGAGATCTGCTGGATGCTTAAGGCCGACCAATGCTTGAAATAATGGCGAGAGAGTATGAGTTGAAATGGAAAGATATGGGCGTGCCCAATTGAGCGTGCCCAGGCATTGCTGTAACTGAACCAAGGTTGCAGGTTGAGGGAGTGTGAGAACAGGAAGGTGAGGTGAAGCTGTGGAGGCTAAAACCTTGTGTCCTAAATATTGTAACGGATAATGAGACTGCACCTTTTCTGGTGCTACATGCAGTCCTGCAAGAGCAAGGAGAGAGAGAAGACATGGAAAAGTTTTACATACTGTACCTTTAGGACCATCAGCTGCAATCAGGATGTCATCCATGTAATGATACACTAAAATTTCAGGAAATTTGTCCCGATAGGGTTGTAAAGCTTTATTTACAAAATATTGACACATCGTAGGAGAATTGAGCATTCCTTGGGGAAGAACTTTCCATTGATATCTAGCTGTAGGTTTAGAATTATTAAACTCAGGAACGGTGAAGGCAAATAGTATCCTGTCCTCTGGTATCAGCGGGATGGAGAAAAAACAATCTTTGAGGTCAATGATTATGAGATCAAATGTTACAGGAATTAAATTTGGATTTGGAAGGCCGCATTGCAATGGGCCCATAGGTTGCAATATAGCGTTCAGAACACGGAGATCCTGTAGGAGGCGCCATTTGCCACTTTTCTTTTTAATTACAAACACTGGTGTGTTATATGGGCTGGTAGATGGTTCAATATGACCTTCTGCCAATTGCTGTTGAACGAGAGTGTGAAGTGCATTTAATTTTTCTTTTGTAAGAGGCCATTGATCAATCCAAACAGGAATATTTGATTTAAGAGTGAGAAAAAGAGGAGAAATAGCCATAATTCAAGGTATGTAGAGAGAAGTGTGGAGTTGAGATAGCAAGTCACGGCCCCACAAATTGCAATGTAATGGAAGGACAAAGGGTTTAAGATAAGCAGTCACAGAGGAATGAGGCGTAGAGGCAGTAAGCCAAAGTGAGCTAACCTTTGCTGCCTGTGCTCCACCGACGCCTTGTACTGAAGTTGTTTCAGCAAGGGGCCAAGAGGATGGCCACTCAGAGGATCGAATGACAGAGATGTCAGCTCCGGTGTCAATCAGGCCAGCAAAAGATTGGCCATTCAGCAATATGGTTAACATAGGTTTGGAGGCTTGAACAGATTGCTGTAGAGCAAACAAAGAAGGGGGTTCAGGAGACGGAAGAAGAATGAGAGTAGCCACAATCGTTCCCGCTTTCAGGGAAAAGCACCGGTCGCCAATGGCAGCGAGAGAGAGATTTTTCAGAGAAGAGGAGTCGTACAAAAAGGGTGCAGCGACTACGCCTTCAATGATAAGGGAGGAGTTAGGTATGAGCAAAACAGGCAAGGAAGGCGGAAGTGGCTTCAGAACAGTGATAGAAAGAGGGAGAGTGAAGACCGAACCAGGATCATCATAAACGATGTCCTCTGTCAGCTGTACAGGGAAAGAAGTAGGTTGTAAAAAGGAAAGAGAAGAGGAAAGAGAAGCTTCAGCCTTTGTAGCGGGGTTAGCTGAAGACCCCATGCCTAGTTTTCCGATTGCTGAGCAGGAGGAGGGTTAGAACGACATTGGGAAGCCCAATGAAAACCTTTTCTGCAACGAGGGCAAACAGTTTTTGGCTTGGCAGCATAGGGTGCAGTACCCCGAGACTGGCCACGAGGCGTTCCAGAGCGGTTTGCAAACGGTTAACGAATGAAGAGTAAGACTCGTCAACCTCCTGCACTACCTTCAAAAAGGTGTGTGTGGATTTAGAGTCTGAGTCATCCACACGTTTCAGGGCATTCATTGCACAAAGATGAATGATTGCAAAGGCACGGCGAGGGCAAGTTTGTTGCTGAATCAGGGTGGAGTATAATCCGGTTCCCTTTAAGTGATCAGCAATGACCAGATGAGGGAGGCCTCGTCTTATTTCAGCATCTACTAATTTTTCATATTCAGACTGCCAAACAACATACTGGGCAGGAGTCATAAGCATAGAAAACAACATCTTCCAATCATATAACAGCATTACAGTGTTAGCAGACACGAGAGAATCAAGCATGCCACGAGTGTAAGTGGATTGCAGTCCATACATATTTACAGCCTCTTTTAAATTTTTCAACACTCTTAGCTCTATGTTGGCATGAACGTGAGCGCCAGGGGCTCCCGGAACAAGAGTCATAGGGTAAGCAGAAGGTATATCACAAGATGCTAAGGTGAAGGAAGGAGAAGCCAGGATAGCAGTAATATTTCCCCCCGAGGGATGTGTAGGAATGTGTAGGAGAATCAGTAGGAATAGGAGAGACAGAAGGAGAGGAGGGCTGCAGATGATTGTGCGGAGTGTCAGAGTGAAAAGGAGGGGCATAGGCAAGCTGAGGAATATCATCCGAAGAGGCAACAGATTGGTAAGGTGGGGGAGAAGAATCAAAGTGAACAGCAGGAGGCTTAACAGTTTTAGAGGCAAGAGATAAAGACTCGGGGAGAGTGGTGGAGGGGTAAATAGTATTGAGCGCAGCCATTATCGCACGCCAGGACATAAGAATGTCCGGTGGAGCTCTGGGGACATCATACAGATATTTTCCCAAGCGTTCCCACGAAGTGCGATGCAGCGTGCCCTCAGCCGGATAAGCAGGACAGTGCTGGTCCACATAAAGCAAGAAGGAGGTGATAGATTTTCTAGACAAGGTATATACAGTGGTGCCGTTAATTTTCTGCAAACAATTAGCCTTCTTCACTAAGTGGTAAAGTTCGTCCCTATGAACTGACGAAACTTTGGAGAGTGAGGAGCCCATTACTTACGATTATACAGAGCCTTTGCCAGGTGCATAGCAACGGGAGTGAAGGCAGCACACCTCTAGACAGAAGTCACGCCGTGGAGCTGAAGAAGGGAGAGATCCCGGACGAGCCCCCAGTTGTCGCGTTGTCGCGGTTTGCTCGTTGTCCTTAGGTTCTCTGATCAGCCCGTAGAGCCCCGCAGGGGTGAAATTTAGAGGGACCCTCGCGAGGGTGAGTACTTAAGTACTAGAATCAATAATTGACACAGACACCATAGTTTCTCAAGGTGAGAGAGCACGTTGTGCCCGGAGTAGATGAAGAAATCCCCCGATTGCAACGCACCACCCTCTTTTATTTTGCAGTTTTATCAGGGCGGGGGGAGCGAGACATATGTGAAGAGGAGCAAGGAAGTATAATTCTAATGGCGCCATGGCAGGATGCGACCACTGTTGTGTGCTAAGATAGAGTGATTATCTATTAACAAGATTTTTGTAGTCAGCTAGTTTCTGTAACTATTTGCCTACGTGTCGTGCCAAGCTGAGTTTATCATGCAATTCCTAACTTGAGAAGGTCATTCTTAGGGCCTTAGGTCAAGAGGACTCTTGAGGTTTACTACACAAACTCAAGGTTAACCATACCAAACTTGATTGCAGAAAATACGACTTCAGTAACAGAGTGGTCAATGTCTGGAATACTCTACTTGACTCTGTGGTTTCTTCCCAAACCCCAAAAACTGCATTTAAAAAAAAAAACTATTGAAAAACTAATTTGAATATCAAGCCAAATCCTTTATAAAATGGATAGAAAAAGTTACTTGAAGCAAGATGAGAGACAAAAGTTACCAAGAAAATTATAGATAAACCAGAATAAAATATGAATGTGAATAATATTCCTATATAAAAATACTAGTTAAATTATTAAATTAGTGTAATATTAAATTACAAGAATACTACTCAAAAGCTAAAATATCCTATTTGTTTAGTATCCTCTTTTTAAAAATCCTATCTTGTCCTCTGTACAATATTTCTTTATCTTACAAATTATTAAACAGAATTTTGCCATTTGACAAATATTGGAACCATGTTCCTCCATGAATTATTTAATAATACAAAACCAGTGGATTTTTCAAGAAAGTTAGAAACTTAACATGACTTAGTGGATCTTTCTATCAAAAGGACATGTGGCGTAATCTCCACCATTCTTGTTACAAAAGAGGGAGAATCTTGAAATGTCCTTGAGTCCAGCTGAGAGAAGGACTTCATACGACCAGGGTGTCAAACTCGATTTCATTGATGGCCACATCAGGATTGTGTTTGATTTTGCGGCGCTGGGGTATGCGTGGCCGGGGTGTGTGTGGACAGCTCAATGTCACTCATGTTGGGGACACCTGTGGTGGCCCGACCACTCTGCCAAAGAAAATGGGCTCCCAAGCTCTATTTTCAGCTGCAGCAGCCTCCTGCAACACTCTGCCAGTGAAAACAGAGCTCGGAAGAACTGCACACTGCCCTCGTGGGCTCCATTTTTGGCTGCAATGGCCTTCTGCAATCCTCTGCTAACAAAAATGGAGCTTGGGAGTGCCACGTGCGGTTCTCCCGATCTTCATATTTGCTGGCAAAGGCACTGCTGGCCAGTTTTTTGCTGTTTCCAGGGTGGTCCCATGGGCCAGATTTAAGCACCTTGCTGGCCAGATCCAGCCCACGGGCCTTGAGTATGACACCCCTAGCATAAGATGCAAAGTAAACATTATGGTGCTTCAAAAGGCAGAATTGCTCTAAGAAGGTCACCAGTTCAAACCCTTGCATCTCTAAGAAAAAAGTCAGGTAGCAGGTGACAAAAATAGATATCTTTCAACCTAGACTTTTGACAATTGTTGCCAGTCAGAGTGGACAACTCTCAGTTGATGTACAATAGGGCAAAACATTCTAAAGATATAATAATTATTTGGTTCAAATATCCCAGGATGGAGTCAAAGAACTCATAAGCGAATGACAATGATGTCGTTTGGGCAAATTCTTAGCCTTGTATTACTTATTAGGCTAGTGTAGTGACTACAGAGATCAGAACAGGTGATGTCCAGGATCTTTCTTCAGCCATAGGAAATCCTTGGATGACTTTGGCTCTGTAACTCTTTCTCAGCCCAATCTCCAACATGGGGTTGCTATGATGGAGCTTACTGTAAAGAAAGATTTCCATGTAAGCTGTCTTCACTTTTTTGACGAAAGGTAGGATGTAAATCTAACAAATTAAAAAAAATAGTGTAGTTATTGTCATTCAAATATGCATTTTTAAAACAGAAAAGCAAATACAGAAATTTGGAGAAGAGGATATCTGATTGTTGGTTCCAATATAGGAAAATATTTTTAGCTCAGGGTTGAAATGAGGGGCCTTTAGTGCTTTCAAGCTTGCTTGTTTTCTTGCAGATGTTTCATTAAACCAAACTTGGTAACATCATCAGTGCCAGAAATATTATGGATTTCTGGTTCATATAAGTTACAGAGATACTGTAAGCCAGTTACCACATTGGGACATTATGTGCATGCTTGTCTTAAACATGTTTTTTTCATTCATTTATCACCAAAGATAAAATACAAAACAAAAAAAGAAAAACCAGACTAACAAACATCCAACACTAAGAACAAGAACAAAAAAGAAAGTATGTGTACAACATTTTAAAAAAGCAAATATTAAATATATCTAACATTTAAAAAACCCACCCTAGCTGAATTCAGAAAGAAACATCAAAAATCCAATATATTCCCCTCTCCTTACAATAATGGGTCCAGAAATAGTTATAAGCTTTCTCTGTCTGTATTTAACAAAATTGCTATATTATATAGAGAAATATTCCTGATATAGGAATCTATCAAATCAACCCAAGATCTGCTTTGTGTGTGTGTGTGTGTGTGTGTACGTGTGTGTGTACGTACACGAACAGATCTTGGGTTGATTCGATATATCAATGTATCAATATATCAAATCAACCCAATATATCAATGTTGACTATATTATATAGACAACAGGTTATCCTGAAGTTAAAACTAATCTTCAAATCCCTCTGTTAACTATCTGTCGTTCTATTTAACATGTTGAAAATCCTCAAATGGTTTCCAATCTCTTATAAAGTTGTCTAATCCATTGAGGAGTAACTGTTGCCATCTCTGCTAATTCAGTCAATTTTATAATCCACTCTTTGACAGTCGGTATCCTGTTTTCCTTCCAATGCATAGCACAATCAAACCCTGCAGCGATCACCCTGTGATGCTTGTGTATTCTGATAAATGCTAAGGATGTTTGAGCATTCTGGATACATAGGCGTGAAATTATGTATTATTGTATTCAAGTACATTAATTAGCTGATTGTTTTTTTCCCCATGCCTTGAAATTGCTTCAGTAAAAAGAAAATCAAAACCAAAGATTCTCATATTTTTTATGACTTCTGCTAGGCACTCACAGTTTAAATCTCAACTGACAACAAGTAGATATAGAATGGTTTTCCATTCTTGAATTCTGTATAACTTCCAGAGGTCCAAAACCTGTTGATGTTTGTTGGACACATTCTATTTTCACCACAGCAAAAAAACTGGTTAACAAAGAGTCTTCTGGAACAGACATAAAGGGGTAAAAATAGCACAATTGCTAAATCTTTGTTATTCACTTTCAAACTGACTCAGGACTAAAGCGAATAGAATTATAAGGAAAAGGGCTTTTCCTTTCATTGCTACTGTAATTTGGCAGGAAACAATACAGGTATTAAATTTGCTATCCTCATTGCCAAACCCTAATTTAGTTTCAACTGCTTCTGTTTTCAGCCACTGCATTTATATAACTTGCTTCCAAGATAATGGAGGAAAAGGGTGAATAGATGTTATATATGAGCAGTAGTGGCACAGTGGTGAAAGTGCAGTACTGCAGGCTACTTTTGCTGACTGCCGGCTGCCTGCGATTTGGCAGTTTGAATCCCATCAGGCTCAAGGTTGACTCAATCTTCCATCCTTCTGAGATGGGTAAAATGAGGACCCAAATTGTTGACCCAAGTTGCTCATTCCATAAACTGCATAGAGAGGGCTCTAGAACACTGTGAAGCAGTATGTAAGTCTAAGTGCTATTGCTGCTATTGCTATACACCTTGAGGCTGCATTAGATGATTTTAAAATAAGGGATATTTTAACACCGGTGCAGATAAAGATGATGTAAGGTTGCCTTATTCATGAGCTTTGAACGAGATCAAAGCCATGTCATGTGACATGGGGGGGAAATAACCCATGGCAGAAAAAAATAAGCAACTTCAGTGCTGCAGTCAGATGAAAATAGAAAAGTCTGAAGCTTAGTACATTTTGGAACAGATTTATAGAGCCCTCTGAAAATAATCTGGAGAAATATATTTTGCTGTATGCAGGACTAAACATGCAGCTCCTGTGGACATCGTAACTATTTAAAGCAGTTGCATCTTTTTTTCCCCTAAGATCCCATGGCTGCCCTTTGCAGCTGCCCAGTGATGATGAAAAGAAGCACTAGGGGTGACCTGATAGCAGTGTTCCAATATCTCAGGAGCTGCCACAAAGAAGAGGGAGTCAAGCTATTCTGTAAAGCATCTGAGGGAACAAGAAGCAATGGGTGGAAACTAATCAAAGAGAAAAGCAACCTACAGTTAGAACAATTAATCAGTGGAACAACTTGCCTCCAGATGTTGTAAATGCTCCAACACTGGAAGTTTTTAAGAAGAGATTAAATAACCATTTGTCTGAAGTGGTGTAGGGTTTCCTGCCTAAGCAGGGGGTTGGACTAGAAGACCTCCAAGGTTCCTTCCAACTATGTTTATTCTATTCTATTCTATTCTATTCTATTCTATTCTATTCTATTCTATTCTATTCTATTCTACTCTGCTCTATTCTAAAGTGATCTCAAATAAAGGCACATTCTTTTGAAAGTCAAACATGGTGCTATATTAAAGCTTTCTTTAAAAAGAGTGTTTTGCAGCACTCTTTTGGGTGTTCAAGGTGTTCAAGGAAGTGGTCTGAGTATTTCTGGAAAGTGGGAATCCAACTGAGGAAGACCAACTGATTGCTTCATTCTCAGTGACTTCTGGAGAGGCATAGAATCCACTGTTACTGAGTGAAGCAAAGTGATGCAAGTCTGCCTCCACAGAGAAAATCAGAGTATTGCTTGATGAGTGTTGCTTTTTGAAGGTTCCTTTGACTGAAAGACCTAAATTATGTTTCACTTGATAAATGCTGTTATAAAGTTTAATGTAAATAGCCTTTTGGTTTCCTAGGAATTAGTTAATAAGCTTGGATAGGAAATCAATATTTCCAAATCAAAAATGGGCTACAGCAAGCTTCTTGTTTAATTGTCATATCCATACATGGGAAGCAATTTATAGTAAAGCTAATCATTTCAAAACCCTCTTTTAAAAGGGTAGAGATTTATTTCTCAAGTGTATCATTTGGTTGATGCTACCATTTAATACTTCTTAGAGCTTTATCTGAGACTGGCAGATTCCATGCTGAAGTATTGTGCAAAATCTGTCTTTGGTTTTCTGAAATCCTTCTTTCACTAAAGCATCTGGTTTTTCATCTTATTCATAGTGGGATTGGGAATCTCTCTCTCTCTCCCTATCTCCCTCTCCCCACCCCTCCTTCTCTCCCCCCTCTATCTCTCCCCCCCTCTCATTTTTTTGAGAAGCTTACTCATCACTGGAAAGTGACATCGTGTGTTGCTGCTATCATTTGCTTCTTTGTTACTCTGCAATATCTCTGGCTGATGGCCAATTATTTAAGACTCTAATTTTGGACAAGATAAGTGTAGAACAAAATTAATTTGTGCATCTTTTTGGAACCAGAGTTTAAATGGGTGCACATGAGGTAAATACACACAACTGAAGTTAGGGTGAATGATATCAAGATGTTTTGGTTTTTTTTTTTAAATATGTGATAAAAATAATTTCATGGTAAGTTTATAAATATGTGTGAGGTTACGATAAGGCATCGTTTATGCATTCTTGTCAGTTAGTTTGCTTAACAGAATAGAATAGAATAGAATAGAATAGAATAGAATAGAATAGAATACTTTATTGGCCAAGTGTGATTGGACACACAAGGAATTTGTCTTGGTGTAAATACTCTCAGTATATATAAAGAAGGAACATTGTTAAGAATCAAGATTCATAATGTACAACACTTAATGATATAGGGTACAATCAACATCAACTCATACTAGGAAACAGAGGATACAAGCAACAAAGTTATAGTCACAAGTGGGAGGGGATGGGTGATAAGGAGTGATGAGAAGATTAACAGTAATAGTAGTGTACACTTTGTAAATAGTTGAACAGTGTTGAGGGAATTATTTGTTTAGCAGAGTGATGGCTTTCGGGAAAAAACTGTTCTTGTGTCTAGTTGTTCTGGTGTGCAGTGCTCTATAGCATCGTTCTGAGGGAAGGAGTTGAAGCAGTTTATGTCCAGGATGTGAGGGGTCTGTAAATATTTTCACAGCCCTCTTTTTGACTCGTGCAGTATACAGGTCCTCGATTGAAGGCAGGTGGGTGGTAATTGTTTTTTCTGCAGTCCTAATTATCCTCTGAAGTCTGTGTCTGTCCTGTTGGGTTGCAGAACCAAACCAGACAGTTATAGAGGTGCAGATGATAGACTCAATAATTCCTCTGTAGAACTGGATCAGCAGCTCCTTGGGCACTTTGAGCTTTCTGAGTTGGCGCAGAAAGAACATTCTTTGTTGTGTTTTTTTGATGATGTTTTTGATGTTAGGTGTCCATTTTAGGTCATGTGATATAGTAGAACCTAGAAATTTGAAGCTCTCTATTGTTGATACTGTGTTGTCTAGTATTGTAAGAGATGGTAGTATGGGAGGGTTTCTTCTAAAGTCTACCACCATTTCTATGGTTTTGAGTGTGTTCAGTTCCAGATTGTTCCGGTTACACCATGAGGCAAGTTGCATAACCTCCTGTCTGTATGCAGATTCATCATTGTCTCGAATGAGTCCAATGACTGTTGTGTCATCAGCAAACTTCAGTATTTTAACAGATGGATTATTTGAGATGCAGTCATTGGTATATAGGGAGAAGAGAAGTGGAGATAGCACAGAGCCTTGGGGGCCCCCTGTGCTGATTGTACAGATATCGGATGTGATTTCGCCTAGCTTCACCTGCTGCTTCCTGTCTGTCAGGAAGCTTATGATCCATTTACAAGTGTGTTCAGGTACTGCTAGTTGGTTTAGTTTACTTAGAAGAGTGTCTGGAATGATGGTATTGAATGCTGAACTGAAGTCTACAAAGAGGACCCTTGCATAGGTATTTGGAGTTTCGAGGTGTTGTAGGATGTAGTGCAGAGCCATGTTAACAGCATCATCTGTCGATCTATTTGCTCGGTATGCAAACTGCATGGGATCTAACAGTGGATCCGTGATGGTTTTCAGCTGGGACAGCACAAGCCTTTCAAAGATTTTCATAACTACAGATGTTAGAGCAACTGGTCTATAGTCATTCAGTTCCTTGATGGAGGGCTTCTTTGGCACTGGGATGATGATAGAACATTTGAAGCAGGAAGGAACATAGCACATCTCTAGTGATCTATTGAAGATTCGGGTGAAGGTGGGGGCCAATTGCTCAGCACAAACTTTTAAGCAAGAAGGAGTTATCTTGTCTGGCCCTGGTGCTTTTCCTGGCTTTTCTCTGTGTAATAGATCTAATAATAAAAAATAAATAATAATAAATAATAATAATAATAATAAATGCCATCACCTAGTGCAGGGGTGTCAAATTCAAGGCTCAGGGCAAGGTGCTTAAATCTGGCCCACTGAGGCCCCCTGGAAACAGTGAAAGACTGGCCCACGGTGCCTCTGCCAGTGAAAGCGGAGCTTGTGCATGGTTGCAGGAGGCCATCACAGCCAAAAACCGAGCTCGGGAGCCTGTTTTTGCTGGCAGAGCAATCAGGCCACCATAGTGCCACCGACATGAATGATGTTCAGCTGGCCACTCCCACCCTGGCCATGCTCCCCCACCACCCCAAGGTCAAACACAACCCTGATGCGGCCCTCAATGAAATCGAGTTTGACACCCCTGACCAAGTAGGTCAATGACTACAGAAAGAAAAGCTTTATGTACATTCTGCCTCCCCCTCCCATGATGTTTGGTAGTTTCTATGCAGAATAAACTGTAATTGTATCTGGGAATGGCCTTGGAACAGGAGAAAGAGCCATAGCCACAAACCCAATCTGGCATTATAAATGAAATATGAATGCATAGGAGGGGTGGGGTGGAAGAAAGGTTTCAGATAAGATCCTTCTTAGTTCAGAGGAGAGGGGAGGGGAGGAGAGATTTGTAAGATTCTGTTATTTATTTAATTAAACTTTTATACTGCCCCCCTCTCCCAAGTTGGGACTCGGGGTGGTGTACAGCCTAAATAAAAACAATACAATCAAATAGAAAAAATTAAAATAGATTTAAAAAGATTTAAATTGGTGGCTGAAGTTAAAAATTACGATAGAATAATAAAAGTAGGGTAAAAAGTTAAAAGTTAGAAAAATTAAAAACCCTCCAATGATACTAGGCCAGACCGGCCTGTTGAAAAAGGTGGGTCTTCAATGCACACTGGAAGGTTCGCAGGTCAGTAATGGCTCACATCTCCGGGGGTAATTCATTCCAGAGGGAAGGTGCTCCCGCAGAGAAGGTCCGCACCCTCGGAGCCACCAGCCGGCATCACCCAGCTGACGGCACCCCGAGGAGGCCCACCCTTTGGGAACGCATTGGCCGGCGGGAGGCTGATGATGGCAGCAGGCGGTCCTGTAAGCACCTGGATCCCAAGCCATGGAGCACTTTAAAGGTGAACACCAACACTTTGAATCGCATCTGGAAGGGTACCGGAAGCCAATGCAGCTCGCGCAGGAGCGGTGTAACATGGGAGCTCCGAGAAGCCCCCAGAATCACCCGCGCAGCCGCACTCTACATCAGCTGAAGCCTCCGGATACTCTTCAAGGGGAGCCCATGTAGAGAGCATTGCAATAGTTTAGGTGGGAGATGACGAGGGCAGAAGTGACTGTGCGAAGTGCGTCCCAATCCAGAAAGGGCCACAACTGGTAGATCCGATGGATCTCACAAAAAGCCCCCCCTGGTGACAGCCGTACATCCAGGAGGACACCCAGATTACGTGCCCTCTCCGTGGGGATCAGAATTTCTTCCCCCATGGCCAGCGATGGAGTAAGCTGGCTGTATCTGGGTGCAGGAAACCACAGCCACTCAGTTTGGGTCAGGTTGAGTCGAAGCTCCACATGGCTTCCAGGCACCGGGTCATCACTTCAATGGCTTCGTTGGGGTGGCCTGGGGTAGAAATGTATCACTGAGTGTCATCAGCATACTGATGGAATTCTACCCGAAAACCACAGATAATCTCACCCAGCGGCTTCACATAAATGTTGAACAGCAGGGGCGAGAGCACAGACCCCTGAGGCACCCCACAAAAAAGGGCCTCGGGGCCGACCTCTGCCCCCCTGCCAACACAAATTGCGAGCAGCTGGAGAGGAAGGAGGAGAACCACCATAACACGGTGCCTCCCACTCCCAACCCCTCCAACCGCCACAATAAGATACTGTGGTCAACAATATCAAAAGCCGCTGAGAGATCTAACAGGACCAAGACAGAGGAATAACCCCTGTCCCGGGTCCTACAGAGGTCATCCACCAACACGACCAACGCCGTCTCCGTGCTGTGTCCAGGCCTGAAACCCGATTGGAACGGATCTAGATAAACAGCTTCATCCAGGTGCCGGGGGAGCTGTCGTGCCACCACACTCTCAACAAGTATATGATGTTATCATATACTTACAATAAAGTTAGTATTATTACTCATGATTGGTACTTCTTATTGGAGTACTTCAAAGAACTGACATAAAGTGTACCTGGCTGCATAAATTCCCCTTTAGATTGACCGTCTTGGAGATTCTCAGTCATCCAGGCCATGGTTGTCCCAAAGATGCTTTTTCAAGAGGCAACTGGACTTTCTGATTTTTCTTTGAAGACATTTCACTTCTTATCCAAGAAGCTTTTTCAGTTCTGACTGGGAATGGAAGGATATATACTTCTTGCTCACACCTGGTCATTTGCATTCTTTTAATGAATAGTTAAGGTATCTGGAGACTTATCTGTGTCATCAGGGTCACCTGAGTGGCAAAAATGGGTACGAAGCCTTCTTGGAATTGTTGAAAGGACTGTGTTGCAGATTGGAGATAGATGATGTCGTATCCTTCTCCCTCTGTTAAATTTTGACATAAGATAGCCTCTTTGACCTCTCTTTCAAACCAGAGGTCCTGTCTGTCCAAAATGTGGACTTTGCTGTCTTCAAAAGAGTGGCCTGTGTCTTTTAAATGCAGATTGACTGCTGAAACTAGTCTTAATGTGTTTGTTCTCCTATGTTGTGCCATGCGCTTATGAAGTGGTTGTTTTGTTTCCCCAGATCTGCACATGGCTCGCTGCATTGTACTGCATATGCACATTGCTCAGTTTATGTCTGGGTGTTTTATCTTTGGGGTGGACAAGCTTCTGCTTTAGGCTGACCAGTCTTCGTGTGCATCAGTCAAGGATATACACAGTATGAATGCAAATAACAAAACACATATATGTTGATAATGCAATGTGAACCATATAAGTTATGTATCTGTTTACAATGCTGGGCTGAGTTATGTATATTGTCCATCATAAATGTATCACCACAATTATATTTTTACCTAGAGGAGTTGTGATCCATTAGGATATCATTTTAGAGATATTTACTAACCTATACAGAGAAAGAGAATGATCACGGGTGGATTGTTATTGTTTGGGTTATAAAATTAAAGGACAAAATATCTTTTTATTAAAGAGAAAAATGCAGAGCAAGACAAATATAGATGCTTTTCATTTCACATGACAACATTTGTGGGTGATCTGCCATTCTTTAAGATTATGCTAGCATTTTTACTTATTTTCTTTGCTTAAAGTGACTGACATGCCCCTGGTGGAGACTGACTCTGAGGAGAGGAACAGCAGACAGAGAGTGGAAGTGTGGCTCCTGAGGTTGTGGAGGAGGCTGGGGAAGGGCAGAGGCCAGCTGGGCAGTCAGAGGAGGACCCAGGCCCATCCCCTCTCCATCCTATGGCACGCAGGGAGGAGAGGATAAGGGAGAAACGTGGTCTACTGGGGAGGAGAGGGCCTTGATCCTCTTCATGGACTGCAGCTGTGACAACTAGATAAGAGGACAGACATGCGTACTGGTGAGTGCTGGAAACAAAGCATGGAAATATCTCTAACTCCTCTCTGAGTTTGACATCCTTCCCAACGTGTGTTCTGATATCTGTGGACATCTTCAAGCCTTTATCTTGCCTGATTTGTTTTTTACTCTTTATAATTTAAACAGCATTTCCTCCTTCTTGTAACTGCTTGTGTGGGAGTTTTTTGTCTCCAGTCAAGGAATAAAAGAGGCTTCACCTTTTTTTTGTGTGACTGTGTTTATTTTGTATCCCACCCTGGGTCATCACAGTGACATACAGCTAACAATGCTGGAATATCAGTTTCTCCAGATAAATCTGTTATGCTTTGCTCTGACAAAAACAAACCATGGAGAATGTGCTGAGAATTATGTCTGCTGAAGAGGGACAGTTTCATCTTCTGATAACTTGAGCATAATTCTTGGAATCATGACATTATCATCTTTTAATATACCAATGTTTATGTTTGCTACAATGAGATTCTTGTGGAGTTCTTCCACGATCATCCACATTCCATTGCAAAGCCTAGGAAGATCCAAGTTGCTCATTAAAATAATGGGATCTTCAATTCCAGTTTATGTCATGGCAATCCAGAGAGTTCAACCAAATCAAGAAATGCTATTGGAAAACGAGTAGCATTAATTGACAGCATTGAAGGTGAAGTATTCTTTAATCAATCCAGCAACTAATGCATGCTGAACAGTTATTCAAGTTGCTTGAATGAGTATTCAGTTCCTACTATTAAATCTGGCCAACCATTTGACTGCTGAGTCAGAAAAAAAGATGCTATCATATTTTAAACCAATTTATATTTTATCTCATTGTTAAGAAAAATGAGCCATTGCCATACTACTGTATATATATCGTGGCATCTTGATATTGTTCCATTATATATTATTATATATTATATAGTATTATATATTATATATAATATAATAATATATTTTATATTATATTGACTACATATCAGAGTGGCCAAACAAATGGCAACTTCAGATCTCAACAAATAAATGCTCTGTCCTACATATTGGCAAAAATTCAGAAAATAAAATACAGGCTGAATAGTCAAGAACTTGTTGATGACCCAAACTCTGTCAAGGATCTTGGAGTACTCATCTCAAGTGACCTAAGTCCTAGAGCCCACTGTAACTACATAGCCAAAAAGGTGCTAAGAGTTGTTAACCTAATCTTATGTAGCTTTTTCTCTGGTAATATTACACTAATAACTAGAGCATACAAAACATTTGCTAGACCAATACTTGAATACAGCTCATCAGTCTGGAACCCACATTACATATCTGATATTAACACAGTTGAGAAAGTCCAGAAATATTTTACAAGAAGAATTCTTCACTCCTCTACTCGTTGCAGAATACCTTATGCACCAGACTTGAAATTCTAGACCTAGAAAACCTTGAACTATGCCGCCTTCGGTCTGATCTAAGTATAGTATATAAAATCATACATTGCAATGTCCTACCTGTCAATGAATACTTCAGCTTCAACCATAACAACACAAGAGCAAACAATAGATACAAACTCAAGGTTCATCGCACCAAACTTGATTGCAGGAAATACGATTTGAGCAACAGAGTGGTCAATGTCTGGAATACTCTACCTGACTCTGTGGTTTCTTCCCCAAACCCCAAAAACTTTAACCTTAGACTGTCTACTATTGACCTCACCCCTTTCCTAAGAGGTCTGTAGGGGGCGTGCATAAGTGCACCAATGTGCCTACCGTCCCTGTCCTATTGTTTCTTTTATATTTTATCTTTCTTATATGTATCCATGTATTCATAACTATGTTTTACTTATATCTATTATCTTGTAAGCAATTGACAAATAAATAAATAAAATAAAATAAATATAGCTTGATCCACTAATAAATATTGAAGACAGGATGATGTCCTTTCTAATGTTTCTAAAATCATCTTCACCATCATCCAGTGTAAAATAAAACAGGATGGATAAGGATTATGTTATAGTGACTAATATAGTTGACTGATACCAGTTTCTACTCCATCTGTAGCTAACTCATTTGGTGGGTTTCATCCCAACCTATTTCACAGGGCTGTTGTGAAGAAATATAGGAAGATGGAATATTATGTATGAACCTTAAGTTCCTGAACAAAATGGGATATAGGTACATGTGCAGAAAAGGGGTATATAAAGCAATAAAAATATCCAGGCCTAAAGAAGTTGTTACTTCTTTTAGAGCCACAGAACGAGGCAATTACTTACTGCTGGAGGGGAGAGCAAGGGTTTGCCAGATGGCTGGGAAACTATCACAAAACTTTGAAAATGAAGATCACATTTAGAATAGAATAGAATAACAGAGTTGGAAGGGACCTTGGAGGTCTTCTAGTCCAAATCCCTGCTTAGGCAGGAAACCCTATTCCAGTGATGGATAACCTTTTTGGTGCCAAGTGTCCAAAGCACACATGCACGCACAACCCCAAAATGCAATGTGAGTGTCCCCTGCACATGCATCCCACCCCTACATATGCACCCCACCCCATGTATGCGCCCTGCCCTGTGTATGCACCCCACCCCTGTGCATTCACCCCATCCCACCCCACACATGTGCCCCACCCCTATGTATGTTTCCCATCCCCCACACATGGGCACACATCCCCCACGCATTCACCCCACACCCCTCGCCCATTTTTGGCTCTCAGGGTGATGCAGGAGGCCTACCAGGCCCAAAACGGGGCACACGAACCCCCAAAATGCAATGTTAGTGCCCCCACACATGCACCTCCCTGTACATGTGTGGCAGAGACCCCAAAACCAGCTGGCCACATGTATGGTGGAGCTGGGCTGGGGCAACAGCTGGCTCATAATTAAATGATTATCCACTAGATTGTTCATATTTAAATGGTTGTCCACAAGATCCCTCTCACTGTTACTACTATTGAGCGAGATACCACATATACTTACCTGTGCATTTTGTTTTTCTTACCTAAATATAGAACCTTAGTTTTTTCACCATTGAATTTCATTTTGTTAGATAGTGGCCAATGTTCAAATCTACATGACTGTAGCAGCAGCATAGTAGCCAGCAGCATTGAAGCAGCCACAATTTTCTCAAATTTTACTTCCTTGGGAGTCATAGGTTCTGGATTTTGGATGCATTCTATAAGTTAGTAAATTTGAGATACCTTGAGTTCAAAAATTGTTGCCCCATGACACATGGTTCCACCCTAGTAGAGATCATGAGAATGAGAATTTTAGTAGTATATAGATTATTATAGGTGAAGAGTTTTGGTCCCTAATATGAGTTCCCTAAACTTATCGATTCCCTGTTCAGTTTTAGTTAGTTTTAGTATACCTGCAATTTTAGTTCAGTCTCACACTAGTCACTGGGCCCAACAAGGCAATTTTTGACATTCTAATATACTGGGGAGGGCTAAATTTGTTAGGATTTGAGCTGACAAGAAAAAAACATTAATCTACATATTAATGAGGGAATTGCCTTTCTAATGAAGATGTTTACAGGAGTTCCTAATTTGATGCTAAGAAGCTTTCACAAAAGACTACCCTCTCTGCTCCACCATCAATGCTTCTGATTTAAATACCATTTGGGACTTACCTATCTTATCACATTTTCATTTCATTCTTCTAAGGATTCCTATGTGGCTTTTGTTGTTGTGTTGTTGTTTATTTAAACTCAGAGTTTTGTTTGTGTTTTTTCTTTAACTTGGTGACTCTTTTAATTATTCTTTTACTAGTTACTTTAGCGCGAGAAGAATCTGTGCACATATTTAAATTTCCCCAAAGGGCTTAACTGTGGTTACACTATTACACAGTCATTAAAAGAAAGGAACTGAACAGCAAATTCAGTCCCAAAGAACTGGGATGGAAATTTGAATTGCATCACTGATCTCTAGTTAATCAATCTCAGTCTAAAAAGGTGCTTTACAGTATATGTTCTGTCCAGTCTGAAGAACATTATAGGGTTAACATCTGAAGACCTTATAAAAGAAGCATTTTACCTTACACAAATGTAATTTTATGAACTAAAGAGAGAGGTAATATATTTAAACTTTCAATGTTATCATATCAAATAATTATTATACTTAATGCCGCATATGTTTGTAATCATTTTTTGAAATACGTTTCTGTATCTCTCTTTAAAATGACTCATGTCTTATTTTATTCATTTTGACTGTATTTGATTTTTTGTAATAAATAACTAATTCATAACCATTTTAGCCCACTGAATCATACATTTTTCACTTCTTCTATTTCAAATTTCAATAAAAATGGTTTAGGATTATATATTGTACATAATTCTGTTTCACACTCAATCTTATAATGTACAAAACCATAAATTATTTTGTCTACTTTACATCTTTTTAATATTTGTAAATAAGAGAACTATTGACAATTATATCTCACTGCCACAAGGTCTTCTCTTGATTTTATTTTACATTCCGCTCAACAAAAATCTACTATCTCACAATAAGTTAGCCTATTAGTGTTTGCCTATTATTTCTCATTTATAAAATGCTTCTTATGCTGATACCCAAAAGGTGTTTTCCATCATAACCTGCATTTGTATTTATTCCATATTTTCAATATGACAGATCTGTCTTTATTGCACTACAAATATCCATGCCACCCAAATCTCAGGTCATGTTCTTCTCACTCCAGAAGCTTTTTATTTCTCAGCAACACCCACTCTTTCCATTGTGGGAAGGAAAATCCATCTGGTTCAGTTCCAGGCTGGGAGCAAGATACTGGAAACAACATGGAGGCTGATTGGACAGAAAGTTTAATGATGAACAGAACCAAGAGCAGTCCCGGGTCAGCTGACAAAATGGAGTTGATGACATGGATTTTTATAAGTTTCAGAAATGCTGCTAGTGGGATTGTATAACGTCTGAAATGTATTTAGGAGATTGTGCAATGTAGTGAGCTCTATGTCTTCTGCTAAATGGTAGTGGGTTATGTTCTGACCCAGTCTTAGCAGAAGCAAGAAACAGACTCCTTGTCATAAAAACCCCCTCTTTATTTATCTCTTGTGAATTAATTGTATTTACCCACAGAAAAGTCTAGGCAGAGGTGGTATTCAGCAGGTTCTGACTAGTTCTGGAGAACCGCTAGTGGAAATTTTGAGTAGTTTGGAGAACTGGCAAATACCAACTCTGACTGGCCCCGCCCCCATCTATTCTCTGCCTCTCGAGTCCCAGCTGATTGGCAGAGTCTTCTTTGGTTGCCCTGCACAGGAGAACAGAGCTGGAAAGCAGGTTAGCAGGGTGGGGAGGGAATGGGGATTCTGCAGTATCCTTCCCCCTGCCATGCCCACCAAGCCACATCCACAGAACCGGTACTAAAAATTTTTGAATCCCACCACCGAGTCTAGGCAATAGTCCTTCAAAGAGTTAACAGCAATAACAGATGTTATCAGTTCCTTGTGATAATTACAAGGCCAAGAGCTCCCTGCCGAAAGGCTGCAAATTAAATTCTGGCAAACAGTCTCTGTGACACGAAACACAATAAGCCAAATCTTCAGAAAGACAAACTGCTGTGTCCTTTGACAACCACTACACTTTCTTTCTATTTATTCCCCTCAACATCCACATGTGCTTTGCTTCCCAAGTTGATTCCCTGACTTCCATTGTTCTTTTCTCCTGCTCTGTGCATACGTGTATCTGGAACAGGCCCCAACTGTTCTTCCTCCTCACTTATATCAGCCTCCGAAGGCAGCTGCCTCTCTGGTGGGTGGCAAATGTCGAAGGCCTGGCTTTATCTCTGCTTCTGACACAGAATATCCATCAGAGCCTTTCCCAGACTCCAGGATTGGCCCAAGTTCTTTCCCAACCTCCTCCTCATCCAATTCTACCACCAGCTCCACTGGCAGCTGGAGGGCCACAACAGGTTAATCCTATTATATCCTGAAGGATCATGTTACATTCTTCTTAATCCCATCACCCTGAAGCTGAAGGTGTTTTGTTTTGTATATAGGCTGGCCCAATCTTTCTTAATGGACACAAAATATCTGCTGAGGGGAGAGATATTAAAAAAGACTGAGTCTGCTTTTTGTCTTTAAAACTATGTTTGTCCATTTGTCTCTTTGGGGAAATATAATATTCTGCCTTTTTAATATTTCCCAAAATATTTCATTCTTCTAGGAGTGGGTAGGCTGCCCATACCTTGAAACCAAGTAGCAAGCTACAAAATACCCTTTCAAATAAGGTAAACCCATGCCTCCTGTTTCCATTGCATGGAAAGCTTATATTTAAGTTGTGTTCCCCCGCCCTCCCGCTACACAAATTTAGACATATCCTTCTTCTGCTGTTTAAATAGTGTATCAGTTGTCAAAACAGGTACCAGTATTACCGAGCTGGGAGAGAGAGAGAGGGAAGGAGGGAGGGAAAGAGAGAAAGGGGAAGGACACAGTGTGTAATTCAGTCTTGTTCCTTTTTAGTATCTCACTAGGTTTTCTTAAATCTCCATTAACAATTATTTGTGCTTTCTATGAAGTGCAAATTGATCTTACCCATTTTATAAAGCTCTCTCCAAAATTCGAATCTTGCAAGCCCTTGAATAAGAAAACCCAGTTCAAATTGTCAAAGGCCTTCTCAATATCTAAGAAAATCAATGCAGCTCATTTTTCATTATGTTGTTCCAAACATTCCAAAATGTTCAACACATTTCTAATGTTGTCATTCACCTGTCTTTTAGGTAAGAACTCACATTGATCCCCATGAGTAAATTCTTGCAAAATTATAAAAGTATATTTGTTCTTGAAAAGTATTTATATGTTTCAAAAAAAATAAATATATTCTCTTGAAGTTCCACTTTTCTGCATCAATTTATCAAAAAGATCTAAAACCTTATGCATCAAATAAAATATTTGGTAATTTGCTTTGAGTGACTTTAATATTTTTCTTAGAATTTCTGTCCAGTTGCAAAGAAGTCACTCCATTCCAATTCCCGAGCATGCACCAATTTTTATAAGAAAAAACTATAAAACTCTTCATAAGATGTTTATAAAACAATACTCATCTGAGACATAAATTCTTAGTATCAAAGTGTTAATCCCATGTGAATTAGCTCCCACCTCAATCTGCCAGGATCATCAATCAATACAAGTTGTGGTTTTAGTTGTGGAGCTATATACAAAACAACTCCATATGTTCTTCTCCTCTCCTCTCCTCTCCTCTCCTCTCCTCTCCTCTCCTCTCCTCTCCTCTCCTCTTTTTCTTCTTTGTTTTTTCTTCTTTTCTTTTTTTCTTTTTTTACTGAAATAAATTATTTACCAATTTTTTTTATAAATCAAATATTTTATGCCCTTTTTTTGCAATAGATATCTCTTGTAGGCAAATTATTCTTTTTTTTTTTTTTCAAATATTTTCCTTGTCTTTTGAGGAGCATTTGCTCCATTTATATTTCACATTAAGCATTTGCAATCCATAATCAAACTAAAAATTTAGAAAAGTCAATGCTTGCGATGCATAGTTCAGTATCACTCCTTTTAGTTTCCTGTTGCACTTCTTGGTGTTGTTTTTTTTTTTGATAGTCTTTTCTGATATCTCCATTGGGCTCTCTTTCAATTCTTCTTTGATTTTTTTTTTTGGGGGGGGGAAATTCCTTCATCTTTGCCAAGTTGCTGAAACATTTTCTGACATATAAGTCTGGTATAATTCTTCTCTCTGCAGGTCACTTTAATAATCCTGTTCTTCACTCTTGCTACTTTTCTGGTTATAGGCTATGATGATATAATTATGATTTTCTAATCATTCAACCATTATTGAATACCATTCAACCATATCATTCATTATGATATTATAATGCAAAAATGAATTCCTACAAAGGACCAGTTAATTTGTCTAATTTAATTTCAGTTTGTTGAAAAGCACTTTCATGAAAAAAAAAAAACCTTTCAAAATAACTGTCCCCTTTATCCATTTTAAACTTCTTTATATCCCTTTTTCTAGTAATTTCAAGGATGGGAAATTACAGTCAGAGGCAGCACAGTAGGAGTGCAGACAAGTAAATGTAAGATAGAAGAGGCCATGGGAAGAAGAACTAGAGATTAAGAGAACACTCAATATTCCATTTTATCCCTAATCATAGAACATATTTAAGACCATAGAACATATTTAAGACCATAGAACATATTTAAGACCATAGAACATATTTAAGACCAGATCAAAAGGCAGTTTCTCACATTTTAGGAAATAGGAAAGAATGAGGAGCATGGAAAAAGAAAGGAAAAGACAAGAAATGTTCTCATTCATCATTTCAATACCTTAAAGCCAACAAAGTAGAGCAGGAGTGTCAAACTCAAGGCCTGCGGGCTGGATCTGGTTAGTGGGGTTCTTAGATCTGGCCTAGAAATGGGGCCGGCCTAGAAACAGAAAAGGACTGATCCACAGTGCTTCTGCCAGTGAAAACATAACTCTGTTTTCACTGGAAGAGGGTTGCAGGAGGCCAGCGCAGCTGAAAACAAAGCTTGAGAGGTCGTTTTCACTGGCAGAGCCCTCAGGCCACCACAGGTGCCTCCAACATGGCTGATGTCAAGCTGGCCACACCTACCCTGACCACTCCCACTTCACCACTACCCCTGAGGTCAAACACAACTGTGATGTGGCCCTCAATGAAATTGAGTTTGATATCCCTGGAGTAGAGGAAATCCTGATTAATGGTTAAATTGGTTTGAAATGATGGAAGTGTAGATTGCAGTGTATAAAAATCTGATTTAACTATATGGAGAATTATTCTGCAAAATGCAGTTTCCAGAATTTTCAAATGATAGCCCAAAATGTTTCGAAACTGTTGTCAAAATGCATCTTGAGACTACAAGTCTGGGGAGGTTATTCTTTGGGCCCTGACAGAAAACAATGCTGAGTGAGGCAGATTTTTGTTTCATAACATTTTGAAAATGATGTTTCAACAGGAAAAAAAGGAACAGGTTATTTTGTTTTCACAGCCTTAAATAATTTTTACTCTACTTCTGAGTTTTTCTGTAATGCTACATAATTATTTTCTTGATTGCTTACTTAAGAAACTTGTCACTGCTTGGAATATAACAAATATTCCCACAGGCAATAGGATTAAGCCTGAAGTGATTTTCTTTGTTTTTACACATAACTTTTTTATTTCTATATTCATCAAACATTTGTTCAATTCAGAACAAAAAATGAAAGCAACAATGAGGAATGTAAGCTCTGGATCAAAACAATTGTCGTTTTGATCCAGCCTATTATTTTGTGGACTTCTTTAGACAAATGGTCATGAGTCCATTTAATAATTTCTCTTTATTGTAAGAGTAAATCTTCTCTCAAGAAAAAAAAAGAGCCTGAATCTTATTTTATAAAAAAATTCTGGATCTCCCCAATGTCCTTCAAATGTAGAAAGGAGATTATTTGCTAAGAATCAGCCAGATGTAGATGATCTGGATTGGTAAACAATGTGTGAACAAAAATTATCACACCTCAAAGAGCTGATGAGAACAAATCAAAGCTTCCAGTTCTTGTCAGAATCTAGCTTAATTATAAGGGGACACTCAAGAAGCCTTTACCTAGTCATAAGCAGCCAAGCAAATTGCAAACCTCTTCTATCTAGACGATTCTAGAAAACTCTTTCACTCTTCGAGAATGGAAATGAATACTTGTTGATAGGCAAGTGTAGAGTATGAAAAGTCACAATGAAAAATATGAAAATTCAGATATACTTTAATAATTTGAAAAACAATAAACTGGAATGGAGGAGTGGTAAATATATACTTTTTAAAACAGGGTTTCATACAAGCTTATAATGGAATTCAACTATCACAAGTTTTCTATCCTTGGTAATTGAATGTATTGCTATTTATAGTTGTGACTTATATCCTAACTCCAGTTATCACTCATTTATTCCTGGCTTAGATATTCAGATACCTTATGAACACTTAATATCACTTGCTGTCCAAATTTCAGGAGCGTCTCTAATCCTTCAGCAGATCCATACAGTATCCAACAGAAAATTCATCTGAAATCAGATTGAATGGAAGAGGGCTCTCAGAGACCTTGGTTACAAATTCTTTTAGTTAATGTGCAATCAAGACTGGAAAATCAGTCACAAATCTTGTTCCTGTAATTGTGATGTCTTTATTCTTGAAGTTTCATACTGCTTTTCTAAATATATCTTCGAATGTTGATTGATTTAGCTGTTTCTTTTTCCATGCGAGCTTCTGTAAAAAAAAAAAAAGAAATGAAATAAAAACCTTGGTTTATACTTTTGATTTATCTCTTTACTTTCTTATTTGACCTGTTCAGTTCATGAGATCTCCAGGGTTTAAATCTAGTTGTATTATGGAGTTCAGAAATACAAAAATAACAATGGCAATATTCATGAACATTTAGCTTTCTTGACCTAGTTAGCTCCATGTGCATTCACTAATACATCTGTTTTATTTCATTTTATGAGATAATAAAACTATGGCAAAAACTATCAATCCTTTTTGACCTTATTTAGTTTTCACAAACTTATACATTTTTGTTTGGGTTTTCATATATTTTTCAAGATGAAATTTGTAATACAAAATGCAGAAGACTGTGAGGGGGACAGAAAGTATCATTAATGTGTCATAACTAACCATGGGGCATGTGATTGACTATATCCCATTGAAAGGGACAAATGAACAACCCTGAGCCAAATCTTGCAAAACATTTTCCAGATTCTTGCATTAATTACCCATTGATTACTTGATTGATTCATTCACATTGTTTATCCCTACTTCAATCCAGAAGGATTCCAGACACAAACAAGCATAAAAAAGTTAACAGGATTACAATAAGGTGGAAGACAACAAATAGATCCACAAAGAAAGGTTAATCATGAAAGGTTCATCAGCTTTTCATTAGCAAAAGCAATTAATGATTTCAAGTAAGGCACATTTCAAAGCATTTTTTTCTAATGCTGACAACATACCAATGCATTAAAAAAACCCTCAGTATCAAGAAATTATAGGGAGTCCAATTCAGTTCCTTTCTAGATGAATACAGAAGTATCTGCGAAGAAAACATGCAGTCTTTTTTAGAAAAACATCAGCTTAGCATGGAAAGATAGGAGGGGGTGAGGAAGAAACTCAAGGTTGTCTTATCTTGAGTCTCTTGGGTATAAGAGGGAGGGAACCTTATTCGTGGTATCTAGCAGTTGCTTAGCCTCTAGCAAGCTTATTTTTATTTTGCATTTCCTCCCATCCTCATACACAGTTTTATTGACAGACTGCATTCATTAAATCAGAATTAAGTCCAGAAATTCTCTTGTACCAGAAAGCACCCAACTGAATGTTCATCGGAAAAAAGAATTACAATTAAATAAATAAATTGGGGAGCTATTGGAAGTATGGGGCTGCATCTTTTTAGAATAAGATTTCTTGTGAAAACAGGGCACATTAATAACTCCATGGTTTCTCTGACATATAAATAATCCCAATAACAAGAACCCAAAAAATGACTGGAGAAGAAGCAGGGGGTAGAGGTAGATGGGGAGAAGTCCAAAAAATTAAATGCAAGCCTCAGGGAGCTCCATGTGCAGTAATGGAGTTGGAAAAGGGGTGGGAACGCAGAGGAGCAAATAACTTAAACTGTGGGTTGTTATTTTGCAAGTTAATAAATGGAGAGGGTGGCAACAGAGGAGTCAAAGGGAAAACAGTCTTGCATCTTCAGGCTTTGCAATCTATCCTTTTCCAATCAGACAACATCTCACTCCTCAGAAGAAGCATTTCATAGAATTGCATTTTTGCAGGTGGTGGGGAAATAACAATTTCCACAATGCATCACAGACTCATGAACAAGTATTTTTGAAATTGCCAAATATCAGCTTGGTGAAATGTTCATATGAGGTTACAGATACTGGGTTTTGACCCAGTATCTCTAGCCACACATTGAAGTTAATTTAAAATATTTTCTTTCATTTTACTCTATTGAAGAAATCAATCCACAGTTCTCACTTAAGGTACAAATCACCAGGCACAAATTGTCCTACTTTGGACAACATACCTGTATGTGAAGCCCAGCTTTCTTGAAAAGACTGAAATGCTGGGAAAGATGGAGGGAAAGAGAAGATGATGACCAGCAGCAAAGTGATAGACCTGTTATGGTGTAGATCAGAGGTCTCTAAACTTGGCAACTTTAAGACTTATGGACTTCAACTCCCAGAATTCCTCAGCCAGTTCTAAAAACATATCCATTACTTTCAAACTTGATTTCAATTTTAGAAGGTCAATTTTGCTCCAGTGAAGGAATTTTCAGGGCTACCCACAAAGATTAACAAAATTTCTCATAGAATTGCCTTACAATTCTGACATCTTTGTACATTTTGTACATTGTTAAATGCTGAATTGGTCTGCATCTGCCTCTCACTAATGCTGTATATCACTAATAGACAAGGGATCTTTTTCTCCTGGCTAGATAGGTGCGATGATGTGACATTTTAAAAATAATGCATATTTTTATGCAGTTAAATATTTTATATGTGTACATTAATTAGGAGGATGGAACAGAAATAAAAATAGTCATGAATACATATAAAGTTGGCTTGATCCACTTCCCTGGAAAGAAGATCCAGTATACTTTATAGTATATGTGTGACTAGTATTTATTAAATTAATTGCTACCACAAAACAACAAAATAAAATTGACCATATTAGATTTATTCAAATCCTAAATTTTATTTTTTAAATAAGCTGGAATCAGTCAGCCTAGAAAGTTGATGAATAAATAACAATATTCCTTTTACTCTTTTGTACTATATTACTAATCTTTCCTTCCTTCCTTCCTTCCTTCCTTCCTTCCTTCCTTCCTTCCTTCCTTCCTTCCTTCCTTCCTTCCTTCTTTGTTCCTTCCCTCCCTCCCTCCCTTGGATACCCTGCAGCCAAATAATATTTTCCAGTCATCTCAGATATATGTTTTGAACTTTTGATGAAGTTCAGTCCTATGAATTGGAATTTAATTCTAACAAATTTGATTAAAATAAGATTTTGTTGTAACTAACTTTCATCAGATTCTGTTCATTATGTCTGACAGATAGAAATGTAACAATTCTCTGTGGACATTTGATACTAGGAAACTCCAAATTATTCCAACATTTCATTTAAACAAGGACCTTCAGATCAATTTCAAATATTTTACTTTAGATGAAATTCAGTGGAATTTCTAATCTTCCCAAAATTCACTAGAAGCTCAGTTTTTCATCACCTGGTGATTCCAAACTTTTTTTATATTAAAACAATTGTAGGACATGACCAGGCTGATCAAATACTGGAACCATATATGCCTTCAGCTTACAGTTGGTCATGAGGTGATCTACAGTTTGATGTCACCCTGAGGGGAGGATACTACACCCATTTATAGAGAGTCTTGGCGGACACCATGTATGGTGAATCCTATTCAGGATTGTCCATTAGTGATATGGTATTCAAAGCCTGGCATCAGGTTGAGCTGAGAGAGATCAAAGTCACCCAGCTGGCTTTCATGCCTAAGGTGGGAATAGAATTCATGGTCTTTTGCTTTCTAGCCCAGTGCCTTAATAACTAGACCAAACTGGTTCTCAGTTTTTAATGGTGCAATAGGAAAAATCGTGTTTTTGGATGGGGAAACTTCATGAATATTGTACTGTATTTTGTTTTACAGTTAGGTCATGCAAACAGAAAGCTAGTTTAGTGTAGTGGTTAAGGCACCAGAGAAGGAGTCATGAGATGAATATTGTAGTCCCATTTTAGGCATAAGCCAGCTGAGTGACCTTGGGCCACTCATTCTCTTAGCCTAGGAAAGAGGCAAACCACTTCTAAAATACTGCCTTGAAAAGTTCAGGGACTTGTCCAGGTAGTTGTCAGGAGAGTTATATACCAGTGCTTTCCAGTCCTCTCTAAGTAATTTACAAAGTCAGCATATTGCCTCCAACAATGTGGGTCTTCATTTTACCAACCTCAGAAGGATGAAAGGCTGAGTCAACTTTGACCTGGTGAGAATCGAGCTGTTGGCAGTTGGCAGAATTAGCCTGAAATACAGCATTCTAGCCACTGTGCCACCATAGCTCAAAGGTGCATGCACATGTAAACACGCATACACAAACAGACATACAAACATATGAGCATTTGTTTGTGCATTAGATTGGTTTAGACTGAAAAAAAAAATGATATGTTGCCAGCACTCTTTTTTTATACTCTTATTATTTTTATTATAAATAGAAAGAGCAACATATTCAATATCCATATAGACAATGTGTTTGGTTACAATTCCTTTGAACAATACTCAGGATTATAATAGTGATGACATTCTCTAATAATAATCTTATAGTACCAGTGCTTTTCCTTCATAATATTAATACATATTAATTATTAATACTAATTAGAATTAATAATAGCTTACAATAATCAACCATAATGATAAAATTAATCTTTCTGCCTTCAAGATTTTCTTCCTCTGCTTTGCATCTTTTGACTGTCATAAGTAATGGGGGGAGGAGGGGGGACATGGTTATGGAAGCGAGCTGGAGGTGTTACAAAACAGAACTGTATAAGTTGGGGAGGAGATTCTTGCTTAGGCTTCTATCCTATGCTATGTGCAGCTGCAATTCTTTATCAAAATATGTCAAGGTCAACAGACAGAGGCCTCATCACCACTTGAAGATGCCCACATGATGCTATACACAACTTTTAATTGGATGAGCCAATTGAACTATTGGGGGTGGGAACGTTTCCATCACTTTGTATATGTGATTTAAGTGCTCATTTTCTCAGATTCAGAATTCTTTTGTTGCTACCACTTGATTTCCAGTAAAAGATATCTTTTCTCTAACTAATGGAGTCTAAGTATTTCTTTCTTGGATTTTGAATGGAGCACCAGCTGACACTTTCTCTTGTAATTTTAAAAGTTTTAATTCTGTTTCTTTTATTTAACCATCAATAGAAAAAATCCCATATCTAAAAATATTAAGTGCCTTTTCTTTAATTTCCAGTGTTAGTTTATTCATTTCTGCGCATTTATTTCAGATAAAAGACTTTTTTTTATCTTCTCTTCTGTAGGGATCTCCTCGCCCTTCCAATGTTGTGCAAATATGATTCTGGCAGATATTAACCCAAATACACATTCCTTTTACTGTATTTTTCTGGTATAATGCCCAACAGAACTATTTCTGGTTTTAGATCTATATGTTCCTTTATTATTTTTTCTATCCAGGTGTGTATTTTTGTCCAATATTTTTTTTGCTTTTGGATAACATGTGGTAGTACAAATCCAGGATCTGGTTGTACCTCCAACACTTGGTGGACATATCTTTAAACATCCTGGCTAATCTTGCTGGAGGGAAGTGCTATCTATAAAACATTTTGTATAAATTTTCTTTATATGCAGTGGACATTGTTAGTTTATAGTTTCTGTCTCACAACTTTTATCCAATTCTATAGAGTGCCCAAAGTTTTTGGCCCACGCTATCATGGTTTCCTTTACTTGCTTTTTTTCCATTCTAATACTTAATAAATAATTATAGAATTTTTAAATTAGTTTCTCCTCTAGTCCTATTAAAATTTGATCCAGTTCTGTTGGTTCTTTATGAAACCCCATATTTCAGCATCTTTTTGATACCTAGATATTTGTACATATGGCCACTAAATTAAATCTATCCCTTGTCTATTCAATTCCTGCTTACTATTTTCAAATATTGCTTCTCCTTGATTTTTGCCCATACTGAAAACAAAGTGTTTCTAATATAATGTTTTTGAAAATATTTGTGTGTTTTATTTTTCCCATACCATAGGAAGGCATGCTACCCCAGTTACATATCATGTCCCTCCAATATTAATAGTCTATCTCTCAGAGTTATCCATTCTTTTAACCAAGTAAGAGCAGCTGCCTGGTAGTATAATTCCCAGTTTGGCAACCCAAAGCCTTCTCTATTAATAGAGTCTTCTAGTAATTTCAGACTTATTCTTGCCTTTCTATCTTGCTAAATAAATTTTGATACTGTTCTATTTAATTCCTTGAAATATTTCTTTTCTAGTTTTATTGGAATTGTTTAGAATAAGTATTCATTTTGATGTTGGTTATTCTACCTAATAGCGATAGTTGCAGGTTTTTCCAAATCCAATTTAATTTGCTGTATTAATTTTAAATAATTATCTTCTTTTATGGTTACACATCTCACTGAAAGGTAAATTCCTAAATATTTTACTTTTTTTACTATTTGAATGCCTACCTTTTCCATTAAATCTTTTTTCTGTTGTAAGGTTTTGACTAAAATTTTAGTTTTCTCTTTATTTATTTTCAGTCCTGCCACATCACCATAATCTTCTGTTTTCTTTATTAATTTGGGTCCTGTTTCTTGTGGGTCCTCTATAATAAAAACCAAATCATCTGTGAAAGCTTGTAATTTGTATTTTCCTTTTTTATCTCCATGCCTTTTATTTCTATATCTTGGTAGATATTTCTATTTAGCACTTCAAGAGTCAAAAGAAATAGTAAAGCAGACAATGGGCAACCTTGCCTTGTGCCTTTTTTAATATTAATGTTCTCTGTTATGTCCCCATTGACAAACACTTTTACCATCTGCTTAGTGTATATTGCCTTAATCATGTTCATAAAATTTTCCTCAAATTTCATATATTTTAGCTGAAGTGTCATGAATCGCCAATTTACATTATCAAAAACTTTCTGTACATCTAAAAAGAACATCGCCATTTGGTTTCTGGGATGTGCTTCATAATATTCAAATGTATTCAAAATTATTCTCATGTTGTTTGTTAGGCAAAAATCCATTTTGATCTAAATATATAAATTTATTCAGGAATCTCTTCAATCTTTCAGCAATTATTGATGTGTACATTTTGTAGTCCACCTTTAAAAGTGAGATACATCTATAATTTTTAATCTGTGATAGGTCTGCATCTTCTTTTGGTATAAGGATAACGTTTGCTTCCATCCAGGATTTTGGTTTCTTACAGTGGTGGGATTCAAATTTTTTTACTACTGGTTTTGTGAGCATGGCTTGGTGGGCATGGCAGGGGAAGAGTATTGCAAAATCCCATTCCCTCCCCACCCCACTAACCTGCATTCCAGCTCCATTCTCCTGTGCAGGGCAACAAAAGAAGATCCAGCCAATCAGCTGGGACTCAAGAGGCAGAAAATAGATTGGGATGGGGCCAGTGAGAGGTGTATTTGCCAGTCCTCTGAACTATTTATTTATTTATTTATAACATTTATATACCGCCCTTCTCCCTAGGGACTCAGGGTGGTGTACAGCCGAATCAGATCCAGAACAATACAAAAGTTAAAAAGAAATTAAATAATGGCTGTTTAGGTTAAGACAACCCTCCCCCAAAAATTAAAACCCAAGTTAAAACCGAATTAAAACCGAATTAAGGAGACAATTAAAACTATCTTAGCCCAGGCCAGCCTGCTCAAAGAGCCAGGTCTTCAACGCGTGTCTGAAAATTTCAACGCGCACCTCAAAATTTCCTCTACCAATTCTCCAGAACTGGTCAGAACCTGCTGAATACTATCTCTGGTATCTTAGCTTTTAATAGGACTTCATTGTAAACTTCCAGCAGTGACAGGCCCAAGGTATCTTGTAATTGTATATACAATTCCATAGGTAAGCCATCTGGTCCTGGTGTTTTATTCTTCTTCTGTCTCTTAATTGCCTCTGTTAATTCAAACATGGTTATCCTTTCATTTAATGTAGACCTTATTTCTTCCAGGACTTTGGCAACCTTGCCTCTTCCAGGTATCATTTTATTTTGTCCTCTGATATTTCCTCTTGGTCATATAAGTTTTCATAGTAATTCTGAATTATTATTATTTTGTTGTTGTTTTGATGCTGTAGTGTTTCTCATCTATCAAATTTTGTATCAGTTTTTTTCTTTTTTCTTTTAATGTATATGCCAATCATCTTTCTGATTTATTAGTGTTTTCAAAGAAGTTTTGTTTTATACTCTTAATTTTCCATGCCAATTCTTTTTTGAGTAAACTCAATTTGTGATTTATTATTTCCATTTGATTTTCGAGATTCTTTTCTTGTGGCTTTTTCTGTAATTCCGGTTCTAGTCTATTATACTCTCCCTCCAGTGTTTTTTTGATGTTGTTTCTTTTCCTTATTTTTCCTTGATATATAAGTTATAGCTAATCTTCGAAAGTATGCCTTAGCTGTATCCCATACATTTTGTAGTGAGGTCTCTTCCTTTCTATTTTCTTTGAAGAAGAATGTCATTTCTTTTTCTGCTATTTGTATGAATTCTTCGTCTTTTAATATAGATTGATTCAACATTCATCTCACTTTCTTCTTCTATCCTTTTCATTTGATCTTAACTGGGTTGTGGTCTATTTCAATTTCTTCTACATTTCTACTTAATTCTGATAATATCCATGCCATATTTATTCTTGACCAAGATTGATGTCTATTTGAATAGTATGTATCTTGTTTTTCTTGAGATTTCTTTGTCTCCATATGGCTTGAATGCTCACTTCACCCGCCAATTTAAAGAAAGTCTTTGGTAAAGTTTTCCTTGTCTTTTTGTTTGTTTTACTGCTTCTGTAGTCAAACTTTACATCTGTAATTGCATTAAAATCTCCTATTACGCAAATATTTTCATAGTCCAAATCTGCCATTTTCTCATGAAGTTTCCTATAAAATTCTTGCTCATTATTTGGAGTATATATTGCTGTTGAAAGCACCTGTTTGTGGTTTATTATTACTTCCACCATCAATATTCTGCCTTCTTCATCTCCATATATTGTTGCCAGCCCTTTACATTTGTATAAAGGTGATGGCTCTCATTTCTTTTTGCCCACCAAAAGCTTTTTGCCTGTCAGGGACTTTCAGCCACTTACTTCAGCAGTCTCAGTCACAACAAAGTTTACTTCAGTGAATTCTACATAACATTGCAGTATTCATGTGGCTGCACTGTTGATTAATCAACCTGCCTGTACAAATTTATCTTCCATTGTGGACATGATATTTTATCACTACTGGCAGTCAAAAAAAGGAATAAGAGCCAAAATTTGGCTGATTTGTTAAACTTTCATTACATGTCCCTGCTGCATACTCATTTCTTGTTGTAATATTAAAGTTATTCATGCAATTCTGAAACACCAATAGGCATTTCAGCCAGCAATCAGCCCTGTGTAAAAACATCAGGAAAAAAGTATAATCCTTCCTTCCTTCCTTCCTGCCTGCCTGCCTGCCTTCCTTCCTTCCTTCCTTCCTTCCTTCCTTCCTTCCTTCCTTCCTTCCTTCCTTCCTTCCTTCATTCCTTCCCTCCTTCCTTCCATTAAAAATAATAATATGGGAGATACATTGTATTGATTGAAATTAATTAGAGTTTGTTTTGTGTGGAAGTTGGCTAAATGACCCACAGACTTGTTAAAAAGTGAAAAGAATTTGTCTTTTTTTGAGAGAGAGAGGGAGCGAAGGAGAGAGAATGAGCAGAAAGCATTATCAATAGCTAGGTTTTTCTGTTCTTGAGACCAGATATGCACTCCCATTTTTACTTTTGGGAAATTATGATAATGTTTTGAAAGTCATGCCCCTGGCTGTTTTTCTGTTTTTGGCTGGGTAGATAGCAATCAGCATAGCATCAAATCTTGGAGCCCTAAGGTAAAATGCAAGACAGCCACATCTAGTATTAAGCTCACATTTTTTCCTATGACTGGAATATTCCAGTTTTGTTTTCAGTGGAACATGGGATATTTAAGATTTTTTTAAAAAAAAATCTAATGGAACACAGCTGACATAAAACATTTCTGCAAAATATACTCCTTAGGTCCCCCTTTTCTAATCAATATTATCTCTTAAAATTACTTTTTATGGGTAAGCATGGGATAGAAAATACATTTTCATCCAAACAAAACTACCCTATGATGTTACATAAGTAATTCTAGGTATGACAATATTTATCTATTTACTTTCTGCATGTATTCATGAAATTCAAGTATTTGAAAAGAAGAGTCCTGCTGAATATGAGTTTGCATGGTTCTGCAAAAGTAAATATTTTATTTTTTATTTAATTTATTTATTTTTGTCAAGCGATTATAAGATAACAGATATAAGCATAATATAGTTATGAATACATGAAATGGATACATATAAGAAAAATTAAATGAAACAATAGGACTGTCAGCCTTCAAGATTTCTTCCTTTATTTCCTTTTTTCTGCTTTGCATCTTTCGGCTGCCATAAGTAACGGGAGGGGGCAATGGGCTATGATATATTTGGGAAGCGTGCTGGAGTGAGTAGGAACCAAAACTGTATATCTAGGGGAGGGGGAGTCTTACTTAAGTTTCTATTCCTTGCTTTTCTATTCCTTGCTATGCGCAACTGCGATTCTTTATCAAACTATGCCAAGGTCAACGGACAGAGGCCTCATCACCACCTGAAGATGCCCACATGATGTTATGCACCATTTCTCATTGGAGGAGCAATATGGACTGTTGGGGGTGGGAACGTTGCCATCACTTTGTATATGTGTTTTTCGCGCTCATTTCCTCAGATTCAGAATTCTTTTGTTGCTACCACTTTGATTTCCAGTAAAAGATATCTTTACTCTAACAAATGGAGTTTAAGTGTTTCTTTCTTGGACTTTGAAGGGAGCACCAGCTGACAAGGACAGGGACGGTAGGCACATTGATGCATTTATGCATGCCCCCTACAGACCTCTTAGGAAAGGGGTGAGGTCAATAGTAGAAAGTCTAAGGTTAAAATTTTGAGGGTTTGGGGAGGAAACCACAGAGTCAGGTAAAGTATTCCAGACATTGATCACTCTGTTGCTGAACTCGTATTTCCTGCAGTCAAGTTTGGTGCGATTTACCTTGAGATTGTATCTATTGTGTGCTCTTGTATTGTTATGGTTGAAACTGAAGTATTCATTGACAGGTAGGACATTGCAGTATATAATTTTATATACTATACTTAGATCGGACCGAAGGCGGTGTAGTTCTAGGTTTTCTAGGTCTAGAATTTCAAGTCTGATGGCATAAGGTATTCTGCAATGATATTTATATGTATGTATGTATGTATGTGTATATATATATATTTGTTTTCGGAGGTTTTTGCGGGTATTTGTATGTGGATCTTTGGTTCTTCGGGTTTTCTCCCACACACCCCCAGCCAATCAGAACACAGCCAAACCCTCAACCAATCAGAACACAACCAAACCCCCAACCAATGAGAACACCCCCCACCCAATCAGAACACAGCCAAGCCCCCATCCAATCAAGTCACACCCCTACTATTCAAACCAGGGAAGTATTACATGTGAGGCAGAATCCCAGTAAGGGTATGGCTAGCTGAAGAGAGCTAACTAGCTCGAAATAGATCTATCCTAGTCTCCCTTATTTAATTATTTATCAGCTCAAAATCTAACACACATGTAAACAAAAGACAACAAAACAAATAGCTTTCTGTCGGTATGGTCTCTGGTGATGAGCCGAAAGACAGAAAAGAAAGCAGTATGCTTTCTCCCTTAACTGGGGCTTAACAGTGTGTTGTAACACAAAGTATATACTTATTCCCCTGCCTCAGCTGAACAGGATAGAGCCAGTGGTCTAGTGGCAATTACAACTGCCTCACATGTAATACTTCCCTGGTTCGAATCCCAGTAAGGGTATGGCTAGCTGAAGAGAGCTAACTAGCTCGAAATAGATCTATCCTAGTCTCCCTTATTTAATTATTTATCAGCTCAAAACCTTACACACATGTAAACAAAAGACAATGAAACAAATAGCTTTCTGTCGGTATGGTCTCTGGTGATGAGCTGAAAGACAGAAAAGAAAGCAGTATGCTTTCTCCCTTAATTGGGGCTTAACAGGGTGTTGTAACACAAAGTATATATCCCACTAGCCTTTTAAGGTTCTTTGAAGGAAATTGGTGAGTAGAAACACTCTTGTATAAACTGTTTATTGGACATCAGTTCCTCTCCACAATAGGGAGATATTAAAACTGATTTTACATGCTTGCCTAAACAGCAGAATGAAATCACATAGTGAAACAATAAAAGAAAACAATTAACTTCGCTAAATAGCAAACACAAAACTGGCCAAAGAGAAATTTGATTCATTGATTGAATTGCAACATAAGTAGAGAAATTTAAGATTAATTTTATAAGTTAAAAAACTTGGGAGAATTTTTAAAAATGTTGGCAATAGAAAGACAACAGAATTTCCTCCAGGTCTGCTTCTCTAAGGAGGGTATTCCAAAACTGATATCTCTCTCTCTCTCTCTCCTTCCCTCCCCCTATCTCTTCTCTCACTGTCACTCTACTCTCACTCTGTTTGTAAAACTATTTTAGATAAGGGCTATCCCTGCTTCCTGCTACATCTTAGTACTGGTTGTCCTTCAAGTAGAAATTTGAAGATGTTCAAGGCTCAGGTAGGAACAGAAAGAGTTCATTACTCACCACTGCAGTTCCAAATTGTGAAATATTTATAGATTATAGTTATGCTTTGACTGGGCTTAAAAATAAATTTAAAACTTGGAAAGATGAAGTAACATGATGGGACATGAATTCTGGTTTTCCTATTTTGTACTAATTTGTGTTTCTGACTACCTTCAAGAGTTATTCTTACTACATTCTTAGTAATGTTCCAGTAATGTACATAAGAAGTCACCAGGACAAGCGTAATGGGGAAGTAACTGGGATCCCAGCATTAGCTGAGAAAGAACACTTTGTGTCATGGAAGACATATACACTGCTAGTTATGAAGTCAGAGCAACAAGTATTCTTAACTTATGAACTTTTTATTGTTTAAGGCAAGGATTTTCAAAAGCTCTGTCTTGAACGAAGACTAAAATTAACATTCACAAAATGATTGTTGGAATATAACCATCCTGGTTGGGAGGAAGACTCAAATGAAAATTAGCTTGAACTCACTATATAAACACAAGAGGGCTAAGTCTGACCACCTCCAAATGCCTCAGAACATTGGTTCTCAACCTTTTGTTCACCCCAGACTCCCTTTAAATACCTTTTGTGGACATATACCATGGCCATTGGCACCCCCCCCCCCACAAGACTTAACTCAACTTAAATCATAACATTTCTGTAACACTTCATGGACTTCCTTTGAAGATATTGCAGCCCCCCCCCCCCCCAAGGGTCCATGGATCACAGGTTGAGAACTACTGCATTAGAGCCTTATCTGATCATTCCCAGGTGAAAGTTGCCAGTCTGGGTGAATTTCTGTGAAATAGGCAGAAAATAGGCATAAAACATATGAAGAATGGTTGCAGGAATGGGTATGTCTACTTTAATGAAAAAAAGAACTAGGGGAGACATGGTAGCAGTGTTCCAATATCTCAGGGACTGCCACAAAGAAGAGGGAATCAAGCTATTCTCCAATGTACCTGAGGGCAGGACAAGAAGCAATGGGTGGAAACTAATCAAGGAGAGAAGCAACAGTGGAACAACTTGCCTCCAGAAGTTATGAATGCTCCAACACTGGAAATTTTTAAATGTAGGTTAACCATTTGTCTGAAGTGGTATAGGTTTTCTGCCCAGGCAGGGGGTTAGACTAGAAGACCGCCAAGGTCCCTTTCAACTCTGTTATTCTAATTCTAAAGTAGCTAGTTTGAACTTAACATGTGTTGGCTTGGTTGCTCACACCTGACAATTGCAGCAAGAACTGGAATATAAAAGAATTGCTACCAAAAGAAACATCACTTGATTTTATGAGATGGACCTTTATTTTAACAAATCACAGGTTGTTGTTATCATTGCCCACATCAAATAGCAACTGTTTAATTTCTTTTAAGTCCTTACAATTCTTGTCTCATCGTCTGTCTGGAAGCAAGGGATGGAGGAATGAAGAGACTCTGTGACCCACCTAGAGTAATACTGAGACCCATTGATGGCTCCTGATGCATAGCAATAATTATTCAAGGGTATCTCAAATCCATCCAAGACAGATTGCTCCTCCTTCTCCTCCTCCTCTTCTTCATCTTCGTCTTCTAAAGGAGAATATCAGACTGTTGGCTGTGAAGATAGAGGACAGACCTCATTACAGATGCCATTCACATCCCCCCTGCTGATAATTGCTAGAGAGTGCTAGAAGATACCTGTAATCATAAAGTGAATTAAACATATAAATAAGGTTCATGCTGGTAATTGCAAGTGAAATGAAAAGGAGTGAAACAGAAAGCTGAGACAAACAGAAGGAGCTAAATGAGAACTTGATGAAAGACTTTGAAGAATCTCCCATCTTAATTGGTGAATTCTATTCATAGTTATGCATTTGCAGAGAAGAAGTTGACAGGAGGTGGGGAATAAAAGGAATACATTTAAGATTAAACACGCGGGCAGACACACTCAGCTCCAACATTTCTGCCTTGATATCTCTGTTTCTTTTGTTTGGCCCAGATAACTACTGTTATCAAAAACAATTTTCAGTCCTCCAACTTAATTATGTAAGACTTACAGATCTGCAATGCAAACAATGTACCCTTAGCTGAGTATAAGACTCACAAAACTCAGTTGGTCTTACTCATAGTATTGTAGGCAGACATGCATAGCCATGCATGAGATGCATTCTAAGATTGCACTCTTAAATGTACCATCTGGACATGATGGGACTTGTCCTCATAAATAATTATGTAGGGTTGCTTCTACTTCTGATCAGTTGATTTAGTTTAATGTCCAAAATCAACTTGTGACACTATATTTGTCATGACCATCTGGAGAAATTTTAAAAGAAACACTAACTCAGAAAGACTTGGCTTGGTAGAGATGTGTCAGACAATTATACCATAGTGACCATTGAATTTATAATTGATCAAAAAGATATCCACAATTGTAAATCAGCTCCAAATTTATGAGATGACCACTTTGTTTTTTTAAATATTTTACAATGGAGTCCATAAGAAATTATTGGCATCCTTCAATCTCAAAAGACTATGGTATTGTGCTCTGAAAAGAAGTCCTAAAACAGCATCTAGTATGGCTAAAAAGGCCAATTCGAGAGTGGCAATCCCTTCCTCACTGAGGACAGATACAGTCTGTCCCATGTCCAGCCCCTGGATTTCGCTGGTTCCGGGACTGCCTCTGCCTGCCGAATGAGTGTCTCTTCGAATTGGAGAAGGCCATGCTGCGTCTTTAGCCTCCAAACTGAACAATTAGAGGTCAAGGTTTCCCAGCTGTTAATGTCCATTCCCAAGACCTTTAGATCCCTCTTGCAGATATCCTTATATTGCAGCTGTGGTCTCCCTCTAGGGCACTTTCCCTGTACTAATTCTCCATATAGGAGGGATTTCGGAATCCGCCCATTAGTCATCTTCAAGCCAGTGTAGATGTCTCTGTTTCAATAATATATACATGCTAGAAATTCCAGCACATTCCAAGACTGCACTATTTGGAACTTTGTCATGCCAGGTGATGCCAATAATATATCGGAGACAGCGTATATGAAAGATGTTCAATAAGAACATAACAACATTATTCTGAAATTTGACTACTTTGCTCCAATATTTTCAGGAAGCCTTCTTTATCCACCTAATTTATCCATTTTGTTATTTGACTATTTGCTTTCTTCCCCCCTTTACTTCTTTCATTGCATTAGCCTGTTCATTGCTCAATTCCTTTCCATCCCTTCCATATTTATTATTCTCTTTCTATTATATTTACAGTATTAAATTATATTAGATTAATTATCCGGGCTTTGAAAGATACCTCTTTATACACTCACGTTTGATTCAAGCTACTCATCACAGTATTTAAGATGGTTCTTGGAAATCTAAATTTGGCATATGCATAGTGATGAAGTACATATACACATACTATATCCTAAGAAATAGAATTTGATTTCACTGCCTTGGGCTTGCTGCTTGCACCAAACATATAAAAGAGTTGCCTAGAAATTTCAGTCCTTCACCCTTCTTCAAACAAGTGAAATCAGCAGCAACAAAAGGTTTTAGATCTGAGCAAAAATGTGGATAATTACATTATACATAAGTCAGATATTGGTTCATCTGATTCAATATAATTACTACATCATGTACAGACAATTTGATACCTTTCAATATTTCATATTGTGACCTTATTACACTCAGTGTGAATCATTGTAAGAGATAATGGGAACTGTACTGTAAAATATCTCAATGGTTGCCTACTTCAGTTCTAAATTTAGTTTAAAGCAGTGTTTCTCAACCTCAATAACTTGATGGCATTTGGATTTCAACTTCCAGTATTCCCTACCAGTATGCTAGCCAGGGAATTCTGGCAACTGAAGTCAACTTAAGTTCTTTACATTTTCTACACATTTTCAGGTTCTAAAATACATCTAGATTCCCTACTTCTGTTCCACATGGATTAGCAAGACCTGTTCAGAGTTTTATCCAGAAATCTTCCTCAGTTTTATTTGGAAATAACCTTCTTCATGAAATAATTCCTTTCAGTGATTGCACTTTTCTTTAGGCATAGAGGTAAGCAACAATTAGATTAATAATTTGCAGGAAATAATCAAGATCGTTAACTCAAAAGAGAAAATGTTTAGGGAAAAAACAAATGCTCAAAAAGTCTATTCATGTTTTTCATAGCTATTTCTGAGAATATTTGCATATACCACCTTCCAAGGCAGCTAATTTTGTAGTTTATGTGGTTTTACAGTAACCAAGAGCTGCTTAATTAACAATAACAGGATAATATAAATAATTGTATGCACACTTACAAAAATGGCCTGGATGTAGAATACACAGATGCAGAATGGAATGTCAACTCAAGTTCTTTTTTAAGAATAAAGTTTTTATAATGGAAGAGAAGGGAGGAATGATTTACTATTCATAAACACCAACCATTACAATTGGATAAATTAATATTTTATAACTAGTAACTATGGGCATTTATGAAAGCTTCTTTGTCTTAATTAGCCTTAGATAAGACATTCTTTATGATTTTCCCATTAGATAAAAAAGACAGGATTGTTTTTATGAGAAGAGAAACATAATTTTTAGGTATGGCTTATCCATATTAATAAGATTAAGAAAAAGAGATTTTGGTGGGATTAATGAAAGGAAAAGTATTATTTTGGTGGGATTAATGAAAGGAAAAGTATTGGCTATTCATGCTGTAGTAGATGGATCACTACTCTAACTTAAATATAAGAAGCTTTCTCCGTTCCTCTTCAGGTTGAAAGAATTTAAGAATATTTCTTAATAGTCTTAGTACTATTGATGATGTATCACAAGTTTCAATTCTAGATCTTGTGCTCTTCACCATTACATATACATATAATGTACTGAATAAAGTGGTAGAAGGAAAACCATTGTTTTCTGTATCAATCAAGTCAGATTTTGAGTATTGTGTCCAGGATATGGCATTACTGTTCAAGTTTCAGAAAAACTGGAATGGGAAAAAGACATGAAAGGAAGGAAAAGGAAGGGCATTAGTAGACCAGAAAAAAGGGAGATAAATGTTTCATTTTGAGAAGGGAAGAATGAGAGAAATACAACAGCACTCTTCAAAACTCTGGGAAGATTGTTCAAATGTGAATGAAGTATCCATGAATTTTTCCTAAGCAGAGTGCAGTTAACAAGGTGGTTAAATTATGGTGTGAATGTCTTGCCTCTCTTTGGACATTCATCTCTCTGGGTTTCTGGATGTTTCCAGTCTTCAATTAAAAGTCATAAAAGCCAGCTCAAGATATCATGAGCTAAATCTTCCAACAGGACTTTTTCAGAGGAAGAAGCATAAATTAATTCCCTCCAAATGTTATTGGGGTTGACAGGCAGGTGTTGTGCCAAGTATCCTGGTAGAGCAAAAAAAATGCAACAATAATTTGAATGTAATCAACCAACCAATCAATTACTAATTAATTTTATATTTAAATCTCACTTATTGGGTTTCTTACTAACAAAGCTGAGCTGAAATCACTCAACAGGCAGACAAGACTCCAGGAACTTCTAATAATTAATTTAATGCAGAAAAACAAACAAGCCATTGTAAAAGTATTCCTGTGACAATGGCTGTCACATCTGAAGAGCAGAAGCCTAAACGACCAATGCACTGAAGCAAAGAGTGGAAGTCTTTAACATCTCATTACTTCAATCTGCAGACTTTTGCAATCACCCAAAGCCAGAGCTATTTCTCATGAAATAAAGGATTATTCCTCCTCTTTCTGCCAGCATAGCAGCCCACATTTATTTCTTCTTGTTCTTCTCTGTGGGGGAAAAAGTGTTATTTGGTATTCTCCCAAGCTACGTATATCAGAACAGAAGAACAATCAGTATGTCTGGATGTGTGGGTGTGTCATATGACAGGATGGCAGACAGTGCTAAGCAGCTGTCACAGTGACAGGAGCAACATTTGCACAAAAGGGGGAAGGGGTCAATTGTGAAGCATGGGTGGCATCTTGACTTGGTTTCTCCCCCTTCTGGAGATCTCTGAATGTGAATCAAAGGATATCTGAGTTTGCCTGTGCCTGTGGACTGTCAAAGCAATTGCCTCCTCTGCTTTTCCTGTATTTATATTTATAAAGCTTCAGAGTTGCTAAAACGACAACGAAATGAATAGCACAACAGCTGCCCGTCAACACCTATAACTCTTGGAGGGAATTCATTTCATTCTGATGTACGTTTCTGATCCTTACAGTTACGCACTAGAACCAGGGTGTCAAACTCGATTTCACTGAGGGCTGCATCAGGTTTGTGTTTGAACTTGAGGGGCGGGTGGGCTGGGCGTGGCCAGGGTGGGTGTGGCCAGCTCAATGTGACTCATGTCAGTGTGCCTGTGGTGGCCCGAGTGCTCTGCCAGTGGAAAATGGACTCCTGAGCTCTGTTTTTGGCTGTGACGGCCTCCTGCAACCCTCTGCCAGTGAAAACGGAGCTCAGGATGGCCATGCCTCCCTTTTTGTTTGCAGAGGCACCACAGGCCAGTTCTTTGCTGTTTCCAGGGCAACCCCATGAGCCAGATCTAAGCACAGGCCAAATCTGGCCCACCAGCCTTGAGTTTGACACCCCTGCACTAGAAGAACACTATATCTGTGCAACTTTTATTTGATTTTATTATTTATTTATTTTGTTTATTTATATGCTGCTCACCTCACTCCAAAAAGCAGACTAATTATGCCTCTTAATTTTTTTGCTGCTAGTCAGGACCCTGGAATGAAACCAATGTTAATGTCTTTGGAGATCCTAGTACTGTATGTTGTTTTTAATTGAAGTTCCCTTTCCTTCTGATTTTTCCCTTTCTACCCTCTATTGTCCCCCAGTTTGATTACATTTGAGAAAAACAAAGCAATGAGGCAGTCAGATCTGATCTATTATTTTTGTTCTCTTTCTGCAATAACTAAATTTAAGAGTGTTTTTTGTTCTGGTACAGTTTAATTACTGCAAGTGACATTTTGAATGACAGGAACAGAGAACAGGCAGCCTGTTGATGTCAAATTCCAAAGCTGAAAGACAATAGCTGTCACATCTGGATAGCAAAAGCCTGAATGACCAATTCATTGAAGGAAAGAGTGAAAGTCTTCAGCATCTCATTACTGAATATCTTTCCAACACTCCAGATATGTTAATCCAATATAATTTCTTTTAATATCACTGTCTTGTAAATTTAATATGATAGAATATAATAAATGTAAAATTATGTAATGATTTGTGTTTTATATCCTTATTTAAACACTCCTTCTGCCTCAGGATGGCAGGACTTTCATTGGCTTGAAGCTGCAGCAGGGTAGCATGTTAAAGGCTATTGTAGGAGAAGGAGTGGCAAAACTTGGGGGTGGTTATAAAAGAGGTATCATCCTAGAATCCCTACATAGCCACAAGCAAACTAAATCCAACCTCCCTTAAATTCCACTGACCCTTATCTAATACAATCAGATGTCAATCATTAGTTGAGAAGATTCTTGGGCATAGGCTGTTTAGCAATAAATCAGTATAATGGGACCTTCATGTGTGGATCTGATCTTTTGTGTCTGACAGCTATTCTCTGAAAGCGGGTAGAACTAGGATCAGTTTGGGCATCAGGCTTTTTAAGCAGAGGAATTGTTCCTTTAGCAACTCCAAGGCTTAAGGTATTCATTTTGTGCCTTAAGACCTCCTACCCTTGCAACACAAACATAAAGAAAAGGTCTGAATTTCTGTCTTTATATCCTCTGGAGGGGATTTGAGAGCTATAGTAAAGATGTTGGTAGAATAACAAAATAATAGAAAAACAGAGTTGGAAGGGACCTTGGAGGTCTTCTAGTCCAATTCCCTGCTCAGGCAGGGAACCCTATACCATTTCAGACTAATGGTTGTCCACTCTATTCTTAAAAACTTCCAGTGTTGAAGTATCCATTGCTTCTGGAGGCAAGTTGTTCCACTGAATAATTAATCTAACTCTCAGGAAATTCCTCCTTAGTTCTAGGTTGCTTCTCTCCTTGATTAGTTTCCATCCATTGCTTCTTGTCCTGCTTTCAGGTGCTTTGGAGAATAGCTTGACTCCCTCTTCTTTGTGGCAGCCCCTCAAATATTGGAACTCTGTATTATGTCACCCTAGTCCTTTTTTTCATTAGACATACCCAATTCCAGCAACCATTCTTTATATTTTATGTTTCCAGTACCCTAATCATCTTTGTTGTTCTTCTCTGCACTTTTTCTAGTCTCAACATCTTTTTTACATTGTGATGATCAAAACTGGATGCATTATTCCAAGTATGATCTTACCAAGACATTATAAACTGGCATTAACACTTCACATTATCTTGATTCTAGATTCTATCCCTCTGTTAATGCCTAGAACTGTGTTGACTTTTTTGACTGTTGCAGCACATTGCTAGCTCATATTTAAGTGATTGTCCACTAGGACTCCAAGATCCCTTTCACAGTTACTACTATTGAACCAGGTACCACCTATACTATACCTGTGCATTTTGGTTTTTCTTGCCTAAATGTAGAACCTTCCTCTTTTCACCATTGAATTTCATTTTTTGTAGAAAGTGCTCAATGTTTAAGTTTGTCAAGACCCTTCTGTGCCTGAAGCCTATCTTCTGGACTGTTGGCTATTGCTGCCAGCTTGGTGTTGTCTGCAAATTTGATAAGTATTCCATCTACCCTTCATCCAAATCATTGATGAAGAGTTTAACAGTACTGGGCCTAAAACAGAGCCTTGGGGTACCCCACTGCATACTTCCCTCCATGTAAATGCAGATCCATTGAAGACTACATGTTGAGTGCAGTTGGTCATTCAGTTATGAATCTATCTGGTGCAGATGCTGTCTAACTCACATTTTTCTATCTTATCAAGCAGTAGGTTGTGATCAGATCATACCTTCAATTTCCTTCAGAATTTTGGGGTATAACCCATCTGATCCAGGAAATTTGAACTCATATAGGGTTGACAGGTGCTCTCTTTTTCATTGTCTTGCCTATTTTAACTTGTATTCCTAATCTGTTTTTTTACAATACTGTTTTTGATAGGTTGGACTGGTTTTTGTCTCTTTCGTGCAAGAAACAAGTTAAGCAGTTCTGCTTTCTCCCTGTTGCTTGTCACCTTCTTGCCATTTTCTCCCAATAATTGATCAATTGTTTCCTTGACTTTTTCTTGATTTTTTACATGTTGAAAGAAACTGTTGTTGTTGTTGTTGTTGTTGTTATTGTTGTTTTTGACTTTTGTCACAAGTCTTAGTTCATGTTGAGCCTTAGCTTTCCTCACCTCATCTTTTCAGGCTCAGGCTGTTTGCTGATATTTTGCCGTAGTTATGTGCCCCTCTTTCCATTTTTTATATTTTTCCTTTTTGTCTTTCAATTTATCAGAGAGTTCTTTAATCAGCCATATTGGTTTCTTTTAAGAGCCATTATTTTTGTTCTTCATTGGTATTGTGCTAGATTGGGCTTTTATAATCCCACTTTTCAAAGTTTCCCAAGTTTCTTGGGTTGTTTTCTCCTTGAGGATTCTCATCCATGGAATCCTTCCCAAGCTCTCTAAAAGTTTATTGAAATTAGCTCTCTTAAAGTCCAAGAGTCTAGTTTGACTATTGACTATTGCAATTTGACTATTGCTTGTGCTTGCATAATGTTGCATTCCAATATTGCACCCACCTAAGGTTCCTGTAGCTTCAACACTTGTTATCATTTCATATCTGCTAGTGAGAATTTAGTCCAAGATGGCCAATCTTCTATTTCCCTTCTCTACTCTTTTGGAAGACAAAGTTGTCTGCTAGGTTTGTCAGGAACCTGTTTGACATACTTGTAGCCCCTGGGTTTTTTCTTTTTCTTTTGACACCTTGGTTCTGCAGTATGAGTTGCTAAATCTGACTTGCAAAATTGAGTTGCCTATTTGGATGCTCTTCAAACTGGAATGACCAATAGAAATAGTTTTTTTTTCCTTTCTTTTTTTCCCCCTATCAATCAGGGATAAGCAGATGCTCCCTGGAATATCTTTCTTTCCAGCACAATTTTAATGACATGGAATGGAAGAACTAGGGAGCAGTACGGAGGGAGAAAAAGGCATATCCATACCTTTTTAACAGAATATAGCTCTACAGAACAACCTGACAAAAACAGCATATAAAATGTGTATCGTAATATAAAACACCAGTACAGTGAATTATTTCTGGTGCATATGTAGACTAGCCTCCTCGTAGTGCACCCCCAGGCAACGTGACTTTACTACAACTAAATAGTCTATGCATACATCTAACAAGGATCTCAGCAAGAAGCAGCAACATGACTACTGAAAATAAAGCATCCATAATGAGCTGCACTGAATATCTCTGAGGCTACATGTAGTCTATAAGCATTCTATAAAAGGCTAAATGTAGAAGGAGATTGCTTAGTTCAAAGTACTCTCATCTCCTTTGGAAGAAGCGCCATCCCTATTAAATTCTTCCTCTTGTTAAGAAGTGGAGACAGATTGCATTGTCACATGTCTTCTTTTCAAAATATCTCCAAGGATCTGTCCTATTTTTGGTATCAGTTGAATAATGACACATTTGAATTAAAGCTAAGGGACAGATTTGAAATTGCTGATAATATATATATATATGCCAAAGTTATGGTGGTAGGAAACCAAGAACCAGAAAATGTTGTTTATCCAAAGTATTCCAGACTAGAGCTTGAACCATCAGGGATGCATGTGACCTCTGACCTTTCTTTAAAGACTTTCCAAAATTGTAATTTTAAAATGCAGAGAAGGAAAATTATGACCTATCCAATTGAAGAAAAAAACCTTTATAAAGTTCTGACACCACCATGATTGCCATATTGATCCAGAAAAGAGTTATTCGATTCTACCAACTTTCAACTGGTAGCTGCCACATGCCTCATTTCTTCTACTTGACCAAGATCATGCTAGCAGAAAAACAGTTTCCTCTTCCTCTTAACTGAGGAACTTAAAGACACTTTACTTCTAGTACTGGTAGAAGAGCTGAAAAGGCCTATGTATAGTGGTGGGATTATACCAGTTCACACCTATTCGCTAGAAGCAATTGTTAACGTTCTAAGCAGTTCGGAGAACTAGTTGTTAGAAGAAATTACTGGCCTAATCCTGTAAGGAAGGCAGGAAGGAAACATTCTGGTGTTGCTTACAGAAGATGCCTCTCCATTAACCCTTATTATATTCTTGGCAGGACTAGACTTCTTGTTTCAGGAACTTCTCTGGAGTTTTTTTCCCCCTCCTTTGCTTGTAATTTGCTTGTGTGGAGTGACCATTCAAAGTTACAATGGTACTGAAAAAAGTTTCTTATGACCGTTTTTCACACTTACGACCGTTGCAGCATCCCCACAGTCATGAGAGGCCAGATGAGGAGACGGTGCCTCGATGTGAGTAATATTGAGTTGGCCATGCCCAGCCAATATCATGACCACCAAGCCATGTCCACCCAGTCACATGACCACCAAGCCACGCACACCAACTAAGCCACACCCACAGAACCGGTTGTTTAAAAAATTGAATCCCACCCCCTTCTGAAGCACATTAGGGACTTATAAAGCACAGAAATTGGTTTAAAATAGTAGTTAGGATTTACTAAGTTACATTTCCCCAAGCCAGTTGCTGCATTTATAGAGGGGCCTATTACAGTATTATTAATTATATTTATTTTTATTCCATTTACATGTATCAAAAGAAATTATATTCAGATTTTTATTCTGGCTCAGTTTGCTATTGAGATTCCATGCATGTCAATCAAAAATAAAGTGTGAGTCAGGCCAGGAAAAAATTACATACTGATGTTCTAAGCCAAGTTTACGTCAAGCCAATATATAGTACTATTCTAAAGGGAAGTACTAATCTGTAAAATGAATTACAGCTGGAAGCTTTAACTAGTTTAATTAAATGCTGCCATATTTACATCTACTTTATTTCATCTGCGGAAAAGAACAGAACAGAACAAATGAGGAAAGAGCTGCTAAGCTATTGCTTTTCCACCTCCACTAACATTGCTCACATGTTAGTAGAAACGTGAGTGGGGTCATATCTTGGAGGTAGACCTGGCCAAGCAACAGAAGTGACTAGGAATCTTCAAGGCAGTGAAGGTATTGTAACAAAATGTTGAAAGCTTGTCTTAAGTATTTCATCAATAATACCCAACAGACTTGAGACAGAGTTGTTTTGAATTACTTTCTCATGGTTAACTTTCCCATGACTCAAATATCTTTTCTGCCATTGCCTTCCCCCTTCTCTGAGTCAAACTGACATTCCATCACACCACCTCCTTCAACAGAGTCATTCTCTTCTCCCATGCGTGAAGACCAGGCAACTCATCAACATCTATGAACAAGTTTGACATGGAAGATGAAACTGAAACAGATTTTTTTCATCCTTCTGATGATCATCATTTTATAAGTCCAAAAAGCAATTTGGGAAGATAGGTATACATGAATATTTCAGATCTTCTGCCACTTTCTCTGGCTTTCTCTGCCACTTCCCAGGTTATTACTATGTCAGGAAAGTTTTTCTACTGAATCAAATATTTGACCTCCTTCTCCTGTGTCTAGAATTGAAAATACCCTTCACACATAGTCCTCTTTCCATCTGTTGGAGAGGGAATGATACTGAATCAAGGGACAGGCAGACCTATGCTGCACAACAGGTTTGTTGGATGTGCTCTTGCTCCTATAGGGGCTGTCCAGAAATATGGTGATTTTCCTAATATCCATAAGGTATCACACCAGGAGATGGAGGGTCCTTGTGGTAAGTGGCTGCCTGCATTTAAAAAAAATGTACAAGGAAAGAATAGTGAAACACCAAACATATGTTCATTGAGATAGACATTTGCAAATAGAAAACTGCTGGACCGATTTGATCTATAAAAGGAAAGCTAGTCAACTTTAAATCTTGTTTTTTCTATGGTGGGATGTCTAACTTCTTATATAGAAGGAAAGAGGAAAAAATAGTGGAAAACTATACCAAATATTCCATAACAATCTTGGCACCCTCTTGCTTATGTATCTGCTACACATTTGAATTGGCTTCACTGGTTGCCAAATGCGGTGGGACCAGATTTCCTAGACTTGCATAGCTATTTCCAGCTGTTTTGTAGGTAAACAAAACTGGCAGACAATAGCTTCATCTATGAAGCTGGCAATCAGCTAAAGTCCAAAACAGCAGAGCACTGGATTTCTCAACCAATGGAAGTTTTGATAGCAGTATGGATAATAAGCAGCACTTGCTTAGAGTTGCATGTCAAAGGTTTCCATAGCTGTTTGAGGAACTCTTGGAAAGTATTGGAAAGTTTCCTGAAGATAACATTTTGTAGCAGTCTAGAAATTTTCCTGCAGGGTGACATATTTTTCAATAGGTACAACACTTCCCAACTGACTCTGAAAGAGAAAGTTGGCAGGGCAAATTGTCTCTATATGCACTAGTGAAGGTCACATCTTTGTGTAATTTCTTCATTGCTCCTATTTTCAAGGGCTTCATGCTGTTGGAGTCCAAGGAGGCCACCAGAGGGTTGTAGAGGTAACAAAAAGCTGTAAAATTGTCTCCTCCTGTTATTCTCTCCATGCTTCAACAACTCCAATCTGCTATCAATTAACACACAATGTTGAAAACTTTTCCAAATTTCCTGATATGACTTGTCTTGCAAATTAGAATCTCTGTTAATTAGAAAGTCCTTTCTAAAATTGGTCAGAAAGAATGTCTACCTTAGTGAAATCTGTAAAAAATTCCACTGGCCTACCTGCCATGAACAGTTCACATCAAGTCATAAAATTGATCTTGTGCCTCCAATATCCAGTACACTTTTCAGTGCGACAGAAGAGCCACACAACAGTAGATGCACACAAACTTGTGGGAATACTACTGGCTGAGGTAAGACTTGACCCAAATGTTGTGCTAACTATGTTATGGCACTGTGCAGCTTCATTATCTGTGTATCCAGTTGCTGAAATTGCTGCAGTTAGATAAGAGTCAATGGAATTCATGAGGACTGGTCTTCAGTCTCTTGTGGGAGTGTAGCAACTCCAAACTAATGACGCATTTGACCCCATTCTAGGGCACAACTTGGTCATCTCCTACAACTCTTGGTTCCTTTGTGGATTTTTTCTCTCCTAACCATATGGAAATTATTTGCAATTGCTTTCTTCCTGTATGATCTTTGGACTGCTACATTCTACAACTCTGATATTTCCTGGAAGCCTTATATCTGAGTAGCAACCAGGGTTGATGTCACTAAACTTTCAAATCCAAGCAGTGTGATGTAGTAATAGTTATAATGCTGGAACAAGGAATTAATATAAATCAAATACAACCCAGATCTTTCTTGTCCACAGATTAAGCATCAAAGGATTGTTCAAAATATCCAGAAGCCATTGAAATATTTTCCACTTCTGATTGTAGTTTACCATTAACATTGCTGCTACTCTTCCTCTTTGATTTTTCAGTCCACTTTAGTACAATGAACTTGAAAGGCTTAATTTCATTCCCTAGTCCCATTAGACCGATGCCTTGGAACCATCACTGTCTTTCATGGTATTTCTAGATGGAAGTGGCTGAATGTAGCAGGCTCAATCAATAGGCAAATCATTTACAGTTTAGATAGGAACAATATTTAGCCTTTTGCAAATCACCACTATCCAAAAGTAATGTCCAAGGTCAAGATCCTTAATTTAAGACCCTTAATTTCTGGTTAGAATGCAGTACTACAGGATAATTCATTGCTCATTCCAGGAGCTCGATTCTGAACGGCTCAAGGTTGACTCAGCCTTCCAGTGTTCCAAGGTCAGTAAAATGAGGACCCAGATCATTGGGGGCAATATGTCAACACTGCAAACCACTTAGAGAGACCTGTAAAATACTGTGAAGCAATATATAAGTCTAAGTGCTGTTGCTATTGATACTACAAAATAAGAATTAAACCAAAGATTTCTAGATTGCTACTCGTGCACCTGTTACTGTACAATGACACCCTCTATTTAGTCAAGTAAATTGTGGATTATTTGGAGGTCACTTCCAACTCTCATTTCTTGAAACAATACATAATTCTGGCCTCCATAACTTTTAATGAATGCAGCCTGCATGTGGCAGGGCTCAGTGGATAAGGCTGCTTCAAACTGTTGCTATTTCTCTGGGAGTCATTAGGTTTACACGGATGCTTCCTGCAGCTATTCTTATCCAGAATTATCCAACAAAATCCTATGAGCTGTTGGAAGAATGCTAATAACATGGCCACTTCTTGCAGTCTGGGAAAGAATCTTTGCAAAGCTGGGGGGTTGATTTTTTTTGTGCATCTTTGTGATTCTAAATAATTATCAGTGGGCATTTCTATGCACCTTCAAATCTGTAACATTTTGTGCATGAAGCTACATAGGCATAATTGCAAATAGGTTCTTTTCATAATTGTCTCATTGCTTCTCCCCTTTTCTTGCTGCTGCCACCACTTTCCACAATAGCACTGAGCAAACATACTTTAAAACAATGCATTAGAATGTATTGATGGGATGAATTAGGAGCTGAGGTCTTTTATGTGACTTCAGGTTATGCTTCTTTCTGTTTCATATCATTATGATCCCATTAATGCTAAATGTGGGCAGGTTAGAATGACAAATCTTGGACAGCCCCTCTGAGAAACAACAGAATCTAACTAAATGCTTGAGTTAATCCTGTGATTATAGAATATTATAGGTTTCCCAGAAGGGGCCAAGTTCTCCTCTTATAAAATCAGACATCCTGAGAACTGGATAGAACAGGAGGGGAAGAAGCAAGAGCAGGTTGTACACGTTCCCTGCTTTCAATACATAGTGTCAGTAGACAATGACAGTGAAATACTGTTTGCAGTTGGATGATGGTTGGAAATAAAAAGCAGGAAGAGGGAAAGGGAAGGGAAGAGAGGAGAGGGGAGGGGAGGGGAGAGGGGAGGAAGGACAGGGAAGGGAAGAGAAAAGAACAGAATGCATTCATTAAAAGTTATGGAGGCCAGAATTGACTATTACATGTTGTTTCAAGAAATGAGAGTTTGGAAATGATCTCCAAATACAATTATGACTAAATAGAGAGGTGTCATTGTGCAGCTACAAGTGCATGAGTAGCAATCTAGAAATCTTTGGTTTAATTCTTATTTTGTAGTAGCAATAACAACAGCACTTAGACTTAGTACTTGGCAAGGCAGGACAAGGGAAGGCAGGGGAAAGGAAGAAATGAGGCACAGAGGAGGAAAGACATGAATAGGAACCTAGGATAGACAGAAGAAAAAGGTAGAAATGGCAGAGAAGAAAATGGTAGATTTGGCAAGGATATGGAGAGGAGCACCAATGTCAGCCCCACCCCACATTAAGAAGCCAATGCCAGATAGGCCAGGATTATTTTTTATTATACAGCTATAGTAAGAAAATCTTGCAAATCTGAATGTCCTTCACAGTCCCACACTTTATGTTGCATCAGTTAGGAAGGGACTTGCCTGATATATTTCCCCACCTAATATTCTCATCCTATGATCAAGCTCCTCTTATCCAATTGCTTCCTTAGCAGCTGCTCTTCCTCCTTTCCCTCTTCTCTGTTCATCCAATCTTCTCTGTGATGTAGCATGAGATCTTTCCAGCAGGCACTGGTTTGCAATTGTTTCACTGGTTCAAGTGACAGAGTAGGAGCATCTGAGGCTGAGTTCACAGCCATGAAAACGTAGGTCGCTTGATTTAATAGGACATGTGAGCGCTGCTGATTAAGCAAAGTGCAGTGTAGTGCAACACATAAGCCCAGTCAGTGCAATCCCACAAAGTGGCATGTTTTGTTTCTCTTTTATGAATCACTGTCTGGTATGACATCAGGAAACATTGTGAAAAATTGGGTGGGGGGGGGTGAATCCAAAGGTAGCTTGTTTGGGTAGGAAATAATAACCATAGCAATAATAAGAATTCAGGAACATTTACATTCTGTCGGTTTCAATGAGAAATAGCTAAGTGTGGTTTGAGTCTCCCCATTTAAATCAAAATGACTAATGAATTCCCCAGGAAAAGCAAAATAAATAAATAAATAAATAGAAGCATGGTGAATATGGTATTTGTTTATTTTACCAGATAGTATGGAGTTTCTCATTACATTTTTATTTCTGCAGCTTCGTTATACTTATTTTAACCTACTGGGCTGGGAAATCTGGATGCATGATTTGCAAACACTTATTCATTTCTGATTAGAGAAGGCTGGTGTACAAAATAAAAATAACTCTGAGTTCTTGTTTCTATGACAGTCCCCTAAGAAAGCATGATTGATCTGAAGCTCATTTTGACTTACATTAATTAATGTTTCCTCCCCATCCCCTTCTCTTATTCTCTCTCTTTCCTGCATCACTGGATTTCTATTTGTTTTTGCTTTGGCAATAGAAACACTGGGAAAGGAAATCTATATAGATATGCTTACTAAAGACACAACTGCCAAGTATAATATAAATATTAATCAAGGAGAGAAACAGCTTAGAACTAAGGAGAAATTTCCTGACAGTTAGAACAATTAATCAGTGGAACAACTTATCTCCAAAAGTTATAAATGCTCCAACACTGGAAGTTTTTAAGAAGAGATTGGATATGAAATGAAGAGATTTGTATGAAATGGTATAGGTTCTCCTGCTTGAGCAGTGGGTTGGACTAGAAGACCTCCATGGTCCCTTTCAGCTTCTATTGTATTCTAATTCTACTCTACATTCTACTCTACACTCTACTCTACTCTATACTCTACTCTACTTTACTTTACTCTACTCTAATTCCACTAGGGCTAATTATGAGCTGTAGTGAGCTGAGAAACCAGGATCCACATCACAGCTAAATTTCAAACAATGCTTTTTACCAGTTCCTGCTCTTGAGCTTATCCTACCAATAGAGGGTTGTTGTAAGGATAATGTGGAAAAGAGCTGAATTGTAATCAACCCCTTCTTTGTTAATAGAAGCTAAAGAAGGAGAAGTGAGTGATGTGTAAACGGTTTAATCAGTAGTTCTCCATGGTTGCAACATGCCTTCTCAGTGGAACTTATTTCTGATTTGTGCTAAAATGTTTTGCAGGTATTGATACAACAAAATAATACATTCTAATTATCCCTAGCTTCTGCCCTGAGGTAATTATAATTTCCAAAGCAAAGAGAAGGTAAAGAATGATACCAACTTGTCATCCTTGTTACTAGACAGGAAGACATCTGACAAAACAGGATTTCAGCTGGCTGCTGTTCTCAGTTGGCATATGGTTCAAAGTAAATTAAAATTATAAGCCTACATTAAGAGCAAACTTTGTGTTGAATCCATTTCTCCCTATCATTTTTCTTCCCTACCCTCTTGATAGACACACAGATTGTAAAAGATCTAATATGGCTTCCTAAAGCTTTAGCCAGACATTTCTACAGTTTCTACTCAAAAAGCAACTAACAGCAAAAGGAGAGTTTGCTTTTATCTAATCTAACAGCTTACTGTCATATACCACTGAGAAACCTATTTCAGTTCAATTAGGGAAGGTAAAGGAAAATCAATACAGGTTGACAATTGGACATGAGGTCCAGTTGGCTTGTGAATTTGTTTTCTCACTTAACAAGGAAAGTATGGCAGTATGTTATTGTGACTGGCTTGTTGTGGTGGTTGTTTTTAGTTATCCCTCCCCTTTAATCTGATTTATCTCTTTATCAGAGATAAAGCCCAGAAGAATCCATATCAATACCTGATCTTAAAATAAATATCCCTAAATTGTGACTCAAGTCTATGACACAGAATGATTTGGAAATAATTCCTATTTTCCAGTCCTTTTCCAAATGTAACTTACAAGTAGGCAGGGACTTGTACATGATCAATAATCAGAATTGACTCTTGACCCCTTCTTGATCTCTGTTTAATTGTTGGCATGTTTATGTTGATTAATGACTATTTGAAAAGGAATGCTCTTAAATAAGTTAATTTGCAAGTCTGGGGATATCAGGAGGGTTCACCTTTCCTAAGGATTAGTGTTTTAGATTTATACATTGAAAGAAACATAGCAAAAGGCAATCCTGAAATAAATGTCACAACATCATCAGCACTTTTTTAGTACCGTGGTTTGGCTTTCATTTGAATCCAGTTCACTATACAGTTCTATTTCTATACTAGTTCTTCCCAAAAGGATAGGTAAATTTCAGTCTATAACAGCCAAACACTCATGCCAAAGAGATACTTTTCTCAGGTGAATGTCCCATTGAGCAAAGAGCAAGCTATCAGGGGATAACTTACTAATACATGCATGTAACTATTTGAGAAGACACTCTACTGCTGTATTTCTCAACTTTTACAGGTTAAAAGTGTGTGGGCTTCAAATCCCAAAATCTCCAAGCCAGCATGAGAAGTTACTATTCTGGGCATTATTATTTATTTATTTATTAATCAAATTTATATACCGCCCTTCTCCCAGGGGACTCAGGGCGGTGTACAGCCTATCTAAAAACCCACAAATATACAAAAATTAAAAAAGTATTAAACCAATTTGGCTGATAAATAAAACTAAACAGGTCCCACCCCCCCACCTTAAAACCCCAATTTAAAATTTAAATACCATGGAGACCAAAATTAAAACCATTATCTCAGCCCAGGCCGGCCAGCTCAAAGAGCCAGGTCTTCAACGCGCGCCTGAAGGCCCTCAGGTCCGTGTCAGTACGAAGCTCCGGTGGCAGAGTATTCCAGAAGGCGGGGGCACCCACAGAGAAGGCCCTACCCCTCGGCGCCGCCAGACGACACATAGCGGCCGACGGCACCCGGAGCAGACCCTCTCTGTGGGAACGCACTGGCCTGTTGGAGATCACCGGCAGAATGCGGTCCTGAAGATAAAGTTGTATGGCATTGAAGTCCATACAACTATAAGCTGCTATGGTTTAGAAATTCTGCTCTTTGGTATTATACCGGTAAACATATATATTTCCCTGCTTTGGTTATGTTAATCAGAAATTGGTGGTACCACTTGGAGGCAGGAAACACATTGTAGTTAAATGAATAAACAAACAAATGTAGTGTAATAATGGTGTCCTAAATCAAAAAGGATGTTGAGACCCTAGAAAGAGTGCAGAGAAGAGCAACAAAGTTAATTAAGGGATTGGATGTGGGAATGAGATAAATCTAGTGTAACAAAGAGAAGGACTACAGCTGATACGATAGTAGTCTTCTACTATTTGAGGGGCTGTCATAGAGACTAGGGGTTGACCTATTCTCTGAAACATCTGAGGGCAGGACAAGAAGTAATGGATAGAAATTAATCAACCTAGAACTGAAGATAAATTTCCTGACAGAGAGAACAATACGCCAATGGAATGGCTTGCCTCCATATATTGTAGTGGTTCCATCACTGAAGGTTTTTAAGAAGAAATTGGACAGCCACTTGTCTGGAATGGTATAGAGTCCCTCCTGCTTGAGCAGAGGATTGGAACAAAAGATCTTCAAGGTCTCTTCTAACTCTGTTATTCTGTAAATCTTCAAACAAAATCCAAAGGAGAAAAAAACTTTCTTGCTAACTATTCATTGGCCCTTTTGCCCCTGGTTAGCAAAATGTCCTCTAGTCTAGAGAAAGTGGAAAGGTGCTTAACAATTCAAGTTATGAGCATGTTTATCTGAATAACCCTGTTATGTAGTGGATGCTATGTAGTTCTAACCAGGAATACTACGGCAGCAATTAAAGACTTGTCAAGTGGTGCATGCAGTATGTGTCTGCTCTCTAATTCCACCACAAGTGATTGGGAAGGAAAGTTTGTTAGATGAAAAGATCAAAAGTGTTGCCTAATGTGGGAAACAGTTTCCAGAAAGATAGACTAAAGCAAAATAACAACAAGCATACATTCATGCACACAACCCCCTAGATAACTATGCTGTGCTTTTCTAATAATGAGAAAAATAGAGCATAAGTCTAGTCTCCATGAAAATGTTAAATGAATTGCCAATCCAACTTTGTTATTTTAATGGCTCAGAACTTGAACAGACAGCATTACTATATTGATACTTTGGCACAGCAGAGATACATTTTTCTACTTAGTTTAATGGCTTACAAATTAATTGAGTTTTAGGAGAGCCTAGCTATTTTTAAGTGATCAAATGTATTAACAATACCAAAACAGTGTTCCCACTGTTGGTTGACAGATGGAATTGAGAAGACTAAAAGGACTTCTGGTCAGAAGGTCATGAAAGCGAGCTGGAGAGATTGGGTATGGGGCAAGCAATGTCTGCCTGTAAGGTGGTTTTAGGCACCAGGAGATCTACAGCACCATTGAAAAGTTTTTGGATAGTCTCAGGACAGAAGGTTAGACATCAGCCCATTGATTTCTCTCTTCTGGACCTATAGAATAACACCCAGCTACCCACATGCTTTTCTGTCTGTTCTGACCCAGGCTTCATCAAACTTAATAAAACATAAACTGAATTTAAAAGTAAAACCTATTTTAATGTGACGCTGGGAATTACTTGCATTCCCAGCCAAAACTCATTATACACAGTTCCTCCAGATAAGAGCATGCTTTTCAGTGCTGCTGAATGCTGCCAAGAAACAGAAGTCCAATTAAGGCTAACATAAACCAATCCAAAAACCTAGAAAAAAACCAACCAGAGTACAGAGCTTCACGAAGGACACGGAGATTACTGAATTGCTTTGCTTCCTGCAAAGCTTTTCCTCATTGAGGTTTGGCTTTTATCCCTTATGGGAAGGGCATTCACCTCCCAACCTAACTCCCGAGTCTCACCTTTTGCTTCAGCTGCTCTCACCTTCTAGCAGCTCTGCGCATACACGCACTGGGAACAGGCTCCCCGGGGTACTCTGCTTCACTGCTGACAGACTCTGAAGGCTCAGAAGGCAGCACCCCACTCTCAGATGGTCCTGGCCTCATCCCTGCATCGGATGTAGGACCCTCATCCAAGTCCTCGCCAGACTCCTTGACTGGTTCCCTTTCATCCTCACTGTCCGATACCTCTGCTGTCCGCACCGGCTGCCGGCGAATCACAACACTGTCACACTTTGTTCACTTACCAATTGGGAGAGGTTTGATGGCGTGTGTTAGGGAGCTTGTCATAGTGGCTTAATCCCCACCCATAGACAGTGAGTGGCAATTGGCAGATGTGGCCAAGTGATTGAAAAAAGCACATTGAAAAATCACATTGGAAGAAAGGCTACTCATTTACGGTGGAAGGAAAATGTAGAATGTATTCCCGAAATGCTGATAAGTATCTGGAAATTAGGAGTGGTGTTTGGAGAACCTCTCTGATCTCCTTTTTCTCCTCCTCCTAGAGACTTTTTTCTCTGAAGTACCATATTTCTGTGTGTATCAGGAAGGGCAGCTTTTCAGGAGACATTTAATTTACCAAGTGATTTGAGGAATACTGATTTTATCACTGAATGGTGATGTATGGAAGCAGAAACTGATGGCTGTTCCCAGCAGAAGCTTTGATTCTCCTTGGTCCCATTGCAACCCCGATTTACAGCTCTTTGAAAAACGAAGCCTAGATTTTATTTGTTATGGAACACAAAGTCTAATTCCACTTGCACCATTTGTTTTTTTTTTTTTGCTTGCTTCACTACTTCAAGAGAGCAAAAGTAGCATCTCAAGCTATGGCAGATAGAATTCATTTTACTTTCATGCTCTTAGGATCACCAGAACTGGATCACACACACACACACACACACAAAAATGGAAATCACCAGATGGCAGCAAAGAGGTACAGAACTTTCTTACTATCTAATGGTGTTTGGAATTTGGTACCCCACCCAAAAGAGACCTATGAAAACTTTCAAAAACAGGCTGAGCTTTTATGGAAGACATAGTTATGAATTTAGGCTGTTTCTTCCAAAGCCATGGTTGATCCATCTTATGTAAAAATAAGTGCCTCCTACATTTCCTTATTTTTAGGTATTTTTTTTTTTTAAAAAATCATTGATTTAAAGGAGAGATTGATAAAATACCAAAAGAAGGAATGGGTGTTTAAGGCTACGTGGATTTTATTATTTATGGTTAAACCCATGGTAAACTAGATGCTTAGTCTGAATTTAGCTTTTACCACCTATCAAGTCCTTCTCAAGGACCTGGGATATGTATTATATACATCACATTATTACTATACACACAACAATGTGAAATCACAACTGAGAGTTCTTTAGCCTCATAAACCTTTGAGTTCTTTACAAGAACCTTGGATGCCATAATGTATTGGCGTAGTGTATAAGTGGCTTCAAGCAGTGTGTTCTTTTGCAATTGACAGATGGAAATTTTGTCAGTGTGCAGATTGTCTTAGTGACAGCCAAGATTTTTTTGGTATGGCATCTAGTGGAACCATCACAGCCAGTTTATTCCAAAATCTTTTGGATTTTCAGATCTTGATGCATTGTGATCTTCTCCAATTCTTTTTCTTCTACTATCCCCTGGTATTGCCACATCAATTATCCATTTTTTTTTCTTTTCAATCAGTTAAACTCTGGTATGTTATCAGTTTGCATTCAATATTTTAACCTGCACATTTCTTATTACTTTTCCAATTATATGTTTCCAGCATTATTGTCATTACTGGGACATCATAATTTTTCAGATATTCCAGTGAATCATTTTGACTACTATATAATATCATTGTTTGGGCAATCTTCTTGCACCAGCTGAGCAAACAATCTACTGTTTTTTCTCCTTCTTTGTAAAATCCCCACTTTGAATCATTTATTTATTTATTTATTTATTATTCTGGCTATGAGTGCATTATTTCAGATAGCTTGCTCTTGAGTGAGTCTTAAGATTATTTTTTAAATCTTAGATTATTTTTTTAATATTCAAGCAGTAAGCCACTGGCAGGTTTTATCTTTATCCACCTTCCCCTTGAACGTTTGTAGAAATGGACCGTGTAATGTTTTTCCCTGCCAGCATTCTGATCATTTTTATTATATTATTTTACTATTCATGCTTTGTTTCCTGCACATTCAGTCACTTCCAGTTTCTAACTTGTGTCAGTTCTTGTTCTTGGCTCTTTTACATAATCAGCCAATTCATGCTTTTCTTCTTCAGCAGTTTGGTTGACTTGAAGTAAATGTCTGCCTCCATTTGTGTAGGGCAAGAATAATAGCAATAGCACTTAGACTTATATACCACTTCACAGTGCTTTACAGCTCTCTCTAAGCAGTTTACAGATTCAGCATATTGCCCCCAACAATAGGGGTCCTCATTTTACTGACCTCAGAAATATGGAAAGCTGAGTCACAATGGCAATATAATGCATAGGTTATTACTTTTATTTCAATTTTCCTACTATCATTTGTTAAAATAAAGTAGAGATGAGCAAATTTGGGTAACTTTAAAGCCAAATTTAATACAGGGAGGCTGAGAAGAGGTGAAGAGATTAGGTGGGCAGGAAAGGCTTAGATTTTCTTTACTTTTTCCAATGTATTTTTAAATAAGATATTTAAAAAAATCTAATTTGTTCTTCCTTCCCAGTAAAGCAGCTAATAGTAAAAAACAATTCCAGACAGCTAAAATTAAGTAAAACTATTGAAATCAGATGTTAATGATTCATTAGTATAAATCTGAGTTCTTCAACTCCATGATCGCCCTATAATAATGAATTTAAATGAATAATCTCATTGATGCTAGGCTTAAGCAGGAAAGAGGCAACTTATTTTCAATAATTATATATTAATCTATAGCAAATGCAATTTTTTTTTCATTGGAAATAAATCATAAACATGCACAAGGGAAAGCTTGCTTCATTTCCTGTAATTCCTGAAAACTCGGTTTCATCTCTGTGACAGCCACTTTGATTTCTCATTCTTTGTATATCTTGGATCAAGATTTACAGCAACTGTAGAAAATTCTGTCTTTGTTATTGGCTTGGTCAGAAAGAACAGACAGGAGCTCTGGTTGCAATCCTACTTTATATACACAAGCCAAATTTGTATGTGATTCTTCCAAACATATTTGCCCAGAATCCTATTCACATTTTGAAAACTCCTAATGTAAGCCTTAAGACTCTGTTTTATGTTACCTGACCCTATAGCCTACAAACTTTATAACCAACAGAAAAGAACTGGTTCCACAAACTACACTTCCTCCATCATACAAACTAAATTTAGTCTATCCTACTGGGCCCCCAGTAATGACATAATCAGTTTTTGTTTATCAAAGTGAATATTTAATACCTAATTGGTGAGGAGTGTTAATTTCTCAAAGTCACCTTTTGAGTGACACCCACTAGTCCTAGCTCTTCCCCAAAAATCAGGAACACACATTTATATTTCACTATTGATGTGATTGGCTTGTTGAACACATCGTAGGTTTGGCTGAAATTAATAGAGCTATTATGCCCAATTGTAACCTAGTTGTAAATATTTATTTTGAATGAATAGGTGAGCAAGCAAATCCATTGCATAGAGAAGTTGTTCCATGGATGTTAAGAAGATAGTAATATGTCCTATAAATCTTCTTAAAAATTGCATCCTGACTTTAAACTCCACTTCTAACATGCCAGAGGCCATATTGTTGGTGTCCCTGACTGCAAGAAGCTGGATCATCAAAATGGTTCATAATATAATGAAGAAAATGGAGCTAATTGCACCTGAAAAAATAAAAATAAAGTCATCCTTTTTGGCTGATTTTGAGTTGTAGTCCAACAAAACAAGAGACAACTTAGTAAAAATGGAGCTGAATCGCTTTTATTTTCTGCTATGTCATTTTTGGTTTGGATTCAGCAATGAATAGAATTGTATATTGATTTGTGAATATGCATTGCATAGAGTTCAGCAAATTCTTGTTTGCTGAGTCTTAATGTGAAAAAAAAATCACTGGAGTAAAGTAATTGTTATTGGTTTGGCTAGTCCATCTCACAATTTCTTGCTACCTTTTTTAAAAAAAAGCTTTGAGTAACCTGCCATTAGTCCTGATGTGGAATAATTAGTGAGAGTAGCATTTCCCTGCCAATGCTTTTAGCTCTGCTCCAGAAGTTAAGCCTTCTTCCTTTAGCATACGATCACCAAACACAACAATCTACAAAGGGATCCCAGTGCAGCAACTAAGTGGATAGACGTGATCTGGCAGAAATTGCTTGCTTAGATATTTGTCCCTAGATGGAGGCATCAATACCAACTTCCTAACTGTAGATCTTGTACTAAGGCTGATAAGATATGTTCTCATGGAGCATTCAAAGTTAAAGGCAACATAATCTGATGTTAAAAACAAAATATAGGAATACTGCTATTGTCAAAGCTGAAGTTTGCTGAACTGTGACCGGTTGTTGTTGGTTTTTTGTAGTTTCTATGGAAGTTTCTTCTCTCACTGCTTCAGGGCTGACACAGCCTGGAGCAAGGGGCCAGGGAAGTGGGGTGTAGAAATTAGCTGGGGTGTTGTAGCCTAAATAAAATTATTTCCCCTGAGAATCAAGGACTTTCGTGCAGGTGTCCGCAGGGTGAAGACTGAAGTCATCTTGCAACTGGACTATATGCTGATTGGACCATTTGATTGAGACTCTGGAGGAAAGTAATAAAGTTTTACTTTTAATTGGGAGGGAAAACTAGTGCCAACTTACAGCCAGTTTTCCACCAGGAATATGCCAATTTGATACGTCCTGATAAAATGTCCTTTGAGGAACCTGCCTGCCTCGGAGTTCTTATGGGATGTATTACTTGGAAACTTGACAGCTATGTTATCTGTGTTTATTTGGTTGATGACAATGGTAGCTATCGTGATTTGTTCATTGCAGGTGCATGTCAGTGGAATTTCTGATAGGGCATCCTCTTTCATTTCTATCTTGTCACATTCCAATTTTGTAAGAACAAACTTTTTCACACTTCTATAGATTTACCACTTATACATTTTTTCACTATACCTTTATATACATTTTCTGGATCCTGAAAGATGAGAAGTTTTAACAAAGCTATGGAAGTATCTTGACTTTTCTTAAATCATCATCATCATCATCGTCATCATCATCATCATCATCATCATTCAGGCAGGCAGGCAGGCAGGCAGACAACTGCCACATAACACCCCGGACTTAACAGTTGTCAATAAGAAAGACAAAAAAGTCTAGATAGTGGATGTATCTGGCCTAGGGGTTTTTAAATTTTAATCTGGTTTTTAATCTTTCTTAATCCCCTTGTTTTAATCTTTGTAGAGCCAATTATATTTAATTCTTTTAATTTTTAATATTGTATATGTGTTTTATATGTGTATTTTTATTCTGGCTGTTCACCGCCCCGGGTCCCTTTGGGAGAGGGGGCGGTATATAAATTTAAATAATAAATAAATAGCAGCGCCTGGAGACAGCAGAATAGAAGAGAAAGAACTGGAGAAGGTAACAAAATACAAAGACCTACAAACAGAAATAGAATGGCTATGGCAAAGGCAAGCAAGGGTAGTAATAGGCGCCTTGGGTGCAGTCCCAAAACAACTGGAGCACCACTTGAACAACAAAGGCATTGACAAATTTGCCACCAGTCAATTGCAGAAGGCAGCTTTACTTGGAATAGCTTCCATCCTGCGGCGATATATGCAACACTATCAAATGTCCAGATTTGCCTATCACAGGTCCTTGGTAAGGACTCAATAGGTAGACAAAAATGCCAAACCCAGTCTGAACATCTGGCTGACTGTGTGATGAAAATTAATAAAATAGGTTCCAAATCAGTTCCTGGGGACCTGCAAAAATCCAGTATTCTTTAGTGATCTGTGAGAGAAGGCAATGTGGAAGTTCATTCTGAAGGCCTACTGAACAAGAGAATCATGTTGGTTGATTACTTTCACCATATTTGATCCATCAGATTCATTGAAGCTTTATACATGGAATAAGGCAGATAACTATTTATTTATTTATTTATTTAATTTCGTATTTCTGGACAGCCCATCAAAGGGATCCCTTGCTGGAGAGAGAAGAGATCTGTTAACAAAGCATTGTTTGGGCATAAACCCAAATAAAAAAAGTGACTACAAAAATGGCTTAGACATCTTCCTAATTTACATGAGTATTAATGGAGGGAGAAGGTAAAGCATAATCAGACTTGTAGAATTCTGTTACTATGGCCAATTTTAATGAAAATAATTTCAGTTTTATTGTGATTTCTTATTCTGATTTTCATCTTTGGGCTGATAATTGGGATGTGGCTACCTTCACATAGTTTCTATGGAATATTAACAGAATAACTGAGTTGGAAGGGACCTTGGAGGTCTTCTAGTCCAACCTTCTGCTGAAGCAGGAAACCATATATCATTTCATACAAGTGGTTGTTCAAGGAGTCTGTCATAGGTCACTGAATATGAACACACATTCTATTGAAACAGTCCAACTTCAGCAGAACAAAGTTTGCATTCAGAAGGCCCCAGGTTCAACCTTTCCATATGTCAGTATGCCTGCCAAAAAAAGACCCCCAGATAGTAGCTATCTGGGATTTCAAAAGTACTGGTAATGCTGAGCCAAGTGGTTTTATTATCTGGTTCAATATAAAACAGTTTCTTTGTTCTTGTTTACTGTGTTTACAGAATAAAGGTGAAAAGAAGATGGAAAAAGTATCTCACTGCTCACTGAGAAATGCAAGGATAAGAGGTAGGAGGACAAATAATGCTGAGGGTGAATGAATCATGTGAACTGAAAGAACCTACTTTAGGGAGCAATGTATAAAATTATGCCTGGAAAGGGGAACTTTCCAGGGGAACAGAGGCATCTCTGTCTTTCATGTACAGGATTAGAACTCAAAGAACATTGAGATTAAATCAGAAGTGCTTCAATAATGATAAAAGGAAACATTTCTGTAGACTATATATAGTTACAGTGTGGAATTTATTGCCATCAGATACGGTGGCGACCAAAACCTGATAGGGTTTTAAGATGGGATTAGCCAAAATTGATACAGGCTATAGCTATTTGTCTTGACAACTACATGTTACCTACAGACTCTAAAGCAGCTTATTTTTAATGCCAGGAAGTTGCTAGAAAATAACAGTAGATGGCTTTATCCTTATGTCGTCTCTCTTAGCTTCCTAGATGCAGTGACTACTGCAAGACCCAGAATTTTGGAAATGATAGACCATTCATTTGAACCAGAGGCTGCAATTTTTTAAAAATGAAATTGGTACAGAAATGGGACAAGAAACCTTTGAGAAGGTAAATCAAAGATAATCCTTCCCAGATTACAGTTTAGTTGCTCCAACATCAGTCACATCTGTTTTTTCTTTCAACAACCTGCCTCTTATATCACGTAGAGAACTTTTGCACTGGAGTAATAAAAAGGGATCTGTCCAAGAGATGCTTCCTACCATGTGCTTCAAATGCTATTATTTGCAAAGGAAAACCAGCAATTAGGAAACAGCAATAACACTTAGACTTATGTATCGCTTCACAGTGCTTTTACAGCCCTATCTAAGCAGTATACAGAATCAGCATATTGTCCCCAACAATCTGGGTTCTCATTTTACCAACCTTGAAAGGATGGAAGGCTGAGTCAACCTTGAGCCGGCCAGGATGGAATAGAATTATCCTGCAATGCAGCATTCTAGCCACTATGTCACCATGGTTCTTTGGATGTTAAGTATTCTCTTTAAGATTTTATTGGAGGATATCAATAAATATGTAAACCACCCAGATTGTTATTTGCAAATTGGATTGTCCTATAAATGACCTAAATAAGTGCAATAAATAATGAATAGTACATACAGTTATGGCACGATATCTACCATTAAATACAGAATTAGTAAGTTTTGCTGACATGCATTGGATTTTCACCAATTTGCCACATCATGGTTGAAAACAACAATTTTGGAGTGGATGCACTTTCCTATTGTGATGGAAAGAAGTTTATTACAAGCAACGTTCAATGCAGTCGACCAAATCCTTGTCATTTTGTGTTGAACAACTTACAGTGAACCATTACACTCAAAGGATTGTTAATATTACTGGTAGGATAATTACTTTAGAACTACAAAAGAAATTGAATTTAATCTGTGGGGAAAAAGAAAACTATTGGGTGGAATTTACTCTTGGTCCCAAAACATTATTTGACACTTTAACAAAGATTTCTTTCTCTGTCATGCAAACTAAAAAATTTAACTACCTCTTTTGAAGTCATAATTATTATCTTGCCCTTTTACAAAATGATCTTGAGGTTTATTGTTCTAAGAAAGTAAGTTTAAATATTCTCATGAATTCACGTTTTAGGTAGAAGCTTATGCAGCAAAGTTGAGCAAATAATTCACTATACATACTTTCATAGCAATAGCACTTAGATTTATATACTGCTTTATAGTGCTTTGCAGCCCTTTCTAAATTGTTTACAGAGTCAGCATATTGCCCCCAAACAATCTGGGTCCTCATTTAACCCACCTCGGAAGGATGGAAGGCTGAGTCAACCTTGAACTTGGTGGATTCAATCTGCCAAATTGCAGGCAACTGGCTGTCAGCAGAAGTAGTTTGCAGTACTGCATTCTAACCACTGGGCCACCGAGGCATGCATGCATGCATGCATACATACATACATACATACGTACATACATACATACATCTCTGTGTGTGTTTATAAACAATATAGGTAGTCTCAACTTATGAGCACAATTGAGCCCCAAATTTTTCTTGTTAAGTAAGACATTTGTTAAGTGAGTTTTGCCACATTTTACAACCATTCTTGCCACAGTTATTTATTTTATTTATTTATTGCAAATTTTATATACCGCTCCCATCTCCCAGCGGGACTCGGGGCGGTTTACAGCCCAATAAAAAAACCACTGCAGTTGATAAGTTAGTAACCCAGTTGTTAAGTGAATCTGGCTTCCCCATTGACTTTGTTTGTCAGTAAGTCACAAAAGGTGATCATATGACCTGATACACTGCAATCATCATAAATATTAAGTAATTTCCAAACATCTAATTTTTAATCACATGGCCATTGAGGATGCTGCAAAGGTTGTAACTGTGAAAAACAGTTATAAGTCACTTTTTTCAGTGCCATTGTAACTTTGAACAGTCTCTAAAAATGAACTGTTGTAAGTCGAGGACTAGCTGTAGTTCTTTTTCTCTCCCTGTTCTATACTATGTCCACCTTGTGGGTATTCTCTGAATTAATTTACTGTATTGCTAGAACCCATTTATGTACTAATCACAAACTTCCAAGTAAATAGAAGATTCCATTCTAATGCCTCTTGCTTGCTCCAACATTTTGTAACTACCTTTCCAGGTTATAAGTGCCTATGTGATCACGATAGTCTGTGCTGTTATTTTATTTATAATGTTTATATTTTTCCTTTTTTAATGTGTCACAAGCAAGATTATCCTCATATCAAAAAATAGTGATAAACTAATGTGTATGCACATTCCAGAGCTTTGAAGTTCTCTACTTGTAGTCTTAGAAGAGGGCCAAGATTGATAAATTCCTACTCTTCTATGATAGTTATTGCTCAAGAAATATTTTCAGATGATCATTTGAATCTCTTCCCAAAAGTTGAAAGTTCAAAATAGGGTGCTGATATTACTTGTTGTCCGTATTAGTTGGGCAATATTCCAAATTGGCAGTTTTTCCTTCCATTTTTTTTTCAACAAAAAAGTAGAAAGACAAAACTCTAATTATATTCCTCTTTTCTTATTCAATTATGAAACTGTTCAATGGGTCATCAATTGAAATAGATAAAAGAGATAGAAGGAAAATTCATGGCACACATGGCAACTTAGCCCAGGCAGCCAAAAATCTTGGAAGAATAATTTTAATTCATTCAAAAAAAAAAAACAAACCCTCTTCTTGCTGTAAATAAGGATATAGCATTCCTCTGATAGTTTCCAGAATTCTGTACTTAACTCAGATGAACACTAAATATTTATATTTATTTTATGTTTAAGTTTATTTAGAAATGTAGTTTTTGCTTCTTTGTTCCTACTCAGCTGCATCATCATCATCAACATCATCATCATTATCATCTGCGGTGGCACAATGGTTAGAGTGCAGTACTGCAGGCTACTTCTGCTGATCACCAGCTGTCAGCAGTTTGGCAGTCTGAATCTCACCAAGCTCAAGGTTGACTCAGCCTTCCATCCTTCTGAGGTTGGTAAAACGAGGACTCAGATTGGGGGCAATAGGCTGACTCTGTAAACTGCTTAGACAGGGTGTGAAGCACTATGAAGCAGTGTATAAGTCTAAGTGCTATTGCTATCATCATCTTAGCCATTGTATTCACTGCAGGATGAAGGTCTCTTCCTCATGTTTCCAATCAATATGGTCCTGAGCTTTCTTATGCCAATTAGGCCCACAATACTTGTTGATGTGGTCGATCCATCTTGTTTTAGGTCTCTTTAGGTCCATTCCAAGACTGCCATGGTCCACCTGCCATCAGTTCTTTTTGCTATGCAACCAGCCCATTTCCATTTCAATTCTTTTACTCTCTTGATGATATTGTATACAATGGAACCTCGGGTCGTGACCATTATCCATTCCAGGACTAATGTTGCAACCCAATTTGGTCATGACTGAAGTACAACTGACTTTTGCTTCACATGCGCGAACCAAAAAATAAGATGCAGAAGGGGAAATTGACGTGGCAGGGAAAGGCACTGTGGCTCTGTTTGTTCGCCACCCGAAGATGTGTTCATGACCTGAAGCAAGACTTTTCCAAAAATTCTGACCATCACCCAATTTGGTCATGGACAGAAGCGTTCATGACCCAACGTTTCACTGTACTTTTGTTTGTTCTCTAATCCATGTGCAGGTGTTTCTATCTTGTCTTGTAATGCCGAACGAATATCTTTCCATGGCTCTTTGCACCACTCAAATGCATATATGTTAGTAATGGGACAACATTCTTTGTTATGCTTAATGGCAGAAAGCTAGTTTATCAGCATAAGGTAGGCTGTCAAATATACAAACCTCTTCAACATTTTGCTATTACCACCTGGCACCTGCCACCTAAAGGCATTATTTTACTCTGGCAAATGGTACAGCTAGGATGCTGAAAGCCATTTTCCCACTTTAAAACTTGGTTGTTTTTAAGAACTTTTTTTCTCTGCCTCTGTCTTCATCTTCAGACAGAAGCAGAATGAAAGTAATAATTACACAGCCACTGTTCTATTAAACAGAATAGCCAGGTGACACTCAGTGTTCAACATCTCTTATACCTCCTCATGTATTCCTGAAATAGCCATCCAATTAGAATAGAATGGTAATTCTTATCTGCTAATAGGTTTGCCCTTACCATCTTCTTTGAGAAACGTATTGTACGTTTCTCAGTTGAAGACTTACCAGAAAGAGATTGCAAATCAAAATGAAAGTAACAGTAATTACCATTCCCAATTTTCTTTAAATTAGATTTCTGTCCACCATACAGTTGAATGTAAAATTAAATGCAAAATACTCAGAAATTTTAGAATTTTTATTTATTAGACTTGTTTGCTGCCCATCTAGCCTAGAATGGTAACAAAGCGCATACACTGTTGACATTAGACAGCCTTTCCCTATGAAGCTTCTGTAATGGCTTTAAGGCAAAAAAGCCCTTCTTGAAGATGAACAATATCTATCTCCATAGATGAAGAATTGGGTGTGCCTCTCTTTGATTTTGAAGTACAGAGAGAAAAATCTTCCAATGCTGTTTATACTGGAAAGGTAAGCATTTGTTCCTTACATTGGTCATATCATTATCTAGAAAACCACTAGAGCTGTCTTAACATTGATGTAGGAAGGCTCCATACTAACCAGACTGCTAGCAGTGTTGTTCTAGAAACAAAGTTTCAAGAGCAGATCTATAGATACAGTTATACAATCTGCAGATGTTCAAGGCACAGGTTGCTCAAAGCAGACCATCCTTATCCAATAAAAGCCAAAGCTGATAATTCAGGTAACCATTAAGGCTATTTCAGGTTCAAATGCCAAAGCTCTAAGAGCTTTTTAACATCTGCATCTGTTATCTTTAGATGTCATCCAATTCCACCAAGAGAATACATACATATGTACATACGTACGTACATACGTACATACATGCATGCATACATAACCTGCTCCCTTCTTTTGGATTTGTGCCTCTAAATTATTCTAAAGTGTGTTACTGATTCGCTGGATCATCAAATTGAAGCCTGAACTGAATCTTACAGCCAGTGAACACTCCTAATTCATGAAGTGTGAAGTGGGTGACTTCTAAGTAAAATGTAGATTGAAAAAAAAATCCTGTGGATGTCATCAGATAAGTTTTGGATAAGCAATATCTACTGTACTATGCAAGTAAAGAGCCTATATACACTATGCGATGCATTTGCAAAGTCCTTAGCAATTTTGTAATTTACAAGCCCCTTGTAATTTCTGACAAAATTGTCTCCAGATTCCAAAGACACAATTCTAATATAATATAGTTTGAATATAACACATAATATTATATTCTATATACAAAAATAACATTGATATCCCATGTCTAAAAACAAAATAGATATAATAATAATAGAAAGCATTGTCTATAGTTTCTATTTCCTCTTGTTGGAAAAGAGTTATTAGACTCAGCCATGCAAGCTTAAAGGTAGATTTATTTGATAGTCTGATAACAGTGATTAAAATCTGCTTCTTATTTTAGCTGAATCAATTATTTTAACTGAATCAACAATTTCAACTGAATTCCACTGAATCATGTCCTCGGTTTCTTCCTGCAAATGCTAAAGCTGGGTTTCTAGATGCCGCAAAGAACCCCCCCCCCTTAAAATGGCTATGCATTTCAATAAAGTAAAATGCCAGCAGGGTAGGACATAACAGGCATTAATCTAAATCTTGAATGAAAAAGTTGACAAAGCCTTAGTCAACAAACCAATGGAATTAACAGCCTGTCTGATATGGTTATCATGGTGTTCCAGATAGAATTAGAACTTTCGTGGGTATTTATATGTATGGTATTTAGGTTTCTTCGGGTATTTTAAGACATGGGAAAATACCCGAAGAAACCTAAATACCATACCTCTCTCTCTCTCTCTTTCATATATATATATATATATATATATATATATATATATATATATATATATATATATATATATATATATATATATACATACATACACACACATATATGTTTTCTTATGTTTTCGTGGGTATTTATATATATGTTATTTAGGTTTCTTCGGGTATTTTCCCACATCTTAATATTTGTGCTTTTATTATAGCGATATTTCGGCAGAATTTCATCTGTGCACATATATATATAAAAGGAAGACGTAGCAACATTCATTACTCCACAGTATTTTGGCATTCAGTGACCTCATGTAGCAATTTCTGTCACTTTGAATTCAGCAAAGTATCTGAGGATGGATTGGAAGGGAAAGACTAATATTGTGCTATAATCTGTTTTTCAATTTCTAGAAAGGTTTTTATCACTTCTGACTGAAAATAAAACTCTTGCTCCGCTCCCTCTGTCTCATGCTCATGTTTTAAACTTTCTTTTTGTTTCTGTTGATCACAGCAAAGTGGGAAAAGTCTGAATATTGTTGGAGCATGGAGCAATTTTTTTTCTAATATCTCTCTTCTTTAGGATTCTGTAGCTCACCTGCCTACATTTCTTGATCTCAAAAAGGGTCCGTAAGAAAATTTCTCTCTTGAATTCTTCTCTGGGGTGATCATGGAAGTTGAGAAACCAGGGAGGCTGCAGACCGCTTAGTGACAAATTAATATTCCACAATGAAAAACAAGGCCTTCCAATTCCCCAGTGCTTTAATCTATTTCATACTATTGTCTTTTACAATATCTTCATTCTCAAATGACATAAATTAGCATGTCATAAGTGAAGATAAATTATGCCTTCAGTATGGTTCCCCATTTTCTCTCAACAGAAAGTGGAACTTGTGTCTGTTTTGCTACAATTGTAAGAACCTAGATACTTTAAAAAAAAGGAAGAATTAGGATACGCCATTTTCCCTTGTGATAATTTAATCCATAACTACCAATAAAGAAGAATATTTGTAACTCAGAGTTGAAATAAAGGGTCCTTGGTGCTCTCTGAGCTTGTTTGTTTCCTTGCAGGCATTTCATTACTCAGATTATGTCATATCATCAGTGCCCTTATGATGTTACCTAGTTTGGGTAATGAAACATCTGCAAGAAAACTACCAAGCTCAGAAAGTATCAAGGAGCCCTAATTTATAATTATAATTTTGTATGTTCTGGCCTCTAAAGGAGAGATGAAGATGAAAAATGCAGCATAAGTGCAGCTTACATTTTAAAATGTAAGTTTTAGTTTCTTGTTGAAGTACAATTACCTACATGTGTAAATGAATATTGTCCAGATCTTCCCAAGCTGGGGAGTGCTGGTTGGGAATTCTGAAAAATGGAATCATATCATATTTGGAGGGGAGGTATTCAGCAGGTTCTGACCAGTTCTGAAGAACCAATAGTGGAAATTTTGAGTAGTTCGGAGAACCGGCAAAAAACACCCCTGACTGCATATTTTACAGTATCCTTACCCTGCCATGCCTATCAAGCCACAGCCAGAGAACCAGTAGTAAAAAAAATTGAATCCCACCATTGGTATATTGCTTCCAGAGGAAAGTTGATTTAACCTGATTTTGAGATGACAAATCATAAGCAAACTCAGCCCTGGATTAACTATTAAGCAAAAGAATCCTGTGTTTTATTTATTTATTTTATTTATTTTGTTCGTCAAACATGTACAAGATAACAAGTATAAGTATGAACATAAACAAGAACAAAGGAAGTAAATACAGATAAATGGGGACAGTAAGACAGGGACAGTAGGCACGCTGGTTCGCTTATGCACTCCCTCTTTAAGGACCTATTAGGAATGGGGTGAGGTCCACGGTAGACAGTTTGAGGTTGAAGCTGTGAGGGGTTGAGGTTGTAACAATGGAGTCAGGTAGGGCTTTCCAGGTGTTGACCACTCTGTTGCTGAAGTCGTATTTTCTGCAATTGAGTTTGGAGCGGTTTACCTTGAGTTTGTATCAGTTGTTTGCTCATGTATTATTGTGATTGAAGCTGAAGAAGTCATTGACAGGCAAGATGTTATAGCAGACAATTTTGTGAATTATGCTTAGATCGAACTGCAGAGGGTGCAGTTCCAGATTGTCCAGGCCCAAAATTTCGAGCCTGGAGGAAAAGGGAATTCTATTGTGAGTGGAGGAGTGGAATACTTTTCTCGAGAAATATCTCTGTCTGAAGGTATTTCTCGAGAAAAGCATTAGAGGGAAGGGGACATCATACTGTTTTCAATCCTATCATAATTTTTTCTCTGCCAACTCTAATTTAGTTGATTTTTTTGGTAATTATTCTTATCTGCCATGTTTGACTTTTATCTATATTGTTCAAAAGCATTTTGTTTGGCATTGTGAGTTTGTTTTTGTTTGTTTTATTCAATTTATATACCGCCCTTCTCCCAAAGGACTCAGAGCGGTGCACAGCCTATTAAAACAACATATATATAAAAGTTAAAATGGAATTAAATAAGGGCTGTAACCGAATCTAAAATCCCAACCTTAAAATTCATTACTTAAACCCCATTAAAATCAATTTAGGATCAATTTGAGTGACTCAGAGTTTAAAGTTTAGGTGGCAGGTAATACATTTGTTTCCATCTTGTAGTATGAGACTTTTACTTCTTTTGAGTGGCACCCCTGGCTTAGGGCAACAGTTGGCCTTAATTTGCTCTAAACTCTAAACTTTGAAAGGGATGACTGTGCCATTGTATAAATGTGAATGTAATTGACCTCATGGTGAATGTGACATCATTGTGGATTGCACCACATGCTTATGTGTCTGAAGTTCCTTTTACAAGATTGTAATCAGGAATCTTTTTATTTCACACTTCTTGTCTTAGCAGAAAAAGTAAGCTATGCTGCTTATTATTATTATTTCCCTCAGGGTATCATGTGGAGTAGAAGCAAAATCTCACAAAGGAAAGAATTAATTGAAGAAGGATATTTGCAGGAGAACAATCCTTTCCTTTTGTTGTTCTCTATTGCAAAGTATCTGGGGTCAGACTTTAGAATTCGTATTCACAACTAAGTTCAAATAATTCACTAGAAGAAAAAGTCAATGGAATCCAGTGTGCTATTCAAATACAAGGAAAGTAATATATGGTTTTGCACACTGTATGAATACAGGAAAAACAAAGATGTCCTGCAAATAATGCCAAAGAATGGAAATTTGTGTGTGTGTGTGAGTCAGAGAGAGAGATTGTGTGTGTGAGTTGGTGATCCTACTGCTTCTTGCATAATAGTTAGCTCTGCTGTCATGAGTACCTGGAGAAATCCTTTTCCAAGGATCAAGCAGATTCCCAAGAGAGCCATAAACTGTTGAAAGAATTGGAGTGGGGAGTTCTTTGCCAGCACTAGGAGAGCTTTAATGGGAGCTTTTAGTGAACTCCAGGGAACGCTATGCCTGTAGGTTCATAGTATGTATTAATATGTAAAGCAAACACATTTCTTTTTTTAAAACAAATTTTATTATTTTTTAAACAAACATACACAAACACAACATAAAAACATCAAGCCATCTTCCACTTATTTACATACAGTGTGTCAATTGGTTTACAAATTTTTTTGTGCATCCATTTCATAGTCATCATTTACAATTGCTTGTATATATTCTCATATTATCTATCAAATATTCCTAAACACATTAATATCCTTATTAATCTATCATTTGACTATACTGTTATTTATTCATGTTATGCAAAATAATCCATATTTTAATTGATTTATTTTATGACAATTCATATTATCATCCCAGATCTATCCTATATATTATAATAATACATCTTTATATATTTCTAAAATTCTGCATATTTCATTACCATATTTTATTGTCTAACCATTGATAAAATAAATCCCAAATCTTATAAAATTGTTTATCTTCTTGTTCTCTGATTTCAAATGTCAATCTACTCGTTTCAGCACAGTCCATGATTTTCTTAATAACTTCTTCCTGCATTGATATTTTCTCATTTTTCCAATTTTTAGCAAATACAATCCTAGCTGCTGTTAATACACTTACAATCAAATATTTCAATTCCTTACTGTATATTTCAGGTAAGATTCCCAATAAGAAAACCTCTGGTTTCAAGTCTATGTGGGTTGTTTTTTTTTTTGGTCATTTTTTCCATCCATGTGTAGATTTTAGTCTAATATCTTTTAGCATCTGCACAGTAAAGCAAACACATTTCTGTTTTCCTGTAGCTGTTAGTTCTTGGAAAGGTAGCCAATGGGCAGACTAACTGAAATTAGAAAAAGAACAAGAATAATATAAGACTTTGTGGTTTAATCATACATAATTATAAATATTTGACTCCAAGATAAAAGCTCTAAGCCTTCCTGCAATCTTCTAATACATTATGAGAAATGTTTGTTTCAAAAAGTGGAGTGTTCCCAGAAAACAGACAAAATATTCCCTCATAAAGATAGGTGCTGGATCAGCATGAGGAAACACATTACAATACAGATTTGTAGACATATTAATCACTTCTGGTAGGTTGGTTGATATTTAGCAGAGTGCAATGAAGTGGAAAAGTGACAGCAGACACTTGCGCACCATTGCGCATCTCCTTAGGCATTGGTGAGCATTAATGAAACAATGCTTGACTTTAAATGTTTGGAACACACAATGTGCCTGAAAGGAATGCATCCAAAAATTATTTGCTAATATTAAAAGAGAGCAACAGTTAGTCTCTTTTTTTCATGGCCGTTTTTGGAGCTACAGTATAGTTAATATGCAGAGTGCAGAGAAGAGTAGCACAGACCTTCAAATTTCTAGGTTCTACTATATCACATGACCAAAAATGGACACCTAACATCAAAAATGTCATCAAAAAAGCACAACAAAGAATGTTCTTTCTGCGCCAACTCAGAAAGCTCAAACTGACCAAGGAGCTGCTGATTCAGTTCTACAGAAGAATTATTGAGTCTGTCATCTGCATCTCTATAACTGTCTGGTTTGGTTCTGCAACCCAACAGGACAGACACAGACTTCAGAGGATAATTAGGACTACAGAAAAAACAATTACTACCCACCTGCCTTCAATCGAGGACCTGTATACTGCACGAGTCAAAAAGAGGGCTGTGAAAATATTTACAGACCCCTCACATCCTGGACATAAACTGTTTCAACTCCTTCCCTCAGAACGATGCTATAGAGCACTGCACACCAGAACAACTAGACACAAGAACAGATTTTTCCCGAAAGCCATCACTCTGTTAAACAAATAATTCCCTCAACATGACTATCATTATGATTCTTGATTCTTAACGAATGTACCTTTATATATACTGAGAGTATTTACACCAAGACAAATTCCTTGTATGTCCAATCACACTTGGCCAATAAAGTATTCTATTCTATTCTATTCTATTCTATTCTATTCTATTCTATTCTATTCTATTCTATTCTATTCTATTCTATTCCATTCCATTCTATTCTATGAAAAGGTTAGGTTAAAATATAAAGTTTTTTCTGTATGCAAAGATCTAGGAATGCAAAGAATAGTGAAAAAGGAAGAAAACCCCCAATGAAAAGGCATATACTTGGAGACCTCTTCATATAAAGGTCAGATAGGAAGGCTTGCCTTTTCTGCATGTGCAAAAAGTACAGGAACAAGCAATTAGGATGTGTAATAGCCATAATCTTGATGGAGCATCAACCCATTTCTATCAAAAAGAGACAACTTGCTGCAGCTAAGAAATGGCCAGCTCACCACAGTCAACTCACCATGACCAACTCTGGACAGGACAACTTGCCATGGCCAATTCATCACAGAATTTATTTACTTATTTATTTACTTATTTATTCATTTATTTGTCAATCGCTTACAATATAATAGGTATAAGTATATACATAGTTATGAATACATGAAATGGGTACATATAAGAAAAATAAAAGAAACAATAGGACAGGGAAGGTAGGCACGTCGGTGCACTTATGCACGCCCCCTACAGACCTCTTAGGAAAGGGATGAGGTCAATAGTAAACAGTCTAAGGTTAAAGTTTTTGGGATTTGGGAAAGAAACCACAGAGTTAGGTAGAGTATTCCAGACATTGACCACTCTGTTTCTGAAGTCGTATTTCCTGCAATCAGGTTTGTTGCGGTTAACCTTGAGTTTGCATTTATAGTATGCTCTTGTGTTTTATGGTTGAAGCTGAAGTATTCATTGACAGGTAAGTCATTACAATGTATGATTTTATATACCACACTTAGATCAAACTGAAGATGACATAATTCAAGGTATTCTAGGTCTAGAATTTCAAGTCTAGTGGCACAAGGTATTCTACAACGAGTAGAGGAATGGAGAACTCTTCTTGTGAAATATTTCTGGACTTTCTCAACTGTGCTAATATCAGATACGTAATGTGGGTTCCAGACTGATGAGCTGTATTCGAGTATTGGTGTAGCAAATGTTTTGTATGCTCTAGTTAGTAGTGTGATATTACCAGAGAAAAAACTCTTAAACAACTCTTAATGCCTTTTTGGCTATGTAGTTACAGTGGGCTCTAGCACTTAGATCATTAGAAATGAGTATTCCAAGGTTCTTTACAGAGCTTGGATCATCAACAAGGTCTTGACTATTCAGTTTGTATTTTATTTTCTGATTTTTTTTTTGCCAATACGTAAGACAGAGCATTTATTTGTTGAGATTTGAAGTTGCCATTTGTTTGACCATTCTGATAATAACTCACTGTGGGACAATTCAACAATACAATTTAATTATTTTTTAAAATTAAAACATTATTTTAATTTTTGTCATTTACATTTCATTTTGTCCTTCTTTGGGCATCCTTTCTTTAATTATTCTATCTCACTATTTCTTCAATATTAATGTATTGTCAAGTTGTTCCACACTGAGTTGGCCATGGTGAGATGTCCCATGGTGAGTTGGTCATGGCTGTGGTGTGTTGGCCATGGCAAGTTGGAATGTTCAAAGTTGACTTAAGGATTAACTAGGAGCAACAGAAGAGGGAAGCATATTAGGGTACTAATAGGAGTTGCCCCATATTTCTTTTTATTGACTATGCATCCTATTTACATTTACACATTGTTACTTGTCCCAACTCTATGTGCCTCTATGGGCTTGTTTCATTTTAACATCACACCTATCAGGGATTTTAATGAACAGCCAATCTGACCCCTTATCCAACAAAAAATTAACCAGTGGGCCTGTATTATGATAGAAACCAGTAGATATTGATAGAATTCCAAATGGCACACCAATTCTATCTGGGCCAAGAAATGATGAACATGTCAGAGCCTCAGGCCCAATGAAAAAGTTAAAAGAGGAGCCAGATTGTATGCAAGCTTACCTTACTGGACCAGAGCAAAAACAAATCCAAATAGATGTGACCATTGCTCCAGAGATATGAAAACAAACTTTTCAAGTTCTACATGTTTCAGTCATGTTCCTTAAAGCATTTTTCTCTATGGGTTGGACAATATTAGCTTCACTAGTTGATATTGTAAGTACCTTGCAAGGATGAGGAAAATGTAACCTTGGGACCTATGTAATCTTACTGATCCTATACTTCAAGGTCAAACATATCTTTTCACAAGAAGAAGTGGCGTATTACTGAACAGAATGAGATATAGATGAAGTCATTGGTGGAAATAGTAAACCAATGAAAATAATAGATATGTTGAAGCTTCCAGAAATATCTTGGTAGATGATTCAAGATAAAAGCTTCCTTCTCTGATCCAAAAGGAAGAATGGGAAACGTGAGGAGAAAATCCTTTGATGGGTACTAAGTACATCATGGGTGACGAGACAATGCAGATGAAGTCTTTCAATGATTGGATCATGAATATAATAGAAGGAAATTGGAATTTTAATTTTTGGTCCTTGTGAAAAGACTCTGAGGTGAGTTGCATCCATGAAAGCAACACAACTGCATTTGACAAGTTGACCAGTTCATTGGTGCAAACTTTGGAGTGAGATACCTCAGATGTGGCTTCTTTATCATCCCCTGATTGACAGTTTAATAGGAAAGCATTTTGATGAATTATAAGCTGGAACTTAGTGGTCTGTTACCTAAGAAAAAAGATAATGCACTGATAAATCACGTCACTTAATTTGGCATTATAGTATAAAAGAGACCTGTACCACAAAAAGATAAAAAAGATTGAGTTTGAAAGTTATCTTTCCCAATTGCTCAATGCCACTTTAAATTAAAGGAAAGGTAGGCTCATGAGAAGTTGGATTTTTTTCCCATCTACCAAATTATGAGTCCTTATAAATGAATGTGGTATTTGTGTCTACATAAATCTGACAAGTACTGCGAGATCTAAGATAGCTATGACAAAACTGATAATAATTAATATATATTTTCTCTCATAGCTGACTAGTCTTAGGATAAATTAGAAGAATATACCAAATATTTAATGGAATCTCATTATACAATCTTGCTGATTTGAGAATTATATAACCCAAACTGGCTCATATTAACTTCACTAAAGCAATGTGGGTATCCTTTAATCACTTCAGGACAGTGATTAAAAGCCATGCAATTGATTAAAGTCCACCTGGATGATTCTCTTACGCCTTCTCATCTTCTTTCAGCCTTTTTTTTGCCTAGGGATGACCAGAGGTTCCCAAGCTGGGCAACATTTAAATTGTCAGCAACCTTTTCCAAAGCTGCTTAACCTGGAAGATCTTTATCATGTACAGTATCAAAGGATGGTGAAGATAGTTCAGGCTTCTACTCTGGAAGCATTTTTTGCCTGCACTGATTATGTTACCTAATTTGGTTATTTTTTGTGTTAAATTTGTGTTTTACTGACAAAGAAATAAAGGGAGACTAGTATAGATCTATTTTAAGCTATTCAACTCTCATCAGCTAGCCTTTGTTGATAAAACATAAATTTAATACAAAAATAGTTTGTCGTGAAAGTGACTGCCTGCGAAGCCCCTTGGATTGGGGCTGAAAGGCGAAAATGGAAGCAGTATGCCTAGTGGTCTGATTAAAAAAAAATTACTACCAGTTCTGTGGGCATGGCTTGGTGGGCGTGGTGTGGCATGGTGATCATGGCTTCGGGAAGGATACAGGTAAAATTCCATTCCCTCCCCAACCCACTAACCTATTTTCCAGCTCCAGTTGTCTCTGCAGGGCAACAAAAGAAGACCCAGCCGATCAGCTGGGACTCGGGAGGAGAGAATAGATGGGGGCAGGGCCAGTCAGAGGTGGTATTTGCTGGTTCTCTGAAGTACTCAAAATTTCCACTACCAGTTGTCCAGAACTGGTCAGAACCTGCTGAATATACCACCTCTGAGTATGCTCCATCCCATGATTGGGTAATGGTTGCCCTGTTAGACCAATCCCACTGGAGAAAAAAACACCTAGTCTGGGTAATGAGAAAACAAGAAATCTTGGAGAGCACTAAGGACCCCTGATCTATAACCATTCTACTTTATTTGACACAATGCCCACAGACAGACTCTAGGGCAGTGTTTCTCAACCTTAGCAACTTTAAGATATGTAGATTTCAACTCCTAACTTGCTGGCTGGAGAATTCTGGGAGTTGAAGTCTACACATCTTAAAGTTGCTAAGGCTACATTTCAAGTCTTCAAATAAGGCTCAGCTAACTAAATCTATTCAATTTCAAAGGGGTTATTCAATCTATACAAATGCAATGTTTAAGAGCCTTATATATCTTGATTTTCTTCCTTTCAGGTTGGCTAATAGGCTTATATTGATATATTTATGTACTGCGCCACTGTATTTAAACAAGAGTCTTAAAACATTTTGTATTCAATTAGTCAGAAGAAGGATCACAAATGACTTATCTCAAAGCTGAAGCAATGGCCTTTGCCAAAAGGCAAAATGCCCATTGTTTTTGGAATGAGCGTATAATAGAGTAAGTTAAGGTCTTCAGATATGAAAGAACTATTTTGACTAATGGAGGCTCCTGAAGGACCCATTTGGAATATGTAAATGGTTATGTAAATAATTGTGTGGAAATGGTTACATCACCAGCTATGTATGTGTTTGTGTGTGTGTGTGTGTGTGTGTGTGTGTGTGCATGTGAACAAAATTTTAAACCATTAAAAATGATGACATCTAATTTTCTTTGTGATATCACATTGTTTCCTATGATTCATTGGTTCTGTGATTGGAAATAAGACCATAAATGACTGAAATGAGGGCATGAGCCAATGATTTTAAGTTCTGGCTTAAAATAATATTTCACTCTACCAGATATGGTTGCTTTGATACTTGATGATAGCTATTTGTTCTACTTTGAGTAAAATAGTAGATAAAGAAATTAGATTTTTATGACTTTGTCATAAAATCTCTGATAAATTTGAAATTTACAGACACTAAGGATACACTTAATCTATGTATATGGGATGCTGATATCTCAACTATAATTAAGATAATGCAATAACTCTCAGAAACCCTTTATGGTAATCAACTTAATGTAGCAAATAAAGCAGAGTATTTACATATGAGCATTTTAGTGTACTTCCATCAGCCCTCTTGGAACAATGGTTATAACACTCTGATTATATTTGTTCACAAGGCACCTATGTCTTAATAGCTTATTTCCATTGTGCTGCTCATATTATTAAGACTTGAGATTAGAAATACTATTCATCTAAGATTCTAAGAATAACCAAAAAGTATTAGATACAATTCTTATTAGAAGACCAATGCCCAGAAAAATGAAAAACAAAATGAAATTATTGTGCTAAATACAGGTAGTGCTCAAGTTATTACCCACTAGTTAACTGCTACTCAAAATTATGACTGCACTGTATACATATGATATAGTATGACTGATTGGTCATACTTATTACTAATCTTTGAAGTTCCACCCATTGCAGGACGCCCTAAGTCACATCATCACAATTCAGATACTACCACAAAAACATATTTTGCCATTAACTTCAGATTAATAGCAATGGCACTGTCAGTATACTAACATTACAGATTTAAATAGATTTAAGGATTGTTCCCTCTCCTAAAGGAATAGTCCATGCTCTTAGTGAATTATGCTTCCAAGGCAAACTTGTAGGAAGCAACATCATTAAACAAATATAAAAATAATAAGTCTGAGGATTCAGGTTTTCAGTGATCTCTGATCAGTTATTCCTTTTTACTTTCTGTCCCTTTGCCATTATTTTTCCCTCTTACAAAAGTGAAGCAAAGAGAGTTTTTTGGTTGTCTCAGACTAAATGTTTAAGGTTTTTATTCCAGAAGTGGGGTTGTCCATCGTGAATAGAATTAAGTAGCTATACAGAGCCAAAATGAAGGAACTTGAAGTCAAAGTTAGTGAGACTTCGTTGGTGAAACAGAATCAAAATTGACATGAAACTAGCACAGAGCCCTTAACTACAGGACCATATATTTATGTTCCTAAAACATATACTGTACTTAGAAGTCTTTCTTAAGTGTATCCTTTCTGATACAATAGAACATAACCAAAGGAACACTTTAAGCTGGATAAAATCAACTTTAAAAAATGGAAAATTGTAACTGCTTTTCCCTGTTGATGGTATACTGTATAGCTCTAGATTATTGCCCTAAAGTGCTGGAGTTGTCTTTATTTCCCTCTTTCAATTACGTTGGTTTCTCAGAGGCTGCCTACACTAGCAAAATGCACCAAATGATTCACTCATGGGAGACGATAAGATTTTCAATCTTGTAAGATTGATCACTTGGTCCCCAAAGTTATGTTGAGGAATTGTACTGTACTTCAAACCTGCAAACTGACATCAGTAACTGCATTGGTGTCAGTTTGCAGGTTTAAATATCCATTCAAATCTCCTGGAAATGATGGAATGCATTGCCATCTTGTTTCTGCATTTGTTGATTGCTGGCTAGAAGGGAATTGCAATATTCCATGTCAGTAGTGAGAAGAGAAGAATGCATGATACAATCATTCATAATTTGTTAATAATATATCAGAAAAGTATAACTTCCTTGATATTTTTAGACCCCCTTCTCTACTTGTGATGTATTTTGTTTTCTACTTAATATTTGTGTCTGGATAAATATTTTCTCTAAAAGAATCAAATAAAGAAGAATGTTTGAATTAATTGATATGGGTTCTATCTTCATCCTATTCTAGCATTCCCAGTGAAGGTAACTCTAGAAAACCTTGGAGTGCAGCTCCATATTTATATTCCCCAAGTATCAAAATGTCATCCACAAATCTGAGAAACAATGAATAAAGTTGATAATATTTGAGATCAGCACATTAGGTTTTTAAATGTATGGGGCTAACAATTAAGTAGTTTTTTTGCATATCTTGATTTAATAAAGTTAGTCTTTTTAGTGACTAACTAAAATACTCGGGTGAATTGAGGTCAGAAATAGGAAGAGGAAGTTGAGAGAACAAATTGCATTTAAATGAAATTAAAAAAATCATTCTATAATCTCCCCCTTCGATTCAGTTTCGAAATGACTACAGCTACATATAAGGACATTGTGCATTCCTGCTTTATTATAAAATAACAATCCCCTTCTTGTTTTTAAATTTTTTTTGTGCTATAAGAATTGTATTTAAACTATCATTTCTGATGCAATATCAACCTCTGAATTCAACACAAATGAGCTCACTATAATTTAATGCAACCATGCAACCCACCTTGACAACTTAATCATTCTTGAACTGAAGTAAGACATTTATTCAAGAATGAATAAACCAGTTAGGCTAATTTACACAAACACTTACCAATCTATGAATCTATGACTATAATAATCTTTCTCACTGCTTTTCAACTTTTGTAAACCTTGTATTCTGTCCTGAATTAATCAGCAATTGTCTTCACTACTTTAATAAACAATTCATCTTGGCCTGGAGCATCAAATTCAAAATAAACAGATATTCTCTATCATATTTCTATCAGGTTCAAGCTTAAGTCCTGTTCGTTCATTCTTCACAATTGTGAAGAGTAAATCTTCACTGGTGCAAACAGCCAAAACAAACATGTTTTGTGATGTGTTAGCATTTTCTTGTTTTCATTGAACACATATTATATTCCTTTTATTTATTTTTATTGTAAATTTAACTTTTAGAATTCTTAGCATACTTTACCAACTTCAGCACACTATGAATGTTAGTCTTTCTTCTTAGTTAGTTGTATGTGGTATTCCTTGGTGATCCAGCCTTCTTTCAATCTTCTATAAAACTATATGTTTTTGTTGAAAGAATCAATTTTGATTAAATGTAAATCCGAATCAGTTAAAAAGCTTGAAAACGTATTTTGTGAGGCACTGTTCACCAATGTTACTTTAATTTCTTTTTGAAGGATATTGGGTCACTCTTTGTGGTTGGCCAGTTTTTAATTAACAGGCATAGAGCAATTGCTTTTACTGTCCACATTTTCTTCAGAGAGAAAAGCAGAATGCATAAGCTGCCATCTAATACTATTCTGAGAAACATCTTCCATTCTTAAACAATAGCTGAAATACCTTTTTTTAAAAAATTTAACCTCAGAGCTGCCTGGTGGTTCCATACCTTTCTGAAGCTTACAATCAACCATTTCAAAGCTTCTCCACACCTTGCCACATGCTCTACCTATGAACCTGAGGATGTCATTGTTCATGGTTTTTAGACTGTTGTTACTCAATCATTTCCTGATTGTTGAAAATCTACATTGCAATTCAAAAGAAGACTATTGGATAAAAAACAAGATAACCAGTACTTTCTGCTTTGTCTTCCAACCAACTTGTACAAATCAAGTTCATGCTTTTATGAGGATGCAGGAAAAGGAGGAAAGGAAACCAATCAAGAATACATGCCCACGTGTCTTCCAGAATTGTATTGACATAGGAGTGGAGTGAGGGAGGAGAGAAAACTGGCATATTTTCCAATATTTTAGATAAGAGACCAGGACTATTAGGATTTGATGGAATCAAAAACTCTCCTGCCATTCATAAGCATGTCTGTCATTTGCTTTTTCCATTAAGGACAGCAGATATTTTCCCAGCAACAAGAGAGTTTGTTAATGTATCTCATACTCTATTTCGTGAAATTCCTAGAATGCACTTCTAAAGTTTATAATTGCAATCTTTAAAAAGTATAAATAAAACCCTGGTACTCATTCTTTCACCACAATAGATCTATTAATCTTATCTCTGACTCCTTTCACACATATAATTCACTTGGACACACCATTACTTTCATTAGCACAGATCTGTATAAAACCACTTAATGCATTAATGGTCTGTCCAGACTTTCAAATAACAGCACAGGAGACATTAAGCAAATAGCCAAGAGACAAAGAACAGCACATGGTAGTTATGGTGCTAGACCACAGAGTACACAAGGTCTTGTCCAGGGATGAAGACAAGTAATTGAGTATTTGAAACCATGGTTCAGACTAAGTCAGATCCTGGCAACAGTTAGATTTTTTTTTGAGAACAAACAAGACTTTGAGTGAAGACATAGCATCAAATTGTTACAATTTTGGTTCTACTTTTATACCTCATTTAAGCACAAGCTTTTATTCTGCATTTTTGGCCTCTACCCAAGTACAGGTGGTATTGATCCAAGTAGATGAAAATAGATTGCAGAAAGTGGATTACAAAGTAGTAAAATCTACTTTCAAATTGACTATTACTCTCAAGTAGATTCTTATTCCCATGATAGTCTTCTAAGTTATTTGGCTTTCCGTCACTTTGCTATTTGGATCTCAATATAATGTGGCGTATGTTATTTCAGGCTTGGAGATTATTGTTTGGCTTAATTTAGAGAATCAAATATATTGAAGGAGGGATCTTTCTGATAGATCATAGGTCAAGATCTTCACTAAGTTCTCCATGATAGGCTAGAGAACCAATGGAACTGACTCAGGCTTATTATCCATTTTCCCATTATTTCCTTTTTCTCATCAGAAGTTGACTTCACCAAGTGGGACCTGAAATTCGGCAGTTCGGCAGTTCGGCAGTTCGAATCCCTCTCACCGCATAACAGAGTGAACTCCCATTACTTGCCCCAGCTTCTGCCAACTTAGCAGTTTGGAAGCATGTAAAAATGCAAGTAGAAAAATAGGGACCACTTTGGTGGAAGGTAACAGCATTCCATGCACCTTTGGTGTTTAATCATGCTGGCCAAATGACCACGGAGACTTTTCAGACAGCACTGGCTCTTTGGCTTTGTATGGAGATGAGGACTGCCCCCTAGAGTCAGAAATGACTAACACATTTGTGCGAGGGGTACCTTTACCTTTTTAACAGCTTCATACAGATGTTAAACTGAAGAGCAAAAGTGTTGAGACTCTTCAAGGGTCTGTTGAAACACAACTAATGGTCTTTCTAGCTTCTTGTTTTCTTGTTTTCCGTATTCTGGAAATTTTCAGCTATCCTTATCTAACTTCTATAGCCATTTTCAACAGCATACATTATGTTTATTCAGTAATCAAAGCAAATGGCTTTGGAATTTATTTTTGTTGTATTTTACAAAATGCTGTGATATTAAAAGGTGAAGGGTAGTATAAAACTATATCACTTATAAAACATAAATAAATTAGGCTGTTCTTGTTGTTTGATATACTATGCACTCAAATGTATCCAAGAGCAACTAAATAATGTATGTTAATCTGAGTTTTTAAATCATAGCAGTAATTTCACATGCAAAAGAGAGATAATTGATAGTGAATAGTTAGCTGAATACAGAGCAACTTCTCCTTTATGCTGTTCATCAACAAGATGTTGTGGAAATACTGGCCCAGTTTCTGGAGGCTGTGAAGGTCTGCTGAACCAAAATAACCTTAAATCTTAATAAGTCAGATGTCCCAGACCTTGATTCATACATAGCTCCAATTATTGTTCTGGCAAGGTTATCATCTCTCTGTAGCAAAAGGTCTGATCCAGATTTTCAAAAATCTAGTTTAAAAATAAAAAGGGAAATGAGTATGCACTTAAAAGTTTTCCAAACAAGACAAATCCACTGGGCAAAATTAAATCCACAATACAAGAGGGTTGACAAAGCAAGAAAAGTCCAGAATTCACAAAGCATGATCCAAAGTCAAGGTACGGTGTCAGTCCAAAGCAAGGCAGAGATCACAATGACCAGGAAAAATGCAGCTAGGAAAGGAACACATTGTTCCCAGCATCATCTCCATCTGTCCACTATACTGAATAGCAGCCCATCAAGAAGAATGAGGCTATCTCCTCATGAGTAGTCAGACTGACCTTTGCTGCCCCTGCAATTTATCTGCCCTGTGTGTTCTCAGATCAGTACAGAAGACAGTTCCTCTTCCTCATCACTGACCGGCTGTTGCTATGTGCTTTCCTCACCTGAACCTCAGGGTTGTCCTTCTGCAGCTCTGCTTCAACCAAATCACTGTCACCTGGCTGCCGTCTGGTTTTTCTCCCATTAACCACTCCCCCTCATTTGGACTCCAAGGCCCTGTCTTAGAATCATTGACCAACTCTCCTCTGGAAGTACCTGGGAGTGGTTCATCCAGAGTCGCGGTGGCCCAGTGGTTAGAATGCAGTACTGCAGGCTACTTCTGCTGACTGCTGGCTGCCTGCAATTTGGCAGATGGAATCTCACCAGCTTCAAGGTTGACTCAGCCTTCCATCCTTCTGAGGTATATAAAATGAGGACCCAGATTGTTAGGGACAATGTGCTGACTCTGTAAACCACTTAGAGAGGGCTATAAAGCACTGTGAAGCAGTATACAAATCTAAGTGCTATTGCTATCCTCTCTTAACGGACATATGGAGAAGCTTCTGTGTGAGTCATCACAATTGGTCGGGGGTGCAAGTTATGTTTAGAAAGCATATTACAGACTGAGTTCCTATATCCATCTCATGATTGAAAAGAGTCAATTACATCAGGCTTGGAAGAGTAGTGAACAAACCAAATCTATTAATTCTTTTCTCTTCCTCCCATATAGTCCCAAATTGTCTTATGCATAAATTTCATAGAACATTATGAAAATGTTTTTTCTGCCCAATTAATTGTTGTTCTTTTGTTGTTTACGAAGGCTGTTAATATTTTTGTCAAAGCAGCTAAGAAGTATCCAGCTGTTTAAAGTCTTTAATTGATGAGCCTGTACTTTGTATACCACCTGTGGTTGGAAAAAAATATAATGTTATTTTCAAAACTAGAAAAGGGGCTTTGAGAAAAGAAATATCAAAGCAGGTTTTCTTGATGCTTAAAAGCTTTGCATCTACTGTGTCTTATAGCTATTATTCTGGGTAGGAGGTAAAAGGCTAATGAGGTTCACGACACCAATCTGGAAATACATTCAGCATTTTGCTAAAATTATTAACAATATTATGAGAGGAGCTATGTCCCTACTCTCCTATTAGTAACATTTTCTATGTGTTTTTACAGCATTTTGATTCCATCTCTTTCAAAGATCACTCAAAATATATTCATCGGGAATTTGGCTCCTGGTAACTTCATGGATGCATCTTTCTTGGCCAAAAATATGATTTTTTAAAAATTAAAAGTTTTAATTACAATAGTAAAAGATAACACAAACTAAAAAAAAGGAAAATCAGAAAGAAGAAATAAATAGTGCAAGAAAACAAAAAAAAGGAAACAGCAGAAAGAGGGAAAAATGATTCTAAGAAAGGGACTTCTTATACTCTTATCACAAGAAATATAAACAATTCCACTATTTGCTCGCCTCCCCTTAATTAGCAGATATAAAATGTTCCACAATTCATCTCTTAACTGTAGACAAATCCAATAAGTAAGGTCTTCTCCAATCTGGGTGTCAGAAAAAACCCAGAACCTTAAAATAATACAAATTAATAAATGTAAAACTTATTCCATATTTCAACTCTCAACTGTAAAAAAATCCACATTTAGAAGGTGTAAAATGTCCCAATTACCTTAATATGGGGAGCAAATCTGCTCATCGGCTCTCTGTTTTACTGAGAGAAGAGAATATTTATAGCTCAGAATTGAATGTGTAGTCCTTGGTGCTCTCTGAGCCAGGAATTTTCTTTTTCAGATGATGCTAGCAATAACATTTAGACTTATATACAGCCCTCTCTAAAAGGTTTATAGAGTCAGCATATTGCCCCCAACAATCTGGGTCCTTATTTTACTGACCTCAGAAGGATGGAAATGTTACTTAGTTTGGTAATGAGATACCTGCAAAAAAAAACAACAACCAAGGTTGGAAGCACCATCTGTTATTATCTGCAATCATTGGCTCCACTTATGCAGAGACCACCATTTCCCCCCAGAAATCTGTATTGGCCATATTATGGAAGTCGCTTGCTTTCAGGATCTTTGAGGAACCTCTCTCTATAGCTTAAAACCCTGATATTTCCTTTTGGTATCTCATTGAAGTACTAATCAGGCCAGGGCCCCAATTTGAAACAGTTTCTATGTTTGATGATAAGGATTTATGGAAATATAAAACAAAAGACTAAAATTTAACATGATAAAGAGGCATAATTTCTCTGTTAAAGAGGTTAAACTCACAAAGACCTCTTATTTTAAGTGAAAACATAATTAGATACTAAGCCAATTTAGATGTTGTCAGATTATGATATGTAAAGTAACTCTAGGGAAAACCCTATGTTAACTGTAAGTAAATGTGATACATAACTATTTTTTTCAACCCAGATGTCAGCAAATCCAAAAAGAAACACCCAAAATTTATAGGATTGTAATAATCTTGTGTTGTGTTATTTTTTCTTATATTTTTTGTTATTATCTTAAAAGCCATAAAATAAAACCACCCAAAATAATAACATGTCCTATTTTAACCATGATACAATAAACCAATTTTGTGTTCCTTCCTTTTTGCATTAAAACAACCTTGTTCTTTAATCCATTCAGATGATTGCTGATCCTTATCTCAAATTTCTTCAAAACTTTAAAAAGCTTATTTTTAAGGACAGCAAGAAGAAATTATTCTGATTACTCTGGCATTCTTATTTCCTTTTTAATTTTTAAAGCCTCATCCAATTTTTAAAATAAGTTTAATGTCAAATTCTTGCTCATATTCTCAAATAGATTTTGTTGCAAATCCTTTTCTATAACAGCTTCATCTGGGAACAGACTATTCTTAAGAACAGACAATGAGCTGACATCAGTAATTCAAGGTTCCAAAGCAATTTCTCAAAATGTATCCGAATGCCATGATAAGTTGCTTATCGTGTTATGTCTCCAAAATCAAAAATATTTTTTCTTTCATACAAAATACACTTATTCTTAGAAATAATTTCTAAATCTTAATATTCAAAATCAAATATTCCATTTTCAAGACCCTTTAATCTATTTAAAACCTTCTATAGCCAAAATGTCTTGCTTTTTGCTGTTTATTTTAAATTATTAAAGCATTTAAAAAGGAGTTGCATTTTCTGATATTAAGAATTGATGGTATTCCCCCGAGGTTTCTAGCCTTGTCATTTTGAAAATGCCTAACCTTTAAAGTAGTTAACAGGCAAATTCCTAAAAGTGATTAGCAAAGCAAGTACGAATTAAATATCCTTTGGAAGTCTTTGGTTGTGGCTATAGCAAATATGGCCAGTTCCCCCAGCCTTCACTTATCCCATCCTCTAGAAACCACTGTCTTGCAGTCTCCTTGTGAGAAACAACTGTATGGAAATAGCTTTGATGATCTTCTGTCCTCTCTCTCAACAGAGAGGTCATAGAAGCCAATCTGCTCATTAGATCTCTATTGTGTTTCGTGTATTGAGGACTTTAAGCACAGCTTGGGTTCGGGTGAATGTCCATCTATCGTTTATTAGGAAACTAGGTTTCATCTGGGTGGCTGGGTGGGTGTGTTTGGGCTGGAGATATCGGTGTGTGTGTGTGTGGAGTCTGTTTGTGCCCAGGTGTTTGTTTGGCTTGTGGTGTGGAGATTTTTTTGTTTGTGAGTGCAGGCTTCCAGATAATTGACAGTCTGGTGGAGTCATCTCTTCTATTCATGCTTACATGAAACACAATGTTGCCTGCTAATCAAAGCAAAAAAAAAAAAAAACACACTACAAAACAGACAGAAGACGTTAGAAATACCAATCAAGCAGAACACTGCAAACTCCCAACCAATCAGGGTGAAGAAAAAAACATTCTAACAAAACATGAGGCTAGCACCAAATTTAAAACAGAAACGGCTGTGAAAGCCTGACACACAGATGAACCCAATACACAAGCCTGATGATGGCAGATGAGATTCTGTCAAAACGTTGCTACAACTTTAAAAGCACAACTATAATGACATGGGAAAATACCCGAACAAAGCTGAATACCATACATATAAATACCCTCGAAAACTTAAGAAAACGTGTGTGTGCATGTGTGTATGTATATGTATATACTGTAGTTTTTATTCATAATTAAATATACACTTTTGCTTTCCTGATTGAATTCAATAATGGAACTCTAAGATTTGACCACTTTTGTTGAAATCTACCCCATTCTTTTCTTTGAAAAGAAAACTTCTCTGAGATTTAGGGGGGAAAATACAACATATTTATTGTTCTTTTTTTTTCATTTGTTGAGTCATTTTCCTACATTCTGAATCAGAACTTTGCACATGCCATGGTCATCCATAGATAATGTAACAGATACAACAGGGATGTCGAACATGCAGCCTGTGGGCTGGATAAGGGCTGTGCAGGCCACACCCACCCCAGCCCTACAAGGGCAAAAAATTCATGATACATCACGATACAGCCTACAATGCAATCAGGTTTGACACCCCTGAGATACAATATTGATGGCCATGACAATTTCAGCCAGATGTGACTTTCCCACAACAATAGTAAAATAGAAAAGATGCAGATTAGGCTATGGTTGTTTTTGTTGCCCTTATATAAACTGATGGAAGTCCTACTTCTAATCTCAACATCGCTGCTGGAATATATACATGTTGGGATATTGATCTCATGAATTTATTGTGGACCACTTCTAATTCTAGTTTCCTTAAGCCCCAAATTAGGGCCTCATATGTCAACTGTGAGATTGTTTTCTCTGCTGTTTCTGTGATTATCTCCCTGTTCCTTCTATAACAGAATGCAAGTCAAATGGAGTATCTGTTTGATTATATTACAATTTATTATCATATTCTGCCTGTTGGAAATGTAGAGATGCTTAAATATGGGTGTAGGGAGATGCAATCTACCAATAATGCATTATCTGCATTCAGATACTCTTTACTGAAATGAACACATCGCGAATCTTTTCTCACTCCCCCGGTTCTCTTTTAGTATGGTAACATACCCTAAAACATAACAAATAAAATATTGCAAAATAAACATTTGAATCTCCTGGATTCTGTTTTCTATTGTGTGTGGAAATTTCAGGAATATGTTTTGTGCTGTTTGTTCATTGTAATCAACAGTGGGAGGGAGGGAGGGAGGGATGGAGGAAGGAAGGAAGGAAGGAAGGAAGGAAGGAAGGAAGGAAGGAAGGAAGGAAGGAGGGAAGGAAGCCCAAGAAGCCATATATAACTACTTGCTAATTGAAAACCAAAACAAAACAGCAAGAACTTAAGAGTAAATATTCAGTAAAACTTCTTGCAAATGTTCAGCCACTTTCATGCATCCTAATGCTTTATCTCATTCCCATATGCCTCAGACTTGCATAACATGATGTGAAATTCAGAGGAAAGGTGCATGTGTGTGCATACATACAGACCTCATTTTAGATAACAAAGATCTTACATCTGTGTAATTATTTTCTCTTTATCTGTACTAATCTACTACTGCTAATTTTTCTGACGCCACACAAAGCTACAATTAAAGGCTTTTTTAAAAAAAAAATTCACTCCTCTAAGAGCTTCTTGGTTATCAACCATTTAATTAAATGATGTCCCTGTCATTAGGACTTAGGAAATGGTATAGTTTCTTTTACATTGTTTTTAAAAAAGATACATTTTGCTTTTAAAATATGAGTAGGAGAGAGTGTCTTAATGATGGTATAGAGGTTTTTAAACAAATATTTCAGGTTCTTTATAGATATTCAGTTAAACTGTTTCATTTATATGATTGAAATGACAATATCATTAAGCATTTTCAACAACTCATTTTGTGGTTTCCAAATCTTTTTTCTTTTTCTTTTAATTAGTAGTATTTTGCTCTGTCCCTGTATATGCATGCATCACCAAGATTTTTGAGTTTATGCTTTGCAAAGAAGACTTACGTCATGACTCTGAACTTGATGCTCCAATGTCTTAGAGGACATTATATAGGAGTCTTCAAAATACAAATATAAATGATCACTATCTAACTATCAGGGATAGAGAAACAATACCTAAGAAATCATTCACAATAGCTTCCATCAGAAATACAGAATTATCAGATTAGAAGACACTTTGCAGTCTTCATTCTTGAGAGTTTTGCCCCATTTTACAATCTTTCTTGTCACAGTTGTTAAGTGAATCCCTTGTTAAGTTAGTAACCCAGTTGTTAAGTGAATCTGGCTTCCCCATTGACTTTGCTTATTAGAAGGTCTCAAAAGGGGATTCCATGACCCAGGAACACGATCACTGTCATAAATATGAGCCAGTTGCCAAGCATTTTAATTTTGATCACATGATTGGGGTTATGCTGCTACATTATGAGCCCTGGTGGCGCAGAGGTTAGAATGCAGTACTGCAGGCTACTGCAATTCAGCAGTTCGAATCTCACTGGCTCAAGGTTAACTCAGCCATCCACCCTTCCGAGGTGGATAAAATGAGGACCCAGATTGTTGGGGGCAATGTGCTGACCCTGCAAACCACTTAGAGAAGGCTGGAAAGCACTGTGAAGCAATATACAAGTCTAAGTGTTATTGCTATTGCTATTAATAAATGTGAAAAAATGGTCATTAGTCACTTTATTCCATGGCGTTGTAACTTTGAATGGTCACTAAATGAACTGTGTTAAGTCAAGGACTACCTGTATTATGCATACATCGTATCATTTATCACATGGATTGAGAAGGTCTTTTCCTAAAAGGCTCAGAATGAATGAATGAATCCTTGTTTATTCCTTGCTTGTTTGAAATTCCCCACTATGTGCCGCTATGGTATAGCATGCTGGGTAAGAACTATAGTGACGCCTAGTGACAGAAAACTATATTTACAGCCAACATCCAAAATTGTACACCTGTAAATTGTTCATGCTTCACTTATCACAAGACAGAAATGGTGAAGTAATAATCTTTTTGTTGCCACAAATAAGAAATGGAGGAATAGGAACTGCCAATATTTTCATTCTTGTGCTGCTTTTTATGAGAAAGTTTTAGAGAATTCCTTACTGCAAAGAGTTATACTAGCATCTCTGTTAAGCCCCAGATGGGAAGTCTGAAGGCTTCTCATCACTTCATTAAACAATATGCCTGGTTTAGAAATCAGCCTAATTCCTTACTCTTGCCTACTTGCTTTGAAACGCACAATTCATTGTGGTATTTTGTTTGATCTTAATGAAGGTAGTATGACCCAACTATGGATTTTAGATTTTTTTTCCCCTCATAGCAAAGGCTTACAAAAGCAAGTAAGGAGGAAGCATTCACTGGTTTCATGGCATAGATATTAATGCTTGCAGCTAGGAATCTGAACAAAGAGAAGTTCAAGTCAGTCCTTATATACCATCAGTAACGTAATGATATATACACATGTGCAGTATCAAGCACATACATTCTGTTCTTAAGATTGGACCATGAATTAATTAATTAATCAGTCCCTGAATTGTCGTTCCTACCAGCTTCACTGGTACAAAGAATGATTTTTTATTATGAAATGATTTTATTCCTTAATTGTTAGGAATGTTAAATTTTCATCAAAGTGTTCAAGAAAAAGGAAGTTGTCGACTCTTTTCAGTTGCCTTGTCTGCATGGAAGACGATAGGAATGAAGATGGAAGGGAACCACAGATACCATACTATTCCACACTCCTGAGTAAATAATGTATTTTTTCTAATGCCTTTTCATATGCTTGGCTAAGGCTAAAATATGATTACATGCCTTCTCGGTTCATGTAGACAGAAACAGTAATTTGCTACAAAAAGACTATATTGGGCAAGTCATTATATTTAGAATTATCCATGTTGATTTATAATCTCTAGATCTTTCTCTTAACAATTTGAACCATGGTGGTGCAGTGGTTAGAATGCAGTACTGCAGACTACTTCTGCTGACTGCTGGCTGCCTGCAATTTGGCAGTTCGAATCTCAACAGGCTCAAGGCTGACTCAGCTGTCCATCCTTCTGAGGTGGGTAAAATGAGGACCCAGATTGTTGGGGGCAATTATGTTGACTCTGTAAACCACTTAGAGAGGGCTGGAAAACACCATGAAGTGGTATATAAATCTAAGTGCTATTGCTATATCTTAACAGCATATAGGTAGTCTTCAAGTTACAACCGCATTTGGGTTAGGATTGCCATTGCTAAGTGGTATGGTAGTAAAAACAAAATGTCACATGACTGCACCATTTAGCAACAGCAAATCCAGGCATTCCTGGTTGTTCTTGTAACCTGTGATGTGCAGGTCATTCAGTGGGAAGAGAAGGGAATCCCAGGTAAGGAACATAAAGTTGTGGTGTTCAAGTGGGAGGCCCAGCAAAGGCCACCAATAAGTTGGGAGAGGGAAAAGCCAGGAAAAAAAGGCTGTTGGATATATGTGTGCATGTGTGTGAGTGCAAGGAGAATGAGGAAAGCAGGTACAGGGTGCAAATGAGCAAAGGGGGCGGAAAGCATGATGCACATGAGCAAAGAAAGGTCAGGGGAAGATTTATCTGAATGACTTGTGACTTTCCCAGTCAGCTTCTCCATCGACTTTGCTTGTGGAAAGTTGGAAGGGAAGATTGCAAATGGCAATCCCATGAATATGAGACATTGCAACTGATTGTAAAAGTGTGAGTGGTTGCTAAGGATCCAAATTTTGATCACAGGATAGCAGAGTTGCTGCAGTGGTGGGAACTTTGGGAACTGTTCCTAGGTCCCTATATTCAGCACAGTGATAATTTCAAATAGTGGGTGAGCGAGTATTTGTAACTCAGTGACTCTCCTTATGGATTCTCACAGGTATTTCACTGTACCGTTTCTATGTACAATTAAGCTAATCAACTCTAACTCTGATTCTTGCATATATACAAATATTAAATTGTTGATAGAAGCAGTGATGATGAAAATGATATTGATGATAGCCACCTGTAGATTATTGGCAACACAAAATGACACATTGGAATTTATCAGCTGTAAAGCTGATTTACATTTAAACACAGCAATGTCTTTATCTGGAATTGTTTATGACTTCATTACACTTTTCCTCTGTATTCTGGACTTCTCTTGGAGGAACAGCAGCATCGAAGGAGGAATGAGAATTCCATTAAGCCAGAGTAAATCAGGTATGTTTTATTTTAGTTTAGCGGGTTGAATAAAATCTGTTGTGGTTATAAAGCCCTGGTTAGGTATATTTCTTTCAGAGATGCCTACATGACTTTTACTTCTTGTACATCAGGCCCCCTCAGACAAATTTCCAAGGGTTCAGCTCAGCACATTCCACATTTAGCTATACTAAGCAGAGTATCAGTTTGACAATGTGCGCATCCCGTCTCCAGCTGTGGAGCATACTTGAACTTTCCAGAGAAAACAAAAGAAAAGAAGCACACAGAGAAGGTGACTCTTCCTTCCTATGGCACTTCTAGGCAGCTGATGCTTCAAACCTTTTTCCTGACTCCTGCAGAGACTGCCACAAGGGTCATGCCTTGATTGCCCTTATCAGAACCTCCTCAGCAGCAGTTATTATGGGATGCAAAATTGCCCGAGTTTCTTTGTATTCAGCAACTGCGACACATACTTCCCCTGGGGTTATGACTTGATGACAGAATGACACAACACATTTAGTTTGTTCTTAGAGACACTGTTGTGCCTTTAATTTAGTCAAGGCGGCATTCTGTTAGTGTATGTGGGTAGGCAGGGTAAAATAATTTATTTTCACTGTATGCTTCTAATCTTACAGGATTGAAGAAATACTCCTCCTTATTTTGCATTTTTTTGTATATTAGTCTATTTGCTAATATTTTTCCCCACTATCAGAATGTGTGCTCTTTCTGATAGATAAATATGCTATTTTGTCTTCATTTGAACTATTTCCAATATGTTTAAGAAATTCCACCATCTTGAGATTTTTGTTTAAGTCTGTCCATCACTCTGTCAAGGACCTTGGAGTACTCATCTCTAATGATCTAAGTGCTAGAACCCACTGTAACTATATAGCCAAAAAGGCATTAAGAGTTGTTAACCTAATCCTACATAGTTTTTTCTCTGGTAATATTACTACTAACTAGAGCATACAAAATATTTGCTAGATCAATACTCGAATACAGCTCATCAGTCTGGAACCCACATTATATATCTGATATTAACACAGTTGAGAAAGTCCAGAAATATTTCACAAGAAGAGTTTTCTACTCCTCTACTCGTTGCAGAATACCTTATGACACCAGACTTGAAATTCTAGACCTAGAAAACCTAGAACTTCGCCGCCTTCGGTCCGATCTAAGTATAGTATATAAAATAATATATTGTAATGTCCTACCTGTCAATTAATACTTCTGCTTCAACCATAAAAATACAAGAGCAAACAATAGATACAAACTCAAGGTAAATTGTACCAAACTTGACTGCAGGAAATACGACTTCAGCAACAAAGTCATCAATGTCTGGAATACTCTACCTGACTCTGTGGTTTCTTCCCCAAACCCCAAAAACTTTAACCTTAGACTTTCTACTATTGACCTTACCCCTTTCCTAAGAGGTCTGTAGGGGGTGTGCATAAGCGCACCAATGTGCCTACCATCCCTGTCCTATTGTTTCTTTTATTTTTCTTATATGTATCCATGTATTCATAACTATGTTTTTACTTATACCTATTATCTTGTAAGCAATTGACAAACCAAATAAAATAAAAATAAAAAATAGAAGTTAATCATTGTTTTGAGTTTCTTAAGAACCACTTTTTTGAAGTTCAAAATAAGTTCAAGTCCAATTTGAATACTCAACTTTAAGGGAAACTAAGATTGAATAATATACAGTCTCTTCCCTCAAATGTTTCTCTTACTTCTATGTTCTGGATGAAGTCTTCTCTACTGGCATTAGTAGTAAAATATTATTTATTAGTAGGATATTATTTATTATGTATAAATAAGTCTGATATTGAATAAAACAGCATTTCATGCAATCATAAATATCCTTTGGTGCCTTCCTTTATCCTCCCCCTAAAAAAAATTCTGCCCAAGATAAATTAGGAATTTACATGAAAGTCCATACTAGGGTAATTATGTCTCTTATTACCCTTTTTTTTTTTTGGAAACATCAGCAATTGGCTTTTTGAAAATATCATTCCTCCACCCACCCCCACCCTCCCCAGAATATCCTCAAGTTTATTGATATGGATTTGACCTGGTACGGATCCTTTTTATAAATATTGCAACTCATACTCCATTTTTAGTTTTTCTGCTTCTTTTGAATAAATATTATATTTTAATCAAAGGAGTCTCCAGTACAATTATTAAATGATATTTGCCTTCCTGTATTAAAAATTCAGTTTTATCTTGGTTATTTCTGATATTTTGAAAATTAGTGTATAGATAACCAGAACCTTTGAATTTTATGAGCCAATACTCTTTTTGATTTTCCATTGACTGTTTTAATAGATGCCATGATAGCAACTTTCTCACTTCCCTCTATAATGTTAAAAAAAAAAAACCTTAATGGAGGTCCTCACTTCAGGAATGTTGTCTCCAACCCCTGTAGGTTTCTATTTAAATTCTGCCCAGTGTCATACTTCAGTCAAATGCATTTTTATTATACCTTGTAAGCTGCAACCCATTTGTACCAGATAACTTAGTCCACTGTCACCAGTGGTGAGATTCAAAATCTTTTACTACCAGTTCTGTGGGCGTGGCTTGACGGGTGTTGGGGAAGGATACTGTAAAATCTCCATTTCCTCCCCACTCCTGGGGGAAGGTTACTGCAAAATCCCATTCCCTCCCCATCCCACTAACCTGCTTTCCAGCTCCGTTCTCCTGTGCAGGGCAATAAAAGAAGACCCAGCCAATCAGCTGGGACTCGGGAGGCAGAGAATAGATGGGGACAGGCCAGTCAGAGGTGGGATTTGCCAGTTCTCCGAACTACTCAAAATTTCAGCTACCTCTTCTCCAGAACTGGTCAGAACCTGCTGAATGCCACCTCTGACTGTAACCAAAATAAAATCTGTGCCCATTTGTGTAGCTAGTCTTTCACTTAGCTGTATTGTGCTTTCTCTTTTCAATGCTCTTTCATAGAGCTTAAAAATGGATAAGAAGATGATCTGAAGCCTCAAATTCTTACTCTATCAATGGTGCTACTTTTCTTTTATCTCCATATGGATGAGCAGAAAGGGATTATTATTGTCAGTACATTTAATAAGTCTTGGGCATTCTATTACATCCTGATCAATACAAATGGCAGCCAGGACACCACGTGAGGCAGTGAATCTGGTTGATGATAGCACACATTTCTTTTGGTTCATCACAGCAGTGAGTTATTGATGTGACTGGATTCTTTGTCATATTTCGTGATGTAGCTGCATTTTTTTTAACTTTTCATTGATCTGCTCTTTTGTCACCTGTTCTTCGGTGTCAATTTTCTTCCCCTGAAAGATCAAGGCCTGTTTCTACTCAAGGACTTGAAAGGTGTTTTTTTACTTCCAACTTACTTTCCATGTCTTTGCTTCTAGCTCTCACTTTCATCCACTGGACATGTTCCTTTGTTTGATTCTCAGCATGGAGAGCTGCTTTCTCTGTCTGCCAAAATGTAGCCACTCACTACTCCAGTTTTCTACAAGCTTGCATTTGCTGCAAATACATATCTGATGGTTTGCAGACAGGAATAGATATGCCACAAAAATTAAATTGCACTACTATCCATTTATGTTTTACTTTCATTTTAAAGGCATCAAAAGCAGGACACTTATTTCTTCTCAATCCCTTCTAGAGGCATCTATAAGTTTGGGTCATGTATGTGATTCTCTCTGCAATTGCTGCTGATAGCTTCTCAGGATCCGAACACACTCTGTTGAACTTCAAGTGGTACATTTCTTCCCAAAAGACTTGTTTAACTGCAGTTTATCCTTTTTCCATTTTAGTCTTTCAAAGTCCTTAGCTTTTGTTAATAACTTCTGCATGGCCTGGAGCACCCATATGCCCTTGCAGTTTAACATTTTTATCGAGTTATAAAATATTGTAAAATACAAAAGTAAATAGAAAAGCAGTGAGGTGGGCAGGAGGGGGAAGAGAAATGAGGAAAGATAAGAAAAAGAAAGAACAAAAGAAAGAAAAAGAAGCATTGACTTCCGACTCTTTTACAGTAAAATAAAGTATTAATCACAATGTTTTGCTTTTTCATAATAACATGGACAAGCCATTTCTGTAAAGATCCATCTACTTGGTAAAACCCGAAATCAAAGTTTCATTCTTTTTCACATCAAACACAAAGTTCAGAAGAGTTCTCCATATGGAAACAAAAGTACTTATGTTCTATTCTTTAATCAAAGTAGTCGATTTTGCCATTTCAGCCAACTTTGTCAACTTCTGCAACCATTCATCCATGGTAAGAATCAAAGTGTTCTTCCATTTTTATGCATAAAAAAGTCTTGCTGCTGTCAACATACCGTGTTTCTCACAAAATAAGGCAGGGCCTTATTTTTTTTTTGAGCCCCGAAAAAAAGGCTAGGCTGTCTTTTCGGGGGTGAATTAATTTCTCTTCTGCTGCACACACCCGAGCGGCAGCAGAAACTCTTTCCACGTTTCCACCGGCATGGAAAGTGCTTCTGCCGCCGCTCGGGTGCGGAGCCACACACTTGAGCGGCAGCAGAAACGCTTCCACATTTCCGCTGGCGCTGCTGCTGTTCTCGTGCTGGCAGGAACTGTGGAAGCCATGGAGGCAGCTCCCTCGCCCGAGAAGCAGCAGAAACGCTTCTACACTTCCTGCTGGTGTGAGAACAGCGGCAGCGCCGCACAGGGCACTGTTAAAGGCAAGTCCCCCCCAGCACTTCCCCCCAGCATGTTTTAACCCCCGCCCTCCCCCCCAGCATGTTTTAACCCCCAGCCTCCCCCCCCAGCATGTTTTAACCCCCCCCCAGCATCTTTTAAACTAGGCCTAAATTTGGGGGGAGGGGCTTAATTTCATTTCATGCCCCATGCTGGGTCTTCCTATTGGTGGAGGCCGTATTGTTGGAGAAACACGGTATATAGTAACAAAGTTCCAAATTTTTTCTCCAGTTCTTTTTCCATTAGCCCCCCCCCTCCCCCTGCCGCAAATGTTCTGGTTTCATTTTTATCTCCATTTTCAAAATTTTCTGTATTAAAATATGAATCATACTCCAATTTTTTTTTTTTTGCTTTATCACATGTCCACCATAGATGATTAAAAAGTTCTTTACTGTTACAGTTTTGTTCCTTTTGTTAGTAACTTCTCATTAGGTTCCCAAGGATTAGTAGAAATCAGAAACTGCTACTGGATGAGGCATAACTTCCTTTCCCGGCGGCCGGCGGTGCTGGATAAGGCCCCCGGCGGTGCTAATTGTGCCGGGGGCTGCGGTGGTTACAGTGGCTTCGGCGGCGGCGGCGGAGGTCGCGGCGGCCGCGGCGGCGGTTGCGGCGACGGCGGCGGCGGCAGCGCCAGTGGTGAGGGCGGCCTCGGAGGTCGCGGTGGAGGCCATAGCGCCCTCAGAGGTCGTGGCGGCGGCGATGGCGGCCTCGGCGGTCGTGGCGGCAGCGGCTTCGGAGGCGGTGGTCGCGACGGCGGCGGCGGCCTTGATGGTGGTCGCGGCGGCGGCGGCCTCGATGGCGGTGGCGATGGCCTTCGTAGTCAGCATGGTGACACCTTTAATACTTTGGGCGCCGATGGACCCAGCGGTCTCCGGGAGAGACTGCTGGTACCTGGAGGGAGTGGTGGCCCTGGATTTCCCAGGGCGGCACAGACCTGGGGGAGCCGCCTGGGGGGCCCTGGACTGGCCTCAGCGGTCTCAAGGCCGCTGAGGCCCTGGAACAGCTGCTGCGGCAACCCTGGAGTTCCGAAGGGTCATGAAGAGGCCCTGCTGTCCCTGGCGAGGCACGACAGTGTGGCAGGCTCGGCGGCCTCGCTCGGGCTGCGGCAATTTTGGGGGGCCCCGATCGGTTCGGAGGTGGACCCGCTGTGGACATGGCGGGCCCGGTCTGGACTCGGGGCAGCCCCTATGGCTTTGAGGACGATGCGCAGACCGGTGGTTGGAAGGCATTGTGATCGGTCTCCCCCCCTCCTTGGGGCCCCCACCTGTGGCAGGGGTGGTGGGCCTGGGGAGGGGGGGATTGATTCTGCCTGTGACTCCCCTTCCCCCGGGGGTCCCACCAGTGGCAGGAGTGGGGCGGCCGGAAGGGAGAGGGGTGTACCCCAGTCTGCCTGGACCTCTCCATCACAAATATCACCACAGAGACCATGGACGCTGCGGGACCTTCGGGGTGGGCTGGCCGGGGCCACGGATTTATTCAAGGGTGGAACTTTGGGCCCTGAGGGACATCCCCCTCTCCCTTAAGTGGCCTTCAAGACTGTCAAAGACGTTCCGCTATGAGGGATCCTGGGATCCGGAGTGATGGTGGGGCCGTGGAAGCCGGAGAAATGGAAAGAAGAAGCGCAGGAAACCCGGGATTGGCGGTTTTTTAATGGGGTTTTTTAACGGGATGAATGGATCCAAGGTGGGCAGGGGAGATAGCCCACATGGAGTTGGGGGCAGCCGGGCCGGCCCACGCGCCTGGGGGGCCTCAGGGGTTTCCATGTCGGGGTGGCAGATTGGGGGTGGGCAGCCGGGGGCTAATTCTATTAGCACGGTGACTGGGAGGGGTAGATATGCTGGGGGTAGAGGGCCGTATCCGGTAAGGGGATCGCGCTCCTGATGTTTGCAAGCGGTAGCGCGCTCCGACCCTCCATACCCATCCTGCAGCCCTGGTTGTCCGGATTCTCAGGCCCTGAATACCCGGCTGTTGTTGTGCAATGCCAGGTCCGTGGTTAATAAGGCTCCCCTGATCCATGATTTGGTTCAGGAGGAGGCCGCGGACCTGGTAGGTGTCACCGAAACCTGGTTGGGCCCAGAGGGCGGTGTTCCTCTGGTTGAGATGTGCCCACCAGGTTTCCTTGCATTTCACCAGCCTGGGGTTCAGGGAAGGGGTGGAGGGGTGGCGGTGCTTATAAAGGAGGCCCTACATCCTAGGGAGGCCACTGTCCCTCAGACGGCTGGCTGTGAATCTCTATTTGTGAAGTGGGGGAAAGGGGTTCAGATGGGTCTTTTGATGGCATACCTGGCTCCCTGCCACGTCTCATCGGCCCTGCCCGGACTCCTCGAGGTGATAGCCGGGCTGGCGGTTGAGACCCCCAGGTTTTTGGTCATGGGGGATTTCAACCTGCCATCGTCCGGTGAAACCTCGGGGTTAGTTCGGGAGTTCTTGGCTTCCATGACGGCCATGGACCTGACCCAGTTAGTTTCCGCCCCCACTCACATTGGAGGACACATGCTGGACCTGATTTTTGTCTCTGGGCAGTGGTTGAATGACTGTAATTTTGGGGAGTTAGTTATCACACCCTTGTCATGGACAGATCACTTCCCTCCTTAGGTTGGACTTCCGTTCCGCCACCCCCCACCGCAGGGAGGCGGAACCACTTAGATTGTTCCGCCCCAGACGCCTGATGGACCCGGAGCGGTTCCAGAGGGAGCTTGGGCCATTTCCTGAGTCTCTGGCTCACAGCTCGCCTGGAGACCTGGTGGCCACCTGGGATGGGTCGGCCGCCAGAGCTCTAGATCGAGTTGTGCCCCTGCGACCTCTGACCCGGCACAGATCCCATTTGGCTCCGTGGTATACGGAGGAGCTACGGGAGATGAAGTGCCGGAAAAGACGTCTAGAGGGCTGAGTCTGACCGAACACAGGTGAGATCTCATATTAAGACTTACCTTGTGGCGATAGGGGCGGCGAAGTCTTTGTATTTCTCCGCCCTTATTGCGTCAGCAGAAAATCGGCCTGCTGCCCTGTTTAGAGTGACCCGCTCTCTACTTGAACTGAGAGCGCGGGATGACCTCTTGCAGGGTAGGGCAGAGGAGTTTTCCCAATTTCTGCATGATAAAATCGCTCAGATTTGGGAGGGGCTCGACTCCAATTGGGTGGTCCCGGGGGAGGTGTCCGGGGCAGGTCTTGTGAGTGTTATCTGGGAGGAGTTCGATCCTGTGACTGCCGAGGGTGTGGACAGGCTGCTGGGGGGGCTGAATGCCACCACCTGTTTATTGGACCCGTGCCCTTCCTGGCTGATTTCGGCCGCCAGGGAGACGACACGAGGCTGGCTCCAGGGGATTGTCAACGCTTCTTTGAGGGAGGGGGTGCTCCCTGCCGCCCTGAAGGTGGCAGTGGTGCGCCCCCTCCTCAAGAAGCCTTTCCTGGACCCAGCTATTTTAAACAACTATCGTCCGGTCTCCAACCTTCCCTTCGTGGCGAAGGTTGTTGAGAGTGTGGTGGCGCGTCAGCTCCCCCAGTACCTGGAGGAAGCTACTTACCTCGATCCGTCCCAATCGGGCTTCAGGGCTGGACATAGCACTGAGACGGCATTGGTCGCGTTGGTCGATGATCTCTGGAGGGCTCGTGACAGAGGGTTCTCCTCTGTCCTGGTCCTATTAGACCTCTCGGCGGCTTTCGATACTATCGACCATAGTATCTTGTTGCGACGGTTGGGGGGGTTGGGGATTGGTGGAACCATCCTTTGATGGTTCTCCTCCTTCCTCTCCGACCGTTCGCAATTTGTGTTGGCGGGGGGGGAGAGGTCCACCTCTAGGCCCCTGCTTTGTGGGGTGCCCCAGGGGTCGGTCCTCTCTCCCCTCTTGTTCAACATTTATATGAAGCCGCTGGGCGAGGTCTTGGAGTGAGGTGTCATCTATATGCGGATGACACCCAGTTGTACATCTCTACTCCAGACCACCCCAACGATGCTGTGGGGGCTATGTCCAAGTGCTTGGAGGCCATGCGGGATTGGATGGGCGGGAACAGGCTTCGGCTCAACCCATCCAAGACCGCGTGGCTGTGGTTTCCAGCGCCCCGATATAGCCAGCTGACACCTTCGCTGGCTATCGGGGGGGAAGTTTTGCCCCCCGCAGGGAGGGCTCGCAACCTGGGTGTCCTCCTGGATGTACGGCTGTCACTTGAACATCACATCGCGGCCGTCTCCAGGGGGGCGTTTCATCAGATCCGTCGAATCTACCGGTTGCGGCCCTTCCTGGATCGGGACGCCTTGCGCACGGTCACTCAGGCCCTTGTCACCTCTCGCCTGGACTATTGTAATGCCCTCTACATGGGGCTCCCCGCGGGGAGTATCCGGAGACTCTAGCTGGTGCAAAATGCAGCCGCGCGGGTGATTATGGGGGCTTCGCGTAGCGCCCATGTGACGCCTCTCCTGCGCGAGCTGCATTGGCTGCCGGTGGCTCTCCGGGTTCGCTTTAAGGTTCTAGTTTTGACCTTTAGGGCGACCCATGGCATGGGACCAGGTTACCTCCAGGACCGCATTCTGCCAGTGATCTCCAACAGGCCGGTGCGTTCCCACAGAGAGGGTCTGCTCCGGGTGCTGTCGGCCACTATGTGTCGTCTGGCGGCGCCGAGGGGTAGGGCCTTCTCTGTGGGTGCCCCCGCCCTCTGGAATACTCTGCCACCGGAGCTCCGTACCGGCATGGACCTGAGGGCCTTCAGGTGCGCGTTGAAGACCTGGCTCTTTGAGCAGGCCGGCCTGGGCTGAGATAATGGTTTTAATTTGGTCTCCATAGTATTTAATTTTAAATTGGGGTTTTAAGGGGGGGGGGTCTTTTTAGTCTCATTTATCAGCTGATTAATTTAATACTTTTTTAATTTTTGTATATTTGTGGGTTTTAGATGGGCTGTACACCTCCCCGAGTCCCTCGGGAGAAGGGCGGTATATAAATTTAAATAATATAATAATAATAAATAATAATGCAAAATAGATTCTGGTAAAGAGAAGTTCCCTGAGGATGAACTCCAACATGAGTCCAAAACCTTGGAAGACTAAATCTCTGTTCCTGACTCAGATTGGATCATGCAAAACAGATAAAGGAATTTGCACCACCACAATATGAGATAGAGACAAAGAGAAGCATGATGATGATGATAGCAATGCACTTAAACTTATATACCTCTTTATAGCGCTTTTCAGCCCTCTCTAAACATAGTCAGCATATTGCACCCAACAATTTGGGTCCTCATTTTACCTACTTCAGAAGGATGGACGGCTGAGTCAACCTTGAGTCTGGCGAGATTTGAACCTCCAAATTGCAGGCAGCTGGCAGTCAGCAGAAGTAGCCTGCATTACTGCACTCTAACCACTGTGCCACCACGGCTCCTGATAGCACATGTTATGTTTATTAATGATCTAAAGAGACACATATAAGCCCTTACAGATCACAGAGCAATAGTTTTGTGTCTGAGATTAACCTCAAGCACAAAAGCAGTCTAAAAGTTGTGAAAGGCATAGGTCCTAGGGAATGAACTGTTTGCCGCAACAGGAAAAAACAACAACCTGTTTTCACTCAACAAAAAAGGAAACAACCACCGCCACCTGTTTTATGAATGCAAATGATTGTCTAAAGCTTCATTCAGAAATGGGCTTTTTTCCATTCCCATCGAACATTTTTGATAAGTGAAGATTATTGTATGCTGTCACAGAATTGCAGATGGTGTTTCTTTGCTTCAGTGCCTTCTGTTCCCACCATAGATTGTGTAGCTCCTGCGGCCCAAGTCAGAAAGGGATTAATAGATATTTGTGAAAGTCTTCAAAATACAGACTTTTCCATTTAATGGTGTGGGACTTTCTAGATTTGCCCCACTGCAAAAGGGTTTTGTTCTTTCAATGGGGCTGGAGCTAATGTTCCATTTTTCAACTTAAAAAACAAAACAAAACAAGAAACACAAACAAGTGAAAGATAGACAGCTGTTCCAGCACATAACAGCTGCTCCAGATATGTTGTGACCATGTGTGTGTGAAGTTTAATGAATAAATTACCTCAAAGATTCAAAGCTCTCTGTTGAGGATTTCTGCCTCTGTTATCTATTTTTGACAGATGGAAGAAAGCATTGTGCTGCTTGTAGTTGTTATTGGAAACCCTCTTTAGTGTTACTCCTGAAACAATGGAGAAAAGGAGAAATTGATTTATATTTTCCCATTTCACAATTCCTTGTAAAGAACTCAGACTTGTTCTACCATCCACGCTCCAAGGTGCCACCTTAGCAAAAACATAAACCTCATTTTAATTACTTAAACACTTTAAAAAAGGATATGACTCTATAGGAAAATAGCAAATTTTTGATTACGATAGAACAGCGAACCAATGTGGCTTGCAGTACCGTCATTAGTATGTTAGATCTATGATAGACATCAGAAAGTGAATTAATTTTTAATTAAAATTAATTTTTAAAAGGATGTAAATTTAACAAGATAGGGAACGCATACCAAGCACAACCGCAGGAATTCTTTCAAACTTTTTAATAAAAGCTCTATTACTTGTCATATAACTTAGAGGGAGAACAAGTTAGAATGGAACAGTCTACAATTATTCAATATTTTCTCCAACTGTATATCCTGTAAAGATGCACCCAGATATTTATTTTACTGCAGTTCTTGTCTAGATCTGGCCCATTTTTTGAACTACATCTTTTTTTTTTAATTGCTTTCTCTCCCCACCTGTCTGTTTCCAAATATGGTGCCCTAATCTTCAAACTTGGGATAGGTATCTGCTGACAGACAGCAAAATTCTCATTCTGCTTACATAATTTCTTTTCCAACATTCTAGTCCAGTGCTTCTCAACCTGACTGGGGAATTCTGGGAGTGATATCTGGCCACGTTTGAGAAGCACTGTCCTATTGGGTTGTAGAGCTCCTACTGCAGAACCCACTGCAGCTACTATAGATTGGCAAACAAGCATGAAAAGGGACATATTGTTCTAAATATCAGTCATTATTAATGAGGCTCCATCCTCCTGAAGAGGATGGAAGCCAATCCACTGTTGCATCTGAACTGTTGTTCTCCTTGTTGCTTAGGCTGATGGTGTCTAGAAATATCCAGAGAACTATAAGATTCCCATTCCTGTCTTACAGGGATCCTGAATCTTCTGGGATCAGTGAACTGATCTGGGATTTTTGAAAAAGTTTTGGGAAGTCTCACAAACAGTACAACTATGAAATCACTGTTCTTTAGCAAAATCTATTCTACAGAAGAAGGATGGCAGTTTAAAGAGTAAATGTTATAGTTCAAAGGGAGTTTATGTCAACCAGCTGGAGCTGGATTTTACAAAGGATTTGATCTGATCTGTTTGGGATTGAATGGTTTTCTGTTCGCTGTAGGTGTTAATTAGCACTGCAAATGTGCAATAACACAATCACAGCAATTATGAGTGATCTGCTGCATGTTTTGTAGATCTGAAAACTTTCACTGACTTCTCAAAGCAACTTCTTGTATTTTGTAATCTTCTGCTTTATTAAGGTTAAATTGTCCTGCCTCTCTTCTCTTGCTCTCTGTTTTGCATATAAGTAGTTCTCGACTTACAATAGTTCATTTAGTGACCAGTCAAAGTTACAATGGCACTGAAAAAAGTGAGTTATGACTATTTTTCACACTTACAACTGTTGCAGCATCCCCATGGTCACATGATCAAAATTCAGATGCTTGGCAACTGACTCCTATTTATGACTGTTCTGGTGTCCCAGGTGTCATGTGATCAAATTTTGTGACCTTCTAATAAGCAAAGTCAATGGGGAAATCAGATTTACCTAACAACCGTGTTATTAACAACCATAGTGGTTCACTTAACAACTGTGACAAGAAAGGTCGTAAAATAGGACAAAGTTCAGTTAATAAATGTTTCTCTGAGCAGCAGAAATTTTGCACACAATTATGGTCATAATTTGAGGAGTGTCTATTATCTCTCACCAATTTATAAGGAGACATACATGCAACCTGAGTCAGACTATTGTCAGAAAGTATTAATTTGAAGGACATGAAAATCATAAAATACAGTATTAGTGCCCCCAAAAATATGGCAGTGCATGATCTTTTTTTAAATATGTGAGAGTTGCATTAAAATAATCAACAGACTTTTGATAATCTGATCCATAGGATGCTTTATTAAGGAAGACACTGCAGTATTGGACCCCCAACTCCCAAACCAACCATATTCAGGAGGAAGGAGACGCTTCCGTTTAGTGAATACAGCTTATATAGGTTTAGTTACATTACACTTCCTGTTTTCCATATATAGAAGTTGTACAATGTTTTTCATAGGAAAGTTCCAACCTTCCTTGGAAAACTCCCAACATTCTTATTATAGTCAGATTTCCTATTTTTCTCCAAATGGTTACATAAGTGATCATTAATATTCCTATAATGTCAAGATGACCTTCTTATTAACCCAAGCCAAGAACAAATGATTTCATAACCAGACAGAACATCAGCAAAACAAGTTTCATAATCATTCTTTTTTTAAAAAAATATAAATTTTATTTGGGTTTTCACAAAAACATAATACAAATAAAACACCTTTTTTTGAGAATAGCATGATCCCAGGTTATCACTTCTCCATATAGACACAAACTCAATTTCATATTCATCTTTGTGTTCTATTCCATATTTTATTACTATTTTAACATTTTCTCCATCATTTTTCTCCTCCCTTGATTTTCTCAACTTTATTTTTAATTATCTAAATTCAATTATATATCTTTTTCTAAGTTTCAATGTCTTTCTAATCTAAGAAAGATCTAATCTAAGAAAGATCTAATCTTTCTATTTATACTTTTGTCTGTCCTGTTTCAATTTCATATTATCTTTTCTCATTAAACAAATTTTCCCCTGTAGTTATTAATTGGAGTATGATACCTTTATATCTTTTAATTTTATCCATTCAACTCTTACTTAAACTTCAATTTATGCCTTTAGAATTATAACATTCAATATAGTACATAACTTCCAATCGAATTCTGCTTGGTACATTCTTACAATACACACCATGTTCTTTACAAATATATATATATATATAACAATAGTAAATAAGACACTAATTCCATTCCAATTCAATTCTATCATTAATATTAGTTACAATCTTAATTTCTTTAACATTTCTTTTCAATTGAATATCATACTTCCTTGGGAACACTTATAAACTTTCCATAATTAATTCTTTTTTCCATATTTCTCTTCACTTATATTTTTATAAATCATTAATAATAATTAAAATGTTCCCATCCTTTCCTAATTTTATTCTCTCATTCTCTTTATTTCATTTATTTATTAACAAACATTCCATTGCATTACAATAAGTATTTTATCCATCATTTTAATCAAACATTGTTTCATATTTTCTAAAATTATTTCTATTTCTAATATAGCAATACTATCTTATGTACCTTTGCAGAATCCCTTTTTCAATTAAATTTTCACCCATTATCTCTAAATAGGCTTATACTTTCAATCCTTATATATATTTCCCTGTTTCTCTATATCTTGTTTCTGTCTTTTATAACTTCTTTTCCTTTCCTTCTTCCCCCTCTTCTTCTCCCTCCCCTTTTTGCCCCCTTGTCTCTCTACTTCTAATTCTCTCTTTTGTAATCCTCTCTTCTGTTGCTTCCAAATATTGTAATTATTTTTCAAACTATTCTTTTTTTTTTGGTTGTTTTTTCAGATCTTAAACTTTCCACTCTCTTTTCCCCCCTTTCTTTTTTTCCCCCCACATAAAATTACTTGATCATTAAAGATGGCATCTTCTTTGTCCCAATCTTTGTGAGATCTTTGTCCAGATCTCCCTTTCTTAAAATTGAAATACGAAGCCAAAAGAACCTCTTCCTTCTTATACATCTTCTTTCTGTTTTTTAAGTTCCATTTCCAGTTCTTCCAAAAGTGATGCCATTTTAAACACTTTTAAACAATCACCCGATTGATTTTAGTCATTTAAATTCAATAGCCAAAAATCCAAAAATCACCAAGTAATCCAAATAATCCAAAGCTGTTTCTTCTTGCTTTTTATTTCCACTTTCTCTTCCTGGGGTTCTATTATTTTGTTACAAAGTTTTAGTTAGAATGTATCTTTTAGGAATCTTGTTAAAGTTTCACTGTAAGTTCCTTTTAGATCCAGGCAGTCTCCTCCATTTTTCCAGATCCCGCCCTTTTATTCTTTCCTTTTCTCTCCTTTCCTTCTTTTAAAAGTTTTTGAGTATCCAAAAGTCTTCATTATCCCTTTGACATTTTATTTTCAGCTTAAATGCCTATTGATATCAAAGTGGATTTTTGTTAATTTTTTATTTAAATCTCTTAGCTGTCAATATAAGGAAGGGAAGGGGAAAAAAGCCAAATCCTTTCCCTTCCCTCTCTCTTTCACTGCTTCAAAATCTTTGGGAACAATATTATTTTTTATAGTTGAAATTCCAGGGTACCTTATGTTGTTGCTTTTTCAGTTCAACCCAGTCAACCAAAACTTTCTCTTCTTATCTTCCTCCTGCGCATTCTTTTCCAATTGAGTTCTTCTTTGAGGTGGCCATTTCTGACCACTGCTGCAACCGGCTTTGGGAAAGGGAATAATGGCCAGCTGAGGAGGAGAGATGCAGCTCTCCTTGACCCTGCTGGCGGTCTCCCCTCCTCTTCACCACCTCTATGGGATGGCTTAGCCCCCAATACACCCAGTTCGGGCACTTTGGCACAATTGCGGATTTCGGTCCGTCGCCAAAGAAGCTCAAACCGGAAGTCCAAGTTTCATAACCATTCTTATGAATGGTTATACAGAGGTCACACAGAGAACAAATATGGCTTCAGTCTTGCTCTTTATATTCTCAGGTTTATATGGCAAATTTCCATATATAAATACAAGTTTTATTATGGATTTTAATGATAGTAGTAAAAATGAATACAAACAAAACTTAGAGAAGGAAAGCAGAATAAAAAGAAGGAATAGAAAGTGCAGGAGAGAAAAAAAGAAATGAAAAATATAAAATATATAAAAACAGGATTCCAACCTTCATCAAACCAGTATAAACACTCCCTGTAAGGTTACAAATGGTTACTTCTTCATCTCTTCATATTTGTGATTGAAACCATTTTAAATTAGGTTAAAACTAACAGTGAGGACAATTAACCAGTGGAACAGCTTGCCTTCAGAAGCTGTGGGTGCTTCATCACTGGAGGATTTTCAGAGAGACTGGACAGCCACCAGTCTGAAATGCTATAGAGTCTCCTGCTTGAGATGGGGGTTGGACTAGAAGACCTCCAAGATCCCTTCCATCTCTATTCTGATTGCCTCTTGTCACTTATTCTCTCTCTCTCCCCTTCGCTTGTGACTTTCCAGAAATTGTTGAAAACATAATTGCTTTGAATATCTTTCCCTGAGCTTATAGATGATGCTTTATTACACTTTTCTCTTCATTGATAGCTTCTGTCCTAGTGTTTTTTTAATTGATCATTGTTTTTACCGTTATTATTTGTTAATGTTTGATTTTAATTGTGGTCTTGGATGCTTTAAATTATTCTATGTATATTCTACCCATTGGGGATAATTTTGATTGTGGCAGGATAGAAACATTCAATAAATAAATAAAATAAACACATCCCCTAGGTAAATATTGCACAGTCACACACACCCAAGTGAAAATACTACATGTCCCTGTTCAAAGGCACCACTGTGGCAAGAACATTTCCCCCTGGCTGCAAAAAAGCAGAAAGCAAAAAGTCTGCTCAATTAACTTCTCTGAAACGTTCAGGCTTAATTGCTGCAGCTGATTATTTTGTTTTAATATTTTCATTATAATTTCCTTAATCCTTCACAATTTGCTACCTAATGAGTTTATTAAGTCTTGGAAATTATATGCTAGCTAATGCAGTGCCATAAAGTGTCAGTTAAATGTAGCGGTTAAGGCATCAGGCTAGAAACCCAGAGATGATGAGTTTATTATTTTATTTTATTATTTTTTATTTTATTTTATGTATTTTTATGCTGTCCATCTCTCCTACAAGGTGACTCTGGACAACTTACAGGTTATAAAACAGGTAAAAATGGATAAAAGATTAAAACAAGAAAAAGGTTAAAATATAATTAAGAAATATACTAAAATTGAACTAAGAGACTTTGAGTTATTTCTAACTCAACACCCTCGCCCCCCCAATAAACTCCCTCATGCTAAATTGCAATCCTTAGTAAGCAGTTGTACATACTATAGTTAGGAACTATGTTTAAGGAGGTTAGATGTCATGAGAATAGAGAAGGGGTTTCCACTGCAAAGACAATTGAGACCCATAACAGGATAACTACACGTTTTAAGGCTAAATTTTCTTCAGTCATTTTGCACCCAAATGGAAAATTATCTCTCTCAATTCTAACACAACAGTGATGGGTGATTTGCTGAAATTTGCAACCATATAAATTGTAATGGGAAATATGTGGTTTGTTAGATGCCAAGATCCAAAATGTAATGGAAAATCTGATTAACTAATCAGATCCACTGAGCACAATCCCTTTCTTCATCTCAGAACAAAAGATACATCAGAAAGAACTAGTCAAAACAATTAGACACAGGAACAGTTTTTCCCCTTAAACCATCACTCTACTGCTAATTCTCACAATCCTATTTCATGTCTCTATGTACTTACCCATATAGTAAGGCTGCAATATTATTCTTTATCCTTTTTAGCAATAGCACTTAGACTTATATATCACTTCACAGAGCTTTATAGCCCTCTCTAAGCCAGGGGTTGCCAACCTTTTGGACCTCAGGGACCACCAAACTCAATTTTAAATCCTGCAGACAGAGACTCTGGGAAAATCCAAAAAAAGTCTACAGGAAAATTCCCCACTCCATTTTCCTACTGATCAATCATTCTTTATTTGGGATTGCAGGATACAGTCTCCAGCTGTGTTCTCAGGGAGAGAGTGAGGGAGGGGCTTTTGGCTTCATGCAAGGAAAGTAGCAGAAGCAGCAGAAGTCTTTCTTTCTCTCCCCCCAAACTCTGCCAGAAATGAGTCTTTATGAGACTTGTCATGCCAGCACAGCCTCTGGGAGCAGGTTGCCTTGCAGGGTCCCAAAGACTCATTTCTGGCAGAGTTTGGGAGAGAGAGAGAAAGACTTTTACTGCTTTTCTTGTATGCAGCCAAAAGCAGAAAAAGAAAGAAGTGGCAAGAAGCAATCCAGTGGCCAGGTGAGGTACATGGGGCAAGTGGGGCAAGTTTCCCCCCTCTGTCCTTTCCTCCCCTCCCCTCAATACCTCATGTTGTTTGCAAAGCAAGCAACGCAAGCCTTGTGTTCCCACGGGCCATGTGGGCGGCTCAGCCTTGTGTTCCCGCACAGCCTGGACTAATTGCTTTGGGGGTGACATTTCTCTGCAGACCACCAAAATTTTCTGGCTGGCGACCACTGCTCTAAGCAATTTACAGAGTCAGCATGTTTTCCCCAACAATCTTGGTCCATTTTACCGACTTCGGAAAGATGAAAGGCTGAGTGAACCATGAGCCTGATGAGATTCAAACAGCCAAATTGCAGGCAGCCAGCAGTCAGCAGAAGTAGCCTGCAGTACTGTATTCTAACCACAGCACCACCATGGCTCATATTCTTATTATCTTTAGTCCCCTTTCCCCATTAGTATTATCATTATGTAGACAGTTATCATTGTGCCGTTGTTTTGTATGTACACTGAGAGCTTCTGCAACAGAGATAAAATTTCTGGTGTGTCTAATCATTGTTACCCAAATAAAGTTTTCAATTCAATTCAATTTAAAGGCTTTGGAAGGTCTATGAAATACTGGATGAAAAAAGAAAAACAAAGCAAAACAAAACAGTGGAACACAGATAGTTTTTTTTTTTATTCTGTACTTCCAAATGAAGGTCAGGCTTGGGGGACAAAATGGTGGATTCACCACCATACAAAGTAGCCCAGCATTTGAATGTATCTATTTACCAAGATGTACATAACATAGTTTGTTCTGCATAGAAAGTGATCTGGTAAGTTTATCACACACAATACTTCACTGGGTTCTAAATTAATTAAAAAAAAAACAACCATCCAAGATACTTCTTACTGTTAAACATTAACAAATTATGGAAAGTGTACCTTTTCTCCATTTAGAATTCTCAATGTTATTTTGGGGAAAAAAATATTTTTCCAAATAAGAATTTCATCCCTCCCAAGTTCCAGAAATGTTTGTCTCTTCAAATCAAGTGATTGTGTATGTTGGAACAATTGGAAAGAGAAAAATAATAATAAAACAATGTATTTTGACAGTTTTAAGGAAAAGAGGAGGCTGACTGCCAAGAATTTATGTTTATAAAGTCTCTTCATAGTTTAAATGGATTTTTACTGAATAAGGATATGCACAATTACATCCATCTTTCCCCAGGTTCAAAAAAACATAATTTCTTACCTTTATTTTATACTGGATCACAAAAGATTGAATATCTATGCTATATAATGATATACTGTCCCCTTGAAAAACCCGTAGACAAGATTTTCCTCCCCTTCTTTCTATCTGCAACATTTTCTGTCTAGAGGAAATGGAAAAAAAACAAATAATCTTTTCTTATGTCCTTTCCTATTTCCTTCAAGTTTCATAAATGTTAGTTCTAGAGAAAACATTTTCATAGTCACCTGCTAACAACTATTCTTCCCAGCAAATGATGACTTATGTAAACTTGTATAAATTGTTCCCCTGGCACATCTTCATTAAAACCAGGGCAATGAAAGAGTACTGCAATGACCGAGGAAATTATCCAATATATCTGGAAATTCAGAATACTCAGATATAAAACTATCTATTGTCCTCCAGAAGAGTTACAATTCAACTCCAATATGTCCCAGGCAGTGGAGCCCAAACCAAGGGATGTACTTCATAACAATAGGGCAGAAATGTCTGGAGAAGGTAGCTAGATTAGACATGTATTTATTTAAAATACTGTATTTATAGTCTGCCCATTATGTAGAGGATATAATTAGAGTCCATAGAAGCAATAAAACTCCAAACAAATGGGGAGAGAGAAGGGGGAAAGGAAGAGGGATGGAGGGAGGAAAAGGGAGAGGGAGAGAAAGAGAGAAAGTGTCCTTGATGCAGAATCATTGCAAAGACAAAAGGCACAGTCGAATTATACACACAATCTGTCCAGGGGTGGGATTCTACCAGTTAGGACCAGTTCTATAGAACCTGTTGTTACAATTCTGCACAGTTCGGAGAACCGGCAAATCACACCACTGGCTGGCTCCTCCCCTCCCCTCCCAACCCGCCTGGGAGGCTTTCCTGAGGCCCAGTCAGGGGTGGTATTCAGGGGGTTGGGGGAGGGAGAAATGGCCTGAGAGCAGAGCTGAATCTTTCTTAGGATTGAAGCTTCTATTTTTCAGTGCAGACTCAGGCAGCCGATTGCAGAAAGATAGATCTGGGAGTGAAGCAGTGATTCTGCAAGCAGCTCAATCTGCCTGCCTGTTTTGCCTGATTTTGGATAAAAGTTTCTCTTTTTAAAAAAATAAAAAAATCAATCTTTATATATATATTTACAATATTTACATACAAGCCATGCCCAGCCAGTCACATGACCACCAAGCCACACCCACAAATTAGACCACACCCACAGAACTGGTTGTTAAGAAATTTGAATCCCACCCCTGAATCTGTCCCAAAAATAAGAAGGCAAACTAGGGCTTCCTTTGACACAATAGCTGGATAATGTTGTACTTCATGGGAATAGCATTCTACAGAAAAGAAGAATTAGCGGTGACGTGATAGCAGTGATCCAATATTTGAGGGACAATCTATTTTCCAAAGCATCAAAACAAGAAAAAATAGATTGAAACTAATCAAGCAGAGAAGCAAACTAGAATTAAGGAGAAATTTCCTAACAGTGAGAATAATTAACCAGTGGAACGGCTGATTTTTAGAAGTTGTGGGTGCTTCATTACTGGAGGCTTTTAAGAAGAGACTGGAAAAGCCACTTGTTTGGAATGGTATAGGGTCTTCTGCTTGAGTTGCGGGTTGGACTAGAAAACCTCCAAGGTCCCTTCCAATTCTGCTATTGTGTTAAATATCTATTGAAGGTGGGGTGCGAAGAATGGTAAATTACTAAAGTTAATTCTAATGAACCCTTTTCTGTCATTTACTTATTAAATTTCTACACTGCTCATTTCACCTGAGTGGCTCTGGGCAATTTGCAACTTCACTTTTAACCTTCTTCACATAAGTGCATAAATGGAGATATGCTGCCTTGAGAATTTCAGCAAAAATCTCAGCATCCTTTAAAATAAACTATATATTTAAATTTTCCAGGTGATAAAACACCCATTCTAAATGTAAACTTGACTGAGGCTGCACTCCTATCTATCAAGGACCAAAACTAATAATGGCTGTAAAATAGAAATGCTAAACTCTGCACTCTTATCCCAGATGTAATGCAATAGACAGCCAATGTATGGTTTCTCTGGGGTCTCTGAAAGGTGTTCAGCCTCAGTGTCATTTTTGCATTAGCTGTATCTTCCAAATCGCCTTCAAGAAAAAAAAATCTATGTAAATTGGTATGCAGTAATAAATAGGAAGTGACCACATAGCATGGATTATTGTGACAAGGCCACTGCTATCCAAGAGGGATTGCAGTTTCTGGAGCAGGTACAGCTAGATAAAGACACTCTGGACCACTGATGAACTATGCCAAGATTTCACATATGTCATTTTAACATTGGAAATTTCTAAATTAATAATATCATTGGAAAGAATTTCTGGAGTTTCCCTAATCTACAGTTAATTTTTATATGTCCAATTGAAAAGTGGATGTAAAGAAAAAGAAAACCCATCTGGGAACGAAGAGATAACATATCCTGCTTTAACAAACAGGCTGCATTATACAATAAAATTATAGCCTATAATCTTAAAATGGAATTCGTTCCACAATGCAACATTTTTGTGTGCATAGTTGACAGTCCAAATGAGGCTTGGCAATAATTGGCCTCAATTTTGTAGGATGTAGATGTAATATTATGGTCTGTCACAGGGGTGGGATTCAAATTTTTAACAATCAGTTCTGTGGGCTTGGCTTAGGTGGTGGGTGTGGCTTGTTGGTCATGTGATTGGGTGGACGTGGCTTGGTGGTCATGTTATTGGTTGGGCATGGCCAACTCAATATCACTCACATCAAGGCACACATCTCCTCACCTGGCCTCTCATGACTGTGGGGAAGCTGCAATAGTTGTAAATGTGAAAAATGGTCATAAGTCACTTTTTTCAGTGCCATTGTAACTTTGAATGGTCACTCCACACAAGCAAAGTACCAGCAAAGGAGGGGAAAAAAAACTCCAGAGAAGTTCCTGAGACAGGAAGTCTAGTCCTGCCAAGAATGTAATAAGGGTTAACGGAGAGGCAGTTTCTGTAAGCAACACCAACTTCCTGCCTTCCTTACAGGATTAGGCCAGTAATTTCTTCTAACAACTGGTTCTCCCAACTGCTTAGAATGTTAACAACTGATTCTAGTAAATAGGTGTGAACTGGTAGAATCCCACTCCTGGTCTGTCATGTTTGAAACTTTTTCTATGGTTGTATTCTTTCAGGTTAATTTTTATAAATTTGTTAATAAGGTATTATAAGGTATAAGAGAATTGAGACTGAAAGAAATTTGTATGTTAAATTCTATCCTGACTATTTGGAATCTACCAACTAAGAAAAAGACTGAAATTACCCTAACTGAAAAGATTTGTTTACTCTGGCACTTATGATTCAAATCCTGGATTAATGAATTTGATTTACTTTTTCTATATTGTCTGTATTTTTTAAATCAATGTAATAAAAAAGCCAATGAATGCTACTCCAGGTAATATTCATGATTTTACATACATCAGTAATGTGCCTCCACTCCAGTTTTCTTTTTAACCAAGCCCAATTCCTAAACCAATGAATATTATTCTATGTAATATTCATTGTTTTAGAACCAGGATTAGTAAAAAGACAACTGGCAAGGTAGGACATTATTAAGACATGTAAAATTATGCCAGCCATGGACAAATGAATGTTGAGAAAGATTTCTCTCTTGCCTTCCAAACTCCAATCAGAAATTCCCACAAAGGTGATTGGAAAGAAATATGAAACAAATAAATGTCAGCAGTGTTCTTACACAAAACATAATTAATCTGTGGAATTCATAACCGTAAAACACAATGGGAAACTTGGATGGGTTTAAAGGAAGATTAAATACATTCATGAAGGATGGGTTTTTCAAGTCCTGAAAATCTTGAGATTTTTTTTCTACCTATCTTGTGGCATTTGAACATTTTTGTTAGATATATTTTTTATTTTTTTAGCTTTCTAGGTTGTGTAAGGCTTAAAAGACAGAATGTGTGCTTCTTTATCATTTTATTATTTTCAAGTCTCTCAAATTTTACTCATCTTCAAAACAAGATTCCTGCCCTTAATCTTATTTATTCGCCAAGGGAAATTATTTTCCCAGCCTTAGATGCTACTTCTTCAGGGTTTGTGTCATGTTATGTGGAAATGTAAATCTAATTTCCTGTTTAAGGAAGTTACACATCATTCTCAGAGGCTCTTCCCATCCTGCTCACAATCTTTGTGAACTGCTGCCTTCTGATAGAAGATACAGAACAATTAAAACTATATTGAAAAAGCACTACGCAATCTAAAACCATCTCTATCTATTGGACCAGACGGAGTATGTGCCTACTTCTTAAAAATGCTACCCACTGCCATAGCCAAACCTCTAAGCATAATCTTTGAAAAATCCTTCAGGACCAGCTCCTTTCCAAACCTATGGTCACATCTAATAAACATAAACATAAACAAGCCATGATCATCCCCATCTTCAAAAAGTGAGACCCCAGTCTAGTTGAAAATTACTGAACTATCTCTTTATATTGCCTCACCTGTAAAGTCATGGAATCAATAATTAACCAATCCATTATCCTCCACTTAGAGACAACAACCTACTCTCTAATAAACAATTTGGTTTCAGAAAAAAACTATCCTGTAATCTGCAACTCTTACACTGCAAAAACATATGGACTACACAACTCAATCAGGGCAAAGCAATAGAAGCAATTTACATAGACTTCTGTAAAGCCTTTGATTCAGTGGTACACAACAAACTACTCCTAAAACTAAAATCTTATGGTATCTCTGGACACCTGCGTAACTGGATAGAAGCATTCCTGTCAAACAGACAACAAATGGTCAAAATTGGGAGCGTTCTATCAAATTTTGTATCTATCAACAGTGGTGTCCCCCAAGGCAGTGTTCTAGAACCAACTCTCTTCATACTCTACATTAATGACCTCTGTGATCATATTAAGAGCAACTGCGTTCTTTTAGCTGATGATGTTAAGCTATTCAACATCATCAACAATACTGCTACCCTTCAAAAAGACCTTGACTATGTATCAGAATGGTCAAATGAATAGCAACTTCAAATCTCAACAAATAAATGCTCTGTCTGTCTGGCAAAAAAAATCAGAAAATAAAATACAAGCTGAATAGTCAAGATCTTGTTGATGATCCAAACTCTGTCAAGGACCTTGGAGTACTCATCTCTAATGATCTAAGTGCTAGAGCCCATTGTAACTACATAGCCAAAAAGGCATTAAGAGTTGTTAACCTAATCCTGCATAGCTTTTTCTCCAGCAATATCACACTACTAACTAGAGCATACAAACATTTGCTAGACCAATACTCAAATACAGCTCATTGGTCTGGAACCTGCATTATGTATCTGATATTAATACAGCTGAGAAAGTCCAGAAATATTTCACAAGAAGAATTCTCCACTCCTCTACTCATTGCAGAATACTTTATGCCACCAGACTTGAAATTTTAGACCTAGACAACCTAGAACTACGCCGCCTTCAGTCCAATCTAAGTATAGTACATAAAATTATATATTGCAATGTCCTACCTGTCAGTGACTACTTCAGCTTCAACCACAACAATACAAGAGCAGACAATAGATACAAACTCAAGGTAAACTGCACCAAACTTGATTGCAGGAAATACAACTTCAGCAACAGAGTGGTCAATGTCTGGAATACTCTACCTGACTCTGTGTTTTCTTCCCCAAACCCCAAAAACATTAACTTTAGACTGTCTACTATTGACTTCACCCCTTTCCTAAGAGGTCTGTAGGGGGCTTGCATAAGCACACCAAAGTGCCTACCGTCCCTATCCTATTGTTTTTTTTTATATGTATTTATTTCATGTATTCATAACTATGTTTATACTTATATCTGTTATCTTATAATTGCTTGACAAACAAATAAATAAATAAAATAAGTAAATTAAATAAATTAAAACTTGGACCATGTGTTTTCTGAATAGTTTTTATCCCAGAGCAATAATTGCACTTAACAATGAACTTAAGGACTACCATCAGTGAGCTGTTGGACAGTATTACTTTGTCTGTTGTGTGGATGCTTGTGTGTTTTTAGGAGGTGGGGAATTTTGGCGGGTGGGCAGGTATTTGGGGATTGTCATGTATATGTGCATGTTGAGTCTGGTCTCTGGGTGTTATGTGAATTTCATTATATGTATACTGTGTATAAACATACAATGACAATAAAGAATTCAATTCACTTCAAATGGAAAACAATTTCCCAATTTTTTAAAAAATGTTGAAAACCAAAATATCAGAAAAAGCCAATGAACAGTGAACAAGGGATACAAGCAAGACATAAGCTGTTTCCCATCTATTGTTTCTTCTCTTCCCTGTGCTATGCTAAGCAGCTACTTCTTCACGGAAGTAGTTTGTGATGAAAAAATTAACTATCTGTTTTCCACCATTTTGCCTGTCTAAAATAATCCCTCCCAGAGCTGGTTTTCTAAAAGAAAGCAAATACCGTAAAAAGTATTGGGAAAGTTGCATATTTATTTACACACAAGTTAAAATTTAGTTGTCGGTCACATCTACAGATTAAACTCTCAGATTGGAAGAGCTAGATAAACAAATCTGGGAAGCTTAAATTTACAAGTGGGAAGAAATAACAGATAGTCCTTATTTAACAACTGCCTGGTTTAGTGGTCATTTGAAGTTACAATGCATTGAAAAAGTAACTTTACAGCTAGTCATCACACTTATGGCCTTTGCAGTTCTCCCCCACCCCTCCAATGATATTATTGCAATTCAAGCACTTGGCAACTGGCGTGCATTTATGAAAGTCATAGTGTCTTGTGGTTATATAATCAACATTTGTGTACTTCAGGCTAGCTTCCAACAAGCAGAGTCAATGGAAAAGAAGCAGTGAAATTACAACTCATGCTGACATGGTGTCTCTAATGTCAGGCACTAAGAATAAGGACCACACATCCAGTTAAGTTGATTTGTTGTTCATGCCTATACAAAAGAAATTAGTCAACTAATGGTCAGCATTAAAAATGAGTTAACAGAATTCAAGAGGGGCTGGATTTAGACTGCTTGTGGGAATATAGTAACTCCAGACTGACTCCTTTTGACTCCATTTCCCAGGCTCTACTTGTCCTTCTCCAAAATATTTAGGGATTGCATTGCTTAGTGATGGAGTTGCCGGTCCCAGTTGTATTTATTAAGTAAGGATACCTGTAGAGGGATTGTTTTCCAAAAATAGTGCTCTTGATCATTCAACCTGGGACCGGATCTCCTTTCTTTTGAGAATATTATTTAAATTAAGTACACTTACTCTTACATAAGCATATTTATGATTACTGATTTGAGCCATGGAACTATGCTAATTTCACACATCATGCTAAGACACAACTTACTAAGCTATGATTAGCTGGGTTCACAGAATACCAAACTCTCATCCATGATTTATAAGCCATAATGCTTGAGTTCACCCAATACTCTAAGCCAAAACTAAATAAAGCAATTTAGTACTGTGTGCGAAGGCCTTACATAAATCCTTACATGAATTTACAGGCAGCTGTTACATGTAAGTTGGGTTGACAAAATCAGAAATGAGGAGGTGATAAACCACCTGGGAAATCAAAACCATAAAAAAGTGAAAATTAGAATATTTGGACATGTGATGCGATACCCAGAAAAATACAACATATTTCACTTAATCCTCCAAGGAAAGATTGAAGGCAAATAAGGTCCAGGAAGAAGAAGAACATCATGGTTTCAAAATCTAAGGGACTGGTTTGGACAAAACTTAGCAACACTTTTTTGTGCGGCTGTTGATAAAAATAGGATCACCAACATGATCGCCAATGTCCGATGATAGATATGGCACAAGACGAAGATATGGCTTATGTATAAACCTGATAACTATTACCTATTATCCTTTTGCTTGCTTCCTCTAGCTATTCAATGGCTTGGTAAGTATGAGTCAAATTTATGAGCATAATTACCCAGTGGCTAAAAAAAAAAAAAGCACCACCCCTTGCTTGCTCTTACACCTTTAAAATCTGTTTATTGTAAAGAACTCACTAAGAAAAGCTTTGCACAGTAGGAAAAGAGCATTACACAGCTGTTAATACTTGAACTTGTTCTTCAAAGCTCTAGCATGGCTCGGCAGAAAAGCTGACCATTTAGTGAGCACGTCATGTGGAACTGTAATACGGTGGTTACGGGTTTTGGCTTAGTGTGATACATCCATTAGAGCAGGTGCCAAATGCTCTTGCCATTACATCAATGCCATTTTATGTGAATTGGCTTCACCTGTAAACTTCCCCTGATGTGGATTCTCTTTTGTGATGGCTTTGAAGAGCAGGAAGTAGCTTCAGATGTGGGCTGTCAAAATGAAATGACAGGACTAGCTTTCTGCTAATAATCAGACTTTGTGTTAGAAGAATCCCTGAGAATTCATGTTTTTTGACTGATGTAGAAGGTATATAATTCTTTTATGACTTATTTACAAGACAGACTTCATATTTTGAAGTTCAAACAGAGTTATTTCTCTGTCCCAAATCTTTAATGCAGTGCGCACATAATATGCAATCTGCTTGAGATGCTGAGAAAGGAGGGATAAAGAAAGCTGTTAAATTCTTCCCAGCCATAGGGCATATTCATAAAATATTCTGTTCTTGTACACTGCTTTATTTCAGTAAAGTTGTTAGGGCTAGAATATATTGATGTACCTGAATGTATTAAAATATAAAGCTCCATTATCCAATTAATTTTTAAAAAGGGAAGTAGAGGTCAGATATCAAACTACAATTTCTGGTACTATTACATTTTTTTTTAAAAAAAGAATCACTAACCCCCTAATGAAGTCTGTGTCAATCATCAAAATTCTTTTGCAAATAAGAAGAAAATGGAATAACTCAGTAGAAGCATACCTTTGCTGCACTAACTCCCAAATTTCTTGAGCGGGTTAACACATTTGAAACATTTCGGAGTATATGAAGGGCAATGTCAAAAAAGATGAAGTACTAAGTAAATTAGTGTTATTGTCATAACTGTAGATGAAAATAAAATAAAATCACAATCAAACAATCAAAAGATAATATAAATATGTTGACCTCTTTGTATCTAAAAGGGTTACAATTAAGTATTTATTTCTCAATTTAAATGACAGCAAGGCAAAGCAACCTGATTTCTAGCTTCTTCAAACACATTTGCAAGAAAATAATTCAACCATCAACTACTTCAGCTGAGAACTGAGCATTTGAATTCATCTACCTTCAATAATTTGATCCTGATCTCATTGTACATGTGGTGCTGGATGACATACCCACCAAAGGAACAGAGACATTGTTCAACAGGACATTTAATAAGGTGTTCCTTCAAGATATGCCAAGTGCATGATGTGTATTTGAAGAGATGTCAAATCCTTTCTGAGTAGAATGCTGGTAGCATTAACCAGTTACTGGAAGGGGCTTTTATGTTTTTTCTAATAATGAATCCAAGATGAACATTTGCATGGCTGTGCTGTAGTATCATTTTTATTGGCCTCCTTCAAAAAAAAACCCCAGTCTTTAATGTTTTTCCTCTTTTCCAAGAGCTCAGTTCCTCCAAAGAGGACAAGGAATACTTGTAGAATAGGCAACAAAATTTGGCCCATCAATTCCTAGTTTGTGTAAGTCAGGAAGGTGAGATTCTTGAAGGCTTTCTAGTTTGTTATAGTGCCCCAACAATTCTGTAATGGCGATCGAAGGTAACCCAGCTGTGTCCTTGGAGATGGTGAGAGAGAGAGTCTCAAGATCTTCCTTACAAAATTGTTTTGGATTGTTTCCAACTTGCCAATAATCTGTCCAATCCAAGAGGCCATCACTTTACATTGCAATATTTTAAGTGCAAAGTTTACCAGCTGCCTTCCTTTGGAATGCAAAGAATTCAGAATATCTCCCAATGTGCAAGAGTAGTTGCTAAAACAGTGGTTAAATGTGCTTTCTATACAAGGGTCTTATGAAGGCTTATGCCCAGGTATCTAAAACACACTGCTTTAGATTTGGGTGTTGACTGTCCAAAAGGATGGACTATTTTATGATAGGATGGCATGGACAACCACAAAACACCCAAGGTATTGTTAGAGCAAAATACTTTCTCTGGAGCTGTATAGAAAACCTGCTAGATATCAGTGTCATGCCCTCTTACGCTTTCTGATGGAAAAAATTATTTAATCCTTTTAATGTATTTTAAATTTTTGTATTTGTATTTATATGTTTTTATTTGGCTGTGCACCGCCCCGAGTCCTTAGGGAGAGGGGGTGGTATTCAAATTTGAATAATAAATAAATAAATAATAAATAAATAGAATAAATAAAATGAAGATTATTTGGGGTGAGAAGAATTTTGTGAGGGATTGAGCCCCTTTCAGTGAATGGATTCATGTGGATTCAAATGTGAAGACTTAGTGGGATGGAATCAATCTGAATCCCAGTCGTTTTTCATAATCCCTATTTTGTACAGTCGCTGGGGGGGAGGAGATAAGGAGATAAGTATTTTATCTCTTTAATCCATTTTTTCCTCATGAAAACATCCACCATTTCATAATGACACAACATGGAAATATGAGTTAGCCACTTCTTGGTAACTTTTCTAAGCAGTTCCAGCAAAGCTAAATCAAGTGCTCTCTTAAGGGATAATATGTTTGCGGTGTGAATGTGTAGGGTGTCAGTATACAACATTGAGATAATTATAAACTATGCTTTGCCTCCTAAGGCACATGAACAAAAGAGAACCAAATACTGCTCTCTCTCTCTTTTTTTAAAGTTCATTGTTGGATAAGGAGTCAGATTGCCAAAAGATTTACTGTATTTCTTTTTAGCCTTCTGATTTGCTTCAAAGATAGACTTCACAATATGTGGCCTTTTCTGCATCTTGTTAACTTTGAAATAATTGAGCCTCCATGAGACAGGCAGGCGGGGTGGGGGTGGGTGGGGGGAGGATCAGTGTTTTTTAAAGATGGAAAGAAAAAAATCTTTCTTTCTTTCTTTCTTTCTTTCTTTCTTTCTTTCTTTCTTTCTTTCTTTCTTTCTTTCTTTCTTTCTTTCTTTCTTTCTTTCTTTCTTTTTCCATCTATTCAGACAGAATTGTTTCAGAGATTTTTCCTATTACTCAGTGCATTACCTTATTAATACACTGTTCTTAACAACGGTGTCAGCAAGATATGGATTTCAAAATGTGTTGCTGTGGAAACCAGTAGTTCATTATCCATCCTTATTCCCATGACCTTCTTTTTCTTATTTAGTATATTTTTAGATTGAAGGTAGTCCCAATAGGTATTGGCTCTACAAAGTTGGTCAATAGGCATTTCATGTAGTCACCAGCTTCCTCTAGTCATGAATCAGGGATTATTGCATTCTTTGTAGTATGTTGTATAGGAACAATCAAAGAAATTCTTTGGGGAACACTATTGCTTTCTATATTGTGCTAAAAAATGGGGCTCGTTATTTAACATATGCTTTTAAAGGGCAATACTATAGGAGAATCAATCTTTTTTCAATGGCATAAGAAAACATGGCCACCACATTTGCTAAAAGGGTTGTTTGGTTTCAATATCTCTAGAGATTAATTTCAGCAGTAAAAATGGAGGCTAAATGCATGCATAATTTGTTTTAAATAGCAATTAAATAAGCAAAGTATTCTTTCCCAGGTGCCCTCCATAACTGTTTAAGGATAAGTTCCCTTTTCCCTAAGAGTATCTAAAAAATTACAAATTAGAATGTAACACTAATAGCGAACAGCATAAATTAAGGAAGCAAATGAAGGAAAGAATAATAAATGTGTTAGATTTCCATAATGATAAGAGAAAGAAGGACAATGTAATAGATCTCAATAAAAGTGAAGAAAACCTGTGGAGTAGAAATTATGACTACACACAGAGAAATGAAAATATAGGCTCAACTAAGAATTAAAGGGAGAACCAGTTTGGTGTAGTGGTTAAGGCATCAGGCTAGAAACCAGAAGATCACAAGTTCTCATCCTGTCTTAGGCACTGCTGGAAGAATTATCCTTCTGGGTTCAGTTCCAAGTGGTGAAAATGACACTGGAAACATGGAGGCTGTTTGGAAAGATGGTTTAATGGTGGACAGGAGCACATGGCTTGGAGCTCCAAAGAAGGAAGGATGATCACATGCTTCAAGATGTTGAGTGAAGAAAAAAGAGAAGGGCTGAGATGCTGAGAGTGCCTGGGTTTATACCCTCCGTTGCGATTTGAATTTGAGCTTGTATTCTGATTGGTTGTTAGACTCCTATAGGGCCATTCAGGGGCAACTCTGTAGGCTGTCCTGAGTCCCAGGCTTGGTTGAGCCTTGCTGGATGATGATGTAATAAAAGGGCTTTCAGCAATTCCTATAGCTCTACCTGGAGATTATGTAAAATAGGCTGGCCTAGGCCAAAGTAACGGAGTGGGGGACTGAGTTTCTGCTTCTGAGGTGAGTTTCTGCTTCTGAGTTTCTACTCTTTTTAGAGGAAATATTCTGCCTTTTTAATATTTCCTAGGATATTTCATTTTTCTAGGAGTGGGGTCGGTGATAACTTCCTACAGGCCAAAGCAAATTGGGTGACCTTGGACCAGACATTTTTTTCTCAGTCCTAGGAAGGAGACAGTGGCAAACCACTTCTGAAAAAACCTTGCCAAGAAAACTGCAGGGACTTGTTCAAGCAGTATTCGAGAATTGGAAATGATTGAATGGGGAGAGGAGATAATTAGCGGACTCTCCCAGATACTTCCTCAGATACTAGTATAACTGCCAAAGACTCACTTTATGTCAACAGTTTGGATTTTTTTAGAGATAATAATAATGATGATGATAATGATGATGATGACGACGATGACGATGACAACAACAACAACAACAACAATAATAATAATGCCAACTTTGCAATGACAACGTCAAAACTGTTTCACATTTAATATGTGAATGCAGCAAAATTGCACAAACTGATTACAAAGCTAGACATGGCCGAGTTGCTGAATTAATTCCACTGGTCATTATGTAAAAAAATATGATATAGCTGTATCCGAAAAGTCATGAAAACATAAAGTGGAAAAAATTATCAGAAATGAGAAGGTGAAGATCTCATGGGTGTTTCGAATATAGATGAATCATCATTTGGAACACAACACGCCAGATATCACAGTTTCAAGAACCAAACATACAATTTATTGATAGCGCAGTACCAGGAGACGCCAGAGTTGAAGAAAAAGGAACTAGAAAAAAATCACAAAATATAAAAACTATGCGATTCCATAATGAAATATGTAATAGTGATATCCATTGTCATCGGGGCACTTGGTACTATGTCCATGAATTTTATAAAATACATCAAAAAACTGCAGTTTCCTGCAATAACAGCAGCAGAATGGCAAAAAACTGCGCTACTTGGAACATCTTACATCTTAAGAAAGAACTTGGTTGATACCTAGGAAGCCGGCAGCAACCCGTATCAACCATAAATTCCCATAAATGATATTTGTGATACATTTTTAAATGTTAGTTGACTGAGTTTCATGTTTAATGAATAAAAGATAATAATGTTTTAATTGCAGAGTGCCTTTCATAATTACTGGTTTTTTGTTTTTATTATATACTAGCCAGAATCAAATTTTGTGAGATGGTATATAAATATGATATATAAATAAATTAAATGACACCTTATTTTATTAACATTTGTCCTGCTGATTAAAAGGATGGGTTACAAGCAGAACATGGAGGGGACTTGTTCACGCGTAACTGCTGCACATATCAGTATATAAATATAAATATAGCTATGCAACTTGGGATGAATATCCTTCAAATGGTGTGGGAGTATGAACAGATTTCCAGAACAATTGCAGACTACAGGAATCATTAGCACTACTCAGGGGAGCCTGAAGATAACAGATAAATCTCCAAGTGCTTCAACAACCTCTCTAAAAGGCTACAAATGATCAGCTGTCTGCAAGGAATATAAATCTTTCCATTTCTCATCATCCAATCAAAGTTGAAGAAGCTTCTTGGATGAAAAGTGAAACGTCTTCAAACAAAAACAAGAAAGTCCAGTTCCTCCTGAAAAACCACCTTTGGAAAAGACATGATGCTATAAAAACATTTTTTTTGCAATTAGATATTAAATATCTAATTTAATATGTATAGTGCAGTGTTGGTGTGGTGTCAGGGGTTTCCGGTTCAATGTGTGAAGGGTGAAGGATGTGTGTTTGTGTTTATTTTCATGGTCATGGTCATGATGTGCACTGAAGATGGTGTTTGTTTTTGTTGTACGAGGTGCAATGACAATAAAGTAAAGTATAGAAGATGGAAAAAATTCTGGCAACACAAAGAAAGGGGGGGTTAGCATCCCTTTAAATAATAGGAACCACTGAGACGGGGAAGAATTACGTTAAGGGAAATGATGTGACATATTTTATTTCTTCATAAATTACATTTGAGGGGAGGGCATGTTGTTAATTTTCTTATTCTTTTTTAAAAGTATATATTTTCCAACATGCAACAGTGATGATGGAGTAATTAATAAAGTTGACCTGCAAACCAAGCTGAAAATAGGGAGGAGGGGGAAACACCTTAGATAATCAGTTTAACCAAAACTTTACTCACTCCTCTGGCTCAAGATAATTTATAATCTGCAAGAATTGAGAAAAGGATCCCTTTTTTTTTTGTAGAGAAAAGCCCAATCTGTTAATTTTGGATGCAATAGTTTAATAGGTTTTGCAATTAATCTTTCAGTGGGTAATTTTAGAAGGAAGAATGCTCCTACTTCATTTAATTGTATTTTGGATGGAAACGCCACTTAGAAAGACAACATTTCTTCTTCTGAAATGATTCTTCTTGGATGTAAGACTTCCTGAGATCAAATAGAATGTGAAGTCCACCTGTAAATATATTCTGATCTGAAGAAGACATGTGACTACCTTAATGAACAATCATTTGAAAGGGCATTCAAGGTTAAAAATACTCAGCACACAGACAAAAAAACCCTCTTTTGTTTCTTGTTTGCCTTCTCTGCAATTACATTCCCCCCCTCCAATAGTGTAAAAACATGACATTAAGTTTGTCAAAACAAATTCACCAAGAGTAGGAGAGAAAGAGATCAAGAAAGAGAAAATCTGTTTAGTCTTCATCTTGATAAATCACTACAGGTTTCAAACCAGAAAGGCTAATCTACTTGTTAACAGGCAGGTCATCCTTTGAGAAATTTCGTGTCTTGGCTTTCTTTGAAAAATGTAATATTTCTAAAATATTTAGTTTGACAATTATGCAGGATATGTCTTGGAAGCAGGCACCTGATCAACAAGATATAGCAGGGAATCTTGTTAGTTCTGCAACCCAACAAGACAGACACAGATTTCAGAGAGTAAAAAAAAAAAAGTATTACTACCAACCTGCCTTCAGCTGAGGACCTGTATACTGCATGAGTCAAAAAGAGGGCTGTGAAAATATTTACAGACCCCTCACATCCTGGACATAAACTGTTTCAACTCCTACCCTCAAAACGATGCTATAGAGCACTGCACACCAGAACAACTAGACACAAGGACAGTTTTTTCCCGAATGCCATCACTCTGCTAAACAAATAATTCCCTCAACACTGTCCAGCTATTTACAAAGTCTGCAATACTATTACTATCAATCCTCCCATCCTTCCTTTTACCCATCTCCTCCCACTTATGACTGTATAACTGTAACTTTGTTGCTTGTATCCTAATGATTTATATTGACTGTTTCCTAGTATGATTTGATTGCTTATTGTACCCTATAACTATTAAGTGTTGTTGTACCTTATGATTCTTGATTCTTGATGAATGTATCTTATGTATTTATTTATTTTATTTATTTGTCAAGCAATTATAAGATAACAGGTATAAGTATAAACATAATTATGAATACATGAAATGGATACATATAAGAAAAAAAAACAGTAGGTCAGGAACGGTAGGCACATTGGTGCGCTTATGCATGTCCCCTACAGACCTCTTAGGAAAGGGGTGAGGTCAATAGTAGACAGTCTAAGGTTAAAGTTTTGGGGGTTTGGGGAAGAAACCAAAGAGTCAGATAGAGTATTCCAGATATTGACCACTCTGTTGCTGAAGTCGTATTTCCTGCAATCAAGTTTGGTGTGGTTTACCTTGAGTTTATACACTGAGAGTATATGCACCAAGATAAATTCCTTGTGTGTCCAATCACACTTGGCCAATAAAGAATTCTATTCTATTCTATTAAGAAAAAATGCTAGGTATATAGATTATATCCAGTTTGTTTTTCTTTCTTTTTTTGGTTTGTGTGTGAGTGTGTGTGTGTGTGTGTGTGTGTGTGTTCCTGTCCTGGTGAATACAGGGACTCAGCTACTTTTGTACTATATACATATTTTCCTCAGCAGTGGTTCCATTTTTTTACAGCAAGTTGGCAGTAACCAACCAACCAATCCTAACATTGATGACTTTTGCAATTCTGTCAAATAAAGGAAAACTGAGGTAAGATCATAAAACCATGATGCTTCACTTAGCGCTTTTGTCGCTTCATGACCAAGTAACCATTGTGGTTGCTAAACACGAACTACCTGTATTTTTTTTTAAGTTGAAGTTGTGTCCCCTTCCTTCCTTCCTTCATTTGGAAGGTCACCAATTCCAAAATGTCTCTAAGCAATTACATAATTAATACAAGTAAAAGACAATTTAAAAAGAGAACGTGTGCAGCTGAACAAAATCACAGATTGCATTATAAAAGTTACTGAGGGCTCAAGAAACCACCTGCTCCAGGCTTTCAAAGATTTGCAGACTACAGTGAGAGCCGTGCAAATCTCTGGATGGGTTTTTTGTATTGATTTATTCTTCTTTCATTCCAGGCTATTTGAAATATATTTTATGTGAATGGATAAAGAATGTGACATCGATAGGGTGTGTGTGAGAGAGATGTTGTGTTATGAAATGTTCAGTCACAAGACAGGAGAATTCTTCTGTGATGGTTCTGCAATAACCACTAACTTGAATTTGCATTCATCAGGTGGTGAATCTGTTATGTTCTTTGAACCTATCTGCATTAGTGACCATTCGATGCAGAGCTTTTAAGATTCTTTTGACAGTATAGTATGAATTTAGGTTTTCCCATGAAGCCATAATGAGGCATTTGTATTTATATTTGTGATATTGGTGGCGCAGTGATTAGAATGCAGTTACCGCAGGATACTTCTGCTGCCTGCTGGCTGCCTGCAATTTGGCAGATTGAATCTCACCAGGCTCAAGGTTGACTCAGCTTTGCATCTTTCTGAAATGGATAAAATGAGGACCCAGATTGTTAGGGGCAAAATGCTGACTGTGTTAACTGCTTAGAGAGGGCTGCAAAAACCACTGTGAAGTGGTATATAAGTCTAAGTGCTATTGCTACATTGCAACAACTATTTTTATTTCTCTGAACTGAATGAAGTGACAACTCATCCAGATTTCATCACAATACTAGCATACAGTATTAGGAAATAGTTCAGGAAAGGAAAAAATATTTTTAATAAATACAGGGTATTTTTTGAAACATTGGAATTAATTAGATGTTGGAAGCTTTTTGAGAAGAACTAGATGCTGTAAGCCAAAAGATAAGTAGTTTTTCTAAACGAAATAAATACTTCTCTGTGTTTTGAGAAGCTGAACTAATACGTACAGGAACTTGGCAGACAATATATCAAAAATTTATTATCATATTACCATTTACATTATGTTAAACTGAGGAACAATTTCAAGAGGAAGTCTTAAGGCAAATTGATTGCATATTTTAAAAAATCTTAGCCAAGGAATACTTTTTAAAATTGGATCCTTAGGATACTGCTTATAAGATGCTACATGCACCTTAATTGCATGTAAAAAACCCCACTCTGATTCCTGGTCGATATACACAACCTATTCTTAGTGTGGGTGGAAGGTATTCTAGAATGACAGTGTCAATATTCTGACTGACAAAATCAACCAAAGCAAGCATGGCCGAGATGATTCAATCTCTGAATGCAAAACTTTACTGAGTACATCATTTCAGCACTGATGAGGATAAAACCAGATCTAGCTAATTCCCATGCAAACTCATATAATTAACATATAGATTCTCCCTCCCCCTATTAGAGCAGGTCACATTGCCCAACCGAGTCTCATTGTATTGTTATGAAAAAAAATATTTGGCTTTGGCAAATACCTGCTGAAGTGTCCTTGGCTCCCATAGCTGTCTTCTTGATGTCTGGAGTTTACATTACATCTCACCCTTCCCTCCTCCTTGGGTTCATTGGTAAGCTAAGAAGCAATAATAGTTGCTATAACAAGAGCATGATTCGAACTTGATAGACAGAATTCCAAATTCTTTGAAATAAACTCTCTATTTCATGTGGCGGCTCATGTATTTATTATTTGTAACATAAGAGGATGCCATCTCTATACAGAACCTACAGAACCCACTAAAGAACACAATGAGCTCCTAAGCTACAATTTTAGCTTTCAAAATTAATTTCTCTAAGACAATGAAAAGAAGGCATATATAATTCTCCATTCTCCCTCTGTCCTGTAATCTGCCTATCTTCCCCAATTGTAGTTTGTCACATCAGGGGTCTTCTTCATTACTGCAAATAAGTAAGGGTTGATCACTCCCCAACTCTCAGAAGAATCCTGATTTTCTTTTATCTTTGGTTTGTCCTAGAATTAATGAGTTGGAGTGAGAAATGTTTGTCTCACTGTCACAAAATAATAGATTTCAATAAAGATAAACTTTAATTCAGGAAAGTTTAACTAAGTTACCTAGTCATCCAAAATACAATTAAATTATGGTAATTCCTGCAACAAGGTGTGGTGAAATCTTGTCAGGTCCTGTTAAGATGGTAATCATGAGGTAGCAGTTTAAGATTAACAAGAAGTAGCAACGGAATTTGAGAGACAAAAATTGGTCTGAAATCCAGCCAATTTTGTTTAAGACAAAATTCTTATCAGCAACCAATATTTACAAGGTGAGGCAAGGAATAATAGCAGTAGTTAGCCATGTGTCAAAGTTTTCAAGAAGATTTTCATAAAATATACAATAGCAAATGCTAGGTTGAGCTGTCATATAGATTCATTCCTGTATTGTATTGCATTCAATAAGTTGATAAATCCAGTTAAGTTCTAACCTCCAGATGAGCAGAACCAGCCTAAAATATTCAAGTGTGACAAATGATGAATCCTTGACTTCAAGAACTCCTAAGAAATAGCTTTAAAAGGATGTAAGGTTCTTTTCTTGTGAAAATATTGGGACTGGTGTACTCTTTTATATAGTGATAGGAATATAATTCCTGTGTGTATGTTTTTGTAACAGTTGATTTGGCAGACATCTCAATTGAGATGATAAATATGATAGCTAGCTAGAGATAAATAGATAGATAGATAGATAGATAGATAGATAGATAGATAGATAGATAGATAGATAGATATAGATAGATAGATAGATATGGTGGTTAAAGCACCAAGCTAGAACCAGAGATCATGAGTTCTAATCCTGCACTAAACCAACTGGATGACCTTGGGCCAGTCACTTTTTATCAGTCCCAGGAAGGAGGCAATGGCAAACAATTTCTAAAATCTTGTTAAAATAAGGACTAGTCAAGAGGAACTAGAGGCAAAAAAATGAGATCTATCATGAAGTACAGCCACACACACACACACACACACACACACAAACAACCAGCTGAGGGACAAATATAAAAAGGACCAAGCAGTCATGTTGTCTAAGGGCAAATCTCCACACTCAGCTTACATAAGCACAAATTACTTATCATTTTGGAAAGTAGGAACATATGGTGTCATCATTAAACATCAGCTAAGACAATTTAAAAAAAGTATTTTCTGTCTTCTTGTTCATTTTATGTGTTGGTCTTCAATTCTGGCTAACTCTTCTATTCCAATTGATTATAAAATGCCTCCTTTCCTCCCTGGACAATGGTCACTCACCTTCACCTTGACTACCCTTTGTCAAACATATTGATGAAAAAAAAATCACAAGGATGGGCATACAGCATCTTTTGCCTTCTTGTTTCAATTGATCCTTAGCAACTACACAGGTAGATTTTATAGAATAGAATAGAATAGAATAGAATAGAATAGAATAGAATAGAATAACAGAGTTGGAAGAGACCTTGGAGGTCTTCTTGTCAAACCCCCTCTTCAGGCAAAAAACCCTATACCATTTCAGACAAATGGTTGTCCTATCTCTTCTTCAAAACTTCCAGTGTTGGAGCATTCACAACTTCTGGAAGTAAATTGTTCCACTGATTAATTGTTCTAACTGTCAGGAAAGTTCTCCTTAGTTTTTTTTTTTTTTAAGTTTTATTAACAAATTTTAAAAACATACAAATACAAATAAACAAACATTGGTACACAACCAATCCAAAATTTTTCTTACAATTGTTGTCGAATCTGGTAAGTCCTCATTTTTTTCTTTCTTCAAGCATTAGTTTAAACATTATTCTACAATCAATAAGCTCATTAGTTTACTATATTATAATATTATATCTTATTTAACTATTTAATCAATATATATATTTATAATCCAATATACTAATAATACCACTATTAACTAACAGAAAAATTTTCTAAGGTAAAATTTCTACATTTATATACAACAATAGATATATAACTAAGTTTATATAATATTTCATCCTACTCACATTTATTTGTTTCCATCACTCTTTTTTTTTACCCATTTATACCATTTATCCCAAATTCTATAAAATTCTGTATCTTCCTTTCCGTTAATCTTTAAAGTAAGCCTCTCCAATTGCGCGCAATCATACGTTTTTTGAATTATGAGATGTATTGGTGGTGTGATAGAGTTTTTTCCAATATTGGGCTAATGAAATGCGTGCCACGGTTAATAGATGTATAATCAAATATTTAACTTCAGAAGTGTACTCTCCTTTAATTATGCCCAATAAAAATAATTCCGGTTTCCACTCCAATTTATACTCTGTAACGTCTTCTATCCAATTTTTGATTTTTACCCAATATTTCTTTATTTCGGGGCATGTCCACCATGAATGAAAATAAGAGCCTTTTTTTTTTTTACATTTCCAACAGCTGGGATTAGCTGTTGGAAATATCTTTGCCAATCTTGAGGGTGCTAGATGCCATCTATATATCATTTTATAAAGATTTTCTTTATGGACTACAGATTTAGTTAAACTCAAGTTTTTTCCCTATAGCTCCTCCCAGGTCTCCAAATCAATGCTGTAGCCAAATTTTTTTTTTCCCAAGCCAGCATTAGACCCTTGACAATTTTTCCAAACATTTCGTATTCCAATAAATATTTATATAGTTGGGAGATTGAGCATTTCTCCGGATTTAATAATATTTTGTCAAGTTGTGTATTTTTAATTTCAATTCCTTGCTCATTCATGTTTTTGTTGTATCTCATTTTAATTTGAAAATATGGCCAATTATCAATACATATATCTTGTGCTTCTAATTCCTGTTTTGATTTAATTTTTCCCTCGTTATTTAATAATTGATGGTATTTTAATTTTTTGCTAATGTATATTGTGTTGGGATGGAACATTGCCTCCATCACTGAAAACCATACCGGCATCTTTGTATAATGGTTCTTCCTTATATCGTTCCAGATTTTAATTAAGGATTTTTGGAAAATGTGCCTAGTAAAGTATATATTTGATTTAGTATTTGAGTTCGATAAAAAAGCATGCCAGCCAAGTAACAAATCATGTCCCTCTAACTGTAAAATCCTTTTGTTTCGTAACTCAATCCAATCTTTAATCCATAATAATGCTGCTGCACTATACTATGTCTCAGAGACAGGTAGCCCGAATCCACCTCTGCTTTTGTTATCTTGTAGATATTTTTTTTTTATCCTTGAATTTTTCTTTGCCCAAATGAATTTCAATACAATTTTATCTAACTCTTTGAAAAAAGTTTTCGCCAATAGTATCAGAATTGTTTCAAATAAGTATAATATTTTTGGTAACACATTCATTTTAATTGTTGCTATCCTTCCTAATAGTGAAATTTGCATCTTATTCCAATTTTCTAATTCTTTTTCAATTTGTTTCAATAATTTTATATAATTATCCTCTCACAGATTTAGTGTTCTTGCTCTCAACCAGATTCCTAAATATTTAATTTTATTTACTATTTGTAAACCAAGTTTATCTTCTAATTCTTTTTGTTTACTAATTATTAAATTTTTAACTAACATTTCGGTTTTTTTCTTTGTTAATTTTTAGTCCTGCTAGTCTGCCAAATTTATCTATTTCATTCAGTAATATTGGTCCTGAATTTAATGGGTCCTCTATAACAAAAACCATGTCATCTGTGAAGGCTTGTAATTTGTATTCTTGATTTTTAATTTTAGTTCCCTTAATTTCTTTATTTAATCTAATTCTACCTAGTAAAGTTTCCAAAACTGTTATAAAAAGCAGAGATGAAAGCGGACATTCCTTTCTGACTTCCTTCTTTATCTTCAAAGGTTGAGTGATTTCTCCATTTACTATTACATTTGCCTTTTGTGTAGTATATATTGCATTGATCATACAAAATTGTCTCCAAGGTTCATCAAATTAATCTGTTTTTTCATAAAATTCCAATTTAAATTGTCAAAGGCCTTTTGTGCATCCAAAAAAACCAAGCCTACCTTGTTACTTGGGTGTTTTTCATAGTATTCTAATGTGTCCATTATCGTTCTTACATTATGTCTGATCTGTCTTGTACGGAGAAAACCATTTTGGTCTGAATGTATTTTATTGTTGAGTATTATTTTCAATCTTTCCGCCATTATTGCCATAAAAATTTTATAGTCCGAATTTAAAAGGGAAATTGGCCTGTAATTCTTTATTTGATTAATATCTGTACCCTCTTTCAGTATTAAAGTTATATAGGCTTCTTTCCATGTTTCTGGAAGTTTAACTTCAGATATTACCTCATTGCAGACTTCTAATAATCTCATTTCTAAAATTTCACCTATTTCTTTATATAGTTCGTTGGGTAATCCATCTGGACCTGATGTTTTATTTCTTTTTTGTTTTTGTATCACAACCCTTAACTCCCCCAAAGTTATTTTTTTATTAAGTATCTCTTTTTCATCTTCAGATATTGAAAAGGGGATCTTTTCTTTCAAATAATCCTTATTTTCTTATCTTATTTTCCTCAACTATTTCTTGTTCGTAAAGTTTTTCAAAGTAATCTCTTGCAATTTCCTTTTTTTTTCCTGATCTGTCTCTATTGTTCCATTTTTGTCTCGTAATTGATATATTGTTCTTTTCTGGTTTTCTTTTCTTAGTTTATATGCTAACCATCTTCCACGTTTATTCGCATGTTCAAAATAATTTTGTTTTATGTATATCAAATTTTTAGCTAATTCCTCTTGATCTACGGCCTCCACCACATGTTTAAGTGCTATTACTTCATTTCTAATTTGATCTTCTCCTGGCGTTACCATTTGCTTATTTTCCAGCTCCTTTATTCTTTTTATTAAAGATTTCTGTTTCTCCTCTCTGTTCCTATTTCTATTTATTGTATATGCTATTGATATTGCTCTTAAATAGGCTTTCATTGTATCCCATAAGTTTTGCAATGAGGTATCCTGACTTTTGTTTAATTCAAAAAAATTTGTTAATTCTTCCCTAATATTTTGTATATATTTCTCCTCTTTCAATAATTGTATATTAAGTGACCATCTGCCTTTTTTATAATTACTATTTTTCCAGATTATTTGTATTGGGTTATGGTCTGCCCATGTATTAGCTAAGATTTCCGCATCCTGAATTCCTTTATATAATTCATTGCTAACCCAAATCATATCTATTCTAGACCATGATTTATGTGGGCTAGAAAAAAAAGTAAATTGTGCTATTCCTGGATTTTTTCTCCTCCACTAAATCTAATTCTTCAACCATCTCTGTGAATTTTTTAGCCATCTCTGTGAATTTTTTGTATTGTCTTTGAGTATACTTATAATCTTGTTCATTGTCAGATATTGCATTAAAATCTCCTGAAATACAAATTCTTGGTTTATCAAATTCTAATAATTTTCCATATAAGGTTTCATAAAATTCGCTTTGGTTTTTATTTGGAGCATATATATTATTGTCTTTTTGTTTTATATTACCACCTCCACCATTATCATTCTTCCCTGCTCATCATTATAAATCAACTTTGAATCTTTATTATCTTTTATATATAGTACAACTCCTCTTTTTTTCTTCTGCCAATGATGAGTACATTTTCCCCAATCTATTATTTATTAAATACCTTTTATCACTTTTCTTTATACGAACTTCTAGTAAGCATATTATCTCCACTTTTTGTTTCTCTAATTTCAAAAAGGTTCTTTTCCTCTTAGTTGGTTCATTTAACTCATTAATATTTATCGATATTAATTTCACTCCCATCTCCATTCCCTAGTTTGTTTCTATCCTACCTAGCTTTTATTCGTCGTCTGACTTCTCATCCTTACTCCTCTTTCTTCCTTTCCCAATGTTTTTCCATTTCCTTCCCTCCCCTTTCTCCTACCTCCTCTAGATTGTATGTCTTCTTGACTGGAACCCTCATACTTGTCTCTACTACTTGCTTCTTCCTCTATACCACCTATTTGCTCAAAACATTCTTGTGCTTTAGATAAAGTATCTACTTTTGCTCTTTTCTCTTGCCATATTGCAAGTATCCTTTCTGGAATTATCCATCTAAAAGGTATATTTTTTTTGTTTAAGTAGTTTGTTAGGAATTTATAGTCTTTTCTCTGCTCTCGAATTCTCCTAGGCACTTGTTTCTACACAGTTACTTCTTTACCTTTGTATTTTATTCCTTCATCTCTTGTGATTTTGTAAATTAAGTCTTTCACACATCTCCTTGTGAATCTTATATGTATTTCACGGGGAAGTCCATGTTGCCTTGCATAACTTGTATATACTCTATAAATGTCGTCCAATTCTTTCACCATTTCCTCCTTATCTCTACCCAGCAATTCCGCCAACATCTCTGCCATCACTAAAAATAAATTTCCATCTCTTTTTTCTTCAACATTTTGAAATCTTAGATAATATGAGGCCCTGTCCATTTCAATATGCGTCAAAGTGTCAATAGTCTCTTTATTATGTTCTTTCATTGTTTATTCCATGCCTTCCATTTTTTTTTTTCAGTTTGGCTTGCCTGTTTTTCCACCACTTTTCCACCACCATTAATTAAAGAAATTGTTTACAATTAACACAGTGTTTAGGAGAAAAAAAATAGGAAAGGAAATAAATAAATAAATAACTAGATAAATAAATCAATTCCTAACTCTTCTAATAATTTCTAAGTTGACATATTCTTATAATCTACCTCAAATTAATTATTATATTTAACTTTATTTCCAATATTAATTCTTTAGCTCAGTTATAATATATAAGTACTATATATACCATATGTTCCATATAATTTCTCCAGTAAAAAGGGAGGGAAGGAATAATCAATTAACTCATCATTATCTTCATCATTATTTTAAATTCATAATCTAGCAACTTTAAATCAATCTATATATAAATACACAATTACTTATATCTATAACTCTAAAAAAAATTAAACTCTATTTATACAAGCTAAGCCTATTTAAGTTCAATAATTAATTATTTCCTTATTAATTACATATATATTTATATATAAATGAAGAAAAGCAAAGTTAATATTTATACTCTTGCCCCTTTTATAAAAAAATGTTCTCTAGAAGTTTTATCTTGTAGATATTAAGTCCAAATCTCAAAAGTCTCAGAAGTCCATTTCGCCTCTCTCAGTCCAATCAGATACTTTCGTCACTTCCTTCTGCTTTCTCAATTACAATGTCCACCTCTGGAAAATGCACTGTCACTTTCTTGATCGTTCTTGGTATTTGCAAAAGTACTTTTTTCTTTTGGTTAGTATTTTCCACAATCTATTCAGATGGCTGGAAATCAAACTATTTCACCACCAAAATAGAACTCTCTTCTTTTCACTTTTTAACTTTTAGTTTTAATCACAAAGTATCTATTTTCCCTGGAGCTATGGCACACTGCAATCCTGCCGCTGATCACCATTTTCCCTTTTCTGCTCCGGAGTTTCACTTGCAAGTTTATTTACCTTTTAAAGGCTTCTTTGTTTTGTAATCCAATGCTGAGTTTCCCAGTCACTCTTATCTCAGACTCCAGACTCGCCAACGTCTCTCCGCTTCCCTCTGGCAAGTGTTCCTTCGGGCCAGCCGGGATGGCTGGCTTGTTTGCCCTGCACTTCGGGTTCCTTTCTTCACCATCTGGTTTGCAGGACCAGACTGGCTCCAGGAATTCTTCCTCACATGGATGATCCCACCAGGATCGAATTCCACCTTGAACGGCTGTGATCAGGGCAAAACTCCCATTGCAGGAGAACTAAGCAAAGTTCTCCTGCCTCACCATGATGTGATGTCACCGGAAATCGCAATTTCTCCTTAGTTCTAAGTTGCTTCTCTCATTGATTAGTTTCCATCCATTGCTTCTTGTTCTGCCTTCAGGTGCTTTGGAGGCAGAACAAGAAGCAATGGATGGAAACTAACCAGGTGCTTTGGAGAAAAGCTTGACTCCCCCTTCTTTGTGGCAGCCCCTGAAATAGTGGAACACTGCTATCATGTCACCCAGTGGTGGTATTCAGCCGGTTCTCACCGGATCAGGCGAACCAGTAGCAAGAATTTGGCATGGGTCACTGAACTGGTAATAAGTTCTGGTGGGCCATGCCCCCCACACAGTTGCCCTCCCACCCAATGCTCACTCACCCTGCCCACCTGCCTGACATTCGTCTGAGGTATTTATTTCTTTTTTTTCCTCCTGATAATCAGCTGTAGATAAGATCAGCAGTGCCGGGATCCCCCTTGCTGAGGCCCAGGAAGGCAAAACATGGAGGGAGGAGATCAGCCCCCTCCATTTTTTTTGCCTTCCAGAGCCCCAGAGGAGCCTTAGGGGAGCAAAAATACCCCCCAGAGGCTTCTCTGAGGCTAGGAAGCTCCCAAAACAGAGCTTGGAGGGGTGCTGCATGTCCCTCCCATATTCTATTCCTTTTCTTCCTGAGCCCCAGAGGAGGCTTAGGGGAGCAAAAACACTCCCCAGAGGCTCGTTGGAGGCTAGGAAGCTCCCAAAAATGGGTGGGGGCTGCAAAAAAAGCTACGCCTACTCAGCCACATGGCCATGCCCACCAAGCCACGCCCACAGAACTGGTAGTAAAAGTTTTTGAATCCCACCACTGATGTTACCCCTAATCCTTCTTATCATCAGACTAGACATACTCAGCACCAGATTTTCTCTATGATGATCTGTCTCTAAACTGATCTTTCAGGTTTTCCAACAGTACACTTAGCAGCATTGTTACTGGATCTATCCATGTTACTTCTGGGCATTTTCTTCTCTTCTGTAATTTCCCAATATTAAAACCTTCTCCAAAGAGAAAAACTAGGGAAATTTGACAAGAATTTCATCACGTTCCTGCATTGGTCCAAATGACAGGAAAAATAATAAAAGTGGTATTTTCTTCTCTTCCTTTTACTAGTTCAGGATGATTAAAGTAACAAAGGAATGCATTATTCAGGCTCATAGTAAACACAAATTGGACAGAAATTCAAGGGACCTGAAAGAGTTAGTTCTTTTGTTGAAACATTTCCATGTGGGACCCAGGAGACATGACTTTTTATGAAGGCTCATCCCTCCAGATCTAAAGAGATCTCCTCTTTAGAAAGCCAGTTGAGTTCTTGCCCTTTCCTGGAGCATTTGGGCCAGGATAAGCAGAGTTCTCTTTGGGTGAAATATAGCATATTTTTCATTCTGAATGTGACACAATAGTTTTAGGGTTTTTTTTTTTTGTTAAAGGGATATTTGTTCTTTCTTTTTATATTCTGCTTAGGGATTTTTGTATGCTGTCCAGAATCATATTAGTTGGTCTTGGTGACCATATAAATATTATAAAGTAAATAGAAAAACTGAAAAATGGCAAAGCAACATTAGAAAGAAATTTACCAGACCAGAGAAATTATGCATGCAGCTTAAGAGTGCAGTGCAATAAAGCTCTAGGATGAGAGATAGTATATTGTCAAACACATTACAAAGAACCAGAGTTAGCATGTATTTACAAAGGGTGTCTGTTTAGCACTGCTAAATTGTGATTTCAGGTATCCTAGATCTTAAGATTATGGAGAGACACCTTTTGCAAATAAATGTTAAAACATTTTTTATTTTTTTGGGGTGATGTATCTTAGCAGCCAAGTAATTCCTTGCAAAAGGACATCAGTCTGACTAATCCACACTGTTGTGTTTCCCATAGCCACCTACAGTTGCAAAAGTTGGCCCATGAAAAAACTAGGCAGGAGGAAAATTGACTCATCTGAGCTATGGAATTGGAGAAGGCTCCTGCTCATTCTTTGGACAGGAAAGGTGATAAACTGGCAAGTACTGGAGCGTATAAAACCAGACTTATGACTGGATGGCAAAAATCACAAAATTCTGCCTTACTCATTTTGGCCAGGACATACACTCACATTTATTGGAAAAGGCAGTTATGCTCAGAATGGCCAACTGTAAAGAGAAATGAAGGTTGCCAAAAAATCCCACGGTGGTTAGTCACCATCAAAGCCAAGAGCAGCTACAGCATAAACTGTAAGGTGTGTGTCAGCATTCCAAGTAATGCACCTATGGAAAGTATAACTCTGAGGCAGGTAGATTCTTCAAAGAACAGTTTATTGGATACATAATATTGGCACAACTGGTGAAAACTGACTCTGAAATTTCTTGTGGTTTTCACTTAATTAAAAAAAATGAAAGTTTTCCCCTTCTCCCAAGTCATCAGTCACATTGTCCAATAGAGGTGCTGGGCAGTTGCTTGGTTACTTCACTCTTCCTCTCCCAGCCACCTTTTGGAATGACCTTGGTTCCCACAGGGAAACTTTTTGTTTTGATTACAAAACTATTCCCACCTCCCTGTCCCCTCTTCTGCCTTGTGGCAACCCTGAAGCCACAAAGATGCCCTCAGCCAGGTTCGCTTCAGGGTTGACAGTATGTCTGTGGAGATTTTCAGTCATCCAGATCATGGTTGTCCCAAAGGTGCTTTTTCAAAAGTCAACTGGACTTTATTTTTATTGAAAAACAAAATTCAGTTGCCTTTTTTAAAAAGCATCCTTGGGACAACTGTAAAGTATCTCATAAGATTGGAAAATATGGATAGAGTTGGTCTGTAGAATCACTGAGACATAATTGGGGCTTCCGGTGATGTCTCCCTCGGTGATAGACTGGAGACCGTGATTGTCCGCAACATCAGTCCGTGCTCTCCCGTTGGAGGGCTCCGATCACCTGCATCTGGGGCCAGAACCATCTTGAAGGGGTGGTGAAGAAAGGGGAGACTGCCAGCTGGGTTGAGGGGAGCCGCATCTCCCCTCCTTGGCTTGGCAAACACTCCTCTTCGAAGACAGCTTAGCGGTGGTCAAATATGGCCACCCTGAAGAGGAAGAGCTAACTGAGATAAGATTGTGCAGGAGCAGTGAAGAGGAGGACAGCATAGAAATCAGGATAATCAGGCACAACATTTAATATAAGGTACCCCGGAATTAAAATTATAAGAATTTTTAAGAGAGATAACTAAAGTGGCGGGCAGAGAAAGTAAAAAAACATTTTTTTGAGAGCTGAAAGTGGCTTTGAACCATAAAAGGAAGAAGCCGGAAGAAGACATGTGTTTAAACTGGATAAATATATAATTGACACTAAATAAGCATAACTAAAGCTGAACTTGAATGTGTCAAATAAAAAATAGTAATTGATATTTGGACATTGAAATTCTGAACTTTAAAAGCCCTAAACAGAGACAAAAAAAGGGTGGAATTTGGACATAACAGAGAGTGCCATCTAGTGGCAAAAGAAATTATTTGTGATTTTCTATAACCTGGCTTGCTCAAAGGCTTGACTTGATACAAAGTAAGTGAAATCTTGCTACAATAAAATAGAGACCCTTGAAAGTGAAAGTGGAATATTGAATATTTAAACAAAGAAAGAAGCAGGAATAAATTACTTTGGGATTGTTTGATGATCTTGACATAAACTTAAATCTATGGACATTGGATTATTTGATGAATTTGAGAAAACCTAAAGAGGCATTAATAAATTTTGATCATTGGAAACAAACTTTATAGACATTGGCTGAATTAAATTACTGGATAAAAGTGTTTAAAAATGGCAGAACTTTTTTTGGAACTAAAAATGGAACTAAGGAATATGAAAGAAAAGCTACAAGAAAGAAGGAAATCATTTGGCTTTGCTCTATAATTTTTAGAAATGGCGATTCTAGAGTATGAAGAACAACAAGAAGTGCCAGAAGAGGAGGAGCTGATTAAAGAAAAGGCCATCTTTAATGAACAATTGGAGAAACAAATATTAAAGTGAAGGAGGGAAAGAATGGGAATTAAAAATTGGAGATTTGAGGAAGTAATTAAAAAGAGGAATATTTTGAAAACCAAACAAAGTAAGAGAAAACAGCAGAAAAGGGAAATGCAGAAGCAAGTTTTAAAGAGGGAGGGGGACAAAAACTGGATTAAGAAAAGGAGGGAAAAAATGATGGGGAACAGAAGTAATGAGAAACAGAAACAGGAAATAAAGATATATGGAAATCGAATAAGAATGAAAAGAAATTGTTTATTTAAAAGACATAGAGACAATGGCTAATTAAAAACTAAGAAAGCGGATTCTGCAAGGTAATGAGGTATAGTATAAATGTATTAGAACTAATAAATTATTTAGAAAGTAGGAAAATATAGATTATTAAAATGAAAGATTAGAACTGATATTCTTTGTTTTTGGAATACTTGTTTTTTGTTAAATTATACACAGAGATAAATGGCACAAATGTGAAAAAAGAGAAATTATAATAAGTCTATTAACTATGTTTAATGAATTTATAGAATATGGTTGAAATGAATTATGAGGATCATTATAACGAGATTGATATCAGTTTTTATGATGAATTGAATAGATTAACTTTTCTATTAGAAATTATAAATGTTTTTGATGAAATGGAAGGGGAAAGTACCATGCAGAATCTGATTTAAAAGATTCCACAAGGTCTATATGTTATATAGTCATTAGGAGATCATTGTTATTAATTTTTAAGGTGATCATTAAAAAGTAAAATGATTACTGGGATTTAAAGAGGAACTAATTAAACGATATATGGGATATAGGGGTGACATAGTTTAATTAATAATTGTGGGGGAAACTTTTTTGAACTATTTGAATTGAGATGGAATTTTTTGGAATGATGAATTAAGAACATGCGATAAAATTGCAAACCTGACAGATAAAAGCATAAAGTATAATGAATATGAAGGTACGAGACTTGTTTAAAGTTAAAGGAAATTGGTTAAGAAATGAATTGAAAATTTATAAAATAAGCTGGAGGAAAGTATTTGAGACAAATAACAGGTAGGGAGAGGCAGAATCCCCCCCCCCCCCCTTATTTTCCTCCCCAAAACTAAGCCCTACCACATTGTTTTGTAGCAAAGCATGGGTATTGAGCTAGTCTTCTACCTCACTGAAATGTCACTTATATAACAATACATGTGACAGCTTTTTGTTTTCATCATCAAAGCTTCTTGTCATCTTGTTACTTGTAGGATTCATTCCCTGTTGGTGGTATTGAATTTGGGTTGTTTATTTATTTGGTTATGGTAATATTTTTCACGCAGCATAATTCTCATAGTGATAATGATTTAGTTATATTTTCCAAAAGGGGAAGAAATGCAACAATGTTCAGGGACAAAGCTGATTTGTTTTTCTCTCATTGTTCAAACACAGCCTTGAAAGCCCTGTGCATTTCTAAATAAGCTTTCAAAACTAAACTGTGGATTTAAAGTATTAGTGGCAGAGGTCATTAAAGGATAATTATCACTCAACTGAATTGATGATATAACATTATTTGTTGCATTCTAAATTGTATCCTAAAGGTAAATTAGTGCATGAATATATGAGTCTCTTTGGAAATAACTAAGGGCTAATAATGTTTTGTTATACATTTTCCCCCCATTCTACTTCTGTGCCTTAGTTCAAAACATGCTGTCCCATAGCTTTTAATTTGTTTCAAATCTGAATCTAAATCAGAATGCTCATCTCAATTATGATGATAAAATCTATTAAATCAACAACAAAGTTTTTAAAAGTACACTACAGTATGGAATTAACCCAGTACTTCTGATTGCTGCAATAAATCTATTCAAGCCACTAAACAGAACCCAACCAAAAATCAGCAAAATCCAAGCATATCACCTCAATTTCAGGTACTGTGTTCTTAATAGTCTTCTATATAATCAAATCACGGCCACTTTATTAAATTACCTTTATGTTAATATACAACAGAAGGCAAAAAATCATTATAAAGGAGAGCAAACTAATTCTCAAAAATATTGAAATAAGGGAAAAGATGCTGTAGTGGATTAAAAAATGTAGAGTGGATAAACAAAAGAAAAACAGTAGTAATTGGATATGATTTTCAGGAAGGTCTTTAGGAATTTATAGACAGAGCATCAATGTATCATGTAATCAATATATTTATATTGAGGATTATCTCATAGTCTCAAAATATAACTTAAGTACATCAGGAATCAATAAACATTTGGGTAATAATTTGACAGCAGCAATAGTAATAAAACCAATGCAATGTCTAGTCCAAAATCATTATATACTTGGAAAAACTGGAATCAGTGATAGAAATAAATTGTGCAAAGCACAGAAATACAGGTTAAACAAACATTTGATCAGGCTTCAAGACAAACAAATCTCTCTGCAGCAGCACTATTGATTTTCATGGTATACTCAAAGTCAACGGTAGTGCAAATATATTACATGCACATACAAATTCTTTCAGATTTACCTGGAGGTCTTTACCAGTGTCTTTAAAAAGCAGATAGGATTTAATAAATAAAATATCTGCATGTGTCCATGTGTTGAATTTTTTAATTTGACTGGTGCTCAACCAGGCATTGGTTCAACCTGATTAGCAATAGTCATTATCATTAGTTTAATTTACTCCACTTGGTTGTTCAGATTCTTAAAAACACAGGGTTAATTGGGAAATTAAAAGGATGTTAACTATTAACTATTTAAATTAATAATTAACAATATTTCTGTACCTCTTTTACAGCCAGTTTGGTTTTAGGGCACCAGAAAAGAAAATGTGAGTTTTTACAGGAGTTGTAGTCTTGTAACATTTAGGCATGAAAGCAGGCTGGGTGTCTTTGGGCGAGTCACCCTCTCTTAGTCCACAATGTCAGGCTTAAATGACAAGTTGGTCAGTCAATTCTTGTTACAACTAACAGAACAACACTCAGTTGATCCAAAATAAACAGACCATGTACTTGCAAAACATTGCACAGCTTTAATGGAAAATCTGGAGAGCTTTAACAGAGTAATGGAGTTGGAAGAAACCTTGGAGATTTCCTAGTCCAGAGGACTCCAAACTTGGCAACTTTAAGACTTGTGGACTTCAACTCCCAGAATTCTCCATAGCATAGCTGACTGGAGAATACTGGGAGTTGAAGTCCACATGTCTTAAAATTGCCAAGTTTGGGGACCCTTGTTTTAGTCCAATCTCCTGCTCAAGGAGGAAACCCTATTCCTTTGCTGATGTTCAGTAATGATTTAGATTGTTGCATAAAATACTAGATTAGCTCTGTTAATGTAACGTGAAATCCTTGGTGTCTCTGAGCTTGGTTATTTTCTTGCAAATATTTCATTACCCAATGAGTAGACCTAGCACTGATGAAGTTATCTAGTTTGGGTAATGAATTGTCTGCAAGAAAACAACCAAACTCAGAGAGCACCAAGGATACTTCATGTCAACCCTGAGCTACAAATATTCTTCTTTATTCTTATGAGCTAGTCTAGAATGTAAATTTCTCACTGCTGTTTCAATGGGAAAATGCAATCTAATTCCTACCAGTCAATTGATGATAGGATTAGCTGACTCAACACAGCAGATTATTGGTTACTTGCCATTAATGACAGCAAGTAATGAGCAGTCAGTTTCCTAACAGGCATCTGATCTACATATTCATTGCATTTTGCATATTAACAGTTCTAAGCATCTGGAAAGGAGACAAGTTCAGCTGTATCAGGACAAATGTCCACTAAGCAAACTTGAAAGCTTATGCAGAAATACGGTTAGATGCAGGATAAAAACAGAAATATATATCACATGAGGTAAGAATCATCTTAAAAAAAAAAAAACAGTATGTGCAAAAGAGGTGATGTAACAAGAGATCATTAACTTCTTCTTGAAAGTTACAAGATTTTCCAAAACGAAGGTTGGTAATGAAAGCACATCATTTCATCATCCAGAACTGGAACACTTAGACAGGAAAAACATTCACAACACGATACCAGTGGGAAATAAATCCTCAACAATAAATCTTGCCATTTCTATAACCAGCATAAAATGTGAACAGTTTTAATGAGAATTACAAAAGATCTGGCCTTAAAATTTAGGCTACAGGAAACTCTCTGGTGTAGTTTAACAGGTTGGATAGAGACTCTTTCAGCTTCCTAACCTGGGGCAAGAGACTGACTTCAAAAGCATTCCCCTTTCCATGATTTAAAAGCCAGATGTTCTTTCCAGTCCTCTGAGATGATGCAAATTCTATTATAAAGATTGTTTACAAAATGTGAAATAATCTTATGTCCATCAAAAGTTTTGGAGAGCAGGTTGCAACTGAATTGATACTAATAACACTTCAGCATGATATATTACTTGAAAGTAAGCTATGGACTGTACCACCTCAAGCTTTAAAAAGGGTAGAAACAAGGGGGAAGTGAGACAGGACAGAAAAAAACCATTGAAGAATTAGCCTATCCTAATATTCTACCCCCTCCCATACCATCTTCAATTGTGGAGATTTTTTTTGTACATGCGAATCCTAATTTTCATTGTGAAACTTGAAAATTCTCTCATTACTGCTCTGGAGGGAATAGAAACCTCCAACTGAAATAGAAATTCAAAAGCATGTTTTTGTTTAATTTTATTGGAAGAACATCCGGTAATCCAACTCCTCTTTCAACCAGAGTTGACAGTGCTAAGGAATTCCACTCAAGTTCCTTGACTAGGACTCAAGGAAAATGGGCAGTTATCTTACAGGCTAATGGTCCACCTAATCCAGTATATCAGTCGTTTTACAGCTACTTTATAAGAGCTTTTATAAAGAATCTTTTCTGTCTGAGTATTATCAGGATTGAATTGGAGATTTTCCGTATGCAAAGCATGTGCTTCTTTCTATTCTGCTTTAGAAATTAAAAAACAACAACAACCAGTTTCTAACCTGTATCATTTTGTACTTGTTCATCCACAACAGCAGTCCATTTCAGCTGCATTAATTTGTCCAAATGAAAATTCTCATTTAAGCAGTTAGTTTAGATGCCAGTGGCTCAGATTAACTCATGGTGCTGCATGAACAAGTGCCCGCCATTTTCAACCTGTCTTCAGGAGTAATTTGTAGGGTTTCCAAGAATATTCCCATAATCACTTTAATCCAATTCATTTGCTTTATCTGTTGCTTTTCTTTCTTGTGTTCCTTTCAACCTTGCCAAGAAAATCTTCCTGGAATGTTCTTAATGGGTTTGAAGAAAATTATTCCTTCATTGATTTTCTTCTCTTCTATATTAACACCAAGCAACTGGATGCTATACAAATTTTTATCAGGGCCGGCAGAGCTAATTGTCAAACTGTGGGAGTTTTAGTCTAAAATATGCAGATGGTATTAGGTTGATAAACCATGCTGGATATATTTGACACTCATTCTTCTTACACAGCAGCTGGGTTGTTTATGGCTTACCAGGATATTTGAATTCAGCCTTTGTTATTTGCAAACCAAAGTTTATAACTCAGCACGGTGTATCAGTCACTCAACTGCATTTTATTTAATGTTATGTAGGTAAACTACTATAATTTAGTTAGTTTGCACCCATCGGTGGAAACTGGTAAACTTTTCTTGGTGATTTTGAATGCTTTTGCATGTCTGTGTGTTTATTAAATTATTTGTGGCTTACAAATAATGATATAAAACAATTTAAATATAAAAAGATTAAAACATTGGCCATCAAAATTAAAACTTTAACAGCGTACTACTACTTGTAATCCTGGACATAAACAGTTTCAATTCCTACCCTCAAAACAATGCTATAGAGCATTGCACACCAGAACAACTTGACACAAGGACAGTTTTTTCCTTGAAAGTCATCACTCTGCTAAACAAATAATTCCCTCAACACTGTTCAACTATTACAAAGTCTGCACTACTATTACTGTTAATCTTCTCATCACTCCTTATCACCCAACTCCTTCCACTTCTGACTGTATGACTGCAACTTTGTTGCTTGTATTCTTATAATCTATATTGACTGTTTCCTAGTATGATTTGATTGCTTATTGTACCCTATGACTATTATTAAGAGTTGTACCTTATGATTCTTGACTCTTGACGAATGTATCTTTTCACGGGTGGGATACGACAGGGTTAACTATAGGTTTGGGGTTTACGAGGGTTGGTGATTTATGATGTGCTTCCCTGCACGCTGGGAGCCCACGTTCCTGTAAATTGTCATTTGCACGCTGCGTGCAGAGAAGCAGTCTTTGAAACAGCCCTCTTTTCCTGCTTTTTTAACTGCAGCTGTGCCTCGTTCAGCAGCTGAAGTTGAAAAATCAGGAAATAAAGATCAGGTAAGAGCCTGGGTGGGCAGGTGGGCAAAAACATCAGCAGACATAGAACCGGTTCTATGTCTACTGATCTTCAGAGCTACCGGTTCTACAGAGGTGGACAGAACTGGTAGAAACACACCCCTGTATCTTTTCTTTTATGTACAATGAGAGCATTTGCACCAAGACAAATTCCTTGTGTGTCCAATCATATCTGGCCAATAAAGAATTCTATTCTATTCTATTCTATTCTATTCTATTCTATTCTATTCTATTCTATTCTATTCTACTCTACTCTACTCTATTCTAATAGTGCCAGTGTACAGGAAGTCCTCAATGTACGACCACAATTGAGCCCAACATTTCTGTTGCTAATGGTGAGTTTCACCCCATTTTTCAATCTTTCTTTGCCACAGTTGTTAAGTGAATTGCTGCAGTTCTTAGTTAGAAACAATTAGTTGTTAAGTGAATCTGGCTTCCCTATTGACTTTGCTTCTCCGAAAATTACAGAAAAAGTGATCACATAACCTCAGGCCACTGCAACTGTCATAAATATGAATCAGTTGCCAAGCATCTGAATCACATGGCCACAGGGATACAGCAATGGTTGTAAGTGTGAAAAACAGTCACAAGTCATTTTTTCAGTGCCATTATAAGTTGGAACAGTGACTAAATCAAAGACTATACGTATATGCAAAGAAATGTGATCAAATTAACCTTTGGGAAGAAAAATGTATTATATAAACAGCATAGAAAGCATTTCCCTATAAATAGAACTCTCTTAATCCAATATGTATTGCTGTGTTTTATTAAAAATAAAACATCCAGGAATAGGCAAATAATTTAGTTTAGTTTATTGTCATTGCACATCATACATCGAAATTAAATACCATCTTCAGTGTACTATATGGTAGAATTTAATAGATAACAGATAACAGATAATCAGAGTTGGAAGGGATCTTATAGGTCATTTAGTCCAACCCTCCGCCCAAGCGGGAGACCCTACACCATTTCTGACAAATGGCAGTCCAATCTCTTCTTGAAAGTCTCAAGTGATGGAGCTCCCACAACTTCCGAGGGCACACTGTTCCACTGGTTGATTGTTCTCACTGTCAGAAAGTTTCTCCTTATTTCCAGGTTAAATCTCTCCTTATTCAGTTTCCTCCATTATTCCTTGTCTGGCCTACAGGTGCTTTAGAAAATAGCTTGACCCCTTCCTCCCTGTGGCAGCCTTCAAAAATTGGAAGACCCACTATCATGTCTCCCCTGGTCCTTCTCTTTAATAGACTAGCCAAGCCCAGTTCCTGCAACTGTTCATTGTATGTTTTAGTCTCCAGTCTCCTCATTATCCTGGTTGCTCTTCTCTATACTTTTTCTAGAGTCTCAACATCTTTTTTATAATGTGGTAAACAAAACTGTATGCAGTACTCACAGGTGTGGTCTTACTAAGGCTTTATAGAGTGGTATTAATACTTCCCTTGATCTTGATTGTATCCCTCTGTTAATAGAATTTAGGATTGCATTAGCTTTTTTGGCTGTTGCTGCACATTGCTGGCTCATATTTAGCTGGTTGTCCACTAAGACTTCAAGATCCCTCTCACAGTTACTGCTATTGAGCCTGGTTTCACCCAGTCTATATGTGTACTTTTGGTTTTTATTGCCTAAGTGTAGGACTTTACTTTTCTCTACATTGAATTTCATTTTGTTAGATACACCCAGTGTTCTAGTCTGTCAAGATCCATCTGGAACTTGAGCCTATCTTCTTGGGTGTTCCTGCCAGCTTAGTATCATCTGCAAATTTGGTAAGTTCCCCTTCTATTCCCTCATTTAAGTCGTTAATGAAGATATTGAAGAGTACTGGGCCTAAGACGGAACCTTGTGCACCCCACTGCTTACTTCCCTCCATGTACCTCCCGCCTGGATTACTGTAATGCCCTCTACATGGGGCTCCCTGTGGGTAGTACCCGGAGGCTGCAACTGGTACAAAATGCGGCCACACGGGTGGTTATGGGGGCGTCTAGAAGCTCTCATGTGACGCCTCTCCTACGCGAGCTGCATTGGTTGCCAGTGGCCTTCTGGGTGCGCTTTAAAGCTCTGGTTTTGACCTTTAAAGTGCTCCATGGCATCGGACTAGGCTATTTGCAAGACCGCATTCTGCCAGTAGTCTCCCACTGTCCGGTGCGCTCCCACAGGGAGGGCCTCCTCCGGATCCTGACGGCCTCCATGTGCCACCTGGTGACCCTGAGGAATAGGGCCTTCTCTGTGGGGGCACCTCCTCTCTGGAATGGGCTCCCCCCAGAGTTGAGAACGACCACTGACCTGAGGGTGTTCAGGCGTGATTTGAAGACCTGGCTCTTTGAGCAGGCCGGCCTGGGCTAATTTTAAATTGATTTAAAATTGGGTTTTAATCATAGTTTTAGTATTGGGGGTTTTAGATCTGGGAGCAGCCCATATTTAATTCTGTTTTAACTTTTTTACATGTATTGTTTTAGTTGGCTGTGCACCACCCTGAGTCCTTCAGAAGAAGGGCAGTATATAAACTGACGAATAAATAAATAAATAAATAAATAAATAAATAAATAAATAAATAAATAAATGTAGACTTAGACCCATTAAGGATTACTCGTTGAGTATGGTTTGCCATCCAGTTGCGAGTCCATCTAGTGGTGGTGCTATCTATTTCACATTTTTCTAGCTTACTAAGAAGTAGGTTGTGGTCTACTTTATCAAATGCCTTACTGAAATCTAAATATATTATGTCTACAGTATTTTACTGGTCTACTAATTTAGTCACTGTGTTGAAGAATGAAACAAGATTGGTTTGCCATGATCTGTTCTTAACAAACCCGTATTGACCGCTAGTTATTACTTTACTTGTTTCTAGATGTTGGCAGATCTGTTTTTTATTATCTTTTCCAGTATCTTCCCGGGTATTGATGTTAGGCTGATTGGTCTATAGTTTCCTGGGCTTGTTTTTTTTTTTTTCTTTTTTTGAAGATGGGAACCACATCAGCTCTTTTCCAGTCCTCTGGTAGTTTCCCGGTGCTCCAGGATTTTTGAAAAATATGGTGCAGTGGTTCTGAGATGACCTAGAGTTACTGCCCTAGAATAGAAGCTGTTTTTCAGCCTATTTGTCCTTGTTTTATTATCCTGTACCATCTGCCAGATGGTAATAGTTCAAAAAAAGGGTGCCCAGGATGAGATGGATTTTTGAGAATGTTTTGAATGTTCTTAAGGCAGCAGAAGCTTTAAAGTGCTTCCAAAGAGGGGAGAGGGCAACCAATGATCTTCTGGGCAATGACATTAACCCTCTGGAGTGCTTTCCTATCTGCCACTGTGCAGTTGGCAAACCATACAGAGGTACAGTAAGTTAAGATGTTAAAATGCTCTCTATGGTGCAGCGGTAAAAGGTCACCAGCAGTTTTTCATTCAGTTGTTGTTTTTTGAGAAGTCTCAGGTAGTATAATCTCTGCTGGGCCCTTTTAACCAGTGCTGCAATGTGAGCACCCCAGGTCAGGTTCTCTTTTATGGTAACACCCAGAAACTTAAAATTGGCCACTTGCTCCACTCGGTCTCCAACAAGGCCATCCAGCAAAAGCTGGATGTCTGATCTGTTCCTTCTATAGTCCACTATAAGCTCCTTGGTCTTATTGGGGTGGAAGACCAAGTTATTGTCTCCATACTACAAAGGCAACTGGTCCATCTCATTACAGTAGGTAGACTCACGCCCCTGGAGATGAGTTCTGCCACTGGTGTATCACTGGTGTATCCCACCACTCTCCGTGACCTGCAGGATGCCCCTCCTTTGTATGTCACTCTACAGGATGATTTTAGCTCCTTGGGGGAATCCTCCAACAAAGAGGATTTGATGTGGGGATGTGGAGCCCTGGTCCCCTGCATCAATCTCGCTGCAACGTCAAACTGGAAGTTTCATTTGTGTGCTTTTTGGAAGTACTGAAAAAAGGTAATTGAATAAACTTAATTAATTATTAGATGTATTTGTTGCCCATCTTGCCTTATTCCTTTGATCCTATTTTGTGAAAACTGAATAATGCAAATATGAACCAGGAACCATTTTACCCTCACACATTTTTGTTTGAACTGCAACCTCATTAAAAAAAGTCACAATTGTTTCTTACTAAGGTAAATTGTTCTATCATACACATTTCCCTGCTACATAAAGATAGACCATGCTGCCTTACCAGGAACAGGAGAAATCTCTCAGAAGTAGCCCTTGATTGGTGGTGACCTATACAGTTATATTCGTGCCACCCTGTGTGCTTTCCCTATTTTCCATCAATGAAACAAACTAGATGGAAATTCTGTCCTTTGTAAGTGTCTAGTTCAAAAAGAATTTCAGATCAAACCCTGCAGTTATCAAATTCTTGATGGTAGCAACTAAAAGAAAAGTTCATAGTCACCATCTAAAAGCTTACTTGGCCTTTACTTGTTCCTGTCTTTCAATATGAGCAGAGAAACCTTTTGATGCATCTTTCATCCTGTGAGATAACAAAACTTGCTTTCCTGAGAATCTGGCAATTCTTTTATTCATATCTCTTCAAAACATTGGCAACTGAATTTGCTTTATGAAGTCAAGAATCAGACGGTCTTATTTGTAGAAAGTATATAAACCAAAGCTTTCAACATACTATGCCTGTTTTCTTTACAACATCAAAAGAGCATAGTTTTTTTTAAAAATACACTTTGGTTTTTAAGATATCATAAATAGAAGCTAAGTAAGCAGATACGCTAAAAGAAATATAAATATAGATTTATTATTTCAGCCTCTAAAGTAGGGATTCTTAACTTTTTGCCATCACATCTCCCTTGAATACAATCTTATGTACAAATCTCCCATAAAAATCCAAGGAACAAAATCAACATAAATGAAGGATCAAAGCAATACAAATAAAATTTGAGAAAGGGAGATTTTTGTAACAGTGTTTACAAGAAGGTTTTTCACCCCTTCCTTGGACTTTGTCTCCAACTCTCCAGGTTTAACTCATAATTTGGTAAATCCTGCTCTAAACCAAGTATTTGTTAGATAAAATTTCAAGGAAAGCTGTCATCTATCAAGTTTGATGAAATGTTTTTATTGATGATATCTGAGGATGCCTTCTGGTAAAGCTTCTTCTCTGTTGGTGGCCTTGAATAAAATTACCTTTGATGTGATGACAGGATTAAATTAGGCACTGTTTTATTTCCCTACAACATCTCAAAAGTGATGATAAGTCAGGAACATTCTGGAAATTGAAAAAAAAGGATCTCTGTATCCAATATTTGGCCCTGTATTGAATTATCTTTTAAGGACTTACATAGCTTGAGACCTTAACGCAGAAGACCCCAAATTTTCTGACACCAGGGAATGGTTTCAGAAGAAAATTTGTTTTCAATAGCTTGGGGGGGGCGGGGTCATGTACAACCTAGATTCTGTGTATGTGAAGCTTTGCTCACCTGTCACTTGCATGGCCTTGTTCCTAGTAGGCATGGACCGGGATTTGGGGATCCCTGCCACAAAGAACATATTTTTCCATTTGATCCTTCCTAATTCTCTAACTGCAATTTGAAATATTGCTGATGTTCAACTTATTGCCGAAGGTGGCAGAAAAACTATTTTTTCTCATGCACATTTTCCATCTTTCTAAAACTTACCCATTCCTGGAAAAAAAAAAAAACTACCAATATTTTTCACTAATCAAAGAATGTCAGATGGTTTATAATATTTTACAATAATATTTTGTATGGTGTTTATTAGAAAACCAATCGCTATCTGTAAGGAAGAGCTTTCTTTTATTTTGTCTAGTTTTTTTTTTTACTTTGCCTTTCTTTTTCTGGTTGTTATTTTTCACAGGTTTAACTTTGTTTTGTTTAATTTTGTTGTTTTATTATATTTTGGTATTTTGTTTATATTTTGTTTCTTCTCTATCAGTCCTGCCATCTTAGCTTTTCTTGACCGCTTGACCACTACAGTGACATATTTTGCTCCTTGTCTGGTCATTCTGGTCATCTTGTCTGGTCATCTTCCTAATCTAAACCAGTTCAATGGGAAGTCTACTCAAAATGTCTTTATCTGAAATTGAATACAAGCATGGGATTATAGAACTATATAGTACAAAGCAAGGCTGTAATAAGAACCTCCAGATTGCTTTTTTATTTTTATTTTTATGTGTTTATTAAGGTGGAATCTCTGAATGTTTTGAATCTGGCTTTTTACAATGCAGACTTGATGAGCTGTGCATGAGATAAGCTACTACTAAACATTCCTAACAATTTGTCAGCTCTTTTAAGGTGGTCAAGAAACTCAAAGCATGAGTACTATGTAAGTACTACACTACCTTTATTGTAAGGATACAGTAACAGAATTTGCAAGTCTGAAAGCACTCCTCTGCTTCCTTGTCTGTACTTTGCAGAGAACTAGGGAAGGTCCCATTCCCAAACCCCATGCCTTCTATGGACTGGTCTTCCTCCTGTCTCCCAAGGTTATTCTCATAGACCATTACTCCTCTTTCATGTTTAAAATTCATTCTATTTGTTTGTCAACCTCTTCACAATCTATCAACCCACACTTGAAAGAAGAGATATTGTGTAGGGAAGAAAATTGATTGTTCCCCAGATGCAATAGAAGTCTTCACGGTTCAAAGATTGTAAGCCCTATGGGAGTGTGTTTATTTTCGACTCATCTTCCTTTCTAGATACATGGAGTCAAATCTAAATTGCAATAAGGCAAGGGTTTCAAATAATGGAAAATCTCCAGGAAGAGGGTGATCTTCAAGGTATGGAAGGGGGGGAAATTCTGTTTAAGGTGAGGTTTTTGCAATTGAAGCTCTTTGTGTTTGGAACAATGTACATTTAAAAAGTAGATTGATCACATATTTCACCACCCTGTGGATGCTACTAATCCTAGATTTTATTTTAAGCAGAGAAACCAAATTCTGCAGAACTGACTCTGGAGGCTCCAGAGTCAGCACACAACTCCCAGAGGGTCCTGGTCCCATCTCTGCATTGGATGCAGGACCCTCGTCTGAGTCCTCTCCAGACTCCTGGACTGGTCCCGGTTCTTCCCCATTGTCCAATTCCACTGCCATCTGCACAGGCTGCTGGCAAACCACAACAGGAGGTTCATTCTTTGGATGGTCATCCTTCTCACCCTAGGAAGCAGCAGTAAATGTATTTAAAAGACAACTGAAGTTTTTTTTAAAAAAAATCAAAAAATTAAATGACGCTGCTCTTCCACACATTCAAAACTGATAAGTGACTGGTTTTCTTGCTGGATGAGATGGTAGCCACAAATCATTGTCTTGAAAGCAACCATATTAGATTTCAGTGTGCAGTAATGCTATCTTTCCCCATGATGAGGTCCAGTAAAAGAATGGGATAGCACTTTTTATATCAACATATCATCCTCCCACCACAAGGGGGCAGAAAACATATTTTATGACTGTCAAGAAGAAGCCAGACACATGTGAATAACAATCTTCTCTAATTTTGTATCCTTTGTCGATATACATCATAACTTTCATTCCTCATTTTTGAAATGTTTAGTATAAGGACTAATTATGCTTGGAGTCATTCACATAAACAAGTGGAATATTTGATAGTACAACTATCAAGTGAGAGACCTGAAATCCACTCCCCAAAATTTGATAGCGATAACTTTTTTTCTTTTAATACGCACATCTATCTTTGCTGAAAAGCAAAACTAGCTTCAAACACATATACCACAGCGAGCAATTTAAAAAATGGAGGCTGGATTTCCTTTTGTCTGGCATACAAAAACTGCATACTTTGTTGGCATTTAGCAAAAATAACATCAAAGAAAAATAAAAATAAAAACAAGGAGAAGAATGAACAGGAAAGAACACAGCTTGATTTAATGATCCCAGGGTGAGTTTGTGATGCTAATACGAAAGAGGGAGAAAAGAAAAACGTATCTGTAATCTTTGGCTCCACTGTAAAGGCAACCAATTTGTTTGGAAGTTACAGAGAGACAATAAACAAGATGCTCCATGAAGCCAGAATTCAATTTTTAGGGAAGAGTTACCCTTTAAGCCAATTAAGTGGAGATGGAAAGAAAGAAAAAACCCTGATATGCATATCAAAAGAAAATGTTAAACTTGAAATTATTTCTTCGCCTCTATTCCTCTCGAGGGAGCATTTGCATCTCCACTGAAATTAAAGAGTAGATGTTCTGTAAGTGATCTTCTCCCCCAATCTCCACAGCCCCATTAATTATATATCATAATCACTTATTTAAAGTCCAAGAGCCCCAGAGAGCAATGAATGTCATTTCCAATGAGAGTATCCATGTTGACTTTGCAAGCACATCCTCGGTGATAAAAGATTCATCTTATTTTCTGTGGGGCTATTTATTTCTATCCTTCAAGTAGCAACAGTTGAGTTCCTAACGTTTTACTTATATTAACACATTAGCATATTATGCTGATTAGTGTCACTCATTGCAGAAGCCCAGGGACAAGAAAGCTAAGATTGTGGGATTCCCTTTTTAATTTCAAATATCCCATGTTAACATCGAGATAAAGGAAATGTGGTTGTTTGTCTGTTAAGGACATCTTCACCTCTACCTTTGCACAGTGGTGGGATTAAAAAAAAATATTATTGGTTCTATGAGTAGGCATGGCAGGCGAAGGATACTTCAAAATTCCCTCCCCACCCACTAACCTGCTTTTCAGCTCCATTCTCCTGTGCAGAGTAACAAAAGAAGACCCAGCCAATCAGCTGGGACTTGGGAGGCAGAGAATAGATGGGGGCGGAGCCAGTCAGAGGTGGTATTTGCCGGTTCTCTGAATTACTCAAAATTTCCGCTACTTGTTCTCCAGAACTGGTCAGAACCTGCTGAATACCACCTCTGCCTTTGCAGAAGCTCAAGTGAGGCTCTTGTAAAGGTTTGACAAGATCTATCAATCTTGACTTTGACATCTGACAGAAACACTACTCAGAGGGCAACTTGTAAAAGTACTCACTCACACCAGGGCTGACTTTAAGAGTTTGAAGTAGCACACCAGCTTATTCATTTCTAAGCACGCCTGGAAACTCATTAAAAAGCAGGAGAAACACATATTTACATGACTCATAATTAATATCTGGAATTTAGCGCTATCAGGTGAGGGATCAGCTACTAATTTCAGTGGCTTTAAAAAGGGACTGGATGTATTGTTAGAAGACTGAACTATGTTGTTGCTAGTTATCTTCTGGCTGTAAGATAACATCACTAACAACCTTCCTATTCCTCTTGTCAGTTTCTGGGTGCCACAGAATGCTGGAGGTAATGGACTTTTGGCCTGATTTATCAGAGCTCTTTTTATGTTCTCAAGATGTTTATAAGCCACCAAATAATCAAACTTTAACAGAGGTCTTAAAGTTGCCTCCTTTGAAGGTTGGCAATGGGGCAAGACTTTCCATGCCCAGAGAGACATTGAGCTTTGTATACTTTCCTAAAACATCTGGCCTGTATTCTCTGGGTTGATTTAATTAACAAGGATAAGGCTAAATTGGGCAATATTAATATTTATGGAATGGTAGACTAAAGAAAATAAAGAGACAGATGTTATTTTATTTCTTCTTATGCCTAAGAAGTCTTATGATGCTTTCCCCCCTCTAATAATGTTTAATAATGCAAAATTTCCTTAAATAATTGTATTGAGAATGTTCTTAGCTGATTTTTGGGAGGGGGGTATGTTTAGTATCGTGATTTCATGATTGCAGGTGCCATTAGCAACTGGGGCCAGAAGAGAGAAAAAGATTCTCATAGCTCAGCATTAGTGTTCTTGGCATATCAAAAGTGTCTGATTCAATCAGGTATATACCCAGTCAAGATGAAAATCAAGTCAATGAAAAGATCCTTTAGAAAGGCCAGCTGGCTGAGGCCAATATCATCTAACATTCTGTGTTGCCCAGGTGCCAAAATTTAGACTCTGCAAAGTAGTGTCATATAAATTCCACAGAATGAAAAGTCAGTGCCTGTCAAAATGCTAGCTGGTGTATTTTAATCTCAGTCATCCTATCAATATAACCAGTACTAAAGATGCTAGGCATTGTAGTTGTGCAATATATAGAAAAGTATAGATTTCCAATCCCTGCAGTATACAGTATTAGCACCCAGATAAACCAGTGAGAACAAGTACCTGCTTAGTGATAAGGAATTCTTGCAATCTAAAACCAAATCACCTTTCTGCCTTCTAACCCTAATGTAATGCAGTACAGAGTATTCCTGGGACATTGTTGGTGAATTAACTCTCCCTCTCTTACCCAGATCTCTTCAATTCAATTCAAAATCAGCATTTTCATCCAAAAACAAGTCTTGGATAATGTTTTTACAAACAACTGATTTAGCAATAAAATTCAGGGCCATTAGATTGCAGTGTCCATCATAACTGTCACCTAAATGTTCTTGAATAGCTTAAATCCTGAAGGAAAGAAAGGGTAGCCTTTTCTCTGCACAATAGTCAGATTCACTAAACATCTTCAGAAGTTTTTCCCCCAGATACTGGACACTGAGACCTCAGAAGCAACATTAAACACTTTGACAAGATGTCCTGTGTGTACAATATTACTTTGCAGGGCAAGTTGCAACATACAAAACACAACAATTCTCATAGGTTTAACTATCATCTTTGAATTTCTTCTAGTAGAATGAGTTTTGAATCTAGACTTCCATCAAAATAAAAGATGCTTTACCAAATTTCAGAAAAAAACAACAACCCGTCAGCTAAAATGCCACTTTCCTTGCAAGCTAATATTACTTCCCCTCCTCACATCATTAGCAGGATGATTACATAAGAACAGCCTTTCCATTTGAATCACCCCTTAATATTTCCTGGTAGACTCAGTACACCAGGGGTGATAATGATAAGCTGTGATGTCAGCCGCTGGATGATGATGATGACATCAATGGATTAATCATAAGTTGTGCTGAATAAAAGGGGCAACATGAGCTATTTATACACAGGTGAACGCATCTCCTTAACTGGCACTAGTGAGCAAAAATAGTTAAGCCAGAAATATAAAATTTAAACTCAAGTTAGTTTAATATACAGGTGAGATTAATGAGAAAAATATTGAGTTGATTTAGGATGATCTACCAAGCAGCAAATCTTCAGCATTATAACTGAATATACAGTCCTCAAACAACATATAAATACAGTATATGATTAGATTGGATCATTTTTGGTGTACCTTCCATCCTATTTTTATGACAAGGGGAGATAACATGCTTTAGAGTGGGCATGGGAGTGGTATTAGTATCTCTGTTTCAAAAGAAATACTTTCCTGGAGATAAGGAATTAAGCTCTGTGCAAATCCAGGAAAAGATCTAGCTTCTTTAAGATGATGCTCCCATGCTTGCTCCAAAACACCTTTTTGATTTGAAGTGCAACAAATTTCTAATTTTAATGCATAATTGCTTTTTGACCTTTTGACCTTTTGGCTAAAAGCAACCATAGTATCATACATCTTAAATGTATTATGACTCAGGAATGTCATCATGCATGCAGAGATATAAAATTCAAAATATAATTGTGTCCCAATGATCTAACTGTAACCCAATGATGCACATTAGTCTAAGAAATAGTCTAAGAAGTATATATCAGGACAATGCAGACTGAATCTCTCAAATACTATTCCTTACAGTAGATTGTTGTTGTAATTGTTAAATCATTCATTTGCTTCCAGATCTTTGGGACTCAGTAGAGTCTCATTTTGCCAGGATTGTTTGGCAGTAATTACTTCTTAGAGTTCTTGTAAACTCATGCTTGTATCATAGTCATAGTTTTTAGCACCTTTAGCCTGCTATCAGCCTGTATTTCAATTAGCTGTATTTCAATTCCCCCCCCCCCGCCCCAAACCTCAGGGTCTTCTCCAATAACTCTTGCCCTTCTACCTTAAAAAGTAATTGCACTTTTCAGAGAATCTGGTTCTAGTTTAGTAATGGTCTCTTAGTATATATCATTGGTTTGGAGATTTTTTTTCCTGCACTGTTGTATATATTTCTGCAATCTCTCATTTGTATCTTTTTTTCCCAGGATATTTTTTTGACTTGTCTTTTACTTTGTTCATCTCTGAATAAATGTACCCATTGAAACCATATGACCATTTTATCCAAAGTTGCCAGGCTGTTATGTTCTCAGCGGGTCAGCCACTTCCTTAATTTTTCTTCAGTTCAATAGACCTAAAGACTCACACCTCATCTGCTGATGCACCTCCAGTCCACTTTTACATTGCTTAACAGGCTTTTGATTTCTGCCCTGGCTGGTTGACGTATTTGCTTTCTTCTCATAGTAGTGTAAAACTTGCCCTTCTGTATAAAACAAACAACTTTATCTTACAAAGTAGGCAGAGAAGTATCATGTTTCAATGAATGCTACTTTTTTTTCCCATTTATATGAACTTCAACCATCAATTGTTTGTAGCCACAGAATCTCTATGGATTTCAATGTATTTCTTTTGTTTTAATCCAGGGGTGTCATACTCATGTCACCACAGCATCATCACATGATGTATTACAAATTTTTCCCCTTTGCTAACCCAGCACGTGACGCATCCAGCTCATAGCCCATGAGTTTGATGGCCCTGTTTTAATCATTGTAGCATCCAAGAGACAATGGTACAATAAAATATGGGGAATTATTGAACTTCCAACCCAAATTATGGAATTGAAAATATAGTCTTAAAACTTAAAAGACTTACTCCTTTTGTAGTATTTATTTATCTATTTACCACCTTAGTTATTTTTATCAACAACTCAAAATAGCGAACATACTTAACATGCCTTCTTTCTCCTATTTTCTGCACAACAACCTTGTGAGATGGGTTGAATTGAGAGTGACTGGGCCAAGGACACCCAGCTGGCTTTCATGGCTAAGGCAGGATTAGAACTCAAGGTCTTTGGTTTCTAATCTTGTGCCTTAACCTGACTCTCTTCAATAAAGTATTAAAAGTCTGATACTCTTGCCCATAATTTAACCCCCATAGCACACCTGTACATATTTTTTTTCATATTCAGATCAGTTTTGTGAATTAAAATTAAGCTGAATCATAGTTCAATAAAATGTAGTGTGTATTACCATTTTTTTTTTTTTTGCATAAATGATGTTAGGTCTTGTTGGAAGAAATATCCATCTGGGTTCAGTTCCAAGTGGGGAGAAAGACACTGGAAACATGGAGGCTGATTGGAAAGATGGTTTATTGATGAATAGGACAACATGGGTTTGAAGTCCTGGTGCAGCTGACCACATGGAGTGGAGAGTGACTGTTATTTATAACCTCTCTTGGGCTTTGAACTTGAACTTCCTGTTCCTGTGGCAAGGACATGTATTCTATTGGCTGTCAGACTCCCAGGGGGAATCATATTTGTCTGAATCAAGTTTGGTTGAACCTAGGACTGTAATAATGGTTGTGCCATGTGGTGAGTTCTGCTGATAGATAATCCTATCATGTCCTGGAAGGTGAAGATATTTTGTCTTGTAGATAGGCTGGCACCAAAATATCTGCTGACAGCAGGGAGCTGAGAATGAGTTTGTGTTTCCTTTAAGATTTTTATTTCTCTTTTAGGGGAAATATTGTGCATTTTTAATATTTCCTAGAATATTTAATTCTTCTAGGAGAGGGATGGGTGCTAACTTTCTACAATCTCTTGTCTGAACATTTTTTGATTTGGCTCAATCTACGATACAGTTTTCAGAGACTCATAGTAGAAAGCATAATGCAATGTCTCTAAACTACAGGACTCATACACAAAAATCAAAAGTGTGGATCCAGTATATAGACTACATCTTTATCAAAATGAAAAAGGAACAACTAGAGAAGACACATGAAACAATCAACATCATCTTCAAAAGGAATAAAATTCACAAGGAAAGAAAAGCAACAATACCATATTACCATTTTTGGATATCTTAATCAGCAGAAGAAAAAAATAACCACACTAACACACCCTCTTCCCACCTACTACCACTCAATGAAATTTATACTTCAAGAAGAAGACCTAGCTGTAATAAATAATCCTAATTAGATTCATTGATTCAGTTAGATTTGAACAATTGAAATAAATTCTGGTTGATTTTTGGAATCATTTTTTAAAGGGACTTTTGCATGTTTTCATGGCATTCCACATCGCTGAATTGATTCAAATGCACCCAATCTGATTTAACCATTGAATTCAACTTTCTGGTTTAATTAAGAGATAAAATAGAACTTGTGAATTGAACTGAACTTCCAAATTAAAACCTTATAAAGTTCTAATAAATAAGCTAAACGGAAAATGTCCTCTTATTTCTCCTTAATTATATAATGTAATATAGTACAGTAAAAATTCAGAAATGAGTCATTATCAGTGCATCCAATATAATGCCTAAATTTATTAAAATTAGTGAGGTTAATGGGCATTATTTAACAGAGTGAGGGAGATAGCCTTGTAATAACAATGCACATAAAATTAATGCCAGGATATAAAAGGTTATTATTCATAATTCAGATGGGAATGTGTTTATTAGTATGACTGTATTATTATTACCTTTATTGTCAGAGTATAACATGTGTACAATGAGATTGGCTGAGCCTTCCTTCATGCACCCACACCCACACACAACTCACAGTCCCAATCTTATTACACTATGTGACCTTGTTGCACAACATGCCAATGTTGACATGAAGTTATTTTCTGTTCAGAAGTCTGACAGCCCATGGGTAGGAACTGTTCTTCAGCCTGTTGGTGTGGCTGGCTATGCTTCTATATTTCCTACCCGATGGTAGGAGAGTGAAGAAGTGCTGACTGGGATGTGAGTCGTCCCTGAGAATTTTCCTCATTCTTTTAAAGCAGCGAGCCCTAGCGAGGTCATCTAGTGGTATCAGGGAACCACCAACTATGTTTTGTGCTGTGCTCATCACCTTTGGACTGAATGTGTATGAATGTGGGTTTATTGGCACGCTCACAAAATTATATGTTCCATATTTCTATCATGCATACTCAATGTTATTCCCATAATAATCATGAATAGTAGATTAATAGTGAGCTTCTGTTGGTGAGTGAGAATAGGAATTTGGGTCTTCCTACTTTTAATTTAACACTAAGTAACCAAAGCACACCAACTCAAAACTTTTATAGATGATGGTATTCAAACATATTGCAGGTTTGAGCAAAATACACATTTACAGTGGCTTTGAGAATCCTTGAAATAGAGGCATCTATTTAAATCATCCCTTTTATTTTACTGTTAATTCAAATTCATTCTCCAGCTCATATTTCACACTTTGATGGCTTCTGTTCAGGATTTGAGGAATTGATTTTTTTTAATGTGTTCTATCAATATATTTGGTATATTTTTATTGAAGACTATCGTGGCTACTTCCGCTGGGTTAATTAATACAATGTCATGGATGTGTTCATAAAAATTAATGCAGTAATTTTAGGCAGCCAACTCTGCCAGAGAAACTATCATCTTGTAAGGTGCAGTTAAATTTTGGTTATTTCTGTTGATTCTGCAGCTCTGTTTACAGTCAAGAGATCTATGTATGGATCTTCAATTTGATAGGAAACATTTATTAAACCAAACACTTTGAATTCCCTGCTTATGGTACAAAGTCATCCCACTTTGCATCTAATTAAGAGATCAGTGTTCTATAAAATGCGTGGGTTATCCTGTTGTGGTGCCTATGGGTGGCTGACGGAATGCAGATTATCTATGACTAAATTCTCTGAGCCTCTAATTAAGGGGTGAGGGGAAGCTCAGCCAGTATGTCTTTAATGCTGTCATGCAGTGTGCAGAGCATGAATTATGGAGCAATGGCTAGTTCAGATGAATTTTTAAAATAATTATCTCTAGTGCAGCAAAACAGTATTTCACGGAAAATATCTTAAGGGCTGCACAAGGACAGCACCATCTACTGGTGGTTAGGCCAATTCTGCTGAACTGAAAACTCTCCTCAAATCTCCCCAGCTATGTGCAGCCTTAGTAAAACCAAGACAGAAAGTTGCAGAGTGCTATATAGGAAGGCACAAAGAGCCATCTTAATTCTGGGTTGCAGGAAAACACCTGCAACAGTGAGATTCCATGACCCCATGAGCACAAGAACAGACAGAGAGGGAGAGAGACAGACAGACAGACAGACAGACAGACAGAGACACACACACACACACACACACACACACACACACACACAGAGAGACTAAGAGACAGACAGACAGACAGAGACAGAGATTGAGCATCTCTTATCAGAATGCAGAAGGTGTCTGGTTGAAGAACTTCTAGGAGCAAGAGACAGGAACGTCTCTGGCCGTGAAAAGCTGTAACTGCCCATCCAAAAATAATATTAAATTAGATGGATAAAAACTGTAGGATATTAATGACCCCAGTGCGATTTCCTACACTGAACGTTTGCACAATGATTGAAGGGGCCTCGCCTTCCCTTAAATCATTTCTATGAGTAAGAATAGATGGATTGTCCTATTAGTTCCATTCATGTTCATTTTTCAGTCGGTTACTTCTGGCACTCAACAGTTATTTTTAAAAGAAAACTTCAGCAAAAAATAATGGGAACTTAAATATCTACTGAAATACTATTCTGGCATACAGCATATAGATGGACCAAAACATGTATTATCCTAAAATGCACACTATAATGTTCCATTTGAGATATATAGACATAGATGATATAAATATAGATATGGACATAAGAACTGCATTGCAATAGTGTTACAAAAATGCAAAATCCCTAAAATTTGGTAAATTCCAACAGGCATCATAATCTGAGAAATATATACAACATTTAAGGCCTGAATAGCTCAGGTACTTCCTAATTATCTTATGCTTCAGCCTATCAAGTATAATCAGTAAGAAAAGGCATTCTACAGGTTCTTCCTTTGGGGTGAGGCCCTCTTGCAATTGTACATATATGTACATATATACTGAATATATACTCTGGTTTTCATCATACAATCCAGCAGTCTGCTATCTTCCACTGTTCGATTGAATCATGCTAAAATTAATCATGGAGAAATTTAAGAACCAAGGTCACGCAGAATGTATAATTGGGGAGGAAGAGAACCCACAATTATCTCTTCCTAACTCACAATGATGAAGCAAACTTAAAACAGCACTAAAAGAAAATCAAAATGAATTCAGCCTCCAGAAAAAAGGAGTTAGGAAAACAGAAACCTCTTTCAAAGGTTTTAGGAATTTGGAAGAGGAATTTGGCACTGTATTTATTTATCTGCATGATCAGTAATCCTACAGTGGCTACACTCCCATTCACACAAATATGGCCTTGATTGAGCACAGCAATACATGCACGTAAACTCTATTCTTGCCTTTGGCTAAATCTAGGGTGGTTGGCACAGCAGAAATTGCTCAAAACTGCAATCCAGTTTCTGTCTTCCATCAATAGGCATGTCAGAGTGCCAATGATCTGGCTCAAACTGAGAGAGAGTTACCCACTGATGTGGGTTATTTCTTGCCTCATTACAAGAGAAGAAGGTTCCCTTCTTTTTTAAGAAAAAGACATGGTGAAGAATAGCATCTGCCTTTCTCCTGCAGAAAATAAAAATTAGGGAACCACACTACTCTAAGCTTCATTGGAAAATATGATTTTTATGACTTTAGGGGTACGGTTTCATAAAGATGAGACCCTTGAGAGTTGGCAATGAAGGCTCGGCAGTCTCCAAGTCTTCTTGGGTACAGCTGATTTCATTTCTTTCCTCTCTGATCTCCTGTATTAAAGCCCAGGGGGCTATTCTATAACATGTATTTAGCTATTTCTACACATATTCCAACTGAGAAAGTTACCAATTACAATTAGTCAGTATCCCTAAGGCTTCTTTGCATGGTGCCCTGAAGCCAAGAACAGAATGAGCATGGGATGTACTTAATGGCCTCCATAGAAGGGCAACCAATGAGAAGAATTTGCAGCTGGAAAGCAGTGCTTTTTTATTTTTTGAGGGGGTGGGGGAGATGGAGAGCTAGGAAGAGAGTGCAAACCAAAGAATAAAAGTTTGTGTCAGAGGTTTAGCTGTGTTCCTCATCTATAATTCGTTCTCTTTGAAGGTGTTGTCATAATATTACATTCCCATCACCTCTACATAGTGATTAAGATGTTTCCTGTAATTAGAAGATGCAGGCATAGCCAGGTAAAATAAATGGCACTTTGGACTTCAATGCAGTGGGAGGATCACTGGTTTCCAGACTATCATAAAAGAGAAGAGAGTGGTGTGTCACTTTGTTCTTTGTCATGTCTGGCTGGATTTAACAGAAAAATATACTCCCTGGAGTTCTGATCCTCTGAGCTGGTGAATGTGACTCTGAATTTGCACTAAATAGCAATAGCACTTAGACTTATATATCACTTCACAGTGCTTTATAGCCCTCTCTAAGTGGTTTACAGAGTCAGCATATTGCCCCTAACAATCTGGGACTTCATTTTATCCACCTCGGAAGTATGAAAGGCCAAGTCAACCTTGAGCCTGGTGAGATTTGATCTGTCAAATTGAAGTCAGCCGGCAGTCAGCAGTAATAGCCTGCAATACTGCATTCTAACCACTGTGACATCATGGTTCTTATCTGGTATCAGGCTTCTTCTTTGGCATCATTTAAAAACTAACTACTATTTGGTATTTTCTTGTTAAAAAAGCAATCCATTGGGTCATTTGGGGAGCTTGGATATCAAACTACCAAGAAAAAAGAGGGGGTAGAAGGGAGCTCCTTTTGGAGAAGCCATTGTTGGATCCAACAGGATTGAACGATTTTTGATCATTCTCCAACTTTTCCTTTTCATGGAAGGCTGCTGAAAAAGTCGTGGAGCTGCAGCTTCAAAGGATCTGAAGGAAATATTATCTTGATTATTTTCAGTTGGGTTTAGGTTGGGGTACAGTATTGGGGATACAGTATTGTAGGCTGGAGTACAGTAAAGAGCCGCAATGGTGCAGTGGTTAGAATACAGTACAGCAGGCTACTTTTGCTGACTGCCGGCTGACTGCAATTTGGCAGTTCGAATCTCACCAGACTCAGGGTTGATTCAACCTTCTATTCTTCCGAGGTGGGGAAAATGAGGACCCAGATTGTTGGGGGAAATATGCTGACTTTGTAAACTGCTTAGAGAGGGCTGTAAAGCATTGTAAAATGGTATATAGGTCTAAATACTATTGCTAATGCTTTTGGGACTGTCTTGGACATTAATTTTCAAGGCTCACAATAGGTAAAGTGCATCCCATTTGCCTCTTATTAATTGTTTAGTGGCCTTTGATATTAGTGATGCTAGAATCACTTGCAGTTGATACTGGGTTTGTGTGTGTGTGTGTGTGTGTAATCTAGACTCTGAAGAATTCTTAATTCTCTAATTTTCCACCTTTGGTTCTGGGTGAGATTGCACTTCCCTTGTTGTTACCAATTTATAAAATAAGAGACTTTTTCGCTCAAGGCTCCTGTTTAGCCTCCTCAATATTAGGTTGACCTTGTGTAGAACTGTCAAAACTCCTGGTTGGAAGCTTAAATCAGGGTTTCCCAATTCCCAGTCCATGGACTGGCACTAGTCTTTGCCATGCCAGCAACCGGGTTGCACAAACAAGCCAAGCCCCAACCACGGGATGCAGGCAGCACACAAAACCATACCCTCTCTGGTCCACACCCCTTCTTTCTCCACGGAACCGTTCCCTGGTGCCCAAAAGGTTGGAAGCTGCTGGCTTAAAGTCAATGTGGTAGATAAGCTCATTCTGGTGTGTGTGTGTATGTGTGTATGTGTGTGTGTTTATCAGTTATTCTTGACTATGTATTGATTATGTCATTTATTGATGTATGTCCTGATTTTTATTTTTTTATTTTTTTATATTATTATTATTTTACCTTATTCGTTTTTAGTCTTTTGGATTTGGGATGCAATGCATGATCACAAATCGTAAGGGCCCCCTTATGCAGCTTTTAAATAAATAAATAAGTCAGTAACTTGGAAGCCTTATGTGGGCTTATCTCAGGAGAAGCATTCATTGCTTCCTCTATCTGACCTTTTCTATTTTTAAATAAGATTCCACAACTGGAAAAGAATAATCATGTAATGCTGCACTGGGCTCATTTAATTATTCCCTAGGGTTGGATATTCTGTGTATTCTCCATCTGAAACTAGGGGGGAGAACAGCAGTGATTGCAGTGGGCAGATTAATGATGTAAACTCTGTACGTGTGTGTGTTCGTGTGTGTGTTTGTGTGTATATGTGTGTGTGTGTGTGTGTGTGTGTGTGTGTGTGTGAGAGAGAGAGAGAGAGAGAGAGAGAGAGAACTTGCCTGCTTGCTTTTGGAAAAGGCCAGATATTTTTTCCTCTTTTAAAGAAAACAATATTAAGCCATTTTAGAGTATGCAATACAATTTTCATTTTCTTTCCATCTGAAAAGGGTGGGAAATCTTTCTCCTAATTTTAGCAGTTAGAGCTGGAATGTATTCCAGAGGCTACAGAAAAGAGATTTAGGGGTTGCAAGCTTGTCATCTTAGATTTAAAATACATTCTATGAAATCAGATTTGTTTTCAGAAGCAGTGGTTTAAATCTATCAATCAACACCCAATCCAGCATTCCAATCCAGTGGAATTTCCAGAGTGGGGTGAGTATGTAGACAGAATTAGGTTACTTTGTTCTGCATTTAAAAATAATGAAAAGGCTGAGCACCCCTTCAAAACTTAATTGCAGTATTGTGTAAAGAAATTATTATGACTAGGAAGATGAGGAAGACTTGTTCTATATTTTATTGTGTTAAAATCTCTACAAGGATGATATGTTACCATTTGAACAGAGTATAGACATGATGAAGGTGATGATATCTTGAAGAATGGACTTGAAATAAATTACCAATGCTTTCTTTTTATATCCATTTTTTAAAGTGGCAATCATGGCTACCTGAAAATCTTTATAGAATCTCTTCCAATGAGAATCTAAATTCCTTGGACTGAATCAAGAGGATTCAATCAGGTTTCAGTACAGAAATTAAATCAAAGCAGGATCCTGTATGAATACCTGTTTCTAAAACTGAATAACTCCCAAGCTTCATTAGTACTGTAGTTCAAAAGTTTTATATATTCTTCAGATGTAGATGTAATACTTTTAAGAGAGCATGCACTAAATATTAAATGTTAAAATAGTGCAGGGATAGTTGAAAAATAAGATTTTTACAGTTCTAGCCAAATTTAGAACATAGATTTTATGGTTTAATTTATTAGATGGCCTCAGGATTTTTTTTATAAAACTTCTCTTCTATCCCTTAAAATTATAATTTTATAGAACTAACAATTATATGAAGCTTCCTTTCAAAATAACTTCAGGTGATGCAAAATGGCTCATTGTTTAGTTAATCATGGCTACACATTGAAAGTAATTAATTAATTAATTTCTATAGCCATCCATCTCAGTCAATGGCCAACAATTTAAAAAGAAAAAATATATATAATTAAAAATAGTAAAAATATTTTAAAACAACAAAAAGATTAAAAGCAACAAAAACATGTAGGGTTTTTTTTCTCACATAGGAGCAAGGTATTTAGTCAGTTAGAAATACAGCCAGGAAACAGCTACAGTTGTATTACACCATTCCTAAAAAACAATAGGACCCATCAAGGGTAGAACTTTTTTTAATAACAAAGGCTCCAATGCACAGCTTTTGAATGTGCTTGATATATAATTCACCTTCAAATGGATAGTTAAAAATTACTTTTTGTAGTTCAATATATTTAATACCAGAACCAGAGCTTAGTTCTTTTATTTGGAATACTTTATATTCTTATTAGCTAATTTCATACAGGCCAGTACTGCAGGATTTTTTCATCTGTATTTCATGGAATCCTGGGGAAAGCAGAACAGAACTAGTCCAACCCCATGCTTCAGCTGCCATTTCAGACAAATTATTGTCCAGTCACTTTTTGAAAGCTTCCAGTAATGCAGCATCCATAACATCTGAAGGCAAGCCATTCCATTGGTTTGGTTACTCTCACCATTAGGAAACTTCTCTTTAGTTCTAGGTTGCTTCTCTCCTTGGTTAGTTTCTTGTCTTGCCTTTTGGTGCTTTGGAAAATAGCTTCACTCCCTTGTCTTTGTAGGGGCCCCTCAAATATTGGAACACTGCTACCATGTCCTTCTTAGTCATTCTTTTCATTAGACTAGACTTACCCCAATTCTTGTAACTATTCTTCATATATTTTAGCCTTCAGCTCCCTAATCATTCTTGCTGCTCTTTTCTGCACTCTTTCCAGAGTCTCAACATCTTTTTTATATTGTGGTGACCAGAAATGGATGCAGTATTCTAAGAGTGGTTTAGGAGAACTTGATGAGGTTTAATGACAGTTTTTTTTAAAAAAAAAAAAAACACTCAAATTTGGCTAATTTGCCTTTTGATTTGAAAAGTTGTGTTTTTTAACCCTCAGGTTCCATGGCCTAAAAGGATTTGAAAACACTTGCAATAGAGATCCACAAATCTATAAAGAACGGTTGCCTTATTTTGAGCCAGGTGGTCTAGTCCATCTTGTTTATCAGTGTCTACTTTATATCAAGAGGCATCAGCTCAGACACCTGTCTTTTCAAACCTGATTTGGAAATGCAGAGCCCTTTTATATGGAAACAAGTGCTGGGTCATTCAGCTGCTATGCAACTTTAAAGTTATGGCTACAGTGAAACTGTCAATCTTTCAGATGTTCCAGGTGGGTTTGTTGACACAAACAAACAGTTTTACCCCTTTGGAGAAATGTGTATTTATTAATATTTATTGGTCTGTTTACTTGACAGATTGATATCCTATTTATCCTCCACTGAGTTCCAGGCAGCTCACAAGAATAGCCAAGTTAAAACATTACTCTGAAATACAAAGAGAAATTACAAAGCAGCAGCTCAGAAAACAAGAAGATAAAAAAACAGCAGAACTTGAAAAATGCTTCGAATCCTAGAAACAAACTAGCAATTCTCTAAGGCCCTCCAGAAATGTAAAGTTGCACCAATCCTTCATAGAAGAATGATCTTGACTAATGCATGGAAGTCTTTTTTTTGAAAGGAAAATATATACAATGTATCTCACTCACACACAAACTAAACAATAATAATCCAACCCTGAGGGTGGGATTTCCAAGGTGAGGGGGAAAAAATGAGAGAGAGATATACTGTGTATATTTCACAAAATGCTTTCATCAACTACCCAAAATTCCTTCTATCACTTGGGGAAAGGCACAGCTTTTCTGGCACACATCTGCAAGCAATAAAAACATCTTTTCTGTAGAAGAGACAGATGCCACTTCAAATATTTCTCCACACATAATGACAAAAGTAGAAATAATGAAACCAGTCCTGTTGGTGTAGCAAACCAAATCCCTACAACTTAGCAGAAAGGACTTTGTATTATAAAAGTAAGAGATGGCTTTAATCTTAAAGGTTGATCATTTCTCTTAATATATCAAGTTTCTCTATTGATGATGAATGGCTGCAAAAGTTGACGAAGTTAGCAGAGATGACCAAATGGATTGCTTTGATTAAAGAAAAAAAGCACATTTACTTTCGTTTCTAGTTGAAGACCATTTCTGGACTTGTGCTTGAGGTGTAAAAAAAAAGGAAACTTTGATTTTGGATTTTGCCAATTGGATAGGTTTGTTATTATAGAAATGGCTAGTTTATATTACAGGTAGTCCTTGACTTATAACAGTTCACTTAGTGACTATTCAAAGTTACAACAGCACTGGAAAGAGTGACTTATGACTGTTTTTCACGCTTCCAACCATTGCAATATCCCCAAGGTCACACAATCAACATTCAGATACTTGGTTCATATTTATGACAGTTGTGATGTCCTGGGGTCACATGATCAATTTTTGCAACCTTCTGACAAGCAAAGTCAATAGGGAAGCCAGATATCCTTAACAACCATATTAGTAACTTAATAACTCCAGTGATTCACTTAATAGCTATGGCAAGAAAGGTCATAAAATGGGCAAAGTTCCCTTAACAAATATTTTACTTAGCAACATAAATTTTGACTTAAATTGTGATCATAACTTGAGGACTACCTGTATTATATAAAAGTACAAAGTTTAGGTTTAATCCTATTATATTATTCTATTGCATCAAAAGGAGTAGGAAATCAATGCTTTTTCTTTCTTTTTTTCCCTTTGCCCTACATTTCTCTCTTTGTCTTTTCCTACCTTATTTCCCCCTTATTTTCTTTTGTATTTTATATTATATTTGGATAAACTAATACAATCTTGAACTGAGAAGTGTCTCCAACTGACAAACATGAGACAAAGATGAGACAATTGTCAAAGCTTTAATCTTTGTTTGCTTCCTTGTCTTTGGTAGCTAGATGTATGGCATGAAGCCAGACAGTTTAATTAGTTTATGGTTGAAAATATTATGCAAACCAGAAAGTGGGTTAAATTCAATAAGCAAGCCAACTGTGCTGTGTGCAGCCAATCATAGCCTGCAGGGTCCGTATACCTTGATAGCGGATTAATTTGAAGAAGAAGAAAAAACAAGAACAAAAAAGAAAAAGAACAGCCAGAAACAAAGAAACTGGGGTGGCCGCAGAAATGGAAAAACCAAAAGAATTCCTTTCCCCAAGTCTTGCTGTATAGAATATAGAATAATAGAGTCAAAGAGAACCTTAAATGTCTTATAGTCCAATGCCCTGCTCCAGCAGGAGGCATTTCATACAAATAGGTGTCCAGTCTCTTTTTGAAAGCCTCTAGTGATGGAGCACCAACAACTTCTGAATGGCAAGCTATTTCATTGGTTTGATTGCTCTCACCATTAGGAAACTTCTCTTCAGTTCTAGGTTGCTTCTCTCCATAGGTCAGTTTCCATCTATTGTTTTTCTTCTGGTCTTTTGGTGCTTTGGAAAATAGTTTGACCCCTTGTATTTGTAGGAGCCCTTTAAATATTGGAACACTGCTATCATGTGTCCCCTAGTCCTTCTTTTCATTAGACTAGACAGACCCAATTCCTGTATCCATTCTTCATATGTTTTAGGCTCTAGCCCTCTGATCATTCTTCTTGTTCTTTTCTGCACTCTTTCCAGAATCTCAACATCTTTTTTTATATTGTGGTGATCAAAACTGGATGATCATGGTACGGTGTGTGTGTTTCTGGGAGAAATGAGCAAAGAATGTTGGGAGTGTGTACCAACAATATACATCTCCAGCAGGATCTCCCAAGACATAAAGGTAATCCCAACTGCCCAACTAAAATAAGCAAGCACCTATATTGGGCAAGAATGGTATAGGAAGATGCAAGAGGCAGATATATAATCACTTTAGTGACAATGACAAAATTGTTAATTCATACTGCACACAAGAAGGCAATGGTAAATCACTCCTGCATTTCTACCAAGAAAACCACATGGATAGAAAAATCCATCTGTATGGCACTAGGGGTGAAAAGAAATTTGATGACTCATCATGATCCACATGTTTTATTTATTTATTTTAATAACATCAGAGAAGCGTTGACAATTGACAATTGAAAAGAGAACTCCCAGGGATTGTAGGACAGAGTAGAGGACAGAATGAACAACCTATTTTTGTGATTTGGGTTGCTTGTTTTAATTGTACAAAGGTCCAAAGGAAAGAGAGATACCCCCCCATTCCTTCCAAATCTAGAAAGATAAACTGAATGTAAAAGATAGTGAAAATTGCAGAATTCCCGGATGTGGACAACACAGTACAACAAAGAAACAGTGGAGAATAAACGGTCAGCTTGATGGGCTATAATATAAATGAATTTTACAACTGCTGTCAAAAATTGGAAGCTCCTTCTTTGTAACATTTTCTTCTCTTTTTGTTTTCTTTCTTCTTGTTGTTGTTCTTTATTTTACTTGTTTCTTTTCAAATAGTTGAATTGTTTTTATCTTGTTATATTTTTTTTAATAATACACCTTCACACAATTTCACTTTTGGTTCTTTCCATGAGCCTCCATCCTTCCAGTAACTTAGGAGAGCAGAGAAAGTAACATTGTTAAAACAAGGTCATTATCGACTCCGTGTCAGAAACACTGAGGTACTTCCGGGTTGACAGGATTAGCCAGTAACATTACTGTTGCCCAGTGGATGCCCAGTTGGCGGCTCCTTTCACGTCCCCAACAGGAGCTGGAGCAAAAGGCAAGAATTCAACCCCATCCGATGACAGCACTTGGGTCTCAAACAGAGGCTTGCTAAGGTTCAACCCAGCATCCTAATCACACAAGTCACCATGCTCCTAAGTGAATTATATATTATAAGATCATTATAATATACAATTTATAGAAAGAGTTCTGATGCAATTTAGCAGGAAGAACTTATTTGTTTGTTTTTTCGATCGATTTCTATGACCACCCATGTCAAAAACTCTGGGCAGCTTATAAAATAGTTCACAAAATATATTACAGTTAAAAATTGCACCTATTAACTTGCTTAGTAAGTGGCAGATGTGTGGAAAAATCATTGGAACAGTAGTTGATTGACAGCTAAATGTGACTCAGCAGTGTGATGTAGCTAGGGAAAGAAAGGTTAATACTGTACAGTCTCAAAGGCTATTGCTGTACAGTCTTAGGCTACATTGACAGAAGCGTAATTTTAAAATCATGGGAACATTTTATTTTACTTGGTTAAATCTTATCTCAGTGTCCAGTTCTGGGCACTAATTTTAGGAAGGATTTGGAGAAACTGGAATAAGTTCAGAGACTGTTGAAAGATAATTGGTACTAAAAATGATGAAGCAGTTCTGTATGTTTAGCCTTAAGAAAAGAAGATTAAGAGGAGAGGGAAGGAAAAGGAGAGAAAATATAAGAGCTCTTTTCAAATTCCTGAAAGGGCATGACACAGAAAAAGGTTAAGATTTGTTCTTTCTCTCATTCTGGAATATAGAACATCAAATAATAGATTTAAGTTACAAGAAGGCTAACTGAAGGTTAAGAAAAAAAATCTAGCTGTAACTGCAGTTTAACAATAAAACCAATTTCCCAATAATATGTTGGGTTCCCCTCTGCTACACGCATTCCAGCAAAGGCCAGACAACTCTTGGGGATATTTTTATTTGAATTCCTGCATTGAATAGGTGAACTATATATCACCTTCTAAAAGTCTAATTTTGGGGAGAAAAGTACAACAAAAATTGGCAGATCTTTAAACTTTCCCAGTTTTAATCTGAAACTTAAACTACAAAATTTATCTTCCTTCCTTCCTCTCTCCATTATATCACAAAACAATGTTAAGATGCTTGTATTATTCACATACTACAGTATATGTAGAGTATTTTACATATATTTAAGCCATGGCTTGGGAACCTATATCTTACTATATTATTTGATCTCAACTCCCATCACAGTTGACCCCACTAACTGCAGACAAAGTTCTTGGCTAATGGAATGAACATTAAGAAGATCGCCAGCTTTTGATCCTGAATTCAAAGTTGACCTCAGATAATACAAACTATACATTTTGAAATTCATTACCTTTTGATCCATATATTTGCTGTTTCTCTTCCCATAGCTATATTCATATATCACCATCTGATTACAGCAATTAATTAATTGGATTTGATCCATACTTTAAGAATCTCATTACTCTCATTACTTCTGCACACAGATAATAAGATAAGAATGGAAATACCGGAATATGTAACAGGTTGGATACTTGGACAAAGAACAGAAATACACCTCCAGTGATGTGGAAAAAGGCAAAGTTTTACATTTAGGCAGGAAAAATCAAAGGTATAAGTACAAATTAGATGAGACCTGGCTCAAAAATAATAACTGTGAGAGGGACCTTGGAGTCCTAGTGGATGATCACTTGAATGTGTGAGCAGCAGCCAAAAAAGCTAATACAATCCTGGGTTGTATAAACAGAGACATAAAATTAAGGTCAGATGAAGTATTAGTATTACTTTATAAAACCCTAGAAACACCACACATGGAATACTGCAGCCAATTTTGATCACCATACTACAAAAAATATGTTGAGACCTTGGAAAAAAGTTCAGAAAAGGGCAACTAAGATGATCAAAGGCCTGGAGACTAAAACATATGAAGAATGATTGCAGGATTTGAGTTTGGCTAGTCTATAGAAAAGACAAATTAGGGGTGACATGATACCAATATTCCAGTATTTGAGGGGCTGCCACAAAGAAGAGGGGGTAAATTATTTTACAAAGCATCTATAGGCAGGTCAAGAAACAATGGTTGGAAACTAATCAAGGAGAGAAGCAACCTGGAATTAAGGAGAAACTTCCTAACAGTGAGGACAATTAACCTGTGGAACAACTTGCCTTCAGAAATCATGGGTGCTCCATCACTGGAAGATTTTAAGAAGAGACTAGACAGCTACTTGTCTGAAATACTATGGGTTCTTCTGCTTGACTAGGGGTGAGACTAGAAGATCTCCAACATCCTTCTAGCTCTGTTCTATTCTAATTCTATATCTGAACCAGAATAAAACCATAGACCACTAACATCATGCACATTTCTTTGCACTCATTTGCTTTTTAATTTCATAGTAGATCAGTGATATGCCTATGAAACAGTGATATAGGCATCCTTCCTATGTTTATTTCAAGGCAACTCTACTGGTAGAATGGGGGAAAGAACTACTTCCTTTGGTGCCAAATTAAAAAAAAAATAATGAGTGTGTTAGTTCTGAATATATTCACTGAAATGTATTTTAAACAATGAAACATTTTTACTTTCCATGTTATTAGCATCCAAGTTAAATGGACTTATTTTAGCTTCTTTCAATTATAGGATATCAATGTCTAAAGAAAATAACTTTGTCTCTAAACAGCAAAGACATTTTAAATTAAAATACATTTCAATTTTATCTTTCCCCATTATCTTATTCTGTGGAATATGCCCTCCCTCAATATACACATTAAGGACGTTATTAGGAAACCAATAAAAGAACAGAATATCATGGCCACTTCATAAGTTCTTTACATGCTGCTGTATTTCCATCATGTACAACTCTTATTTGCATTCAGCAATCAGCCTTCAGCTCCTTATTTGCAAGCAATAAATGGAATCTTTAACAAATTGTTTAGCACTGAACAGAGTATAATCCAAGAGTACTATTCATAAATGTATAAGGAAGAAGGCTCACAGTGAGTTTGAAAAGGGGTTAATTGGGGCATAGGTACACTATTGCATGCAGATGATGCTATATTGTTGGCTGGGAATCTGTATGTTTTGCAGGACATCTTTGATGTGTTGCATAATGTCATGAGAATCATGAACCTAATGTATCTAAGACCAATGACAGAGAACAATTGGAGTGAACGCATGATTCTTCTTTTTTAAAAAAATCCCCAAGAAGGATGGGATGTATGCAGAGGAATAAGAGGCAACTCAGCACAGGTATCATGCGTGAAAGAAAGAGGGTGAAGACAATCCTTCGCTGATTGTTCATAGAGTACATTGTAGATGCAGTTAGTAGGGTGCTCAATCTGGTTATAGATTTTGTCTATAGATTTGAAACAATAAGGAACTTAACTTGGAAGAATGCCCATGGGTCATTCTTGGTTTGAGGTCTGACAGCCTCCAATTTTCAGTTTTCAGGTCCAAATTTTCAGCTCAGCAGTCTTTGCCACTGAACCTCTTAGTCCCTATTGAGCTGCTCATGAGATTTTATAACCCCCCTATTTTTCCCTCCCCAAGATTTATTTGCCCTTTACTAAACTCAAATTGAAAACCAGTGTGGTATAGAGGTTAAGATACTGGACTAGAAATGAGGAGATTAGTAGTTCATCCCATCTTAGGCTAGACTATGGTCACCTCTCTATCTCAGATCTACAGTAGGTAGAAGGTTGTGACAAACCATTTCTGAGATCTTGCCAAGAAAACTGTATGAATTAATCCAGGCAGTGGTCAGGATTTAACAATAATTCAAATCCACCAACCCCCAACACCCTCAACCCACTTCTTTTAATTTTCTGGTAGCCAAACTCAACTAGGTTCTCCCCCCCCCCCCCCCCCCCGCCCATTAGTTTAGCATCTATAGCCCTATTCAATTCCATATTTGGTAGAATTTTAAACATTTTATAATATTAATCAGGATTACATCAGTGCTTTTCACAGTATCTAGGACTATGAAATGATCTTCTAACAGTTCTCCCCCTTCTTTTTCTTTTCCCTTTACTCATTTTTTGTTTTGGTTGACTTAAGGCCACTTCTTCTTTAATGTTGAGTGAAAGGCAAATGAGAACAAAGCTTTTCAAATCATGAACAGTATTCAGTGACAGAGCTGGAAAATGATAATTTGCATTTCTCTAACACTTCAGCTCAGAGGTTATCCAAAATGAACTGATTGAAAGTTGCTTCAGCACAAACAAAACAGTTAATTTTCCTACAATGCAGAATTAACTGATAGAGTGTTGTTGTTGTTGTTTGCAATTATTTTACAAAAGGCTTGCAAATATTCTGGTCGAACCATATATAAATATGTCAATAATGTGGTCAATACCCATATGCATGCAACAACACATATGCCACTTGGCAAAAACAGCCTATACCTTCCATGAGTGCTTAACTGTCTGGAAATTGTATAAGGTATTTCTGCACATGGCTCATAAAGGGCCAAGAGAGAGGAGAGAGAGGGAGAGGGGGAGGTGGGGGAGAGAGAGAGTAGTGGTGAGATTCAGCCAGTTTGCACCACTTTGGGAGAATCGGATGTTAACTTTCCGAGCAGTTTGGTGAACTGGTTGTTGGAAGAAATCATTAGGGCAGAGAACCGGTTGTTAAATTATTTGAATCCCACAAGACAGAGAAAGAGAGAGAGGGAGGGAGGGAGGGAGGGAGGGAGAGAGAGAGAGAGAGAGAGAGAGAGAGAGAAATTTTGGATATACATCTCTAGTGAATATGTGTCTACAGGATCTGAAGCTTTTTTCATAAACACTAAAGCAGCATCACATCATAATACACACCATTGGTATTTGAATGCAATTATCATGATATTCATGCAATAAGACAAGAATTTAGAGATGGTGAGAAATTGATAAGATGTCTTCTTCTCCCTCTTGCTGAAGATCCCTGCAGAGGTTCTTTATTTTCATACTAATGTCACCTAAATTCAAGGTTAAAAAACAGAGATCAGTAACATTCAGTGAGTTTTACTTAGCTAGATAACATACAAAGATCCAGAAAGGCTTTTAACAGAGCGAGGACCTCTATACCTAATTAGCAAATTCCAAATATATATACAAGGAAAATCATATTTGGATGAAAATGTGCTTTGGATAAAGATTCACCTTCCATAAATCCAGGGTGATAACAAAACACCAGGGATAGTTAAGGAGGTGCTTTTCGTACATACTGAGCCACCTCTATTTCCACCGTGCCTCATATTAGTAAATTGGAAAACAAATGGATGGAAAAATGTATATGTCTGCAGGAAGACCTGTTATGAAGAAAGTGATCAACCTCCAACCTCTATCTTGCATGAGAAGGACAGGAGGGTCCATCAGCCCTATGTTGACAAGACCCAGATTGCCTTACGTCAAGCCCAGATATGATAGCATTCATGGGGTAAGTTCTTGCTACAGTAAATGTGTGCTTTCACAGTGTGTTTATGTTGCATTTCCTTTCCTTTCCTTTCCTTTCCTTTCCTTTCCTTTCCTTTCCTTTCCTTTCCTTTCCTTTCCTTTCCTTTCCCTCAATTCTCTGCATGTGGGCTGTGCAGCTGCTTCCCAAAGTTTAACCTAAAACATTATGTGTAAAAAGTATTTGCTGATAATTTCTCTGTTCTCACTAAAAGCTAAAATGGAAATCTTCAGTGAGAAGATTCGGGGAGTCTGCTATTTAGTCTGAATAACACTTCTGAAAAAGTTGCAGTCAAGGCAGGATTTTTTAAAAGCCAGTTTAGAGTCAAGCCAGCAATTTGATGAGGATTATGGAACATGATAGCATAGATTCATTTACCTCTGTCTTTTTGAGCCTCATGCCCATTATTCCATGCTCTGCTTTCTGGAATAGTAATAAAAAAAAAACATGGCTTGGCTTTCTTCTATGCTATCATGTTCCCATAATATATAGTATATATATAGAGAGAGATAGTGACCAAAACAGGTGGTGGAGTTCCCTTAACCAGATATGCTGGAGTTCCCTTAACCAGATGTGCTGGCTGAGGAACAGCCAACAGGGAGTGGAAGTTTGGCTCCAGAGGTGGTGGTGGAGGCTGGGGAAAGGCAGAGGCCGGCTGAGCAGTCAGGGGCCCAGGCCCATCCTCCATCCATCTTAGGGCACACAGGGAGGAGAAGATCAGGGTAAAATGTGGTCTGCTCAGGAGGAGAGGGCCATGATCCTCTTCATGGGTTGTAGGTGTGAGATTTATGTATGTATATATGTATGTATGTATGTATGTATGTATGTATGTATGTATGTATGTATTTATTTATTTATTTAGTCAATTGCTTACAAGATAATAGGTATAAGTAAAAACATAGTTATGATTACATGGATACATATAAGAAAATTTGTATAAGAGTTTGGACCTGCGTGCTAACAGACGCTGGAGACAAAATAGAAGGTTTATCTTGGTTGGCGTTCTTCCAATGGACTCTTCCTGAAGTTGGCAAATATCTATCCTGGTCTGTCATGGAACTTTATTCAGTGCAGTTTGTTTTTGGTTTTTGTTTCGTTATCGGCTCTTTGAATTTGAACTGTGTTTCTTTCCTTTGAAGTGTTGTTTTGAAAATAGTTTGCTCCTCCAATGTGAACAATTAAACAGGGAGGCCAAGTTGAAGGCATTAAAGGACTTTTATTCACGTTTTCGTTTTTGTTATATTTCAGATATACTCTGGGTCATCACATGTGCACTGGCAAAGGCTGGATAGCTGATTGTTGATGCAGTTTTAATTTGGATTGCTGTAATGATGAGTAAATTGGGTTCAGTGGCCCAAATACAGTATCTCTACTTCATTTATAGGATTGGATGATCCAACAAAATAAATCAACAATACTTTCATCCAAGTTCCTCTTTTGGTTATACAACTCCAAAAAACAGGAGGTATGTCTCTCTCTCTTCCTGTTATGCCAGGTTGATAAATATGACCAAATCTCTAGCTCAGGGGTATCAAACTCAAGGCCCGGGGACCAGATCCAGTCCATGGGGTGTTTAGATCTGGCCCGTGGGGCTGGCCTAGAAGCAGCAAACTGAGCTGTGGTACCTCTGCCAGTGAAAATAGCTCGGGGGGTGGGGGCATGTGCAGCTCTGTGATGTTTTTGGCTGTGACAGCCTCCTGTTGCTCTCTGCTGGTGAAAATGGAGCTCAGAGTGCCTCCCCTCCTCCCTAGCTCTGTTTTCGCTGGCAGAGAGCAGCAGGAGGCCATTGTGGCTGAAAACGGAGCTCAGGATCCCATTTTTGCTTGGGCCACCACAGACGCCTGACATGAGTGACATCAAGCTGGCCACACCCACCCTGGCCACACCCACCCCAGCACTTGAGGTCAAACATAACTCTGATGTGACCCTAAATGAAACCGACTTTGACACTCCTGCTCTAGCTAGTACTTGCTAAGATCTAAATGTTTAAGGCGAAATTATTTGTCCTATAATCACAACTCCTATTTTCTTGCATTCTTTATTTCTGGGAAAGTTCTTATTCTTGTCTTCAGCAGCCTTAAAGTTACAAGACTGGTGTTCTAAGTACAACAGATGTGTTCAGAGGCTTCATTCTACCAGACAGAAGGCAGACTTGACCATGGATTGATTGCTTATGTTCCATTATGTCAATGTCATTTCTTAGCAACTGCATTTTTTTCTCCATGATGATCTGTCCCTAACCATGATGATCTATCCCATCTTCACAATAATTTATGTCATTCACTTTCCTTCTGGCCATTCTGTTCTTCCCTTTCTTTCTACTTCTCCCAACATTATAGATGTTTCTTAGCTAAGTCTTTGCACAATGTGTTCTAGTAGGATAATTTGAGTCTAAACATTTGTACCTCAAGTGAGAATTCTGAGTTCATTTGTTTGATGATCCATTTGTTTGTTTTCTTGGTTGTTCTTCTCAGGAGTTTTCTCCAATACCAACTTTCAAAAGCATCAACGCTTTTTTGTCCAGTTTCTTCAAATCTCATTTCATTTCCATAGAGTGTCACATAGAATACCACTGCTTGCACTAGCCTATTCTTTGTAGATATAGACACTTCACAGCATCTGAGTATCTTTTCTATTAGTTCATTTGTGGTGTTCAATTCTATTCTACCATGAATCATGGAGATGGACAGAAGGTAGGCAGTGGGCTTTATCCTGTGATTGGAATCTGACACAACCTGGATATAGTTTGAATTTTTAATGTATTTTGAAAGCTTTATTGTAAAAGGTGTCAGGATAAAAAATGATTTGAATCATCAGTTTGGAACAAAAAAAAAAAAACTCCAAGTCAATTTAAATTTATGATGTGGTTCAATAATTCAGGAATCAAATTGATAAAGTGATTTCATTATTTGATTGAGCGGGTTGAATCTTTGCACAATCCTGTTTTTATCTCCTCAGATTACATCTTTTATATTTATATTGGCTCTAAAGAGTTTGGTCATAATGGATTAATAGCCAATATGAGGCTGTTGTGAAAGTATAATTGGCTCTTTAAAGCAGGCCTCAGGTACTGCAGAAGTTGGGGGAACAACTCCTAGCATCACTCAACATTGCGTTTGTTGGTGTAACTGCCAAAAATTGTAAGTCAGCATTATCAAGAAGATGTATGGATGCTCTTCCCACAATGTCCTGTCCACAAATTGAGGAAGGCCATAAGTTTAAAATGGTTCTCAGAGGAGATTAGTTAAATTGGAAGAAGATAATGCTATAGTCAGAATACAGTACTTCTGGGATAGTTTCTTTGGCCATAAAATTCTCTCTTCAACTAATTTGCTTCTTTTATCTTCTGCGAGGGAAGAGTTTAAAAAAGTAATTTCCTTTAAAAAAAATATTTTTAATTAAAGCTTACACTTCACTTTTTCTGCAATTTGATTGCAGAAAAATTCTGCTAATAATTTTTGTGTTTAATTTTTTGTTAATAAAGTTTGTATTTTGCCAATAATAAAATAAATGCATTAGTTTTGACCATATTATAAACCAATTGGAGGTAAGGGAAGGATTTTAAAATGTGACCCTCTGTTTAGTGAAATGAATGGATATTGCCACAGTGGACACATATCTAAGTTCAGAGTAACTGTCTTGAATGGTCATTTTCAAAGGCCTTCAAATTAATGTCTGTACAATAACAGTATTCTGTCTATTTTCAAACATTCCATCAGTCTGATGGAAATGAAATAGATGTGTGGGGTTTTCAGAGAAGACACGAATTTTGGTGAACCTGTCATATATGGAGGTATAGAATCTCGCACCTATCTTTATGATTTGATAACTGAAGAATGTTTTTGGGTACCCTGTAAACCTTCTTTCTAGTAGCTTTCAGGTTTTTTGGCTACCCACATGGCTGTTTAATTCCATTAAATCCCACCTGCGATTGAAAAATATGAATCACCATAAAGGCTACAGAGTGATGAAGAGATATATAGTAAAAGAAAAAGAAAAAACCCAAACCCTAACATGTGAGGTGAATTTTCATCTATTTTTTAAAAATAATCTCTTCAAAATTTTTATCATACAAGTCTTGAAGTAGCAAATATGTACAAAAATGACTATGTAGCATTAGTGAAGAAAAATGAACATGGATTTGGCTTGCAGAAAGGTACGTATTTGTGAAACTAGATACTGTACAAAAACCTACAGTATCTGTCAAGAGAGAAGCATGTACAAAACTGTGCATTATTTTCTACAGGAATTATTTATTTCAAACTAATGCAGAAACAGAAATTAATGCTGAAAAGAAATCACAGCTAACACATCTGTTCAGTCCTATAATTAAAAAAAAAAAGGCAAGTTAGCTGCTGCAACTGCACAATAAAATCCCTGTCTCTTTTTTGTGTCAATTGAATATGCAACACACATTAAAAAAGGATGCCTCAGTTGTCCTGAATATTGACTTTTTTGCTATCACACAGTATTAAGAAACCATCCTGTGGTAAAACTTCTTTATTTATCTTCATATCCATTATGTTTGGTCAACTTAATGACCAAAGTTATATAATCACTTTTAAAAATGATTTTGCCCTAATGAATATGATGATTTCTTATTTTTCTGTCTCAGCAAAGAAGTTATAGTTGTTTGGTTGCATTCAAAATACATGCAATAAAGAAACTGATCAACCAGGGCTGATCAGGCCTGACACTTCCCTCCCTCTGACACAACAATTTTTAAATTCACTGCTGCTTTTCCCTAATTTGAGCTAATATAGGATTCAAAGTTTACAGGATCACAGCCTTTGCTGCACACTGCAAAATATTACCAATGTAGTGGTATCATTCTAAAATCACTCCCTGCTTCTTTCAGAATACTTTAATCTATCTCCCTGATAGGTAGGAACTGTAATATATTTGAACCAAATGCTTTCAATATGTTTATTAAGTATAATATGATTCTCCAACCAAATAACATTGTGCCCTTTCAGGATTAGTTGGGGTCAGTGAGCAAGAAATTTCTTTTGAATCCATTTCCCACCACTGCCCATCTCTCCCAAAATGGACAGGGGTTGTGTTGCATTAGGAAAGATGCTGAGAAGTTTCAAAGTAACCTTAGAACCAATTTGGGGAGGACATAGGTCCTAATTTTCAGGACTTGGAGAGCAAGTTTTTCAAGAGCATTCCATCATTCTTAAACAGCAGGGCTCAAAAGGTGAACCTAAGAGATTGAAGGAATTATTATGACTTGCTTCCATTGGATTATGAGAGATGGCAAAGACCTGATTTTTATCTGTAATTTTTAAATTTCACAAAACAGATGGGAAGATAATTTATGTTTTGGGGGCTAAATTTTACCTGACCTAGCATTGGAACTCTGAATGCTCTCTACTTTAAATCAGAAACTAGGAGCTAATGAGTATTCACAACTGACATTTAGCAGTTATGGATGAACGGAGCATTAATCTTCACTGAAATTTTCTCCTTGAATTGCTGCAGGAGGCTCAAATGGCAAGGTGAGCAAAACTAAATGTTATCATCTTAGATGGGGGCACCAGCTGTATTTCTTTGTAGAAAAGACAAAGTTTGTCCTGATCATTTTTCTTGTTGGAACTTCTTGGATTATTATAAAATGCTGTCCATGCTCTTTTATAAAAACATTAATTTGTTTAAAAACGGTCTGGTAGGAAAGAGCAATATTATCTTACCATCTTCACTATGGATATCTACTGGTTTCTACCTCTAAAACTTTAAATAATTTTAAACCCTGTTTCTTGAATGGTTACTTTTCTCTATTTATCTCCTCTATCTCCTCTAAAAGTCTTTCTTTTTCCCCTCTCATTTTTGGAGTCCATCTCCATACATAGAAAGAAAGTGCCACGAATTGCATGGATACAGCAGATTCTACATCAAATGTAACAGGTTCCCCATAACAACCAATGCCATAACAACTAATAGAGCAGAATCTCGTTTCCAATATTGTTTTGTTTCTTGTATTGGTTAAACAAATTCAGACTTCCTCAAGCTGATTATCCCCAAATATACTGGCAGTAGAGTAGATCCTTAGAATTCCTAGCTAGGTCAAGCTATTTGGAACTTTGGAAATTGAAATCCCAAAGCACCTAGAAGCCACTAAGATGGGAGAAGGGATCAAACAAAGAAAGTATGTTCCATGAGGTTATAGCTTTGGATTATCTAATTAATGTTTCCTATTTATGTGAACCTTTTCTTCTTCCTCTGTTGGTTGAATAACAGAGGAGACAAAGAATATTAATATACTTCAATCTGATCTGAGCAGACTTGAGTTAGATTTGACTTAAGTTTAGATAAAAATATTCTTTTCAACTAGAATCTTGGGAAGTGCAGAATCCCTTTATTTCCATACAATTGTATGGCTTGTTATTTTTGACGCCTGTCAAGCAGATGTTGCTCTACTGCATCAGTTGCAGTTCCCAGAGAGGGGAGTTTTAACATCTGCTCTGCATCAGCACAAGCTAAGTTAGCTGTATGAAGGGATGCAATGTAAGAAGTACAAAACAAAGCAAACCATAAATCTATACAATTTTATGAACAACAACATCTAAGTAATAGGCCAATGCAAAGCAATCACAGTGTGTCATAACAAGGCATTTTGTGCAGTGGGAGCAATACAATTGGCCTCATCAAAGTGTTTTATGTCACCCTGCCGCTTGCAGTAGATGGAAAAGGCTTTTATGAGCCAAACCAGGAGATCTGAGGTTCAGAAGAGGCATGATTCAATTTAATTTTGCACTTCAAGATTGAGAGGCAAACTAATTCACTTCAATATTTAATTCGCAAAAGCTTCCATTATAAGCTATAGCCAGGAGAGCATTGAAGGCTGCAGGGTTTTCTTTTTCTTTCTTTTTCTTTTTTGACAGAATAGGATTAGAACGGATGGCAGACCTTTAGAGAACATTAGCAAGCCAAGTCTGTACTTTATATCTTTAAAAATTTCACCACAATAAAGTTTTAGCAGTTTTTCTTGTGCACCTTCTTTGCAAGAGATGTGGTAAAGGCAGCAAAGCAGCCTGCTCTAAAAGCTATAGAGAAATTATGCTGAATCACTACAGAAAGTCCTTAATCCACTTTAAAAAGAAAATAAATTCTGAATGCTTAAAATTAAACTGTAGCTTTTTTCACTTACTTTTTCAGAGTAGCACTTTGGTAAGGCACATTGGCAAACTTGGATTCTTGAGGGAAGGACAGTAAATAAAAACCAACTGACTTTGCCTGGTGTGATAATGTCCATCTGTCTCTCCATTCAGAATTTCTGCAGGGACAGAAGCTTCCCAACCATTAACAGCCTGTTATTACTACTGGTACCTTTCTGCAATAATGTTACTGTCAGCTTTGAAAGCCATATTAGCCTCAGAAACTTCCATGCTGCCACATTCCAGTGAATGGGAAATTGGGAGTCAGGATTTCATAAAGTGGAGGTAATTAATCAAAACAACATTCTTATTCTCAGTCAAGGTTATGTCATCCTGTACCTGGAAGATGAGTGGTTAGAAGAAGTTCTCCAGTTGGGATGGATGGTGATTAGCCCATGTGATGGACTGATGGGAGCAGGGGGATGGGGTTTTGAAAGTTCAATTACCAAGGGAAAACCCAGAACTCTCAGATTCAGGTTTTCCCAGATGTGTCAATATGACAACTCTAATAAAATGTAACTTTGGAAGATGCTTTTCTCTGAGCTTGTTGGGTTGGAGTTTGTTAGTTGGAATGCTGACGGTTATTTTTCAAAGTAAAATCAACTCAGAACAACTCTTAATAATGACATAGAGCAGGGGTGTCAAACTTGCATTGTCACAGCATTGTCATGTGATGTATTGGGACGTTTTCCCCTTTTGCTAAACTGGATTGTGGGGAGCCAGCATGTGATGCATCTGGCCCACAGGCCACAAGTTTGACACCCCTGTCATAGAGTATTGCCATTGGGCCACAATTCTAGCAGCCTACTTCACACTGAAAACTGTTGGGTATTGGGAAGTCAATGACCAAAGATTTCTTTTCTGGGGAGTATAACCATGCCAATGAGCAACATCACAAAAGTCCATGATCAGACTGTACCAGGAAGAGTCAAGCATATGATAGCAGGTTGGTGCCCAGGAGAAGCCAGAAACTATACATTAGCCCAATGACCATTACTGACAGCTAGGTCACTGTGATATCATGGATAAAAGGAGAGAAGTAGGTCTGGCACTGAAGGTGAAAATGCCATTTAGAGTTGAAGATATATAAAACCATCATTTAAAAGATATCTAAAATGATCCACAGGTCCTCAGCTAGTTGCACAATCCCCATTGAAAAAGGAAGAGTTCAGGTCTCTTCTTGAAGGCTAAACATTAAAGGCAGCTATGGATAATGACTTCTTCATTTATTGAGGTTCATTCTCTTCTCAACTTACAAGGAGAACTCTAACCCTAACCCTTTGTAGATGTCTACACAAGACAGAAGATGGGATTCCATAATGTAATATAGGGCTTTCCAGGCTGACTTAGAACCATTTGTTTATGACTGTCTGAAGTTACAACAGCACTGAAAAAGGTGACTTGTAATCATTTTTCACACTGGAAAGTGTGAAAGTATCCCCATAATCATGTGACCAAAATTTGGACGCTTGGCAACTGGCATGTATTTATGCCAGTGGAAGTATCCCAGTTGAAGTGTCCCAGGATCATGTGATCATCCAGATCCACTTAACAACAATGTTACTAATCTAACAACTACACAGATTCATTTAACAGTTATGGCCAGAAAGGTGGTAAAATGGGGTAAAATTCACAACCATCTTACTTATCAACAGAAATTTTGGACTCGGTTGTAGTCATAAGTTGAAGATTACCTGTATAGGCAATGATCAAAATTGACTTTGCATTGGGGGTGGAAATCTCCTTTAAATTAATCCAGAAACTGTAAAATAATTTGCAATAGCAGGCTCCATTTGCTCCCAGTTTTGTACTTCATTCTTTACCAGTTGTAGCAACTTGACAACTTTGTAGATAATTTAACCATTGCCATTGCAAAAGAATGTCCTGCCCATTGATCTTTGTCAATTGGTTTGAATTCAGGAAACATAGTGAACATTTTCATTCTTCATTTACTAGGGTGTATGTATAATAGGATTAAGAGGCTGATGAAATATGGAATCAAGTATTTTGTGATGACTCGTTCCGCTGCAAAGAACCAACTTTCATTATGGGTTTTCATGTTAATGTAATAGAATAACACACTCGCTGGTTAATGTGTTTTTGAAAAATTGGCTCTTTTTAAAAACAAGAAAAAGAAAAAAGAAGATGAGAGTATACATTTCAAAGTGCAAAGGGAAATAATTTATTAAAGAGTTTTATTGCCTCTGTTTTAGGAAGAAAAAAGAGAAGGAAAATAAGTTTTTTAAAATGAGTTTTTTCTCCTTCAACCCTTTTCCAAGATACCATCTACACTAAAAAAAAAAAAGTATTATTGACTTCCTGAAGATACTTCGCTTAAAGCTCCTGAATATAATTAAGTCAGCCTTCATTGGCCAGGCAGAAGTTTGAAGGGCCCTTTGCTTCAACAAGCTTCCATCAAAGCACCTCTTGAAAGACAAAAAAAATAATAAAAAATCTATACAGCAAAATGGTTACTTTGTATCACTTTGCATGACAAAAGCAGGCTTTTTCTATGTGCGTTGCATGCATAGAAGCCATATTTTTTTCAAAGTGAAGTGGCAGGTTGAAACCGAGGACGCTCAACTTGAGGCATTTAATCAAAGAATCCAAAAGTGGAGCAGGTCACATTCTTAGCATGAAAACCCTTGTTCAGATAAAGATCAGCCATTTCCCCAGCACAATAGATTACCATTATTGCATATTTTGTTAAGTATTTTGCTCTTTAATTTCAATTACTAACATTTTGACACACTCAGGTAAAGAGGAGGCCATTCAGACCACTGGAACTAAATTCCTGTTAAGACAGGAGTCCTACTTAAAGTATTTCTGACAAATATCTTTCCAATTTCCACTTGAAGATGTCCACAAAAGTCAGCTAACCATCTTCTTCGGTAATTGATACTATTATCAAGATGTTCTTAATAATAAATTGATTTCTGTCCCTAACTTTTGTACTGAATTTCCTAACATGAAAAGTGGAGTCCTTTGTGGAGTCCTTAATGCTCTCTGGGCTTGGCTGTTTTCTTGTAAGTGTTTCATTACTCAAACTAGAAAACATTATCTGTGCTAGTGATGATGCAAAGGTTAGCACTGATGATGTTACATAGTTTGGGGAATGAATAGAATAGAAGAACTTTATTGTCATTGTACAAGTACAACGAAACTGTGGATGCACCCCAGCAACTGTTTGCAATACAATAAAACCAAAACACTTAAAGATAAAAATAAGAAAAATAGAATGAAATGTCTGCCGGAAAACAACCAAGCTCAGAGAGCATCAAGGACCCTTCATTTCAACCATGTGGTACAAATCAGTGGTGGGATTCAAAAAATTTTACTACTGGTTCTGTGGACGTGGCTTGGTAGGTGTGGCGTGGCGTGGCGTGGCGTGGCTTGGTGGGCACGGCTTGGTGGGTGTGGCAGGGGAAAGATACTATAAAATCTCCATTCCTTCCCCACTCCTGGGGGAAGGATACTGCAAAATCCCATTCCCTCCCCAACCCACTAACCTGTTTTCCAGCTCCGTTCTCCTGTGTAAGGCAACAAAAGAAGACCCCCGATCAGCTGGGACTCGGGAGGCAGGGAATAGATGGGGGTGGAGCCAGTCTGAGGTGGTATTTGCCAGTTCTCCGAACTACTCAAAATTTCTGCTACTGGTTCTCCAGAACTTGCTGAATACCACCTCTGGTACAAATATTCTCTTGTAATAATAATTTGCCTGCCTGTTAAGTTGAGATCATGCTTCCATAACTTGTATTTTGAAGCAACAGAGAATTGGCCTTGAAACTTTTTTTGAGGGGGAGTTATACCTACACATTTCCCCTCATCTTTTTTCGGTTCTAAACATGCATCATCCTTAGGGTCTTTCCTCATAAGTCTTGGTTTATTGTCACTTGATCATCCTCATTGTCATTCTCAGCTTTGCTCCAATTCCTCTGAAACTTAAAAAAATATCATGCCCCAGACTAGACAGAAAATTCAAGGTAGGGTATAACCAATGTAATTTGTTATTTAAGAATTGCTTTCCATGATTAATACAGTAATTTAAAATATTTGTAAAATGTCCCCGTTTATCCTTGGTGGGATGCAACAAAGCATTGGGGGTAGGGGTGAATTGTTCTATTGAAACAGTCTAAATCTGCTTTTTAGTAACAGTTTCACACTGCTGACATGTAATGGGTGATCAACTAAACTTCTATTTTAAGCATGTTGATGCCAAGTCAGGTATCCCCCATTCTGTATCTTTATCTTTGATGGATGTTTCTTTTAAATGGATTATAAATAGAATTTGCATTTCTTTTTGCTGAACATCTTGTTATTTTCTATCATCTATCCTATTAAGAATGTTTTGAATTTTATTTCTCTCTTCCAGTTTTACAATTTGCAAATCTGATAAGCATTCAGTTTTTTGTTCAGGTACTTAATAAAAAGTTTAAGAATATTTAGCCCACAACTAAAACTGAAATACTGCATTACAATTTGATAAGAACCTGTTTATAAGCATTCTTGGAATACAATTTCCAAACCTGCTTTGACAATCATTTGGCTCATGATTAATTAACTAATTTGCTAAACAATTTCATATATTATATGCCTCCTTTATATGTTCTTTTTGATTTAAATTTACTTCAAGCTTTCTCTGTAGCTACATTGACTTCTCTTGTTTCATTTTCCTCTTATTGGAATTATTTTTTTAGTGCATATTTTTAGGAATTCCCATCTCTTTTTACTATCTTTCCCTTCTCATGCCATGCAATCATGCTTATCATTGTTCTGAAAATGCTTTCTTAAATCTCATTGTATGAATTGGATTACATCCAGATTTGGTTTCTCTTAATATCAGAATTTCAATTCTCTACCAGCTTCCTTGAATGATAGCTGATTATTTTGTTCATTTCTCCATCTTTCGAAAAACAAAGTTGAGACTGAGGTATCTCAGAATTTTTTTGAATGGAATATGCCTGGCACAGTTTATCTCCCAATAGATGTTGTAATTAAATTTCCCTATCATTCCCTATCATTCTTTGAAAGATCTGTCATTTAATTTTTATCTTGTTGAAAGGCTGGTAGTAGATACTAACAGAAGAGAGGTGCTTATTCCTTCTTATAACCACGGTGGCACAGTGGTTAGAATGCAGTACTGCAGGCTACTTCTGCTGACTACCAATTTGGAAGTTTGAATCTCACCAGGCTCAAGGTTGACTCAGCCTTCCATTTTTCCGAGGTCGGTAAAATGAGGACCCAGATTGTTGGGGGCAATTATGTTGACTCTGTAAATTACTTAGATAGGGCTGTAAAGCACTATGAAGCAGTATATAAGTCTAAGTGCTATTGCTATTGCTATACTTTAACTCCACAACAGTCCAGATAGTTCCCTACATTCTTCCCTTGGATTTCTGCATAGACTGTCCTATTCAGTGACTGTTATTTCAAACATAAGGATCATCCTATTCAAATCTCCTGTTTAATAAGATTAAGTCTAATTATGCATACTAAATTATATTTGCCTTCCTGCAATGCATACAAGTTCATCTTATTTTCTATACACTGATTAGAAAAATGTAGACAACAGAAAACACAAATACGGTAACTCAGCGCTCCTCTTGATAGTTCATTGAGTAATTGAATAGGCCCCTGTGATTATCTCGTTTGCTGCAGGACAGAAATCTTTATTTCTGGGTTTTCATCTTTAAGTCCCATAAGATCAGTTTAAAGCCCTCATGATCAACTTTGATGTCTTTTGTCACATGCATTGTTTGTAGCCTTTCTGAGATACAGCCAACTGCAGCATATAGCTAATACTGTAATCCATCTGGCTACAGATATCAAATCCCTCCCATCAATATTATTTTTATAGCAAATTGTTCAGTGACTGTATTCTTCTTCCTTTTCCAATTCTCTTCTGCTGCTCCAAAGAATAGAAATGTTTCCTTATTATTATTCCCTAACCCTAAAAATGACCAAAATCAAAATGGCCACTACTATAGACCAGAGATAGTATTCAGCAGGTTCTGACCGGTTCTAGAGAACCAGTAGCAGAAATTTTGAGTAGTTTTGAGAACTGGCAAATACCACCTTTGACTGGCCCCACCCCTATTTATTCTCTGTCAGCTGATTGGCTGGGTCTTCTTTTGTTGCCCTGCACAGGAGAACAGAGCTGTAAAGCAGGTTAGTGGGGTGGGGAGAATGGGGATTTTGCAGTAACTTTTCCCTGCCACACCCACCAAGCAACACCCACAGAACCGGTAGTAAAAAATTTTGAATCCCACTACTGCTGTGGACTCTATGAACAAGAAAATGAGCCCTTAAAATCCAGACTAGTAATTTGTCAAAATTAATGCATACATATTTCCATGTATGGCATCTATTTATTGCTACAAAGAAAATAAATAGGTACATCAGTCAAAATTGTTCCTGGCATTTACTTGCACATTAACTACTGTATTCAGCAACATGCCAGATGCATTATGCATGCACATATGTGCATCTATCACCATGGAACAATTTATAGTCATCAGTAACCTATCTCTATCATTGACTAAACTGTATTAAATGACTTTAATGATCAAACTCTTATTGAAAATAAGAGACAAACAATATAGTGTAGAGGAGAATATTTCATCTATTTTTTTTTCTTTTGTGTTTTTTTTACTGTAGCACTAGTCCATATGGATCAGTTCATTCTTTAATGTGCATTTTAAAAACGAGAAAAATTCAGTTTGCAAGTTGATTATCCATTCCTGTGCCTATGTTTTATCAGATAAGAAAATTTATACTATTTTAAAGTAATATTTATGTGTATGCTTCAGAAAGGGCAGGGAAGGTTTTTTTAATTTGCATTTGATTGTGGTTTGGCTTACTGTGCGTTTTTAAATCAATGCCTACATTAAACAGTATTTGTCATCTACATTTTACCCATTTTCAAATTTTGTAGTGCAGTTTCTTTCAAAGTAAATTAAAGAAAAGAATCTATATAAATGAAAACATTTATGAAGAAGATGTACAAAATGGTACTGTATTACAGAGCAACATTTGCAACTTCCTATATTAAAAAAATACAAATAGAAATGCAGAAATATACTAAAAGTGACAATTTGAAAAAATCCGAAATTGATATATTGAAGTCATTCACACATAGCTTCAGATGAATGTAATTACATAATAAAACTTAAAAGATTTCCTAATGCTTACTAAAGCAATTGACAATACATAACAGATAACAGATAATCAGAGTCTGAAGGGACCTTGTACGTCATCTAGTCCACCCTCTGCCCAAACAGGAGACCCTATAACATTTCTGACAAATGGCAGACCAATCTCTTCTTGAAAGTCTCAAGTGATGGCACTCCCACAACTTCTGAGGGCAAGCTGTTCCATTGGTTGATTGTTCTCACTGTCAGAAAAGTTTCTCCTTATTTCCAGGTTAAATTTCTCCTTGTTCAGTTTCCATCCATTATTCTTTGTCTGGCCTACAGGCACTTTAGAAAATAACTTTACCCCTTCCTCTCTGTAGCAGCCCCTCAAGTATTGGAAGACTGCTATCATGTCTCCCCTGGTCCTTCTCTTCACTAGACTAGCCAAGCCCAGTTCCTGTAACCGTTCTTCATATGTTTTAGTCACCAGTCCCCTGATCATCCTGTTTGCTCTGTTCTATACTTTTTCTAGAGTCTCAACATCTGTTTTATAATGTGGTGACCAAAACTGGATGCAGTACTCTAGGTGTGGTCTTACTAAGGCTTTACAGAGTGGTATTAGTACCTCACTTGATCTCAATTGTATCCCTCTGTTAATGCAATTTAGGATTGCATTAGCTTTTTTGGCTGCTGCTGCACACTGCTACTTCATATTTAGCTGGTTGTCCACTAAGACTCCAAGATCCCTCTCACAGTTATTGCTATTGAGCCTGGTTTCACCCAGTCTGTATGTGTAGTTTTGGTTTTTCTTGCCTAAGTATAGGACTTTACTTTTCTCTATGTTGAATTTCATTTTGTTAGATATGGCCCAGTGTTCTAGTCTGTTAAGATCCATCTGGTCCTTGAGCCTATCTTTTTGGATGTTAACTATTCCTGCCAGCTTAGTATCATCTGCAAATTTGGTAAGTTCCCCTTCTATTCCGTCATCTAAATAGTTAATGAAAATATTGAAGAGTACTGGGCCTAAGACAAAACCTTGTGGCACCCCACTACTTACTTCCCTCCATGTAGCTTTAGACCCATTAAGGACTACTTGTTGGGTATGGTTTGTCAGCCAATTGCGAGTTCATCTAATGGTGGTGCTATCTATTCCACTTTTTTCTAGTTTACCAAGAAGTAGGTTGTGGACTAATTTGTCGAATGCCTTGCTGAAATCTAAATATATTATGTCCAGTATTTCGCTGATCTACTAATTTAGTCACTGTGTTGAAGAATGAAATAAGATTGGTTTGGCATGATCTGTTTTTAACAAACCCATGCTGACTGCTAGTTATTATTTTACTTGTTTCTATTATCTTTTCCAGTATCTTCCTGGGTATTGACGTTAGGCTGATTGGTCTATAGTTTCCTGGGTCTGTTTTTTTTTTTTTCTCCTTTTTTGAAGATGGGAACCACATCAGCTCTTTTCCAGTCCTCTGGTAGTTCCCCAGTGCTCCAGGATTTTTGAAAGATATAGTGCAGTGGTTCTGAGATGACCTCTGCCAGCTCCTTTAAAACTCTGGGATGTGATCCATCAGGCCCTGGTGATTTATGTTCATCAAGATCAGACAGGTGTTCTCTTACTATTTTTTTTTTTTTGCTTATTTTAACTTTTATTTCTTGTCTATCTTTTACAGTTATGTTTTTGGTGGGTTGAGCTATAGTTTCTTTTTGCATGAAGACCAATGCAAAGAATGAGTTAAGCAGTTCTGCTTTCTCTCTGTTGCCTGTTACTTCCTTGTCGTCTTTTCTCTTTAGTGGACTGTTTCCTTGATTTTTTTTCTTGTTATTTATATGTTCGAAGAAACTTTTTTTAGGCACTTGACTTTTGTTGCAAGTCTTTGTTCATTCTGAGCCTTTGCTTTCCTGACTACGTCTTTGCAGATTCTGGCTATCTGCTAATATTCTACTTTAGTTGTATGTCCCTCTTTCTATTTTTTGTACTTGTCCTTTTTTTTCTTTCAATTTGCAAGAGAGGTATTTGTGCAGCCATTCTGTTTTCTTCTTGGATTTCTTGTTTTTCTTTCTCAGTGGTATTGTGCTAGTCTGGGCTTCTATGAGTGTACTTTTCAGAGTTTCCAAAGATTCTTGAATTGTTTTCCCCATTAGGTTTTTCATCCATGGAATCTTTCACAAGTTCTCTTTGAGTTGATTAAAATCAGCTCTTTTAAAATCCAAGAGTCTGGTGTCATTATGTTCTATTGCTTGTGTTTGTGTTTCAACTCCCTCTATCACTTCTTCTCTGTTTGTAAGAATTAAGTTCAGTATGGCTGTCCCTCTAGTTCCATCATTTACCTCTTGCACAACAAAGTTGTCATCTAGGTTGGTTAGAAACTTATTTGATTTCTCACTTGGTGCAGAATTGATATCAGGATAATTGAAGTCCCCCATTACTAGTGTGTGTTTCCTGCATATGTTGTTTGTTGGTTGGCAAAAAGGTCATCTATTTTTTTCTGATTGATTGGGTGGCCTATAATATACACCTATGGTCATGTCATTCTTTTTTTTCTTTTATATTGATCCATATGAATTCTAAGTTGTTTTCATCTTTGGTTTCATACATTTCTGTAGCAATATAGTGGTCTTTACATACAGTACATCTCCTCTTTTATGGGGTCTGATTTTTTTGAACAGTTTGTATCCTTCTACTAGTATATTCCAATCATGGGTTTTATCCCACCAAGTTTCTGTTATTCCAACTGTATTATATCTACCTTCATGTATTTGTAGTTCAAGTTTACCCTGTTTGTTCCGCAGACTTTGTGCATGTGTATATAGGCACTTGAGATCTTTTTGTCTGATGCTGTGTTTACTGTATACATAACCTGTGTTCCACCTGACTGCCCCTATTTTCTTGCCACCTGTTTAATTAATGCACATGGCATGGCATTCACTATTAAATGCTTGGTTTTGTTTGATAGCAAGGCTGGTAATCTTACCTGCACAAACATCTATGTTACATGCACTGGTATCATTATTAATTTTAGATTGCTAGGGACAGAAATGTTCTGTGTTAATTCTCTGTCCTCGCTGTTCAGTTAAAATGTTTATCCATACAATCATAGTATCTTGTTTGTTATAAAGATACAAAAATCTCAGAAAAAAGAATAAGGAAGTAGTAAGTAAAAGATTTTTCTACTTATATGAGTTTTTGAATTCTCTGAATGAGCTTTCCGCAAGCCATTTGCCTATAATTTTTTGTGTGATGTGTTCACAACTATATGACATTTTGTGTTTTATTTTCCCTATTTCATAAATTTTGAAAAAGGTTTTTCACTGAAGAATGCCAAACTTCCATGCTTTGATTTAAAAGTTTGGAATGAAGTCATTTGCATTTTCAGCTTTCTATCTTTGTTAAATAATGGACCAGGATTTTATCATAGATTTTAGTTGTTATTTATTATTTTATACTAGAATTTTTAATTATATATTTACTGAGTGTTTTTATTTATTCTGGTCTCTGGTCTATGACTGTAATAAACATATAGGTGTGTGTAGATAGATAGATAGATAGATAGATAGATAGATAGATAGATAGATAGATAGATAGATAGATAGATAGATGATAGTGTTGTGTTCATCTGGTGAACACAGTACACAAGCCTGATGATGGTAGATGAGATTCTGCCGAAATGTTGCTACAATTTTAAAAGCACAACTATAATGATGTGGGAAAATACCTGAACAAAGCTGAATACCATACATATAAATACCCATGAAAACTTAAGAAAACAGATATACATATACATATATACAAATTCAGGGACGTGGTGGCTCAGTGGCTAAGACACTGAGCTTGTCAATCAGTTCGGCAGTTCGAATCCCTAGTGCCATGTAATGGAGTGAGCTCCTGTTACTTGTCCCAGCTTCTGCCAACCTAGCAGTTTGAAAGCATGTAAAAATGCAAGTAGAAAAATAGGGACAATTTTGGTGGGAAGGTTACAGGATTCCATGTGCCTTCATCATTTAGTCATGTTGGCCACATGACCACAGAGACGTTTTAGACAGTGCTGGCTCTTCAGCTTTGTAACGGAGATGAGCACCGCCCCCTAGAGCCAGAAACTACTAGCAGAACCTTTACCTATAGATATAGAGAGATAGATATAGATATATATGTCAGGGTTCCAGTGATTGCTCTAATTAAATCATGAGCCTCAAGCCAAACAAGCATAGGAATGCTTTACGAGTGTGTGCGTGTGTTTTACCCACACACACACACACACACACACACACACACACACACACACACATATTATATTTATACTTTACTTTGCCATACGAAGAAATTTGTGGCACTGGTAATTTCTGTGAATGCCTGATGAATTTGGCCTGGTGGGTCTCCCTGGTTGGCAGTATAAAACCACCAGTAGAAAAGATGCGTCAACCCCCTCCACTCTACAGTAGAAAAGCTGCCATCTAAGAACAGGCAGGGTACCGGAGTGGATTCTAATAGTTGTTAATTTAGCAATGATGGTATTTGGTTTCTGAGCAGCACCTACAGCTTCCTACCATGCGTGGCTGAGCTATGTCTTGGCTGCCCTTTGACTGGCTTTTGTTCTGGTTTCTGATGAAAGCAAGTTTGTCACTTCCATCATTTCCAAGTTGCAAAGAATGCAAATTAAATGTTGATTTGTGATGGATTGGAAAGCATATCTTTAAATAGGAAATGGGGCCGAATTACAAAATCCTCAAATTAAAACTTCTAAGGGAATGTGTTAGAATTCATGGTCTTGTGATGATGACAGTTTTGTTGTTTAATCCTGATGCATGCACCCTGCCCCCAGCAAGTTGTTTTCACTTAGCATTCAAAGAGAGGGTGCTGCCAAGCATTTTAAATAGAAGTAGACTCATTTGCATGTTAATATTTGCATTGGATAGTTTTCTGTCTTTCTTTGTTGTGCCTTTCCTTGACACACATTGTATTTTTGAGTGACATCAGAAAACAGAAACCTTGATTATAAGACAAACAAGTATGATTTGCAGTAGCTAGAAAGATTACTAAAAGAATGCAGATGTCATGTGATAGACAACAAGAAGTACTGGGCAATAATATAGGTGACCTCTAAACCACCACAAAAAATTGTTCTACATAAAATAATATAAAATAAATATGATTTGTTATTGCCTTCTCCTAGAGTTGGAGGAAAGGCCAAGGTCACCCAATGGTCATCATGCCTAACCTGGAACTAGAACTCATAATAATAACTCATAAGCTTAATCACACCACCAAACTAGTTTTTATACGCAATCTACTTTCAATGACCATAATGATAGATTGGTTGATAATTAGGGTCAATAAAATATGGAGGGCCATTTTTCCCTCCATTCTTAATCTGAGTAGTTTGCTATCTCTTATTCTGGTTGGAATCAAACAGGTTCCACTTGTTTACAATGATTACTAGATTATTCTATTACAAAAAGTAAGATAAGATCATTTTCTTTTCAATTAAACTTTACCCAAGTAATAAAGACTGCCCCTCATTCAAGACCTTTTGGCTGGCATTTAGTATAGTCTATGAATTTGCCTTTTGACTCTTGATTTTTCAGTCATAGCACCCTTGATCATGATTCTAGGTTTATGATTAATTTTAGACTATTAAATTACTCATGATTATTGTATTTTTCCATGTATGCTGTTTATGAAATGTTTAGGAATGACACTACTAGATAGGATCAAAGAAAAATCCTTCTTATCAAGTTGCAATAGCAAACAATTACAATATATATTTTTGGCTAATATTTTTCCTATATATGTGAGCATGATTTTTTCAGTGTGCATGCATCTGTACACTATATGCTATATTTCTTTGTATGAAGCTTTCAGTTAGTTGTCATAGGTAATAGTATTAATTGAATTAGACCAGGGATCCACAAATCCCAGTCTGTGGACGAGCACTGGTCCGTGGCATGCCAGAAACCAAGCTTTGCAAACAAGTAAAGCTCCATCCACAGGATACAGGCAGCATGCGCAACTCATGCCCCCTTTGGCCCATGAAAAAACCTTTCTCCCTGTAACCAGTCCCTGATGCCCAAACAAGTGTGTGTGGGGGCACTGAATTAGACAGTTGAATCTAACAACATTTTAATCAGACCAAACCAGTGGCTGTTGCTGTTATTTCTTTAAAGCCATGGTGAGATAGGCAGTAAATAAATTTAACAAATAAAAATGTACTGTCATGACTTCCGGTGATGTCATCCTTGTTAACAGAACGAAGATTGCGATCATCCGTGGTTTTGGTCTGTGCTCTCCCATCGGAGGGCCCCGATCATCCTGTTTTGGTGCTGGAGCCATCCTATGGGGTGGTGAAGAAAGGGGAGGCTGCCAGCTGGGTTGAGGGGAACTGCATCTCCCCTCCTTGGCTTGGCAAACACTTCCTTCTGAAGACGGATGTAGCAGTGGTCTAAAATGGCCACCCTGAAGAGGAAGAGCTAGCTAGGATAAGATTGTGCAGGAGCGGTGAAGAAGAGGGCTAATCTGTTACAATAACTGAATATAAGGTACCCTGAGAATTAATTAAGGTGGCAGATATAGACAGTGAGAGAAAAGGGAAAAAACTTTTGACAGCTGAAAGTGGTTTTGGATTTTTAAAAGAAAAGCCTGAAAAAGATATTTGTTTAAATTGAAGAAAATATTATTTTGACACCAAATGGGGAAATTTAAAGCTGAATTTGAACGTGTCAAAGGGAAAATAAAAACATAATAATTGATATTTGGATTTATTGGAATTTTGGATTTATAAGCCCTAAATAGAGAAAAACAGAAAAAAGGTAGAATTTGGACATAACGAAGAGTGCCATCTGATGGAAAAAGGAATTATTTAACCTGGATTTCTTAAAGACTGGATTAGATACAGAATAAGTGAAATCCTGCTACAATAAAACAGAGCCCCTGGAAAGTGAAAGTGGAACACTGAATTTTTTTTTTTTTTGGGGTGGGGGGAGAAAGAAATAGGAAGAAATTGAATTGGGATTGTTTAATGATCTTGGTATAAATATAAACCTTTGGATATTGGATTATTTGATGGAATTGAAAATCTAAAGAAGAATCAATAAAAGCTAATCATTGGAAATAAATCTTTTAGACATTGGTTGAACTAAATCACTGGATATAAGTGGTCAAAGATGGCAGAACTTTTTTTTGGATTTAAAAATGGAACTGAGAAATATGAAAGAAAAACTACAAGAAAGAGTCAAATTGTTTGGCTTTGCACTACAATTTTTAGAAATGGTGATTTTAGAGCATGAAGAACAACAAAGATTGCCAGAAGAAGAGGAGGAGTTGATCAAAGAAGAGGCCATTTTCAATGAGCAATTGGAGCTACAAGGTTTAAAGCAAAAAGGGAAAAGAAAGGGAATTAAAAATTTGAAATTTGATGAAGCAACTAAAAAGGGGAATATTTTGAGAACCAAACAGAGTAAAAGGAAACAGCAGAAAAGGGATTTGCAATAGAATGTTTTAAAAAAGGGAGTGGGATAAAAAATGAAGTAAGAAAAGAAGGGGGGAAATGAAGGGGGGGAAAGTGTTTAAAAAACAGAACCAGGAAAGAAAGAAATATGGGAATCGTACAAAAATGAAAAGAAATTGTTTATTTAAAAGACATAGAGATAATGGTTAATTAAGAATTGAGAAAGAGGATACTGCAAGGTGCTAAGGTGTAGCATAAATATATTAGAAGCATTAAACTATATAGCAAGTAAGGAAATACAGATTATTAAATGTAAGATTGGAACTGATATTTTTTTGTTATTGGAATATTGGTTTATTGTCCAATATTAAACATAGAAATAAATGGATCTATTGTGATAAAAGAGAAATTATGATAAACTTATTATTTAAGTATGATAAAGTTATGGAATATAATTGAAATGAATTATGAAGATTGTTGTAATGAGATTATAAGTGGGAGGGAATATGAATAAAGAGAAATTATAATAAGTTTAATAACTATGATTAATGATTTTATATAATATAGTTAAAATGAAATATGAGAATTGGTGTAATGAAATTAATATCAGTTCTTTATGATGATTTGAATAGATTATTTTTTTTGTTATATTATAAATGTCTTTGATGTAATTGAAGGGGAAAACACCATGCAGAATCTGCTATAAAAGGTATATTTGTTAGGTAGTTGTTAGAAGATTACTGTTATAAATGTTTAAAGGGATAATTAAGTTAAATAATTATTGGATTTTAAAAGGGAACATTAGATGATATATAGGCTTTAGGGGTGGCACACTTTAATTGGCATTTGTAGGGGAAATTTTTGTTTTAAAGTGTTTGAAGTAAGATGGAATTACTTGAAATGATAAAATGAGAATATGCGATGAAATTGAAATTATGACAGATAAAAGTATAAGTATAATGAATATGATGATATGAGAATTAGTTAAAGCTAAAAGGAATAAGTTAAGAAATGAATGGAAAATTTATAAATAAGCTTGAGGAAAATATTTGTGAAAATAACAGAAAATGTGTAAAGTAGAGGTTGATATGAATTAAATGTGAAAGATGAATATGTAAACCAAATTATGTCTGTACAGAGATGTGAAAACCTGGAATCATGCTGTTCACTAAAAAGAGATGTTTCTTTAAAAATGTGCAAAATTGAAATAAAACTTTTACAAAAAAATGTACTGTCATATAATCACTGAATGACCCATTATAGTATTAAAAATATTTATCAATAAAATCATTAGAAATTTCAAAACTTCTTAAATTAAATTAATACATTTTAAATAAAAGAAGACTAGGATTACCCAACAATTTAAAATCAGTATTTAAAGAAACACACCTAATTATTACTTTGCTTTAATTTGCACCTGCTTTTTAAATGGGGGAAAAAAACCCAATATTTTAGTTATGAATATTAATTAATTTACAGAAACTCACTACCCTGAAAACCCGTAACTTGAAAGTAGTGAGATGTTCTCATAGAAGCATCTCTGAACAATTTTAGTAGGAAGAGAAAGAAGGATATAAGAATAATGTTTTTTAGATGTCATTTACAGCAGGGGTCACCAACTTTTTGGACCTCAGGGACCACCAAACTCATAATTTTAGATCCCAGGGACCACTAACTGGTTCTGTGGGCACGGCCTAATTTGTGGGTGTGGCTTGGTGGTCATGTGACTGGCTGGCCATGGCTTGTATGTAAATATTATTCATATTTATATAAATATTGATTTTTTTATAAAAAAGAGTAACTTTTACCTAAAATCAGGCAAAGCAGGCAGGCAGATTGAGTTGCTCACAGAATCACAGATTCATTCAGAAATCTATCTATCTGTCATTGGCTAGCTCAGTCTGTCACATAAAATTTGCTTGCAAGCAAACTCATAAAATTTGCTAGCAAGCAAACATTGAATTTTTTATTTTAAAGAAAGAGCAACTTTTACCCAAAATCAGGCAAAGCAGGCAGATTGAGTTGCTTACAGAATCATTAAGTGATCTATCTATCTGCCAATGACTAGCTTAGTCTCTCAAATTTGCTTGCGGTGAGTCTGCACTGAATTTGCTTGCAAGCAAACCTTCAGTCCTAAGGGAGGTTCGGCTGTACTTACAGTACAAGCAGAGCCGAAGATCTAAAGACTAGCTAGAAAGCAAGAAATCCAATCATTTCCTGTTTCCTAGCTAATCTAAATCTCCTGGCACAGCAGAACAGATGATGGTCAGAAAAAGGAAAAATAGAAATTTAGCAGGCGAGCTTACTGGGTAAGGAGTGAGTAGGCAAGGGTGGGTTCCCACTGGCAATGTGGTCGGCGCAGCCTTGTGTTTCTGTGCAGCCTGGATTAATTGCTTTGGGGGGTGCTCTGGGGTGAGATTTCTCTGCGGCCCACCAAAATTTTCTCATGGCCCACCAATGGGCCGCGGCCCACCAGTTGGCAACCGCTGATTTACAGCATTGTAAGTAAAACTCTACACTGCGACTGGAAATGGGCAAATGGTGCAGAGACATTCTTCATAATTTTAGTTGTCTAAAACAGAGTTTCTCAATCTTGTCAGATTGAAGATGTTTGGACTTCAACTCCCAGAATTCCCTTTGCTGGCTGAGGAATTCTTAGAGTTGAAATTCATACATCTTCAACCTGCCAAGGCTGAGAAACATTGATATAAAGTAATAGAAGATTTTAGACTATCTTCCAAGGATTATTATGATAATCAATCTAAAAGTTAATAATACTAGAATTGGATCTTTGTTTTTCAGATGTAAGGAGACTCAGGGGAAATAATTTCCTGTATGCCTATTCTACTTCCTATGAACCCTGACATTGTGGAAAACTGTTTCTGAAGTGCTTGAAAGTGTTATTGCTATATTCTAATAGGTAGTTCAAAATCCCCATGATGTGGTGGCACAGTGGTTAGAATGTAGTATTGCCAGGGGTGGGATTCTACCAGTTTGCACCTATTTGCTAGAACTGGTTGTTAACATTCTAAGCAGTTTGGGGAACTGGTTGTTAAAAGAAATTAATGGCCTAATCCTGTAAGGAAGGGAGAAAGGAAACATTCTGGTGTTGCATACAGAAACTGCCTCTCCGTTAATCCTTATTACATTCTTGGCAGGACTTAGACTTCCTGTCTCAGGAACTTCTCTGGAGTTTTTTTCCCCTCCTTTGCTGGTACTTATGACCATTTTTCACACTTACAACTGTTGCAGCACTCCCACAGTCATGAGAGGCCAGGCAAGGAGATGTGTGCCTCGATGTGAGTGATATTGCGTTGGCCACGCCCAACCAATAACATGACCACCAAGCCAAGCCCACCACCTAAGCCACGCCTACAGAACCGGTTGTTAAACATTTTGAATCCCACTCCTGAGTATTGCAGGTGAACTCTGTTTGCAGCTTGGAATTCAGGCCTGACCAGCTCAAGGTTGACTCAGCCTTCCACCCTTCTGAGATCAGTAAAATGAGGACCCAGATTGTTGTTAGGGGCAATATGCTGACATTGTGAACCACTCAGAGACTGCTGTAAAGCAGTGTGTGGTAGTATATAAGTCTAAGTGCTATTGCTATTGTGATTGTTATGCAGACACCTTCAGGAAAAGCTTCCTAACATCTGTATGTCCCGTAGGTTTCATAGTAATGAGTTGTTTAAGTTCTGCATGATCTTAGGGGATGACTACTTGCAGGAGCCCAATAAATGTAGTGTGCTGAATTGTGAAATGAGCTCAGTATTAACACCCTAAAGATCTGAATTCATCTGACATATTTGAGTAGTGATGCAGGATATCTACAAACAAACAACCAGGCAGCAGGACTGTTTTAATTTTTAAAATACTTATCTTATGAATGAATGTATTTACAAACAACTTTACAAAGTTGAAGGGAAGCACCACAGCCAAGTGACAAAGCTTCTACTCCGCAGACAAAGTAGTACACACTTTCATCTTTGGCATTTGGATGTAGCCAGGAAAAACTCCTGTCTCTGTCTCTGTCTCTGTCTCTGTCTCTCTGTCTCTGTCTCTCTCTCTCTCTTTGTGTATGGGTGTGTGTGTGTGCGTGTATGTGCGCACATGCATCAACATCTGCCAAGCTGTTGCAAAACCATACCAGTCTGAATAGTATTTTCATAAACCAATTTAGTATCCAGCCAGCATCATCACAAGGGAGAAACAGCTTCAATATGCAATGCAGATAAGCAGATATAAATGATAAGTGATAATCTGGTTGGCATCAAAGTCGATGTCCCTCTAGTTCTTTTCTGTATCTGATTCAAGGGAGACTGATAACCAGAGAGTCAACAAGTACATGCAACAATTCAGGAGTCTCCTTCGCAAATGGAAAGGCTACATATTTTGCTATTCAAATCAGTATCTGTAGACACAATCCCTACTGCTATTTTTCCCATTGATCTGAGTTCTTCGTTTGATAAAGATGCAATTCTGCTGTTAGCAATAATTGTCTCACTCAGCTGCCTTCCCTCTAATTTTCCTCTGTTGGATGAATTTACTATTTTCTCATGAAATTCAGCATTAAAACCAGTCAGGGAATTTCTGCACAAATGTAAAAACTTCAGGTTAAAACTGTTTTACAGAAAAGGGAAAGGAACAAGGCCTGAGTGGATGGTTATTTTTGCATTGTTTGGTGTGGTGGTTTACATTCAATTTGGTCTAGTGCAGGATTGTCAAACTCAATTTCATTGGGGCCGCATCAGGGTTGTGTTTGACCTTGGGAGGGCTGGGGGGTGATGAGGATGGGTGTGGCCAACTTAACTCACTCTTGTCGGAGGCGCCTGTGGTGGCTCGAGCATTCTGCCAGAGAAAATGGGCTCCCAAGCTCTATTTTCAGCTGTGATGGCCTCCTGCAACCCTCTGTCAGCGAAAAGCTCCATTGGTCCACCATGGGCCAGTCCTTTGCTGTTTCCAAGGCAGCCCCACAGGCCAGATCTAAGCATCCTGCCGGCCGATTCTGGCCCACAGGCCTTGAGTTTGACACCCCTGGTCTATTGAATGGATGTTTGTCCAATTGTTTGGCTTGCCTGGGCTGCACTGAGTGATGAGGAATTGTCCTGGCTGCATATTAAAGTCAGGTACTACATTCCAGGCACTGACCACTCTGTTGCTGAAGTCGTACTTTCTGCAATCAAGTTTGGAGCCGTTTACATTGAGTTTGTATCTGTTGTGTGTGCTCTTGTGTTGTTGCGGTTGAAGCTGAAGTAATCATTGACTGGTGGGACATTGTAGCAGATAATTTTGCGTACTACGCTTAAGTCCAACCAAAGGCAGTGTAGTTCAAGGTTATCCAAGCCCAAAATGTCAAGCCTGGTGATGTAGAATATTCTTTTGTGAGCAGAGGAATGTAGTACTCTTCTCGTGAAATACTTCTGGACTCGCTCAATTGTATTAATGTTAAGGAATCTGGCTAGAAAACAAGAGGCTGTGAATTCTAGTTTAGCTTTTGGCATGAAAGCCAGTTGGATGACTTTGGGCCAAACACACTCTCTCAGCTCAACTGGGTGGGTGTTTTGGGGGTAATAGGAGGAAAAAGGATTATTAGCTATGCTTGTCTCTTTGAGTTACATGAAAATAATAAGGGCAGGATTTTTTTTAAACGAATGAATATTGAAAACACCTATAGGAGCACACAAGTGTTCATTCTGTAGCTGGCCGCTTTTTCTTTCTCCGGCAGAGGAGATGAAATTGATCATAACTGCTCTTCAAAACACAAAGGCAGAGCACCTTTACTTGTACATGCAGCTTTGCTTTGTGTTACATAACACCTCTTGCTTTTATGTGAAAGTGAATGGCTAGATTCTCCACCTAGTAATAATTAAATACTTTTAATTTCTTTTCTCTCCCTTTCTCCAGAAGGAGAAGGATAAATCTCTTCAAGAGCAAGTGATTTGTAGATTGCTATTTGGTTTTTTTCCCCCTGTACTGTACTTTTGCATTTATTAGACTTGTAGCACCACTTACAGACATTTTCATGGCATAATCCTTAGCTTCAGTTGATTCATTAACCCATACCTTTTAAGTCTGCACACTACTGAAGTAAGGAACATATTGTTTTAAAATGAGGCAGGCACCATGTTTCATAGTTTTGTGTTATGTATGAGCGCCCTGGAAAATTAACTTGTAAAAGAGAAGATGCAAATTGGAGTGTGTTCCGCAAAAAGGTTCTGAAAAGAATTTCACTAATTTAGCAACATTTTGGGGAAATGTCTGATGGCAGGATAGTACATCATGAAGCAAAGTAAGACTTTATTTCATGATGCTTTTGTGCCTTTGTGTCAATGTTGAACTCGGCTGTTTGCCCTGCACAAATCCCAGCAGTTTTCATAGCAAAAATTCAGAAGTGGTTTGCTATTGTCTCCTTCCCAGAACTGAGAGAGAGTGACTGGTTTGAGATCACCTCACCGGCTTTGGGCCTAATGCAGGATTAGAACTCCTAGTTTCTCAGTTTCTAGCTGATGCCTTAACCACAACACAAAACTGGCTTTACTTTATTTTATATGCATTTTATATCAACTCCATAATGACGCTATCTGGTATACTGTATTAGCAAACAATGAAGCTAAAAGAACTTTTAACTGATACCATGATGCAGAATGCTGTACATCAGGAGTGTTAAACTCAAGGCCTGTGGCCTGCAGGTTGCTTAGATTTGGCTTACAGGGCTGCCCTATAAACAGTGGAGGACTGGCCTGTGGTGCCTCTGCCAGTGAAAATGGGCTCCTGAGCTCCATGTTCGACTGCGATGGCCTCCTGCAGCTCTCTGCCAGGGAAAATGGAGTTCGGGAGCCCATTTTCACTGGCAGAGTGCTTGGGCCACCACAGGCGCCCCCGACACAAATGATGTCAAGCTGGCCACATCTACCCAGGCCATGGCCACCCCAGCCCCTGAGGTCAAACACAATCCTGATGCGACCCTCAATGAAATAGAGTGTGACATCCCTGGATAGTCTGCTGCTGACAGCGTTTTCCCCCTTCCACTGTTCTTTCTTCGTTGCTGTGATAGCCAAGAGTCAGTAATCAGAAGGAAATAACATACTATCTCTGGGTTTCCAAAGCAGTCAGGGTCATTAAAAAGAGACCGTCCACAGTTGACTGAGGCATGCTTCATAAATAATATGTTTCATTTAATATGCCATTGGATCTAAGAGGATCAAAAGCAAAGAATTAAGAGCTCACCTGTAATGTAGCAGATTTAATCACACTTGGCCCCTTTTGGAGGATTAGTCTCTCCATACTCTAAATAGATTTTTTTCCCCTTATGATAACAACAACAACAACAGCAATTAACAACAACAACAACAATTAACAACAACAACAACAGCAATTAACAACAGCAACAACAACAATAATAACAACAATTACAACAATAGCAGCAATAACAACAATAGCAACAATAAGAACAATAACAATAACAAAAACAACAATAATCACCTCTGGTTCATCTAGAACTCAAATATGTTTTCTCCTCTTTTATATGCAACTCTGTAACACAGTGATTATTTGGTACTTTGGTTTGAAGAGTGATTTATGTATATCCTCCCAGCTTCTTTGATGACACATATTGGTGGTCTCTCACCAACATCAGCATTAACAGCTGCTGCCTATTGAAACAGAACAAAAAAAAAGAGTGCTTTGAACAAGATGCTTTAATCAGAAGAAAAAAGAACTGCCTCTTCTCTAAGACTGCAATCTTCTTTGGATTTCTGGCCAGCAGAACTCCGTTTTTACAGTCATTTAAAAATAAATTGATTACAATGCAGATCAAGGAGATAAACAAGTTTATCTTACCAATCACAGTTCAGTTTGTGGGCAGATAAATGCATATACAACTTTACGGGTGGCAAATGGCTGAACTGCTCAGGAAAATAAACCCATGCAGTAGAGAGAGAACACGGTCATAAGATCAAAGCAGCAACAACAACAATCAAATGCCATAAAAGGGTGGATTATATTTACAAGTAGTCAGTCATTTGTGACTATTAGAAATTATTGTGACTGCATCCCCCACCCCACCCAATCACGGGATTGCCTTTTGGGAGCTTGGCAACCAGCTCAAGTTTACAGCTACTTGTAGTGTCCCATGGCTACATGACCATAATCTGTGATCTTTATTTGTCAGTTTCCAGTATTTGTTTCCAATTTCAGGGGCCGGGCATTGATTTGCTTAACAACTATGATGTTCGCTTAACAACTGCAGCATTTGTTTAATTAACAGCTACCACAAAAAAAATGTCAAAAAACCAAGTCTGCCATGTGTAAATCTGCATCAATTTATGACCGCAACATGGTATGACCTTAATTCCGTGCTCAGTTATGATCATAAATTGAAAACTACCTGTATACATTTAAAAGCAACAACAAATTAATAATTTGGGGCTTTAAATGTTTGGGGTATTTCAAACTCTGTCCTAGCAATTCTAAATGGGCTTGAATTGCAACATATGATAGAAATATTCCCAATGGGTTTCACCTAAAATAGAAATATTCCCTGGCATACATATAACATCAACTGTCAATGAGGGTTGTTTGCTTTTGGCTTAACGTGATACACTGATTCTGGCAACACATTTGCTCAACATTTCTGGAGTGTTCATCAAATGAGAAAGGATTTTATGCACCTAATTGGGTAACTTTTAGCAAAACTCTCAAAACACTCTTCAAAACAGTAAGTCCTTCATTAAACCAGCCAACTAAACCTGTCCTTCATTAAACCAGCCAACGAAACAACCAAATTACTGCTAACCCAATTGACAGGTATTCCCTGTCAATCAGAAACTTGCTAAATTCCACATTTATTAAAAATACAGGTAATCTTCAACTTACAACAGTTCACTTAGTGACCATTCGAAGTTACAACGGCACTGAAAAAAGTGACTTAAGTTATGACCATTTTTCACACTTATGAACATTGTAGCATTCCCATGATTCGGATGCTTGGCAACTGATTCACATTTATGATGGTTGCAGTGTCATGTGATCCCCTTTTGACAAGCAAAGGCAATGAGGAAACCAGATTCACTTAGCAACAGTGTTACTCATTTAACAACTGCAGCGATTCACTTAACAAATGTGGCAAGAAAAGTCATAAAATGAGACAAACTCTCTTAATGCATGTTTTGCTTAGCAACATAAATTTGGGGCTCAGTTGCGGTCGTAACTCAAGAACTACTGTATATTCTTCATTTTGAAGTAAGGTTTTTTGTGGCTAGAGGTAAATCAAGGAGATGCTTTCTTTAAGTTAGTCTACAGCTTTGACTGTAGAAGCATTCCCTCAAAAGTATTTCAAAGGTCAAACAGAGAAATGGTATCAATTCATGGAGCATTTAGAAATACTTCCCAACTTCTTTTTCTTCTACTTATCTTATAAAGCATATACACTTTAAAAAAAATCCAAAATCTTGAAGAAGCTTCTTTCAGTCAGGAGAGAATTTGTTGTGACTGAGCCTCGATGACAGAATTATCAAGGAATAGAATAGAACTCTTTATTGGCCAAGTGTGGTTGGACACACAAGGAATTTGTCTTGGTGCAAATACTCTCAGTATACATAAAAGAAAAGATACATTCATCAAGAATCATAAGGTACAATATTTAATGATAGTCATAGGGTACAATAAGCAATCAAATCATACTAGGAAACAGTCAATATGAATTGTAAGCATACAAGCGACAAAGTTACAGTCATACAGTCACAAGTGGGAGGAGATGGGTGATAAGGAGTGATGAGAAGTTTAACAGTAATAGTAGTATAGACTTTGTAATAGTTTAACAGAGTTGAGGGAATTATTTGTTTAGCAGAGTGATAGCTTTCAGGAAAAAAAAAACTGTTCTTGTGTCTAGTTGTTTTGTTAATCAGTTTAAAGGTTTCTGTTTTGCTGTTTTTTGCTGTGCTGAAAAAACAAAAGCCAATCAGTTCTGAACAGCCTTCTCTCAAGAAAGCAAGATGGCAAATTGCTGAAGTGACAAGAGCTGTAGAATCTCCCTGCTTTCATCATTACCAAAGAGTTTACTAAGGTAACCTAGGCCATTTTAGTTTTATTTTTTTTCCCAAAAAAGTTTCTGAACACCAAAGAAAAGATTGCCTCTTTGATTTTTAACTTGAAATGAAAAAAGATGCTCTTTGTTGATTTGAACAAAGAAGGAAAAACAGCTGGTGTCTCTCTTTTTTTTTTTAACAAGCAGAAGCATAATTTAAAGAGGAATGTATAAGTATATGTACAATGGGAATAGGCATCCTTACGTCATGTTTTGGTTTTTGAAGACAAAAGTCTGATATGCTTTGGAGTACTAAGGAAGGAGGAAAGCTGGATGTGCTGCAGGGAACAAACAAGCTGACACAAAACCAAAACAAAACAAAAAACAAGCTTTCTGATCTAATTTATATTGTCCACTACTTTGCTTATGTTTCTAAACCTTTAGGAATGTGATATTGCATAAAAAGCAGATTTTGATTTTATGTGAAAGAGAGGGGAGAAGGAAACTAGAAGGAAGAGGCAAAGGAGAGTGGTTTCTCTGGTTTTTGCCTTTTATAGAACATAGAACATCAGAGTTGGAAAGGACCTTATAGGTCAGCAGGAGGCCCTATACCATTTCAGACAAGTATCTGTTCAGTCTCCTCTTAAAAACATCCAGTGATGAAGCATCCACAATTTCTGAAGGCAAGCTGTTCCACCCGTTGATTATCCTCACTGTTGGGAAATTTCTCCTTAGTTCTAGGTTGCTTTTCTCCTTGGTTAGTTTTCATCCATTGCTTCTTGACTTGCCTTCTAGTGCTTAGGAAAAGAAGGTTGGCCCCTCTTTTTTGTAGCATCCCCTCAAATATTGGAACATATCATATCACTCCTAGTTCTTCTTTTCACTAGACTAGACAAACCCAATTCCTGCAACCTTACCTCATATTTTTGGTCTCCCGCCATCTAATTATTTTTGTTGCTCTTCTCTGCACTCTCAACATCTCTTTTTATATCATGGTGACCAAAACTGGATGCAATATTCCAAATGTGGTCTTACCAAGGCCTTATAAGTGGTACTAATACTTCACACGTTCTTGATTCTATCCTTTTTTAACGCAGCCCAGGATTGCATTGGCTTTTTTGGCTGCTGCAAAACATTGCTGGCTCATGTTTAAGTGATTGTCTCTTAGGACTCCAAGATCCCTTATCTTTCTATTATATCATTAACACCACCACTCTCCCCAACACTAACACTGCTGGCTCAAAAACTGAGATTTCCTAAGCATTATCATCATCAAGACCAAAGTTGGTAAAATTCCTTTGGATGGATCCTGAAGCATGTTAGCAGCTTCTAAGGGAATTGAAAGGTGATATAGGTTATAGTTTAAAAAATTTAGAGACCAGGATGACAAAGGTTGCAAACTGCCTCTGCACTGTACAACATCTTTCCATCTGAGGTGAGGAATGTCCCCAGTCTCTTGGGGTTTCACAAAGGGGTGAAAACCTGGCTGTGCAGCCTTACATGGAGGACACAGAGGACCACACAAACATGGGGCTGGCTGGCCCATTAGAACCCCAGTCGTCAAACCCATAATCCTCTATTAACAAATGCGAACCACCCATCTTGGAATTTTTCACTTTTCAAATTTTAAAATATTATTTTTATACTTTTAAAGCTTTCTAATCTTAAATTAATTCTGGTTTTAATGTTAATTTTGTTGATTATATTGTACACTGCCCAGAGCCCTTCTTTGAGGGAGATGGGTGGTTAAATCTGAAAAATAAATAAATATTGAATTAATTAATTAATTGATTAATTAAAAGGAAGGAAGGAAGGAAGGAAGGAAGGAAGGAAGGAAGGAAGGAAGGAAGGAAGGGAAGGCAGAGCTCTAAAAACTAACCCAAGAGTAAGAGATATAATATATAATATAAACACTAAGCAGTTTTCTCATATGAGTTTTTTTTTAAAAATACAGGAATGAAGGAATGAAATCAATGCACATTTTAGTCTTGCCGCAATCACCTGGAATGGCTGAGACAATTAATTGGACTTAACTTTTAGTTTAACAAACAGCCTTTCCTAAATAGGATACATTTGTTTCAATGATACAAGACATAACGACCAGAACTTTTAGAGATGCTTTCTTCCACTTTACTGCCATTCAGATGTACTAAACTCTGACTTTTCTAATGAGCACTAAGCAAGAATGACAGCCCCCATCCTTGGCTGGTGAAATTTGGGATAGGAGTGTTCAGCGAGATGTTTTGGAGCACGCCAACAGCGTTGGAAGAATCAGACATTCTTTAGCAGAAACTCATTACTGGGGGATTTGACTGCTTTGGTTCTTTTTTGCCTGGCTAGAATCTTCCCTCAGGTTATAGGTCAGAAAACTTCTGTCAATCTTCCTCCTCTGGGAGAGGAAGTTCTGTTTGAAAAGAGGAGGATATAGAAGAAAAGCCTAAAGGGCCCGGCACCAAGAAAAACAAATTTCTTTGATAGAATGCTGAAGGAGTTTGTTCTGCAGAAAGCTTTCGCTAACTCAAGGATAAATTAAAGCTGTCTACGCTACAAAGCTGTTTCCACAGCTATAGGGTTGCTGCAGATATTTTTGTATAACCCAGACTTAACTTGGAATTCGATGGCATTAGGACCAATTTTCACTTCTGTAGCTTCTTGAATCTCTCAAGGGGGAAACTGACGAGAACACAGTTCCACCGGCCTCAATGCTTTCCTTATGTAATGTGATGGCATACATCAACTGTTTCACATTCTCAGTGCCTTTGCAAGTGATTGAATTCAATGAAGGAATCTTGGGCAAGGCAAGAGCACAACAATTGGCCTCTTGATAGAAATAATAGTATCAAATCCAGCACCTTTATTTCGGTAAAAAAGAAGCAAAATGTGAATTCTAAATGGGCTTACACATTCATTTAGTGATTCCTCGAAAAGATGCAAAAGTGGCATGTTATTGACCAAGCCTGTTCCTGAACTGGCACATTGTACCATGCCATAATGAGGCTAGCTTGGCTTGAGGTGTTGTATTCCCACCCCATTAAAGTTTATTCAACCATTTATGTACATTGCTACCCAGAGGGACTTCGATATGGAATATTAGATCTACATTCAGAATCCTGTAACAGCAGAATCCTGTTACTATAGAAAAATTTCCTAACTGTAAGAGCAGCTGAGCAAAGGGGAATTTTCCCTCTTCTTGGCTAGACATGTTCAAAAAGAAGCCAGTCAGCTAACTGTCTGGTTGCAGGAATTGGTTCCTGATTGCAATGTGCAGGTTTTATCTAGACTAGTGAAAAGAAAGGCCAGGGGTGATAAGATAGCAGTGTTCCAATACTTGAGGGGCTGCCACAAAGAAGAGTGGGGGGTCAACCTATTTTCCAAGTGTGTCAGAAGGCAAGACAAGAAATAATGAATGGAAACTAATCAGGGAGAGAAGCAACCTAGAACTAAGGAGAGATTTGAAATGTGTTTAAATATTAGTAGCTCTGGTTCATACTTAGGCTGCTGGTTTGAGCTCTGAGCTTGGCAATTTGGTTGAAGACATTTCATCACTATTCGAGGAGACATTGTCAATGGGTTTTGAGTTGTGCTCGTCTGTCAGAACACAGGTCCTTAAATACCTTTTTACAAGATGCAAATTTGTCTGAGTGTTGTTTGAATATTTCTGAGTCACAGTCAGATTTCAGACTCTTTGATTGGCTGGCTATTGTTGCTGGTATATACTTAAGTACTATCTGTGTGATGCAAACTAGGATTGGATTGTTTATCTGGGTGTTTCTGAGTCATGGCTTGTTTGATAGTTTGAGTGGCTGGCTGATGTAACTGAGATGTGGTCCTATTTCCTGTGAGCCAATGCATTATAATTTTGTGGCTGCAAAGTGAGGTGCCTGTTTGTTATAAATTCTACCTTTGGGGTGATGGTTGGTGTAGTTCTTTCATTCTCAGAGATTGGTAGACTGGGTTGATGTCAATGTGTTAATGTGTTTATTGACTTATTGGTGGAAAACAAGGAGAGATTTTCTAACAGTGAGAACAATTAACCAGTGGAACAGCTTGCCTTCTGAAATTGTAGATGCTCTATCACTGGAGGCTTTTAAGAAGAGACTGGACAGCCGCTTATCTGAAATAGTATAGGATCTCTTGCTTGTGTAGGGGATTGGACTAGAAGACCTATAGAATAGAATAGAATAGAATAGAATAGAATAGAATAGAATGGAATGGAATGGAATGGAATGGAATGGAATGGAATGGAATAGAATACTTTATTGGCCAAGTGTGATTGGACACACAAGGAATTTGGCTTGGTGTAAGTACTCTCAGTATACATAAAGAAAAGGTACATTCATTAAAAATCAAGAATCATAACGTACAACACTTAATGATAGTCATAGGGTACAATCAACAGTCAAATCATACTAGGAAACAGTCAGTATAAATCATAAGGATACAAGGGACAAAGTTACAGTCCTACAATCACAAGTGGGAGGGGATGGGTGAGGTTCCTTCCAACTCTAAGGTTCCTTCCAACTCGGTTATTCTGTTAGGGATGTTTTAATTAGATTCCCAGGCAGTCAGGAGGATTGTCTTGATGGTCTAAATGGTTCCTTTCAACTCTAAATTGTATTATTTATGGGATCCAAAAAGGAAAGCAATATTTGGCTTTATGTCCAATCCAACCTTATAACCTACCTACCAAAAGTATCCGCAAGGCAGAGAATCAAAAGGGACAAGATGGCAAGCTGTTATAATACAAGCCCTTCTCATTCTGTATGTACTGTATATCAACATCACATCCATACAGACAAAAGGGACATATTGTAGTGTGCACTGTAATGTCATATCTACTACCTTGCCTGTTTTGACCTCCTCCCCTGGATGGTGCTGTCCACATTTACAAAGTAGGAGAAGATAAAAAAAAGAAGACAAAATATGGAATTGCCATACACGGTTGATTGACTGCTTTTAGTTTGTGCCTGGCAGAGCCACTGATCAAATATAGAAACTGTTCTGACTTTGAAAAGCAAGCTCTCATGAGATACACCAGGGAGGATCTTTCTAGCAATTCACTTTAAACCTGTCAGTTGCCAGGTCTTCAAACAGCAGGGCAGACTGGTTGGAGAGTCCCTTAGATTCTGCTTTGTTAATTAAATTTAAAAAAAAAGATTCTCTAATTGGGAACAATTTGCATTAACAAAATGACAACCATACAGATGTTGCAAACAATATTGTAGAAGTTCTAGAACTATAAGCTATTAAACTCAATGGGATGAACTGAAAAGGCTTGCTGCTCTAGCAGAGCATTTTTTCCAAAACAAATGCAAAAGACTCCATGATTTCCATAACTGTGCATTTCTGAAATATAGTGCATGTTTAAATAAGCCAACTCCCACCTATCTTAACAAAATACCAAGAGAACACCTGGAGCCCTTAGCAATGTTTTTACTCTTCTTTCCTTTACTCCTCTTTTTAGTTGCAATTTCTCTATCCAGACTGATTTTTGTCCAGTCCAGTCCTCCTTTGGGAGGAGCAGTGTGGTGGCTCAGTGATTAAGACACTATTGGCTGGAAAGCCAGCAGCCCAGGTTTGAGATCCGAGTGCCATGTAACAGGGTGAGCTCCCATCCTCACCTCATTTTCTGCCAACCTAGCAGTTCAAATTTGAATGAATAATTAGATACCACTTTGATGGGAAGGTAACAGGGTTCCCCATGCCTCAGTATATAATCATGCTGGCCACATGACTATGGAATTATCTTCAGACAGCATTGGCTCAATGACCTTGAAATGGAAATGAATATCTCCCCCTATAGTCAGTTATGACTAGTGGAGTAAAATCTGCAGAGATTCCTTTAAAAAAAAAAAAAATCTCCTCCTCTAGGCCAATCCTAACTTGTCATCCCACCCTATCCTCCCTTGACAATTTACTGGCTTAATTTCTTCTCTGGTAGAAACTTGCTGTCCTCTTTACCTCCATTGACTAAGCATGCTGACAGTATTTCCAAGCTCCCCTTCTTCTCTAGTCCACGGCCAAGAGTGAAATTCCACTGGAAGGAAGAAACTCCACTTGACACTTTCTCCCTTTTTAAGCACTCTTGCTTACCCCTCAGTAGACATCCTATTTTTAAGTTGCTGTGTGTATCGGTCTCACACCCAGCATCACTATTCAGTTCTATAACCTGCTTCCTCAAAGTTTCATTTTTGACTTTCTGCCTTTAGCGGCGCCTTATCAACTCCAAAATAATAACAATTACACAATCTTTCTCTTAATCTCTTGCCTTTATTTATCTTAGTGCATACAAAGATTTGTTTCCTCTGATTTTGATTTCTAGGTCATAAATCACAAATCCTTGCTATTTAGGCTTTAAATTCTTTCCTTCTGCTGAAATCCTGCAACTCGATTCCTTCAATTATTTCTCAATATTAAATGAAATCAACTACATTATAAAGGCAAAGCTAAACATATGTGCTAGTCATTCCTGACTCTAGAGGGCGATGCTCATCTCCGTTTCTAAGCTGAAGAGCCAGCGCAGTCCAAAGACATCTCCATGGTCATGTGGCCAGCATGACTAAATGACGAAGGCGCACAGAATACTGTTACCTTCCCACCAAGGTAGTCCCTATTTTTCTACTTGCATTTTTACATGCTTTTGAACTACGTTGGCAGAAGCTGAGGCAAATAATGGGAGTTCACTCCATTACGTGGTGCTAGGGATTCAAACTGCCGAACTGCCGACCTTTCTAACCAACAAGCTCAGCGTCTTAGCCACTGAGCCACCGCATCCCCCAACTAGATTATACTTAGATTCAAATTATCCTACTTGGACACATGCAAAGTCCTAGTTCTCTGAGACTGGGAATGCTGGAAATATGGAAGGAAAAAGAAGAAGAGGATGACCAGTAGAAGGACTCAGTTACTGTAATGAGGGGGTTGTCACTGAACAACTGAACAACCAAGTTACAGACAGATCAGAGTGAAGAAAAAATCTATCCATCTACTTGTTAAAAGTTGACAATAACTTGATGACATGTACTCATTCAATCAATCAGATTGTACTATATTAAGTGATTAATATAAATTAATTTATTAATTTATATTAATAAATTATTAATATAATTAAAACTATCCATGGTTTAAAATGTGTGAATGTTGCCACTCACATGAAGTGAAAGCAGTACATGAATCCAGCACATAGGTTAGTATCAAGAAGATGTTCTCACAGTCTGAACATCCAGGAATCGGAAAGTTACAGGTAGTACTTGACTTACAACCAGAATTAAGTCCAACATTTCTGTTGTTAAATGAGACATTTGTTAATTGAATTTTGCACCTTTCTTGCCACTGTTGTTAAGTGAATCCCTGCAGTTGTTAAATTAGTAACATGATTGTTAAGTGAAACCGGTTCCCCCATTGAGTTTCCTTGTTAGAAGATCACATGATCCTGGGACACTGCAATCGTCATGAATTTGAGCCAGTTACTAAGCACCTAAATTTTGATCACGTGATCATAGGGATGCTGTAAAGTTAAGTCTGAAAAATAGTCCTAAGTCACTTTTTTCACTGATATTGTATCTTCAAATGGTCATTAAATGAACTGTTGTAAGTTAAGAACTACCTGTATTTAGATTCTAGATATATCAAGTGACACATGACATAATAAAGCAAATAACATCAAGGAATTTGACTTTGTTATGCTTGCCCTGAGTTGAATAGCAATAACAACAGCATTTAGACTTAAATACCGCTTTATAGTGCTTTACAGCCATCTCTAAGCAGTTTAGAGAGTCAGCCTATTTCCCCCAACAATCTGGGTCCTGGAAGGCTAAGTCAACCTTGAGCCTGGGGAGATTTGAACTGCCAAATTGCAGGCAGCCGGCAGTCAGTAAAAGTAGTCTGTAGTACTGCATTCTAACCACTCCACTACTGTGGATTAAATATGTGTAATGAAAACTCTTAAGATGAAGTGGCAGGAAAGGCTTATCTTAATAATTCTGTAATCCAAACAAAAGATGGATTTAATAAAGTTTTCTTAGGAATAAATTGTCTTGCTTTTTCATTAGTTACTTAGATGCTTACTTTTTAGATTTCACTATGACTCATTTCAATTTCCAGTTCTGCATTTAGATTTCTAATTCCAAAGGAAGAAGTTTATCTTCAGTAGATATACTTTACTGTACAGAAATACAGGGTGGAGAGGAGAGAGAGAGGGAGGGAGAGAGAGAGAGAGAATTGACAGTTTTTATACAACCTCTTCATAAACCATTCTGTACATATATTATCATTTTGAGAGGCAAGGTCAAAATGGACTTAAAATTATTTTTCTACCGTAATTAGTTTGCATTCCAAATGACAGCTATATATATATGTGTGTGTGTGTGTGTGTGTGTGTGTTAGGTTTTGAGCTGATAAATAATTAAACAAGGGAGACTAGGATAGATCTATTTCGAGCTACTTAGCCATATCCTTACTGGGATTCGAACCAGGGAAGTATTATATATAAGGCAGTTGTAATTGCCATTAGGCCACTGGTTCTCATCCAAATCAGCTGAGACAGGGGAATGAGTATATACTTGTGTTACAACACCATGGTAAGCCCCAATTAAGGGAGGAAGCATACTACTGTCCTTTTCTGTCTTTCGGCTCATCTCCAGACAGAAAGCTATTTGTTTCGTTGTCTTTGTTTATATGTTTGTTAGGTTTTGAGCTGATAAATAATTAAACAAGGGAGACTAGGATAGATCTATTTTGAGCTACTTAGCTCTCATCAGCTAGCCATACTGGGGCTTTGGTGTGTTCTGATTGGTTGGGGGGTTGGCTGTGTTCTGATTGGCTGGGGGGGTGTTTTGTTCCGGTGGGGGTTTGGATGTACTTAGGTTAGTCTTAGTTGCTGGGGGATTTGAGCTGGTGAGCTGTGATCTTGTTGTTTGGCTTCGCATTCGTGGTTGTGCCACATCTTCATGGTGGGCATCAGTTCCCTTCATGTATGGGTTGGGGGGGTTTGAAGCAGGTAGTGATGCAGCTGTGGTACAGCTTCTGGTCCGTGGTCGTGTTTCATCTTCTGTGTGGGTGTGAGTCTGCTTTCTACGTGGAAGTTTTCTGTCGCTCCCAAACATATCCCCACAGAAACCATCATATGCGGAGTTGAAACCAGCCTGACCAAAACCAACCCTGATGATGCAAACAGAATCAGACTCGAAATTACCAACATCCTCTGCACTAGCAAACCTTCCAAAAGCAACTTATCCAAAGAAGAACAAACTGCACTACTTAACCTGAAAAAAGACACCAGCATAATAATCCTACCAGCAGACAAGGGCAACGCGACAGTGGTTATGAACACATCTGACTACCAAACCAAGTTAACCAACCTACTCCAAGACCCCACATACAACCCCCTAAACACAGACCCCACCCCCTACCTAGAAAAAACCACCAGATCCAAAATAAAAGCCTCCCCCATCAGTGAAGAAATCCAACAAAGAATCATACCCAGAGAGAAATCATCCAGATGCCCTAAGCTTTATGGTCTCCCCAAGATACACAAAGAAGGAACCCCACTTAGACCAATAGTCAGCTCCATAGGTTCACCTCTACAAAACCTAGCCAAATTTCTCACCAAACAACTACAGCCCTATGCAGAATCCATCAACTCACATGTAAGAAACTCATTCCAGTTCATCGAGATCATAAAGAAACAAAACTTACAACCCAGCGATCTATTAGTGAGCTTCGATGTCATATCCCTCTTCACCCAAGTATATATATATATATATATATATATATATATATATATACTTTGTATTACAACACCCTGTTAAGCCCCAATTAAGGGAGAAAGCATACTGCTTTCTTTTCTATCTTTCGGCTCATCACCAGAGACCATACCGACAGAAAGCTATTTGTTTCGTTGCCTTTTGTTTACATGTGTTTTATCAGCTTAAAAACCTTACACACATATATATATATATATATATATATATATATATATATATATAATTCTTTGTCTTGCTGGTGTGGAAAGAAATATCCATCTGGTTCAGTTCCAATCCAGGACAAAGGCACTGGAGACAAAATGGGAGCTGATTGGATGAAGCAGAACCACCAAGCACATGTGATTCTGGACAATTGACTACATGGAGTTTGAGGGTGAGGGGTTTTTATACCTTTTCTTGGGCTTTGAACTTGAGCTTCCTGTTCCTGTGCAAGAACATGTATTCTATTGGCTGTGGTCAGACTCCTACGGTGCCATGTACAAATCCTAGGAGTTTGTCTGAGCTAAGCTTGGTTGAAGTTTGGCTGATGCAATGAAGGGGCTTGTTGAGCAATTCCTATTGTGGAAGAGGGCCAACCCTATCTTTGTTCAGACCTTGCTGCAGGGAGTAATGGTTTATCAATTCTGCATTTCTGAAAGCTGGTCTCAGTAACTGCTTGGGAGCAGGGAGCTGGGGCTCTGAGTTTCTGTGTCCCTTAACAATTTTGTTTCTCTTTTAGGGGAAATATTTTAACCTACCTTTTTAAATTTTCTCAAAATTTTTCATTCTTCTAGAAGAGGGGTGGGTGCTAACTTTCTATACTGGGAAATGTAGCGATGATTTTACACCTTCAATCATGATCACCTCAGAATCCCAAATATTATATAGTATTTTATCATACAGGAAGTGTGCTTCTTTAAGATTGGTTGATTTTTCTTTAACAGAATTTGGAGCCTTGACTTCCTTACCTTGATGCTTAATTTCTGGAATTGGCAGATCCCTCGCTAAATTCCCTTGCAACACTCTATTTGCCTCTCTGTCATCCATTTTACCTATCACCAGCTCATACTTTCATCATAGGCCCTTGTCTTCATCTCTAATTTTCCTTTTTGTCTCAGCATTTCATGCAGCAGCAGGAAAGGACTGGAATCTTTCATTGTGATGTGCAGACTTAAGTAGCTCTCTTTGACCACTCTGTGGGCTTCACTTTGTTTTTTGTGAAATTTCAAGATGCTACTCAGCCTGAGTTATGGCATTTTCTTTGAGTGAGATTTCTCTAAAGATGTTTTTGTTCCATATCTAGAGTGCAAAGCATTTTTCCCCAACTGGAATTTAATAATATCATCTGGCAATGCAAAAAGAAAGTGCATAACTCACACCAGGGTTCTTTAATTTACTAAGGAGATAAACATCAGATTGTTATCTCTGAATTAATTGCCAAGTCTTATCCTTGGCATTTAAGGGAATCTCTATAAACTTCTGGAATTTATGTCAGCAGATACTTCACAGCTAAAATTACCTACAGAGAATGTTTATGTCCTTTGCCACATCAAGATGATTTTGCTGAATTTTAATTACCTTTATTCTTTACCTTGCTGATTGCCCACTTATCTGCAAAAAAATTAATTATAACAAAGAAATAATATTAAATCCCTAACTTGCATTTAACTTGCATGGTGTGAATTGTTATTGTGCTCCCAATAACTAGCATTTATAAGGACTCAGGGTTTTGTGGAAGACTCTTTGTGATCATATTATCAAAGTTAGGTTTAATATAATAAAAGCAAACATTTTTACTCATTTATGGAATCCCTTCAATCTTTCATATAAATCATGATTAAACCAGTATTCTTCAAAATGATCTAAACCTATTTCTGAAATAAGGAAGATGATTACCAATTTCAAAACTAGCCAGAATCCACCTTAGTTCATATTTTGATACCTTGATATGTTCTAAAGTAGATTGCCACCTATTTCTGATTAAGTGAGGACCTGTGATTAATTCAAGATTTGGTCTGGTTAAATTTGATGCAAGAAAATTTGGTTGCCCACTGTTCCAAATCATATTGGTTTTTCTAAATAGAATAGAATAGAATCAGGGATGGGATCTGACTGGTATAACTACTGGTTCTGGCTATTAGTGTCGTGCGCGCATGCGCGAGTCGCGTGAGTCTCATGAGTGCAATTTACGACCTGCTGAGCTGCCCGGACAGCTGACCAGCGCTGCGTGCAAGTGCGCAGTGATTGGAAAAGCCATTTTTTCCACTGCAGCTATGTCGCACAAAGCAGCTGCAGTTGAAAAAGTAGGAAATAAAGGTCAGGTAAGAGCCCAGGGGTGGGGCATAGGTCATAACAGCAGCAGACATAGAACCGGTTCTATGACTGCTGCTCTTTGGAGAAACCGGTTCTACAGAGGTGGACAGAACTGGTAGAAACCCACCCCTGTATAGAATTCTTTATTGGCTAAGTGTGATTGGACACATGAGGAATTTGTCTTGGTGCATATGCTCTCAATTTACATAAAAGAAAAGATACATTAATCAAGAATCATAAGGTACAACACTTAATAGTCATAGGATACAATAAGCAATCAAATCATACTAAGAAACAGTCAATAAAAATCATTAGGATACAAGCAACAAGGTTACAATCATATAGTCATAAGTGGGAGGAGATGGGTAAAAGGAAGGATGGGAGGATTAATAGTAATAGTTTTCATTAAACTAATAGAAATTCCTCTTTCAAACACTTCCAAAGTGCTGTGTATAGAATACTTCAGATAGGGTCACATGAAAACAGTATCAGTGGTCAGCCAAACTAGAGGGGTTGATCAAAATTGTTGGCAGTGAAAGTTTAAGTTCCTGTATATTGTGATACCTTGATGAAGAATGCACACTATGGACCTCATATGTTCCTATTATTTTCTGCAGAAATGATTTCTTTTTGCCAGCTGAAGAAATGAAGTAAATTTCCTATCCATTGGGCTTTATCACTTGAATTGGATAGAAATGTTATTTGCATGCATGGGCTATTGTAATCACTCCTAATGGATCTTTGAATGACACATTTGTCCTTAAGTCTTCTTTAACCTCCAATACTGCTGAGATCAGGGTTAGTTTCAGTAGCATCTGGAGATGTCATTTTATTCATCTGTTCAGAAATCTAGTAACGGTTGGCATCCCCTTAATCCATTGCCAATTGCTTCAGTGTACTGAGACTCATTTTATTCCTTGTTACAGAGCCTTTAAAGTTGAATCAAATTTCCCTCAAAACTTATACAATTGCTCTTCACTTTTTAGTTCATTTTCCTCTTTCTCCACAAATACTTAGTTGGCCAGTTCAACATCACTCGTGTGATCAAATGACACTTTTGCTAGCAAATTGTTTTGCTAGCGCTCTGCCAGCAAAAATGGAGTTTGTGAGGGTCACACGCAGCCCTCCTGGGTTCCATTTTCAGCTGTGATAGCTTCCTGCAGCCCTCTGCCAGTGAAAATGGAGCCCAGGAGAGCTGCGTGGGGCCCTCCCGTGCTCCATTTTCACTGGCAGATGCACCACAGGCTGGTTCTTCACTGTTTCCAGGGCTTTTTCTCCACAAATACTTAGTTTATGCTGAGAAGTAATTAATCCATTCTCCATTCTTCATCTCTTTCAATATTTTAATTGAACCAATATTTTTGAAGATATCTTCCTCCTCCTCCTTTTTGTTGTTGTTGTTAGTCATGAAGTTGTGTCCGACCCATTGTGACCCCATGGATAACTTTCCTCCAGGCCTTCCTGTCCTTTACCATTCTCTGGAGTCCATTTAAGCTCACGCCGACTGCTTCAGCCACCTCTTTTTCTGTTGTCCCCTTCTTCTTTTTCCCTCAATCTTTCCCAGCATTAGGCTCTTCTCCAGTGAGTCCTTCTTTCTCATTAGGTGGCCAAAGTATTTGAGTTTCATCTTCAGGATCTGGCCTTCTAAAAAGCAGTCAGGTCCTAATATAACATTTTAATATTCTATTCACAGTTGCACAAAAGCTCAGGATTGCATATGATCTATCTTTAGGATAAGTTGTTTTGTGGGAAGCATATTATATATTAAAAGAGTAGAGCGTCATCTTGAACTGAATCTAAATATTCCCCTGACCAGCTTCTCAGCTACACAATAATGGCTTAGCATAAGCTAAAAATCTGTAGAGCAAGGTCACACGCAGCCCTCCCAAGTTCCATTTTCACTGGCAGAGGCAACAAGGGCTTGTCCAGCTCCATGGGCCTTTAGTTTGACACCCCTGCTATAGAGATTTTCAGTTATCCATGTCATAGTTGTCCCAAAGGTGCTTTTTCAGGAGGCAACTGGACTTTTGCTTTTGAAGACGTTTCACTTCTCATCCAAGAAGCTTCTTCAGCTCTGACAGGATAGTGGGGAATAGAAGGATTTATATTCCTTGCAGACAGCTGGTAATCAGCATCCTTTTAGAAGGTCGTTGAAGCACTTGGAGGTTTATCTGTGTCCTCAGAGTTACCTGAGTAGTGCTCCTGTACAGACTCCTCACATCCCGGACATAAACAGTTTCAACTCCTTCCCTCAAAATGACGCTACAGAGCACTGCACACCAGAGCAACTAGACACAAGAACAGTTTTTTTTTTCCTGAAAGCCATCACTCTGCTAAACAAATAATTCCCTCAACACTGTTCAACTATTTATAAAGTCTGCACTACTATTACTGTTAATCTTCTCATCACTCCTTGTCACTCATCCCTTCCCACTTGTGACTGTATGATTGTAACTTTGTCGCTTGTATCCTTATGATTTATATTGACTATTTCCTAGTATGATTTGATTGCTTATTGTACCCTATGACTATCATTAAATGTTGTACCTTATGATTCTTCACTCTTGATGAAGGTATCTTCTCTTTTAATGTACACCGGGAGCATATGCACCAAGACAAATTCCTTGTGTGTCCAATCACACTTGGCCAATAAAGAATTCTATTCTATTCTAATCTATTCTGTAGTCTGCAAATTTTCCTCTGGAAATCCATTAGCATAGGCTATTATAAACAGAGAATCCTCAAAATATTTGGACCTTAAGAAATTAAAACAGCAGATAATTTTAAAACCTATAAAGGAAAAGGAAAAGTTTTCCCTGTCCAAGCATGTCCAACTCTAAGGGGAAATACTCATCTACATTTCTTAGCCCAGAAGACACTTCCACGGTCATGTAGCCAGCATGATTATACATGGAATGCTGTTACCTTTTCACCAGTGGTACCTATTTATCTACTTGCATTTATATGCTTTCAAACTGCTAGGTTTGCAGGAGCTCAGGCAAGTAACGGGAGATCACCCCATTGCATATTGCTTGGATCTCAAACCTGGGCTGTCAACATTGTAGCTGACAAACTTGGTGTCTTTAACCGCTGAACCATTATGCCCTTGACAAACATATAGATAGGTGGAAATCTAAAAGCTGTCAGACTAGGAGGATCCAGACTTACCTGAAAATAGTCCTTAGAAAAAGGACTAACCTGAACTCTCTTCAAAGGGACTGCTATATTTTCTGATTATTTGTTTATTGTATTTTTATTGTGCCACACTTGACAAGGACTGGATACAGTAAAAGGGAAAAAAGTCCACAGGATAATAAATGAATATAACATAACCAAGAAAATCCATAACAAAACACAATTACTAATTCAACATTTGCATTTAAGCCAATAATATTAGGTTTCCAACCATCTGCTCTCTCCATGCTTCCATTCTTCTGAATAGTTTCATTATCATAGCTTTTCTGGCTCAGGAACAATCAGATTTCCATTGGAAAAGTCTTCAAAGGGTGGGTGCTGCTATTGGGAAAAATATATTTTTCACTTCCCCCTTAAAATAGTTACAGGGGAGAAACTTCATCATTATTTTATAGGATGCACAGACAAGATGGGTAGGATCTACTTGAAGCAATTGGTCCTCCAGAATATCCTCCTTCACCAAAAGGTGTAATGTGCACATGAGTGAAAGTGTTCAGAAAAAGGGATTCCTAACACAAGTCATTCCCTTCTTGGTACCCAACAGCTAACGATCCTCAGCAGAAACAGTGCAGTCCTGCCTTCTATTTCCCTAGAGATTTCCAATCATGGCCTTGGTACCAAAAGCAATTAGTTCCTTGAACTCCGTACAAAATATCCACAGTGTAATGAATAATAAATTCTTATATGAGTAAAGTCACAAGCTAATTCTAACTACATAGATTACTGCTTGAAATTATTTGACTGTCTTTAACAGTGCTCACACCTCTATCACACTAATCTTGCTATTTCGCACAATTCCCTTTATTCACACAGACTTCAGAAAGGGTCCTTTCTCCCTCTATCTCTTTCTTACATTCCATCACTCTTCACTTTTTACCATTCAAAAGTTGTTATTATTTGCATCGTTGCCCATCCAGAAACAGAAATGATACCTGGTGAATTCCCCACACTATCTCTGGTCCCATGCTATAAATAATGGACAATGAATAGCAAATTAGCAATGTGCACTCTGTTTGGAAGGAAAGAGCCTGGAGGCTGAAATGTGTTTGCATAAACTATAAGTCAAACAATTACCCAATGACAAATGCTTTCATAAAAATCCAAATAGGTGTGGGGTTCACTCAAGGTGAATGCTAACTTCTCCCCTAAATTATTCACAGAAAACAATTGAGCCAAGGAATTTGTTGTTGACAAATCGAAGGTATTTCTTATGGGGGGCTTGGGGATGAATAATTTGAGCTAGTCATACCCAGAGCTGGATTTTAAATCAACTACAATAACACAAGAGAGATTTTACTGGCAATATTCCTGAAACTGATAAAAACCCTTTTTAATACAGAGCATTTAGCAAACTTTTTTTTCCATGCAATTCAAAAAGGATGCATGGCAAAAAGGAGAGAAGAATGATCAAATTTTTTGGAAGAAAAGGGCATTCCAACCATGTTCCATCATTGCCCTCTGAAAAAAAAACTCGACAGAAACTGACTTAAGTAGAAATTCACCTTGGAATAAAAAATGGAAAAGAAACGTTCTCTGGGCCTATTTATTGAATAATAATTGGGGTGAGTTGATTCTGGTTTGGATTGATAGGAAAAAGAGCATCAACTGGAGGTAATAAAAGGAACAACTGATGGGTCTTTGTTTTTAGCTCACACCAGAAAGAAAGCTCAAACTTCAGGAACTATAGAAAGTATGTTGTGGTCCATAGATTAGTAAGAAGACTCTTGCCAATAGACTTGTGCATGGATGGATTTACTTACTTTCTATAGCTGCCCACGTCAAGTAAGTGACTCTGGGCCACAATCAATCATAAAACAGTTTAAAACAGTTACAATATAAGACAAATTAAATATAGATGGCAGCTGGGAACAAACAATCACCATGAATATATGATGTAGGTGATATATCTAAAAATGGGGATAGGGGTTGAAGAGAGATGTTGTAGTCTTCAAAAATGCTTTTTAGCAATTTCTGGATAGATTGTGTGACCTGGTGAAGTGCAGAGTCATTTGAGGAAACCAAGCAGAGTCTTGATAAAAAAAAAATAGTGCAATGCAGGAAGCACATGATTATTTGAACTGCTGATAACAAGAGAAGGGAACAGTAACCCTTAGTCAATGAATAAAATCCAATGCAACCCTAAACTCAGTCAAATGGAAATCTGCTCTTAAAATGCAGTGAAAAAGGATGGGTTTATCCACAACATTAATGTAAGTGAAGAATAAAAGTAGGGAAAATAGTTTCCAAAAATCTTTCTATGAGATCCAAGGCAGCTAGTCTTGATTAGACACTTCTACCCTACAGGAAGGATTTATATTAGCTGTGTGAATAGCCAATTTCTTTTGAGCACAAGTTATCATTAAAATGTAAAGGTAAAAATCTCTAAAAGTGGTCCCTTGCCAGTTACATCCACATGACCCACTTCAGCTGGGAGACAAGGAATGACATGGGCTCCATCCCTTAAGGAGGTAAATCTGGCAGGATCCAGAAGAAAAGCCTTCTCCATAGTAACTCCCTCCCTTTGGAATATTGTCCCTTCAGAAATTAGACTGGCCCATACTTTGACACTCCTTTGTAAAGCCCTGAAAACTTGGTTTTGCCAGTAGGGCTGGGGAACCCAGAGAGGGATGGAGCCTGTCAAATGGCTTATTTGACTCGATGTTGTCCCTCGGGGTGGGGGGAATACTGATTTCCCCTCCTATACTGTGTTTTTATTGCCCGTAAGTTGTCTAAAGTCACGATAGATAGATAGATAGATAGATAGATAGATAGATAGATAGATAGATAGATAGATAGATAGATAGATAGATAGATAGATAGACAGACAGACAGAGACAGAGACAGAGAATAATGTATGGAAAATATGAAAGAGCTCCAACTTCCTTAAGATTTTGAGCAGGCCTGGGTTAACCTGCATCTAAGTAGCTATTATTACAGGACTATAGATATATACATCTTAAAATTGCTGAGAAATACTGGGATAGCTCAAGGCTCATTATGTCTTACATCAAGCAACCACCATTAACAATAACATCATTATCTAAGTGATGGTAGACTTTGCTAGGTCTCTGGATTCGTGTATAGGCTGGCACAGGGTCTGAAATCTAAGCATTTCAAGTATTTGTTGCCTTTATATTCCACATTTCCTTATGAGAGCTCAAAACGTCATTTTACCTTCAATGATCCTGCAATAAATGATGGACTGAGAAAAAAGATTGTCTCCAAGACACCCAAATGAGCTTCTGTGGTTGAACTTCCATTCTGGCTTTCCCAGAATAATAACACTCAGATACTGCAAGGTTGATTCCCTGATGCTGTTCATTTTAACTTGACTTCTTCTTCTGTTTCTAGAATAGTGTTTCTCCCATTAATTGAAATTCTTTCTGCTGTTTTCAGTATAGTATGCCTACAAATACTTTTGTCTAAGTAAAGCTTTGGAAATCCATCTCAGACTTAGCTTTGGGGAAAATTCAGCTGGCAATTTTAATTTTAATATGCTTAAACTATATTTATACTCTTCATGGCACCTGGGTTCCAAGATATTTTACGCAATACCTATCAAACAGTTTCTTACAAGAGAATTGCAGTTTGGCTGTAATTTTTTTTATTTTCTTTTTCAAGGTGCTTGCATATGCTTGGGAAATGTGTTGCCCACTTGAAGCATAAACAGGAACTGTATTATTCAGAGAAGACTGCAGAGGTGTGACAGGTTCAGAGTTTTCAACAGACAAATATAACTTAGTTCAGGGACTACAGCAATGTTTTTCAGTGGCCAAAAGCTTTTATTATTATTTTTTATTTATTTATTTGTCAATTGCTTACAATATAATAGGTATAATTAAAACATAGTTATGAATACATGGATACATATAAGAAAAATAAAATAGAAACAATAGGACAGGAACGGTAGGCACGTTGGTATGCTTATGCACGCCCCCTACAGACCTCTTAGGAAAGGGGTGAGGTCAATAGTAGACAGTCTAAGGTTAAAGTTTTGGGGGCTTTGGGAAGAAACCACAGAGTCAGGTAGAGTATTCCAGACATTGACCACTCTGTTGCTGAAGTCATATTTCCTGCAATCAAGTTTGATGTGATTAACCTTGAGATTGTATCTATTGTTTGCTCTTGTGTTGTTATGGTTGAAGCTGAAGTATTCATTAACAGGTAGGACGTTGCAATGTATGATTTTATATACTATACTTAGATCAGACTGAAGGTGGCGTAGTTCTAGTTTTCTAGGTCTACAATTTCAAGTCTGGTGGCATAGGATATTCTGCAATGAGTAGAGGAGTGAAGAACTCTTCTTGTAAAATATTTCTGGACTTTCTCAACTGTGTTAATATCAGATACATAATGTGGGTTCCAGACTGATGAGCTGTATTCGAGTATTGATCTAGCAAATGTTTTGTATGCTCTAGTTATTAGTGTAATATTACCAGAGAAAAAGCTATGTAAGATTAGGTTAACAACTCTTAACACCTTTTTGGCTATGTAGTTACAGTGGGCTCTAGCACTTAGGTCATTTAAGATAAGTATTCCCAGATCCTTGACAGAATTTGGATCATCAATAAGGTCTTGACTATTCAGCCTGTATTTTTTTGCCAATATGTAGGACAGAGCATTTATTTGTTGAGATTTGAAGTTGCCATTTGTTTGACCATTCTGATACATAGTCAAGATCTTTTTGAAGGGTAGCAGTATTGTCTGTGGTGTTGAATAGCTTTACATCATCAGCAAAGAGAACACAGTTGCTCTTGATATGATCACAAAGGTCGTTTATGTAGAGTATGAAAAGAGTTGGTCCTAGAACACTGCCTTGGGGGACACCACTGTTGACAGGTACAGAATTTGATAGGACACTCCCAATTTTGACCATTTGTTGTCTGTTTGACAAGAATGCTTCTATCCAGTTATGCAGGTGTCCAGAGATACCGTAAGATTTTAGTTTTAGAAGTAGTTTGCTGTGTACCACTGAATCAAAGGCTTTACAGAAGTCTATGTAGATTGCGTCTATTGCTTTGCCCTGATCAAGTTGTGTAGTCCATATGTTTTTGTAATGTAAGAGTTGCAGATTACATGATAGTTTTTTCCTAAAACCAAATTGTTTATTAGAGTGTAGGTTGTTTGTCTCTAAGTGGAGGATAATGGATTGGTTAATAATTGATTCCATGACTTTACAGGTGACACAGCATAAAGAGATTGGACTGTAATTTTCAACTAGGCTGGGCTCTCCCTTTTTGAAGATGGGGATGACCGTGGCTTGTGACTGTAGTTTTAGCAAGGAACTGGTCCTGAAAGATTTTTCAAAGATTATGCTTAGAGGTTCTGCTATGACAGTGGATAGCTTTTTTAAGAAGTATGCACATATTCCATCCGGTCCAATAGATAGAGATGGGTTTATATTGCATAGTGCTTTTTCAACATTGTCTTCTGTAAAATCGATATGTATTAGATCATTGTAGCTGTCTGTGGTTCAACTAGGAAATACTGGGCATGATCCATTGCTGTTTACAAATACTAAGTCAAAGAATGTGTAAAAGAGGTTGGCTTTAATAGTGTCGTTGTTGCAGTCTTTACCTTTCAGATCCTTTCAGGGGTGAGATGGACCTTGAGTCTTAGTTTGTTGTTTACAAAATTGTAGAAAGCACAGGTGGAATTGGTGCATAGAAGGTTTTTTTCTCATTTAATATGATAATTGGTGCATTCAGTTTTTATCTGGTGGCATAAATTTTTGTATGGGCTTTTGAAGTTGGCAACGTGATCAAATTTGTTTTTCCGCCAAAGTGATTTCTTTTTGGATTGAAGCTTCCTTATTGTTTTGGGTAATCTGTTTTTTTCTGGTTTGGGGAGTTGTTAATGGTATATATAGTTTGATGACTCTTTTGACTTCAAGTAAAAATATGTTGTAATGGTCTTCTACAGTATTGCATCCAGAGAATAGAAACTGCCAATCAAGGGATGAGAGATCGTTGTTTATAAGATCATAGTTGCCTTTTTTGAAGTTATAAATGCTGGATTCCGTCGTTGTGATGATTTTTGTGTGGACATATGGTTGAGACAAAAGTCAATTATGTTGTGATCACTGTTGGAAAAGGGTTCTTTAATTTGCATTCCGTAAATTGAATTCAAACTATTGCAGAAGATGAGATCGAGGCAGTTGTTAAGTCTAGTGTTGTTGGTTACTAGTTGTTCTAGTCCCAGATTTGTTACTGCATTGTAGAAGGTTACATGTGTGGGTTCAGTTATACATTCGTCAAGGGTCCAGTTAATATGAAGTAGATTGAAGTCACCAAGAAAGATAAAAGCATGTGGGCAGGATGCTGCCCATGTTACTAGTGTATTTAGCTATTGACTTCTGAATCCTTTTTTCCCCATGAGCTGTTTAAAAAGCTTTTCTGGCTCAGTACTCTGCATGGATTCCATTTTACTTTAAAACTCCAAACATAATACAGTTGCTTTCAAATATGGGTTTGCAAGAATAACAAACATATTCCTAACCTCAGTTTTGATCTTAGGTGGGGGGGGGGGGGAATCTCCAATTTTGATGTTAAGTGGAACCCTCCCTCAATTTTGATCTCAGTGGGTTTTCTGACTTTGTTCCTACCTCTTATCCCAGTCCTCCATGTTTATTATTTCATGTTGTAATTTAGCTATAGACTCTATAAAATGCTTCATGTAATTATCTATAGCAGGGGTGTGAAACTCTATTTCAATGAGGGCCGCATCAGGATTGTGTTTGACCTCAGGGGGCCAGGGTGGGTGTGGCCAGGGTAAGCATGGCCAGCATGATGTCACTTGTGTCAGTGTGGGTGCCTGTGGTGGGTGAGCACTCTGCCAGTGAAAACGGGCTCCTGAGCTCCATTTTCAGCTGTGACGGCCTCCTACAACCCTCTGCCAGCAAAAATGGGGCTCGAGTGGGCCACATGTGACCCTCACAAACTCCATTTTCACTGGCAGAGACACCACAGGTTGGTCTTTCACTATTTACAGTGGAGCCCCATATGCCAGATCTAAGCACTACATGGGCCGGATCTGGCCTTCGGGCCTTGAGTTTGACAACCCTGATCTATGGGATCCCCATGGACTCCATAATGGGTCCCCATTGGTATAGCCCAATACCAAGCCTTGGCACATTTGGAACTGGGCCGTGCAAGTGGCATGGGTGTGAAGCTCAATTTGTGTGAGCGGCAGGCATGTGTGCCCTCCACTTATGCAAATGGAGCTGTTTGCACACACATGCACACTTGATGCTCACATGGAACCCCGTCTTCTCTCCCCCACTGGTCTATCAATCCGGAATGATCAGGGACTGCTACCATACACAATTTAATTTATCTGTGGGGTTCCATTTGCCTCCAGCTCTCCACTCCAAGCAACTCCAGTGATTTTGGGATTCCAGTTGGAGTCCTGCTCCACAAGCATACTCAACATTCTTTCTTCACTGCAGAATAAATATTTGCTCTTATTTTTACTTGTTAGTTTTTAAACCCATTTGCCATTCAGCTTCTAGAAAAAAAAAATAGATTTTTTTTTTTACTATGATTCAACTGTCAACAGCCTGGAAATTCTGTGAGTTGAAGTTCAGACATCTTAAAGTTGCCAAGATTAAGAAACACTAGTCTAAACCAATTAAGACCTCAGAGTCTAGAATCTTTCATCTACTTGGTATTTACCCTTAAGTTCCTCCTTTTAGTAAAATTACCTCTGAAAAATGAAGGTCTCTTTCAGCTTTCATTTAATGCCTTACCTAGATGAACAGTTTTAATTGTTAATAATTAAAAATAATTACAAATAAAATTCTACATATTTTGAGAAGAGGTAGGATTCTGCAGTGCATAAAGTATTGGACAAGGAGCAGGATGATTCGATTTCTAATCCACCGTCAGTCACAGAAACTCACTGAGTGACTTTTAGCCAGTCATTCCTTCTCAGCCCACTCACTTTGTGTCAGTCAATCAGATAGACGTATGAGACAATCTGTGGTTTGTGGGCCATTTCTTTTATTTAATTTTAAAGGTTTAGTGATGAAATTATGTTTACGTTTTATGTTTGAAACCAGGCTTAAGTGCAGAGGAAAAATGGAAGGAAATTAAAAAAAAACAGAGTTGCAAGCCATTTTCAAAATTGGCTTCTCAAATTTCTCTAGATATATAGTGACTATAATATCCAGAATTTCCTGCCAGCATAACCATTGGGCTGCAGCCCATTTTCAAGACACGTGATCAACAGAAGATTGTTCCATAGAATATTTTAAGATACACAGGACAAGCAAAGCAAAACTGTTACTCATTTGCAAGATCCTACTCTCTACAAACATTCCAGATTAAATTCAGAACAGCAATGATCACAAATTCAATTTAAAAAAAACCCAATTAGATAAAATAACTTAGAAAAGCCCAGGATATAGTTCTTTCAAAGATCTAGATATCCTTTTTTATTTATTTTTATTTTAAAAGAAAGCTTTATTAGAGATTAAAAAAGAAAAACACTATGTACAATACATCGAATACAACTTTTCATTGTAGACAAAATCTATATATACATATACAAAGATCTAGATATCCTAAAGGGCAATTAATGTTGTGTAATTCTATTGTAGCAGTTACTGTGGCAATTCTACTGTAAACATCTTTATCAAAGGAGGAAGCGAGTTGGTTTTATTTAGTATATACAATAATAGGCTTCAGAAATGTCCTGTACTTTTAAGAAGATTGTTTTGATTATTGTGTAAGAAGAGGATTGCTAACTCTGATAAGTCATTGTGCAGGACAGAGATTCATTCCCATTAAGGTCAATAGCTTAGTGTTGCTTAAAATTACTACTGTATTATCCTGTCCTTTCCTCTACAGTAGTTCTTAATGATGCAAGCAAAAGTTATAAAAAAGTTTACAATTGATTATGTGCTATCAAGTCATTTTTACTCCTAGCAACCACATAGATATATTTTCTCTATGACAATCTATTCCTTAGATCTTCTAATGGCTCATTGGTCATTTATGCCTTGAGGGGGAATTCCATGTTGAGTTGTTTGAAGATTTATTGGTTGGTTTCTTGGCTGTCCATGGTCTTCCTAGGAGTCTTTTCAAACAACAAAGTTCCAAATCAATACCATCAAGGTGGAACAGTCTCCCAATTTCTAGACTGATGATTTAAGTATTAAACCAAGCTGGCTCTCTTGGTAGCATTCTTAGCTGCAATAAATTTTCTAGAAGCTGAAAGACAATCTTTCTTGGGATTCCTGGGAAGAATCAGTTCTTGAACCCAGGACCAGCTTTTATGATATACTAGGGAGTACATAAACAAGATCTCTAGGTCTGTGCAAATCTTGGTTTGATCCGGATGAGAGATTTAAAAATTGAGCAGTGGTGATAGGTTTGCAATTTTTAAGAGCTAATCAATTTGATTTGAGTAACTTCAAGCTTTGATTTTTTAAAAATTGTTCATAAACTGTCATGGAAAAAATAGAAATGTCTGCATATGCTTTGTTTTTGGCAGAGAGGAATGAAAATAGCAGGAGTACTAAATTCTGCATATGACATTAATTCTTATGGCAAGGTTGAGCAAAGCACAGCAGAATCACTCCCAAACTGCCTAGCACCAAGTCTCAGAGCTATCCTCATATCCAGCTACCTGTAGTGAGAAGATGTCTCAATAACCATTTTTAGAAAACTAGAAAATGATGTCTCCTCTAGCGCATCTTCAACCCACTGTGGAAATAGCTTAAAGTTTTTAGGTAGCTGTTAAAGTTTAAAGGTAGTGTTTCTTCTCTTCTTCCAATATATATGAGATCTGGTCAGTTTCTCTGGGTCATTAAAGGATGTTTTAAGCATGGTCCCTCGTCTCCAGTGATTGAGCACTGCCCTCTATGGTCATTGTGGCTTGGACAGCTAGAAAAACCCAAGATTTTTCTCCTTCCAGTATATCATTTTTGTCTATCTATTGAGTCCTTGCCAAGGGACCTGGAATAAGCAGATGTGGATGTTGGATGGTGTAACAGAATGTGACCTGTTCTGAGTAACACTACTTTTTGCAATTGACTGATGGTGAATTGTCAATGCCAATGGTGTTCAAGTGGTGCTCCAGTTGTTTTACTATTCATTTTTATATATTTACTGCACCTCCGCAATTGTGCTAGATCTGTTTTAAAACAGATGCTAAATAATCTTTTGGAAACATGGTAGACTGATCTGTTTTGTCTTTTAAGGCATTGTGCTGTCATTTATTTCAACTGGGAAAGGCAGCTTGGTTCTGCAAGCTGTTTGTTGCTGGTTCTCTCCCAAATGAGTGCATTAGGACTTTTCAGCTGCTTCTGCTCAAAAGGGATTTTGCACGGTCATTCTGTCAACTTCACATCTTTAAGGACAGCTAGGACCTTGCTCAATCTAGCTCTCATTCAGTTAATGTCTAGAGATTTAAATCTATCCGAATCGTGTGGGCTTTTGAAATACAATTGAACTCAAGATCATGTACCAGACTGTCTGCCTAGAACCTATAATGAGAGTATTGCAAGTGGAGCTGAGCTCTGCCTGAAAGATTTTGTTAACAAAGCAAAGTTAAAGCTTTTGACAAGTTATTTTAAAGGGCTAAGAAAGCCACCTGAAGTCATTTTATAGGGGAGGGAGGAAGGGAGGGAGAGGGGGAGAGAGAGAGAGAAAGAGACTATCAAAAAGCACTCTGAGATTTCAGTAAATAATAAAACTCAATGGCTAGGTATTCATATCCTGCTAACTGATCTATTATATCACTCAGTATTGACACGTTCACAAGTGAAAGTGAATGAAAGATTATAGTGTCTGTAAGGACATCAGAAACAATAGAAAATCTATTAAATTCTCTTCCAAGGTGCTTTGAAGACTCCTGCTTCAACTTGCTGTTTAAACTCAGGTCTCCATTGGCCCTGGTGGTTAGGTTTGGTTAAGAAGTGAAACTGATGTATGGTAAAGATTGGAGAAAACTAGTTAAAATTCTTTTTTTAAAAAATAACAATAAGTACTCTGAAAATAAGCTTCTTGTATTAGAAAGATTCTGAGAATGCTGCAAGAAAAAGCTATACAGGGTCAATCCCTGATCAAGATAAGACTGCAAACTTCTAAATGGTTTCACTAGATACTAAGGGGCTTGCTTTCCACATCTGCTATTTGGATTGATCTCTCACAGCATTTCAGTAGAGAAATGATTATTGCTTTTTCTCCTCATTCTGCTCCTTAAATCCAATCATCTCACTGAGGCTACCTTTCTGTAAACCCATTACAGCTGTGTAAAGCTTTAGGAAAGTGTTGTGATTTGATAAAAACTTCAGGTAGGCCATCTCATAGAAACATATGTGCAGTTGCTGGAATTCTTTCCTAATAGACTAATTACCCTTTTCTGCAATCAATCTATTCATTGGGAGCTTATATCCTTGAATGCCCATTCATCTCTACTTTCATTCCTGCTTTCTGAAAAGAAACAAAAGAAGAGACAATCATGGTGGGTCTATGGGTATTTTCCTGCTCCCTGAACAAACTGTCCACTGAGTCCCTTTCACCCCTCTCATCTTGTTTCAATTAGCCCAGCCCTGGAAAAGCTTCCCAAAAAAATGGAGTTTGTCACTCTATATTACTTAGTCCATTTTCTGATAGTTTCTTAAGTAGAATCCTGCCTTGTACCGGCTCTATACAACATTAAACTCTGAATTCTCGAGGCTTGCTGATCATTCCATTATGCTGAACAGAAGGCTTTTAAGCTTTTCTGCATTTAGATTCCCTTCCCTTTCCTCTTATCTCCTGCTGTTAATTTCTCTTGCTTATTATTTCTTACTCCTTTGCTGTCATTTGCATAACACCGTATACCCCAGAAGGGGAAAAACATTACGGATATGAATGTTAACAGCCATGCACTACAAGGGATATGATTGCACTTAGCTTAGTTTTAAATAACATCAATGAGAGGGAAGTGTGGGGGGGTTAGGAAGCAATAATGGTAGAGAATGGAACCTGAGATTGGTCTTCCTGCTCAATTGAGAGTAATCATGCAGAAAAAGGGGAATTCAATTGCTGCAATGAGGAATATTTGCAACCGATCAATTCACTCACTTCAAAATAGCCAGGCATTTTATAACAGGAATCCAGAGTGAAATCAAGTGAAAGCAGTATGAGGTGTGCAGATAAAATGGGGATCAGCAAGAGTTGTGTTTGTTCCCTCCTGCCCCATTGTTATCCATGCCCATTTCTCTCTATGGAATTTCAGAAAGCATTGCTTTACAACTTCAAAGATCAGATAGGAAACATGGAATGGGGTGGAAATGGTGCTAAAGCTTGTGGGAAGCCCCCCTCCCCAATGAAATATTTTGGAGAATATTAAAAAGGCAGGATAGACTATTTCCCCCAAAGGAGAAATGGGGGGGGGGACCTTAAGGGAGGCAAAAACTTGCCCCTTTTAGAAATGCAGATTTGGTAATCCATTCAGAAAAACTGGGTCAGGCAGAAACTTTAGATAAGCAACAAGCCAAAGGTTGACAAATTAGCTCAGAGTAGGATTTGCATTTCCCTTTTTGACTATAGAGCCAGACATGACCCCTACATAACCCCTATAGAAATCCAGAAGATATAAAAACTCATCCATTCTAAACTCCATTTTGTCAGCTGTTCCAGAATCACATGTGGTTGATGGTTCTGCTCTATCAATCAATGGAACTTTTCTTTTCAATCAGCCTCCAGCCTCCATTTTATTTCCATGCCTTTCTCCCGGTTTGGAACTGAACCAGATGGATTTTCCTTCCAACAAGCCAATTATGTTAGCCAGGTGACTTATCGTGAAGTCAGCATAGCGTTTATTTGGGGTTGGCAAGTGCTACCATGTGGAAAGAGTTGAACAATAAGGGTATCTGTGTCTGTGGAGATTTTCAACCATCCAGGTCATAGTTGTCTCAAAGGTGCTTTTCCAAAAGGCAGCTGGACTGTTGCTGTTGGTTTTTCCCTTGAGGAAGAAGAATCCTTGAGGAAGAAGAAAATGTTTCACTTCTTGTCCAGTGGTAGGATTCAATTTTTTTTTTACTACCGGTTCTGTGGGCATGGCTTGGTGGGCATGGCAGGGAAGGATACTGTAAAATCTCCTGTCAGAGGTGGTATTTGCCGGTTCTCTGAACTACTCAAAATTTCCTCTACCAGTTCTCTAGAACTGGTTAGAATCTGCTGAACACCACCTCTGTTCTCGTCTAAGAAGCTTCACTGATTGTGGCATGATGATGTAAGTGATAAAAGGATTAGTTCTGACAGGATGGGGTGGGTGTTGGAAGGACCATACTTCTTTGCAGTCATCCAGGAGTAAAGTTCTAGAGAGTCGTATCTTTAGCTTGAGTTAATACTCTCCCCACAGCTGTCCTGGAAACCCTTGACTTACAACCACAATTGAGCCCAAAATTTTATATTGCTAAGCGTGTCAGTTATTAACTGTGACCTTTCTTGCCACAGTTGTTAAGTGAATCACTGCAGTTGGTACACTGGTAACACAATTGCTAAGTGAATCTGGCTTCCCCACTCTTTGCTTGTCGGAAGGTTTCAGAAAGTGACCACATGACTCCAGGACCAGTGGTTCTATTCTACTAGTTCAGTCTGGTTCTGGCATACCGGTAGTGCCGAAGATAAGTGGAGACCAAACCGTTTCTCTTGGATGAGCTGTTGTTGGGCCCACCTGCCTGCCCAGGCTCCCATACTGACCTTTATTCCCTGCTTTTGAAGTGCAGCTGCTTTGCAGGGCACAGCAGATTGCCGGGCATCAGCTGCTGAAGTGACAGGGAGAGTGCAGGAGTGCAGGAGGTGAATCGGAAAGCCTCTGCACCTGTGGCAAAGTGTGTGTGTGCGTGCAAAGCACACTCACCAAGCCATGCCCACCGAACTGGTGGTAAACAACTTTGAAACCCACCACTGTCCAGGACATTGTAAATGTCATAAATATAAGTCAGTTGCCACACATCTGAATTTTGATCATGTGACCATGGCGATACTGCAATCGTAAGTGTGGAAAAATGATCATAAATCACTTTTTTCAGTGCTTTTATAACTTTGAACTACACTAAACGGGATGTTGTAAGTCGACTGCCTTTATAGGAAAATTGCATAAGAAATCCAATACTGTCCCATGATACGGGGATCATAGACAACTCATAGTTTTTGTTTTTTGTTTTTTTGTATTGCCAGTTCTACAGGGACATTCACCACGAATTGATTACTTCTTTACTTAAATTTTGTGGACACTGATATTTTTTACCTTTCTCATCTGTTAAACAACCATGAGAAATTTATTTCTTACATATAAACTTTGCTCACAAATGGTTTGCAATCGTTCTTGTAATTAGGGGATGGTTTTATTCCTTTTTTTGAGTGTACTTTCATTGGTCAATATTTTTTTTTTAAATCACCAAATATCAGAGAGGAAATAGATGGGATAGAAATGAGTTTAAAGTCAACAAGTTAGCCAAATAAATTATCATAAAGTCTACACAGCATTGACTTAGGGATGGTGAGTACCAACATATGGAAAGACTTGGAAAATAAGTGTATCTGTGAGTAAAATGTTAGTACAAAATTCACAATGCTCTTATTTCTGTATCGCTCAGGGCACAGTTCCTTTTGATCAGTAGTATAATACCAGAGAATGTTGCCAGGTGACAAATCTGCCTTTATTATTCCTACCTCTACTTTTTTAGCCACGCATTCCAAAGAGCTGTTAATGTAATGCAGAATGACAGCTAACATGTTGTCAGCCAATTAAAGTACATGTTGGGCTCTTGCCAAAGACTGAGGCTGAGACTGCGTGGCTGTATTCGCCCATGAAGCCTCCGCCCCAAGCAATGTACTGGAAAAGTTACATCCCCAATGACTGATCCACTTTTTTGCCTCTGGACTAGTCCATCCATTAAACATGGTATGGTGCTGTCTTTCTAGAACAGTGGAAAGCTTGTAGGTATAAGCTGGGCAACTGGTAGAATATTTTCCAAAGGAATTCCTTATTCAAGCCATGATCTGGTTCAGTTGGGGAGTTTACATAGAACAGGGGTCCTCAAACTTGGCAACTTTAAGATTTGTGGACTTCAACTCCCAGAATTCGGCAAATTGAAGTCCACAAGTCTTAAAGATGCAAGTTTGGAGACCTCTGACATAAAGCCTCCATTTTCCTGAACCCCTAACTAATCTTACATCAAGAACAGTACCAAGTGATAGTCAGTATGAAAGCTCTCTAATCCTGTAGCTGCAAAAATGGAGCCAAGAGCTCTTTAACTGAATTCTGAAACAATGGGGGACTATCTTCTTCAGATGTTTGTTCTTTCTAATATTTACAGACATAAGCTTCAAACAAAATCCCTAAGAGCTACCGTTCCATGAGCTTTGGATTTATGAGAGCTGGACTATCCCATACTGAATTTTACCCTATTACAAAGTATTCATATTATCAGCTGATGCTCATAAAAACATCTATGTGCAACAATAAATTGAGCATTGTACTGTCACCCTGGAAAGAACAGCTATCTAAGGATTTTTAGGGTCCATAATGTGGGTTATTTATATTTGGCTATTTATCAAATTTGTATAGCTGCCCATGCATCTTAAAACATACTTTAAGTAGCCATTACAACAATTAAATATAAATAACACTAAAAGAGAATGTTTCCAAGACACAAACTAATGCACTCATCTTATAAGCTGCCTATTTCTAAGGGATTTTCAGACCTGCTGGAATAATCAGATTTTGAGAAATTTCCAAACAGTCAATAGGGTCAGAGCTAATTTCATTGGGATGAAACCTCTTAGTAGATGAAACCTATGACATACCCACCCTGTCTCTACTATTATGTATTTAGCCTTTGTTGATGCATTAATGATGGTTAATGCAATAGTTAAAGTCAGCCAATGATGACATTCCACAAACCATTATGAAAGAAAAGATGGCTTAGCACAATATGTGAAGACAGTGTGATCATATATGTGTGGGTGACTGCCACCAGATACACATGTAAATATTATAAATTATAATAAGGTTCAGCTATCCTTAAAGAATCAGCCTCATCTATGATTAAATGTCAACTCCAAATACAGGAAGAAAGCATCTAATTGCCCAATGTGGATTCAAACTGTCAGTTTCTCTTACATACAGTATTTGTTAACCTGTCCAGGTTTCTTTTTCTAAATCAAGATTGTACAGATTCCGCTTGCAATTATTCATGGTTGAGCTACTTAATCAGAAATTAGGTGTCATGAAACATAATCCGATAGTACCAAAATATAGAGTACAGACATTAAATTTCTTTAAATTTGCCCTTTGACAGAAAGAAAGGAAGGAAGGGAGGAAGGAAAGAAGGAAGGAAGAAGGAAGGAAGGAAGGAAGGGAAGAAAGAAAGAAAGAAAGAAAGAAAGGAAGGAAGGAAGGAAGGAAGGAAGGAAGGAAGGAAGGAAGGAAGGAAGGAAGGAAGGAAGGAAGGAAGGAAGGAAGGAAGATATATATTTTTAAAAAAGAATGCTGTTCAGTGAAGGAGCCCAGCTGCTTCTCAGATCTTGTTAATCTCTAATAATCTTCAATTATCAAGTAGAATAGTTGTTTACAGAAGATGACCTTTTCTGGAACTGAAGCGTGAGTCAATAGCAGCAGTCCTGGGAAGGAAAATAGTGATGGGGAGAAAAGACAAAGATGACACAATGATTTATGCATTTGTTATATAAACAGGGACCCCTTGCACTCTCTTTAGGAGATCTGCTTTACCAGCATAACAGCAGAAGTGGACATCCCCAAGGTGCTGCATAAAGTCTTTTGCAACACAGTAGATTTTCATGCCATTTTTATGTGTGTACAACCATATATTTGCTTTTTTGACTCAATCAACCCCTCCCCCAAATACTTTTAATATAGAACAATCATACATGGAAGGAAAAAATAATAATAATTTGTACCATCTAGAAACGAATTTGAAATTCAATAATGGTTTTCCTATTTCCTAGACATTTGGTGGTGCTTGTTCTCTTTGCCTCTCACATCCTTTTCACTGCTGTTGATTCAGATGGGAGGGGAAATTGTGCAGTCTCCGAAATTGCTGCAATTCTTTCTTGTTCTTGGAGAACTTTAGGAATATCGAAGAACCACTGCAGTTTTTAAAATTGAGTTTGTAGTCATTTCTGAATGGAGAGAGAGGTTGAACATTATTTCATCCATAATATAGCAATATCAACAGTACTTAAACATATACAGCGCTTTGTAATGCTTTACAGCTCTCTTTAAGCAGTATACAGAATCAGCATATTGCCTCAACAATCTGGGTCCTTATTTTATTGACCTCGGAAGGATGGAAGGATGAGTCAATCTTAAGCTGGTCAGGATTGAACTTCTGGCAGTGGGCAGAATTAGCCTGTAATACTGCATTGCAATTACTGCACCACCACAGTTCCGGACTATAAAGAATAAGAACTATAGAATTTTTTAACAATTTCCTGAAAAATATCTGTCTTAATTCTTGCGATAAAACCAGAATATAGTCTTGTAGGTTTTTTAAAAAATTGTGCAAATTTTTAAGCGAGAATGAATCTATGGTTCATATTCTGAATAATCAGAATAGAACTGGAACCTTGGAGGTCTTCTAGTCCAACCCCCTTCTTAAGAAGGAGACCTATACAATTTGAGACAAGTGGCTCTCCAATCTCTTCTTAAAAATCTCCAGTGATGAAGCACCCACAACTTCTGAAGGCCAGCTGTTCCACTGGTTACTTGTTCTCATTGTTAGGAAGTTTCTCCTTAAATCCAGTTTGCTTCTCTCCCTGATTAGTTTCCATCCATTGTTTCTTGTCCTGCCCTCTGGTGCTTTGAAAAATAAGTTGACCCCCTATTGTTTGTGGTAGCCCCTCAAATACTGGAATACTACTATCATGTCACCCCTAGTTCTATTTACTTCTGGGACAGTGTAGAACAGGGGTGTCAAACTCGATTTCATTGAAGGCCGCATCAGGGTTGTGTTTGACCATGAGGGAGAGGTGTGGGGGACATGGCCAGGGAGGGCAGGGTCAGCTCAACATCACTTGTGTCGGGGGTGCCTGCTGGGGTCTCTTGCAGTGCTTTGCCAGTAAAAATGGAGCTTGGGAAGTCTTCACCTGCCCTCCCCCCCCCCCCCCCCCCAAGCTCCATTTTCGCTGGCAGAGGAGTCTCGGGACGGTCCTTCGCTGTTTCCAAGGTGGCCCCTTGGGCGTGATCTAAGCACCCCATGGGCTGGATCAGGTCCATGGGCTTTGAGTTTAACACCCCTGGTGTAGAAGGTCCTGGCCAAGCTAATTCCTGCTAGTCCTCTTCAGATATTGCAATCCAGGATGAATGAAGTGACGCATTAAATAAAATATGAGAACCAGCTGTTCTATGTACAGCTGTACATAAATTTGATTGCTAAAAAGTACAAACCTGCCTGATCGTCTGGAAAATCCTACCAGTCCTATGTGAGTAAGCTGCATTTTTGCCTTGAGGAAGTGTTTTGTGCCACGGAAATGATACAATTTGCATGGATGAGGCACCAGGTTGATGCAATTTGTATTCATTTTTGCTTTTAAGGCATGTCCAATAGCCAGAAGCCTCAGGAGCGATATGAAGCAAAAGACATAACAGCATTGCTTCACAGTTAAGAAGAAGAGGGGGCATTGCTTTGGAAAACAGCTTTAAAGGGCTGCTTCGCCTGAAGCATAGTCAAAGCTAAGATTATTCTGAACTTTGCACAGCCCTAAAGGCTATGTATTCATACATCGTCTCATAGGTGCTTTTTCAAGAGGCAACTAGACTTCCTTTATTTTTCCTTGATGAGGTTTCATTTCTCATCAAAAAAGCTTCCTTAGAACTGAAGAAGTTTCTTGGATGAGAAGCAAAAAATCTTCAAGGATAAACAAAGGAAGTCCAATTGCATCTTGAAAAAGCCCCTTTGGGACAACATGACCTAGATGACTGAGAATCTCCATAGACACTATGCATACATAGCTTTATATAGGGTTTTAAATAGTGTGTTTATATAAAGGCTCGCTTCTTATATTTGTTTTTTGTTTTCCTTTATCATTTTCCTTTTTAATTTTTTTTTATAGTTTTAATTGCTGTGAGCTGCCCAGAGTCATCTATTTAACATGGGCAGCTGTATAAATTAAATAAATAAAGACCCATTTTCATTTTCTCTTCAGTATGTATTATTTATTTATTGTATGGCCCATTCACATCACATTTAACACAAGAAATAAACATACGCAACATGAAATATAACATCTAAAATATTGTAAACATATGTCTAGATTACAGATATATATATATATATATATATATATATATATATATATATATATATATATATATATATACTTTGTATTACAACACCCTGTTAAGCCCCAATTAAGGGAGAAAGCATACTGCTTTCTTTTCTGTCTTTCGGCTCATCACCAGAGACCATACCGACAGAAAGCTATTTGTTTCGTTGCCTTTTGTTTACATGTGTGTAAGGTTTTTAAGCTGATAATTTTAAATAATAAATAAGGGAGACTAGTATAGATCTATTTCGAGCTAGTTAGCTCTCTTCAGCTAGCCATACCCTTACTGGGATTCGAACCAGGGAAGTATTACATGTGAGGCAGTTGTAATTGCCTCTACACCACTGGCTCTCTCCTTATCAGCTCAGGCAGGGGAATAAGTATATACTTTGTATTACAACACCCTGTTAAGCCCCAATTAAGGGAGAAAGCATACTGCTTTCTTTTCTGTCTTTCGGCTCATCACCAGAGACCATACCGACAGAAAGCTATTTGTTTCGTTGCCTTTTGTTTACATGTGTGTAAGGTTTTTAAGCTGATAATTTTAAATAATAAATAAGGGAGACTAGTATAGATCTATTTCGAGCTAGTTAGCTCTCTTCAGCTAGCCATACCCTTACTGGGATTCGAACCAGGGAAGTATTACATGTGAGGCAGTTGTAATTGCCTCTACACCACTGGCTCTCTCCTTATCAGCTCAGGCAGGGGAATAAGTATATACTTTGTATTACAACACCCTGTTAAGCCCCAATTAAGGGAGAAAGCATACTGCTTTCTTTTCTGTCTTTCGGCTCATCACCAGAGACCATACCGACAGAAAGCTATTTGTTTCGTTGCCTTTTGTTTACATGTGTGTAAGGTTTTTAAGCTGATAATTTTAAATAATAAATAAGGGAGACTAGTATAGATCTATTTCGAGCTAGTTAGCTCTCTTCAGCTAGCCATACCCTTACTGGGATTCGAACCAGGGAAGTATTACATGTGAGGCAGTTGTAATTGCCTCTACACCACTGGCTCTCTCCTTATCAGCTCAGGCAGGGGAATAAGTATATACTTTGTATTACAACACCCTGTTAAGCCCCAATTAAGGGAGAAAGCATACTGCTTTCTTTTCTGTCTTTCGGCTCATCACCAGAGACCATACCGACAGAAAGCTATTTGTTTCGTTGCCTTTTGTTTACATGTGTGTAAGGTTTTTAAGCTGATAATTTTAAATAATAAATAAGGGAGACTAGTATAGATCTATTTCGAGCTAGTTAGCTCTCTTCAGCTAGCCATACCCTTACTGGGATTCGAACCAGGGAAGTATTACATGTGAGGCAGTTGTAATTGCCTCTACACCACTGGCTCTCTCCTTATCAGCTCAGGCAGGGGAATAAGTATATACTTTGTATTACAACACCCTGTTAAGCCCCAATTAAGGGAGAAAGCATACTGCTTTCTTTTCTGTCTTTCGGCTCATCACCAGAGACCATACCGACAGAAAGCTATTTGTTTCGTTGCCTTTTGTTTACATGTGTGTAAGGTTTTTAAGCTGATAATTTTAAATAATAAATAAGGGAGACTAGTATAGATCTATTTCGAGCTAGTTAGCTCTCTTCAGCTAGCCATACCCTTACTGGGATTCGAACCAGGGAAGTATTACATGTGAGGCAGTTGTAATTGCCTCTACACCACTGGCTCTCTCCTTATCAGCTCAGGCAGGGGAATAAGTATATACTTTGTATTACAACACCCTGTTAAGCCCCAATTAAGGGAGAAAGCATACTGCTTTCTTTTCTGTCTTTCGGCTCATCACCAGAGACCATACCGACAGAAAGCTATTTGTTTCGTTGCCTTTTGTTTACATGTGTGTAAGGTTTTTAAGCTGATAATTTTAAATAATAAATAAGGGAGACTAGTATAGATCTATTTTGAGCTAGTTAGCTCTCTTCAGCTAGCCATATCCTTACTGGGATTCGAACCAGGGAAGTATTACATGTGAGGCAGTTGTAATTGCCTCTACACCACTGGCTCTCTCCTTATCAGCTCAGGCAGGGGAATAAGTATATACTTTGTATTACAACACCCTGTTAAGCCCCAATTAAGGGAGAAAGCATACTGCTTTCTTTTCTGTCTTTCGGCTCATCACCAGAGACCATACCGACAGAAAGCTATTTGTTTCGTTGCCTTTTGTTTACATGTGTGTAAGGTTTTTAAGCTGATAATTTTAAATAATAAATAAGGGAGACTAGTATAGATCTATTTCGAGCTAGTTAGCTCTCTTCAGCTAGCCATACCCTTACTGGGATTCGAACCAGGGAAGTATTACATGTGAGGCAGTTGTAATTGCCTCTACACCACTGGCTCTCTCCTTATCAGCTCAGGCAGGGGAATAAGTATATACTTTGTATTACAACACCCTGTTAAGCCCCAATTAAGGGAGAAAGCATACTGCTTTCTTTTCTGTCTTTCGGCTCATCACCAGAGACCATACCGACAGAAAGCTATTTGTTTCGTTGCCTTTTGTTTACATGTGTGTAAGGTTTTTAAGCTGATAATTTTAAATAATAAATAAGGGAGACTAGTATAGATCTATTTCGAGCTAGTTAGCTCTCTTCAGCTAGCCATACTTACACACATGTAAACAAAAGGCAACGAAACAAATAGCTTTCTGTCGGTATGGTCTCTGGTGATGAGCCGAAAGACAGAAAAGAAAGCAGTATGCTTTCTCCCTTAATTGGGGCTTAACAGGGTGTTGTAATACAAAGTATATACTTATTCCCCTGCCTGAGCTGATAAGGAGAGAGCCAGTGGTGTAGAGGCAATTACAACTGCCTCACATGTAATACTTCCCTGGTTCGAATCCCAGTAAGGGTATGGCTAGCTGAAGAGAGCTAACTAGCTCGAAATAGATCTATACTAGTCTCCCTTATTTATTATTTAAAATTATCAGCTTAAAAACCTTACACACATGTAAACAAAAGGCAACGAAACAAATAGCTTTCTGTCGGTATGATCTCTGGTGATGAGCCGAAAGACAGAAAAGAAAGCAGTATGCTTTCTCCCTTAATTGGGGCTTAACAGGGTGTTGTAATACAAAGTATATACTTATTCCCCTGCCTGAGCTGATAAGGAGAGAGCCAGTGGTGTAGAGGCAATTACAACTGCCTCACATGTAATACTTCCCTGGTTCAAATCCCAGTAAGGGTATGGCTAGCTGAAGAGAGCTAACTAGCTCGAAATAGATCTATACTAGTCTCCCTTATTTATTATTTAAAATTATCAGCTTAAAAACCTTACACACATGTAAACAAAAGGCAACGAAACAAATAGCTTTCTGTCGGTATGGTCTCTGGTGATGAGCCGAAAGACAGAAAAGAAAGCAGTATGCTTTCTCCCTTAATTGGGGCTTAACAGGGTGTTGTAATACAAAGTATATACTTATTCCCCTGCCTGAGCTGATAAGGAGAGAGCCAGTGGTGTAGAGGCAATTACAACTGCCTCACATGTAATACTTCCCTGGTTCGAATCCCAGTAAGGGTATGGCTAGCTGAAGAGAGCTAACTAGCTCGAAATAGATCTATACTAGTCTCCCTTATTTATTATTTAAAATTATCAGCTTAAAAACCTTACACACATGTAAACAAAAGGCAACGAAACAAATAGCTTTCTGTCGGTATGGTCTCTGGTGATGAGCCGAAAGACAGAAAAGAAAGCAGTATGCTTTCTCCCTTAATTGGGGCTTAACAGGGTGTTGTAATACAAAGTATATACTTATTCCCCTGCCTGAGCTGATAAGGAGAGAGCCAGTGGTGTAGAGGCAATTACAACTGCCTCACATGTAATACTTCCCTGGTTCGAATCCCAGTAAGGGTATGGCTAGCTGAAGAGAGCTAACTAGCTCGAAATAGATCTATACTAGTCTCCCTTATTTATTATTTAAAATTATCAGCTTAAAAACCTTACACACATATATATATATATATATATATATATATATATATATATATATATATATATATATATATATATATATATATATATATATATATTGTTTCATTTGTCTCAGCCAGGAAACCAGCAACGTCTCCGTTATACTGTATTTTGGCATTTTGCCTCTATATGTTATTTGTGAGATTCCTGAAGTCATACGTGTTCCCTCAGCGGTGCTAAAGAACAAGTAACTCCAAGCAAAATACTGTGAGTATGTTAAAGTCAGTAACCAGTGTGCCATTTTCCACCAACAACTGCCATTGTTAATATGCCCCGGTCCTGTCACAAAAGGTCTTGAGTTTTGTCTCTTATTCCTATTAAAACAAGAGAAGAATGATCTTGCTCTGAAATAATAGAGAATTAATAAGCACACTACTTATTAAACCAATACTTTTCATTTTTAAAAAGAATCAAATAGCCAGTTAGGGAGGTGTCAGATCAGAAATATGGATGTGTGTTCTATATGTATCCTTCTCCTATCTTGATCAAATGGGATTCCCAGTGTTCTATTATGGAATCTTGATAGATGGTGAGCAATTAGTAGTAGCAGAAGAAAGTTATAAATCAGAATCACTGTCTCAGCTTCACCCCCCCCCCTGTCAGGATGACAGCTGAAATTTGCCATGCATGACTTATTCATTTGCTTAAAAAAAAGTCTCTATGAAAAATTTAAGTATACCTTGTATTTCCGTAATGTCTGGGAACTTCTGTCCTAGCAAAACCCTGTTTAAATATGTAGCTAACCAAGGCTCTCATTTGAAGCACAAGGCAGTGAACAAAGAAAAAAGCAGACAGGAAGAAAATGCTAACATTCAATTATATTTGTGTGCCCTTGCTACTCTCCCACTGTGTGATTTGTTTGTGTGTGCCTGATTTCCCAATTTACTGCTCTTTTATTTGTCAGCAGTGTGCACTAACCCTGACATTAATATGAATTCAAATAAATTATTCAAAACCTGAAAACAAATTTTGAGCCAGAGATTTAAGGAGATGAATATGCTTGTTTTATAACCAATAAATTATTTTGTGATGTACTTTGAGTAGGTTGAAAATATTAGGCTTGAAGGGGTGGTTTTATGCTCAATGTGGAGATCAGAGACATTGAAAATTGCATTTTGGGGAAAATGCATTTTATCAACTGCCCACCATCTTCTAAACCAGTGATGGTGAACCTTTGAAAGGCCCTGCCATTTTGGGAGACGCACCAAGCCTTCCAGAAATAGCTTTTGCACAGCCTCTGGAGTGTCTGAAAATGTAAGAGCATTCTCATGTGATTCTGCAAGAGCAGAGCCTTCTTGTGTGACTTTCAGAGGGTTTGGAGAGAAGTATCAGGAGGAGGAGAGAGTCCGGAGGAGAGGAGAATCTAGAGAGGAGATCAGGGGTGGGCTTCAAAAAATTTAGCAACCAGTTCTCTCCCCGGTTGCTGGGTGGGTGTGGCCATGATGGGCGTGGTCTAGTAAGCCTCCTGCACCATGGCAGGGGGGGCATTTTTGCCCTTCCCGAGCTCCAGAGGCTTTCCTTGAGCCTCTGTTAGGCCCGTTTCCCCCCTCTTTGGGCTCCGGAGGTTCTCCGGAGGCCCTAAACAGGCCCAATTCTGGCCTTCCAGAGCATCCAGGAGGCTGGTTTTTCACCCTCCACGAACCTCTGTGCAGGCTCTGCACTTATCTGGGATCCAAAACTGGCCACGTGGAGACTCCTGGAAGGGGTGGGGTGGGTGAGGTCAGCCGGTTATTGCAACTACTGGCTCAGCAAACCATATGTGTGCCCTTAGCATCTCGTTCACCCAAACTGGTGCAAACTGGTATTAGCTCACGCCTGGAGGAGATCTATAGAAACCTGTTTTGTCTATGGTAGACAAGGGTGTGAAACACCAGTAGAGTAAAGGTAGGTATTTCCTGAAATTTTGGCACACTGAACCGTTTACTATCGCTGTTCTAAAGGCTGCCCCGAAAGTATAGACTATATTAAAGTCTTTTTTATTAGATTCAATTAGAAATTCTACAAAAAAAAAAAAAAATTTTTAAAAGCTGGGGAACCGTTTTTCAATCATGTTCCAAGGTTGATGAATTATGCTATTTTCAAAGTGAATTAGTAGAGGGAAAGAGAATTATTTATAATTCTCTCATTTCCACCATCACTTGTCTTTTAATTAGTATAGTTTTCAGAGAAAATGTGCAGTGACATTGCTGGAAATAAAAGTAAGTGTTGCAGAAACGGACGATGAAGGCTAAAGAAAGAGCACAATAAAGGATATGAAGAATAAAAGTAATGAAATTATTTGGAGTTAAATTGAAATGAGAGACTATCAGAAGAAATGTTTGAGAGATTTTTATGGCAATGCTGTTGATATGTTGGAGAGTAGAAATAAATAGCATGCATGTTAGCATGCAAGAAGTATTGATGGAAAGGAAATCATAAACTTTATGATAATGTTGAAAAAATAGTAAGGCTGCAGATGTTTGCTATAATGAAAGAAATGTTAGTATGGATGTGGTTTGCTTACAGAAGAGCTGTGCAACTCGTTTAATGTCTAAGTGAAGATTACATCTGTGCCTGACAATTGGAATAATGCTGTTATTATTCCCTAATGTAAAAGGAAAGGTAATAAGAGTGAATGCAAACATTACAAGTTTGTTTAATGTGCTTGGAATTATGAATGAAAGAAAAGAAGGAGAAATAATAATGAACAATATTTTGGAAGTAATATTGAGTATTATATCTTTTTGTATTTCTAGAGAATTATGATACAATCTAAGTATTTGAAGGTACTTCTTATGCTGTATATGTAAAAAAATAAATAAAAACTGTTTAAAAAAAGAAATGAAGAGATGTGAGAAAAATATTGTTTTCTAAATTAGAGCAAGTGTATGATGTAGTAAATAAGTTTAAATTATGAAACTGTGGAATGTTAGCAAATGGTTCAAAGCTGAACAAAAAGTAAGCAAGCACTATAATAACTCTTGCTGTTTAATGTATGGATGGATAAAGATTCATGAAATAGCAGTGTTAGTAGAGGGTTATTCATTGGTGATACAGTGATCAGTTGCATGTATTTGATGCCATGTGGTAGGAAGAACGCTTAAATGATTTGCAGTGAATGTTAAATAGATTGTATGTAACAAGGTTGGATATGGAAATACATCAAAGTCCAAAATAGTGTGTTTGATGGGAAATGGAGAGCAAATAGATAAATTACTATACTTTGCTAAAATATTTGACAAAATATTAATTGGGAAATGGATGGAAAAACTAAGACCCAATAGTAGAAAAGTAGTGAACAGCATGTGATACATTGCAAGAAATGAATGTCAGGAGAAACATAAATATAAAAGTAAATTGACTCCAGTGGAAATAGAAGACTTAAGGTAAAGGTTCCCCTCGCACATACATGCTAGTCATTTCTGGCTCTAGGGAGCGGTGCTCATCTCCATTACAAAGCCAAAGAACCAGCGCTGTCCAAAGACGTCTCTGTGGTCATGTGGCCAGCAGGACTAAATGCAGAAAGTGCACAGAATGCTATTCCCTATTTTTCTACTTGCATTTTTACATGCTTTTGAACTGCTAGATTGGCAGAAGGTGGGACAAGTAATGGGAGTTCCCTCCATTACGCGAAGCTAGGGATTCAAACTGCTGAACTGCCAACCTTTCTGATCAACGAGCTCAGCATCTTAGCCACCATGTCCTTAGACTTAACACATGGTAAAACACAGGACTTTTTTCACCCAATACCCTTGAGATAGGAGGAAAGCTGCCACCTCTTTTGCACAAATGGAGTGCCCGCCTGCCACTTCCACAGCCTGGTTCCAAATGGCTCAAGGCCCCAGTATTGGGCCACATTCCAGAGGTTGGAGACCCTGATGTAAAGCACTGTGAAGCAGTATATAAGTCTAAGTGCTTATTGCTAATTTTTCTCTTTTCCTGCAAGGCTGCTACGGTGGGGGGGAAATGGAATTTCACATTTTATTCTTCTCCAACAAGTTCAGAACCTTGTGCCTTTTTCTCCTCTCTAGCAAACCTCAAGTTAGACAGGGAAAAGGCAAAATACCAAAGATTACTGGCAGAAATAGCAATCTGATGGACTATCTTCCAGGGGGGTGTTATTTCTACCTGAGCCCCAAAAGAAAAAGAAAAAAACCAAGAACATAGATGTCAGGGAGGTTGTGTTCTCTCCAATAGCTAAATCAGAAAAGGTTATGGATTTCTAGCACTCCAGGGCCAAATGGGAAAGGGCCAGTTGGAATCATATTGGCTGCTGACCTCCATCGGTCTCCTCTTCCATGCATATCAGAATGTCCACACAGGAGATAGGAGTGTGTGTGTGTGTGTGTCTGTGTGTGTGTGTGTGTGTTTTGATGGAAAATGCTCTTTTCTGCCAGAATACTGCTTCTGGGCATTGACCTTGCTCCAGCTTTGTGAGGACATGTTATCAGACCATCATGGTGCCAGTACACAGAAGGCATGTGGATGAGGATCAAGATTGAATGAATGTTCCCTTTTATTTGTTTTCATCTAACAGCTTTAATTTATTTGGCTTCCTGTTCCCTGGTTCTTCTCCATGTACTACATAATGCTGCTCACTGCAAAAGGGATTACGTGAAGGGTGACTTCGCTACTTAAATCACTCTTAGCCGTTCCAACAACTACAGTTCCCAGGATCCTTTAGAAGTTAAACAAACTTTATTTTTTAAAAAACAGAGAGCTGTGCAATATAGGGAGAATAGATGTCAAGAAGCTGACTGACAGACTCTTTCTGGCACATTTAATATATCTATTCTCCAGGCCTCACTTTTGTATGCAGTCTGAAGTCCTTCTGGCATGCATTTTCATTTTGTGCTCTCTGGCCAAGAATTAGAAATGCAGGGAACTTCTACTTCTTCTCATTTTAAACAATTAGCAGTCTACTAAGCTTCCCATTTACATCACATGTAGGGTTACCAGATGTCTGGCCAAAGGCAGACGTGTCCTCTTTTTTGTTCTCATGTCCTCCATCTAGCAGGCATAGCCTTCAAGTTAAATATTGTCCAGTTTTTGGAGTATCTACAAGCTTTCTTTTTTGAATAAGTTTTTAGAATAGAACAGAACAGAACAGTAGAGAACAGTAGAGAAGAGAAGAGAAGAGAAGAGAAGAGAAGAGAAGAGAAGAGAAGAGAAGAGAAGAGAAGAGAAGAGTTGGAAGGGACCTCGGAAGTCTTTGAGCCAACCCGCTGTTTAGGCAGGAAACCCTACATCATTTCAGACAAACGGTTATCTAATCTCTTCTTAAAAGCTTCCAATGTTGGAGAATTCACAACTTCTGGAGTCAAATGTTTCCATTGATTAATTGTTCTAACTGTCAGGAAATTTCTCCTTAGTTCTAAGTTGCTTCTCTCCTTGATTAGTTTCCACCCATTTCTTCTTGTCCTGCCCTTAGGTGCTTTGGAGAATAGTTTGACTCCCTCTTCTTTGTGGCAACCCCTGAGATATTGGAAGACTTCTATCATGTCTCCCCTTAGTCCTTCTTTTCATTAGACCAGACATACCCAGTCCCTGCAACCATTCTTCGTAAGTTTTCTCTACAGTGTTTCCCTGTTAAGTGCTAACCACAAGTTAACAAGCTCCATGCTGTGACCATAATTAGTTGACCAGGCTGTGACCTTAAATTTATTACATAACTTGTTGGAAGTTATTAAGACAAAGTTCTACAGAGAGGTCCCATGACAACAGGAGTTCTTAAAACAATTTGTCAGTGTGATTGCTTCAATCCTTATACCAGAAGCTAGAAAAGAAGAACATTAACAGATTATTGGATATTATTCATTTGGACCTCTCCACAATGACATTATTTCTAATTGTATTACTGCTGAATCCTCCATCAAGGGAAAGAGAATTTAAGAATAGAAAAAGAAAAGTGGCAGTCTATCAACTTCTGCCAATAGAATGAGTGTTTCAATCTATTCTAGATCTTCTGAGGATTCCCACACAGGGATGTAAAAGTAAATCCAGAGTGTATTCTGTCTTCCAACGGAATTCATTTTGGAGGTTTCTCTATACAGGTAGAACTATATACTGATATCTTTATATACTGATTTTTACTCAATTTTATGAAAGAGAAATTTCTTTTGAAGTTTCTTCAAAGGCCAAAAATAAATTGATGAAATTCTGTAGGTGGACTATGATGTTCTTGAACTTATTTAGCTTTGAGACAGATGTTATATCAAACATTCTTAGCATTTAATATAAATGTGCTATAAGCAACAGTTGTGTAGACTGTTGAGCATCATGATAAAATTGCAGTGAGGTATAAATGGAATGAAGGAATGTCTATGCTTTTAAATGGGGATATGTGTAGTTCCTGAATCAGATATTGTGGAAATCGCACCGTTATTGAGGACCATGAGGGTAAATGATATGTTTCATTCATGTATTAATGGGTTTGTGAGAATTAGATTGGTTATGCTGCATTTTTGACTTCTTCTGTGATGCTTTGGATGCAACCAATATATTTACATGTATTCTTCTGGAAAAAGAAGAAACAATGTTCAAGAAATTCAGAAGCACCTCTACAAATAACAAGATGACAGACTCTCTATTGGCCATGCTACTCCTGGATCATAGAGAAATAGTTCAATTTGCTCATATGTTTATTTTGGAACTTCCTTCCAAACTATCAAGGTGATGTCATGATGAGCAAGTGGCAGGGCTGCAATTAATTGAACTGTGGTGTATTATGTTCAGAATTATAATAAATGTCATCTTGATTAATTAAGGAAATTGAAAAGAAAGGATTAGAAAGAATAACATGGTAATAAGTTCTTAGTAATAAACAATGGATCAGCAGAGAATATTAATTGCTAGGGTGGGTTTGCATTTGCTTTGCAACTGTTAATGCATTAAGCATACATAGAACACTCACGTATTATGCATAGATAAAATGACAGCTCTGAAGTAATTATACAGAAACTGACAACCTATTCAGCATTATGTTGGGTTCCTTGGAAATGTTGACAAGTTATGATTCACAAAATGTCACATGTAGATGAAGTTAAAAATTAAATAATTCATTTCCATAACTGGTTATAAAAATGTAATTCAAAGAAGAGTAGTATTCTAACACAACAGTCCCCAAATAATAGCCTGTAAAGTTCTTGTAATCTTCCAAGCAACACTGGAATTCCAAGACTTCTGGAAGCGACTCAGTTGAGGAAGTCTTCTACTCTTAATAGCTGGACATAACATTGAAAATAAATACCTATCTCTTAATTCAACAAAGTTCATTCAACATTGTACTTGCCGTGGAATTTAACACAATCACAACAGGAATAACAATAATAATGTTGCAGGATTGACCACACTTTAGTTCTAAACAAGGTAGCGTTGTTTTAGTCTTAGCAATCCTTGGTAGGTCATCCCATTAACTCACACTTCACCCCTATCATGCAAAATATGTAGCCTAAGTTCTCTGTGTGACCTCAGAGGGATAGGTAATTAGACTACTATTAGATGACTAATTAGACTAATAAGATGATGAAGAAGGCAATAGCAAACCACTTCTTAATGTTATCACAGGTGCTGCATGAACGTGTCCACAAAATTATACTAAATTGAGCTGAATTTGAAGAAGACATTAGCTTTCCTAAGACAATATTTTTTAGCCAGTAATTAGTTCCCAGCCAGTGTTCCATACAAAGAACAAAGATTATTTATTCCAAACTCTTAGTATGGCATGCTTAGCAACATGATTATTAAAATCAACATTAACTTTAACTTTATCATACCATAGATAACTGTGCCAACCAAACTTTATCTCTAAAACAAAGATTATTAAAAACTCATGACTGGCATGCAATAAGAGTAGAGCAAATGAAAACCAAGAAATTCCCAATGAAATTTAGTGGGAGAGGGAGAAATTATGTGAAATTATAACATAGACACTATATTTTATGTCAAACATTTCCTAAAAAATAAGAAAAGGAAAATTTACAATAAAAAATAATATATACAGTACGCACATAGCAATCACACCATTTCCTTTCATGTTATGTAACATTATACAAAATGCAGAAAGGAATAAAATAAATCCATGAAATGAGAATAGGAAAATATTACTAAATTGAATATATGCCAATTTTATTCACTGTACTTTACCGTACTTTTCTATATTTGCAAAATAAAATTTGCTTCCATCATATCTATAAATTGTTTCATTTTTCCCTTCTTTAGATGTTTTCCCCCAACTCTCCCTCTTTGAGAAACTTATCAACTTCAACCAATCACTAATTTCTCAGTCTACTTGTCCCATTTATTACTGCTTCATATAAGTTTTAAAAAAGTATTAAGAGCAAAGCTGGGGGAAAAATGCAGAAATGAAAACCTTGAATACCTTTCTTATAAAAGGGGTTATAATATGTTTGGGAGTGTTTCCTTGGGAAAAAATTGTTAAGGGAGCACATGAATATGGTATTTAAAATCATGTATAATTAAGAAAGCAAAGAGAAGATTGTCCCCTCTTAGAACATGAAGGTGACTGGAAAGAAATTTAGAAGAGACAAAATTTAGAAGAGACAAAAATACTTATTTGCAATGCATAATTAATCTGTGGAATATATGGAAGTAAGAGAACTTGATGGCCACTAACTTGGATGGGTTTTAAAATTGGATGAAGGGATGAAGGACAACTAAATCAAGAGTTAAGTTTTGACTTTCTATGTTATCTGCAATGTGAAGACACCAGCTGCACAGGAACAAGAATTTTTCAGGGAAGTTTCCAAGGATGAGGAGCATGCTTGTTTCATTGCAAGAGTTGTGCATGAATGTTGAGACTTTAATTGTACAATCACAACTCTGATAGTCCAGATTTTTTTGCTTCTCATGATTTGATTCAGTTCAGTTTCAAGGGAAAACATGATGAAATAAATCCTTTATTCCTCTCAGGAACAAAAAAATAGAAATGCTATTTCCCTTTTTTATTTTTTTTGATCCACAATAAAAACCCTTGAGATAGTTTTTGACTCAGAGGTGGTTATGGGCTCGGTGAGCCAATGAGTTTCCATGATTGGGGAAGGATTTGTGTCTCACTGGCCATACTACTTCATTTAAAACCACTATATCACTTTGGCTTTTATCTACAAATATGCATCAAGGGAAGACAGTCTAATAGTGCTCACTTACCTTCCATTTGATTGATGTCAGGCATGGTTCATCCCTTGAATTCTTACAAGCAGGGCAATAAAAGAATGTAGAAAGACTCAACCAAACTCCCCATTATCATAGTGATTGTGAAAGAATGTATGAGGGAAATTTCAGAAGAAGGGATGCTATGCACATAAAAATTGAAGCATGTGCAACCATTGAGCTAGCCTTTACTGTTTCCATAAAGGCTAAGCATACTTGGAAGTGGTTATTACTTGAATAGTACTAGAAATATCAGGCTAGGAACTAGATTGTGAAGTCAAAAATATCTCAGAGAAAACAATGATACAATATTTCTCTACTCCGACCAAGAAATTATATGTATAAGTAGTCACCAGCAACTGAGTTTGACTCAAGGAAGAATTTAACCTACACAGATAATGAATATAAGTTGCAATTACCAATTTTTCCTTTAAATAACCAGTATTATTTAATAGGCATTACATTATTCTAATTTTTAAATTTCATAAAATAAAATAAATATGAAATATGAAACAATAAAAAAGCTTATAATGGTGAAATAGTCTACCTATGGAAGTTATGGTTTCTCCACCCCTGAAGGCTTTTTAGAAAAAGCTAGGCACTCACTCTCATGAATGGGTATTTTTTTCCCCTGCATATGGAAGAGACTTGAATTAGACAATATTCATGGATCTTTCCCACTCTACAGAATATTGTTGTTTTGTTATTTAAATTGTATGCTGTCCAACTTCCCACTACTCTGGGCTGCTCACCGTTTGGTATTTAGGAAATGTATACTTTTTGACATCAGCTTTAAAGACTTAATCTCTTTTTGGATTATTGTCTCTCATTGTATGGAAAGCAGATCAAAATTTACTTGGGGATTCTACCTGACAGTTTATGTGTTCAGACATCATATACTGAGAGACATCACTCTTAGGAGTCATAATGGTGCAGTGATTAGAATGCAATATTGCAGACTAATTCTGCTGACTGCCAGGAATTCGATCCTCACCAGGCTCAAGGTGGACTCAGCCTTCCATTCTTTCGAGGTTGGTAAAATGAGGACCCATATGCTGACTCTATAAACTACTTAGAGAAGGCTGTAAAGCACTGTGAAGCAGTATATAAGTCTAAGTGCTATTGCTATCACCTTATTCTACCTCGCCCTTCATCTTCATTTCTTTCTTCGCCTTCTTCTTCTTTTTTAATTATAAAAACCTGGCATCTGTTTCCCAAGCAACTAACTAGAGAATGAATGGCAAGAAATATAAAATACCAGAACCTGAATTGTTTGTAAATGGCATGTTTGTTTAAAGGAGTTTTCCCTCAGGCTGTGTAATGACTCCAAACATTTTGCTCTTTCTAATATTCTACAAAGAATAGTGGGATGGAAGTCTCACATCTAAGTAAAAACACAAAAGGGGATGAAAAATTACACTAAATGTCTTCTGCCTGGGCATATGCCAAGTTGAAAAATACAGGATGGGATTCAAAGTAGTTCAAAAGATGAAAAACAAGCTTCTTGTGTTTATTTCTTTGCTGTTATGTTATTAAAGTTTATTTTGTTACCTGAAGAAACCTTTTCATGTGCCGACTACAACTAAACCCATTGACAGTTTGCTCTGTGACACAGGATATTTGCAACACGCATACTTTCTAAGATTCTGACATTATTTCCCCCTCAAGTATAATGGTAATTCTGCAGGAAGTGAGCTTTAAAAGAATAGACTATGAAAAGGATAAACAGAATCTAGTTAAGGTTTTTTAGGTTTCAATCCACTTCATCATGAAAGAGAATCCCATTTTTAAAAGTCAAGGGCTTTTACAGAAATCAATAGTGGCTTATCTATTGCCAGCACTGATGATGGGCAAATTCAATATTTTAAAAAAACCCATGAAGTGTTGATGCTAATTTATGATACCTTAGTAAGGCCACACTTGGAATAGTGCATCCAGTTTTGGTTGCCACAATGTAAAGAAGATGTTGCGACTCTAGAAAGAGTACAGAGAAGAGCAACAAAGATGATTAAAGGGACTGGAAGATATAAAGAACAGTTGCTGGAAATGGGAATGTCTAGTTTAATGAAAAGAAAGACTAGGGGTGACACAATAGCAGTGTTCCAATATCTCAGGGGTTGCCACAAAGAAGAGGGAGTCAAGCTATTCTCCAAAGCACCTGAAGGTAGGACAAGAAGCAATGGGTGGAAACTAATCAAGGAGACAAGCAACCTAGAACTAAGGAGAAATTTCCTGACATTTAGAACAATTAATCAATGGAACAACTTGCCTCTAGAAGTTATGAATGCTCCAACACTGGAAGTTTTTAAGAAGCAATTGGACAACCATTTCTCTGAAATGATATAGGGTTTCCTCCCTGAGAAGGGGGTTGGACTAGAAGACCTCCAAAATCCCTCCCTGTCATTTTGTTATTCTGTTAAAAACGTGTGTTGGAGAGGGACAGGGGTAGGGGAGGTAAAACCTATCAGTAGATTTTACATTCATCCATCACAGCATTTTTGGGATAGAAGGATGTACTTAATTTCTGATCGATGTGCTGGAGGCAGCACTCCACCACTAAAGTAGTGGCCAACCTTATGGCAGAAATTTTGTTTTTTTAATGTTTGTATTTAGTTAGCAATAGCAATTAGACTTCATGGTGCTTTTCAATTTACAGAGTCATATTGCCCCCTGGCACCTCATTTTACTGACCTTGGAAGGATGGAAGACTGAGTCAACCTTGATTTGGACAAGGTTGAGCTGCTGGCAGTCAGCAGATCCAGCTTGCAATACTGCATTCTAACCACTGCACCACTATGGTTCTATTTATTTAGTGTCTGGTGATGGTACAATTAGCCAGGAGACTTATTAATAGGAATTACAAAGTAGTTATTTGGCAGCCTAATCCATTTAGTATGTGCTCACATGCTCTCCAGGTACACAACAGGGAGCAAACTAGCTCTGTACCAAAAAGCATTTAGTTGAAATCAATTACTACTCTCCATTTGGGTATGAAACCATTTCTCCTTCTGTCTTGTGAAAAAACTCAATTTTGGAGCAACCTTTGGTAAGTTTTTAAAGATAGAACCCAGCCATTTCAGGGAGCCCCAGCTGCTCTCTGTGGTGTTGAAGAGTATACCTCTGCTCTATCATTTTTTTATGGATACATATCCATCAATCCCAATACACTAATTGACATATCATCCTTTTACTGTTCACCAGTGTCAGGATGTGGCCTGACCTATGCAGTAAAGCTTTGTTTCTCAACCTTGGAAGCTTGAAGATGTATGGACTTCAACTCCCAGAATTTATCATGCTGATTGAAGAATTGATGTCCATGCAACTTTAAGCTCTGAAGGTTGAAAAACACTTCTCTAGAAAGTCACCTCCTGAAGAAGAAGGGTATTCTATAGAACTTGATGCAAAGACCTTGGGAAACCTTGAGGAATCTTGACTGAAAAATGACAGAAGAATGTACAATAAATCTCCTTCAAGTGCCAAGATCTCCATTTCAATCTCAGAGTTCCTTCAAAAATTGACAACCATAATGCTTTTCTCTGTACTTTGCTCTGCTCATATTGCTACTATATCCATCCATCCTTCCTGCTTTGCTTCCTTTCTGTAGAGGTCACTGTCTTATGAGATTACCATTGATAATTATATCTGTCTGCATGCATTATCTAAGCTGAATGGATTTTAGGTTTCCATGCATATTATTAACAGCATTGGGATTTAGAACAATATTGCACCCAGCTAAAAATATGCACTTCTACAGAGCTTTTCAACTTAATCCAAAAGTTCAACATATGCAGTGCAATATCAATGTATGCCAACTCCAAGCTATTCAGCAACATTGCTGCCTTCACTGTGTTCGGATAGCCTCTATTCACATTTACAATAGTGCAGAACCTATTACTGTATCTCACACATAGAAGGCTTCTGTTGTTTAGGGAAATAATTCTAAGCCTAGCATCATTCGTCTGGTTGTATTATTCATAGACATGCTTTCTCATAATGGTAAAACAGCTCCCACAACTGGAAGTTTTGCACAAACTGAAATCACAGTAAATACGTATTGGGCTGGAATGACAAGCTTTTGCCTTGTTTGTCTCGGTTCACCTTCCTTGCCTTTTCAGACTGATTGTGAGAAAGTGGTTGGAATTGAAAAACACTTAAGGCCCTGAAAAGGTGGGTTGATGACAAGTGATTGAAAAGATTGAAACTGGTGGAAATCAGACAAGGCAATGTCCGCTTCATGGGTTTAATATGAATTATTGCTCCTTCCAGAGCTCCCAGGCAGTAACACAATATAAACAAAAACTTACAGGCTATATCCAATGTGCTTTAAGGACAATCTGGCCCAGGGGTGTATAACCTTGGCAACTTTAAGACTTTTTATGATGACTTCCCCAGATGCTTCCCCAGATGCTTTTCCAGATTGTGATGACATGGGGCATGGCACAAAGGCAACACTGCTAGAGAATAATAATGAGTTCCTTTATTAGCTCTAACTTTGCCTCCAGTGATCTGGTTACCTTCCGGTTACCTTCCGGTCTGGAGAAAAAACTCTCCCACGAACCTGCAACAGCCTTTGGTTGCAGATATTCCAATCCAAACATTGTAAACAGAAAACTTTAAATTATAAATCCTACAAGGCAAAATAAGGTAATAACTCCAGCAGGGTAAGATAAGGAGTTCCAGAAGTGAAGTAACACGGCAGTAAATCAGACCAGTTGGGAGAATGCCAGGAACTGTGATGACAGCAGACAACATTAGATAAACTCAGCAATTGTTTCCAACAACCGCCCCACCCATCTGCCTCTTCTTTAAACACCATCACCTTTAAACACACCCCAGGTATGCCTTATGAAGGGAATCAGGTTCCTTTCCTCCCTTGTAAGCCACGCAACCCACATTGGTCTCTTCTCTGTTCTTCCCTGCGTGCTCTAGGATGAAGAGAGGGTGGGCCTTGGTCTTCTTCTGAACCCCTTCTCCCTTGTTCTACCTTTTCCCTGCTCTGCCCAACCTGACCTTGCCCTTCCCCAGTTTTCTCTACAGCCAATGGAGCCACTCTCCCACTCCCTGTCAGCTGTTTGTCTTCTTCCTCAGATTCAGACAGGGACAGAGTCATAACACAGAAGTTAGTTGATTTGCTTTTGGCTGGACTTAATTGGGACAGTTCTGGGTTTGGGGAATTGCTGGGGAACATTAATAAAACCGCTAAACTATTATCACATGTACATGTGAGTGAGCGGGCAGCACACTTGTGGACTTCAACCCAGAATACCCCAGCAAGCTATGCTGGGAATTCTGAGAACTGAAGTCCACAAATTTTAAAGTTGCTAACGTTGGACACACCTGTTTTAAATAGCTTGCTCCCTACTGCTGCCTCCTCTGTGTGAAATTTCTGTCTTGCTGTTATTTTACATAAAGTAACTTGCTTCTAGAGTTCATATTAAACCAGCACCATTTTTTGTAAAACACTAGTTATGCATATACAGCAGGCAGCTGCCTCTGCAGAAGGCAGATGACTTGTCACATCAGTTGGGACTAAACAAAATGATGGCTGAGAGGACATCTACTCCTCTAAATTATAGAAACGGCTGCAAGTAGCTGGTAGATGATCATGAAAGAATACATAATCATGATTAGCAAAACACAGCTGGCAAAACCAAACTCTTTTTTCCTAGTGAAATTACCCTCCTTCATAGAGCAATAGTCTCATTGTTTAAAAAGAAGTGGGTTTTTTTTTTTAAAAAAAAGCACCAAACACCTGTTCTGAAAGCAGTCTATCACACAAAGGAAGAGAGAGAGAGGGCAGCAAATATGCACAAAAAGCCAGTCTTCCAGCTGGCATTTTGTGAATGGCTGCCTACAGATGCCAAAATGGTTATGGGAACAGGTCGCTGTGCCTGGAGAGGTGGGACCACACATGCTGCACCTGAAATCAGCCAATAGGAATTGGGCAGATCCTAGTCCATACTGCATCATTGGCACAGCTGCTGCCAGAGTGTAGAAAACATGTGTCTTGTAGGCTTGAATTGAGAGAAGATGGAAAATACTATTTTAACAACAGATCAGCCTAGTTGGATAGCCTCAGCCATGGGCTGAGATAAAAGCAGTATTATGAGGACACGCTCCGCTTAGCAACTTATCTTGAAGTTTATCCTCCATTTGTTAAGCTTCTCATATTCCTGAGATTGAGTGTGATAGTAAGCTACAGCGGATGGGATCCCAAAATGTGCCATGTTCCTATTCACTCTTCAAATAACTTCAAATAATCCTTGGTTTAACTATGCCACAGTAGCCTGGGGAGGTACATCTGACTAAGCAATAAACTGTGATTTATAAAGCCAGGAACCTAACATTAAGCAAATGATATTTAGCTTTGCACTATGTGTAATGATAGGACTACAGGGCAATGTTTAATGTCTGCAGAAGGTACATGGCAAAATGTGCAAAGGAACATTGCAAGCAAACTCCACCCGTTTTGTATGTGTTTTGCAAAATTGTGCACAAACGAATAAAGGACAGAACTTGTATCAAGTTTAGGCACATGTTTATCATTTTAATAAAATAGCTTGCTGAAGGTTCCTCAGGGAAATTGCCTTATCCAACCTATATCATTAATTCACTTAACTCAATTTTGTTGACTGTGGATCTGCAGCCTACATAGGAATGAACTAGATCAGGGATCTCCAAGTTCAACCTTCAACCCTCAAACTTTAAGCCTGGAGAACTTCAACTCCCAGAATCAGGGAATTCTGGGAGTTGAGGTTCTCCAGGCTTATGATTGCCAAGGTTGGAGACCCTTGATCTAGATTGACCTGACGCTTTCTGCATGCAAAGTACAGCTTCTATCACTGAGGGATTCCCTCTAGCACTATAATTACACAGAAGGTCTAACTGATACAATGTTGTCAAAAAGAAAGCTATTTCCAAGTTTTAAAGGCAATGCAATTTTAAAAAATGAGGTTAAGAATTAGTGAATGGTGAATTCTTCCTGTGCTAATAGTTGAGATAATGTGAGAGTTAACATGTTGCTAATTAAATTGAAATGATGAATGCATCTATGCTCGTGGTGTCACATTGGTAAAAAAAGAAAACCCCAAACACTGTGGAACTTGCAAAGTTTCTTGTCTATTCACCTGCCAATTAACTGAGTATCAAAACTCATTTCCATGTCTTAACAAAATAATTTTCATAGCTTACCTTAATTGCCAATAAAACTATTCGTCACAGTCTTCAAGTGGTCACATCTAACGAGGTTTAAACAGAAGAAGATAAATTTTAACACTCTGGAAAAAAAATGGTAACTTTTTCTCATCCCTAATCATAAGCAAAATTAGGTCATTGTGGAAAGTGAAGAAGACTCTAAAATCTAATTTGGCTATATTTCTCTTAAAGTGCTATGACTGACAGTGTCACTGGTATTTAACTGAATAGAAAGTAGCAATTAGAACAAAAAAGTTTTATGGGAGATAAATGTTTCATGTATGTTTCCCTTACTTTATGCTATTGTTACATATGCTGAAAATTTTGCCTAAAATGAATTTACATAAATTGAGAGAAAACTAATGTGTGTGTGTGTGTGACTGAGTGCAAAAACTCAGGTACAAATGATCAGGCTCAAATTATCACATTTTCGACACATTTATAAAGCTCTCCAGCTCTCCCAAGAAGTCTATAATGCTGCAAAATGTGGAAGGAAACAGAAGAAGAAACCAGCATCAAGGAGCATAAATAAAGTTACAATGGCAGTAAATACATTGTAGGAAGACCTGAACGGCTAAACTGAGGAGAAATCGTATTAGAATACAGAATAACAGGGGCCTTGGAGGCCTTCTAATTGAACCACCTGCTCAATCAGAAGATCCTATACCAGGGATGTCAAATTCGATTTCATTGAGGGTCACATCAGGATGGTATTTGACCTTGGGGGAGCGTGACCAGGGGATGTGGCCACAGGTGTAGCCATCTCGACGTCACTCATGTCGGGGGTGCCTGTGGTGGCCTGAGCACTCTGCCAGCAAAAACAGGCTCCCAAGCTCCATTTTGGCTGTGACGGCCTCCTGCAATCCTCTGCCAGCGAAAACGGAGCTCATGAGGGCCATGGATGGCACTCCCAAGCTTTGTTTTCACTGGCAGAGGGTTGAGGCCGTCACAGCCAAAACAGAGCTTGGGCACCCATTATCACTGGCAGAGTGCTCAGACCACTACAGGCTCCTCCGACATGAGTGATGTCAAGATGGCTACATCCCTACACTCCATTTTTGCTGGCAGAGGCACTGTGGGCCGGTCCTTTGCTGTTTCCTGGGCAACCCCATGAGCCAGATCTAAGCACTCTACAGGCTGGATCCAGCCCCCAGGCCTTGAGTTTAACACTCTTTCCCTATACCATTAGGAGACCCTATACCATTCTGGACAAATGGTTGTCCAAACTTGTTTTAAAACCCTCCACTGATGAAGCATCCACAACTTCTGGAAGCAAGCCATTCCACTGATTAATTGTTCTGTTAGAAATTTCTCTGTAATTCTAGATTGCTTTTTTTTTTTTTTTGCATTTATATGCCACCCTCAGGGCGGCTTACAGTCTTTAGAGCACCATGCTAAGTGCTTTATTTACCAGGTCTACTAGAAATGGTCTATTTAAGAGTCAGTACTAACTTGACTGTATAATCCACCAATTTATCCCATCTACCCTTTCTTAAGCTCTAGATCAGAGAGATTTAGATGTTATATTACATCATGCTTCCATATATGACTTCTATCACACCCCCAATGGAAAGGAATTTTTTCTGTTTTATATAGTTTCCATCCTACATAATATTTTTACATATTGTACATTGAATTTTTAAAAAGAGATAATTCATTTGAAATTCAGGTAATGTAGTAACTGTAATAACTTATGTTCATGCATTATGCTAGATTTTGGTCTTATTAATTGTGTTTGATGGCTATCCAACATTAGCATGACTTAATGGTCACAATTTAGCTGTATTTAGGTTTTGGATGCCCTCAACAGAGCCCTGAACACTAGGCAAAATCAAGGCATGAAGCTTGGCTTGACTTCACGGTCTTTGTCTTCCATTCCCCTGAGCTCCCCATACACTGATATGATCTTTCAAACAAAATCTGTCTGCTTGTGTACAAATTGTACATGCCTAAAGAGGTCAGTGCAGGGGTGGGATTCTACCAGTTCTGACTGGTTCTATAGAACCCCTTGTTAACTTTCTAAGCAGTTTGGAGAACTGATAGTTAGAAGAAATCTCCTTTTGTTTTTTTTCACCCTTATTAAATTTTTGGCAATATGCCTAGGCTTACTGTCTCCGAATGAGGTTTTTTTTTTCTTTCCTGATACTTTCTTAAAGGGGAAGGGTTGTTTTAAGTTTTTTACACTGCTGTTGGGAGGAAATACTCCCCTGGAAATACTTCCAGACGGCATGCAATGATCAGCACTTTGAAGAAATAATTGAATACAAAACAGCTGCAGAAAGAAGCTTTTTAATGACAAGGAACCAAGATGAGTGACATTCAGCAAGGCTTCTTGGCTAGCTAGAAAGATTGACATTCAAAAGTGAGTTTATATATCCTTTCTGAGTTTTGATCTAAAACTGGCTTTTGGTGAAATTTAATTCTGTCCTTGGTGATGTTTAATCCTGTGTTTATTGATGGGATAATTTTCCCTATTCAGCTTTGTTTGGAAGGAAAAAGATTAATCTCTGTTCCTGAAAAAAAACCTGGGTTGACAAATCTGGCTAGTTCCTGTGTCTATTTGTTCTGGTAATTAATTTAACAAGCAACAACTACTGTTGTGATTTAATTATTTGCATTGTGTTTGAATTTTTTCCTGCCTCATGGTTTCTTTTTCTATCTGGGGAGGGGGTCTTCCTTCATTGCTTTAGTGGTATCTGGTGCTGTCCTTTTGGGGTGTACTTCCAAGAGGCAGGATGCATGCTTGGCACTGATTTTTTTACTGCCTTTCTGGGGGGCATGTTACCTTTCCTTACATTTGAATGATTTCCTTAGGATATCTTGTGAGGTGAGTGAGACTAGCTGGTATCTTTAAGTGGTGCAAATGGATCTAAGGATTGCTTTTCCTGGGTGTGCTCTTTCTGGAGAGCTTAAATGACCTCTCTGCTAAAGGGTTTCACTTTATAAGCAAGAGTTGGCTGCTGATAATTATCATTGAATTTTAACTATTTTCATTCTTCTTTTCACCTTGCCTGATTTGTAACTCCAGCTTGCAGATATTTTTAATCTAATGATTAGTGTTTAGGGCAGCTTTTTGCAAGCAAAGAAGCTTTTTGTATTTTGTACAAGTAATTCTTGATTAACAATTGTTCATTTAGTGACCATTCAAAGATACAATGGTACTAAAAAAAGTGACATATGACCATTTTTCACACTTACGATGATTGCAACATCCCCACTGTCATGAGAGGCCAGGCGAGGAGAAGTGCCCCTTGACATGAATGATGTCGAGTTGGCCACGTTCACCCAGTCACATCATTACCAAGCCACATCCATCAACTAAGCCATGCCCACAGAACCGACTGTTAAAAAATTGGAATCCCACCCCTGGATCAGTATATCCAGTATTGTAGAGACTCTTAAAGAATTGGAGAGAGTTGGAGAATTGACCTGCAAGTAACAGAAAACTGACACTGGACTCTTCAAGGAGGAAAATCTGCTGGAAATTCATTCTTCTCAACGCACTGTGCATATAAATATAGTGTTTGAAAACAAAAACAGGCTTTGTGGAGCCTCAACAGTCTAAATGAAGAAGTCAAAATAATACTCAAAATAAAATACTCAACCAAGGTTGTAAACTATTCTGGCAGCAACCATTTTAAGTTCGGCCTCCAACAGTAATAGTGTTAATATTAATAATGCTATCTTAATATGAGTACATTTTTAATTTTAGAAGAACTGGTACAAAAGACATTCCAGTACAATTATTTCTGTCAGCAAAATTCATTAACTGGACTTAGTAAAATAATACTAAGTGTATAATAGTGTTATAATATTAAGATGATCTTTAATGGGATTTTACTCTGCTTCTGAAAATGAAATTAGAGCCAAAGGCTATATTATAATCAACCATAAGGAAGTGACTTGAAATTAAACCTTAAAAGGTACCCAGAGATGATGAAACTAGGATTTACATAGAACATAGATGTAGCATATATACAAATTAGATTCTATATTTGGATGCAGTCAACAGTAACACCTAGACTCTCTGGTGCTTTAGATCCCTGCAAGAATCTTACATTATTCAGCAATTTAATTCTGGTTTACAATGCTGCAGCTTGTTAGAACTGGCTAGCTCCTTTATAATTGTGACTGAGGAAACATTATCTGCACAATTTAATTTGAATGAGAATATTAGTAAGCCAAATACAGAACATCTCCAAGGAAAAAGCATTTGGTCACAGCCAAATGAAAAGATTTACCTGGGAAGAAGATAATTTCAGAGAATAATGTACTCTCAATATCTGTTCCATGTATAATATATAATGTTTTATTTAACATATTTTTAAAGTCCTTGAGATCTAAGAATCAAAGCAAAAGACAAAGGGTCCTAATACTCCATATCCTATGTGCTTTCCAGCCTTTAGTTCTGCTATTCTGGTGTTAGTAGATGACAAGGCCAATAGAATTACAGTAAAAAAACATCAGGTGGCAATTTTTACCTGTGTGGCCTAACCTGAGGTAAATGTACACAGATAAATATGTTTGGTTCTGTAATAATGTTATGATTTGGAAGAGAGGATGATGTTATCGCAGGTTATCTGATAAAATAATTGACAAATCAGACAAGAAATTTACATGAGAGTTAAGAAATAACTAAAGCTTACTGCAAACTGGTAGGAATTTGCTAGGAGATGTGTGATGCAGCAGCACCTAGTTGCAGAAATCTGTAAGTAGTTGCTTTTTAAAGAATCAGAGAAAACAAATTCTTAGGAGATGCTAACATAAACCAAAGGAAGAAAATAAAGGAAACAATAAGACTTCTGAAGACATAGTGATGTTATGGAGCAGAGATCTCAGAAGTGGAGAGACCTGATTTCCCAAAGAAGAAGCTAAAAGATCTCAAGAGTTAGGAATGATATAGAAATGGGGAGCATCACATTCTAAATCAGAGGAAGTCAGAGAGAAAGAAAAGAAAGAAAGAAGGGGTGGGAAATGTAGCCTATACTGTGCCTAGGAAAAAGAAGAAAAAGGGAAAAGATTAGATTAGATAGACAGCCTAAAGACAAGGGAAATAAGGAACAAAACTAGGTTGTCTTTTCTTTCTCTGAAACAAATAGAAAATGCAAAAGGTCAAAGGGAAAAGGTACTCTGTCTAATTGAGTTGCAATCCCCATGGTTTCCAGGGAAAAGACCATCTTGAAGGTGCAAAAATACAAGGATTCTCAATAATTAGCTAACACAGGAAAGAGAAGCAAACTTCATCAGCAAGGCTCAAAGAATTGATGGAGGAGGAGTTACTGTAGGTTTTCAGGAACCAAGAGACCAACTGTGAAGAGATGATGATGATTTAAATATCCAAAGACCTGGGTGGCTTACTACATCCAAATATGCAATCAAAATAGTTAAAAACATAACAATATTTTAACGATTAATGAGATGGACTCAAGAAGTGCAGTTCAGAAGCACATAATCAGAAAATTGTTATTTGCCCCTACAGCAACTCTGAGACACTTTGCAAGGGAGGGGGACACAGGTGGTTTATTTAATATGTACTCTGACTGTCTATGGAGAGTCTCAGTCATTCAGGTCATAGTTGTCCCAAAGGTGCTTTTTCAAGAAGCAACTGGACTTTCTTGTTTTTCTTTGAAGACATTTTGCTTTTCTCATCTAAGAAGCTTCTTGGAAGAGAAGCGAAAAATCTTCAAGAAAGAAAATTGAGGGAGCAAAGGATGGACTGCTGATGTTTCAGAAGGATGCCAATTGAGTTCACATTTAGTTCTTTAATTTTTCTTGCAGCTGGATGATACTGTTAACCATTTATATATCTGTAGGTTACTATTTATTTCAAATAATGAAATTGTTTTTGACTAAGTCACAACTGAAAGATTGATTTTTGTGTGTGTTAAGCTTTAAAAAAGAAGAAAGAGAGAGAAGTGTCCCTCAGCTATCAGGAGTCTCCTTACTTGGTCTTATTTATATTAAATTGCAAATTAGCTGGAGGGATTGCATTTAAGTATTAGAAGGAAGGTAACTTTTCAAACTCAAGACAGCCTCTTCTTGAAAACAAAAGCTATATGAATATGACTCCTGCTCTGCTAAGAAAATGTGAGATTAGGAACAGCATAAAAGATAACTCATGCTGGCACTTTAGCTATCTAAAATGTGCAGTTTGGTTCATTTTTGTTTTCCTTTTGTGCATTTGAAACAAGCTGTTAAGCAAATATCTGACAAGGTTTGAAGTAGAAAATATTAGCTGATAGTGTGAATGTTGTGACATGATAAATTAATTTTGGAATTTGTTGATATAATGTTTACTTATTTAAAATTTCTCAAACTTCAATAAGATAATAGTTATTTGTTGTTGCAGAGGATGACTTAAAGATAAAATATTGTACACCTAAGGCCTCCAGAAAATAGTTTATTGGTGTTTTTTCCAAAAGTTCTAAATATGTCTGGTAACTGTTAAGTTAATGGCTTCTCTAAAACAAAGATACACAAGTATTTTTTTTTAATATAGACCAATTGCTTAGATAATATCAGTACAAAATTGTAAAGCAAGAAAGCCTAGTCTCTTATCAGTTGAATTCACTGAGAACAAATGGATTTTAACATTAGTTGGTCAAACAATCCATCTCCTCCTAGGGACAGATTATTAATGATCTTCTACCAGTACATTCTGTTCCATCTTCCATCTCTTGGAACCATCGACATCAAGATCTCAGAGACTCATCTATGATGTTCTTATTTCTGCCTTAAGAAGCAGATTGAGTCTATTGATTTTAATGTAGAATTTGATATGTATGATGATTACATTCCAGTTTTTTAAAATCCCAGCCTTTTTTCCTAATATTCTCTCAAATAATTTCTCTGTCTCTCTGTCTCTGTCCCTCTCTTTCTTCCCCCCCTCTCCATTTGACAATACTATTTTAAAGAATTCCTCACTAAAACCTATGGTTCAGTGATGCGATTCAATTTTCTTTTACTACCGGTTCTGTGGGCGTGGCTTGGTGGGCGTGGCAGGGGAAGGATACTGTAAAATCTCCAGTCACAGGTTGTATTTGCTGGTTCTCCGAACTACTCAAAATTTCCGCTACCAGTTCTCCAGAACTGGTCAGAACCTGCTGAATACCACCTCTCTATGGTTGCTAAATACCTCCTGTGATCCTTTGATAATGGACAAGTTTACAAATTCCATAAATTTATTAATCTGTCCTTCCTGAACACAGCATCTTCCCTGTAGTCCTATGAGAAAAAAAAAATCAACTTTTGTGTTCCCATCTCAATTTGGTTAGAAATCAAAAGATGGGTGCACAAAGTGGTTTTCTGGAGACACAACTGAGGAGTCCATCCTCTGAAAACAGCAAAAGTAAGAAAAACAGGAATGGGCACTTTTCATGGCTTCACCTCCTATTTAAAATACTGATTAAGTTATGTTAATGTCTTAATGCCACTGTGGTTTTTGCTGTCATGTTTTTCAGTCACTTTTGTCAAGGCTTTTATGGTGTCTTGAGAAGGTTGCCAGAGTCATTCAAGAAAGGACACATTAAACAGTGTGCAAAAGCCTTAGGCCACCATTGTCAGCCTTGGAAGCCATTTTTTTTACTTGGAAGCTTCGAGGCTGCCACATTCAGTGCCTGGGAATTTGGGAAGGGGGATTTCATAGTGAGGTAGAAGTTTAGATACAACAACATTCTTCTTAGAGAGTTAAGGACATGTTGCCCTGCACCTGGAGGGGAGTGACTGGAGGGATGTCTCCAGTTGGGATGAAGATTTGATTGGGCCATGGGATGGATTGATGGTTGCAGGGGATGGATCTTTGATTTTCTTTTGGGAAGGGAAAACCCAGAACTTTCAGATTTGGGTTTTCCCAGATGTGCCAATATGACAATTCTAATAAAATGGAACTTTGAGGAAATGTTTGTCTCAGAGTTTATTGGTTTGGAGTTTGTTAGTTGGAATGCTGACAGCCATTAGATTTGTTGTTGTAGCAATAGTATAATGACCATATACAATTTTGTCTTAGTTTCCTTATTAGAATACAATTAGAAAATACAGGAAATTTGCGTTCAGTATTCAAAAACAGGATAAAGCAGAAAAACAGCTTTCATAGGTTAAAATGGCAAGTATGGAGTGTGACCTCCCCTTGCACTTGAGCAACAGCAGATACCTGGTTCCCGTAAACATAAATGGAATGGAACCTTAAGTACTCATTGCTAATACCTGTATATTTCCTACCATTTCATGCCAAAGTGACTCCATGTTGCTCTTTTTCATTGATCCTCAGTTCAACTTTGTAAGCTTTAGCATATCTTAGCCCTTTTAGCCTGTTTGCCTTCCGCAAAAGTGGTTTCTTGGTTGCTACCCTTCCACAGAAGACCATTCCTGATGAAGCTTCTTCAAATTGCATAAGGGTCAACTTGGCATCCAGATGAAGCTGCCAGATGCTGAATTGGCTCCTTGCTGGACTTTCTCCAGTCTTTCAAAGAAGAAACTTTGAGGAATTTCTTATCAGAATTTGAAAGTTTCCTTGGCCTTCCAGTCCTTTTTTGTCCTTGTCCTCCCGATTTCTCACTTTTCTTTATAATAGCTGGGATACCACATCTTGAATATCCAGTTATTGTGTTGATTTCCCTTTGAGAGTAGCCTTGCAGATGCAAAAGTATGATTTTATGTTTGTCAAATTCTAGCAAGCTTGCAATGAATTTACATCCATAGAACCAGGGGTGGATTTCTACTGGTTCTGTCCACCTCTGTAGAACCTGTAGCTCTGAAGAGCAGCAGACATAGAACCGGTTCTATGTCTGCTGATGTTTTTGCCCACCCGCCTACCTGGGTTCTTACCTGACCTTTATTTCCTGATTTTTTCAACTTCAACTGCCATGCGAGGCACAGCTGCAGTTAGAAAAGCAGCAAAAGAGGGCTTTTTGAAAGGCTGCTTCTCTGCACTGCAGCATGCTGATGACGATTTACAGACACGCGCTGGAAGCACATCGTAAATCACCAAACCTCATAAATGACCGAACTGGTAGTTAACCTAGTTGGATCCCACTCCTGCATAGAACCTGACCATTTTGTCATTTTGGCATGAAATAACACCTCCACACCTGTAGGTGTTTCCAATGACAATACTTAGGATTCCATTCCATTTAGATTCATGGTATAAGCCCATCCCCTCTGTATTATTCATTAAAGGTTGCATATCTTTCTTTTTAACTTTTTTTACAATTCTGAAAAAATGGAGATGCAGTTGCTTTAATGAAACAAACAATTAAAACAACACAACTTCAAAAAACTGCAGTAGTTTGAGGTCTTCTTTTAGGCATAAAAACTTATCAGTATTTTCCAATGGTCAGACATTTTCTTCTTAATTATATCCAGAGTACAGGGACTCTTGTCAACTATCTAAGACCTACAGATACTTTGTGGTTACATTGGGATGAAGCCAAGAGAATGATTATACAGAATTGGAAGGTTAAAACTATTCGTCCTGCAACAGTGAATTGTTGACATGTACTCTTTGTCTTCATTTGAATTGGGCAAAAGGAAGGCAAGAAAGAAGATTACCAAGCAATTGATTTAAATTTCCTTCAGTTATTTTGTTTATGAGTACGTATTTCCATTTAACTTTTTGTCTACATCATACATTGTATCTGTTGCTATTAACTTGCAAATGGATGCTATGGTCTGGTAGTATTTGAAATATTCTGAAATTGGCATGTCCTCCCCTCCTTCCCCAAGTTTAAAAGTAGAAATGCAGTCTTGCAGTCTTGTAATCTTGGTTACACAGTTTATTCTTGTTCTTCTATGAGTTTCTCTGCATTTGCCATCTATCTGTACCTTTTATTCTTATTTTTTTATGTTGGGACTTGAGACTATATGGAATATGAAAAATGCAAAGTAGTCCTGTAGAGTGCTGAAAAATCAGCCCTTTATATCAGTCTTAATGATAAAATCATTGTTTCATTTTTCAACAAAAGCTAATTTGATAATATAAAAGAAATACTACTGCTGGCAGTTAAATAGATGAGAAGTCTTATAAGCAGGTTCTTCACACCAATAATTTACCATTTTGTCCTGTAATATGAAGAAAAGGAGAGGAAGAGGAAGGAGAAGATGACACCCAACCTAAACAAAACTTTCACTATCTGTCATCTGAAGACATATGGTCCTATAGGGATAATACAGAAATTACTGCTCCTAAGTATTTGCAGTATAAATAGTGTTTATTAGGTTACATTGAGATAAACATTTGGGGCAAGTCAGTTTGAGTCAAGTTAAATAGGCAATTTTGCTGTTGTACAGAGGTGGTAGATAGCTTCTGCTTTTTAGAATCAATCATCAACAGTAAAGGATCAAGGAATATTCTGCAGACTAGCATTTGATACAGCAGCTATAAAGGCCTTGGGAACGATATTCAAGTGCTAACTATACTTACACAGGTCAGACTCCCTTGGTATTCAAGCCATGGTATTAAGGAAGTAACAGTTGGAGTTTGAAGAAGCAGGATAGGAAGAATATTGATGCCTTTGAGCTGTGGTGTTGGAGATGACTCCTGAGAATACCATGGCCATTCAAAAATGCAAACAAATGGATCAACGAACAAATCAATGCACAGATCTCACTTGAGGCACAAATGACCTGGCTCACACTCTCTTACTTTAGACACATTATGAAAAGACCTAGCTCTCTAAAGAAGGTTCTAATGCTGGGAAAGGTGGAAGGAAAGAAAAGAGGACAATCAGCAATAAGGTGAATGCACTTAATTACAATGAAAATAGATGCACTGCTTGGAAGACTTGAAAAACCAAGTTAGGGATAGATTGTCATGGAGAAAAGTTATGTGGATGCTAAAAGTTGAGAATGACTTGATGCCTCATAATGAATGCTATCATGCCTCAATATATTGGTGAGAGCATTTCTATGATGCTACTGAATCATTTCCAGTACAGCCCATCCCAATGACTTGCTGATATGTTTCTCCCTTACTTCCAATCCATTTCTATGACACATCTTTGAGATTGCAAGACAGAAGTTTTATTAATTATAGCTCTGGTTCTTTAGCTTAAGAGTGAGATGAAAAAGTGTGCTTGCTGATGGATTGGTTGGTTGGTTGGTTAATCCATCCATCCATCAGGTCACTGGTTGACTTCTGTTGTAAAAGCAAGGCCTGCAAAAATTTTCATCACTACTGATGTTGCCACTATTGGATATTGCACTCTTAAGCATATTTGACTGCTGGGCAAATGGAAAGACTCCTGAGAGGTTGTTTCTGTTTTGAACTTGGCCTATTATTAATTAAACAAGCCTCTGGATATAAGAGATAGTGGAACTCTCTCTCTTTTGCTTTACTCTCTTCAAAATGTATTTTAAATGGATTGGAGGCTTTTTTTTATTCTCATAGATTTCCTAACCTACTTTTTTTTCTTGTTTAGTATTCAGAGATGGGGGAAAGGAAGAGGACAACAAGCAGCAAGGTGGATGGACTCAATTACAGCAGTGATTCACCATTTAGCAAGACAAGCTTCATTAACAAGCTAAGCATTAATTTAACAGCAAACATGCTTCCATGCAGGGCTTAAAAAGCTGGCTTCGTTGTGTGCATAAAAATAAATGTGGTTGATTTGAAAATTGGCTGGATAAGTGAAAGGTTTTGTTTACATGTGCTGTGTGTGTCTGTGTGTGTTCATTGTTCTGTGAAAAAGTATTTTCTTGATGGAAGAGATTTACTTTTTATTTTATTTATTTGTCAAACATGTACAAGATAACAAGTATAAGTATGAACATAAACAATAACAAAGGAAGTAAATACAGATAATCGGGGACAGTAAGACAGAGACGGTAGGCATGCTGGTGCACTTATGCATGGCCCCTTTATTGACCTCTTAGGAATGGAGTGAGGTCCACCATAGACAGTTTGAGGTTGAAGCTGTGAGGGGTTGAGGCTGTAACAACGAAGTCGGGTAGGGCATTCCAGGCGTTGACCACTCTGTTGCTGAAGTTGTATTTTCTGCAATCAAGTTTGGAGCGGTTTACCTTGAGTTTGTATCAGTTGTTTGCCGTGTATTATTGTGATTGAGGCTAAAGAAGTCGTTGACAAGCAAGATGTAATAGCAGACAATTTTGTGAACGTTGCTTAGATCGGACCGCAGGTGCCACAGTTCTAGATTGTCCACGCCCAAAATTTTGAGCCTGGAGGCATAGGAATTTACAACATTCCAAGTGAGTGCCAAATTCTCTTTATAGATACTGATTTTTTTTGCATTTATTTATTTTGCAATGGTTCTTATCATAAGCTGGAAAGTTACTAAGCTCCATCCATGTCTGAATGATATTTAACACTGATAGGTTTTCACTTACGCAGAGGCACTGTGTATGTTATCTAGCTGCATTCTACACAGCAACCCTGTTATTCCATATACTAAGATGAGTAGAAATATTATCTCTAAGTCCAGTTAGTGACCATGTTTACATAACAGGCTGGCTCTGTTAGCTGTTCTCCTACCGAAGCCAATATTTATTCTGGCAGACTGCCAAGACACAGTTTACAGCTAACCTTGTGGAAAGGAAGCAGACATTTTTATTATTTATTGGATTTCTTCCCCACAATAATCAATTAACTTTTGGTGGCTTACAATGAGGAAAACAATGACAATTTCAACATGTATGTAAAATACAAATACAAAATAATGAATGAGAATAAATTAAAGAGAATGAAAGAAAAAAATGGCACCATAAATCAACAAAATCATGGAAATGCTATTAATATTCTAATTCAGTGTTCTTCAATCTCAACAACTTTAAGACATGTGAACATTTATTCCCAGAATTCCCAGCTAGCATGGGGAACTCTGGGAGTTGAAGTCTATATGTCTTAAAATATCTGAGATGAAGAAACATTTCTCTAATGCTCCAAATCATGGGTAGCAATTAATTTTCCCAAGGAGCCACATGAGAAACTAAGATTGTTCTGAAGGGCCAAATCGATAGGGCTGTGAAGGTACGTAAGCATGACATATGTAAATTGAAAACAAATCGTTGTTGCCTTCAAAACAAAAGTAATGCACCTATTTACATTTGATTTTTAATTTTGGATTTACCTCATGTGGACTGGACAGAGATGGCCAAAGAGCTGGATCTGGCCTTGTGACCATAAAACGCCAGGTCTACTCCAAATAATTCAATTTATAATAGATTCTTAAAGACCAGCACTGAGAAGGCAAACTTAACCTCCACGGGGAAGCCGTGCTAAAACAACAACACTGCTCTGAGAAGTTTCACCATCTCACCTTCCTTCTGGGAGTCCAGAATAACTAGCAGCTCATCCTTATGAGAATGAATAGGTCAGGATGATTTAGTTGAGAAAAGGCAGTCCAATAGATAGCCATTTAAACTTATAGAACTTTTATTTATATACCGCGCCATAGTGCTTTACCGCACTCTCTGGGCAGTTTACAATGTCAGCATTTTGTCCCCTACAATCTAGGTACGAATCTCAGAAGGATGGAAGGCTGAAAACAACCTTGAATTCTGTCAGGATCAAAGTCCAGGTTGTGGACAGAATTTGCCTGCAATACTGCATTCTAATCATTGAACTAGCAACATTCTATCTAAGTAACAAGGCATAAGAGCTTTATAGAGCCGTGGTGGTGCAGTGGTTCGAATGCAGTGCTGCAGGCTACTTCTACTGACTGTCAGCTGCCAGACGTTTGCCAGTTCAAATCTCACCAGACTCAAGGTTGACTCAGCCTTCCATCCTTCTGAGGTGGGGAAAATGAGGACCTAGATTGTTGGGACAATATGCTAACTCTGTAAACTGCTTAGAGAGGGCTGTGAAGTGATATATAAGTCTAAGTGCTATTGCTATAGGTCAGTTCTAATTAAACTGTACTCCTCTACCCAATTGTTCCTCCACCCCAATAATTGAGAACCTTTCATTTTCTTGCACATCTAAAAAAGAAAGAAAAGAATAAGAATCCATATCCAGATTTAGGCCAGGGCAGACAGGTTAGGGGACATTTATTCATTCCCCACACATTTTGCCCCATGTCTACAATGACTCTTCCATGTGCAAATTAAAATCAGTATAACAATTGTGCAACTCTCCCCCCCACCTGGGGGGGGGTATTTGATGCGGGAAAGCATGATTCTAATATATAGTGCTTTCAACTTCCACCTTAATTTGGATGGAGGTATAGAAAAAAAATCCACCAAATATTTGCTGCCAAATTTCATTGACATGACCTTGGAGTGCTGGGGTCATAAATGAGATTCTGAGATTTCTCATTTATGATACATTATGCCAGATTACTTTGTAACTATTAATAAAACCAACTCATGATTGAATTAGCTGCAAATGCTTGAAATCAAGTACAGAAAAGTATAAACATTTCCAGTAGTTCCCTGAAGATGGGTTCCAGGATGAATCTGGAAGCTTGGAAGAGTATACCTCTGGTGACTGACCCAGATTGGATCTCACAACATTTTCCTGGGACAGGAATATTTGCCTTCATTCGTGAGAGTATAAACTGCCCAAAATTTAGCAGAGATTTGATAACAAAAAAAGTTTTTTTCTATAGCACTCTTTGAAGTAGCTCTTTTGGTCACTTCACTGAATGTCCCCTCTTCTGTTGTAGCCTCATATCCTAATAACAATTTTCTTCTCCTCTGTATAGAAGTATAGAGATAAGGTATGCAACATCAGCTGACCCTTAGAAAGGAGGAGGGACTGAGAAAGAAACTTAACATTGTTTCACATTGAACAGAGAATGTATGCCAAGCTTTCCATATTTCTATTATTTTATTCTATCACAATATAGTGGAATTCTAGCACTTCTTGTGAGGTGTTTCCTGAGCTATGCTCCCTTAAAGGTAAAAGTAAAGGTTTCCCTTTTCTAGGTCATGTCCAACTCTAGGGACCACTACTCATTCCCATTTCCTAGCTGAGGGAACCATTGTTGTCCAAATATACTTCCATGGTCATTTGGCCAACATAGCTATATGCCAAAGTGCATGGAACACTGTTATGTTCCCACCAAAGTGGTACCTATTTATTTATTTGCATCTTCATAATTTTGAATTGATAGGTTAGCAGCATCTGGGACAAGAATAGGAACTCACCCCGATGTGTGGTACTTGGGTCTAGAACAGCCAACCTTTCAGTTGACAAGTCCGGCATCTTAATCACATTCTTTCATCCTGTAGTCCATCCACAATTTTTGAGAGGGTTGGTAGGAAGTTCATAAAACCAGTTCTAGCAAAGAAAATATCCAGTCTGTTATTGTCATAATAAACTGATAACGGTTTGTCCTAAGGAGTTAAGGTTGATCAGCCTGATGGCTTTGTTTTTACTTTATTCACTGGGAAGTTGTTAAATCAGTAGCCAACTGCTTTACACGTCTGCTTAATGCCACCTCAAAAACAATTGAGAATTCATGAAATTCAATTGCATATTTATTTGTGGGCCACAGAACTGCCAATAAAACATTACAGATTTTACTTAAAGAACCTTAGTCTAATCACTATTTGTTACTCATTTAAAGAAGAAGAAGAAAGCACATGCATATCCATCCACACAAATATACACACATTCGATTGTGCTGGTATAATGACCTTCAAAATGTATAAACTTCTTTTCTGCTGGTCTTCTGTTGCAGTAGTGTAAATGCAGTGTTGCATGAAATTATACTAGTTAGGATGACAGTTCACCGGAGTTAAATTCATGAATATCTTGGAGAAATAAATTAGGTGATGTATTACATCATTTGGGAGTGAATTAAATATGCAGCATGTTCAGATTTTTTTAAATGGGAAATTCAAATTACTAAAACTGTCTTTTATAGATCTAGTGCTGAATATTGACACTGAGATAAACTGGAACTAAGTGCTTTCTCCCCTTTCCCAAATTTCATTGCTGAAATGTCTCCAGATAATTTTGGAATATTTGCTGAATGTTGTCTAGGTATTTGGTAATCTGTTTGACAACCAATTACGTTTGATTTCAAAATTTAATGAGTGATATAGGATCGCTGTAGCATAGCCTTGCTTACTTGATTGCAATTATACCTGCTATGTCACCATACCTAAACAGCTTTTCAAACTTTATCTCTCTAGGGAGCATTTCCCACATCACATTTTCTGTCAAGAAGTCCTTAACATCTACTACAGAGTTCTTGCAATATTGTACTTTTTTTTTCACTATCAGGACACACACCAAAGCTGAAGAGTAAATCAAGCTTTCCAGACACTTAACTCCTTATTTAGCACTTGCCTTCACTTGGAAGAAAATTCTTATGCATGCCTGGCCTAATCAGAATTGATAGAAGAATGAAGTCTTAAACAACATAGTTGATTGCCCACTAAGGAGCAAAGCAGTCTTCATATAACTATGGTCTAGAGCAGGGGTCTTCAAACTTGACAGCTTTAAGACTTGTGGACTTCAGCTCCCAGAATTCCTCTTCCAGTCATGTTAGCTCAGGAATTCTGGAAGTTGAAGTCCATAAGTCTTAAACTTGCCAAGTTTGAAGACCCTTGCCCTATAGCAGAGGTCTCCAAACTTGGCAACTTTAAGGCTTGTGGACTTCAACTCCCAGAATTCTCTAGCCAGCTGGAGAATTCTGGGAGTTGAAGTCCACAAGTCTTAAAGTTGCCAAGTTTGGGGACTCCTGCTACAGAGATTCAAATCTAGATCTTTTCCTATTGTGTTAACTTGAAGACTTCTTTGGTGGCCTTGAATGATTCGAACCTGAATAATGGTCCTTTCTAGGACATGACTTGCCGTTAGGATGGCATGTCTTCTTCTGGTATAAGGGAACTTAAATGCAGGGGCATTTTAGAAGACATTATATTCGAGAAGCATTGTTTTTAAACTAGGAGAAGATAAAAAAGCAATATTATTTAAAAATTCCACTATGCTTATCTACTATTGAAGCTTTTTCTTATCCAATAATATATAAAAAGGAACAAACAGATATGGTGAGATATTGAATGAAAAGGGTGAACTTAAATTTATGCAAGCATTGGAAGAACAAGGTATAAAAATGAATTGGTTTTCATATTTGCAAATACAATCTAGATTTGATAAAGATATTAAAACAGAAGGTATCTATGGTAAGTTGACCAATTTAGATAAAATTTTGACAGGTAATGATGAAAAAGTAATTAAAAAACTTTATGGTCATTTGCTGGAGTTTAAATTAGAGGAAGAACAAGTTAAAGAAACAATGATTGCGTGGGGGGAAAATTTTGGATATGGGATTGACCTAGATAAATGGCAAAAATTGCGGTCTCAAAATTATAAAATGATAATGTCAACTGCATATAAAGAAAAACTGTATAAGATGTTTCACAGGTGGCACTTACCCCCGACAAGAATTGTGGGAATGTTCAAAAATAAATTGGATAAATGTTGGAAATGTCGTGAGATACCTGGTTCATATTACCATATGTGGTGGACATGCTCGGATGCAAAAAGATACTGGACTATAATCCACATATGGTTGATAAAAATGATAAAACAACACATAGACTTTAAACCTGAGATATTCTTATTGGGAATTATACCGGAAATATACAGTAAAGAATTGAAATATTTGATTGTAAATGTTTTAACAGTGGCTAGAATTGTATTTGCTAAGAATTGGAAAAATGAAAAAATACCTATGCAGGAGGAAATTATTAAGAAAATCATGGACTGTGCTGAAATGAGTAAATTGACATTTGAAATCAGAGAACAAGAAGACAAATAATTTTATAAGATATGGAATTTATTTTATCAATGGTTAGATAAAAAGACATGGCAAAGAAATAGATTAGGAAGCCTTACAATAAAAAGTTAATAGATTGATATAGAATACAATATAAAATATATAACCATTGGATGAATGTATAAGATTAAATTATAATGAAATTTAGAATATCTCGTGTAGAATGATGGAAAAATAGTTTAGTCAAATGAATGATTAATGATTGATATTATATAAGCACAGGTTAGATTGATAAGGTGAGAATTTATACAATTTGTAAGTAATTGTAAAAAAAGGATAGCACAAAAGATTGTAACCAACTGACACACTGTATGTATATAATTGAAAGATGGTTTTATGTTTTTATGTTTTGTTTGTATGTTTGTTGTAAAAAATAAAAACTTTATAAAAAATAATGGTCCTTTCTAGCCTGCAAACAAATGGATACCAGCTTTCTATCTTTGGGTTTTATACAACCCTTTCTTATTATCTCCCTCCTTCCCTTGAGCCTGGAAATGTTCATGCTTCTTCCCACCTCTGTCCGGCCATGGCAGTTTCAAGGCAGCTTTCTCAATCTCTGCTTTTTTCATGATGCACTGTAATGTAGATTGGTCTTCTCCAATCTTGCTGTCTTCTAGGAAGTTTCTATTAGATGACAATTTCCTGAAACACTGTATTGCGGAAAGGATTTGTATTGCGGAAAACTCATGTAAATAGTCCATATTCTAAATATAAACTCAATGTTTTCAACAGCAGTACTACCTATTCTTTAATTCACATCTTTCTTTGTTCTCTTGACTGCAATGAGATGATGACATTGCCAAAATAGCATATTACTTCTCCCTCCTGGATTTGTGAAGACTCTTTTTAGACTCTTTTAGTGTGCTTTCCCAGAATACTGACAGGCAGGTAGGATACCACTCTGTAGTGAATCATATTATTGGGAGAGATCTTAGAAGTCCTATAACTCAACCCCCACTGAAGGATCCATTGGAATATTTTTGACAGATGATCATCTGATCTCTGAATGTTGTTTTGAAAGAGTTAAAAACAAGGAACTGATCCATCAATTTGTATAATGGACAGAGAAAAATAAAGCCCAGGAAAATCAAACACCAAACAATCAGAAAGCCACTTTCCCATTTAAGATAAGTTCGTCCGAGAAGAAGAAGAGTCTTCATTTTTGCCTTTGTATTTGGTGTAAAAATTTTCTTCCTCCTCCAAGATGCCCAATGATACAACTAGGAGCAAAGCCTAGCCATCAGCAACTGTATTGGAATCTGATGAATTTGGAAAACAGACTGGTTGAGAAAGACTAAGTTTCATTTTATAGTGTCCTTCTTTTGCAATGCATGTGAGTGATTTGTTTGGCACCAATGGTGGGTTTCAAAAAAAAATATTACCAATTCTGTGGGCGTGGCTTGGTAGGCGTGATGTGGCGTAGCTTGGTGGGCATGGCTTGGTGGGTGTGGAAGGGGCGGGATACTGCAAAATCTCCATTCCCTCTCCATTCCTGGGGGAAGGTTACTGCAAAATCCCATTCTCTCCCCATCCAACTAACCTGCTTTCCAGCTCCATTCTCTTGTGCAGGGCAACAAAAGAAGACCCAGCCGATCAATTGGAACTCAGGAAGCAGAGAATAGATGGAGGCGGGGCCAGCCAGTTCTCCAAACTACTCAAAATTTCTGCTATCAGTTCACCAGAACTGGTCAGAACCTGCTGAATACCACCTCTGATTGGCAACGTAAGTTTATTTTCATTCAAAATTGTAAAGCATTATCCTTTTGCTTTTCTTTCCTTTTGTCACAAAAAAGATGGATTCATTGTTCTAGCCTTTGACTGTCTGTATCAGGGGTATCAAACTGGCAGCATATCTGCTGGATGTGTCATGTGCAAGCCATGTCTACCCCACGAGTTTGACACCTGTGATCTACATAAAGCCTCTGTGTTTCATTGGAAGTTTCATTGGAATGTTGGCTAGTGGCCAGTCCTGTGAATTAGTCTATGTTAGCTAAAGACTTCCTTGAATAAAATTACATTCCTAAATGTGCAGAACTACATAGTATTTTGGCAACTGAATTAAAAGTACCCTGCCAGTGATTTTCTTTTGTTACTTTACAGGCCTGCAATTCTGTGATATTCCTCCAATTAAGTAGCAATCATATCAAATCATAGTCAGATTCAGATCAACAAAAATCTACCTGGTTTATTTATTTATTTGCATACAGCATCTACAGAGATCATGCAAGCACTAATAAAATACTAATAAAACACATATGTACAAACACAAACATAAGCTTAAATAAAACATCAACAAACACATACACACACACACACAGTACACACATGCATGAACATGCAGGCAATATAAATTTATAAGATAAAATATTACGTTAAAGTAAAACCATGATAAAATCACCACAATATGGAGCCATAGAATTGCAATAGGATATACATTATGGTTTGATATCTAAGGAAATTACCCATCTATCTATTTTAGAATGGAATGGAATGGAACAGAAAGGAATGGAACGGAACAGCACGGAACGGAACGGAATGGAACAGAACAGAACAGAACAGAACAGAATTGTTGGGGGCAATATGCTAACTCTGTAAAGTGGGCTGGAAAGCACTATAAAGTGGTATATAAGTCTAAGTGCTATTGCTATTGCTATAGAATAGAATAGAATAGAATAGAATAGAATAGAATAGAATAGAATAGAATAGAATAGAATAGAATAGCTGAAAGGGACCTTGGAGGTCTTCTAGTCCAACCCCTAGGCAGGAAACCCTGCACCACTTGAGGCAAATGGTTATCCAACATCTTCTTTAAAACTTCCAGTGTTGGAGAATTCACAACTTCTGGACGCAAGTTATTCCATTAATTAATTGTTCTACTCAGGAAATTTCTTCTTAGTTCTAGGTTGCTTCTTTCCTTGATTAGTTTCCATCTATTGCTTCTTGTCCTGCTCTTGGTGTGGCTGTGATGACATCATCCCTGATGCCTTGAAATTTCCTAAGACAACATTCTTGTTTCATCCTGGTGATACTTTGCTTTTTGTGGAGTCTTTGGTGCTTTCTGAATTTGGTTGTCCGCTGCAGATATTTCATTACCCAACTAGATAACATTCTCAATGTGAGTAAGGGTGGAGTTTGCAGCTGCTTATAAGTAGCTCTGTCACCCTTGGTAGGGCTTTGATTGTGTCTTTAATGCTTCCTTAGGGTACTGTTTTCTGTTTGATTGTTTGCCTGCTGTTAATCCCTGCTTCTGAGTATTGGCTGCTAGAGAAGAGGTGGTTTTGGTATTTTCTTTTTAGCTTTTTTATTGCCTTTTCTGAATGGTGTGCAAATGTCATTTATTTCTATGTGTTTATTGATGGCTGAATGCCAAGGTACCAAAAATTCTTTAGTATTTTTGAATTTTGCTTGATTAAGCTTGGCTGCTCTGTGTTTCCCAGTTGAAATTATGTCCCAGTTTTACACAAATGGGAAAATCAATATCATCTCTGCTCTGGAAATTTGACAGCATGAAACTCAAAAACAGACACCTTCGAAACAGACTCACCCATATTCCTTAGCTGATGGGATCTGAGGAATGCCCATCCCTGCCTGACCATATTAGGCAGTATTTATATTCTCTTAAACAACCCTGTTATCTATTACATCAATGGTTGTAAGGTAGGAACAGAACCATTGTGATATCCAGTATTATGAGCACTGAAACTTGTTTTGCATTTGTTGGGAAAAGCTTGCATGAATCCCTCTTACCAAGGTAAATAATAAATTAACACTTCCAAAATTTCACTGATTAAAAAGTTCATACTCATCTATACTTGCAGGACCTCTAACACCAAAGATAATTAACTATCACCTCACATTGCTTTAAGCAGCTTTTCTGCTGACTTTCGATTTGTTTAATCAGTAATAATCTGCTTTCTGCTGCTTCTGGCTTTCACAGCTTATACGGAAGAAAATAGAGAAATTATTTTTAATATGGATATTATATCCTGTTTTTCAGATGTCCTGTGGAACCCAAAGTGGAGAGCAACCATTAAGGCTTTTATGAAGTTTTTTTTTTTTAAGTCTAATATGAGAAAGGAGTGAGATTTGATAATAAATCTTTAAAAAAAAAATCCACACTGCTTGTTGAGTAAAAGTTCTCCTAAGCAGCTCTTGACCATTTCTACAAAAACATCATATATAGCAGAGGTCTCCAAACTTGGCAACTTTAAGACTTGTTAACTTCAACTCTCAGAATTCTCCAGCCAGCTGGCTGAAGAATTCTGGGAGTTGAAGTCCACAAGTCTTAAAGTTGCCAAGTTTGGGAATCCCTGATATAGAGGATCTCAGATTGGCTTCCAGTGGCACAAAATTTCATAGTTTCATAAAGAAATGAATGTTTAGTCTTACAGTAAGCTGAAAAGTTTACTGATTTCTCCTGTTACCAAGAGGAGGAATACTGGTCCCAGTGCTTTCATGATCTTTAACTGCATGAATGCAACTAGCCCACTTGTATTTTATATTTAGCATTCATTAGCTTCAAGGGGAGCCTCCTGAAATACAATTAATGTTTTTTGAGAGGCATATTCAGTTATACATGGTAGTAAGAAGAGAACAATTGTCCTCTATTGCCATCAAGGACTTGGGCTGCTTGACCTTTCTTGAAGTCCCTATTTAGATAATGGCAATAACAGCAATTATTGTACATTAATTGCATCCTACAAGTCACTCCACATCTAATTGGACAGTCCAAAAGAATTAAAATAATCATTCCACTGCCATGTGATTTGAAAATGTGGATTTAATGACCAGCCTTGTTCAGAACATTCTGTTCAAATGTTCTGCAATTCTAACCAGATTAATTTTATTCCATCTGGATTTATTCTGTTTACAGATGTTACTGCCTGATCAATGTGATTTTATATCTCTGAATTAGCTACATTTTGCTTCACTATATGTAAAATATACAACATTGTTTTTTAACAATATTAGCTTCATTATCATTATTATTATTATTATTATTATTATTTCTTACAATTTGTATTTGCTGTCTCTGAATTTGTTTTCCTTTTTCTTTTGGAATTGGTCAATGATTCTAACAAAATATCTTGTACTTTATCATGTTATATTCTGAAATGATTGTATTCTAGACCCAGAAATGATTAGAATATTTCATTCAGACCTTGGAACAAAACTTTTGGAACACCCAGGTTTTGTTCCTGGTTTGAAGATGTTGAATTATCCCATTGTTATGTAAAATTGTGTATTTTGAGGTTGAAAATGACATTTTGACTGTTTTGTAGATGTCTCTATAATTCATTGACAATATACAGCATAAAAATTATAATGATCACTATGATGAACATGTCTTAAGGACATGATTAATCTCACAATATAGGGACAAACTCAACCATATTTTTAACTATGAGCATGCAACCATAATTTCAATGTGAGCATCCTAAAAGGTAAAGATAAATGTTCCCCTCACACATACACACTAGTTGTTTCTGGCTCTAGGAGGCGGTGCTCATCTCCATTACAAAGCTGAAGAGCCAGCTCTGTCAGAAGATGTCTCCATGATCATGTGGTTGGCATGACTAAATACCAAAGGTGCACGGAACACTGTTACCTTTGCACCAAAGTGGTACCTATTTTTCTACTTGCATTTTTTACATGCTTTCGAACTGCTAGGTTAGCAGAAGCTGGGACAAGTAACAGGAACTCATTCCGTTACGTGGTGCTAGGGATTCGAACTGCCAAATTGTTGACCTTTTTGATCGACAAGTTCAGCGTCTCAGCCACTGAGTCACCACAGCTAAATTCCCTCCCAAAAAATGTTATAGAATTCCTGGAAGCATGCCATTCAGACAAATCAGTCATTAACAGACACATAGAAATAAACCATATTTTTTTACAAAGAGACAATAAAAAGCTAAGAACAAAACAAAAACCAAAAATAGAAGACATCTTCTCCAGTATCATCACCCGGGTTAGTTGAGAACAGTCTTGTCCCTGACACACCCATCCTGTGCCAACAGAGGAGGCATGCTTTGGGCCCCATCAAACAGGAGATTCCAACTAGCAGGATCCAGAGAAGAGCCTTCTCTGCCATCATCGCGCCTGCCCTTTGGAATATCTTGCCTCCCTGAGTGAGGTCAGTTCCACCTTCCTGACCTAAGAACCTTAAAACTTAGCTCTACCAGTTGACCTGGAGCTCCAATAGGGGAGCATCACACTGGAGGTGGCTGATAGATTTATAACAGATCCCACGTTTCCCCCTCCTCCTCTCACATCTTTTAGAGTAGGATAATTTATGCCTTTATGGTATTTTATTTGCATTATATACATGTTTTGGCGTAGTTTTTGGCCAAGAGCTTAAAAAAAGAGACGGCTCTGTGGCCTCATGCTTCTGCAGGGTCATTTGCAAAAATGAATCAAGCAAACGTAAATTCATTTATACTATAAATTTACTTGCCAAAAGCAACACCAACTATAAAAACCTCCGTTCTCGCCCTGACCTAAACATACAGCAACATGCCTGCTCCCGTGTACTCCGCACAGAACTCAAAAAATGTCTAGACAATGGAGAGAATGACCTGTACATTGACTACCGTGCTGACTGTATCAAAAGTAAGTCATACAACCCGCAACTCAGCTTTAATCTTCAACCACAACCCTACTTCAACCAATCCACCATCACCCAAGACTAGGCACACATGTCCCTAACTACCTCAATTCCAACTACAGCTGGCCTTAAATGCAAGCTACTCAATGCAAGAAGCCTTGTGAATAAAATACCTGAATTTGTCCTCTTAGTAAATATGGCTAAATTCGACATCGTATTTGTCTGTGAAACATGGCTCAACACATCTCTCCCTGACTCCATTACCATAGTAAGAGACTATCATGTTTATTGATAAGATTGTGAAATTCGTAGAGGAGATGATGTTGCTATCTTCTATAAAAAGTCCTTACATCTAAAAAACATCCAAGTTACCCAGGAGCTTGCTCTTCCTGAGACCATCATCTGTGAATTATCCTTAAATATCACATTTTGATTCTTACTATGTTACAGAGAACCTGGTTATGACATCGAACATGTAAACAAGTTAAATTCACTACTAACATGGGCAACATCCTGCCCACACGCTTTTATCTTTTTTGGTGACTTCAATCTACCTCATATTAACTGGATCCTAAATGAATGTATAACTGAACCCATACATGCAACCTTCTACAATGCTGTTACAAATCTGGGACTGGAACAACTAGTAAACAACAATACTAGACTTAACAACTGCCTCGATCTCATCTTCTGCAATAGCTTGAATTTAATTTATGGAATACAAACTAAAGAACACTTTTCCAACAGTGACCACAATATGATTGACTTTTGTCTCAACATATGCCCACAGAAAAATCATCATAATGACGTAATCCCCAATTATAACTTCAAAAAAGGCAACTATGATCTTATAGACAATGATCTCTCATCCCTTGATTGGCAATCTCTATTCACTGGATGCAATACTGTTGAAGACCATTACAACATATTTTAACTTGAAGTCAAAAGAGGCATCAAACTATATGTACCAATAACAACTCCCCCCCCAAAAAAACAACAACAGATTACCCATAACAATAAGGAAACTTCAATCAAAAAGAGATCATTTTGGCGCAAAAACAAATCTGGTCATGTTGCCAACTTCAAAAGCCGATACAAAAAATTATGCCACCAGATAAAGACGGAATGCACCAATTATTACATTAAACAAAAGGAAAACCTTCTACGCACCAATTCCACCCACACTTTTTACAATTTTGTAAACAACAAACTAAAAGACTCAAGCTCCATCCCACCCCTGATAGGAGCTGATGGTAAAGACTGCAACGACTTCACCATTAGAGCCAACATCTTTAACACATTATTTGGCTCAGTATTTGTAAACAGCAATGGATCATGCCCAGTATTTCCTAGTCGAACCACAGACAACTACAATTATCTAATACATATCTATTTTACAGAAGACAATGTTGAAAAAGCACTACACAATCTAAAACCATCTCTATCTATTGGACCAGATGGAATATGTGCCTACTTCTTAAAAAAGCTATCCACTGCCATAGCAGAACCTCTAAGCATAATCTTTGAAAAATCTTGAAAAATCTTTCAGGACCAGCTCCTTGCCTAACCTATGGTCACAAGCCATGGTCATCCCCATCTTCAAAAAGGAAGACCCCAGCCTAATTGAAAATTACAGATCAATCTCCTTATGCTGCGTCACCTGTAAAGTCATGGAATCAATTATTAACCAATCCATTATCCTCCACTTAGAGACAAACAACCTACTCTCTAATAAACAATTTGGTTTCAGAAAAAAACTATCATGTAATCTGCAACTCTTACATTGCAAAAACATATGGACTACACAACTCGATCAGGGCAAAACAATAGATGCAATCTACATAGATTTCTGTAAAGCCTTTGATTCAGTGGTACACGACAAACTACTCCTAAAACTAAAATCTTATGGTATCTCTGGACAACTGCATAACTGGATAGAAGCATTCCTGACAAACAGACAACAAATGGCCAAAATTGGGAGTGTTCTATCAAATTCTGTACCTGTCAATTCTGGTGTCCCCCAAGGCAGTGTTCTAGGACCAACCCTCTTCATACTCTACATAAATGACCTCTGTGATCATATTAAGAGCAACTACGTTCTCTTTGCTGATGATGTAAAACTGTTCAATACCACAGACAATACTGCTACCCTTCAAAAAGACCTTGATTATGTATCAGAATGGTCAAACAAATGGCAACTTCAAATCTCAACAAATAAATGCTCTGTCTTACATATTGGCAAAAAAAAATCAGAAAATAAAATACAAGCTGAATAATCAAGACCTTGTTGATGATCCAAGCTCTGTAAAAGACCTTGGAATATTCATCTCTAATGATCTAAGTGCTATCTTGTAAGTGATTGAAAAATCAAAATAAATAAATAAAAAAAATAGTTTTATTCTTTTTAACATCATAAGCCACCCAGAATTACCCTGTGTAAAAAAACAATGCCGCACCCACACCAAAAGTGTAAGCTATTGTACATAAGCAGAGAGCAAATTTATTTATTTATTTATTTATTTAAATTTATATACCGCCCCCTCTCCCAAAGGGACTTGGGGCGGTGAACAGCCAAGATAAAATACACATATAAAAATACATATACAATATTTAAAAAATTAAAAAATTAAATACATTGGCCCTTTCAAAAGATTAAAAATAAGGGAATTAAGAAAGTTAAAACCAGATTAAAAGATTTAAAAACCTCTAGGCCAGACCGGCTTACTGAAATAAATGAGTTTTCAACGCACGGCGGAAGGTCAGGAGATCAGGAATGGTCCTCATCTCTGGGGGTAATTCGTTCCAGAGAGAGGGTGCCCCCAATGAGAAGGCCCGCATCCTTGGGGTCGCCAGCCATCCAGCCGGCGGCACCCCGAGGAGGCCGACTCTATGGGAGCGTATCGGTCGGCGGGAGGCCGATAATGGCAGGAGGCGGTCTCGCAAATATCCTGGTCCCGAGCCATGGAGCACTTTAAAGATGATAACTAAGACCTTGAAGCGCACCCAGAGGGCCACCGGGAGCCAATGCAGCTTGCGAAGAAGTGGTGTAACATGGGAGGAGCCCCCAACACCACCCGCGCGGCCGCATTCTGCATCAGCTGGAGCCTCCGGACACTCTTCAAAGGCAGCCCCATGTAGAGAGCATTGGCATAGTCTAGGCGGGAGGTTACAAGGGCGGAAGTGATCGTGCGAAGCGCATCCCAATCCAGAAAGGGCCGCCACTGGTAGATCCTACGGACCTAGCCAAAAGCCCCCCTCATTGAATGAACTTCAAAAAAACCAAGCAACTTCAAAGAGCACCAAGGACTCACAATTCAACCGTGAGTTAAGTCGTTTTGGTGAACTACATTGCCACAACCACAAGTGGATCACCTGGAAAGGTAATTCTGTCTCAAGGGGGAAGTACAGAGTAGCTTAGATGAGCAAAGCTGGCTTGCTTGAAGATGTTCAGGTTTTATGCTGCCAAATATAGTTAATGGGTAAAATACAAATTCTCTCCTCATTGATTGCCAGAGCAGAGGTCATATTGATTTTTCCCACTTGTGTAAATCTGTGACAGAAACTTGATGCCACAACATATGTTTTGCTTGTATATAGTCTTCACCAATTTAAAGGTTCACAAATGATCTTGGTTCCTGAGAACCTACTGTTATTTGCATTTACCAATTTTAATCAGCTTTCTCTTCTGCTCCTATTACTGGCTTCTGCCTAAATAAAATATTCACGAAAATGTACTGAGATGCTTTTTTAAAGAAAGAGTTTAAATATGGTAGAAAGAAAGTCTACACATTCCCGCTTGGATTTCTTGCTAAAATAACTTTTAGGGGCAATATTTTTTTTCTATTTGATGATTAAATGTTTAAACAGTATATAAACTCTGTAGGGTTTTTTCCCTTCTCTATAATAAAACAGATACACCTGCATGAATACCCATGTGATGTAAGAGTTGGGGAGATGGATTGGGAATGAAGATATCCAAATTCAAATTCATCCTTAACCCTGACACTTCACTGGTTGGCTTGAACCAATCTTTCTCTCTCATTGATACTGTGCTGTTGAGATAAAAGGAAGCAAGATCTTTCTGTTTGCCACCTTGAGGTCTTGAACAAAAATGATGAAAAACGAAAACAGAGGCATCCACATAATCTGATATTTTTGTCAAAAAAATGAAAGCATCATTGCAGCATTGGAACAGACACTCCATTCCTTCCGTACACACATGTGACATCACAATGTGATACAGAAGGACATGTGTCATGTATGCGTTATGTCAGTCTGATTCTGTTTTCATCATTTGTTCCCCTCCCTCATGCATTCCACTGGATATAAATATAAAAATAAATAAATGAATGGTGCTATGGCACTTACTCACCAAGCCATCACTATTTCTTTCCTTAGACAAGCAAAGAATCGAAAGGAATAGATAGAAAAGGTTCAGTATAGTCAAATGTTAATTAGTAATTTTAAGTAAAATGTCCTTTTGGAAGTCACCCCCCCATACACATACTATAATTTGGGCATCAGTCAATAAAAATCAGTCAATTTTTATTATGGTCTCAGAACAGCAAGTAAAAAGCATTAAAACAATAATAAATAAAAATAAGACAGAATATTATATTGCGGTGGGTAGTGGATTAACAGTGGGCAGTTGGTTTGCCTAATTTTATATACAGCATAGCAGAATTTGGCCACATTCAGAGAAACTACTACATATTGATCTGATAACATGTAAAAAGAGCAATATTTCCTGGATATTTTATTACAAATTAAGTCTGTGAGTCCTCATAGAAGATGCAGTATAGCAGACATGAGCTATATTTTCAATGGTCCCTTATCCAAAGGAGCACAGTCATATGATGTGTGTGTGTGTGTGTGTGTGTGTGTGTGTGTATTTGTGTGTAAGTAGGTAAGTATATGTATAAGTATAGATATAGGTATGTGTATTGGTATAGGTGTGTGTATGTGTCTTCAGATTGTATAAATCTTGGGTGCATAATTTTGAGAGATATCTAGAATTTCTGTGTGGATCAAAGACTATTTTCCAAAAGTGTATCAGGCAAGGAGCCTTGATATTTGAAGTTTTTGGGGATCTTAAGATGTGATTGGTCTCTCCTGACTATAATAAACAAAAAACACAGCAGGTAATTTTGGGGACCTTCTCATTAGTAGGTTCTGAGGTTCTGGCAGGCCCCTTTCTAAGCCTCACCTTAAAATATTTGGATTTTAAATAGTGCTACTTATTTTAATGAAGTTATTACAATAGCAGCTAAGAAGGACCCAGCTGAATTAAAATGGCTGTGTAGAGTTTTAATATATACATATATGTATTTCTTTTGCAGCCACTTGACAGCCCTGTTGATGGTGGGGACATGCTAGCAAAAGCCCAAGTGTAGAACATAAAAATGCCACCACACCGAAGGCAAAGATCTGAGAGAATTTCATTTGACATTTCTCCCTCAGGTTAATAAATATTCATCTTCTGCTTTCTGAAATCTTACAGTGAGCATATGAATCCATGGAACCATGCCATCTTTTTCCATATCATCGAGTCTGAAAAGCCTGCAGAGGCACATAGCACATGACACAAGCTAACACGCTGTTAGTTAGTGATCTTATAAACATCCTTCCCTTCCTCAGGTTATGCTTTCAGTTTTTGATCCAACAGTCTAATATGTGAGAGACTATCAAGCTGCACGAAGAGTAAGCAACTTCAGATGTCACATGTCTATAGGATATGTCCATATGATCCTGAGAATTGGAGAGGGGTTAGCTTTGTTTTCATTACAGATTGAGGGGAAAAAAACCAATAGCAGTAATCCTGCAGGTAACAAAGTTTTGAGTTAGCTAGCAGTATATAACAAAACCAAACAAAAACATATCCAAAGGAAGCTGAAAAATTTTCTGATGTCTTGGGAGTAAATTAGATAACAACCCAGATATGTTAATCCAGGATAAGAACTAGAAGTGACAGATGGTCTCTCAAAAACATCCCTTATTCTCTCACCTTTGCTTCATGATATATTAAGGATATTGGATTGAATGCTTTATTTCCTAATATTGATCCTTGCTACTTCTTCAGTCTACTTAACTAGTTTTTTCTGGAGTTTTTATTGCCATAGACAGTGGCAAACCATGCAGCATCTAAGCTATAGATAGTGAATTTGTGGCCCAAAGGCACCTGTATTTTCTCACAGCATCTTCTGCAGATCCAGGATTATTCCGAAAGTTGTTGCCAAATTGGATTTTTAATTCAAAGAAGAAGTGACTACATATATGAAAAGTAATAATGATCATCCATCATTAATTTAACTGTAATATGAAGTGAAATATTTTAATTGCATTAAATAGTTTTAGTTTTGGTTTTCCTAAAATTGATTTCACCCACTTTTTAAGGACCTATGGTCTTTGGCACAACTTTCAAAACCAAGGGTATCCTTTGGTACTCATAAAATAATGCATTCTTGATATAAATCTTTGTAGAGTTGAATTCTTGCCTAATATTGGACTCAGGCCTTTAGTTGTGTGGTGGCCTAGAGGTGGAGTTCTCGGGAATCTGTAAGTTTGATCCTAGGTAGAGGTGGATATTTCTTTCTCTGGGCACAATGAGAATATATCTGCTGAATATAACTCCACATTGGCAACAGGAAGGGCATCCAGCCAGTAAACACTCAGCTCCATTCAGTTGAGAACACAAAAGAATTATTAACCCAAAGTTATGGAAAGATATTCCCTGGTTGCTTTCCAGTTCATTGGTATCACCCTTCCATACAGAGATAGGGTTTGTTTAATCAGCTTCTCTTGGGAAATTGATGGACTCAGTAGAATTCTAGTGAGATCTTGAGGTTTTCCCTAGGAATCTGCTGGATGGTTTGGCTGAGAGTCTTGTCACTGCCTGAAATGGGCAGGTGGCCTTGGTTTCTACGTGACTTCTCCCTATGTGCTGATTCAGGGAAGCACACGGGTTTCCTGAGCCAGTTTCAGGAGATGAAACACTAGAGGGAAGAAAACTCACAGAAGTGTGATAGGACACAGGTAAGACTCCATATTAGAGATAACTTCATGGTGATGAATGTGGCAAACCATCAATATTTCTCAATTTTTATTGGGTCTACTAATAGCCATTGAGTGGCCCTGTTTAGGGTGACCCATATCCTTACTGGAACAAAGGACCCCTTGAAACATCTATTGGGCCATTGTGGAGATTCAGGCTATCTAATGGATGAAATCACTCAGATTCCTTTTATTTTGGACTCTAATTGAGCAGACTGAGGTTCTGGGGCACAAGGTGGCAAGATCTGGGGTGAGTTTAAACCACTGATTCTTGAAGAAATAGACAGGGCTTGCCAAACCTTTAAAGAATTTTGTCAGAATGGACAAAGAAAAACTGAAAAAAAATCAACTTCCATGTTTTTATTGTTGCAATTGTAATTTATAATAAAATTATTCTTTAAACAAAAAGAGAAGGTGATAAATCTGCAGCTGAAGAAAATGGGTTGAATAGACCCATTTATGTTAGGTTTCTGACTGGATTTATTACTGAGACAGCTTTGGATATGGCTGTTGATGAACTGTAGCAAAGTCACAGTGGTGATGGTGCATCCATCCTTGTGCCTGATCTCTTGGCAGCTTTAGTAGCATTCAGGGTATCCTTCTGAGTTGGCTCCATGATTTGGGGTTTGGGAGCGCTGCTCTTCTCCTTTCTCTGGAGCCAATTTCAGGCAGTTTTGGTTGGCAGGAGAGTTTATCCCCTAATCACCTCACTTGTGAGGTGCTGTACAGTTCTAATCTTTTCCCCTCCCCACATGAAACATCTGTGTGAAGTAAACCACTGGCTTGGGGTTTGGAATCATCAGAACTCTTTCTACTCTTGCCTGGCCAATTGAGACTATCCCAATTCATGGAGGTAGTGTGGATTTTTACAGGGAAAAGTTGTCTCCAACTCAATCCTGTTAAGATGGAGCAGCTCTGGGTATTTAGGCTGCCCAGATCTGGAGGTATTCTAACTTTGACCTTAGACAGGGTTGCACTTCCCCATTCAAGGATATTGTTCAATTTAGGAATCTTTCTGGACTCATACCTTCTGCTCAATGAGCAAGTGACAACTTTGGCCAGAAAGGCTTTTATTCAGCTTTATCTGATGTGCCAGTCGCATACTTTCCTAGATTGGGGGGAGGGGAACTGTTTCAGACAGTCATTCTTGCCCTGGTCACCTCATGGCTTGACAGTTGCAATGGTGTTCTATATGGGTCTGCCTTAAAAACTACCTGGAAGCTTCAATTGATCCAGAATGCAGTGGTGTGGAAAGTGATAGGCATGACTCAATATTCCCACAATATACTTCTGCTTTGCCAAATTGACTCTTTGCCAGTTAATTTCTGGGTATGATTCAACATGCTGATCACTGCCTACGAATTGGCATATGGCCTGGTTACTTGAGGGAGCCAAGTAACTGTCTCCCAACTGTCTCCCAACTGATAGATTTGACAGGCTCTGAATTCTATCAATTAATCAATGCCACCTATTCAGATCCTGGAAGTGTACCTCTCCTGTAGCAGCACCTGCCCTCTAGGATGGGGTTCCCCCCCACCCAAATTTGAATAGATCCCACTTCACTGGTATTTTGAAGGTCCTTAAAGACTTGGCACTCCACTCAGGACTTTGGAGAGGACAATTGATGATGTTTTCCTCCTTTCTGTTTCCTTCTGGTTTTATTTTCTTTGCCATTATTGTACTTTTATCTTGCATTATTTTTGTGGGATTTTTGTATGGCCCTTTGTCTTTGAAACAAAGCAAAAAGATGGATATAGAAGCTTTGCTTTCAGTATTATAGCTGTCCATTCAACTATTCATTTGGTTCCTCAGGATAGCAAACACTTCAGTTAATCCACTGAAGTCAGTTCATTTCCAAGCAAGAGGCAATCACAATAATTGGCAAGTTTCAGTTGAAGCCATAGGGCTGTAATAATATACTCTAAACCAGTGCTAGACAAATAGAAATCAATTCCATCTCCGCTCGCAATTTAGCTGTTCATATCAACCTATTCAATATTTTGAATTACCGTACTATCTTAAAACCCTATGAGATCATAATAATTATACAGTTCTGTAACAATTTCCTTTCCAGAAAAGGTATATTGGGGGGGGGGGTGCAGGGAGTTTGTGGGGGAAGTAAAACAAAAAGTCAAGATGGCAGGTGTGACCGACTATTACACCCCCTGCTCATGCTAACCCCTTCCAATTTTCTGCTCCCAGCATTCCCATCAGTAAGGTCTCCACCTTTACAGGGCCAGGAATAATATTGCATGAGTATCCAATTAAAAGGACCAGTGTAAAGTTCAATTATCTAGAAATTTAACAATTTGCTATTAAGTCTCAGTCAGTTTAATGCTAGGGAAGATGTGTAAAACAATATTTGCGATGGTGTAATTAAACATGCACGTACCTATTTAATTAACAAGGAGTGTTGGATTATAAATGTTGCCTATCAAATATCTGGTGGTATGACATTAGTGAAATCTTCAGCAGAGAAAGATCATGAAAAGTGCAATGTTAGAATCATGCATTCCTTGTTTGATTCTTAAATAGATACACCTCCAAAAGGTAACAAAAAATTAAAGAAAAGAGTACAGATATTACAGATATTAAAAATGCAATTTAACCTACATAAACTTTTCTGAGGAGCATACATTAGTAATGACGTTTGACACAAAAATATTGCAAGATTTGCAGAGAAAAAAATTGTTATTCATAAATATCTGTCAAGCATGAAACATGAATAATTAACCAAATATTAGATTAGTTAAGGGGGAAATTATGCTGAAGCCACTTCAGTCATCTAAAATGGACAGTTTTGATCCTTCTTGCATATAATTCAGATAATTCTGTTAAGCAAATACTTGATTGTCTTCACTTTATAGTTCAACATCTATAGGAAACCACTGGGAGAAATCATCTATCAGTTTGAAGAAGGTACTGTCAATATGTTGATAATACACAGATTTGCACTTTTAACCTAGATCAGGCCAGAAAAACCATGGGAAATGTTGACTCATTGTCTGCAAGTTATTGGGATCTGGGTGGGAGAAAAGAGGCTGAAGCTAAAGAAAATACTTTAGCTCTTTGTTCAGAAAGATTCTGATGTGGTTTTGCCAGCAGACCTGGGGATTCCAGGGTGATATGGAGTCCTTCAAGTGGTTTGCTTCATTGTTGTCACCAAGAGATTCAGTTTATTGGGCTTTGAACTGTGAGTTAGGTGGCCATTTAATTTTTTTAAATGAATATATGTGTCACTGTTTAAATACATATCAGGAAAGTGTAATAGAACAGAAAGAATTTGTGCTTTTAGAAGGACAGATGATTGTTTCTATGGTTTGTTTATATAGTTTGTGGCATAAAGGGTTAGAATTCTAACAGAGAGAATGACTAATATTCATTTCAATGAACAGAAGCACAGAAAGAATATGTAAAATTGTAAATGCAACCCTATAGCTATATTTGATGGAATCTAGAGCAGTGTTTCACTTAGACATCCACCCACACATATACACAGATCCTAAGAAGTGTTTGTCAGCTGTGCACTTCTCTATCAGATTCATCCAAATCCCTAGCGCTGTCAAAGATTGAGTGAGAGAAGGGGGCATATTTCTTTCTTCATTTTGAACAATAAATTGTTCTGGGGGAAAGATAAAAGCTCCATAGTTGAAGGACATTGTCCCTTTATACTTTCTCTCTCCTAACATTTTCCTAATTTCTGAAGCTTGCAATTTCAAGTCCAGAAGTAACCATGGATTTATCTGAGGGAAGGGTTTTTTCCCCCATAGGTGCCCAATATACATTATGAAGTTCTTGGAGACCATTGGTTGCCCTCCAGCTAGTAGGGATTTTTATTTCCTTTTCTTCAAAGAGGGCAATAAAAACCTCTCTCCACTAGATTTCATTATTTGAAACAATTGTTCAGGACAGTACAAATAATCAACAAAAATGTTAAGTCCAAAACCTATTTCAGTGTCTGGATTTTCTTGTCCATTGATTATGGACAAAAATACAGTGGGAAGGGAAAATGATACCAGTATCCGAAATAATAATTAATCAACCAGTGAACATTCTGCACTTTGGTCTCTTAAAGTCCTCTTCTCCACAGGCAATTTGCCCCATCCCCCAGAACAAGCCGAAAACTACTTTTAGATGGCAGGAATGGACAATGTTGCCTTTACTCCCCTCACCTACCTCAAAAATATTTTCATATTTCCATACACTTTTTCATGCTTCACTGCCTTCTTTCTTGCTTTAGGGCTGGTTTCCCACTTTGCCTGTGGCCCATTACTTTTTTCCCTAAGTCGGTAACTTTAACTGGCTACTTAACAAAGACAGAAATGCCCTTCGAACAAGTTAATGGTTGCCATGCTCTCTAATGCCTTCTAGAAGTACCTTTTGCAACAATGCTAGCATAGATAGTTGATAGAATACTTGATGCCAGAATATTATAGAACAGGGGTCACCAACCTTTTGGACCTCAGGGATCATTAAACTCATAATTTTAAATCCCAGGGACCACTAACCAGTTCTGTGGGTGTGGCTTAATTTGTGGGTCTGGCTTGGTGGTCATGTGACTGGTTGGGCATGGCTTGTATGTAAATATTATAAATATTTATATAAATATTGATTTTTTTATAAAAAAGAGAGCAACTTTTACCCAAAATCAGGCAAAGAAGGCAGGCAGATTGAGTTGCTCACAGAATCACAGATTCATTCAGAGATCTATCTATCTGCCATCGGCTAGCTCAGTCTGTCACATAAAATTTGCTTGCAAGCAAACTCATAAAAATTGCTAGCAAGCAGACTCACAAAATTAACTCACAACACACCATGTATGTAAATATTGATTTTTTTATTTTTTAAAAAGAGCATTTTTTACCTAAAATTAGGCAAAGCAGGCAGGCAGATTGAGTTGCTCACAGAATCATTCAGTGATCTATCTATCTGCCATCAGCTAGCTCAGTCTGTCACATAAAATTTGCTTTCCGTAAGTCTGGACTAAATAATAGAACTTTCAGTCCTAAGGGAGGTTCGGCTGTGCTTAAAAGCAGAACCGAAGATCTAAAGACTAGCTAGAAAGCAAGAAATCCAACCATTTCCTGCTTCCTAGCTAATCTAAATCTCCTGGCACAGCAGAACAGCTGATGGTTGGAAAAAGGAAAAATAACAATTTAGCAGGCAAGTTTGCCAGGTAAGGAGTGAGTAGGCGGGGCGGGTTCCCAGGGGCCATGTGGGTGGTGCAGCCTTGTGTTTCTGCGCAGCCTGGATTAATTGCTTTGGGGACTGCTCTGGGGGGTGACATTTCTCTGTGGCCATCAAAATTTTCTTGCGGCCTACTAGTTGGCGACTGCTGTTATAGAACATATAGAACAACATATATAATGCAATATAGAACATTACTACTTAAAAACCAAAGGAAAGAAGGAAGGAAGGAAGGAAGGAAGGAAGGAAGGAAGGAAGGAAGGAAGGAAGGAAGGAAGGAAGGAAGGAAGGAAGGAAGGTCTGGCTTTCCTAGAGTGTTGGGAAGGTACTGCAGTAGGAAAGCCTACTATTTAGATTGAATACCTTGCAAGCTTTTGTAAAATGTTTACTGTAAGTCTAGACAGCATTTTCTTAAACCAGCTTAAAGCACAGGAGTGGAGCAGTTTAAGGATACAATGTAGATATGCCCATAAAAGAGCCCAACTGATTAGCTACAGTGACCAAGTATTCTGGAAACTGTGATATAACATACTTGAAATGCAGAAGCAAAAGAGATGGATTGATAATCCTGAGCTTGCAAGGAAGAATACATTTTGGCATCTCTAAATTCCTGGCTCTGTCCTCCCTCCACTGTGGCCCAACTCACTCACTCTCTCTTGGCTTTTACCTCTTTGAGACTGTCCAAAGTGAAAAAGCAGATGAGTCTTACTGCAAATTTCTACTTCAAGTGACTCAGATTTTTTTTTAATATATAAAAGCTATTTTCCATGCTTCTTTCACAATTTAGCTCTTATCTGAACCCTACAGGTTTTTTTTCTGGGACAATGACATTTGAAAAGAACCAGACCATGACTTCCAATAATTTTCTTAGGTATTATGAAAACCTTCAGGAGCTGTGAAACATAGGGAGAGAGTGGGAAGAAAGAGAAAATGAGTCTGCATTTGTCTATTTAATGTCCATTTTAGTGCCCTCACAGTTAAATTGGTCCCTTTATATGAAAATGTTAATGCTTATTAAGTTCTACAAAGAGATAGACAAAGGTATCACTGTTCTGCTCATGAAAAAATAGAGCACCAAATATCCTTTCATGTTTATATTCTATTTCCTGACATGGTCTTCGTATTTCACTTTGATAAGATCTAAAATTCCAACAGTACTAGTTATGCTGCATCTTTATTTATTTTTATTTATTTATTTGATTTGTCAATCGCTTACAAGATAATAGGTATAAGTATATACATAGTTATGAATACATGAATAGAATAGAATAGAATAGAATAGAATAGAATAGAATAGAATAGAATAGAATAGAATAGAATAGAATACTTTATTGGCCAAGTGTGATTGGACACACAAGGAATTTGTCTTGGTGCAAATACTCTCAGTATATATACAGAAAAGGTACATTCGTTAAGGATCAAGAATCATAATGATATCATAGGGTACAATCAACAATCAAATCATACTAGGAAACAGTCAATATAAATCGTAAGGATGCAAGCAACAAAGTTACAGTCCTACAATCACAAGTGGGAGGGGATGGGTGATAAGGAGTGATAAGAATATTAGCAGTAATAGTTGTGTACACTTTGTAAATAGTTGAACAGTATTGAGGGAATTATTTGTTTAGCAGAGTGATGGCTTTCGGGAAAAAACTGTTCTTGTGTCTAGTTATTCTGGTGTGCAGTGCTCTATAGCATCATCTTGAGGGAAGGAGTTGAAACAGTTTATGTCCAGGATATGAGGGGTCTGTAAATATTTTCACAGCCCTCTTTTTGACTCGTGCAGTATACAGGTCCTCAACTGAAGGCAGGTGGATAGTAATAGTTTTTTCTGCAGTCCTAATTATCCTTTGAAGTCTTTGTCTGTCCTGTTGGGTTGCAGAACCAAACCAGACAGTTATAGAGGTGCAGATGACAAACTCAATAATTCCTCTGTAGAACTGCATCAGCAGCTTCTTGGGCAGTTTGAGCTTCCTGAGTTGGCGCAGAAAGAACATTCTTTGTTGGATACATATAAGAATGGGTACATATAAGAAAAATAAAAGAAACAATAGGACAGGGACAGTAGGCATGTTGGTGCGCTTATGCACACCCCTACAGACCTCTTAGGAAAGGGGTGAGGTCAATAGTAGACAGTCTAAGGTTAAAGTTTTTGGGGTTTGGGGAAGAAACCACAGAGTCAGGAAGAGTATTCCAGACATTGACCACTCTTTTGATCACCTGAATATTGATCAATAAATGTACAAATTGAATATGTGGGGAAGCAGAAATACAAATACAAGAACATTCCTGCCATTTTTCTTTCAAATATAATCTTGTCAGTTTCATCCAGTCATCCAAAATCGGGTGATTTTTTTTTTTTTTGTCTTGTTTTCAGACAAATGTGCTGAAGGGAAAACCAAGTGACATTCAGGAAGTTCTCCCTGCAGAGGACACATGTTGTTCTGGTTGACATCATTAAGTGTTTGCAAATATGAAGTGATTGCAATCAAGTTTGCAGGTGGAGGATAATTTCATCATTAATTTTGATGGGTAGACTAGAGGTTTTTGCTCGAGAGGATTTCATAATAGAGTGAATACTAGACACAAAAGAAATCTAGTCATCACTATTCCCTCGTGGAAAATCCACTGAGGAGTTGCAAACTTGCACTCAATTTGAAAAATATGTTGTACTAAAAAGACCAAGAAGCTTCTTTGCGAAGACTCTAGATCGTTGTAAGTGTGCGAAGCTTTTAGAAAGCTCACCTAGGGTGAGCTCATAATGAAAAACAGAGGGAAGAGGAAGCAAGTGGCCTTCAATCCCTTCTTCACTTCTCAGGCACTCTGGCAAACTTGCCTATAAACATTTCTGTACAAACTTCTCAGATCCAGACAGAAAATTCATCTGCCAAGTGAGAGTACAATAAAGAAGAATTTTATGAATCTATTTGGTCATTGTTTCCTAGTGATGTTTTCCAATGTGTTTCTTTTCCAATCCAAAATATAAAGTGTTCTGGATTGGTTAATATTTGAAATACTTACTGTTCATTGGTCTACATTCCGGCGGGAGATCCTCGCGCCGTCATTGGCTGGCTTAGGCGCGGGAGCCCTTTAAAAGAAGGGCTGCCGCGCCGCCGAGTCAGTCGGTGTCCTGAAAATAAACAAAAAGACTGAATCACTATACGTGCGTGCCTCTTCATTGCCGCTCCAAAACACTGGCGATGAAGGTGGGATCGAGGCAACACGTTTAGAGAGTGCATAGCGGCGGAGAGCGAGCGGCATCATGTCCGGAAGCAACGCACCGCCTGAAAAATTCAATCCGGCAAAGGAGGAATGGCAGACGTATGTGGACCGATTCCTCATGTTTTTGGAGAGTAGCGATCTGAGCGGAGTGTCGGATCACCGAAAGAGAGCGGTGTTTTTGACCCACTGCGGCCAAGCCGTTTTTCGGATGGCAAAGGCGCTAGCGTCTCCAATCGATGTCAAAACGCTAACTTGGCCCGAGCTAGAGAAGATCCTGAGGAAACACTACGCTCCCACAGTTTCCTGCCTGATAAAGCGCCATGAGTTTTACCTCCGGAACCAAAAAGAAGGTGAACCTATCGCCGATTTCGTGGCAGATTTAAGAGAAATAGGTGGAGAGTGCGAATTCTCGGATTTCAATGAGGCGCTGAGAGACCGGATCGTTTTAGGCTTAAAAGATCCAATATTGCAGAGTAAGTTACTAAACCGACCCAAGATAACAGCCACAGAGGCCATCGAAGAAGCCACCGCAGCCGAAGCTGCTCACAAATCGGCGGCAAGAATGAAACAGATTAATCAAGCTGCACACCACAAATCCAAAGAAGCCACCAAAGCTGATGATGAACAAGGAAAAACCTCAACACACTACGAGGATCTTGAAACTGAGACCAGTAGTGAAGAAGACGAGGTTTGCCACCTAAAAGCCGCGAGAGGGAAAAAAGAGCGGGCAACCAGGCGGTTTGATTTTGAATGCAACCGTTGTGGTGGAAACCACCCCAGATCAGAGTGCCGTTTCATAGACGCAATATGCCGAAAGTGTGAAAAGAAAGGGCACATCGCAAGGGTATGCAGAGCCCGATCAAGCTACAGCCCCAGGCGAAGAGAAAGCCCTCCCCCAAGAGAGAGAGAAAAGAAAACAAACAACCGTTGGAGCCAGGAAGGAAGGAATAGAAAGTTCAAAGAGTCATCTTACAAGAAGGAAGAAACACACCAAACAATAATAATTGGTCACTCTAATACAAAAAACGTTAAAAAAGTCCACGTGCAAGTAAGAATTGAAGAAAAAACTTGTGAAATGGAAGTGGATTCGGGATCATTCCTTTCCATGGTTTCCTGGGACACTATTAAGAAATTGATCCCAGACATACGGCGAAGCGAACTAGACAAACAGAAATTAACGCTCAAAGACTACCAGGGAAACAAAATTCCGGTAGTAGGGATTGGACATTTCCAGGTAACCTTCAACAACCATACTGAGATTCTTCCCCTAACAATCGTGGACCGGAACAGACCCAGCCTTTTAGGACTGGAATGGTTCGAACCGCTGGGAATAGGGATGACCGGTATCAACCATATCACAGACGCTGACTGGGAGGCAGACCTCATTCAAGAATTCCAGGACCTGTTCAGCGAAGAATTAGGCAAGTACCGGGGTAACCCGATTTCTTTTAACATAGACCCCAAGGTAGCCCCAATTAGACTAAAGGCTAGACGGGTACCTTTTGCCTTAAAGCCAAAAATAGAAGAACAACTGGATAAACTAGTCAAGCAAGGGGTCCTCGAGCCAGTTGACCACGCTAAATGGGAGACCCCTATAGTGACCCCTATAAAAGCAGACGGGTCGGTTCGTATTTGTGGGGACTATAAGGCGACCCTCAACCATGCACTACAACAGAGCGCATACCCCGTGCCTGTCGTACAACACTTGCTACATTCTATCAAAGGCGGAAAAATTTTCGCTAAACTCGATTTGGCTCAGGCTTACCAGCAACTGCCCGTTGACAAAAAAACAGCTGAAGCCCAAACTATTGTAACACACCGGGGTGCATTTAAGTGTAATCGCCTCCAATTTGGCATTAGCGTGGCACCAGGCATTTTTCAATCTCTTATGGAACGCCTCCTTCAAGGAATTCCAGGAGTCATTCCGTATTTCGATGACGTCCTAATTGCAGCTAAACACAAATTGCAACTGCGAGACCGCCTAAGAAAAGTGCTGACCAAATTTACTGAGGCTGGGTTTAAAGTCAAAAAAGACAAATGCACCCTTATCACAGACAAAATAGAGTTTTTGGGATACCTAATCGATGGCAATGGCATCCACCCAACAGCAGGAAAAACCCGTGCTATCAAAAATGCCCCCACACCAACTAACAAGGCTGACCTACAAGCTTTCCTAGGGTTGATAAATTTTTACCCTGTCTTTTTGCCCCAGAAAGCCACGGTGGCGGAACCCTTGCATAGACTTTTGGACAAAGACACGTCGTGGAAGTGGGGACATCGGGAAGAAACAGCATTTAACAAAATTAAAGACATGATCACTTCATCACAAGTGTTAATTCAATATAACGAGACTTTGCCATTGTTACTAACTTGTGATGCCTCCCCCTTTGGAATCGGAGCTGTCCTGAGCCACCTTCTACCTAACGGCAGAGAGGCTCCGATTGCCTTCTATTCAAAACTTTGTCCCAAAGCCAAAGGAATTACAGTCAACTGGACAAGGAGGCACTAGCCATAATTTCGGGTATTAAACGTTTCCATGAATACCTGTATGGCCGATCATTTTCTATCATCACCGATCACAAACCCCTACTAGGTATCCTGGCGGGTGACAAACCCACTCCCCATATTCTATCACCCAGAATGACAAGATGGTCAGAATTCCTGGCCGCTTACAATTACACCCTGTCTTACCGCCCGGGTCCGACCATCACGCACGCCGATGCTTTAAGTCGTTGCCCGTTACCAGACTCTGATCCTGAACCAAACCCCAGCACCTCAACCTTTTTGATTGAGACCCTGCCCGACCTACCGATGACAGCAGCAGACATCGCGCACGAAACCTCTAACGACCACCTACTGCATACCGTGAGTAGGTGGATCATAAAGGGTTGGCCTGACTCTGAGTTACAAGAACAGTACAGACCGTTTAAACAGAGACAAATGGAACTGTCAGTACTAAAAGGCTGTGTACTATGGGGGGATCGAGTGGTCATTCCACTAAAACTGCGGAATTCCATATTGAAACTATTGCATGAGGGACACCCCGGGGTGGTAAAGATGAAAAGTCTAGCTAGAAGTTATGTATGGTGGCCTGGGTTAGACAAGGATGTTACCGACTGGGTCGCGGGTTGCCAGCCCTGCCAGACTTCCCGGCCCTCACCCCCAAAGGCACCAGCCACTGAGTGGGATCTACCTAGGGGCCCTTGGTCTAGAGTCCACATAGATTTTGCGGGTCCGACTAAGGGACATACCTTCTTGATTCTGGTAGACGCTTATTCCAACTGGTTAGAAGTGAGCCTCATGAAATCAACCTCTTCTGAGGCTGTCATCCGACAGCTCAGTCACTGGTTTGCCACCCACGGCTTACCAGACGTCCTGGTATCTGACAACGGCCCTCAATTCACGGCTACAGAATTTGAGGGCTACCTAGCAAGTTTGGGCATACGCCATGCCTTAACCGCGCCGGCACATCCGGCAGCGAATGGACGGGCCGAGCGTATGGTCCGGTTTACCAAGGAGTCCCTTCTTAAGTTAGACCAGGGCCCTATACAAGCACGCATCGACAAATTATTGTTCCTCCAACACACTACACCTAGTAGCACTACTAACAAAACTCCTGCTGAATTACTTATGGGGAGAAAACTACGTTCCCCTCTCGATAGACTACACCCCACCTACTCTACAGAGAAACCCCTAGATTCTTCAACCAAAGTCCGAACATTCCGAATTGGGGATTTAGTTTACGCTAAAAACCTGGTAGGGCACCCCTTATGGGTGCCAGCCACCATCACACATCTAACCGGACCCCGTTCTTACCGGCTTACCACCGCTGATGGCAAAAGCTGGAAGCGACACATAGACCAACTTCGAACTCGCACCCATCCCAGACCTGGCGATTTTCCTGGGGGGGAAGGGGAGCAACCACCAAGCAGTCTGGATAAGGGAAGCCCACTAACAAACAATGACGCCCTAACTCACACACACACACCCTCAACTCTAGCTCCGGTCGGGTCGCGCTGCTACGCACCTGATCCTGAAGAACGTCCCGCTGAAACATCTGACAGGGTCGTCGATAATCCAGGCCGAGCAGGGAGCGGCATGGCCACGTCAACTAGCCCAGTTAGGCCCGTTGGTAGTGACGCAGCCGGCTCGACCTGCTCGAAGTTTCCAGGGCCGGAGGCGAGAGGAGCAACAGGTCCTTCCGCACCAGCCGATGGTAACGACGCAACTGAGCCGCGCAGGTCCAGTCGGACTCACAGGAGCCCCGCCTATCTACGTGATTACGTAACATAGGCGCGGCTCCTGATTGGTCAGACTGGACCAAGGAGGGAGGGGTGTTCTGGATTGGTTAATATTTGAAATACTTACTGTTCATTGGTCTACATTCCGGCGGGAGATCCTCGCGCCGTCATTGGCTGGCTTAGGCGCGGGAGCCCTTTAAAAGAAGGGCTGCCGCGCCGCCGAGTCAGTCGGTGTCCTGAAAATAAACAAAAAGACTGAATCACTATACGTGTGTGCCTCTTCATTGCCGCTCCAAAACATAAAGGCTCCACTTTTCAGTAATAGGCTGTGCATACACATAGAACTGAGCTGTCAAACTTACAAGAACACGTCATCATGTGATGTATCACCACTTTTCCCCCCTTTGCTAAAATGGGGATGGGGGTGGCCAGTGTGTGACACATCCAGCCCACAGGCCATGAATTTGACAGCCCTGACAGAATCTGTAGTAGTTCCAAGTATAACAGAGATATTTCAGTCTAAAACACTGGAGAACCATTACTAGTCAATACATATCAAGGATTAGTAACCTGATCCCTCCCAAATATTTGAGGCTGCCATTTCTACAAACTCTTTGCCACTGATTTTGTAAGCTAGGGCTGAAGGAATAGCTAAAATTACATCAATTTTTTTAAAAAAAATCTCACCGACATTCAGAGACCATTTCCCCCCCAAGGGAAACAGAGAAGATGGGAGAGAATTGTCCATTGGTTGTAGATGCTGTATCTTTGGATATAATTAGGAGGATAGCTCTGGACTTGTAGTTAAACTCTAATTGTTGTTTGTTAATTTTAAAAGACCAGTTAATGAATAACAAAAGCAGCAGCATGAAGTGTCAGAGTTTGCAGCAATCCAACCAGCACACAAGTAAATAATTCAGCAGGATTCATTTATAGAAGAAACTTCTTTATATACAATAATATAAAGTATGATTGCATGTATACAATACCCATGCAGTAGAAGCCAAAACCAGAACTCAGAATCCAGAAGTCATAATCACAGAAGCAATGATTGCAAGGACAAACCAACTCTTATATATCAGTCAAGCTAAGCCACGCCCAAGTTCAGAGCTGTCTAACATGGCTCACAGCAGATCCTGTTTCTTAGTCACTAAACAGTTCCCATTGAGTGACTTGTTGTTATGGCTATCCCAGCTCATAATTTCTTACACACTGACATGAAGGATAAAAACCTTCCATCAAATACTAGGCAAAACAACAACAACAGCAAAATGATTAAAAGTCCCTAAAAAGGAATATAAAGGAACCAAACTTTTCCCAAGGCAAGAGTTCATTATATACTATAACACCATTTAAGGTCTAGTCTGTATGCAGAGTTTTAGAAGCCAATTTTAAGGTCTGTGTAGGTGTATATGTGTACGGGCTGCCCTCAAACCCCTTCATTGCAACCACTGTAGGGCTTTATGCTTACACTTTAAATGAGCCTGGAAATTACTACTACAGGCTGGTGTTAACTGATTGAAGTATAAACCGTTATCTGCGACCTTGAAGCAGCCTTCCCAAGTAGCTGAATTTTCCATTGTTTTCCAGCATACACCATCTTCTGTGAATTGATGCACTCCAGTGATGGAATTAAAAAAAAAATATTTCTGTGGGCGTGGCTTGATGGGCATGGCCTGGCCTGGTGGGTGTGGCAGGAGAAGGTTATTGTAAAATCCCCATTCCCTCCCCACCCCACTAACCTGCTTCCAGCTCTATTCTCCTGTGCAGGACAACAAAAGAAGACCCGGCCAATCATCTGGGACTCGGGAGGCAGAGAATAGATGGAAGCGGGGCCAGTCAGAGGTGGTATTTGCCGGTTCTGCGAATTACTCAAAATTTCCATTACCAGTTCTCCAGAACCTGGTCAGAACCTGCTGAATACCACCACTGATGCACTCCAATTTGAATATGTTGTTTTTTTTGTTGCCGGTTCTGCGAATTACTCAAAATTTCCATTACCAGTTCTCCAGAACCTGGTCAGAACCTGCTGAATACCACCACTGATGCACTCCAATTTGAATATGTTGTTTTTTTCCCCAACTAGTTGATGAACTAGACAAAGCTGTAAAAGGCACACATAGCCACAGAAGTCAACACAGCTCAATTTCTCAACCAGGCCTTTTCCCCCTCCTGTTAATATAAGAAAATGGGATTTTCTTCTTATGTGGCTTATGTAACTAATCCTATAATGTTCCTTGAGGCTTCAGTAGGTGACTTGAAAGATCTCTGGGTACCATTCTAGAAGTTTCAGAAACAGAACTTAAAAACTTTATACATCAACTTTGATCAATACGATATCTCAGTTTACTGAAAGTTGTTGTTCTGTTTGCTTCTCTGCAATTTTGCTGAATAACTCTAGGTTTAAAACTCTGTGTTAGTTTTTGATGCAGCACTTTATAGATAGGGAAGATATTGTCTTAAGTGTAATCAGTATCAGTTAGAAAGATCTTCCTTAACAAATCTATATAAAACAAAGTACAACAAGATGATAATTCTTTTTTTTTAATCCAAAATCTACATCAATCAACATTTTTCATCAAAACCAACCAACTATGCTCAAAATTGTGGAGACATTTTGAGATCTCCATCTCTCTTCATCATGCAATTAGTTCCAAAATGAAAGAAGCAGAAGAGAGAGAAGTGGGAAAAGTTGTTCTGATATTTAAAAGAAGATGTCTGCAAAGCTTAGAAAGACAGAATGGAGAAGAATTTGCAGACTTAGATGAAATAGGCTCATTATGTGTCATCTAGAGTTATGGAGATGAACATAAAATAATTGCCTTTCCTAAATTTTGAACTAAATTGTTATACTGATCTGTAAGAAACTTCGGTAAAATTAATAGGTTCTTTCAAGGTTTTTTCTTTTCTTTTTAAGACCCTGTAATCTCTTGTTTCAGAGTGGAGTCAAGGAACTGAATGGAGCTGAGCATTTACTGGCTGGGTGTCCTTCCTGATGCCTATAGGGAGTTCACAACATATATTTTCTCTTCGCTCCCTAATAGAGAAACATCTGTCATTGGCTATGGAACTCTCAAACTTCCAAGTGATCTTAGATCTTCACTTCTAGGCTACCATGCCACTCAACAGGTTCTTTAACTTAACAATGCTGAAATAGGATTGCAAGTATTGGTGTTCTAATCCACTAATGGTTCCCATTGGACCAGCTCCATCAGGACTGAATACTTAAAATTATTAGAAAAGCTCATGAATTTCAAAAATCCAAAAATGAAACTATAATTGACATCTAATCAATATAATATAAGCTCTAAGTTCTTGCTTTTGAACAAAAACCTTATATCTCTTTTCAAAGGCTCCAATTCATGTTTTATGGATGGAAGCTGCTCAGATATTGAGATAAGAGTTTGTGCTGTGAGGAGACATTGTTTTGCCATAAACTCAGTTGAATTTTCCCATGGTACCCACTTTGTATTCTGATTTTGCTTCTTATCTTTAGGCTTTGTTTCAGGTCCCCTGTGGCAGGTATCTGGGCTGATTACTTGTAATGGTAACCGGCTATCGTTTTGCTCTTTCCTGACAAGCGAGCAAAGCTCTAATAGTTGTTGTTTGCTCCTATGTTTGGAGGTCTTATTCTAAAGCTTCGGATTTTTGGAGATGGAAGAGAATGGTTGCTGTTGTTTTTACTTAGAGTTCCCTTTCATACAAAGTGATTCTCAATTCTTGGCTGTACTGCAGACTTCAAAAAGGGGAAGATGCCTCAGGCTAGCACCATGGTGTTTCTTTCTTTTTCCCATAACAATCAATTCTACACAAAATCCTTTATCTGTGTATTTGTCTTTACTATTGTGCATTCCAGACAATGTTAATTATGAAATCGGTCCAATAGAAATGCTAAAAAATCCATCTAATTAATATAATTTATTATAAAATATTGCTAATGACATACAAGGCCATCAAATAACCAGGGGGTTATTCACAGATTGCACACTATGAAAAGAGATCTTAAGGAGTTAAGGTTTTCAAGGCTAATATAAGATCTTAAATCATGAACACTTTACAGAAAACATAATGCATTTAGTTCAGTGATAAGTAGACTAAAAAGACCATCAGGAAAGAGCAAAGAGGGTCTTGCCAGGTGGCTGGGTTGATAGACATTCCTATGCAGATGTACTTCTGCTAGATCTGTCAGGATCCAGCAATCAGCAATGCAAATGAGAAATGCCTACTGGGAGAGTATGTTTGCACATCCTTAAAGTCATGTAACTCTTTTGGGAAGTCACCCAGGATTGCCTTGATATTATTTTATTCCATACTGCTATAAACTGATCAAAGGGTCATGGAAGAAGGTCTCCAGTGTACCTCACTTCTTTGTCAAACCAGGGTCTCTTTATAAGTCACCTTGACCTGCCTTCCAACCCTCCTCTAAAGAATAAAGGTGCCAGCTTTACATAGACAAGTAAGTTGTCTATGAGATCTGATCAAGAAAATGAAATGAGGCCAGGAAGTATATTGAAGCTGCAAAGGGCTGGAGCCAAACCAGTGGTGGTATTCTACCAGTTCGGGCCAGTTTGGCTGAACAGGTAGCTCTGAGGATCATCTGTAAGTGAACCTGTTCGCTCTGATGATCAGCTGCTGGACTTTCCCACCCATCCCGGCTCTATTCTGACCTATATTTCCTGGTTTTAAAGCTCAGCTGCTTCGTGCGGCAGAGCGGATTGCTGTGCATCAGCTGTTGAAGACACAGGGAGAGTGCAAGATTGCAGGAGAAGGTCAGTAGCAAACCCTCTGTGCGCACACAAAGCGTGTATTTGGTGTGCACGTGCGCAAAGCTTGTGTGCATGAGCAAAGCATGCCCACCAAGCCACACCCACAGAACTGTTGATGACCCAAACTCTGTCAAAGATCTTGGAGTACTCATCTCTAATGATCTAAGGGCTAGAACCCACTGTAACTACATAGCCAAAAAGGCATTAAGAGTTGTTAACCTAAACCTATGTAGCTTTTTCTCTGGTAATATCACACTACTAACGAGAGCATACAAAACATTTGCTAGACCAATACTTGAACACAGCTCATCAGTCCCACATTACGTATCTGATATTAGCACAGTTGAGAAAGTCCAGAAATATTTCACAAGAAGAGTTCTCCACTCCTCTCCTCGTTGCAGAATACCTTATTCCACCAGACTTGAAATTCTAGACCTAGAAAACCTAGAACTACGCCACCTTCAGTCCGATCTAAGTATAGTATATAAAATCATACATTGCAATGTCCTACCTGTCAATGAATACTTCAGCTTCAACCATAACAACACAAGAGCAAACAATAGATACAAACTCAAGGTTAACCACACCAAACTTGATTGCAGGAAATACGACTTCAGCAACAGAGTGGTCAATGTCTGGAATACTCTACCTGACTCTGTGGTTTCTTCCCCAAACCCCAAAAACTTTAACCTTAGACTGTCTACTATTGACCTCACCCCTTTCCTAAGAGGTCTGTAGGGGGCGTGCATAAGCGCACCAACGTGCCTACCGTCCCTGTCCTATTGTTTCTTTTATTTTTCTTATATGTATCCATGTATTCATAACTATGTTTTTACTTATACCTATTATCTTGTAAGCAATTGACAAACCAAATAAAATAAAATAAAAAAATAAGCCAAACTGGAAGGTATTTGGATAACAGGATGCACTAGGTAAGAAATATCAATCAATCAAATACAGCCATATTATCTAATGATTGCAGACAGGTAGAAAATCAATTCTAGTTCCAGTAAGATTGGTATCTTCCTTTACTTTTAGAAAATCCTACAGAGAAGTGATGCTTTTAAAACAATTTTCAGGAGAGAGCCAGTTTGGTGATTATGGAGTATATCTAGTCAACAACACAATTTTCCAGTCAGAAATAGTTCTGATGGTTTTGTATATGGAGATTCTCAGTCATCCAGGTCATGCTTGTCCCAAAGGTGATTTTTCAATAGGTGACTGGACTTTCTGGTTTTTCTTTGAAGATGTTTCACTTCTCATCCAAGAAGCTTCTTCAGCTCTGGCTGGATGGTGGGGAATGGAAGGATTTATACTCCATGTAGACAGCTGGTCATTTTCATTCTTTTAGATAATTGTTGAAACCACTTGGAAATTTATCTGTGTTGTGAGAGTCACCTGAGTAGTGCAAATGGGTATGGAGCCTTCTTGGAACTTTTGAAAGGATTGTGTTATAGACTGGAGATAGATAGTATTGTATTCCTCCCTGTTCTGACCCAACCGGCTTCCCAAAGAACAAACACAGATAAAGGCAGCATCCCCCACCTTTTAAGGTTAAGAACAGGGGTGGGATTCTACCAGTTCGCACCTATTCACTAGAACCGGTTGTTAACATTCTAAGCAGTTTGGAGAACCGGTTGTTAGAAGAAATTACTGGCCTAATCCTGTAAGGAAGGCAGGAAAGAAACTTTCTGGTGTTGCTTACAGAAACTGCCTCTCTGTTAACCTTTATTACATTCTTGGTAGGATTAGACTTCTTGTCTCAGGAACATCTCTGGAGTTTTTTTCTCTCCTTTGCTAGTATTTTGTGGAGTGACCGTTCAAAGTTACATTGGCACTGAAAAAAGTGACTTATGACCATTTTTCACACTTACGACCATTGCAGCATCCCCACAGTCATGAGAGGCCAGGCGAGGAGAGGAGTGCCTCTATGTGAGTGATACTGAGTTGGCCACACCCAGCCAATAACATGATCACCAAGTCATGTCCACCCAGTCACATGACCACCAAGCCACACCCACCACCGAAGTCACGCCCACAGAACCAGTTGTAAAAAAATTTGAATCCCATCCCTGTTTAAGAATGAATTCTGTCTGAAAGCTGCTTTCCACTAATTAGCTCTGACAAGAAAGAACCTTGCCAAGTTGTTTGTCAAGGCTGCCAAAAACCCAGAGATAAGAACTAATTTACAAAATTCTCCACACATGAACTAAGATGTCCAGCAGTTGAGGTTAAGGGCTTCTTTGCTTTCTGCAAAGAACGCTTTTCCAAACCTGGCTTTTATCCTCTTGAGGGAGGGGCCATTACCTTGCAGCCTTACTCCCAAGTCGCCTGTGCTGCTGTAATTGTTCTTTCCTCTGAGTAATCCTTTGTGCACGTGCATTTGGCACAGGCTCCTCGGGAACCTCCTCGTCACTGCTGCCAGCCCCCACAATCTCTGAAGGCAGCAGTCCACTCCGTAATGGTCCTGACCCTTCACCAGAATCATTGCTCTCCTCAGCCATCTGCACCTGCTGTCAGCTAACCATAACACTCCCCTTCTATAGAGAGAGGGCTGTTCAGTTTTTTTATGTCAAAATCTATGTCAATATTGAACAGCCCTCTCTCAACAGAGGGGGAAGAATACAGCATCATCTATCTCCAATTTACAACACAGTCCTTTCAACAGTTCCAAGAAGGCTCCAGACTCATTTGCACCACCCAGGTGACCCTGATGACACAGATAAACCACCAAGTGGTTTGGCAAATGACCAACTGTAATCATTTGAATCCTTCCTTTCCCCACCATCCATCCAGAGCTGAAGAAGCTTCTTGGATGAGAAGTGAAATGTCTTCAAAGAAAAAACCAGAAAGTCCAGTTGCCTCTTGAAAAAGCACCTGATGATTCTGGTGAGGCCTTTCTGACATGTCAATATAGGACCCCTGGTTTTGCCATAGACTTTGGACAATTATGCATCAATACAATGAACTTTTAGCCATTTAATTCCTTTAATCCTAAAAGCTATGCAAAAAGGAAAGTTGATTATTTTAAAACATAATAATGCATTGTTGCAGCTCTTACTGCTGTGTACAAGATCTTAGCAGACTTATCGTTGATAACTAGGCCAGCAGTTGCCTGAAAAAATAGCTCAGAACTCTTTCTGTTTTGGCTGAACAATTCTATCAGAATAATAATAATGTGAAGCTTTCACTGGGGAGATTCCGATCTATTAAAGCTGATATTAAGTACCTTTTCATCACTAATTCACAGGTATAGCAACTTCCTTGCTCCCTACTTTTAACTTGCAAGTAATTCCAGTGACACATCAAATGGGAATATAATTATAGTTTAAGAATATTGCCACTTCAATTGTATTTCCCACTCCTTCAGATAAGATAGAACTGTTCAACATGAATACATCCTGAATTAATATTGCCAGCAGATAATGAAAGGACTGATTGGAAAATCCTTATCAAGTTAATAATTATTAAGAATGAAAGTAACTGAGTGTGGCTTGGAAAGTAGGATTTAGATTTAAAACGTTGGAAACTAAAGATGGTTCTATAAATTGCAGAAAGGAAGGGACAGGCAGAAGATTCTGGGGGTAAAGCAACAACAACATTGAACTCAGTTATAGTCTGATGCCACAATTTCTTTTCATCATTCAATGTTCTGCTTTAAAAAGGCAGAGTTTAATATTAAATATTCAGATAATACTTTAATACTCTGTTTTACAAGAAGAAAGAAACTGTTCAGAAGAAACTGTTCAAGAAACACCATCACTCTCTATACCACTCTGGAGTAAAAGCAACATTTCACCTTCTGGAACAAGATACAGACATTGCAAAAAACAAGGACATGCATTCAGTTTCGTAACTACTGTGATTGTTGGCTGAGCAGAGATGAAAATAGCTAGATAAATGATTGAAGTCTGGGAAACAGATCTCACTCGGTTAATAGCAGTACTGATTTACCAGCAGCCCATTAGGTAGTTAGTAGCTGAGGGTGCAGCGGCACAAAGAAACAATTAACAAGTTAATAGCCAACCATTAACACTCTAATTAACAATTAAAAGCTATACACAACCAGGAACCATATAAATATAATGTGTAGAACAACCCAGTGCACATATTCCTGGTGATGGAAGCACCATCCTGAAAACTTGAAAAAATAAACCTTCGGTCCCAATGATTGACTCAATTGGATCCTGCAAGGTACAAACAAAGTTTTAGAGCTTTTCATTTAGATAAATTACAGGGACTTATAAACATTTGTTGTCTAAATTTTAGTCAAATCTAAGATTTTCAATTTTTATCAATCTGTTTTGAGGGCGGGATGATCAGTTAAAGAAATACCAAACAATGTTTATACACTGCTCAAAAAAATAAAGGGAACACAAAAAGAAGACATCCTAGATCTGAATGAATGAAATATTCTTATTACATAGTTGGATGTGCTGACAACAAAAACACACAAAAATTATCAATGGAAATTAAATTTAGCAACCCATAGAGGTATGGATTTGGAGTTACACTCAAAATTAAAATGGAAAAAAACACTACAGGCTGATCCAAATTGATGTAACATCCTTAAAACAAGTCAAAATGAGGCTCAGTAGTGTGTGTGGCCTCCACGTGCCTGTATGACCTCCCTGGGGATGCTCCTGATGAGGTGGCGGATGGTCTCCTGAGGGATCTCCTCCCACATCTGGACTAAAGCATCCCCCAACTCCTGGACAGTGTGTGGTACAATGTAGCGTTGGTGGATGGAGCGAGACATGATGTCCCAGATGTGCTCAATTGGATTCAGGTCTGGGGAACAGATGGGCCAGTCCATAGCATTAATGCCTTCATCTTGTAGGAACTGCTGACACACTCCAGCCACATGAGGTCTAGCATTGTCTTGCATTAGGAAGAACCCAGGGCCAACCGCACCAGCATAAGGTCTCACAAGAGGTCTGAGGGTCTCATCTTGGTACTTCTAGACTTTTTGCTCAAAACTAATGTTGAAATTTTGATTTTAGATTTTGATGACTAGAATGATTTTTGTATTATAGAAATGGTTTGAAATATTGTGAAATGTAAAGCAAAAGGTTGAGGTTGTATATTGTTTATTTTACTACACCGAAAAAAGTCAGAAGTCACCACTTTTTACTCTCTCTTTGCACTTTTTCTTTCTCTTCATTTTCTTATTTTTTTCTGCATTCTTATTTTATAATGAAATAATAAAATAAAATATATTTTAATTGAAAATTATGAAGTCAGAAAATAGATGAAAACCTTTAGGAACATAAAATGAGTGGACACAACATAAATAAGTGACAACATTGTTGATATAAATATAAAATATAATGATGGATAGGCTTATAGCTGTTACAATTTATTGTTTTATTGATATTTATTGTTTAACTAATTTGGTTGTAGGGATATGTTAGAAAACATTGCTTGTGCACTGTTTGAAGTATCACAGCTGAATCAAATTAAAACATTAAAATACATAAAGTACTAAGCAGAACTGTCATTACTTCGTTTTCAAGCCAAGACATGGCTCACCAGATTCTGCCACCTTCTGAGACAGATGTTTTAGTACTTTGCCAAAAAATTCTGTCTCTTTATTCTCATTCAATTTGTTGGAAATAAATTGCTCTCCATTTTTGCTTCCAAAAGAGAAGGAAAATGCAGACAAATATATATGTGCCAATATTTCCAGTTCCAATATTTGAGGGTTTGCCACAGTGAAGGGGGGGGGGGTTCAACCTATTTTTCAAAGCACCCAGAAAGCAAGACAAGCAACAATGGATGGAAACTAATCAAAGAGAGAAGCAACCTAGAACTAAGGAGAAACTTCCTAACAGTGAGAACAATTAACCAGTGGAACAGCTTGCCTTCTGAAATTGTGGATGTTTCATCACTGGAGATTTTTAAGAAAAGACTAGACAAGCATTTATCTGAAATGGTAGAAAGTAGGCAGTTGGATTAGAAGACCTTCAAATCCCTTCCAACTCTTATTGTGTATCTCTATCTGCCATTTGCAGTAAGTAAATTAACATAATATTTACTATTCCTATTTTCACTTTTTAAAATTCTGTTTTATTTCATTTGGCATGTAATGTGAAAGTTGTTAATGTCAATTGCTTTGATTTGTTTTCAACAGAAAATGTTATGTATCTTCTGTAAATTATTTCAAAATAAATAACAATTACATGCTGATTTAGGAGCCATTTCAATTCTGGATGTATTAAATAGTCATGGAAGTTCAAGAAAAAGTAATTATAAGACATATCACACACATACAAAAACTGTCTCTCTTTCTCTCTCTCTCTCTCTCTTACATATAAACATATAAACACACACCAAAAGAGAAGCAGCATTTTCAGACAATTCAGAAAACTCACAATGGGAGTAGGATGCTCTATAAAAGCATCCTAATTTTTTTAAAAAAATGCATGCTTCTTTTGCAAAAGAAGGAAGGATGAATTTGGATCACATATGTTGCTACAGTATTCATTTACAGTATTGTTCTCATGCATTTCACAGTTAAGGATTGCTTAGAATATAATACGGGGAATGTAACAAGTTACCAAGGATGCTATAATATCGGATCTTGGGATGCTGTTGATTAGAATTGCAGTCAGCCTGAATTACCACACACTTCCTTACCTATGGTGCCCAGATAATCAGGTTGCCTAGCAACTAGTCTAAGTTCTTTTTCCATACTCTTTTCCTTTGGAAAAAACAAACAAACAATGATGCTACCCTTGCACCAAATACTGAAAAATTCTTTCCTTTTCCAGTGCATTCACTTTATCTTCCTAAATCCTTTATCCAGTATGCAATATATCAAGACAGAAGTGTTTTTCTATGAAAAATTTCTGCAGTAATCATGGATGGAATGCTACAGTTCATTGTCTGGTGTCTGTAGTACCAAAGCAGACGTGTGAATAGAATCAACCCCAGTAACAAGGATGGATGCTATTGTTTATGGTCTAAAAAAGACCTCAAAGTTAAGGAAGTTACATACTCAAAACCCTCATATCTCTGGGGAGACAGAATATTATGACACATGGAACAGATATTACCAATGGATGGAATTAAGAGGTGGGAATTGGGACACAAAATAACTAGGCTAAGTAGACCTGTAATGAGATATTATATATGTATTAGAATGAATATATTGATCAAAAATAATTGTACAAGACTAGCAATATATAGGAAGTATATATGTTATTTGTCTTTCACTTTGGTAGAAGGAAACGCCAGGATGGTCACACTGTGTTCGATATACCTATATGTAAATAATAAAATATATATTTTTAAAAAACTCTCATATCTCTAAGGGATCACCCACATAGATACCTTGACCTGGGTCAGAAAAGTCCTACTTATCGTTTGCTTGAGGACATCTTCTCTTGGTATGCCTCCATCCAGGTAAACATTTATTGACTTTCAGATTTGCTGATCTCCAGGTTTCTCTTCATCTGTTCATTGAGTCACGGTGGCACAGTGATTAGAATGCAGTACTGCAGGCTACTTCTGCTAACTGCCGGCTGCCTGCAATTTGGCAGTTCGAATCTCACCAGGCTCAAGGTTGACTCATCCTTCCATCCTTCTAAGATCGGTAAAATGAGGACCCAGATTGTTGCGGGCAATAGGCTGACTCTGTAAACTATGTAGGGAGGGCTGTAAAGCACTGTGAAGCAGTTTATAAGTCTAAGTGCTATTACTATCTCCAGATATGTTAGGGTTAGAATCTTCATTGATGATTCTTCATTAATGATACACTGATGCAGATATTCCACCAACCTGTAGCCCTTTAATGTGGCAATGGCCAGAGTTCTGATCTAACTAGAAATTATAGACTCTTGTAAATATATTCTAAGGTACCATGGATATTGACATCCCTGCTATGTAGACGTTTGGTTTATTCCTTTCATTTCTGCTTGGCCTTCTTTGAATCAGTTCTCACTTGTCCACTAGCATTCTTTAGCATACCAATTTGAGACTGGAACCTGCTTCAGAGTTTGGAGATCTTTTGAAAAATGTTCCTTACTTTTTTGTGTTGGTTTCCTCCTTGTAACGTTCTTCATTGTCTCTTCCAATAGCCTATCTTCATCATTTGGGGCTCTCTTCTCTTTTTGGCAATTTCCACTGTCTCTTCTGACATCCATTTGCTTTCTTCTATTCTTGGATCTTTGGCAGTCTCTCTTTTCAGTTTTATTGTTAACACATTTGAACTCATTCTGCCGTGCCTCAAGTTCCCTATTCAGCAAGTTTCCATGAGCGTCAGCAATGACTCTCCTAGTTTGGTTATGCATAAAGGAAGTTAAGTTCACCCAGGAATCAAGAGTCATACCTGAAGTCTTCTTTTTTCCTCTTTCTCAACCTATTAGGAGATGTTACATGAGTTCTGTACCCAACACCTGTTAGAGGATGAGGCAAGGGCTTTATATTTCCTGTGTGGAATTTCCTGGTAGTCAATGAAATCAATTCAAACTAGACTTCATATGTCTTCCTGGACATATTCATTTAGCTGTCTTGGTAGCAATATGGAAGTAGTCTGCCACTTATTCATCCAGGATGGCTTTTTGACCACCTAATCCAATCTATAGCTTGGAAGTTCTTGGTAATCTTCCACCCTACTGCTAACTAGGTCTAAGTTTAAACAAGGTCTTCCATGACTTTGTTTTCAAGAGGAATAGGCAAAAATATATTTCCCCTACATTTATTTGAAACAGTCAAGTCCATTAAATTCAGTATATTTTGGAAGGAAATGCTTGGAATCTTTTGTATTTGAAATATTACATTAGGGACCACATATTTCTTTGCATTGGTAATGCAAGAATGTCAAATAGTCAGCATAAAAAGAACTCAACCTTTGCTTCCTGGGGAATTGCCATGGAATATATCTTTGTTTTTCCTTCTAAATAAATGAGATAGTAGAAAGCAAAATAGTATCTAAAGCATTTTAAGTAGGAATCAATGTGATTCTTACACATGTTGCTAGTAGCTTTTGCTTTATATATGAATCCAACAGTGCCCATTTACCAATTGTGTCCATTCATCCATTCCTATTCCATCCCTGTTTTCTTGTCTGCTATAAGCTCTTAGAGCAGTGTTTTCTAAATCTGGGTAAATTACTGAAAATTGGATAAAAGTGGTTTTTCTTTGGGTAACAACAAACAAATCCATTAGACAATCACAATAGGGACATTTAAATTTACTTAAAATGTTTACCTACATTGGGTAAAAAAGAAGTTTTCGATAAATGGTTTTAGATAATGAAGGAAAAGGTTTGGGAAGCACTGACAATGTTTTTCTTGTTAAACTAGGGGCCAATCAAGGGCCAATCAGTCTCAAGCCATTTACAAGAGGTAATATTCCTTGTAAACATAGGAAAATAGGCTTCTATATCTGTTTCCTCTATAATCCAGGGATTTTGATATCTTTGGGACCACTTCTCCTCTTTCTAGGGTCAGAAAACCCTAGAGGTGGATGTGTCCAGTGATGGGATTCAAATTTTTTTACTACCAGTTCTGTTGGGGTGGCTTGTTGGGTGTGGCAGGGGAAGGATACTGTAAAATCTCCAGTCAGAAGTGGTATTTGCCGGTTCTCTGAACTACTCAAAATTTCCACTACCAGTTCTCCAGAACTGGTCAGAACCAGCTGAATACCACCTCTGGATGTGTCCCTCCTCAAAAATGGACCCCTTTACTACGAGTAATGTTTCCTCTTACCAATCCTGTTCTACTTTCAAACCAACATTGGCTTCTAAAATGCGTTTCTTTTTTATAGCAATAGCAGTTAGACTAGCATACCGTTTCATAGTGCTTTACAGCACTCTCTAAGCAGTTTACAGAATCAGCATATTGCCCCCAATAATCTGGGTCCCCATTTTACTATCCTTGAAAGGATTGAAAGTGGAGTCAACCTTGAGCCAGTCAGGATTGAACTCCTGGCTGTGGGCAGAGTTAGCCTGCAATACTGCATTATAACCAATACGCCACCACAAGTCTTATGCAACTTGTTTTGTTTACATGTTGATCTGTATTAGTCAATAGAAAATATACTTTTTTTTCTTTTAAACTCCACTAGTTCAGTTGAATTAACAAAAGCATAATGAATCTAGTTCTAGTTTCCTAATATAATTTGCAATGTAATAAGTAATGGATCAAATTTTCCACCTGTGAGTTATTATAAGTTCATAAACGGTATGTAGTTAGTAATCCTTTATATCTTCCATCCAAATAGATTATTGGCATTATTATTCAAAAACAAGTTCTATGAAAATTTGTCTCAGGGAATTGGATGTAGGAGGTAAAATAATATGGCGTTCCTTATCCATCTTTTAAAAATTAATACTTATTGGACCACTTACGCTCACATACCTGCTATATATGTTGTAGATGACACCTATTTTTCTTCTTCTTTTGGGTTTACTTCAGATGTTTTGGTGAGTCTTAACTGGCTTGTATGTTAGAGTGATGCTATGTGGTTCTAATAGTTTGTTGTTTGTTGTTGTTTGATGTTTTTGATGTATGCAATGTTATCCTTTTCATAGCTTGTGTTGGTTGTGTAGTAATAGATTGAATGGTCAGGCATTTTTTAATAACTTTATGTGGGTATCTATTTTGTTCTTCTACTAGAAGGATAATATTATAATATCTTAAAATTGTAATGCCTTACAATATCCTCATTGACTTTGTTTGGGGAAAAAACTAAATCCTTATTGCAATGCAGAACTACAAATTGTTTTTCCCTCCCCATCCCTTATTTATTGAGTTAATATATTTATTAGATTCATATTCCAACTTGCCTTCCAGAGTTCAAGGTGGCATACACAGTGCTCCTTCCTCTATATGATTAATTTAATTTAGTTTATACAGCCATCTATTACAAAACAATTCAGAGCTGGCCTGAGAGTGAGTGACCAAAGAGCTTGGATAGCTGAGTGAAGATTAAAACCTGCCTTTCCTTACTCTAAACAAACTCTTTTACCATAGGAAGTGGAGAAAGAAAGTTATGGGCAACAATGCACCTTTTCCATCTGGAGCTCATTTCCAGTCTTCTATTCTGAATCAGATCTGTCTTTAAATAGTTTTTTTAACCAGACTGAAATCTTGAATTGGAGAAAAAGCTCTCTGCAATGGGATCTATTGTATCTCTTCTTTAGCATCTATCTCCTTGTTCCCCTAGATTAGAGGTGTCAAACTCAAGGCCTATGGGGCCAGTGGTGGGATTCAAAAGTGGTGGCTTGGTGGGCATGGCAGGGGAAGTATTCTGTAAAATCTGCAGTCAGAGGTGATATTTGCCAGTTCTCCGAATTATTCAAAATCTCTGCTACTGGTTCTCCAGAACTGGCCAGAACCTGCTGAATACCACCACTGCATGGGGCTATCCTGGAAAGAGCAAAGAACCAGCCCATGGTGTCTCTGCCAGCAAGAACAGAGCTTGGGGGAGGCACTGGCAGAAGGCTGCAGGAGGCAGTCATGATTGATAATGGGGCCCAGAATGGCTGCATGCGCCCCACACCAAGCTCCATTTTCACTGGCAGAAGGCTACGGGAGGCCGTTGCAACTGAAAATGGAGCTTGGGAGCCCGTTTTCGCTGGCAGAGCACTTGGACCAACACAGGCTCCCTCAACATGAGTGATGTCAAGCTGGCCACCCCCACCCTGGCCATGCCCACCCTGATCCTCCAAGGTCAAACACAATCCTGATGCAGTCCACAATGAAATCGACACCACTGCCCTAGATGCTTTGCATGATCCTGCACAAAGCCTGATTAATCTACACATGGTTTTCTCCTAGCTTAATTTTTGCTTCTGTGAACATTGCATACCCATGCAATTAGCAAAAGATTGCAGCAGTGCTGTTGGGAAACAGGCAGGCAAGCAGGAAGGAGCTAGCTTTGAGTCCTTGTGCAGCTGCAAGAGGCATAAACCTGATCCCTCCCTCTAAATTCCATGAAACCTTATAAATTTATTCCCATTAAAAAGCAAGACGTCTGGGGAGATTCCTGTATTTTAGATAAACACAATAAAGTAGCTGACTTGAACCTTTCATGAACTGATCTGGTTGCTTGCACCTGACACTTGTCTTCAGAAAATGTGGAGGGCAAGGATTGTGGATTTCAACAAATAAGTTTCATGAGATTTTAATCTGAGGAACCTATATAGGATCTTGCTGAAATTCTGCATTTTATGCAGCTGTTAGACTTTCAGAACTGCATTTCAAAAAAGGGTCTAATGGAGATCAGCTAGAGATGGTTTTTGGTTAAGTCAATGTCACCCCCCCCAAAAAAAAAAATGAGACAAAAAAAAGTCCATACAGGATCCAGAGTAAATAATATAATCCCTTCGTAATGGAGCTTGTAGTCTCAAGGCAGAAAAGAAAACTATTAAATGGAACACTAGCTTTCATTTGCCAAGTAAAAGATGGATTCCTTGGATACAAGTGAAATAAATTTCTTATGTGTTGCAGCACAGTATTAGTTTTAAACAATTGTCTTGCAAGTATTTATCCTTAGTCCAGCTCTAAGACATCTCTTCAAAGAAACATGACTATGGACCTTTTGTAATATAAACAGAAACTTTGAATAGGTCACTGATTTAGTGACACAATTAATTTCCATTATACCAGAGAGCTGTGCTCTAAAGCTTTTTTGGTTCTCAATGATCACAAGGCATTGAGTTGGGGTGGCAGAAAATATCCCAAAGCATTTGACCTTCTCTACTAGAGATAATCAGAAAGGCTGCACATGATCTTTAGTGGACTGCAGTTGAGCCATCTTCACAAATACTCCTGCGACATCCTTTTTCCAACAGAGTGCCTTCCAGCTATATTAGAAAGCAACAGGTTAGGAAAGGTGGCCTTAGAATATTAACTGAAGATGACATATGACTGAATCCTTGAACTTTATTTGAAACTGTTTATATAAAATGTTCCTCTTCCACTCTTTTTGCTTTGCTTTTGCCAGGAAATTGCAGTAGGAGTTGGACTGGTGGTTATAAATCTTTAGTTTCAGGGGTGGGGATCAGTTCTGTACACTATCATTATAAGAGCAGGTGGAGAAGGGCACTAATTGTGAATAGCAATAGCACTTAGACTTACTGTATATACAGCCCTCCCTAAGCAGTTTACAGAGTCAGCATATTTCTCCCAACAATTGGGTCCTCAGAATGATGGAACAATTGGGACCTCAGAATGATGGAAGCCTGAGCCAACCTTGAGCCGGTCAGGATCAAACTTCTGGCAGTTGGCAGAATTAGCCTGCCATACTGCTTAGTGCATCACCATGGTTGCTATATCTATAAAACATGAAATGGATGGGCAACATCTTGTAGTAAGGCCTGATCTTGACTCTCCAAATGTAGAGCCATATTTGGCACCTAGGATTGTCCACATCCAGTAATGGTAAGTTGAGCTTGATTTGTAGGCCCTAATTCATCACTATAGAAAACTTTACAAATATTTTGAAACAGGAAATAATGCTTTTTGAAACAGGCTAGTCACTTGTATTTTCTGAAAACAGTCATGATGGCCTATGGTTGGAGAGAGTAAATGGTAGGGAAAAATTTCCCCCAATTAGCCCATTAAGATGACTATTCCTTATGCAATGATTTGGGGAGAAACTTCTATTTGACAGAATAAGTAGGAATGCTTACAAAATATCACTATTAAATCTAAGGACTGACCTTACAATTTCACCGTAATGTAATTCAGAATAATAAATCAAGAAGCAGAGGGAGTGAGACCTTCCGAAATTTCATCTTGTGAATATTAAAGGTTTAAAATTGAACTGATGGGCTGTAATCCTGTTTCCATTTTATACACTGTAATTACCGGTTTGGGTCTGATTTCAATTTTTTAAAATATAGTATAAAGATTCAGTCATGATTTTTCTGATGTTTCAGATAGGGCCAGTCTTTTTTATGGTCGCCTCTAATGTTCAGTCTGAAAGTGAGCCAGTATCCTTGGCTCCAAAAGGAGATTGTGTGACATTAATTAGAACTAAGCCAAATCACAGTGGGACAACCAGTTTAAATATACAAACTGAAGAATCGGCCATTGGATCTTTAACAATTATCTGTGCATGTGGACTTTCACCAGTTTTATACATTAAGTAGGAGCCATGAGATCTGTTGAAACAAATGAGTGTCAGTTGTAAAAGAGAAAATTGATCTCCAAACTTCAGAACAGATCATTCCTCCAATTATCATGAGTGGAGAAGACAAAACTGGAATGAAGCAGCTTTTCAACTATGGATTTTTAATGTATGAATGCAATGGAGCAGACTGTCCCTGACTTGGGAATGATTGTCTACCTACCGTGTTGCAAAACCATCTTATATTTTCTGGGCTTGATTGCAACTTGCAAGAAGATAGTGAATACACCACAAAAGTTGAACTACTTGCAATGATAGAAACCATTCTTACTTGCCATTAACATGTTAAATTCATTTTCATTGATTGGTGACCTAACTAACTGTAATATGCTAGTTGTTACAAGTCAAGTTAGTATTAATTATGAGAATAAAAGATTGATGCTAGTTTGATTGTTACTTTTCAGTGAGTATGTCTTTGATACATTTATAGGATTGATTGTATTAATCATCCAAGGATATCTATGATGGGATCTAAAAAAGTCAAGAAGGCATGAATGGTTTGTTATTGAAGTCTGCCCCTTCCTATGTACATCTTACACAAAATATATGGAGCCAAAGGTATCAGTTATATTCTTGCAATCATAGCCTTGAATTTTTTTTTGACTCCTCTTTTTCCTACAAAGTCCATTCCAACTCTGCTATTCTGCATTCTGAATCCTATTAAAGAGAGATCCAATCTAAAAGTAAGGAGAAATTGTCTGATTGTGAGAACAATTAATGAATGGATTAGCTCACACACACACACACCCAATAGTTGTGGCTACTCCATCACTGGAGGTTTTCAAAAATAGGCTGGACAATTATTTGACTAGGATAGCATAAGCTTTCCTGCCTTAAGCAGGGGGTTGAATTAGAAGTCTAGTAAAGAGAAGGACCAGGGAGACATGATAGCTGTCTTCCAATATTTGAGGGGCTGCCACAGGGAGGAAGGGATCAAGCTATTTTCCAAAACACCTGAAGGCCAGACAAGGAATAATGGATGGAAACTGAACAAGGAGAGATTTAACCTGGAAATAAGGAGAAACTTTCTTATAGTGAGAACAATCAACCAATGGAACACCTTGCCCTCAGAAGTTGTGGGAGCGCCATCACCTGAGACTTTCAAGAAGAGATTGGATTACCATTTGTCAGAAATGGTGTAGGGTCTCCCACTTGGGTGGGGGTTGGACTAGATGACCTACAAGGTCCCTTCCAACTCTGATTATCTGTTATCTGTTACCTCTGGGGTCCCTTACAATCCTATGATTCTATGTTCTGTGTTCTGCAAATATCCTTGTAACTGTACACATGGCCATCTCACATATGAGATGGAATGAATCCAGGCATCAGACAAAATAGACTCCCAAATCCTGCTTTTTAGGGCACGCAGATGCCCCAATGCCTGATTTGAAAAGCTTACAATAGTGAAGTTGAGCTGATATCCTATTACTGGGACTTTGCAGAATGAAGCATTCAGACAGATAGGCAGCCATTATCATTCTTACTCTTACTCTACTCTTACCAGGGAAAGCATGTAGTGCTGCTGTTTACATCACTCTAAGAACTTGATTTTTGAAAAAGAAAATGCATTGATTTCACATCTTTTCTCCCAGGAGGTCAAAATGCCTTACAGTCTACTTGAACCTTCAAACTTCCAGTCAAGTTCTTTTCATACCATTTGCTTCTTTTTATTGTGTTGCTTTCTGAGTTCATTCCTTGTACTGGAAAGTTCCCCTGGGTAGTATGAAACAATGGCTGCTGGCTTTTCAATTTCAGTTTCAAAGTCCAGATACCTGCTGCTCTGTTTAGCCATCGATCATGTCAATAGCCCCAATGAAGTCTCAAGGCAATGGCTTACCTTGTGCAAATAGCACTCTTGAAGTATTTGCAAACATTGTATCCACAATTGATTTATCTGGGGGATAAAAAGTATGTGGAGATTTGATGCCATAAAGAAATTGTTGTAATATGTGAGATTAAGAAAGCAATGTGATTTTTTTTTTAAAAAAAGTGGGCATAGCTGGATTTTGAAATTATGTCATGGATTAATCCTTTGCTGAATTCTGTTTTCTTGGAAGATTTATTCTGTGGTAAAGCAATATAGAATAGCAGAGTTGGAAGGGACCTTGAAGGTCTTCTAGTCCAACCCCCAGCCTAGGCAGGAAACCCTACAATCCAATCCTATAAAATCCATTCTATACATTTCGTTTCTTACATATTCTCAAATTGCTTTCCAATTTGTGCTGATGTTGTAGAACTTTTTTTATTACTGTAAAGTAGAAGAGGGAGCTATCACTCTTTTTCATTGTTTGTTTCTCCTTCCCTTTGGAAGTTCCTCAAAAGCTGTGGTCATGCAGTGGTTAGAATGCAGTATTGCAGGTTAACTCTGTCCGCTGCTAGGAGTTTGATCCTGACTGGCTCAAGGTTGACTCAGCTTCCATCCTTCCGATGTCAGTAAAATGAGGACCCAGATTGTTGGGTGCAATTTGTTGACTCTCTGCTTAGAGAGGCTGCAAAGCACTATGAAGAAGTATATGAGTCTTTAAGCTATTGCTATTGCTTTCTGATTTTTAAATAAACAAGCAGGAAGAGTTTCTGCAAGATGCCTTTCCTTGCCATGGAACAGAGGCAGGTTCCAGATATCCAAAACTTTGAGAATTAAGATATGTTATCATTATCTACAATAAAGACTTTTCTACAGGGGGAAAAACAGGAAGAAGGAATTATTGCAGACAATGAACACTTCACGGAATGGTACCAAATTAAAACAAAGATGCTATTTTTCTTTCAACCATAATTCTTTTGAAAACATTGCAGCAGAGAGAAACAAACGCTATTGTATAAGAAAGAAGTCGGTAAATTTGATAGGCTATTGCCTGATCTCCAGCTTGCCTTGCACAACACCTGGGTTCTATCAAATTTACCCTGACAGGTTTGTTTTTAATGGGAGAGCCTGACAAATGTTTCAATATTTGCAGCATCAGCAGACAAAAGGAAAGATAATAAACTCATATGGACATTCCTTTGCTCAAGCAAAAAGAGTGTGTTCTTTGGTTCTGTTAAATCATCCAATTGGTAGAAAATCATTAAGATGCGTAATGTGGTGATTATAGTGTCTGAAAAAGTTTCACAACCATATGATTGTTTTAATCTCTCTTTTCTTCTCTC